>CM048748.1:402473399-403919649 GCA_026315105.1 Locusta migratoria
TCTTTAAGGGTGGTCAGGTGTTTTTTGTTGTTGTTTATTCTTAAGATTTCCATGTCTGTGTCTCTGATGGTGATTTTATGTTGGTTTTGGTGTAAGTGTTCTGCAAATGTTGAGTGACTTGTTTTTTATATCTGATGTCAAATATTCTTTTAGTCTGACTAATGTATCTTCCATCACATGTTCTGCATTTTCAGTTGGTATATTCCTGATTTTCTGTATGGATCTGTATTTTCTATTGATTTCGGAAAATATTTTTGAAGTGAGTTGTTAAATTGGTGGGCTATTTTGATGCCATGTTTTTTGAAAATGTTGGATATCTTGTGTGTGTATTTGTGATTGTAAGTCATTTTATACCATCTGTTGTTTTTTTTTTTTCATTTTTCTGCCTTTGTGTTGTTCTTGTGTGTGTGTCTTGTGTGTTTGTTTGTATGGTATTCAGCCTTCTTGGTGGTGGTATTGGTCTGTTTATTTGTTGTTGTTTTTTTATTATTTTATTTTATTGTTCAGTTTTGTTACTAGGTTTTCTTTGCATCCATTGTTTGTGGCTATTTGTACTATGGTATTTATTTATTTCTGGTAGTTATCTGTGTCTAGTTGGATGGTGTTTAGTCTGTGGAGCATGTACCTATGTGCTGCATGTTTCTGTGTGTCTGGGTCATTAGATGTATGGTGTATAGTTGTGTCTGTTGTTGTTGGTTTCCAGAATATGTCAAATGTATGCTGGTTGTTCTGAACCTTTATGTTGACATCTAAGAAATGTAATATGACTCGTCAAACATATCTGCGCTAGTAATTCGTCTTATCAGAAGTTAATTTATAATGTTTGTAAAATTTTGCTTCCAAGCTGACAATGACCGCTAAATAACGAGCAGACCACCCATCACAAGATGTAACAAAGAAATTAATATTTTCCTGATTTATGCTGCATACTAGAAAAAAAGAAAGTGTAGCTGAAGAAAAGTACAAGTCTATTGTTTTTCATGAAAATTGTCTGGTGGCTGTTTTGTTATAACCAACATGGGAACTGCTTTCACCTGTTTAAGTGAATATCTGAATTTATTATTATACTCCATGTTCCGTTATTTCCTTAGGCCCTGTCACGTAACACACCTCTTTGTTTTCACTTCTGAAAACGTGGGGTAGCGCTGTTCAGTTTGATTAATTCTGGTCTTGGTGTTACCTCTCTCTGGATTTCTGTTTTTCTGGTGTAGCTGGAGGTACTTTTTTTATGTATTGACGTTTATTAACGCTCTACAGTCTCAATTTTTTTCTTAAGATCGAAACAACTGGTTTTCTGTACAGGAAATTGTAAAATAGGTTTTTGATCAATAGCTAAGGTAATTTAGTGCTTTCGAATTATGGTTTTATCAAGCTCGGTTTGTGACTTTGAAGTAATCATGTAAATGCTCATATAAATGAGAAAAACTGGAATTATTTCAAATACGCATTAATCGAAATAGTTAGCGAATATCACCAAAATTTTTCCCTTCATATAACAAATGAAGTAAAGATACAAAAATTAGTGCAGTAACTGTTCACTAACACCTCACTATATGCTACGTACTGGATACAGCGGAGCCCCTTTTGGCATAAATGATAATTAAGTAATGAACCGCCAAATGAATGTCGGAATGTAGAGATCCACAAAACTGCATTCAGAATTGTAAAGAAAATCACAACTAAACTGATGTGTGGGCTACAAAGTGTAAAAATGCTGCATTCAAATACGAACTCCATGCTTGAGATAACGTGTATTCTTTACATTCTGGTCACATTAAGGGAATATTTTTCATTGTCATGTCTAACTCAAGAAATAACACAGAATATGGAAGACAGTTTATAAAAATCAGCTACAATGTTGTCCTTTCAATACTGTCTTTATTGTATAAAATTGTTCACATAATAATAAATAAATCAATATCTGAGTATGAGACATGCAAAACAGCTGCGGACGTAAAACCTAAAAGTCACACCAACAGAATATCATGGAATTGTAAATTGTTATACATATACAGAATGAACTAGCTCTAAGTTCGGTAAACACATTGTTCTTCTTGGGCACCGTACTACTTCATTACAAACGATAACCTCTTATGGTAAATCTTAGCACATCGTTTCCACGTTACCTACTCATCCCAAATATAAATATATTAGTGTCTATGATAGAGGATCTTCAGCTCCGACATAATACCAGTAGCCAATAACAAAAGTGACAACTATGTACAGTAAGACAAGAGACTGATTCACAAAATTAATGAATCTGAATCAATAAAAATCTAAATGTTCATTTGTACAAAACAGTCTTCAAAAGTTCTAGACCGATTGTTTTGTACTTTTGACACAACGTTGTTGTCTAATAAAGGAAGGTTTTGTGTACCTATTTGCGTAAAATGATCATATATATTTGCGAGTTTTCGTGACAAAGGTTTCCCATTATGAAAATTGTATAAATGCATATGTGACATTTATTTGTAAATCATGTAGATAGAAATACGCATCTAGAATAATGTAACGTTGTGTCAAACTTTCAAAGCATTTGCTCTGGTACTTAGCTTATGCAATATTTTGAACGTAAGACTAAAAAAAACCCTATATTAGACTGTGCTGTAACAGGAAATAGACGAGAGGGAGTAAATTCATGTAGAAGGGGGAGGGGAAGAGAAGAAAAGGAAGAGAGATATGACGAGATGGACAAGGAGAGGGAGGAGGTGGAGATGCAACGAAAATGGAGGAAGGAGGATGGGATGAACAAAGATAGTGGATAGGGAGGGGCAGATGGACAGGTAGAGAGGGGAGGAGAAGATAGATAAAGGATGGGGAGACAAGAGAGGAGAATGCAGGAATTACGAACTCAGACACATTGGGTATTACGTCCGCCTGATATGCAATACAACTTTCGGCTCCTCTGTGCCATCATCAGTTGGTATTTTATTCTATTACAGCTGTAAAGATAATTGTGGTGCTAAAGTAGGCCGACTTTGTGTCTAAAAATGTAATTTTGTTGTGTACGTAACTTCTATGTGTCAGTCTATAATGTCTCTTACTTACATGTAGTTGTAGCATTTACTTCTGCGTTTCGTGTCCGACACAGAGAAACAAAACACAAATTCTGAACTCTAATTATGCCATAACTACCTGTAAGTAACAGACATTATAGACTGGCTCATAAAAGACAGCTACACAGGAAAATTAAATTTTCAGGCACTAAGTAGACGTAACGTGTTAACATGTTAAAAAATAAGAATTAATTGGTTGCAGATGTAAACGGTAAACGCCATTATGTAAAAATGGTCGTACAGGACCTGACATTGTAAAACCAAAGTAACAATAAAAAGTAAGACATGTAATTTTAGGCCTAATTATCACACCTAGTTTAGCACTAAAATAAGTTCATAGTCACTGCTGTAATTAAATAAAACAACCACCGATAAGGGCACAGATGTGTCGAAACAGGTTTGGGTAACAGGAAAAAATAAAAACGTGTTTTGCATGTTACCATCACTGTGAGGTCTGGCAGCGGTGGGTCTTATACCCATTATTTTACTGCAAACAAGGATAAACGCAAGAGCTTCGAGTCCAAAATGGTGCAATTACATACGGCAGAAATATGTGATTTCTCTTTTCTTTCTTTTCCACGTACTCAGTAACAAGAAAAAGTAGTGCGTGGTACAGGTAGTGGGTTAATGCATTGCCTATGGGTTATATATTACTGCAGTCACTATTTATCTCCGAACTGACATTTTTGATCACCCATAATAAATTATAACAGCTAGTATTCTGTACCTTTCTCCTTAAATTAATCAAGTTAAACAACTGTTCACCGTTTGCTTCGGGTTTTTAATTTTACTGGCACACCACGATCTAAGTAAAGCTAGGAAATTAGTACCCTGAGCGTGTTGGTAACACTTGTTTTGTTCACAGTATTTGGCACGTCTACTCGTTGTACACAAATATACCGCAACTTCCGTAATTAGACTACGCAGTATTTAGCGCCTTTCGTGTTTCTTTATGATCGAAGTAGTAATGCTGGTGTGGTTGGGAGGAGCACAGGTGCCCATTTGTCCTGACAACTTTCCACTTGAATGAATAAGTAGGAACTTTTGAGTTTATGAGGTATCGTGCAGGTACAGAGAACGTAATGCAGCAAGGTGTTGAAGCCGCTTGTAGCCGGCCGCACGTCACGACGGCGGTGGCTGGTTGGAGTCGTGTTTTTGCCCGCTCTGGCCGCCTGGCGGTGGTGACGTAGCTCAGCAGTGGGAGAGGTCGGGCAGCGGCTTGTCCTTGCAGCGCTTGGTCCAGCCGTGCCACGCGCTGAAGCCCTGCCGCGAGAAGATGAGGTGCGCGCATGCGCAGTCGTCGCCGATGTCGTCGTCCAGCAGGTCTGTGGGCAGAACGACGTTGCTTATTAGAGCTGTGAGAGTAACGACAAGATGCGTATCCGTATGGATCCGTTACTAAAAGAAACAGTACTCGTTACATACGTATTGTTCCTCTCGTTACCAGTGCCACCCAGAAATACGGTCGCTACTTTGTCTTTAAACCCGTGAAAATTTTTTAACTCTTACTGTTAATATTAATTGAATATTTAAATTTGCCACGTAGATACTGTATGCCTTTCTTTTTTAGGCAATTATACTATCGAAGTACAGCCATTTTCCTCGCAATTAAAATACAATTGTCATACAAATTGATCAAAATTAGCGACATCCACCCGCGACCTCCATTTCAAGTACTGTTCGCCGGCCGCAGTGGCTGAGCGGTCTGCGGCGTGCCAGTCACAGTCTGCACGGCCGCTGCGGTCGGGGATTCGAATCCCCCCTCGGGCATGGATGTTTGTGCCGTCTTTAGTATAAGCTAGTTTATACGTAGTTTGTAAGTTTAGGGACTGATGACACCATAGTTGAGTCCCATAAGTTCGACAAATATTTGAACTTTTTTTTTTTTTTTTTTCAAGTACTGTTCCCGCAATTTACTTCGAGGCAAGGAATGACAGAATGAATCGGAATATTTCGTGACGAATGCCAGTGTGACCGATCACAGTAGTAGCGGGACTGTTGCACTGTATTATGTGACATCAAAAATTAAGATAATACTGATATGAAAGAAAATGTGTAGATGATAACGTTTGAGTACTTTGTACAAAACTTTTTGTATAGTAGACAAGATGAAAAACAAATAAGTAACCATTAAACTGAAACTATTCTAGGTAATAAAAAAAAGAAAAAAAAAGTATGTTTGCATTAAAAACGGACGTCAGATCGTTGAGAATTGACCTGCCTGCAAACACGGGCCAAAAAGTATAATCCAAAATGTTTAAAAACGTAAATAACCATCTAACATCGTAGAGCTACGCAATATGCACTTAAAGTTCGTAACGGATGTCTATGTAAATTACTCATCTCGTAACAAATAGTATCACAGAATATATTCATTCTCCGTATTCGTTTTCGTTACAGAGTTCGTTTTGATACGGTAGACGCGAATAACTAAATGTATTCATGACTAAGTTCGTATCGATACGGTAAATGCGTATAACGAAATGTATTCATGAGTAACGGTGCAGTATTCCGTATCATCGACAGCATTCTTTACTCAGTTCCGATTACATACGGTTTGAGAAAGCTCTGTTGCTTATTAAGGAAGGCGCCAGTCTGGGCTGTGCGAGACAGTACTCGCCATAACTTTTGTACTAGAATATAACTTACAGTGAGACCACATTAGTATCGGATTTTAGAATATTTGTGGTACGTGAAGTCCAGAACTCAAGTGATAATCAGCCAAAGCCATTCGACGCAACTCTCAAAAATACTAAAGAAAATTGAGTTTGAAGTTTTTCAAGTACACACACGTACCAGTAATTAAAAAAGTTGTAGAATTGACAGCTTAGCTTAGACAGAAGCTGGACGCCGTGACTCAGCGCGCCCGGCCAGTGGGCTCAACGCTCTTTGTGATAAAAGAGCTGAGAGAAATACTAAACGAACGACCTCGAAACATCTATATCTACCTTTAAAAATAATAATAAATAAATAAATAAACGGTGGTTGCGTTTTATTTGCAGAAAACTTAAAGGATGCAACAGAACTACTAAAGAGACTGCATACACTACGCTTATCCGTCCTTTTTTGGAGTATTGCTGCCCAGTGTGGGATCCTTATCGGTGGGTTTGACGGAGGACATCGAAAGAATCCAAAGAAGGGCAGCTCGTTTTGTATTGTCACGATACAGGGGAGATAGCGTTACGGAAATGATACAGAATCCGGGTTGGGAATCATTACAACAACGGCGCTTATCGCTGCGGCGTGGGCTACTTAAGGAACTCCAATCACCAACATTCTTCTCCGAATTCAAAGATATATTGTTGACTCCCACCTACATAGTCAGAAATGATCAGCAGATTTAAATACGAGAAATCTGCTCAAACGGAGAGATTCTGGTGTTCTTTCTTACCGCGCGCTACTCGAGAATGGAATTATGGATGCCGCGGTGGAGTAGCCGAGCGGTCTAAGGCGCCTCGCTGCGGAGCACGCTTTTGCTCGCCGTCGGAGGTTCGAGTCCTCAAATGTTCAAATGTTTGTAAAGCTTATGGGACTTAACTACGGGGTCATCAGTCCCTAAACTTACAATCTACTTATGAACTACCTACGAACTAGAACGGCACAAATATCCATCCCCGAGAGGGGATTCGAACCCCCGACCGTAGTGACCGTGCAGACCATGACTGAAGCGCCTCAGTCTCCTCGACCACCGCGGCAGGCGGTTCGAGTCCTCCCTGGGGCATGTGTGTGTGTGTGTGTTTGTCCTTGGGTTAGTTTAACTTAGTCTAAGTAGTTTGTAAGCTACGGACTGATGACCACGCAGTTGTGTCCGATAGATTTACAAACATTTGAACATTTAAAAAAAATTATGTATGAATAGTATTAAGGTGGTTCGATTAACCCTCTGCCAGGCACTTAAATGTGATTTGCAGAGTATCCCATGTAGCTGCAGATGTAGCCCTACAACTATAGGGATGGTGGTTCGAATCCCAACGTGACTTTTTCGTTGTGTTCGAATACTTACACAATTTTAATATCTAACGGAAATTTTTACGAAAAATGCAGGTATTTTTGTTTATTCGTAATTTCCTATATTTTCTAAATAGTGATGGTTTCAATAAAAAAAATAATAAGTAACATTTTTTTACAGTTGGTTGACGACGGTTGTCTGTGATTGTTCAGTTTGTCAAAAGCTATGATACTGTTTATGGAAAGTCATCTCCATAGCTACTAATGGTTTCCAGCCAGATAACCTACTCAGCCCTCGTTTTAGGTGACGACTAGGTGTTCAGCTCGTCTACATGTACGTAAGCAAAACTGACACAACACATGGAATTAGAGATTCTAAAATGTTTTATATAAAATTGGCTTAATTGATTAGAATACCGCCGCGATGGAGTAGCCAAGCGGTTTAAGGCGCCTCGCTGCGGAGCGCGCGGTTGCTCGCCGTGGAGGTTCGAGTCCTCCCTGGGGCATGGGTGTTTGTGTTGTCCTTAGGTTAGTTTACCTAGGTTTAAGTAGTTTGTAAGCTACGGACTGATGACCACGCAGTTTGGTCCGATAGATTTACAAACATTTGAACATTAGAATACCATTGAGCTGCAGATGTAACATAAGTTTTACCATAAACATTACCTTGAGCGTCTTTAACATCTTGCCAGCTATGTCCATAACACCACACTTGAAAGAGATGAGTTTTAATAAAATGTATGTCATCACCTCTTATTGCATTTACACTTTTCCACAGAAAAAAGATTTGATGATTGATCGACACTGTTAGTACCTCCATCAGTACCACTATTATTCATTCCAGTAGAACGAATTTGTGTAGAACGTTCTTCAGCCATTTCTATGTCGTTACCTGAAATATCTTCACGTGGTTGTTTATATTCTATCGGACCAGGTCTAGGACCTTCTTCTGCTTTTCGTTTTATTCCAAAATGTCGATCTGTTTCTTCAATAGCTGGAGTATTTAAATCGCCACTGTCGTATGTTTCTTGAATAATATCTCGTGGTTCTGTTGGTTCGTCATCTAAATTAGTAAACAGATCAACCACGGCGTCCAGTACTTCATGTGCAATAGCACTATCAGTAACAGCACCAGCAGTGTTACGAGAACTAGATGCAGCTGCTCTTGTGACATAAATTTTTTCTCATAGCAGCCCAACGTAAAGAGCGTGTTGCACCTGTCTTTTTGTTCTTCCATATTATCGACTGAGGCATTATATGCCCATTGTCACTGCAGCACAACTGAACACCTGTCGCTCGTTACGTGCATTTATACTCATATTTGTTTGGATAGCTTTGACTGATCACTTGCTAAAGCTACCCACGACCCCCTCCCCCTGCGCTCTCTGACGTCAGAGCAGTGTTCGAAGAACGCACAAAGCGCACTGCTCTAAGCTTACAAACTACTTATAAACTACCTTATACTAAAGACGGCATAAACATCCATGCCAGAGGGGGGATTCGAACCCCCGACGGGGAACGGCCTCGCGCATCGCGCCTCAATGCGCTCGGCCGCTCCGCTGCGGCCCACCTAAACTACATTGACAACTTACATGTACTTGCAAAATTTCAAAGTCCTTTCTCTGGAGAATTTTTCAGAGTTGCCTCCAATGGCTTTGGCTGAGTGTTATTTAAATTTTGAACATCACGTACCATAAACGTAAAACATATTCTAAAATCGGATACCTATGTGGTCTCCTTGTTAGACTATAATCCGATTAAAATCACTCGCCAGTTCACAGTTCACGTGCTGGAGCTGCTTCCCTCCAATCAAAGCGCCCAACGTCACGCCCGAACCGTTCCTCGTTGCCAAACTTCCATAACAGATGAATTCAATTTTCTTCACTGTACCTTTCTTGATTTGTTTTGTTCTCGATTCATCGATCAGCTTTTTTTCCTTCGCATTGGCTCACTTAGGATAACTGTACAAATAAATTACATGGATAAAACAGCACTAAGTGCACGCTACTGGCTCCTTTCGAACAAGCCGTAGTTTAACGAAACATATACAAGTATTAATCACAAAGTTCAGTTTACATTAAATGAACTTCGTACGATTTACATGAAACCTAGCTCTCTGAAGACCACTATTCTGTGTTGTTGCTGAGTGTACAGTCACTTAGACGACTACAGAAAATGCGTTGTATAGCACAGTGGTAAAGTGCTGAGCTGCTGCATGCAAAGTCGTGGGTTAGAAGTCATATTTGATAATTTTTATTTCGAATTGAAAATTACTTTGTTATTTTTAATCAATTAATTTGTTTAATAGATTTTTTTAAGTTCTAATACCTCGTAACCTAACGAACAAATAAACAATGTCCAGAGACATATTTTGTCTTGATATCTATTTAAGATATTTAACTGAAGGCGAAGCACTGAATTAAAATTAATGACGCGGTCGGGATTCGAACCCGGAACTTCCTGCTTACTAGGCCTTGGCAACGATGGAGGGAGACGTGGCTTAAGATAGTCCGTACAGTCACCACACAAATTAAGTCTAGGTGATCTAGAGGTAATAGAGCCAGAGGAATTGATTCATCCTAAAATTATGCACTTCCCAAACACGAGACATAATGCCACAGTTTGGGTCAAAGGTATGACATGTCATTCTTTTTTCGTGAGGGAGAGATGGAGCTGTTAGATTTTTGTTACTATTTAACGACCAACTTCGCGGTTTCACAACACTACTCATCGTACAGATCACTTTTTTTTGCGTGTTATTTGGGGGTCGTTGTTTACGCGTCCCTCAGAACATGGGGGAGTACCGCGTCCGAAATGAAATTTAAGAAATATCAATGTAGGTGTTGACGAGAGAACTCCAGGGTAACAACGTAGGTTATATCCCTTTCTTAACGAGAAGACGACCTTGAGATCCCGACGCCTGGACTCTACGAACACTCCCTTTAGAAATTGAAAATAAGAATATACATATAAAATAAATGAACCCATTTCCACCATTTCCTTCTTTTTTTCTTTTACAGCACGATGTGCAGGAGATTCTTTTTCGCTGACGATGGCGCCTGAAGACAAACACACACACCCATGCCCCAGGGAGGACTCGAACCTCCACGGCGAGCAACCGCGTGCTCCGCAGCGAGGTGCTTTAGACCGCACGATTACTCCACCGCGGAAAAGGGCGCCCGAAGAATTGGCGATATTATGTTAATTTAGTTCAGGGTGAAAATGTCGGTAGCACTAGATTCATTTTGTTTTCTAAGTTTAGCTAGTTAATGTTTCGTGGTAATATAGGTGATAGTAGACAATGCCTGAAGTGGCAGAGCTTAGCGAAAAAATAAAAAAAAAATAAAAAAAAAAAATGACAAAAAATAAAAAAGAAAGAAAACATGAAAAAGTGATTATGGTGCCTGCCTAATAAGCAGGAGATCCCGGGTTTGAATCCCAGCCACGGCATAATGTTTAATTTACTGCTCGCCTTCAGTTTAATATCTTAAATAGATATCGAGACAAAATGTGTCTGTGGACATTGTTTATTTGATATTTACATATCTCCTATGCCTGAGGTATAATGCAGGATCGTTCCCATTAACGTTCTTTCTGGGGTGCTATTCCGCTATTGAAGAGGCTTGGCAAAGTTGATACGTATTTATGAGGGAACATGAGGCAGAGTTGAAGTTTAGTGGCCGGCCGCGGTGGCCGAGGAGACTGAGGCGCTTTAGTCACGGTCTGCACGGCCATCACGGTCGGGGGTTCGAATCCCCCATCGGGCATGGATATTTGTGCCGTCCTTAGTCTTAGCTAGTTCATAAGTAGTTTGTAAGCTTAGGGACTGATGACCCCGTAGTTAAGTCCCATAAGATCTACAAACATTTGAACATTTGAAGTTTAGTGGAGGGAGACGTCTCTTAAGACAGTGCGTGTAGTCACCATATTCATTACGTCTCTGTGGCTTATACTCCTTTTCGTGTTAGTACAAACTTCTTTATTCGCTGTTATTTTTGATCATATGATTCTTTTTTGTGTCCTTAATAACCTGTAACCAAATGCTCACTTAGCATGACTGCTGATTGGTTCATATTACGGCAGCTCGAGTACGCACTAGCCTTCGTAAGAAAATTTTCAGAAATTGCAGTTTGTTTGTAGAGCTATATCTAAAATTTTTCCGTCGAGTTTGCTCATAGAGGTAAGTTTTAGCCGCCGTGATGAAAGCGAGCCCGATTTTAGTTCTGCTGTAGATGTTTCACCGACGTTTCGTCGAATATGTAGTACAATCACTTGTGGTTAGGTTACAACATGGGATTAAATTGAGAACTACAAAACGTGTCTTCTGCTGCACTTCAGTCACTGATTTAAAATCAGCTGTCGACAGAGCTTTACGTATTGCCGCCATGAACTCTTGTCGGCCTCTAGCAACGCTGCCTACAATATGCAACAATATTAACAGCGTTTCTGAAGTCACTCGGCGTCTTTGCGAGTCGCCTATAGCCAAGAGGTAGCCGGATGTCTATGTGACCCTACAGTGCCACGTGAGAAACGTCAACTAGCAAATAATTTTAATCGGACTATAATGCTGACATACGCTACCGTCTTAGTTTTCAAATTCAGTCAATGTTTGTTCAAATGTTTGTAGAACTTATGGGACTTAACTACGGGGTCATCAGTCCCTAAGCTTACAAACTACTTATGAACTAGCTAAGACTAAGGACGGCATAAATATCCGTGCCCGAGGGGGGATTCGAACCCCCGACCGTAGTGGCCATGCAGACTGTGACTGAAGCGCCTCAGTCTCCTCGGCCATCGCGGCCGACTCAAATTCAGTCAAGATTAATAGTTGAAACAGTGCAGTACATATTGTGAAATTGCAATACCGTTATTATTAGTCATATACATATGGTTCAGAGAAGGGCAGCTCGTTTTGTTCCATCACGTTACGGGGGGGGGGGGGGGGGGGAAAGCGTCACGGAAATGTTACAAGAATTGGGGTGGAAATCATTAAAAGAAAGACGTCATTCATTGCGGTGTGATCTGTTTGCGAAGTTTCAATCACCGACTTTTAATTCTGAATGTGAAAATATTTTGCTAGCACCCACCTACTTAGGGAGACATGACCATCCCAATAAAATAAGAGACATCAGATCGAAAACGGAACGATTTAGGTGTTCTTTCTTCCCACACGTTATTAGAGAATGGAAAGGTAGAAAAAAGCTATGAAAGTGGTTAATGAACCCTCTTCCAGGCACTTGAATGTGATTTGCAGAGTATCTATGTACATGTAGATGTAGATGGTGTCTGTTCTTTCGGACATGTCCGAAAGAAAAGAAACTATTTTGATCCTGTAAATATTACCGAACTAAAGAGACAAAGAATTAGCAACATTAACAATGAGTGGACTCTGAAATAATTGAGTAGATAAATTTTTCAAAAATTACGCTACAGCCGAGATTCGAACCGAGGGCCTGCTGCGTACTTGGCAGAGGCGGTGACTACAACGCCGCTGGGTACACAGCATTCAGTGCAGATGCGCAAGATTACACCTGTTCGCCTCGCATCAAACTTTCAACTTATCCACACCCTACTGACGTAGTCACCCACCTAGAGCTCCTAAATACCCAGGCTGAATCGTCCGACATGTTTTCCCCAACATGGTTGGAATCGCGCTGCGCTAACAGCATAGACGCGCATGCCCTACCAACTTTCACAAGCGATTTCGCAAAAACTAATCGGTACGTAATAAATCTTTATATGTCATCATTGTGACGAATGCGCATCAGTTAGTAAGATATTGGCTTGGAAGTAAGAGACTGCACTAGGTTAGAAAAAGTTTGCTTGAAAAAGTTGGGGTTGCTATGATATTCCATTTGGTGCAAGTTACACCATATATTGCTACGGATGAAAATTTCCTAACGTATTGAATTCTATTTTCGACTTAGGAGGAGATCTCTTTCACCCACATCGCTATACTTTATTTTATGTAAAGAACTCATCTCCGATGGCGATAAAAAAAACAATGAAATATCGTTTATCTCATACACGGTGAGAGGTATCAAATGATACATGGCATATATGGGCGTATTTTCCTATATGGTTATTACGCTGAGCTCCATTAACTATCGCGTTTTTTCAAGGAAGTGCAGATCTTCTTATTGAAAAACGTCAAGTTAGGGATTTATTAATTAATGTGCATCAATTCATCAGTCACAGATGTTTATTTCTTAATTTGTTTTCCAACGCGTTGCGAAGTTAGAACTCCATTTCTTTCAGTTTCTCGCCTAGAACTAACAGAAAAAATTTACTACATTTAACCAGGATTTTATGCGAGAATACTACAAAATAACATATACCAAGGATTTCTTCACTAGCTAATAAATTGACTTGTTCCCATTTCCTCATGTAATAAGGCACTCTGTATTGAGATATTTACAATGTCCTTTTGATATAACTGAAAATTTGAAATTCAATATTACATAAAAAGGTAGAAACAGTTATTTTATAGTTTTCATCTATTAAATTTAATGGGTTAAGAAGTCGGTACCAGTATATTTAAGAATGGTTGTGTTATGGAGTAAGAACCTGTGCCTAGTTATTAGGAATTCTAATAATGAAGACGAGTTATTACCCAGACGGGCGAGGGGATCCCGTTATGTCATATTTAACTGCCATTATCTCCAGTTATAAATTTCTCACGGAGTTTCTGTTTGGAGTGGATCAAAATTTGAGGTATTTTGAATATTTTATTCGCTTAATGTGTTCACTTCATGACCACCTCTCTTCAACTGAAATTTTCCGATTAAGATTAAACGAAAACTGTAAAACATTCATAGAAAATGGAAGAAGACTGCATTAAAGACAATAAATATTTTTTTACAAATTTTTCAGACATAAAGTGCCTGAGTAGATTTCAATATTTTTAAAAGGTGGGCATAAAGTAACCCTTTCCTGGTATTTCAAGGGTTATTGTATACTAAATAGGACGATGTTTACAATAAAGTCAATGGAATGTGAACTAAATGCGATATAAATCTTAAACGTAAAGTCCAAATTTCTATAATTAAAATAAGACGATCTAGATCGCAATTTGTAGCGTTTATTGCTGGTAATCGGTTTCGGTTCTATAGAACCATGTTCTGGCCTTTGGCATCTTGTTGGTGGACGGTGGCGGTGGCCGGAGCAGACGTCAACTGCTCAAATTTCTAATAATGTGTACTAACTAGGACGATGTTTACCATAACAGCAGTGGACGCTTGGAACCATACATTCGTAATTATCTCGATAAGGCTCGATTGCGGAACCATGTTTACTGGGAAATTTTTGCTTCTATTATCGTGTACTTTCAACAGTGTAATTTTGCGACATCCTCTTTGATACACCCTGTATATATGGTGTGTGGCTTCTGTGTCAGATAACAATGTGCACATGAAATTATTACATTTGCACATCAGTAGCTAAACGGATGCTAAGGTACCAGGTGTCGACCCATGCTGAACACCCAGATTAGTACGTGGCGTCGCCTCCACGGAGGCAATGCTGGCGCTGATTCTGGCACCCATTCCATAATACAGAAATACAGATCGGGAATACTTTTCGGATACATTGGTCGATTCCTGCTCGACCAGTCCACGTAGTTCTGCAAGGGTTGTGTGCTGACGAGTCACACATGTTAATCGTCGATGTTGTGGCGTCACGTCAGTGGCATACGCAAGTCGCCGCGCTAATATACGAAGGATCGATAAGTCGCTCCATAGGTGCGCTCGCAGTCTCCGTACCTCTTTGCCTGCTTTGTGTTCCGGCCAGTAGGAAGAAATGAGCTCGCCTAGATATGCTGGCGCACCACGGCAATGACGGACAGTATAGGAGTTCCAGTCAGATCAAACAGATCCAAGAGTTTGACAGTTTCATTTGTAATAAAACAATGTGTGGCCTAATCAACTGTTTTAGTTACAGATCCCTGTCCACATCGTTACCAGTCACGGTCCACCTCCTTCTACTGCCGCATCTCGATTATATGAAAGTGATCCCATCATATCCCACACGGGTTCGATTGCCAACAAATCCGGAGATCATGCTGGCTAGGGAAGCAGCTGGACGTTTTGCAGAGTTTCACGCGCAGTCTGTGGCGAGCCTTATCCTGTTGGAACAGTAAATCACCTTTCTGTTGCAATATTCTTACGGCATTCAGCAGATACCGATGAATGAGTCTGGTAGCTTATCACATCCCTAACCATGAGGCCTGGGATGAAGCCAGTGTGTCTTAGGGCGCGTTTATGCTGCCACTTCGCTGCTCGTCGAATGGCACAGCGATGCTGGAACAAACCCACAGTGTCTTACCGGCCCTTTTAGCGTGCACCATCGCAGGTCGCAGAGCTCGTTGCTCGCTGCGATGATATCAAGCTGGTTTGTGTTTCACGCTATGACCATCGCCACCCGGCCTGAAACTTGCACAGTGATTGGTTGCTTGGTCACTCTAGCAGTGTGGCGTTTGACTGTTGCGCGCGTGGAACACTCGTGCCCATCGTGCACAATATTGTTTATTAGAGGTAGTTTGAGTACAGGCAACAATGAGTGAAGATCTGAAGCAGATGATTATTATGTCTGAAAAAAGAGCTCTGGGTTATTTTTGAGCTATTGGTAGTACTTGTGACAGTATCTGTAGTAAGGACATTCAGCATTCAAAGGATGCACTGAATACCTCCTCTTACTTTTCCTTCCAACAACTATATTTTTGTGCGAAAAAATCACGACGATGTGTAGAACGTGTTTCACGCTTCACGCCACTGCAGTTGCGCACTCAGCTGTAATGTAACAGCTGCAGGAGAATACACACAGCGAGCAGCGAGGTGCATGCAGTGTAAATGCAACAAGGCTGCCGGCGAACAGCGAGCTGCCAGCTGCCAGCTGCAAGGTGGCAGCATAAACACACCCTTACAAGTAAACCTACCTAAGTGTCACTCTCCGATTTTTCTGAAATTTGGGTATGTTATAATACATGAAAAACTAAAGGACACGTGGTTCTTTTTATTTTTATTTTATTTTATGTTATTTTATTTTGATTTTTATTCTTTTTGCGATGGTGAAACATATTTATGGGGTTAAAAAGTAAAAGCTCCGATAACTTTGAGATTAGTGCAGTACCGATATTTGTTTTGAAACTATCTTTTGATAAAAGACGAAAATCGGCCTAGGTATATTGGAGAAGAAGTGAAAATTAGGGGGCCAACTACTCCTAAAGTGACCAATTTCTTCATGCTAAATAAAGAGTTTTGATTTAATCAAAGTCAAATCTATTAATTAAGAAATAAGTATTTTTTTGTATTTAAATATTTGAGGCGTAAACAACCCTTTTACAGCCGCGCTCGTGTGATACTGCCCCTGTAAATCTGACCGTGCGAACTCCACGCTCTACATCACGGGCAATCCTAACATTGGCGGTTAAAAATGAATAAACATTTTTGACATGTTTTACTCGATTTTATTCACTGTTATTTAAAAAGTGTTTTTACAGTATTATGAACGTCGGATGTTGAGTTACTATCTGTTTAAGTATTTCTTTGAATTTTCGTTCGCTATGCTGGATGAGCCATATTGAATTTTGAGAATCTGGTTTTCAGATTCGGATACAGCGAATTTAAAGACTGGTATATTAAAGAGATGAAACAGTTCAGAAATATAGATTTAGATGTTGTTTCATGGGCAGTATCAAACGAGCGCAGAAATGTAAGGATTGTTTACCTCTCAAATCCTGACATAAAAAATACTTCTTTCTTAATTAGCCTTCCTTTTGAAGTTTTAATAGATTCTACTTCGATTAAATCGAAACACTTTTTTTAGCAAAAAATACTGATCACATTATGGACTGGCGCCATACTTTTCACTCCCAATATACCTAGGTCGATTTTCGTCTTTTATCGTAAGATTCTTTCATACTAAAAATCATTAAAATCGATGTACTAATCTATTAAGTTATTGCATTTTTTTTTTCATTTTAGCCCCAATTTTGGAGGTACCGTTTCACCCCTTGTATGTTTTACCGTCGATAAAAAAAAGTGTCTCTTAGTTTTTCATGTAAGGTAAAGCGGTCAACAATCCGAAGAATGGTTTTAAGTATCACGGTGCTTTACTAGGCATGGACCTGTTTGGAGGTGGTCTGCTATTGCCTTCCTCCGACCTCACTTACCGAGCCTGTTATAGGAGGACCTACAGAAAAGTGGATTCCGAACCAAGGTGCTACTCGGTATTTTTCACATCACCAACACTAACAGAGGTGAAAGAAGTGGAAAGAGACAGATAAAAATCCTAGGAGCTGGCTGGGATCGAACTCGTGATCTTTGGATTCTACTACTCTGCTATTGTGCTACACAGCCCCACGATTTTATTGTGTACAAATTTCAGACAAATCGGAGAGTGACAGGTAGGATTACTTCTTAGACGAATGCACTCTAAGAGAAAATCAACATCATACCCACAATCAAGCATCACTTGCACGCAGACAGATGTGCTTTCATAATTGAAGATCATGCCACGCCATTCCATACTTATGTCAGTAGAAGACAGACTAGAGGTGTGTGTGTCCGTAGCCCCACTGCTACTAGCCAGTGGACAACAGTTCGAGTTGACACATCTGGGCTCAGGAACTCTCTTATCTGCGCTGTGGTAGCTGTACGATCTGCCATTACTGCCCGTACAATACGTGTGCTGTGTGGACATTCAGAACCTTGTCTACAGCTGTAAGAATGTTCACATTTTCAGAGGCTTGAAGTATGAAGTAAAACTGCATGACTTCCACTAGTTTAATGCGTTATTACATTCCTAACTGGCACCCTACATCTCACTCTCTGTCTCTCTCATACACACACACACACACACACACACACACACACACACACACACACACACGAGCCAACCTAAATATATCCATTTTGATTGGACATTCTGAACAATAATTTGCTAATGGTTTCACAGCTCAATCCTCACAGTAATGTAAACAAAACAAAAGAGCTGTTTTAGCCCACCGTATAAAAGCCCGTGTGGTACAATGCTATTCAGGAAATCTACGAGAAAGGATGTAAGCACTGTCGGAGCTGCTTACCTTTGCAAGCGACGTGACACGATCCTTCAGTACCATTCCAGCTGTCGCACCAGTAGCGGTTGTTGATCTGTGGACGAAAGCAAAGCTTGTTATTTGGGCACAGTGGATAGTACTACTGCAGGCTAATTATCACTTGCAACAATGTTTGACATACTTAACGAATGTGGTACACATAAACAAATGAGTCATGATCATCCACCTAACGCTTCCGTACTTGCTCTGTCACCGGCACCACAGCATCGTAAGTGGACCTCTTGTTCTTCCTTTGGCGCCGGGTCTGCCTAGCGAACTGCAGCGTAAACATCTGCCTCTTTTGTTTCTCTGCTTTTAAAAGGGACACAATTTCCGCCAAGGTGTAAGGGGGATTTTTAAATGTGGGACCTCCCCGGGACCTTCTGGGTGAGTCAGGTGGAAGTGGGAGCTATTGTGTTGCTGACCTAACACCTGCCTTTTCATATGTATCACCAACTCAGTGCTCCAGCTTCGAATTTAAATATATTGTACTTGTGACATGATCCCGTAATTTACCTATTAAAATGTATTTATGTTTCTTAAAAATTATGAGACCCTATCGAGTTCATGCCCAAATGACTTGTCTTGACAAGTAGAATGTGATTATGAGGTCAGAATAGGCAGGAAATGACAACGTCTCTGGAACTACAATAGATACTGAGAAACGACTATCACGGTCATGATAGTACGGCAGGGGCTTATGAAAGTAAGTTCTATGAGTCAGTTTAACATGTAAACAAATATTATTTTCAAAACAAACTTATTTTTAATGCATACCCTCTATTATTTCTTACACAATCAGTAGCATGAAAATAACAAAAAGAATGGCGTTGGTTGCATTGCAAAGTGTCAATTACAACCGGAGAAATTGCGAAGCGAAGATGACATTTGAAACACATGAAGACCGCAACTGGTGCATGGACCAGCATGGGGTTCTCGCCTGTCTCAGGACGTGCGCTAGCCGCGCGTTTCGCGTATTTCAAGCGTCAATTTCGCGTCGCAAAAAAAAAAGGTTGTGTTAAAAAACACATTTTCTTTCGTTTTAGAATGTTTCCAAATACGTACATTCATGGGCCCCAGGCGTACATTGATACCGGTGAAAGTCGTTTTCCAATAGCTGTTATTGTTCCAGAGATATTTTGGGTGGACAAGATAGCTGGGACACCCTGTAATAGTGTTTAGTGAAATATGATGCAAGCATAGGTTACATTAAATTTACACGTTTACATCATATCGTAATGATGTGAAACAAGCTCAAATTAATCAAAATTTTATTCGAAAGTAATCTCCACCTAATGAACGATCAGAAGGATTCGTTGTTCCCAGAATTCGCGAGGCTGTCACAGGAGACTGACTTTCAATGGATCCTTCAGTGCATCGTACTAATTGGAGCCAATCCCTTTGTATTCAATGGACCAAACGACATGTTGATCTGTAGGACGGACGCTGAACCTGTTCGCACCTGAGTTTGCCCATTAAACGTCGCATGACCCCAGAGCCTGTGGACGCTCCCACTGTTTATTTGTTCAAATGTTGTTCAAACTGTGGGACCAGACTACTGTGTCTACTGTGTTCATCAGTCCCTAGGACTCGAGCCTGTGGCGGGAGCAGCCTACAACTGCTCGACCCAACCCCAAGCGTTGCTCTCATCGGTAGCAGGTCAGCCGTTTGGTCTGGATAATGTGATGCGTCACAATAAGCGTGTACTTTTATTTATTTATTTTTTACAACAGACCTTTCTATGTCCCTAGATGTCTCATTACGTTATCTCAAGGCGACTTTGTTACCTTTCCGTAAGAAAGACCGTGTGTTGCTTACCTGGAAGAGGCCGAAGTCCTGGCTGCCGTTGGTGTTCATGGGGCTGAGAGCAGACGTGTTGCGCGCGCTCTCGTTCTCCACGAGGCACACCCCTGCAAGCAGACAGCAGGCGCTTCCATCACACACTCGCCACTCCCGTTCTCAAAATAAATAAATAAATAAAAATAACAAAAAAGTTCAAATGTTCGTTACGCTTATGGGCCTCAAATACAAGATCATCAGTTCCCAAACTTACAAACTACCTATAAACTAACTTATACTAAAGACAACAATTACATCCTTGCCCGAGGGAGGATACGAACCCCCGACGGGGAAAACTCGCGTTCTCCACAAGCATACATCACTACAACGGCAGTGCCGTGTACAGTATCATTGTCGTCATTGAAGCCGTGCCTCCATATTTCTATCTTATAAACGTGTGAGCAGTCGGATGAACTAATGTAACTACGCTATCTTAAGTGTTTTGTTGTAATGGTCAATTCATGCGTTCAGAATCAAACTTTCACTCTGCACAGGAGTGTGAGCTGATATGAAACTTCCTGACAGATTAAAATTGAATGTCACAAACGAGACTCGAACCTGGGACCTTTGCCTTTCGCGGGCAAGCGCTCTACCACTGAGCTATCCCGACACGTCTGGCAGAATTCAAGTTGTGAGGACGAACCGTGAGTCGTGTCAGGATAGCTCAGTGGTAGAGTGCTTGTCCGCGAAAGGCAGTTCCCAGGTTCGAGTCCCGGTTACTGCAAACAATTTTAATCTTCCAGGAAATTTCATATCAGCGTACACTCCGCTGCAGAGTGGAAGTTTCATTATGGAAACATCAAAAAAAAAAAAAAAAAAAAAAAAAAAAAAAAAAAAAAAAAAAAAAGTTCAAATGTCTGTAAATCTATCGGACCAAACTGCGTGGTCATCAGTCCGTAGCTTACAAACTACTTAAACCTAAATAAACTAACCTACAGACAAACACAAACACCCATGCCCCAGGGAGGACTCGAAACTCCACGGCGAACAACCGCGAGCTCCGCAGCAAGGTGCTTTAGACCACTCAGCTACTGCACCGCGGCTATGGAAACATACCTCAGGCTGTGGCTAGGCCATGTCTCCACCATATCCTTTCTTTCAGGGGTGCTACTCTTGCAAGGTTCGCAGGAGAACTTCTCCGCTTGCCCGCGAAAAGCAAAGGTCCCAGGTTCGAGTTTCCGGTACACAATTTGAATCTACCAGGACGTTTCCATTCGTGAGTTGTATATGACTGTAATTTTTCATACGATAGTTAGAGTAAGGTTTGAATTCAAATGTTTGTACAGCGTATGGGACTTAACTGCGGGGTCATCAGTACCTAAACTTACAAACTACCTTATACTAAAGACAGCACAAACATCCATGTCCTATGGAAGATTCGAACCCCCGACCGTAGTGGCCATGCAGACCGTGACTGGCGCGCCGCACTACGCTCAGCCACCGCGGCCGGCAGTAAGGTTTGACATATACAGTAACGAGTTGCGTTGAATTGCCGTTTTTATTAATCAGTTACCAATGTAATTCAACTTTAGCTTTTCTTTTGTAGAATGGTAGTTATGAAAGTGATGTTTCTCATGGACGATACGTATTTTTTTGAGTGTCGTTACGAAATCTACAGTCTGGCTTGACACAAACGGTACCGAGTCGCATGAGTTACTATGTTCATTTGTCTGTTAAAACTTTCATGAACTTACACTTTTCATTCAATAGTATGCCTGTTACAAAAGTGATGATTATCGTTCATAGCAAGTTTCTTCATTCATTGTCGCGTTCCTACTAAAACTACAGTCTGCTTACACACATGTGTCGTTTTTTTTCCATCAGTATAGCCGTTATAAATGTGCTATTTGTCGTGGATGAAACGTATCTTCATTCTTCTGAGTGTATTCCCGATAGCTAGTGTCTGCTTTAACACTTAAAGCACGGCGCGTTCGACCGGGCGTCGCCGACGGCGCCCGTATGGCGTACGGGCGATACTATTCCTTCCGTCTTACCCGCATTTAGCGTCTCTCTCAAGCACTTTGTTTCAAGTAATGGTAGTTATTTGTTCTTTCACTAGACGGCAGCGTTTTTTGGTTATCTCAACAAAGAGGCTATTTATTGCTCGTTCAGCAGATGGTAGCGATTATCTGCTGTCCCAACACTGTGGCGAATGTGAGAATTGCGAGCCTCATATCATCGTTCTTTCACGGGTGTTTACGAAAGTAGAAATTGTGCGCAACACGCTCACAGAGTCCGAAATTCTATATATTTTTGTGGGGAGCCTGGATCAGAAATTGAGGATGCAATTCGTACTCTCCAGACGAGAGTACAAGTGATGATACAGGCATGTGAATGTTTCAATTCCTTGTAAAGTGATTAGTTTATTCCCGCGGTTTTTCATTGTAAGTAGTGTTGGCTATTTCACTTACATTTGTCACTTTATAGTACTGATGTTTGCATTTCTTTCTTTGCAGACAGTGGTACTATCAGTCACAACATGTGCTGTCTGACCATGTGCGTTATCCTGAGGAAAGGCATCAGAACTGGTCAGAACTAGACGAGCAACCATAGCCGTCGGTGTTCCAATAGGTAGTCAGTCTGTGTTGCCTCGCATTTTTCAGACGTCACTGCAGAGTTTGAATATTTTACTTACTCCTTTGCTGACTGCATAATTCGACACATCAAGAGTGAAAGAAATCGGTATGTTGGCAGTACTATAGCAGCAATTAAACTTCTAAAAGTAAGCTCTATACAGCACAAACGGTCTGCGGTACAGTTACACTAAATATAGCCTACAATATTGTTTCCAGGATTACCACAATAACAACAAAATTTACATTTGATCTTTAAAAAAATATAAAAATGTATTTGCATTTAGACAATTTTATTGAAGTTAGGTAAAGGATTAGTTGTCCCACATAACAGACAGAGCTCGTAAAATTTTTCTTTTTCAATCCTTTCATGTGTTTTTTCTTTCTAAAATATATCACTTTCATATAGTGTACATTCTAAAAAAAAATCGCACTGACGTGTTTTACGGCCCACTTTAGATTTCTAGTTTTATAAGTTTTTGCAAACATTTTGGACCAAAATAATGATCTAAATAATAAAAAATCAATTACTAATAGTGTCTGAAACCCTTTTAGAAAAAAATTTTAGTTACTGACGGGTTCCGAACCACCGACCTTTGGCATCATAGCCTAGCGCTTTGCCCACTACGCTACGGCTATCAATCCGAAGATCACTCCTGTAATTTCATACTATTGCTCGCCGTTGTTAACAGATGCTAATATGGCATTTGTAGACACTAGATTATCATTTTTCGTACGAAGAACGATGTGTTTTTTGTTAATTCTTCAGTGCGCCATTGCTTTGAAATGACAACATGTAAGTTACAATAAGAAAATCATCAAATACGTGCAAAATGGCGTATGCCACAGAGAGTTCTGCGCGAGGATTGTCACGTGACATCTACTAACGGCTGGTTTTTGTTAATTCCATGGAGGTTGTCAAATCTCCGTTATTTTTGCAAATATGTCTCAAACGATACGAGATATGAAAAAAAACAACATAAGGAAGCTAAGTTGTAGAGAATTTTCTCATCTACCAGTTAGGTTATTCAATTTTCGTATCAGATGAACGGTTCGTTTGCAATTACAGTTATATTACAAACGGCTTTTTTAGGTATTACTACCGTATTTTTTGTCCGAAAAATTTGAAAAAAGGAGGTTCTCGTCTCTGGCGGCCTACAATCATGTCTGTAAGATTTGGTACTGATCGGTTGAATAGTTCGTCTTAAAAACAGGGAACACATTACGGACAGACAGACCGACGGACGGACGGATAGACAAACAGACAGGCAGACATACATCCCAAAATCGCCGTTATTTTTGCAAATATCTCTGAAACGCT
The DNA here is from genome assembly GCA_026315105.1 of Locusta migratoria. NCBI lineage: Eukaryota > Metazoa > Arthropoda > Insecta > Orthoptera > Acrididae > Locusta > Locusta migratoria. The sequence continues at coordinate 402,497,229 of CM048748.1, forward strand.
ACGAGATATGAAAAAACATAAGAAAGCAAGGTTGTAGATAATTTTCTCCTCTACAAATTAGGCTATTCAATTTTCGTGTCAGATGAATAGTTAAGCCGTTATTTTCATTTAAATTTCGAGCTGTCAAAAGACGATCGCAAAGGCCCAGTTTTAGTGTTACTACCGTAACCTAAAGTGGGCCAAAATGTTCAAATGTCTGGAAATCTATCGGGCCAACCTGCGTGGTCATCAGTCCGTAGCTTACAAACTACTTAAACCTAGGTAAACTAACCTAAGGACACTCACACCCATGCCCAGGGAGGACTCGAACCTCCGCAGCGAGGCGCTCTAGACCGCTCGGCTAGTAGATGCAGATAACTTTCTGAAGTATCGTAAGATTTTGTTTATATATTTACAAACGTCTTAAAATGTAATGCCTTGGACAAGCTGAAAAATGCTGACAAACTTATTTTACGAAATTTATATTACGTGAGACAGCAAAGCTCACCTTATTGTTTAGACAGCGTGAGATTGCCCAAGGATGTTATATGGACATTGTCTAATGTGGCTATTTAACTGAAATGGACCCATCACAACATAAAAAAAAAAATTAAAAAAATAAACCTTGGAACCTTGCTTGAATGCGCAAAGATCATTTTATGCTTTATAGTATAGTAGCTGATAATCCGCGATGTTAATATCAACACGTACCGGCACTTGATAAATTTTATTTTGTTTGCGATTTTACTGATGATAATTCCGGCAACAGATGCTGCACAGTATTTCTCAGGCGACCTAACATTCTTCTAACGTTTGTAAAACTGTGGGACTTAACTACAATGGTTATCAGTGCCTAGGCCTACAAACTTCTTATACTAACCAAAGCACAAACACACCCACTCCCACACATACACATGTCCAAGGGAGGAATCGAACCTCCGACGGTGAGCAACCGAGGTCTTCGCAGCAAGGTGCCTTAGAGCGCTCGGCCACCCACCGCGGCTAACATTCTCCGGTAGTCAATAGTAAAACTTGCAAACCTCTCGGAGGACGGTAGTCCAATTAAAAAGAATACCGTACATATGAAACGACCTTCTTCAAAAAATGTTCAAATGTTTGTAAAGCTTATGGGACTTAACTACGGGGTCATCAGTCACTAAACTTACAAACTACTTATGAACTACTTACGAACTAGGACGGCACAAATATCCATGCCCGAGGGGGATTCGAACCCCCGACCGTAGTGGCCGTGCTGACCGTGACTGGAGCGCCTCAGTCACCTCGGCCACCGCGGCCGCGACCTTCTTCAATATGAGACACGTATGCCGAAACATTCACTGCAAGCTCGATGTTGTGCTCCTGCACATAGGGTAACACGATGTTTGTGTACTTAATCTCGCACCGTGATAACCTGAATATGTCAGTGGTAGCAAACGAACATGACTTAACGGTAATTCACCCGCAAAAAGAAGAAAAAAGTCACGGTTCGTGCCACTAGTTGCACTTTGACAGTACTTCCCTCCTTACAGCAGCTACTTTTCTGGTACTGGGAATTTAGAATAAGTGGTTAGCTGATATAATGAGTCAGCGTTTCACCGAGAAGTGTGGGTACTTCCCCGGACAGTAACTTGTTACGTTTCACTTACGACGGCGAGTGGTTAACTCTGAATTGCTGCTGTAAGCTGAGAGGTAAGAAACAGAGGGATAAACCGGCTGAAATGGGATAACCAGCTAAAGAGACAGAGTTAGTTCACCAGATGAGCACTTCACACAGAAAAAAGGAAGGGAGGACGATTATGGTGTAACGACCCGTCGACCTGGTGGTCATTAGAGGCGGGAAAGGAAATTCTCTTTGAAAGGAACCATCCCGGTATTCACCTAGTCTGCTTTAAAAAAAAAAAAAATACATAAAACCTAAATTAGGCTGGCCGGAGGGAGATTTGAACTTCCACCAACCCGTTTACGAGTCCACTGTCTTGCCATTGGTCAGAGAAACCAGAGTAAATTTTCAGGTTGTATACAAATCAGTGGCGCGCGCACGCCGGACTCGAAGTCTTAGACATCCAATCCTTACCAATCCACAACTGGAAATTACGCAAGACACACCTCTCAACGGCACTATAGAAGCCTTTCCTACAAAGGACATACAGACACAGAGAGAGAGACATTTAGGGTAACTTTGCCCATGACAAAAATACATGGGTAGATATTAAGGCGCAGCGCATATCGTAATTTATTACAACCAGGTTAGTTTAGAAAGAAAAAAAAAAAAAAAGGCTCTATGGGAGATTCTAGCAGAGAAATTTTCGATACCACAAGCCTGTACCACTAATCACTGTTTACGACAAAATAAAAATAAAATGCGTAAAGGAACTTTTATTTTGAGCTTTGTTAATTTATCTTTATTATTTTTACTTTCAAAATGAAATTTTTAAATGCTTCAGTATCGTAATATACATACCTATGTGCCTGACGAAAATACTACCTAATCATTAATTTATTTCACTTCCTTGAAAATGCTCTGATTCACAGTCTTATAAAATGTGCTTTATAAGGTTTTCCTTTGATCTCAAAGAACTTGCGACTATTAATAAAAAAACTTCTCGGTTGCGGACTGAACTACTGTGCCCATTTACAAAGAAAATTTTCCTGGAGAAGAGATGTCAGAGAATGTTCAAATATTTGTTAAGCTTAAGGGACTTAACTGCGGGGGCATCAGTCCCTAAACTTAAAAACTACTTATGAACTACCTTATACTAAGGACGACACAAACATCCATGCCCGAGAGGGGATTCGAACCCCCGACCGTATTGGCCGTGCAGACCTGACTGGTGCGCCGCAGACCGCTCGGCCACTGCGGCCGGCAGAGGTCAGAGAATGAGTCCAAGGTAATTTAGAGGAAGGTTCTCCGATATTGTAGCGCTAATTTCAGGTGGCCGAAAATAATCCATGCGTGCAAATCTTCGTGACATTTCGTTAGTGTTACCGCATTTCCAGAGAAACTTCGGCCACTAATGAAAACTTGATGTGAAAATTATCTTTCTTCTTTCATTGTGTACAGAATACCACAGAGAATGGCCCCTAATGTAATCAAAATGTTTAATTTTCGTCATGAGATAAACATTTATAAAAAAAACCTTAAAAAAGTGGCCAAAGTTAAGCAAGTTTACGGTAGTGTCACGTAAGCTGTTACTTTGCCATCGACAGCCCAGTGCATGTGTTACGGAAGCCGGTGCACGTGTCAGATGGCTTTGTCATCTACAACCGGAAGCTCCAACACACAGAGAGAGGGAAAACATGAACCGGAGGCACGAGCAGCGTCAAATGTCGGCGGTTATTTCCCCCACATCACCTGTCCACACAGTCTCTGTAGGATGCTCGCCAACAAGCACATCACAGGGCAACAGGATTTTTGTAACTTTCTACATTTATCTTCGTAACAGACACTGAATCAAGTTCGCTGCAAATTACGTTTATCCAGCTTGTGCTGGCTGTTTCCAGAACAGGCTTTTTTCAGCTATTGCCATTAATAAGTGGACGTCTACTTTGACTGCCGTACATAAGCAATTTGAAACCAGTATCTTTTGTGTGACGAGATTTGCAAATAACGATTTATCTCAATATTGGAAACAGTTGATAAATCGATTTTACTTTTCTTGCTCCTTTAATTTATCTATTATTTCCAATTTCGAGATAAGTGGTATCTTACACATCTGGTCACACAGAAGATGTTAGCTATAAAATACTTTATCACGTCAGTAGAACTGGACGTCCACTTGTTAATGGCAATAGACGAAACAAACTTGTAGTGGGGACAGCCAGCACAAGCTGAATAAATATAAATTGCAGCAATTTCCATTGCGAAAAAATCATATTCTGATCTTGTGTATACTGCGGGCCCGGTGGAGACTTTTTTATTATTATTATTATTTTGCATGAAGTTCTGAACTGAAACATCAAACCCCCAAAGAAGTTCGATGTAGCTCATAAAGGCCACAGAAAACTGACATGAATGACTGTAATTCACTAAAGATAGAACAATTACCGATGGGACCACTTTTTTTTTCATTCCGAGTAACTACGATATTCAGGTATAAAATTCACTGAATATATTAACTAGCGACAGGTTTCGGGCCCCGGTTGAGTGGCCGAGCGCTCTAATGCGCCTTGCTGCGGATCGCGGGGTTGCTCGCCGTCGGAGGTTCGAGTCCTCCCGCGGGCATGGATGTATGTGTTGTCCTTCGCATAACTTAGTTTAAGTAATCAAAACATCCGCGGGTGTACTGCCGGTCTATAGTGTCCAACGGGCACAATATTTCGGCGATCATACATGTCGCCATCATCAGGTGAACTGACGGACTGAGCTCCTGGAAACGCGCCGGCACGGAGATCCGCACGCTACGGCTGGTCGAGGGGAACTGGGTTCTAGCCCGGTAGCGAGCCATTTAAATACCCTCGGCCCGCGGAGCGACCCCTCCGCGGTCCGCGCCCCACGCCGCGCAGTGGAACCGATTGCGACGGCTTCTGAGATGACGTCGGTGTGAGGGTTCTGTCCGCCGTGGTCGTCACTTCGTTACGTTTGCTAGATTTACTCTTAATTAACCCAATCGCTGGTTCCCAAGCTTTGGTAAGATTATAGCCACAGTCACGGTTTATGAGGTCGTCACTTGTGCGAATTTCAATGGCCTCTCTAACGACGCAGTCCCAGTATCTCGACGTCTGTACCAGAATCCTAGTGCGTTCATACTCCATTGCATGATTCTGCGACAAACAATGTTCAGCGACCGCCGACTTGCTCGGATACATCAATCGTGTGTGCCTCTGGTGTTCAACGCATAGATCCTCGACGGTACGCATCGTCTGTCCAATATATGACTTTCCACACTGACACGGAATCTGGTACACGCCGGCCTTCCTCAAACCGAGATCATCTTTAGCGCTCCCCACCAGTGCACGAATTTTATTCGGCGGACAGAAAACAGTTCCAACCTGGTGTTTTTTCATTTTGAAATTATGTGTACCTTTTTTGCAATTTCCTAAGCGCTCTCAGTATCAAACAGTGGATGAATAACGTCTCATTATTCACGCGTCTCATTATGGAGAAATTTTCATAATTTTTCTATCGTCCCTAGCTTAATTCCCGCTGCTTCGTACGCGTAGTCTGGATGGTCTACATTGGTTGTTTCTACTTCTAAATATAAATTTTCATAGATTTAGCTTTATATAAATGATTTCCTAATCAAGTATTTTGATACAACTTGCCACCCCCTATTGAACCGTTGATGGCATAATTAAAAACATCCCGAAACATGTTATTAAATTCTAACCATGGTTCCAAATCCAAATTTTTGCATTTCTAGCATCAAAATAGTCTTAGTAACACCCTTAAAAGATTTCCCCTTATTTCACACGCTTAATGGTTGAATTTCTAAGGATATCGAAACACTTGTTTTTAAAATTCCAATCAAAAATCTAAATCCCAAATTTCGTGTTTCTTGCTTCAAAATTCCGTTAATAGCAACGTATTTTCAAAAAAACTATTCGAAAAAACCATATCGAAAAATCTCTGATGCCTAGAGTGTAAGATGAATAACGTCTACAAATTTCAACTTTCTGTCGTCTGTAGATTCACTTTTCAGCGACGTTTTCTGTCTTTATAGAAACGGATCGAGAACGCGAAATTTCTTTCTTACGCTTTGGCATCTTTCTTGGTAGTTTTACTTTTCAAACCGCAATATGCACTTATCTTTCTTTATTCGTACGCTTGTTGCAGAAAAACAACTGAGTAATGTGCATCACGTTTCGCTATAAATAACCACTTTGCTATTAGTAAAAATAAACATCGCTGGCCTTCAGGCAGAATTTTATTTAAGCTGACGACTTTCAACCACTGCATCTTCCACCGTCTTATAGCTATCGACACGGAAGTGCTATGATGTACAACGGTAAACTTTGTACTATAACAGCACGGAGAGATCGTTCGTCTCCATTATGTAGTTTTTGGTGAAGAGCAAAATATTGACACCCTCACGTAGAATTTTATATAAGACGGTAACTTTCAACTCCCATATCTTCAACCCCCTAATCGTTATCAACTCTCTCCCACCATAGTGCACAATGGGAGACTGATACCTACTGCCACATACAAATACTATTCGTTTGTGGTGTGTAGTTTTGGCTGCATAGTGAAATATAGCCACAAACACCTCAATTTTTATATATATTAAGATAACTCTTGAAATGTACATCGCAGATGGCTTTTTCCGCACAGAGATAGATTAATAACAGTATAAAATGTGTCCCAAATTTGGTTGCAATCGGTCTATTAATATGGGAGGAGATGTGGAACGTTGTCCGATGATATGGTAGTTTTTCCGAAAATGTTATTGTTTACGACAGCGTAACTCCTGAGAAATATGTCGTATGTTGTTGTTACCCCCACAATGATTATTGCCTGACGTTAAGGAACATGTTTATGAAGTTTGGTTGCAATCGGTCCCATAGTTTAAGGAGAGATATGCGAGAGGTGTTATAGTATGATCCCTTATGGCGAGAGCTGAATGTTCTTCCGATCTGCGTGCGTCTACAATCTTATATTTTCACTTTGATATTTCGAAATTTTTCAAAAATGTTGAAATGTTTGTAGAGCTTATGGGACTTAACTACGGGGTCATCAGTCCCTAAACTTACAAACTACTTATGAACTAGCTAAGACTAAAGACGGCACAAATATCCATGCCCGAGGGGGGATTCGAACCCCCGACCGTAGTGGCCGTGTAGACCGTGACTGAAGCGCCTCAGTCCCCTCGGCCACCGCGACCGGCAATTTATTCTTAGTCGTGGCGGAGTGGCCGAGCGAATTGAGGCGCTCTACTCGCGCGAGGCCGTTCCACGTCGGGAGTTCGAATCCTCCCTTGGGCATGGATATTTGCGTTGTATTTAGTATAAGTTAGTTCATAAGTAGTTTGTGAGTTAAGGGCTGGTGACCCCGCAGTTAAGTCCAATAAGTTTAACAAACATTTGAATTTAATTTATTCTGAGGATTTATAATGTATTGCGCTCCTAACCTATTATTATCATAAATTGACTTACCGAGTAACAGGGAAAAAATTAGGGAGATCTTTTACCCAGAGGATCCTTGGCGCGCGCTGAAATTCAAATTGCTTTGGCGTCACATATACCACTTCAATGAAAGAACTGCGATGCGTTAACAGTATACCAAAGCAAGAATAAGCTTTACAAACATTTGATTTTGGTGCGGCGAGTTACGTAAGAGGCGGCTCCAGCTGCAGTAGCAATCCAGCATTCGCTCCCGAAGCGAAAGGCGGTTTTTTTTTTTTTTTCTCTCTCTCTCTCTCTCTTGCGTTGTCCTTGAAAATTTTCCAGTATGGTAAAAAAAAAAAAAAAAAAAAAAAAAAAAAAAAAAAAAAAAAACCTTCGTAATGTCGGAGGTAGAGGAAGGCACTTTGCCTGGTAATTCGACTTCGCAAGAAAATGAGTCTGAACAATCCTTATGCAACGATTTCAAATCACGAACGAGGGACGGCTCTTGTGTATCACTTGGAAATTGCTACAGAAAATATTCTCGTCCAGCTAACACCATTAAGGACACCTGGACGTGAACGGTCTGCATTTTCATAATTTGCTTTCGGTGCACATTACTCTCGATCTACAATGCTAAGGAAGTTGCGATTTTGTACCAACTCTAGATCACATTAACTCAAGCTGTTCAAATGTTTGTATAGCTTATGGGACTTAACTACGGGGTCATCAGTCCCTATACTTACAAACTACTTACGAACTAGCTAACACTGAGGACGGCACAAATTCCATGCCCGAGGGGGAATTCGAACCCCCGACCGTAGTGACCGTGCAGACCGTGACTGGAGCCCCTCAGTCTCCTCGGCCACCGCGGCCGGCCAAGCTGTAATAGCAAAGTTATTGAAATATCTGTTATAATTTAAGAATTACAATATTTTGTCTAATAGATGTTGTTATAATATACGTTCGCATTCTGGAACCATTTTATGTGCATCGTCAGTCCTGTGGCAGGCTGCTGTCCATATTATGCACATTATGCCCTTTTTTTTGAGTTTGTAGTATATATGAGGAAATAGGAAATCCTTCATCACACTTCATTACTATTTTGCCTAAAAATTACCGTTAATATTAAATGCCAAAGACTGGTGAAGATCCTTTCGTTAGCGGGGAGGGGTGAGCAAGTCTGAAGACCTTACTCTTACGGGAATTAGTACGTAGTGACTACGAGTTTGAGTACTCTGCCCAGCCGGCCGCGGTGGCCGCGGGGTCTGAGGCGCTCCAGTCACGGTCTGCACGGCCACTACGGTCGGGGGTTCGAATCCCCCCTCGGGCATGGATATTTATGACGTCCTTAGTGTTAGGTAGTTCATAGGTAGTTTGTAAGTTTTGGGACTGATGGCCCCGTAGTCGAGTCCCGTAAGCTATACAAACATTTGAACTCTGCCCTGGGTAAAGCTGGAAATTTGTGTCTAACGGGAGGCGTGCTTAGGTAGTCCTTGCAGGTGCGGTGATCACTGTGTCCCCAGTGGTGTAGGGGTCAGCCCAACTGCCTAGAAAGCAGGAGACCCGGGTTCGAATCCCGGCTGGGTACACATTATCAGCATTACCCATTCGCAGTTGATGTCATATATTCTGTGAATATGATTATGTACAGAATGACAAACATACATCATTTCTGCAGTGTATTAAGCATAACACAAATATACTGTTCCATTCTTCGGTGTGGAGAAATTTGGTGAACATAGATAAAACTATTATGAAGATATATGTTCCTAATGTTCTGAAAATGTACTTTTCAGAAAAAGAGAGACGGTTGTTCACATTGTTTTTGACTCACCGTATGCCTCTTTTAGAACACTTCAGCGGCATAATCTTGCTGACCAGCTGTTTCTTTATCCTCTGCAGACATTTTCAGGGGCCTTTTCCTTCCTCTGGACTATTTAGTGGTATCTTCCGCAACCCTTTCAGCTACGACTAGTCACTAACGATCTATGGCAGTCAGAGCAGTTATCCTATTATTACCTGGTTGGATGCGTAATTTGTTCATTACTTTTGTCCTGCTAATTACACCATCATTGAAACAAATAACAGCATCCATCACACCAATTTTTAGTACTGCTCATCCAACAAACACTGTTTTCGGTACTCGTTGCCACATGCAACTGTTGAAACTCTCATTAAGATTTTGTGTGCGGTCATGTAGACATTTCAAATGTTCAAATGTTTGTGAAGCTTATGGAAATTAACTGCGGGGTCATCAGTCCGTAAACATACAGACTACTTATGAATTAATTTATACTAAAGACAGCACAAACATTCATGCCCGATGGGGGATTTGAACCCCCGACGGTGAACGGCCTTTCCCATCGCAGAATAGCGACTCAATGCCCTCGGCCGCTCCGTTGCGGCTGTAGACATTTGATAACTAATTTGATAACATTTGATAACATCGTCAGAAGAACACATTTTCGTAAAAAAAGCGTATATAGTCTTAATAATATGCTGGTGCACAACAAACTAATATGTAAACATAGTGCCGGCCGCGGTGGCCGAGGTGACTGAGGCGCTCCAGTCACGGTCAGCACGGCCACTGCGGTCGGGGGTTCGAATCCCCCCTCGGGCATGGATATTTGTGCCGTCCTAGTTCGTAAGTAGTTGAAATGAAATGTTGAAATGTTTGTAGAACTTATGGGACTTAACTATGGGGTCATCAGTCCCTAAGCTTACAAACTACTTATGAACTACTTACGAACTAGGACGGCACAAATATCCATGCCCGAGGGGGGATTCGAACCCCCGACCGCAGTGGCTGTGCTGACCGTGACTGGAGCGCCTCAGTCACCTCGGCCACCGCGGCCGGCGTAAGTAGTTCATAAGTAGTTTGTAAGTTTAGGGACTGATGACCCCGTAGTTAATTCCCATAAGCTTAACAAACATTTGAACATTTTTTGTAAACATAGTACAGTACTTCCTGAACACGTAGAGAACTACTCCATATTTTTACACTGAATAATTTGTCTGAGTTGGCTAATTTAAAGAAATACACGAGTGAACAGCTGCTCTGTGCCGGACATGACAGGCGCAGACCTTACTCGAGAAGGAGGTGAGGTAGCGAGAATGAACCTCCCTCTCAGAACATATACTTCGACGTTTTTACTCACATGAAATTGAGAACTTACTCAAAGAAAGTTCTTATGCTGTGAGAATCTTCTCTGAAGCATGTGCTGTTTCTTATTCATACGGCCACATAATTGTCAATGCAAACTGTTGCCAACCATTTACTAGCAGTGGAAGTACAGGCACGTTCACCTCTGGTCCATCTCCCACTCAGGGCACAACATCGACATGCTCCACTGGTTCCGTCAGACGATCACTTGGAAGAGAGAAACGCGGACCGTGGTCGTCAGCGATTAAGGAAGATTCGGCCATACGATTTGAACCTGGCGAGTGCTGCCTCGTACAGTGTATGCGGACAAAACACACTATTCGCATCCAGGCCTCATAATCTGGGGTGCGATAAGCTACACCTATTGACCACTTTTGGCGTTTGTGGAGGAAACACTGACTAGCACTTGGTACCTGCAGAAAGTTGCAACGAGAAAGGTAATGTTCCAACAGGATAATTTCTTGCCCACACACTGCAAGTGTAACTCAACGAGCCCTGCAAGACGTCCACAATCTTTCCTGATCAACGCGATCTCCGAAATCGTCTGCAATGGAGCAGATGTCGGATACGATGGGACAACAAGTGACGCGAGCGACTAATGAACCCACAGCTCTTACATAACTACGTGGACAGATTGAGCAGGAGTGGAATAACGTATCCCAAGGCAGTACTCACCACCTGTATATTCGAATGGATGCCAGAATCGGTGACTGCATTGTGGCCCGCAGAGGCTACACGATCTATTAATACGGATGTTTCAGCATCAATATCGCAGGCAGTGAAGGAATGGAAGGCGAAATTTGGAGATGGCATTAAAGTGCAGGAAGAAGAAATAAAAATATTGCGTTATATAGTTTTCAAAATGACAAGCCAAGATCGCACTACCGCACTTGTGCGATCTTGGCTTGTCATTTTGAAAACTATATAACGATTAGATCGCCTCCAGACCAGACTATGTCAGGTAATCTTAAAAATATTGCGTTTTGACGATGACATAGTAATTCTGTCAGAGACCGCAAAAGATCTGGAAGAGCAACTGAATGGGATGGACAGTGTTTTGAAAGGTAATGGAATGCAATGTCAGAAAATCAAGTGATGCTGAAGGAATTAGATTAGGTAATCCAGTGGTAGAGTGCCAGACTACAAATGTAAAGGTCCCGGGTTCGATCCTCGCCAGGTCCTCGTTTTTATCTGTCACTTTCCACTTCTTTCACCTCTGGCAGGATTGCTCATGTGAAAAATACCGAGTAGCACCGTGGTTCGGAACCCACGTTAAACTGTGGGTCCCCTTATAAGTGGCTGGGTAAGTCAGTTCGAAGGTCGGAGGAAGGCAAAGGCATACCACCTCCAAACAGGACCATGCCTAGTAAAGCACTGTGGTGTTCAAACCAATCTTCGGATTGTTGACTGCTTTACTTTTTTTTTTTTTTTTTTTTTAATGAGACAATAAGAGTTTTGTTATTTGGGTAGCACGATAACTTCTGATAGCCGAAGTAAAGAAGATATAAAATGCAGAATGGCTATGGGAAGAAAAGCATTTCTAAAGAAGCGAAACTTGTTAACATCCAATATTAATTTAAATGTTAGGAAGTCCTTTCTGAAAGCATTGGTCTGGGGTGTAGCATTTTATGGGAGTGAAACGTGGACGATTAGGAGTTCAGATAAAAAAAATGATAGAAGATTTTGAAATGTGGTGCTACATACGAATGATGAAAATTAGATGGATAGATCACGTAACTAATGAGGAGGTGCTTAAGCGAATCGGAGAGAAAAGGAGTGTGGCATATCCTGACTATACCCGGGCCGCTGAAACATTGCACTTGACGTTTCGCGTTACGGCGAGTTAAGTTGGCTACACTGCTTTAGCGAAGTTGCAACACTAGCCTCTATACCTTCGACCATAGATACTGGTAGACTGGGCACGGCGTCGTATTCGTGGCACCAACATCTCTGCAGCTAAACCAATATTTTGCCAACAGTCACGTGGAAATGTACAGATGTGATGCAGCATTGCCTAGGATTATACAGAGCTTTTTGAGAAGGCAAGTAACATTACATTTCAAGTGAAAGTATTATTAGTTTAAAATAACGACATTTCTTGAAAATTTTCCCTTGTTTATTATATCCGGCTAATGTTTGCCAACAGTCACGTGATCATATGTTTGAACCACGCCATTCGTATAGCCGCTCTGGTCTTTGGCCGGTCTGTTAGTATCTATGGTCGAAGCTCTATACACACAGCAGACGAAACGGGTTACAGTTGCATCTCGTAAATGTAAGCTATTGAGCAACAAAAGTGCATATAATAATTCGTTCTTGAGCAGCAATTAATTAACGGCATATTAATGAAGACCAGAGCACAACAATGCACACGCTTTCAATAATGGAACAAAACAATATAGAAAATAAGCATTGGATCTTGACAGATACGAAATAAACAGTAATCAAGATAGTAACTGCTCTCTCTACCTTTTATAATCAGAATGCTTGTCACTCACCAATTTAAGGCGATAATGATACAATTACATCCAGCTCCCCATCTTTATTGCTGTCGTCACTGCCAAATCGTCAACACCAAGACAAATCATAAACTGTTCATGATCCCTTCCATTGTTTGCGCTGCCCGAATCAGTTTTTCAACGTGCTCGACTTTTTTTTTCCCAAGACGCAGCATCCACATTGGCAACAGCTTCATGCAACAGCTTTTCCACCTTGTTATTATGAAAGTCTTATTGTTCCGTAAGTAATTCTTGACGTCACTTTTTATAGGGTTAAAACGGCAGTGAAAAGGGGGCAGATTTACTTTATTGTGACGCTGCTCCTTTGCGATTTCATCTACTGCATATGTGGGTGTAATACGCTTATTTTGTTTCACGAGCGAATATAAAAGAAGTTTTGACATTGACATATCTGCAGCAATATTTCTTTCTTGTAACCACTGCACCATAACTTCTTCCCAATGGTTTGAAGTGAGAATGAACTTCCTGCTCAGAGCATAAGCTTCGAAGTTTTTATTCATATGAAATTGAGAACTTATTCAGAAAACGTCACTAGACAAACGTCTTTTCGGTGACATTATCCAATTACTTGAACTCGGAGAGTCAAGTTAAACCACTCACAGTAAAACAAATCGCAGCGAAAAAAGCAAACACAACATAAACACGCGATAAACATGATACACAACTTTGTTTACGGTAGAACTGAACAAAGCCGGCAACGCGGGAACGCTGACGTCACGGCACGTGATCACTGGAAGTGTTTATCGCGCTGTGATTGGATCGTTCCTAGCGACTAGTGTCTCGCGCTTCTTGCTCTTTACTTGTTATTTGTAAACGTCAAGTGCAAAGTTTCAGTGGCCCGGGTATAAGAGAAGGGATAGATTGGCTGGACAAATTCTGAGACATCAAGGAATTGTCAACTTTGCATTAGAAGGAAGCGTGTGGGGTAAAAATCGTAGAGGGAGATCGAGGGACAAATATAGTAAGCAGATTAAAAAGGATGTTAGGTTTCCGAACGTATTCTCAGATGAAGACACTTGCGCAGGACAGGGGTAGCGTGGAGAGCTGCATCAAAGCAGCCTGAGCTGTCGATCTGTAAATGTAATCATCTTGTGTGCTCCATATGCAAGGTTTCAACAACACATCTCGAGTGAATTGGAAAACTCTAAGAGTGTGCACTAATTTTTATTGCCGGCAGTGTATGTCGAGTGTGGCGGTGTGCTTTGGCGGCGTGTAGCGGCACTCACAGTCGGGCAGCTGGTCCTCGGGGAAGTCCCTCTGCAGCAGCTGGTGGTACAGCTCGCACCTCGTGAAGACGACCGCCCGGGCGCACGACGTCAGCATCATCAGGGCCAGCAGGCTGCGGTGCAGCGTCCTAGTCTCGGCTGCCATTGTGCGGGCGTTCACTGGTCTGCAGGCAAAAATACACGGCGTAAATACTACCGTATTTGCCGGCGTATAAGACGCAATCTTTTTCCTACAAAAATTGCTCCAAAAACTGAATGCGTCTTATCGCTGGTTGCCAATTAAAGTAGGTACCCACAAGTTCGATTTCTTTTCAAGGGATTTCGAAAAATGGTATAAAATGTGGTACATCATGTTTTAAGCGGGAAAATTTGCTTCTCTCTTACATTTTCGTAGTTTATATTTGATTCGTGTACATAATATGCACCAAAACACACGTCAGGAGCTTTATTATGTAAATTAGTAAAGGTTTTCTGAATTTCGTACTATTTTTAGTGATAAGCGTAACTGAAACTGGTAACTTCACAGGAAGTAGAAACTTTCGACGTAATTTCAATCATCATAATCGACTTTTTCCGCCCATCCTGCAATGGCGTCATTCATTATTTGAATAATGAAACACTGCTCAAATATTTGTCCTTCTCTCGCCTGACGATACTTGAGAATTTATTTGCATTCTCAAGAGCAAATATGTACACAAGTATTTTTTGTGGTTTGCGCAACGTATCACAGTTGTATTTTGAGGTTATACCGTGCTGTGCCTCATAGACCAAAGATAACATAGACTGCGCGTGTTCCTATCTCTGCTCTGTTGTGGCTTGAAACCATCTAAATTTGTCCCGAGTCACTTGACTTAATTTTCGTCATATGAGCAACAGTTTTTCTCATTTACAGGTGAAATCAGGCGTTGATTTTAACAATAAAACGACTTCTCTTATTTCTATCACACACGTAGTAGTAAAGGTAATGTAATTTTATCTTGTTGTTAATATTAATGCAGTGATTATCGTGTTTATGTGTGCTCAGGTGAAATGTACCGTATTGTCAGTTATTTGTAGAAGCAACATAATTACATATCCTCGGTGTTTGTGTTATGCTAAGACTCTTTTACTTTTTGCAACATATGAATGTGATTAGCGATTGGAAGGTACTTCAAGCTGCTCTTGAGCAAGTTTATATGTGAACAAGTCATTTCTTGTGAAAATCTGCTTTCAATAACGTTATAAAAAGCTAAACATTCATACAGACTATTAATTATACCTAAAAATTCACTTCTTGCCCAGTGCATCGATGATGTTTCCTCAATACTCTGTTACCTAATGCAAACAGCCAATACTTTGGATGTTTTACGTTTTGGCATCACAGTCTTTGGCAAAAGTCTTAAAATATAAACGGCTGTATTTTGTTAAAATCGGACATTTTGGATGCAAACAGATTTCATTTCTTATAAAAGCACAACTCATTTCACATGTATAGTTGACGAATCTTACGGAAGCTGATGCTCCTTTTAAACTGATATTTGATCTTCTACTCCTGTGTAAAATACCAACTGAAAGACTCACAGTAAAACAACAACAATCTTTCGCGTAAAATATGTTGTTCTGTTGCTTGTAAAAAGACTGTCAATACGTTTCATCTAGGCATACGTAAAAATTGGAGTTATCGCATTAATTCTTGCACATGCAGAGAACTAACGCCAATTGTAATGTAATAATACGGTAAGACGTTTTATTGTTCAAATATACGCTTAATTTCCACTACAAAGGGTAAGAACTCGAACTCTCGGCTATATATCGCATTACTCGCAATGATGAAAACGGTTCCTTGCCCTGAGACACGTGACTTAGATGTTAGTTTCAGTTTAATTACGTCACGCTCAGTCTATGTTATCTTTGATCTAAGCTGTGCCCCATACCGTACGCCGACCAATACACAGACGCAAACCATCCATCATTCTCACAGTTTATCATAATAATACATAAATATTTGCGCTCCACAATAAATTTTCAAAACGCGTCATTTTAAACAGGAAAACCTCCTACTCGTCGCGCAAACTGATACTTGGCGCGATGTCTAAGCATAGCCACCTAGGTGTCAATGTCGTAAGCCTTTACCACACTTTCGTCGACTATCGCGTCGTAGTCGGCGTGCACTGTAAACAGCGATAGGCGAAATATCCGTTTGAATAAGCGCAAACCGCCAAGAAACTCGACTACGTAAGTTTATGAACACTACTTGAATGCACTGCCATAGACATTTGATGTACATGAACAAATGTATTATAATTATGTTGAATAGGCGTATTGGGCGTGATTTATATTTTTCCTTAAAAAAAGTATTAAAAGTAGTGTGCGTCTTTTACACCGGTGCGTCTTATATGCTGGCAAATACGGTATTTTGCACGGTGGCAAGAATTAATGACGTTCAGGGAGATGTGCTGATAAAAAAATGATTGATCTATAGTCATCTGCATAAAACGCACCTAGGCTTACAAACTACTAAGGACAACAGACACACCCATGCCCGAGTCAACCGCGCGCTCCGCAGCAAGGCGCCTTAGAGCGCTTGCCCACTCCACTACAACACTTTATAGCAATCATTCCAGATGTAATTGCAAATAAAAGGAAACACGTTATTAAGTTGTTAACACTTCTGAACTACAGTTAATTATAATAATAGACGTATCGAAAACGAAAGTATTACCACACTCATTAGAGACTGATATGCCGCGGTGGAGTAGCCGAGCGGTCTAAAGCGACTCGTTGCGGAGCGCGCGGTTGCTCGCCGTGGAGGTTCGAGACCTCCCTGGGGCATGGGTGTGTGTGTTGTCCTTAGTTTACCTAGGTTTAAGTAGTTTGTAAGCTGCGGACTGATGACCACGCAGTTTGGTCCGATAGATTTACAAACATTTGAACATTTGAGACTGATATAACACACTATTTAATTATGTTCGAATCCACAATTGGATTGTTATGCACTGCGACTGTTGGTATAATTACTGGGAATAACACAGCATTCGATCGCAATAAATCAGTTTATTAATTACATATTGATTTCGGCTAGGTAACTAGCCAACATCAGTGGCATCTCGTATAATTCAAATGGCAGCTTGCGAAACATATCTACGAGATAACCCTGATGATGGCTAGTTACCTAGCTGAAATCGATCTGCAATTAATAAACTGCTTTATTGCTACCGAACGCTGTGCCATTCCCAGTAATAACAAACTCTGTCATATAAAACCTTGAGTAATAGGGCCTACTTAGGCAACATTCAATATTACAATTATTAATATGGTGTCTTGCTTGAATTAGCGAGCATTTCTTCATTGTTATGCTTAGATAGCATGAAGGAAAGATCGTATAAATTGTTACACGTGACTTATTTAATAATTTACACAAGACACTTTTATTTACGTAAACCACAAAACTGTTATTAACATTTTAGTTCAGCAAAAGCCTCTGAATAATACCGAGCTATATAATGGATCTGAACTTCAATCAACACTAATTTAATTTGACTTTGGAAATGCTCGTTTTGTGAAACAATTCATTTCTTTCAACACTACCATAATTCTGACTTTCATTAACACACCGTAAATTACTTTCCAATGTCGTGATTACTATGACCAATATAACACGATCATACACGTATCAAAACAATGTAAAATAAACCATTTTACTAAAAATTCTGTGAAATCGGCGATCAAATGCTACTAACTATTAAAAGAATACCACCTATGATTTCTAAAGTTATTATGATTATTAAATGATCCTCTCTTACAGACAATACTAACAATGTCTACAATATCTCTATAGTTGATTAATGTTATAGTTACCTCTTCATATTTCCACAACTGCAAGCTCCCTTTATAAACAGAACAATCTCATAACTAATCATTCTCAAAAATGAATATTCGTTAATAATTCTGCCTCCGCCGCTTGGTAAGCCAGCCTGCATATTTAAGACAAGTTACCACTGTGACACTACATACAAAAAACTACAGATAACTACTACTTCTACTGTAGTAGACTTCTCTAACTCTTGCTGTTCTCTCTTTGGTCACAGAAATAGGTTACTAATATTGATATTACAAATGAAGCCAAAGAGTAGACACCCTTCATTGCCTCATGTTCGAAGATCACACGTATAGACGTTCTGGAGCTGCAAATACCAGAGGAATGCGGCTTATTACCAGATATAAGCGGCAGGATGGTTGTCGTGAATAAGGCTTGAAAATTACACTGATGTGGTGTCGAAACCGTCCGTGTAATTACAAGGAATGCAAACAAATTTTACGTCTGTTGCGACATCATAACACAAGATCCGAAATATCGTCCGCGACGAAATGAAATGTCAAACTTTTATTGATTTAAAATTATTAATTCCTTCTTACGTTGTCAGTCAATCGTACTGCGTGTTGACGACAACTTGGCGACTTCACTGGTGATCTCAGAAGTGGACAACATCGACACCATTTCAGGTATTCATTTGTCTGGTGCCGAATGACAGAAACTGTTAAGGACGCATTTGACTTCATCCTCTTGGGCAATTTTGTTGTCAAAAGGCAGAATCATACAATAACAATGTGCTACCTTACGATTTTCTCCACCACTTGTTTAGGTGAAACAAGGGTTTACTGCTTGAAAACAAATTTAGGAAAGTGATGTGTGTAGCTTTGATCATCGATATTAGCTAGTGTTGCCAGACTGGGAGAATAAAAAATCTGGAAAGAAATTCAAAATGTCAAGGTTTTGGAGTAATTGTCGGGAAAAATGAAATGTTAATTTGCCTTTTTTTAAACAACTACCTGTCAAAAAGATTTAATTGGCAGATAAATAATTTACTTACTTCAGCCAAGATCGCTAATTTATTTAAATGCTGGTTTTTTACCGGTTTCGATGAGCTTTGTCATCATCTCCCTGTTACTTGTGGCAAGAGCAAAAACAATTTTTAAGTGTGCAATGCAGATGATGATCCACTTCGGTGATGCGAATTTTAATCGTTTGACAATTTTCTTTTTCGTATATTACATGTTCACGAGTAACTCTTTATTTTTTTTAAAAAACAGGATAACATTATAATTTTTTTTCAAATGTTCAAATGTTTGTAAATCTATCGGTCCAAACTGCGTGGTCATCAGTCCGTAGCTTACAAACTACTTAAACTAAGGTAAAGTAACCTAAGGACAACACACAACCCATGCCCCAGGGAGGACTCTAACCTCCGCAGCGAGAAGCCTTAGACCGCTCGGCGACTCCACCGCGACTATTTTTTTTTTTTTTTTTTTTTTCTGAAGATGATGACATAGCTCATTGAAACAGTTAAAACCAGCATTTAAATAAACTAGCGATCTTGGCTGAAGTAAGTGTGGTTTATACAAATTTTCGATCGCTCTCCATACGCGTAATATGCCACTTCATAATTGATTTACATTCAATTTCTAAGTTGCCACTTCTATTTGGTACCTGATTTTGCAGAGTAAATCAGTTTGCTATTTAAAAATGAAATAATTTGTATACAAGTTGAGCTCAATTATTAACTCAGTAATTATTAAACCGAGACCGCTCCGTAGCCGAGTGGTCAAACGTTTAAAATTGTGTTTGCTTTGCGTTTTGCCGACGACATAGTAATTCTGTCAGATACAGCAAAGGACCTGGAAGAGCAATTGAATGGAATGGACAGTGTGCTGAAAGGTGCATATAAGATGAACTTTAACAAGAGCAAAATTAGGTTAATGGAGTGCAGTCTAAGAAAATCAGGCGATGCTGAAGGAATTAGATTAGGTAACGAAGCAATAAAGGAGGTAGATGAGTTTTCTTACTTGGGCAGTAAAATAACAAATGACAGCCGCAGTACAGAGGATATAAAATGAAGAATGGCAATGGGTAGAAAAGCGTTCTTGAAAAAGAGAAATTTGTTAACAATGAATATTGATTTAAGCCTAAGGAAGTCCTTTCTGAAGTCATTTGTATGGAGTGTTGCCTTGTACGGGAGTGAAACATGGACGATAAACAGAGTGGACAGGAAGAGGATTGAGGCTTTTAAAATGTGGTGCTACAGAAGAATGCTGAAGATTAGGTGTGGATCGCATAACTAATGAGGAGGTACTGAACAGAATTGGGGAGAAAAGAAATTTCTGGCATACCTTGACTAAAAGAAGGGATAGATTGGTAGGACACATTCTTAGACATCAAGGAATTGTGAATTTAGCGTTGGAGGGAAGTGTGTGGGGTAAAAACCGCAGAGGAAGACCAAGAGATGGATACAGTAAGCAGATTCAGACAGATGTAGGTTGCCGTTCTTATGTGGAGATGAAGAGGCTTGTTCAGGATAGGGTATTGTGGAGAGCTGCATCAAACGAGTCTCCGGATTGAAGACCACTAAAATGTTCAAATGTTTGTAAAGTCTATTGGACTTAAATACGGGGTCATCAGTCCCTAAACTTACAAACTACTTATGAACTACTTACGAACTAGGACGGCACAAATATCCATGCCCGAGGGGGGATTCGAACCCCCGACCGTAGTGACCGTGCAGACCGTGTGAAGACCACTACAACAACAAACAATTGCTTGCATGAAAGAAAATGATACCAAAATTTTGTCACTTAACATATCCGTGTGCTTAGCAAGATATTTGTTCCGTTCCAAAATAAAGTGAGAGAAATGCAAATCATTGTTTTTTTTTTTTTTTTTTTTTTTTTTTTTTTTTTTTTTTTTTTTTTTTTTACAGAATATTAAGAAAAGTTGTTAGTCAGGAAATTCTATAGCATAATTCGAGTGTGGCCATCATATGAAATGTCGGGGTAATCCAGACGATTCCCACCACATGTCAGCCTTAATATCAACCCTTACGCGGTCGCGCGAGGTGTTCTTGACGCCTCAAACAAAAGTGGCTGTAATGACGCAGATGAGCGGCATATCGGTAATACAAATAAGGGTTTAATTAAACCCATTTTAACGCAACTAGTTGGCTGCTGTTTATCCTATTTTTTAATAGAAATATGTTTACTGAATCAGTGGCTCTTCCTAAAGTTCTATCAGCATATTTCAGTGATGTTTCTACATTAATAAAGTATCAAATTATCGTTTATGAACACACATACGAAATTTCCCATTTTGTTACGACTTTTTGTGAATTTTTTAAATTTATGTTATTCTTAGTTCTGCATCACAAGTTCATTACACACATCGCAAAACATTTATTCTTTGAACTCATTGAAAAGTTAAATGGATTTAGTTACTGTCACTTGTTACAACAGGTGCGCGGGTGCGGACACACACCCCAGGGCTTATTGCCGAGTATTTTCTCGGATCTCGGGCTACCATTGTTAATTCTATTTTACCCAAGGTTTGCGCATAGCTTTCCAGAAAGGTACCAAAGTAGACTGCTATCCTTTACGCAACACACAATTTTTACGAATGCCTGGGGTGTTGTGATCACTCCGCGCGACCACTAAACGGTAAAGAATATTAGCCCTAGAATTCCCGAACTTGAAAATAAGAGGAAATCCCTATTTCTATTATAACTAAGGCGGCCAACCGTACCGGATTCTGCGGGACAGTCCCGAAATCGGACTCGTTGTCCCGCATTAGGATAATTATTGAAAATGTCCCGCTTTCCAGTCATTTTAAAATCGTTTGTCTAAGAGCACAAGCCTAAACCACTTGTGTACGGCACGCTATGTCACAATGCGTGCAAGTCAACTTCACAATGCATCATCTACGAATAAATGACAGTATTTTTACAATAAATTAATAAAAATAAAAAAATAAAATAAAAATAAAAAAAGACACATCATGTATTTCAAAATGACAAATTCGCTAGCAGTGGAAGTTGTTTTTGTTTTAAGCTGTTACTGCATTTGGTGACAGGATGAAATAAGAAAATTCTGGTTTTGGTATATTTTCTGTGTCTTCTTAAGTTCGTTTTAATAAGTGTAATGGATTACTTTCCGGTTCTCAAGGCGGCAAACATGATGAATAAACGTATTTAAAATGTGACATGCAAATACAATATCAGCAGTCATCTTACTTCCTTCAGGAATAAAAAGGTGGTGAAATCCTAAAAATGGAACAACAAAACTGATTGAGTGTTGTATGCAGTAAGGCTCAATTAAACTCTGCACGCCATCGAGAGTAGTTCAAATGGTTTTAAAACGTAGTTTTTATCAAATTTAATTCGAGGTTATTGCAAAACATAATTCTTTGGGTGGAATACGCTATTTTTCAAAATGTGTGTAGCACGATGCTGAAACAAATAAAAGTAGTACACACAACGAAGGGGATTGAAAAGCGTAACGGAGAAAGAATATATAAAAATTGTCAGACACTCTTAATACAAAATAGGAGCATGACAAAATATTTATGAACTGTAAATAACGGATCAAAATAAGAATAAAATGCCACTCATGTTAGATATGTTACGCACGCCTAAATTTCTTTCCTAGTTTCAGAAAAACTGGTACAATGAGTCACATGATCTTAGTCCTCCTTCCTTCTCCTCGAAATGTCCCGTGCTTAATTTTGAAATTAATTATAACATTCCTGTTATTACGTACCGCTTTTGAATTTAACAAATATGTTAACCCTTTAATGCATGACTTTTTATGTGAAGCTATAAAAACCACCAAGATTAATGTATAGTGCGTATATAGTGAGAAAAATATTGAAAACAAATCCTTAAAATTATTATGCACTACTAGCAACAAAAAGTTCATACTTGTTCAGCTATATAGTGCTTCCATGACGTACCCGCTGCAGTAAATGTCCCTATTATGTCTCTCATCTTTCGAGAAAGTAACTCATAATGCAACAGTAGTAGGTGATTGACCACTTTTGCATGGCAAAGGAGGAATACTAAAGTAAACATACGCACGTGTTAGAAGTTACTAAATGCAACTAACTGTCGAAATGATTCAGTAGCATTCTAATTTCTAGGACGAGCTACTAGCATATGTAACATTATGTATACCAGCAGCTAGAAATGAATTTATGGTAAAATGTTGATCTGTTTGAGAGATAATGAAAAAAAAAAAAAAAAAACTATGTAGCTGATCAGCTGTACTATGCATTTAAGGGTTAATTATAACAGTCCTGTTATTACGTATCACTTTTGAATTTAACAGATGTGTTAAAAATTCTGATGTAGCTCATTTTCAGACTGGCACAATTTTAACTATTTAACTGTTCCATACGTTGCTTGTAGCGCCCATTTGAACAGCAGCTGAATACTAACTATTTCACTGTAATGTTTTGAAAAAAAAAAAAAAAAAAAAAAAAAACGCCTTTTGCTACTGCAAATGGCGGGTTTTATTTTTATAATTCACCCATACGCGTTTCGCCTCTGTCACAAGGCATCATCAGTGGGTGTCCTGAAATATTTACATGTTTTTGTGTACACATAAAGAAACATGTAAATATTTCAGGATACCCACTGATGATGCCTTGTGACAAATGCGAAACGCTATGGGTGAATTATAAAAATAAAACCCGTCTTTTGCAGTAGAAAAGGCGTTTTTATAAAAAATAAAAAAAAATAAAAAATAAAAAAAAAAACAAAAAAAAAACATTACAGTGAAATAGTATTCGACTGCTGCTCAAATGGCCACTACAAGCAACGTATGGCCCAGTTTTATTTTTCTTGAACCTAATGGTCCCTGCCCACAACAAAGAAATAAAAGCGGCCCCTGCTCTAAGTAAGGTTAGGAGCCAGAGTTGTACGACGTTGGTCGGTACGTACCTAGTCGGCGGCGGCTACGTGGAGTGTGGCTGCAACGTGCAGTGACGTTTCTGCCTTACCGGTTGTCGGCGTCGCTTTTATGTGGCGGCCGTTCCCCCTGAAAGGTGTGGGGGGGAGGGGGGGAGGTATGTTTCGGCGGCGTGATGTTAGATCAAACGGGTGGGGGGGGGAGTCGCCTGTGACGTCACACCACGGCGCACCGGCCCGAAAGCCCCCGCGACCTTGCCGGCCTCGATCCGCTACGTCACGGCCGCCTATCGATACCAGCCTGCGATTGCCGGCCTCTATCGCACGCTACACTTCACAGCTGGCGCGTCTGTTTTGTTTTGACGAGTCTATTATCTTCCGATCTTTCCTGTTTTTCTGCGCCGCAGTTCTTCCCCGCTTGACAGCTCAGCGAAGCCGAACACTGGGCTTCGACGCCGTTAGCACAGTCACATTACCGCGAACAGCTGAACGTCGATCCCTTCTGTGCAACCGACTGTCAAAACACTGCAGATGGCGCGTCACGCTGTACCGTTTGTAGGGTTCTTTCCCGTTCCATTACGTGTAGAGTGCGGGAAGAATGACTGTTTGAATACGCTGAAGAACCACAGAAACTGCTACACCTGCCGCAAGACGACGTCACATCAACTCTACTAATGTATGAAGTAGTGCTGGAGGGAATTCATGGATGCTCCAGGATTGTCAGTAAATCCGTACGAGGGGTGGAGAGCTCTTTTGAACAGCACGTTGCGAGGCATTCCAGAAATGCTCCGTAATGTTCATGTCTGAGGACTTTTATGACCGGCGTAGGTGTTTCTGGAGCCACTGCAGTGGCGTAACTAATTGGAGGGGGGGGGGGTTAGAGGGATAGAACCCCCCCTCAGAACACAGTCAAAAAAAAAAAAAAAAAAAAAAAAAAAAAAAAAAAAAGAGAGAGAGAGAGAAGAAAAATAGAAAAGAGATCGTATAACAGCGATCTGGTAAAGGTAAAGATTGGAAACTTGGGATGTTTTACCATAAGCTTTCATTGGATGGGAGTGAATTAGTTTCTTCAACGGGAGTAATAGATGGTTGTCTGTCTGGAAACTGACAAAAATTTTGCTCGTCAAGCAGATCTATTCCCCCCCCCCCCCCCCCCCCAAAGCCAAGTCCTAGTTACGCCATTGAGCCACTGTGTACCAGTTCTAGACGTGTGTCGTGCTGAAGTATCCTCCTGGAATTGCCAAATTCCGTAGGAATGCACATTGGACATGAACGGATGCAGGTGACCATCCAAGATGCGTACTTACGTTTCATCTGTCGGAGTCGTATCTACACGTATTAGGATCCCGCATCAGTCCAACTGCACACGCCCTACACCATTACAGTGCCTCCACTAACTTAAAACAGTCCTCTGCTGACACGGGGGGTCCATGGATTCATGAGGTTGTCTCCATAACTGTACAGTCCATCTGTTCAATACAATTGGAAACGAGACTCGGCAGATCAGGCGACATGTTTCCATTCATCAACAGTCCAATGTCGGTGTTGACGGGCCCACATGAGGCGTAAAGCTTCGTGTTGTGCTGTCAGTAAGGGCACACGAGTGAGTCTTCGGCCCCAAAAGCCCATATCGATGATGGTCCGCACGCTTACACTTGGGGCAGTAGTTTATGGAAGATCTTTAAAACGGAAGTTTGAAACAAATCACAAATGGCCATGCGATCTAAAGTTGGCCGCGGCGGAGCGGCCAAGCGCTCAAAGGCGCCTCTTTGCGAAGCGCGCGGTTACCCGCCGTTGGGGGTTCGAATCCTCCCTCGTGCATGGGTGAGTGTATTGTCCTTAGCATAAGTTAATTTAAGTAGTTTGTCAGCCTAGGGACTGACGACCGCAGCGGTTAAGTCCCTTAGATTTACAAACAAAATCTATGGCTCCTTGCTATGTATTGGGCGACCGCTCCCCGTCGGAGATTCGAGCCCTCCTTCAGGGATGCGTGTGTGTTTGTGTTTATGTGTGTGTGTGTGTGTGTGTGTGTGTGTGTGTTGTTCATAGCTAAAGTCTAGCGACCGATGACCTCAGCAGTTTGGTCCGCGAGGTTACAAACGTTTGAACATTTAAAGCGTAATTTCACATTAAAGGTGCAGTAATACAGACGCAATCAATAATGGAAATATCGGGAATAAAACTATTCATTGTAACTGAAAAGTATGAATAGAAATTATGACGTATTTTTCAGTTATTTTAGCGCGACCATGAGAAATCAGTCGACTCAGGAAGCAACTATCGGATTCAGCAATGAGAAGCCACCGTTATCATCTACTTGTCATCCTGTCACGTAAACCACGAAGGCAACAAACGTCTCGTAAACGGTGAATCTTGAGATGCACACTAAAGATTTTAACTCCGATCGCGTAAATCACGAAGGTAATTTACGTTACGCGTACGGTTGACTTCACGATCGGTACTAAAGGCTTGTTCTCTGAGTGTACGGCTATAATACGACACTTCCGGCGGCGAACATCAGCTTCGCTGTTGTGGATGGCAAATACCCCAGGGTGGACGCTTGCGACCTCTGTCCAGCACTAATCAGTGTGGGACTGAGTGATCCTTTTGGTCCCTTTTTAATGACTATGGTCCAAACATATAAGCGTCTTAACGTCGTGGTTGACACTACTGTAATTTCTACTCACATGGGACATACGAATTCCGAAAAGCTCCGGATGGTTTCTCGCAGCAGCGTAATGTGACGTGCAGTAAATATATCTGGCGAATAGAGAATTTCGTCGACCCGATCTCTGCGGATGCAGTGATAGCATATGCGCTGGCATGATACTGATATTTCTTGACAGGGACATCGGTCCTCCTATCCCGCCACGGATTAGGCCCTTCGCCAACTTACTGCAGGTACATCCGGGTTTCCAACGCATATTTTCCTTGCGTAGCATATCGCAATAACCTTGCTTCGACCATTCGTGGCAGATGGGATATCCATTGTTGTCGGTATTCGTCAACCTCACTGTTTATATCGAAAATATCTACTTCCTTCCTGATACCTGTATTTATTTTGTTATCTAGCTTGATGTATCCGGCTATGTACCTGAGTAATTTCATTTGTTGGCTTATAATCTTGTTTTATCTTTCTTACTACCCATACTTATTACATATAATTACGTTGGCACTGACATAACTTTATAACATTTTAGATATGTTTCTGTTATTACTTTACGTTAAAGGGCTCTTCTGATAGTGCCATTTAAATACATAAATTTCTCAATTTTGTCTTTTTGTTCTAGATTTCCCTTGTACGATAACGATAACAAGGTTCCTAAAAATTTGAATCTACATACTTGCTCTATAATCTTGTTGTTGAGAACTATTTTTATTCTTACTGGATTTTTCCACAGAAAAACATGGATTTTGCTTTTTGTATATATAGCATGATTGGTATAGTTCGTAGGCAGCTCCCAGCAGTCCATCTTCATTATTTGAAATTAACACTTGGTCCTCTGCGAATAACAAAGTCATTATGTACTCTTCTTGGTTAAAGTTATATGTATAGTTCCTCAGTTTCATTCTCCATTGCCGCACAATGTCGTCAACGTATATATATTAAGTAGTGGAGAGTGCCTGCAACTCCGAAACTATTCACCTCTGTTGTTTCCTTATTATCCCCAGTTATTTGGATTCTTGTATTAGCATAGATCATTTGCTATATAATTTTGTTGTCTATAACTAATTGTGGAACGATGTCCCAGATCTTTTGAATTTTTAAATGACAATGTATAATAATAATACACCGTGAATGCAGTATAATACATACGGATCACTAAATCATAGTCATCGTATTATCCAAAACCGTTTTAAGGTCATAAATGATTTGCAACCTGATTTTCTCAAGTTCAAAAGCAACTGATAATGATTATATTCCCGTGCTCGGTGCGTAATTTCATGTTACACAATTTTTGCGAATTTGTTAGCGGACGTTGTAATATACTGAAAACTGGACATGGTTTTTAGGTTATTGACGTGCTGCATCTCCGTAAAATCTGTTTCCTCCTTGTCCTACATCATGCGTGTACCTTATCATACTTGTGAGGTATCAAACTGTGTACCTTCAATATTTTGACGTGCTTATATTAACAATTTCTCAACAGTTTATACACGAACACATTTGATGCCATGCGTTCAGTTTTTCAAATTAGTATGTAACCGCCAAAATGTCACAGTATATAGGCCCATAATTTTTGTGAAACTGAAGTTCGAAACTTAGCAGGCTCTGCTGAAATCCTTGGTTAACTGCAATCACAACGTTCAGATATTACTTTTATACAGCAGCAATATTATGAAGTAGAGGTTAACCTTTTGTGATTCTTATTAAGATCCAAAGTTTTGAAGTTAATAGACTGTTAAAGACTTTCTCCATACCAGAAGGTATAACTAATCACCGTAAATGAACTTTTCTTATTCATTAGATTGATGTCTCACTTCTCAGCATCCTTTGAAACTCGAAATTAGAGGCTTCCGGATTATTTTTTCGATAGCTGCTACAATTTACGGCGCCACAAAAGCTTGTAAATACGATGGTATTTTCCGTTTGCTGTTTCAATCCAGACACACATTCAATACACAATCGCTTCGCGGTGTGTTATTACAACTTAGCCGCTTGGTAGAGCTGCCGTTGTAAAATTGCAGAAATCACCTGGCAGTTTAGTGACAACTAAATTTACGCAGCAAAATGATGATCGTTTAATACATTTTCGCTGTTCATGCAGTAAAATACGGCATATCGTTAGACTCTATTACTTATCTACTACTAATCGTTCGCGAGACATGATTCTGACAATGTAGACACATACTACTAATTTATATCCGAAATTATATCTTAGTACGACGCATAGTTCATGAGATATGACGTCATGAAAAGTGCGGTGACGCCGGCTGCGGTGGCCAAGCGGTCTACGGCGCGCCCTTGACGGTCTGCACGGCCACTACGGTCGCGGGTTCGAATCCCCCCTCGGGCATGGATATTTGTGCCGTCCTTAGTAATAGCTAGTCCATAAGTAGTTTGTAAGTTTTAGGACTGATGACCCCTTAGTTAAATCCCATTAGCTCTACAACATTTGAACATTTGAAGAGCGGTGACGGCCTGTGTAGTGCGATTTTATCCATCTCCTCGTGATCTGCGACCTTCGTGAACCATCGGCTGCACTGTTGAAACACTTCGTGTCACAGCAGCAATACGTGGGGTGGGCGTATCACGTTTTCTCGTCCTATAGTGCGCCGTCACTACAACTGACTGAATTGACGGTTCTTTTCGCGTATACTTCTGCGAGGCATCCTTCACACCTGCACATGTCACACTGGTCCAATGCCTTAGGTTTTTAATGTGAAGGAGAGTCACCGTCACAGTTTATCGGTTGGTGGTGTTGCGTCTCGATTTCGATGTTGATTCTGAACCCACGGGCCAACATGATTGAAATGATAATAATTTATGCATAAGGTACTAATGTGTATATCCTACCAATATGAACTTCCTATCTAGTATCAGAGGTGTTCTTTCCAAACATGAGTGAATATCCTAATCGTTGACCTCATATCACAGTTACTTATTGTTACTACTTGCTATCGTAATCGGTGGCACAATGATATCATCTTACTTTTTCAGCGTCTAGGGTTGATACAATATTCGAGAGCCCTTGGGTTTTGTTTATGTATCACTAGAGTACCCATTATCATTGCAGCTCCTTTAGTTTTTAATTTTAGAGAGAGCAACTTGTACTTCTTCATGTGGTTCATATCACATTTCTTTTAGAAAGACTATTTCTTCAGGCAACTTATTTTTACTAACACGTATTATTAGAACCCTTGAACGATTGACACACCTTCAAATAAACTGAACGTCTTATCACCGCTACTCGTCTGCCATGACCTTACAACTCAGAGGGCGAAAACTGACTCTCTTTTTTCGTACCCAATCAACATCGACAAACGTCTTTAATCAAAATTATTTTCTATATTATTTTAATGTTGTTGCTTTAATCATTACATGATATTTTAACAAAATCTGTAACGGTTTATTTTAACGGTGCGTCCACCGACAGCAAGTGTCGCTTATGTTCTTTTCATCAGTGTCTCCGAACAGCGTACTGTTCTCAGCGTGTTTTTTAACCCCACCGTGGCACCATTTTAACTTACTGTTGTTATCTATAGCGTTGCCTGCTGGATTTTTGTTAGAATTTGCGTGGTTTAAAGGATGGGGCCAACCGGGCTGAATTTCACTATTGGAGAGCGCGGCCACTTAGGCTGGTAACACAAGTGAGATAAATTTTCTTATTGGTGCACCACACGCCGTGCCTTAGCATTAGCAGTGGCAATACAGATACGGCTTCGCGTATCGCGGAGTAAAATCTATCTCTCACCACTTGAAACTGATCCAGCATGAAATAAATGTAAAGAGACTTTTATTTTCCATCATATTTTTAAATACGGAAAATATAAAGCAGGATACATTATATTCAAAGTTAGTATTCATCAAAAAGGGGTAAAGCAACCTGTATAAATTTAATTCAAATGATGCTGGGTGGAGAGGGGCGGGGTGGCGGCGGCGACCAACGCCATAATAGATGAAAATGTAACTATTCTTTTAATAATTTGAAATTGATTAAAGCATTTGAAATTATTAGCACATAAACTTCTCCTACCATGAAATACTTTTTAAGGAAGCTACATAATAAGAATATCCTAAGTTTCTGTTAACTTCCAAGAAGAATGAATAATTCAATTAAAGGTATTTGGAAATTTATTAACCGACTTGTCAAATGTTACTTCTGCGACTTTTAACTCCATTTTCAACCTTCTAATCGTTTCATACCCATTGTTTTAATTCACTAGGCTGAAGAGCAGCGTAACAAGCTGCTGCCAGCCTGTCTACGATATGTAGGCATTAACAATGACAATAAAGAAACAAAGTCTCGGACCTGTACAAGAAGTTCTGCACGTCCACACAGCGCAGTCGTCCGCCAAGATAATCGTGGCTGCAGTAACAGATCGTACAGATACCACATCGTAGATAAGAGGTAGTGAGCCAAGAAGTGTCAAAGTGAAGTGTTTGCGACCGGTTACTAGCAGTGGGACTAAGGGCAAGTTAACCTCTAGCCCGTCTGCCACTCACGCCAAGGTGCACGCCTCGACTTGTCCCGTCAGAAGATACCGTTGTCTTCAGCGATGTAAGCAGATTCTGCCTGCATGCAACTCATGGTCGTTTGTTAGTACGACGTAGGCCTGGCGAACGCTGTGTCGCAGAGTGCATTCCTCCACGACACACTGGCCCCAGTCCCGGCGTTATGGTTCTGGGGTCGGATAATCTACAGCTCTCGTTCACCTTTTGCATTTGTGGAGGGAGTGCTGACCATTGTTTGGTTCGGTTCACTGAATTCTGGGCCTAGTGAATTCTGGGCCCAACCAGAAATGTGCGAATTCTGGGCCCAGTTTCCTGGAAGCAACCTGCGCGAGGGCAGAGCCTTCCTGCCCCCCTGGGAACGCTCCTCGTCAGTCACGGTCCCGAAGGTCTCTTACAACACAGTGGCTGACCGCTTAGACAGTCATTGCCAGTAAACTCTAACTTGCGTAGTATCACAGAGTAGCCGGCCGCGGTGGCCGAGGGGACTGAGGCGCTTCAGTCACGGTCTGCACGGCCACTACGGTCGGGGGTTCGAATCCCCCTCGGGCATGGATGTTTGTGTCGTCCTTAGGATAAGCTAGTTGATAAGTAGTTTGTAAGTTTAGGGACTGATGACCCCGT
Source organism: Locusta migratoria (assembly GCA_026315105.1). NCBI lineage: Eukaryota > Metazoa > Arthropoda > Insecta > Orthoptera > Acrididae > Locusta > Locusta migratoria. Next base: position 402,528,668 of record CM048748.1, read on the forward strand.
GGTTAAGGCCCATAAAAAAAAAAAAAGCTCAGAGTAACACATCTGTGGTAGTATTCAGTTCGTGCATCTTGTCTCTCAGTGTGCTATAAGTTCGAAATGGAAGTGTCAACGAACATCCGTGGTAAGCCATGTGCGGACTATGACGGCTACTCATATACCATAAGGAGAACCAAAGAAAATGGGACTGTGTTTTGGCGCTGTTCAAAGCAAAGAACAAAGTATTGCCGAGGAATGCTTGAGACGAAAGACGGTGTTCAAACGAGCATCAATGTGGAGCACCGGATGACGCTCGCATCGAAATACAGAAGGCAGTAAATCGGGCTAAGAAGAGATCGAGAGACGAAGAGAGTTCGATTTCTAAAATATAGACTGAAGAATTAGGTGACCTCCACAATCGAGGGTAACATTTTGTGTCTGAAATGCCAGAAGAGCTATCAACGAAGCGGATATTATACAAGCATCGGTCCAAAGCACGCGAAGATCAGAAAAAGAAATGTTTAAATGTTTGTTAAGCTTATGGGACTTAACTACGAGGTCATCAGTCCCTAAACTTACAAACTACTTATGAACTACTTACGAACTAGGACGGCACAAATATACATGCCCGAGGGGGGATTCGAACCCCCGAGCGTAGTGGCCTTGCTGACCGTGACTGGAGCGCCTCAGTCACCTCGGCCACCGCGGCCGGCGGAGATCAGAAAGAGCCAGAGACGAGACAAGAAGTCGATCTTTCGCCTGAACTACGAAATATGAATGCCGGTAGCAGTTTTCTCTTGAGCGATGACAACATTGGAGATAGGGTGATAGTCTTTAGTTTAAAGACTAAACGAGACTTTTTTACAGATGGGACCTTCAAATGTTGTAGCAAGCAATTTGCTCAAATATATACAATACATGCAGACTTTGGAAGTTCAAAGTATGAAACAAATATCTATCCGGCGGCCTTTGTACTGTTACCCAACAAAAGAAAAGAGACATATATTCGTCTTTTCAGCACTCTTAAAAATAGTATAAAAGAATGGAATCCTCAATGTCAACGTTGATTTTGAAATAGCTGCTATTTCTCCATTAAAAGTTGTGCTCCCGTCGATTCAAGTTCATTGCTGCCATTTCCACATGAAGAAATCTCTCTGGAGGAAAGTGCAAGACTTGGGATTTGCTTCCGAATACAGAGAAAATGAAGAAGTAAGGTTGCAAATTCAGATGTGTGCATCTCTGGCATTCCTTCGACTATTTCGAAGACAGGTGGTTAGAAAACGATGAAGTCCCGATCAGTGTTTGGAGCTGCTACAGACTGCGCCATCGTACCACCAACGCTGTAGAAGATTGGCACAACAAGATTAATAATTTCCTTGGGAAACCGAATCCTAAAATTAAAGACGTAATCAAGTACATGAAGACGGTAGCAGAGAACTCGGCACGTGCTTTAATGAGATCAGAGTTAGGTATGGAGAGAAAACGGAAAAAAAAAACCATGTGAAACTCGATGAAAGGATGGCAAAAATAGTACAAAAGTACGAAGAGGATGGTGACATCAGGGCCTGTTTGAAAACGATCTCTTACCTTCAAAAATTTGAATTAATTCATTGGCCTAGTTTGAGACAACGTATGTGAAAAATGTACAAATAAATAATAATTTAAAACTTAATAAAGTAAAAAAATTAAAAAAATAAAAAAATAAATAAAAAAGCTGATTTTAAACTGGGCTGAATGACAATGTATTCTTGTCATTTAGCTAGTCCAAAGCCTGGATGAAGTGGGATGGGAGTCTGTTTATTACGAAAATTCCGTAAAAATAACATGATCACTTCCTGGAAAAAGCGAATTTCTTATATGGAGCACTATGACTATTTGTAATATATTGTCTCTCTGACGCAATCATTTACATCTAAATCTTCAAAAAGGTTTTACTTATGACCAATTTCAGCCAATGTCAACTACCTCCAAAAACAATGGAATACTTAAAACCCAATTACAAAACTGTAATTTAAAAATCGTGTCCATTCTGCTTTACAAAACTTTATGTTAAAATAAATATATAATAATATACTCCTCATACCTCTGGATGGTATATGTAATGTAAAGAACATAATATATGATGGCGTACGAAAAAAGGGAAGGATTATGCACATAATTAAAGATCATTGGCTATAACTCACATAAGCTGTACATGGCTTCTTCTCCCGCTCGTACCACTATATTCCCTGTACGTGATTTCAAAACAGAATAACAACTGGCAAGCCGTTAGAAAATCTAAAACATACATTTTTGGAAGCAAAGAGTTAAAACTGCGTTGAGAACGACACATGATCTTAAAGTGCGATTGCGTGATAATATACCACAAAAGAAGCCAAATATGCAAATTACGGGGTTTATGAATGTCCTGTCGCTGAGAAGCCCTCCACTGGCCAGACTCGAAGGTCCTTCAAACGTGGCGATTTGAAAAAAAAAATACTTATGGTAGTAAGAAAATTGCATTAGGTTTGCATTTTGACAAGGAAAATTTAGCATAGATAATACTGAAGATCAAATGGAAATAGTGCACAAAAGCGACTCTACGTTGGAGATAGAGATTTCAAAAATAAATGAGCAAAATTAATTTTCTGCGAATGCCTACTTTAAGATTTCTGATGTTATGCCGTCCTGTAGCCGCGTTAACAGCGCCCTTCAAATGACCACGAAGGGAAGCAAAATGTCCTGCTGCCGGAAGAACGACGTTGAATGTTGACATAATGTTCAACGATATTCCCTCTTTCAAACGCGTATTGCACTGGCTCTAATTTTTTCCTGTTTTCCCTTGTTTTACGATGCATTCTCTGTCATGGTATGGAAAATCATGTCATTCATTGTAGCCGTAAACACGCACTCTTATTATGTAAATTATTTTATGGTTCACACACACTCGTTTTAAAGTATGTCTTAATTCTACATATTTTACATTTGGCAATACTAATAACGTTATGCAGGTTATAATTACAAAATAGAAAGGGTTTTCCTGTTTCGAAGTCATATGTAGGGGCCATGCACATTTAGTGCTATGAGTGAGACAGGAAGCAATATGCAGGTAATTTCACCTATACGTGCACACTCCTGTTTCATGTACATTACATGTAGGTCTAACATTCGCAGGTCGATGGGTGTGGAACAGATTTTATTTTGCGTTAGTTTAAATGTTCTTTATCAAACAGACGTGAATTTAAAATTCTGTGTTTGCAATTTGGTTTCCAGGTTTTCCATTGTAGCTTCTGAATATACAATCATAAGTAAAAGTTGTCAAACAGAAATTACATGACCACTTCCAACTGTATCACTTTTGGTTCTTGTTTGATCATCTCCATACCTCTTTCATCAGTACAGCACGTAAAGCTACATTTGCACGGGCCATAAAATTGTTGTTGCCGACAACACTGGCCCACAATGTTTTCTGGCAACATTGGAACTACTCGAATTGCAGCCACATGTACTATAACAATGCCGGTCACTGTTGCCTTGTAATGTTTGTAGAAAAGTATTTCAGGGCCGAGTGTGTTTACATGAACCAAGCTACCGGCGCAAAATAATCAAGTCGGCTCGTTTACCTGTCGGCCGGCACCCATCCCGGCGTGGGGGAGGGAGAGGGGGGAGGATGATCAGTGGCCCGACCTTTTCCGGGCCCAGAATTCACTGGGCCCAGAATTCGCGACACCGTTTGGTTCGTGCAGAATGTTCGGTTCTTAAGCTATTCTTGGAACAGAGAGCTGATATGTTGTTCCAAAAGAATAATGCTCGTCCACAAACTGCACATAAACTCACCAGCTCCGTAAGATATGCAGCAATTTTCCTGGCCACCACGGCTTCCGGAAATGTCTCCAAACGAGTACGTGTGGGATATCATGAAATTGACAAGTGACGTGTGCGAGCAGGCGTGGAAAATGTATGCATGTCCGAATCAGGACCCGCAAGGCCACACGACGTACTGCTATGAGGGTTTCAGTGTGGACGTCACCACAGAGCTGACTCCACTTGCGAGAGGGTTCATGTCATTGCCTTCTGTGGCTACCAGTGGCGTACGGTGCCCCACGTAAAGGCACCTCAAAACATGAAGGAACCACCACCTAGCTGCTGCATCCGCTGGCGGTGGTCTAACACGTTCATGTTGACCAGGCTGCCTCCAGAAACGTCTCCCTTGAGTCTCTCATTAAAACCAGATGCGAGTCTCATCTCCCCAATTGTGCGGTTGCATTCACGATTTCCTATCAGAAAGAACACAGTTCGTTGTAATTGACGGTAAATCATCGTGTAAAACAGAAGTGATATCTGGCGTTCCACAGGGAAGCGTCATAGGTCCCCTACTCTTCCTCGTGTTTATAAACGATTTAGGAGACAATCTGAATATCTTCCTTAGACTGTTCGCGGATGATGCTGTCGTTTACCGGTTAGTGAAGTCATCAGAGGATCAAAAGCAACTGCAAAGCGATTTACACAAAATTTCTGCATGGTGCGAAAATTGGCAATTGATACTAAATAAAGAAAAGTGTGAAATAATACACATGACCTCTAAAAGACATCCGCTGAACTTTAATTACGCGATAGATCAGTCAAACCTTAAGGTCGTAAATTCTACCAAATACCTAGGAGTTACAATTACGAACAACTTTGACTGGAGAGAACACATAGAAAATATTGTGGGGAAGGCGAACCAAAGGTTACGTTTCATCGGCAGAACGCTTCGAAGATGCACCAGCTCCACCAAAGAGACTGCCTACATCACACTTGTGCGTCCTCTCCTGGAGTACTGTTGCCCCTTGTGGGACCCTCACCAGGTGGGACTGACGGAAGACATTGAGAAGGTTCAGAGAAGGGCAGCTCGTTTTGTTTTATCATGTTGGGGGGGGGGGGCGTCACGGAAATGTTGCACGAATTGGGGTGGAAATCATTAAAAGAAAGGCGTTATTCATTACAGCGTGATCTGTTTGCGAAGTTTTAGTTCTGAATGTGAAAATATTTTACTAGCACCCACCTACTTAGGGAGACATGACCATCCCACTTGAATGTGATTTGCAGAGTAAACATGTAGATGCCACTCCCATGAACCACAGACATTGCCGAGGTGGGGTGGCTTGCGTGCCTCAACGATACAGATAGCCATACCGCAGGTGCAACCTCAGCGGATGGGTATCTGAGGAGAGGCCAGACAAACGTGTGGTTCCTGAAGAGGGGCAGCAGCCTTTTCAGTAGTTACAGGGGCAACAGTCTGGATGATTGACTGAGCTGGCCTTGTAACATCAGCTAATGTGGCTTTGCCACACAGCTACTGCGAACGGCTGAAAGCAAGGGGAAACTACAGCCGTTACTTTTCCCGGGGACATGCAGCTCTACTGTATGAACATATGATGGTGGCATCCTCTCGGGTAAAATATTCCGGAGGTAAAATAGTCCCCCATTCGGATCTCCGGGCGGGGACTACTCAGGAGGATGTGATCATCAGGAAAGACAATACTGGCATTCTACGGGTCGGAGCGTGGAATGTTAGATCACTTAATCGGGTAGGAAAATTAGAAAATTTAAAAAGGGAAATGGATAGGTTGAAGTTAGATATAGTGGGGATTAGTGAAGTTCGGTGGCAGGATGAACAGGATTTCTGGTCAGGTGAGTACAGGATTATAAATACAAAATCAATTGGGGGTATCACAGGAGTAGGATTGATAATGAATAAGAAAATAGGAATGCGGGTAAACTACTATGACCAGCACAGTGATCGAATTATCATTGTCAAGATAGATACGAAGCCAACACCGACAACAGTAGTACAGGTTTATATGCCAACTAGCTCTGCCGATGATGAGGAAATCGAAGAAATATATGAGGAGCTAAAGGAAATTATTCAGACAATTAAGGGAGAGGAAAACTTAATTGTTATGGGAGACTGGAATTCGGTAGTAGGACAAGGAAGGGAAGGGAGGATAGTAGGTGAATATGGTCTGGGCAAAAGGAATGAAAGAGGAAGCCGCCTGGTAGAATTTTGCACATAACATAATTTAGTTATAACAAACACCTGGTTTAAGAATCACAAAAGAAGGTTGTATACGTGGAAGAGACCAGGAGACACCGGGAGATACCAGATAGATTTTATTATGGTAAGACATAGATTTAGGAACCAGGTTTTAAACTGTAAGACTTACCCAGGGGCAGATATAAACTCTGACCATAACTTGTTGGTTATGAACTGTAGGCTGAAACTGATGAAACTACAAAAAGGTAGGAAAATAAGGAGATGGGACCTGGATAAATTGAAGGAACCTGAAGTTCTTAAGAATTTCAGAGGGAGCTTTAGGCAACAATTGACAGAAACGGGGGAAAATAAAACAGTAGAAGAGGAATGGGTAGCATTGAGAGACGAAATAGTGAAGGCAGCAGAGGACAAAATAGGTAGGAAGGCAAGACCTACAAGAAATCCTTGGATATCACAGGAGATACTAAATTTAATCGATGAAAGGAGAAAATATAAAAATGCAGTAAATGAAACAGGTAAAATGGAGTACAGACGACTAAGAAATGAGATTGACAGGAAGTGCAAAATGGCTAAGCAGGAGTGGCTAGAAGCCAAATGCAAGGATGTAGAAGAATGTATAAATAGGGGAAAAATAGATACAGCTTACAGGAAAATAAAAGAAACATTTGAAGATAAGAAAAACAGCTCTATGAATATCAAGGACACTGATGGAAAACCAGTTCTCAGCAAAGAAGGGAAAGCTGAAAGGTGGAAGGAGTATATAGAGGGGCTCTACAAAGTAAATGAACTACGAGACAATATTGTAGGAAGGGAAGAGGATGTAGATGAAGATGAAATAGGAGATACTGTACTGAGAGAAGAATTTGACAGAGCCCTGAAAGACCTAAGTCGAAACAAGGCCCCTGGAGTAGATGATATTCCCTCAGAGCTACTGAAGTCTCTGGGAGAACCAGCAATGACAAAATTGTTTCACCTGGTGTGTAAGATGTATGAGACAGGTGAAATACCATCAGACTTTAAGAAAAATGTTATAATCCCCATCCCTAAGAAAGCAGGTGCAGACAGGTGTGAAAACTACAGAACCATCAGTTTAATAAGTCATGGTTGCAAAATATTAACGCGAATTATATACAGAAGGATGGAGAAGCTGGTAGAAGCCGACCTCGGGGAAGATCAGTTTGGGTTCAGGAGAAACGTAGGAACACGGGAGGCAATACTCACTTTACGGATTATCCTAGAAGATAGATTAAGAAAAGGCAAACCTACATTTCTAGCTTTTGTAGATTTGGAGAAGGCTTTTGACAATGTTGATTGGAATAAACTCTTTCAAGTTCTGAAGCAAGCAGGAGTAAAATATAGGGAGCGTAAGGTTATTTACAACTTGTATAAAAACCAGACAGCGGTTGTCAGAGTTGAAGGGCATGAAAGGGATGCAGTGGTTGGAAAGGGAGTAAGACAGGGTTGTAGTCTTTCTCCATTGTTGTTCAATTTGTACAGTGAGCAAGCTATAAAGGAAAGCAAGGAGAAATTTGGAGAAGGAATTAAAGTTCAGGGTGAAGAATTAAAAACTTTGCGTTTTGCCGACGACATAGTAATTCTGGCAGAGACAGCAAAGGACCTGGAAGAGCAGTTAAACGGAATGGACAGTGTGCTGAAAGGTACATATAAGTTGAAGATTAACAAGAGCAAAACTAGGGTAATGGATGAAACGTGTCCATAAAAAATTATTTTTATAAGAAAATGTCTAATATTGTGCCTCCTGTTTTGTATCGAGTAACTTGCTTGCAAGAAAATGTATAATATCGCTTCTACTGTATGTATCGATATGTGTAAAGTTTCATCTCTGGCAAAGATCATGTATTGCATAGCATTGTAGCTCGCACTGAGAGAGAGAGTAGCACTAGTGGTTCAGCTCGCTTAGAGAGCGGTTGGGTTGTGTGTATGGCTCCGATGTAGAGCAGAGGCTGCTTTGCCAGCAAGTCAGAAGTTGTATTATGTAGGTAATGTAATGCTGTTTATCAATAATAAGTAACTTAACCCTGTTTCATATTTCATTTACGTAGTTAGAAAATTAACCTACTTCCTTCATTTGATAATTACTTGATTTAGTGGAGTGTTGATTTGAATAACATTATTGAACATATTTCATTATTGGTGCGATAGTAAGATAATAGTTGATTTGGATTTCAATAATAACTGATCGACATAAATTCTCACAGTCAAGCATTAAGAAAGTGATTTGTGGTTTTTCTTATATCTTTCTCGCAGTCAAAATTTTTGAGTATAGTCAGTGTCTGTTTCAAAAGGTTACATGTCACAGTTGTTTTGTTAAAAATATCCGTTGCGCACATAATCAGTTTAATGCACTGTTTCTTATACATTAATATCAGGGCCATAATTAAACCAAATAGCTGAGTTAACAAACAATTTATTGTCTGATTTAACGAAAGGTTCTACATTCCAAAACACGCGTACAATTTTTATCTGGCGCCCTTTCTGCCAGGATAGTTCACAAACAGGATCGTGACGTAGTTAGATACGTAGTCTTATTTCAGTTAGTTTGTCTTTTCCACTAACCAACTTACCTTTTGGCTCTTAATTTAATTTTTGTAGCACCATCCTCTGTTGTAGCAACAGTAGCATAGTAATTGTTTCTGTAGTCTGTTACTTACCATTCTTGAGATTGTGTAGTATTGTTTATAGTAGATGAATTGAGTATACAAATAATTGCATTACTACTGAACAAGTCTCTCTTTTATATTGTCTGATGTTTGTTGTGATGAAAGTTCTAGTACCGCGGAACTCGTGTGATAATTAACGGTTTGCGTAATCTCGATTGTGATTGTATGTTGCACTTGCCCGATTCAGCCTATTGTTCTCTCATAATTACCGTGTGTAATTTTCAAAAAAATTAGCAGTAGGTGAAAATAAATATTATTGGTCACTTTACTGCAAAATTCTGTTAACAATGTCGAAGAATAGGAGAGTTAGCGCTGATGCTAAAACTGCTTCCGAAAATGAGACCTTGAATGATACAAGGAGAGAAGAAGAATTTTCACAAGAGCCTTCTCACTGCACTGATACAAATACGACACTAAATACCGTGTCCGAAAACGCGGAACAGATTAGTTCGGGAACAGACAGTATGGATAATGACAAAGTGCAGGATTCAACAATACAGAATTCCGATTCTTGTAACGTGGTTGCGGAAAATAATGCATCGGTTCCGCCTAGCTCTGCTACAAAAAATACTTGTGCGACGGCTATGGAAAACGTATTACCAAATGATTTCATGCAAATTTTATTGTCACAGCTCTCTAAATTAAATGAGAATAGTCAATTACAATCTCAGGAATCTCAGAAATTAAATGAAAAACTTGAGAATAGTCAATTACAATCTCAGAAATTAAATGAAGAACTTGAGGAATAATCTCAGAAATTAAATGAAAAACTTGAGAATAGTCAATTACAATCTCAGAAATTAAAAGAAAAACTTGAGGAACAATCTCAGAAATTAAATGAAAAACTTGAGAAAATTGAACAAACGTGCGATTCGAGGTTTGTGAGTATTCAAAGTAGTTTTAATAAGATAAACGAGGACAACAATCGGTTCAGGGAACAACTGCTCAATACTTTCAAACGTGAATCTCAGCAAATAAGACAAGATATTCGCGACGAGATTAACCCGGTAGTGGAAAGCCTAGCGTCACGAGTAGAAAATATGGAAAGCCTTGCGTCACGAGTCGAAAATATGGAAACTACTGAACTCGCTCAATTGAAGCAACAGAGTAATCTAGTTGTTGAAAAGTTGCAGAACTTCCAGTCAGTCACGACGGAACAGATCAATAAAATTAATAAACAGTTTGAGGATATTACTGTTAAGATTACCCAAATTAGTGATAACACTGACAAAAGTTCTGATGTAACGCATCCTACCCCGTTTAATGAAACTAATGAATATCTCGCCCTTGACCGTTTCAAACAAGATCAAATGACCATTAATCAGCAATACAAGGCTGAGGTCAGAAAATTAGATGATCGCGTGGCGCGAATAGAGAGGAAATTTGACCACACTTGTGGAAATCCATACGAAGATGTGGAAGAAAATTTGAACGAAAATGACAATGATGATTCGAGCCAAGTAGGTCGCTTGGTACGTGAACGAAGTGTACCTCATAGTAACAACAATGAAGACGCAGTGCGTAGTTTACGCTCACTTACGCCGCACGGGCGAAAGGAAGCGTTTGACTACAAGCATTTCCTGACTGTACGTAAATTCAAGACATTTAAAAACTCTCCGAATGACTTGCACCCTAAAGAGTGGTTGCAGCAATTCGATTATTGTCTTCCCCCGAATTGGCCACTTGAGCACAGATTAGAATTTATATGTGGTTATCTGGAAGGCGAGCCAGCCACCAGAATGAGAGCTATTGCACAAGAGTGCTATAGCGAGAATCAGTTCCGACGCTCATTTCTATCCGCATACTGGTCGGAAGCGGCACAAGACCGCGTTAAAAACAGTATTGCGACATTCAAAACTTTTGAGCGATCAAATTTCTCGAGCCCTGTGGAATATTTCCAAAACTTAGTATACAAAAATCAATTTTTATCGGCACCTTACTCCCTTGCGGAATTAATCAGAATTTGTTTGAACAAATTGCCTCTACACTTGCGTCAAATTGCCATTGCGGCACGATGCAAGAATGATATTGAAGCCTTTAGAAATCTCTTACAAGACTTAGAAGAAGAAGACGAGGAAAATTCCTCGCGCAGTCGATATTTTGAAACAAACAGATATGATCGCCGGTCGCAACAAAGCCCGCCGCGTACTAAACGTTATTCAGAGCACGACGATAAACCAAAAAATAATTCTTTCACTAATGAATCTTACAAACAAAGTCGCGACAATGACAACGGTGATTTGCATGATCGTGAAATTAACCGTGGAAGTTTTCGTGGCCGCAACCGAGGTGGTGGTTTTGGTCGCGTAGGACGCTACAATAATTACTATCATAACAGCAATACTTCGAATGATACTAATTGGCGTGATAGACGCAATACTGATAGTGATCGCGAGACTGAAAATCACAACAATAACGCTGAGAAGCGTAGTCGGGAGGGCACACGCGATAATTCTCGTGATCGCCTTCCACGATACGAAAACACAAATCAGGGCCAAAGCAGATCGCATACCCCGGAAAGACAAGAGCAAAACATTGAAATCAGACCTGCTAATCCACGCTACAATTCGTCAAAAAAGGGGCCGCGTCAGGTATGACTAGCGGACTCGACGGCAAATAATTCGGCCGTACAGAATTTGTGTGATCCTAACTATACGCTGAAACTTGTTCATTGTGAACTATCTCACAGAGAGGAAGATTACGATGAACAACCTCCCGAACAAAACAGAATAGTAGTTTGTGCGGAAGTGCACAATACTGATGCTGGTAGCACCTCAGTAAGTGATAAGGCAAAACCGACACAACTTGTGTCAAAACCTAAAGCCGTTACTCCTGAAAGTAATGACAGTAACAAAAATTGTACTATCAAATTTAACGAAACAAATGAAAAGGTATCGAACAAACGTTATACTGCCCAACGGTTAAACGAGATAATTGTCGATCAGCAATATAATGACGACAATTCAGATTGGGAGACAGAAGCTTCGTCTTCAGACTCTGAGGAAGACACTATATACGAAATAAAATTCTTACAGTATCAACCAACAATTGCATATGACAGACCGGTCATGTACTTTGAAAGGCACGACACAGTACTGCCACACAATAATGCAACTAACAGTAACCTTGGAACAGCAAAAGATGATGTCGAACAATTAGATTTGCAGCACACCTCTGTTGCTGATTGGATAGACAATTACATGTTTTCTAATGACGATGATAGCGAATGCGAAGTTGATGAACAACCAAGATTTGAAAAGCATTTATCTTGTGAAAGCCTCATTAATCTTGGTAACACTTGTCTCAACAAAGAAATTTCTTATGAACCTTCTACCGAACAAGACGTAAAATTTGTACAGTTAGATGACATAAAAGAGGCACTATTAGAAGAGAAGGTAGAATGTCTCGATATTCCAATTCACCCTATTGTATCTGTGAAAATTGGCAAAATCAATCTTTCTGCTGTCTTAGATTCTGGTAGCCCAGTATCAGTAATCAGTGAAGTGACTTTCAAGAAATATCAGAACTTGCTTAATGGTCCCATTCTGCCTTTGCATTGTACTAAAATTCGTGGCGTCATTTCTAGCAAACCTGTCGAAATTCGACAGCAAACATACGCAGAATTTTTATGTCAAGGTCATCTCTTTTCTGCCAACCTATTGATTGTCCCCCGTTTAACTACACAGATAATATTAGGTGTGGACTTCCTATCCAAGTACAAGGTTATTTTAGATTTCAATACGGCTTGTGCCACTGCTTTTGTTCAGGAAAATGCCATTCAAATTAAATTCGAAGACTGGATTACCAGATATGAAGAAGGTGCCAGTTGTTTAAAATTTTTATCTATTTCTAATGCGACGCAGGATGTCAAACCTGATGATGATATAACAGATAAACATTTCCAGACTGAGCGAATTGACTTGATTTCTGACATCATTAAGAAAAAATTAGTAGAAGTTGAAGGTGCCTCAGAACGTGATAAGGAAGAATTGTTCCTTATCTTGCGGCGTTATTCCCGTGTATTCGCTAACAGTCCTGGTACCATAAAAAATTTTCTCTATGAATTTAAGATCAAAGAACATAATAAATTTTTTGTACCTCCATATCCCATTCCGATAGTATACAGGGAAAGAGTTAAGGCTGAAATTCAGTCCATGCTCAGTCAAGGTATAATTGAACCTGCAGTTAGCTCGTATAACAGTCCCCTACATATTGTTGAAAAAAGAGATAAGTCAATTCGATTAGTGCTCGATTCCAGACAAATTAACACTATCATTTTACCTGAAACCGACCGACCCCAAACCCTTGAAGAATTGTTACAAAAATTCTATGGTGTCAAAGTTTTATCCTCATTAGATCTTAGGTCTAGTTTTTGGCAAGTGAAACTGCACCCCAACTGTAGGAAGTATACCGCGTTTCTCTGCTTCGGAAATTGTTATCAGTTCCGTAAATTGCCTTTCGGACTGAACATCTCCTCATCTGCTTTCATCCGTGCGATGAATGCCACACTCCCTGAGCACTTAAAACAACAAATCACAATTTACGTTGATGATATTTTAATTGCAGAATCTTCCTGGGAAAAACATAACAGTACGTTGGCATCTTTACTTGAAGTGTTTGCTCAATCCGGGATTACTGTCAACTTAGAGAAGTCACAGTTTGGTCGTTCTCAGATTAAATTTTTAGGGCACATTATTTCTAAAGATGGGATCCAGCCCGACCCCGAAAAGTTAGAGGCGATAATGAAAATGCCTGTTCCCACTACTAAACGCCAATTAAGAGCTTTCTTGGGTTTAATTAATTTCTATCGCCGTTTTATAAATTTGAAAGACCTAACTACTCCCAGATTATATGAATTAACTGGAAAGAATACTGTTTGGTTCTGGGATGAAGCTGCCCAAAGAGAATTTCTTTGCTTAAAAGATGCACTCCTTCACGCACCTATTCTGCACCATCCAGATTTGTCTAAGAACTTTTGCATCTCTACCGATAGTTCAAAATTCGGACTTGGCGTTCACGTGTTTCAAGAGGATGAAGAAAATGGCTTTGCCACACAGAGAACTATTGCATTTGCTAGTCGCATATTATCCAAGTCAGAGCGGAACTATTCCGTCACTGAGCTTGAAGCTTTGGCAGTAGTTTGGGCATTCGAAAAATTCCGTTATTTCTTGTTTGGCAGACACACTAAAGTTTACACGGATCACCGTGCACTTCAATTCCTCATGTCGGCAAAACTTAACCATGATAGACTTAGACGATGGGCTTTGTTCCTTCAAGAATTCGATTTCTCTGTAATTTACATTCCTGATAAACAAAACATCGTTGCAGACTCGCTATCTCGTTCGCCTGTTGGGCTCATCAAGGCGACGGAAGAGGCATACTTAGAAAATAACTTTACTATCCTCTATATGCAGCAAGTTGCTTTCGAAAATTACATATCTGCCACATTTTCTGACATTGCTAAAGAACAAGACAAAGATCCAATCTGGCGAGATATTAAAATAAAATGGCATGATAAATATAATGTTTCCATCAGACAATTTTACATTATCCATAGTAACATTCTCTTCAAACGTAAAGCCCCTGACAGTCAATTTTGGTTAGTGTGTGTTCCGGAGGAGTCCGTGAACAAATTGATTTGGTATATTCATCTCAGTTACGGACACTATGGTGCCAAGAAGTGCTTCGCGAAATTACGCGACTCTTGTTACTTCATCAACATGGAGAAACGTATACGCAATGTGTTTTCTCGATGCAAATTGTGTCAGAAAGCAAAGCCGCCGACCATATCGCATTCTGCTCCACTTTTTCCGATTATACCTTCAAAATTAAAGCAGTTAGCAGCCGTTGATCTGTTTGGACCTCTTCCGAGAACTAACAATGGTTTCTCTTTTGTTTTCGTTGCTATTGAGCTCACATCAAAATTTGTATCTTTTACTCCGCTCCGCCGTGCCACGGCGAAGACAGTAACTAACGCCTTTGTCAAAAACTTCCTAAAAGATGTTGGCCATATAGATAAAGTCATCTCCGATAATGGACCTCAATTCCGTTCTCATGATTGGGCACGGATGTTGCGGCGCAGAAACATCAAACCTGTGTTCATATCACTTTATCATGCCGCCTCTAACCCTTGTGAACGAGTGATGAAAGAACTTGGAAAACTTTGTAGGCTATATTGCTACCGACGACATAACATATGGGATAGATATCTTCTTTCATTTCAAAATATTATAAATGAACTTCCTAATGATTCTACAGGTCTTTCACCAATTCTGGTTCTGAAAAACAAGCAACCTCCCGACCGTATCAAGGAATTGATACCTTTTCCTAAACACAGAAGACTACGTCATCATGAGATCATTGAATTGGCGCTTAAAAACATTAAGAAAGCCGCTGAAAAAAGGAAACGCTCTCAACGTAATTGTTATGCTAAACAACTCTATGTAGGACAAAAGGTATTAATTAGATCCCACCACTTATCCCACAAGGGAAGATCTATGATTCACAAATTCTTCTTACTATACAATGGTCCGTATCGAATCAAACGTATCATCCACGACAACGTCGTTGAGGTAGAAACTTTAAAGACGCACAAGTCGAAAGGCATACACCACATTTCCAATATTAAAATTTTCAAGGCATAAATTTGGGGTAGAGAGTCCATTAATCTGTTTTGGACACACCAAGTGGCGATTGGTGCCCCGTTCTCGAGCTGAGTGTCACTATTCTTCCGCTTTTCCTTAGTGCGCTCTATCTACCTCTTTTTCTCACTGTTACTTTTCTCTAACTCTGAATACTTATGCTCTGTGCTACGCTGGGATATTGTCATACGAAACTTTGATTATCTTGCAATTTGCATATAACGAACTCTGTGGCTGTGCAAGACAAATAAAATTAATGGAAATTTTTGATTGTGTAATCTAATCAAGTTCCTATGTTTCAGAAAATATCAGATTTCTCTTCTGTGTTACTAATTGCATAACTTACGAAGTTCTGAGCGAGTGAAGAAGATTTTGAGTTGACATGAGCATTTGGTAAGCCAAGAACATTATGGAGGATGATGAGTAAGGCAATACACAATATGTCATGGTGGTCTTTAAAATGCATTATTGTTTATGGATAAATGATGGTAAGGAAGGTATTGGCAACAGTCAAAGATGTTTGATAAATGTAATTATGTGGACGAGATTATACAATGATTATGAAGCAATTATGAGGAGAATCGCTATGTTGCTAATGATGACGAGATTATACAATGATTATGAAGCAATTATGAGGAGAATCGCTATGTTGCTAATGATGACGAGATTATACAATGATTATGAAGCAATTATGAGGAGAATCGCTATGTTGATAATGATGCTATGTTCTGTTCTTTTCTTATGTGCTTACTCGCACTGCCCTTTTGTGTTTTCTCTTTGTGCTTATGTGCACCATTTTGTATGTTGATGCATTGTGCCTTCAATGGCATGTGTGATTGGTGAGATTCATATCCTTCTGATGATCTGTAATTATTTGTAATTATGTGTAATGAATATTTCTAATTATGCTTGCAGCTATGCGTATTGCTCTTGTAATCAAAGCTTACCGCTATGCTCACTAATTATATACCTAAGCCCTACCACTATGCTAATTAATTTTATAATGAAGCTCAATGACAATGTATGGTTATGCTTATACGTTGCACACAGCCATCTATCTTGCAAACTTGCAGCTATGCCATAAATTGCGCCTAGTTAAGTCTAGAAAGATAATGCACAGAAATATTTTGCTTTTGCTTACTACTATCTTCCAAATTTTATTGATGATCTTGTTGATGAAAATCTGCTGCTATGCCTAACGAATATTACGTCTGTGTTTATGTTATTGGATGATTTACTGTGATGTACATCTAGTACTGTGCCAAAATTTGCACTAATTGTTTTGTTTGACCCTACTGTTGACTCAGACAGACACAGACATGACCTGATGACTTGAACCTCTTTTGATATTCTCACGAAACTACCCTGATGTGTTATACCTTAAGGCAATGAAATATGTAGCTCAGTTAAGACAAAAGCCTGGCCATGGCAACTTATGTAATTTAAGTGTTATAATTTGTGGTAATGTAATCACCACCATAGTGATATATATTAATTTAAAGAGATATGAACTAATGGTAATTGGAATGTCAATTTAAGTTATATCATGCCAAATTGATGACAAGCACCCTCAATGTATTTCATACGATTATGTGTTTGTAAAGCAATATGTACATAGTATGTACAGCCTTGTGCTTATATGAAATGACACTAATGTTGTAGATACTCTAAAATAAGAATTAAATTACTCATTAGTATTCAAATGTATCCGTCTTCAAGACACTACTTGTAATATAAAAATATGGTTTAATACCATGACCCCATTTGTACCACTTGAATTTGTGGGAAAATATTTCTGTAGATATGTTCTAATCAATGACTTTTCTTTCAGTCTAAACTGAAATATCATGACTATGTTACTAATTTGTGTGTAAAATGCTTTATTTCATGTACTTTGGACACGCATGGGAAGTGGCGATTTCGCACACGAGATTCCAGAATGCACACAGAACAATGGACGAGTTACTATACACCACTGATTTTGGGCCTTTTAATGAAGATGTTTGTTGGATGATGTTTGGCCACACAGTACTGTCCATTGCAGCCTTGGCCACCCACCACCAGTTTGCTCTAATTTTGGCTATGCTGATGCAGTCTGCTAATAGCTCTGTTGGTTGGAGCACACTTGGTTGTCGAATTGCATGGAGGAATACATCAGAACCTTTTCCCCATGACTTCCACTTCAATGCAACCAGCCAGCCCGCCTACAGTGTGGTGTAATCTTACAGTGTTTTGTGTTCGTGTGCAGACCTAAAATGAATGTTAGGAGCTAATGTGCTATTCGTGTGCATATACTATTCAGTGCCTCCCATTGCAAACGTTGTCCACAGGTTCATTACCAGTGTTTAGGTATATTTCATGGTTCTTTCACAGTCAGTGACCAAAATAAAATTGTGCTCTTGATAGATACATATACTTAGTCTGAAATGTCATTGTGCCTATTCGATTGACAAACGTTATATTGAAATCCTATTGTGCTGAAGCAGTAACATTATTTTGTACATGATCAGAAGCCTATGTAGTCAAAAATTTTACATGTATGTTCTAGCATCCATGAAAGTATAGCATTTTAAATGCATCACAGAATACAAAACTGACACTTTATCTTATACTAAGTGCACTAAAAATTTACATAGACTACATTGTGCACAAGATACAAATGTTCATTTTATGTTCCCAAAATACTGATCTCTTGTACAAAATGTAAACCCATGGAACTTACACTACTGTGTGTATTACTTGTAATTACCACATTTTCTTTAAAGAATGATGACATTAGTTAAAATAACTTTTGTAAAACTTTGTATATGTTCATGTTTATTATTGTATATTTTTTTTCATTTGTGTATTACTTCTAGCTATCTCATTTTCTCCACTATATCATTTGTCAAACTATGTTTTCTGAAATTCTATATATATATTTATGTTTACCATTATGTATAATTGTCATATATTCCACTTATTGCTGATGTTCTGTAAATTTTGACATTTGCTTATGCCTGTCACACCCTGTACCTCTCCATGCATGACTTTTGATGGTACTGTTCTGTAAAATGGCATGTATTTATGACTGTCACATTTTTTTTAAATTTTCTATGTACTCCATCTGTTGTTTTGATCTTGTTATATTTTGGATGTCATTAATGGATTTTTGGACTTGAAATTCAGTAATTTTGCTGGCTAGGCAATGCCATTGGCATCACCCACCCTACAAAATTTTAATAGGTAGGAGGGGGGTGATGAAACGTGTCCATAAAAAATTATTTTTATAAGAAAATGTCTAATATTGTGCCTCCTGTTTTGTATCGAGTAACTTGCTTGCAAGAAAATGTATAATATCGCTTCTACTGTATGTATCGATATGTGTAAAGTTTCATCTCTGGCAAAGATCATGTATTGCATAGCATTGTAGCTCGCACTGAGAGAGAGAGTAGCACTAGTGGTTCAGCTCGCTTAGAGAGCGGTTGGGTTGTGTGTATGGCTCCGATGTAGAGCAGAGGCTGCTTTGCCAGCAAGTCAGAAGTTGTATTATGTAGGTAATGTAATGCTGTTTATCAATAATAAGTAACTTAACCCTGTTTCATATTTCATTTACGTAGTTAGAAAATTAACCTACTTCCTTCATTTGATAATTACTTGATTTAGTGGAGTGTTGATTTGAATAACATTATTGAACATATTTCATTATTGGTGCGATAGTAAGATAATAGTTGATTTGGATTTCAATAATAACTGATCGACATAAATTCTCACAGTCAAGCATTAAGAAAGTGATTTGTGGTTTTTCTTATATCTTTCTCGCAGTCAAAATTTTTGAGTATAGTCAGTGTCTGTTTCAAAAGGTTACATGTCACAGTTGTTTTGTTAAAAATATCCGTTGCGCACATAATCAGTTTAATGCACTGTTTCTTATACATTAATATCAGGGCCATAATTAAACCAAATAGCTGAGTTAACAAACAATTTATTGTCTGATTTAACGAAAGGTTCTACATTCCAAAACTCGCGTACAGCTTTTATGGAGTGCAGTGTAAGAAAATCAGGTGATGCTGAAGGAATTAGATTGGGTAACGAAGCAATAAAGGAGGTAGAGGAGTTTTGTTACTTGGGCAGTAAAATAACAAATGATGGTCGCAGTACAGGGGATATAAAATGCAGAATGTTTTGTGTCCCAACTTCGTCGCCGCTTTTGTGTCCCAGCCTCGTCGTAGGTGTAGGTGGCCGAGTGGAATGAGACCGACACGCTGGTGCAGGTACGGAGGGGAGCAGCCAGAAACTATAAACACTCGAGTAAATTAGAAAGAGATATATATATATACTGCACAGAATGAAACAATACTTAACTTTTACATAGTACTGCAGAATGTTGATACATAGTTGTTAGAGGCCTGCCTAGTGCCTGTACAATAGCAAAGTCTTCACTGGTGCCTATCTGATTACGAAGGTCCTAACTCGTTGCTATCTCAGTCCGAAGTGACCGATGTCCTTCAGTGGTGGCCACGAGCGGCGTTGTCGCAGAGGGCGCTCGTGGCTGTCGTCGTGAGAACGCCGCGCCGTGCGTGCATGGCGGCGCGCGGCGAAAGTAAGTGGCGCGCACTTTGTACTTGTGCGACACCACAGAATGGCAATGGGTAGAAAAGCGTTCTTGAAAAAGAGAAATTTGTTAACATCGAATATTGATTTAAGCCTAAGGAAGTCCTTTCTGAAGGCATTTGTATGGAGTGTTGCCTTGTATGGGAGTGAGACATGGACGATAAACAGTGCGGACAGGAAGAGGATTGAGCCTTTTGAAATATGTTGCTACAGAAGAATGCTGAAGATTAGGTGGGTGGATCGCGTAACTAATGAGGAGGTACTGAACAGAATTGGGGAGAAAAGGAATTCTGGCATACCTTGACTAAAAGTAGGGATAGATTGGTAGGACACATTCTTAGACATCGAGGAATTGTGAATTTAGCGTTGGAGGGAAGTGTTTGGGGTAAAAATCGCAGGGGAGGACCAAGAGATGGATACAGTAAGCAGATTCAGACAGATGTAGGTTGTCGCTCTTATGTGCAGATGAAGAGGCTTGCTCAGGACAGGGTATTGTGGAGAGCTGCATCAAACCAGTCTCCGGACTGAAGACCACAACAACAACAACATGTAGATGTAGAATTTCAGACCTTTCTTTCAAGAGGTCCTTAATAGCAGTGTTTAATACTTGAAATTCATCTGAGAATAGTAGTGAATGCCAATTCTGACCATTCAGCATGCAATATACACATTCAACGTCTGACGTCAGTGTTCTTGAAATCTTGCAGCCATGGTTATGCAACACTCTTTAATGTTCGTATGACGTGGAGATACGAAACATGCACGAAATTATTGCAGATGGTTTGCTACTTGCAAATTTCAAAATGTTCAAATGTTTGTACAGCTTGTGGGACTTAACTACGGGGTCATCAGTCCCGAAACTTACAAACTACTTATGAACTAGCTTATACTAAAGACGACACAAATATCCATGCCCGAGGGGTGATTCGAACCCCCGACCGCAGCGGCCGTGCAGACCGTGACTGGCGCGCCGCAGACCGCTTGGACACCGCGGCCGGCGCAAATTTAAAGACCTGAGATGCATGAAAATTTAAATCGGACTGAAACCAAAATGTGGATATTTTGCGTTTCACGAATGGACACCTTAACCATCAGGTTACCCGAGCATGTCTTCTGGAACAAGACAAGCTTTTATTTGTCACTGTCTACACACTATCATTGTTTTGTGTCCCAGCCTCGTCGCCGCTTTTGTGTCTCGTTTCCGTCGTAGGTGTCGGTGGCCGAGTGGCATGAGACCGACACAGAAATAAAGATAGCACGCTGGTGCAGGTACGGAGGGGAGCAGCCAGAACTAGAAACACTAGAGTAAATTAGAATGAGATATATATTGCACAGAATTTATACAATACTTAACTTTTACATAGTACTGCAGAATGTTGATACATAGTTGAGCTAGGGTCCTGCCTAGTGCCTAACTGATAGCCAAGTCTTCACTGGTGCCTATCGGATTCCGAAGTCTTTACTGGTTCCTAACTCAGTCCCAAGTGAACGATGTCGTTCACTGGTGGCCACGAGCGGAGTTGCAGCAGAGGGCGCTCGTGGCTGTCGTCGTAAGAACGCCGCGCCGTGCGTGCATGGCGGCGCGCGGCGAAAGTAGGTGGCGCGCACTTCGTACTTGTGCGACACCACACATTGTATTCATATATACGTGGTTGTGTCATTCTACCTAAGAGGGAATCAAGTAATATTACCAATTCAAAGGGAGACGAACACATGACTACATTATTAGGATGTATTTAATATGGAAATATGGGTTGGTATGGTAGACGTGCCTGGATAACGTAATGTTTAAGCCGATACCTCGTGAAAAGCGGGAAATACGGGTTCGGATACCTGTTTCTCATACATTTTGATGTCACAATTGAGCAATTCAAGCTGAGGGCGTTGTCAATTACCTGTAAGTCTTCATTCAACTTTATCGTTTCTGACATTCCATCGGTGGGCTTTTAAGTCCGCCTTTACCTTATGAATGACGTCAGATTGTGATAGCTCTGACCGCGAATCTTGTTCTTGTCTATCTGAACTCAGCTGTGCCCCTTTATCAAGTACTTTTAACTGTACTGAAATTTCTCGCCCCACTTTTGCTCCTAGTTGATTAAGAATTGTGAGTGAAGTGGCTTATCCTTATCTGTCGCTCTTGAGGCTGCTACACTTAATATCTCTTCGAATGTTAGTGTGTTGTCTGCAGGCTTATCAAATCAACTGAGAACACCTCAAGACATATTTTGCTATGAACCTCTGTGTTAGCCCTTAGGTCTTCCGTTGGACCACAATTAGTGCAAGTCATCGGCTGCCTTAATAAATATTCAGTACTCCAAAACCGTGCATCATATATTATGTACATTAATTTTATTTTTTATTTTATTTTATTTTTATTTATTTATTTATTTTTAATTTTACTTTTGTAGTTATTTAGACTTCCAAACCTATAGTCTGCCATTTTCCTTTTTGGTTAAAATATAAATTATGAAAATGGATCGTGTTTCTGGTTGATATCAATGGTTACGTTCAGCAGACACTAATACAGTGTGAATTATACCCACATTGCCGTTCCCCGTCGGGGGTTCGAATCCTCCCTCGGGCATGGATGTTTTTGCCGTCTTTAGTATAACGTACTTCATAAGTAGTTTGTAAGTTTAGGGACTGATGACCCCATAGTTAAGTCCCTTAAGATTTACAAACATTTGAACAATTTGTACCCACGTTTACAATTTCTCCACCTTCCAAACCAAATTCTGCGATGTCTCCTGCCTCTTGTACGGTCCTGGTACGTAACTCGTCACCAACTAACTTCACGTACACTGCGTTTGGAATGAAATCATGTTGTAGACACCGAACTTTTGAAACTCATATTTACTCATCTCTATTTCTGATTTAAGTGGGGTTATCAGATTTTGGATTATAAAAATTGTCAGTTTCTATATTTTAGGAAGAAAAGTAAGGATACTTTCCATATTTTAAATTTAATAAACAGGAAACAAAAAAAATATCTTACACAAATCACACAAACCTACTTTAGTACAGGCTCATCTCCTCTGTATATTTTTCTTTGGACCGAATCCTTTATCAAAGTTTCTTCTGCTGACACAAATATTTAAAAAGGTTTTACAGTTCAAATGCTAAAATTTAATTTTACCATTGCAATTCCTTATACTCAGACACAAGTGCTAGTCTACGTCTATTATAACTGTGTTAAGAACAATATTTTGACACAAGCAATATCAGATGACACCGCAAACAACTGACTAGTTTTAATCAATGTTGCTCTGTATAATTCAGTGTACTTGCACCATTTTATGGGCTCGGTTCAGATTTATGACCCGTGTGTCTAAGAAATACTGAAAAATTGATAATTGGCAAGAACACTTATCATCATGAATTGTACTTTTCTTTTTATCCAAAAACATTTTTTATGTATTCTTACACGTAATCCAGAATAAAGCTTGAAACTCAAGCCTCTTAAAACAATAAAATTCACTAAATGTTTTCAATAAAAATATTTAGATACTCAGACCGAAACATCGATTTTGTTCACTATAAATCGATACTTTACGTTTTACAAGTCATATTGCAGCTTACTAAGTATAGATTGAATATAAGCAAAAACCAAACAGGCGAAGCATAAAGTATACACATTGTTGATGATACGGTGCGAAAATCAATTCGAAAGATCTTCATTCTGTTGTTGTTGGTGTGGTGGTCTTCTATCCGGAGACTGGTTTGATGCAGTTCTCCGCCCTACTCTATCCTGAGATCCTTAGCAAGTCTCTTCATCTCTTCATAAGACCTGCAACCTACATCCATTTGAATCTGCTCACTGTTTTCATCTCTTGCTCTGCCTCTGTGATTTTTACCCCACACCCTTCCCTCCAACTCTACATTCACGATTCCTTGATGTCGAAGAATGTGTCCTATCAGTCGATCCCATCTTTTAGTTAACGTATGCAAGAAATTCCTTTTCTTCCAAATTTTTTTCAGTACGTCCTCACCAGTTACGCGATGAACCCATCAAATGTTCAGCATTTTTCTGTAACACCACAATTCAAAAGCCTCTATCCTCTTCCTGTCCGTACTGTTTATCGTCCAAGTTTCACTCCCATACAAGGCAACACTCCACACAAATGCTTTCAGAAAGGACTGCCTTGAGCGTAAATTAATATTCGATGCTAACAAATTTCTCTTTTTCAAAAACAATATTCTTCCCATTCTGCATTTTATATCCTCTGTACAGCGACCATCGTGTGTCATTTTACTGCCCAAGTAACAAAACTCATCGACCACGTTTATTGTGTAATTACCTAATCTAATTCCTTTAGCATCACCTGATTTCTCTAGACTTCACTCCATTACCGTTGGTTTGCTCTTGTTAATGTTCATCTTATATGCACCTTTCAGCACACTGTCCATTCCGTTCAATTGCTTTTCCAGGTATTTTGCTGTCTCTGACAGAATTACAATGTCATTGGCAAAATGCATTGTTTTTATTTCTTCACCCTGAACTTTAATTCTTTCCCCAAATTTCTCCTTGCTCTCCTTTATAGCTTGCTCAATGTACAAATTGAACAACATTGGAGAAAGAATACAACCCTGTCTTACTCCCTTCCCAATCTCTGTATCCCTTTCGTGCCCTTCAACTCTGATAACTGCTGCCTTGTTTTTGTACAAGTTGTAAATAACCTTCCGTTCCCTACATTTTACTTCTGCTGATTTCAGTATTTGAAAGAGCGCATTCCAACCAAATCTACAAAAGCTAGCAATGTAGGTTTGCCTTTCCTTAAGCTATCTTCTAAGATAAGCCGTAAAGTGACTATTGTCTCTCGTGTTCCTACATTTCTCTTCGCCGATGTCGGCTTCTACCAGCTTTTCCATCCTTCTGTAAATAATTCGTGTTAGAATTTGCAACAATGACGTATTAAACTATCAGTCCATCGAGGTGTAATTCTAGTTTCATATGACGGTAGACAATCGCGTGTGTTGTTCACGCGACGTTTGCAGAAAAAATTATTGAACTCACTTCAGCAACACCATTGGGGAATGGTTCGCACTAAGCAATTGACACGGCGACACTGTACTTGGCAGGGTATGGACGCCCATATAGGACAGATGACGTCACAGTGTTCAGTGTCCGCTACCAACCAGTCCACCCATCTCAGAAAATTTTTTGCGTAGCCCAAAGCAGATTCACTATGACTATGCTGGTCCCTTCTGGCACACTAAGTGGCTTATTGTGGGTGATGTTTTTATTGATTACCCATTTGCAATGCCAATGTCTTTACGATTTCTAGTAGCACGATTAGGGCGTTATCTTCAATTTTTTGTCTGTAAGGTCTACCTGAACTGATACTCTCTTACAACGGCCCTCAGTTAACATCGCAATAATTTCGCTCCTTTTGTGAACGCAATGGAATTAAGCATCTCACCAGTGCACCGTTTCACCCGCGTGCTTCTGCACGGCCGCTGCCACCGCACCCTGCTCCATTTGCTCTACCCACCGCGCCGCCCGGAGCAGCAGCCAACGACTGCGTAGCCTAGTCTTTTACAGAGTTTTTAGAGGTCGCAGACGATGGGAACAGGGTGAGATCGCTTGTGGTACACTTCTGCCTATTACAGAGTACACAGTTCTGCAATTTAGTAATAAGAATCCTTTACTGTTCCGGCTTGTGCTAACGTAGTCTTCTGTTGACTCCTAGCTCTGCTTCGTACTGCCTGGTACTGGCTGTCGGTGTCGGCACCTATTGGCGAGCCCTATTCTTCCGATTGGTTGGTGCGCACAGAGGTAACGAGACTGGAGACGCCCCCGGCGGCCAAAGTGCTGAGGAACGACTTACCGCTCGTCTTCTACTTGGGCGGCGACTTTCGTGGACCGCCGGCGTTGCGGCGAATAGTGACGCCACAACACTTCACCCACTGGATCGTGCATGGCGGAGAGTACCTCTCAATTGAACGCGATATGTTGGACAGATCACTCTGAAAGCTGGCAGATATGCGTAAGATACGAAGACTTTACGTCGTCATCTGCCAGTGGGCATTCAGTTAAATCAGTAAGTTGGCAGTTTGTCCCCAGCTGGGGTCCTCCTGTATACTCGTCAGTGGTGCCGACCACTGCGCTACTGGGACACAGCGATTGCTGCGAGCACACGGGCTACAAGCAAGTCCCCCATCAGACCCAAATTATCAACTCATCCATACAATACTCACGTCGTGCCAGTGTCCATTATCACTGCTCGCCACATTTCCACGTTGCCGTAAAAGATAGTACCTGGTGTGGACATGCAGTGAAGAATGGACGGATGACCGTCCTCACCTTAATTCAACTGTATATAGAGCAGCCCCATTTATTTATTCCAATATTCTGTCAATCCACCTCTCTCTACGTTGCTCATCGCACCCCTATCTCGACCCAACCCTTCCTTCCCTCTCTCTCATCTCCTCTCCCTCCATTTCATCCTCTGTCCATCTCTTCCTTTACCCCGTTCATTTGCCCATATCCTCCTCTCCCTCTATCTACCTCCCCATCTTTCTTCTCCTCCTCCAACACCATCTGTTCCATCTGTACATCCTACTGCCTTGCGTCCTACTCCTGTTAAAGAATGTGGTATATGTAATTCACAATAACATTTCCACCGTTATGTATTTATTACACTACTGGTGCATCTCCTGCTGCCCCCTCTCGCTTTTCACCTTCCTCTAACCTCTCTCTGTTCACCTATTTCCTCGCCCCACTTTCTATCCCCCTCCCCTCTTCCACCTTGACTCCTCCCCCTCTCTCGGCCCACCTTCTCTTCCTCTCTGTCCATCTCATCCTCAGTCTCTCTCAGTCCGTCATTTCTTCCGCATATCAATGAGAAATTTCATATATCTGCTAACATTCTTGGTGATCGGTGAAATGAAAGATTGCAAGATATCCAACCAAAGCATCATTTGGTGTCTTGCGAAATATAAAATCATTGTTTTATATCTCCAGTTCGCGGCAATAGAAGTGGACTGTGACGAGCAAGGATGAGGACATGGGTCTGCAACTAAAAGCATTGATTAGTCCACAATAACTTCATTAGCACATTTAAATAAATACTTAACTTTTGATGTGCTTGTGATGGTAAAAAGCCTTCTTAACGATTACTCTGTTTTTCAATGTAATAATAAACTGTTCTGCTAAGTACAAGAATATTGTTCCGACTATGTCCTAAGTAGACTGCTGTCTCTCCTCTGATGAACTTCGTGGAACTGTCGAACTCGTGGATCTGCTTCGTACTGACTGGAACTGTCCTGTATTGTCTGTCGTTGCTATAGTGTGCCGGCATATCTGGGCGAACCCCTTTCTATTGGCTGGTGCGAGAGGTGAGCAAACAGGTACCGAGACTGCGGGCGCCCCCGACGGCCGAAGTGCTATGGAGCGACTTATCGCTCCTTCGTATACTGGCGCAGCTACTTGCATAGACCTCCGGCGTTGTTATTGAATGGCGACGGCACAACCCATCTCACCGGAAACACACATGGGTATGGTAACTTCCACGGTGATCGGTCAAGTGGTGTCGATGTCTGTTGTCGGCGTGCGCCGTACGAAATATTATGTTCAGAGTGCTCTTCTGAAGGTATAGTGTTCAATATCGGAATGAAACTGTAAACTGGTGTCAAATCCGCGAATCCCTACGCGATACACGTTACGAACGTTCATGTACACACAGACAGTCCTTCTGTTTTGGAAGTTCAGAATGCAAAATTTCTTCAAAATGGGAATAAAACTGTAGTTGTTTTTTGTTTTTTTTCATCTACAAACAAATATTCGTCTTATTTTTCTCTGGGCTATTTGACTGAAAATAATACACAGCACAACTGGAATATAATGAAATACACGAAAATTTTGAAAAGCACGGTTATGCCTTATGTAAAATTCGAAAAAAATTGATACCCCACGAAGGGGTGCTACAGACGCGAAATTTAACCGACAGGAAGAAGATGCTGTGCTATGCAAATGATTAGCTTTTCAGAGTATTCACACAAGGTTGGCGCCGGTGGCGACACCAACATCGTACTGACATGAGGAAAGTTTCCAACCGATTTCTCATACACAAACAGCAGTTGACCGGCGTTGCCTGGTGAAACGTTGTTGTGATGCCTCGTGTAAGGAGGAGAAATGCGTACCATCACGTTTCCGACTTTGATAAAGGTCGGATTGTAGCCTATCGCGATTGCGGTTTATCGCATCACGACATTGATGCTCGTGTTGGCCACGATCCATCGATTGTTAGCAGAGTGTGGAATCGGTGGGTTCAGGAGGGCAATACGGAACGCCGAGCTGGATCCCAACGGCCTCGCATCACTAGCAGTCGAGACGACAGGCATCTTATCTGCATGGCTGTAACTGATCGTGCAGCCACATCTCGATCAACAGATGGAGACGTTAGCAAGACAACAACCATCTGCACGAACAGTTCGACGACGTTTGCAGCAGTATGGACTATCAGCTCGGAGACGATAGCTGCGGGTACCCTTGACACTGCATCACAGACAGGAGCGCCTGTGACTGTGTACGCAACGACGAACCAGGATTCACAAATGGCAAAACGTCATTTTTTTCCGATGAATCCAGGTTCTGTTTACAGCATCATGATGGTCGCATCTGTGTTTGGCGACATAGCGGTGAACGCACATTGGAAGCGTTTATTCGTCATCGCCATACTGGCATATCACACGGCGTGATGGTATGGGATGCCATTGGTTACAAGTCTCGGTCTCCTCTTGTTCGCATCGACGGCAATCTGAACAGTGACCGTTACATTTCAGATGTGTTAAGACCCGTGGCTCTACCCTTCATTCGATCCCTGTGAAACCCTACATTTAAGCAGGATAATCCACGACAGCATGTTGCAGGTCCTGTACGACACTTTCTGGATACGGAAAATGTTCTAGTGCTGCCCTGGCCAGCATCTGGCTTGTCACAATACGCACGTCACTACTCTTCATGAACTGTGGTATCGTGTTGAAGCTGCATGGGCATCTGTACCTGTACACGCCATCCAAGCTCTGTTTGACTCAATGACAAGGCGTATCAAAGTGTTTGTTCTGGGTACTGATTTCTCAGGATATGTGCTCTCAGATTGCGTGAAAATGTAATCACATGTCAATTCTAGTATAATATATTTGTCCAATGAATACCCGTTTATCACCTGCATTTCTTCTTGGTGTAGAAATTTTAATGCCCAGTAATATATATTGTAGTATCAAGGAAATGTTTATTAATAACTTCATGTCGCTCAGTGACGTGATGCAAATCTTTCGACTGAACGCCACTTGGGCGTGTAACATATCCCTAACCTACCTCAGTTATTCAGCCAGCAAAAGGGTGAGAGGTACCACATTACTTAATCCGAAATGTCGATTTTGTTACTGAACCCTCCACGTCTGTAGGAACAATAATTTCTACTTCAGTCAGAATCAATTTCTGTCAATGTATTTGATGGTAGGAATAAGTATTGCTATTGACATTTTGGTCGTTTGGAATAACCAGACCCTTGCACGCGGCAGAAACACACGCCCGACCGAGCATCGCTACGGGGCGCCGCGTGTCTTTTCAGAAGATTTTTATGAGCTCCATAGGAGAGATAACGTGGGCACATTAGCCACGCATGAGAGATGCTGCAGGATCGGTTTCTTACAACCACTGCAAGGGCAGCCGCTCCTTCTCGTGGGAATCAAAATTTCAGGCGGTAGAACGTTTTTCCCGCGCAACGATGGTAAGAAGACGTATGATTCGTCAAATACATGTATCCATCTACGAGGTCCGCTCAAATTTGAGCCGGTACAATTGTTCAGCAAGACGAGAAGGGGGGTCGGAAATTTTGTTAACAGCTGGAGCTTCTTCACAGGAGAGTGTTAGGAAGATAGCCATGGGACATGGCTGCGTGCAGTTGTTTCTAGGAACGTTCCACGTAGTCTGGGATCCTTAGCAAATTTTCTTTAATTGTGCAAGAGTGCAATTCCATATTCGGTTGGGTGTTCGCTAGTGTAAACTACGGAGATTTAGACGAGCCTGTCTTGAGCCCTGGAACCGCATCGGCGAGCAGCAGCTCTGTTTGATTTGACAAATCTGATTTTGGTCACGCCAAGCTATATTTTCTATGTCTGAACACCCGCCCTGAGACATTCGTTGCATCATTGAAGCCTAACTGCTGAGGTGTACGAACTAGTCTAGTGGTATATGACAGAATAGCGAGGTCTTAACTTGACAACCAGCTCCACAGGGACTCTATTTAATCTCAGTAGAGCAGCATGCCTTCTGGATCTGCACCGGAGTTGTTTATTTTTCTGCGACGGGCTTTTCAGTCTCCGGCGCTACCGTCTTCCTCGTCTTCAGCACCAACACGACGCAGCTTCTCATCTGACGGCCACGTACCGGTAATGTACTGCAGCAACTCAGCTACAAAAGCATTGACTGTCGTTAACAGAGGTTCTGACGCCAGCAGCTAGTAGTGGTAGTAATTATTACAGGTTTGCAGAACTTCCTAACTCACTATCGTGTTTCTTTCGTGTCGGCATTCAAAGAAATAGAATTATTCGGCATTCCCCCGATCCCCAGCTTTGTCTTCGCTAAACTTCAAATATCCTCCATTTTGTAAGCATTTTAAGATAATAAATATTTAGATTCTATGAACTATTTCATTTCAGCCACCCTTTCTTCGTTCTCATTTAATGCATTCGTATTTTTCTCATTTTTGGATCATTAACAAGAGAGACAGGTAGCTAATTAATGCTCAATAAACTGCCTTCATATTCAGTGCTTAATAAAATGTACTATTCGAAACGCATTCAGATAGCAGATAAGCGGTCGTCGCTTCAGACGATAAGCAGGGAAATTTCCAATTAATTCAAAATCAAAAGAGAGAGTCGTTCATATATCGATCTCTGTTGCAGTAACTTCCCAATTCATTCACAAACTTTAAGAACGAACCTTCTAAGGGAACCTACAGTTTAATGTGGAATCCGAACCACGTGTAGTTTCTTACGACTCCTCATATCTTTGAAAGAGAAGTGAAAGTGAAAAAAGTAATCCCGGAGAGTTTCGAAACCATAACGTTCCGTACTCCGACACAGCACTTTGTCCCTAGGCCAGAGACTTCATGCTGCAAAACATCGCTAGATAAAATCAATGAGTCTGCAATAACATTGAGGTCATTAATCGAGATGAAAACTATCCTACCTAAGTTGGACCAAATCACACCCTGTGCTAAATGTTATGAAGATGAGTAGTATCAGGGTTCATCTCAGACAAAAATCGTGACAGTGATTTTTCGTATATATAATAAGACGTACGTCTTCGTCGGTGAGTGGGTGACGGAGATTGGATAATAAAGGCGAAGAGAAGATGGCAGAAATGAAAAGGAAATAGAGAGGAGTACCAAATGGATGTATCGAGAGAGGGGAAGAGATTTACAAACGGGAGGAGACTGACAGAAGGGATAGTAGATGATAGATGAGGAGCCGAGTAGGAAATGTGTACAATGAGGGGCATGAAAAGACGGGCAGAGAGAGGGAGGGAAGCAGGTGAACAGAGAGAAGGTGAAGAAGGAGACAGAGTAACGCAAGATTGGAATAAAGTAACAAACGTTACTGGGAATTAGATGTGAGATGTTTAGAAGTGGGGATCAGGATAGATACAGGGGCCATGGAGGAAGATGATGAGGAAAGAAGGTAAAGGAAAAGGAGGAGATGGTCAGAGAGTCACAAACAGGCGTGTGTGTGTGTGTGAGTGAGAGAGAGAGAGAGAGAGAGAGAGAGAGAGAGAGAGAGAGAGAGAGAGAGAGAGAGAGAGAGCGTTTGCACGCACGCTTTTCGGGCATGTACGAAAGAACCATTAATGAACCAATGTCCAATTTTTGCTCCTATCGAAGGTGTGTTGCCGAGACACCTGGAGAACTGGAGAAACGAGCAACTTGAACGTGCCGAAATGAAGCGAACATGTCGGTTAACAGGAACATATGACATAGTGTAAACGACGTCTTTCACAAAGATGCATTACGGTGCATAGAGTCTGATGTCATCTCCTTCAGAGAAGAAGTCAGAGTCTGCAAAGTTAGTGTGGCTAAATGATGACATTTAGAAGCTGGTTTCATTGTCGTCCTCATTTCTGCTGTTCACAGCTCGAACCGTTACTGCGTCGTAAGAAAGCATCGTCAACACAGTTCTAGGATCGAAACAATTTACAGAAACTTATGCACGTAGTAAATTACGCAGACGTACACACGGCGCACCTTGTGTAGAGTAATTTACTGTGAGTTCCGTGATTCGCAAACTACTATGAAAACTTATAGCGTCTGATTGCACAGTGAGTTCTACCTTGTCATTCGTCTAAACAGTTCCTCAGATGCAGGAATTTCATATCTGATATGATGATGTCAGTTAATGCAGTCAAGATTGCGACATGTCTTGGTCCAAAATGTTTTTAAATCTATGGGACTTAATTGCTTGGTTATTAGTCCCTAGCCTACACCTATATCTGAGGGAAAACTCGAACCTCCGACGGCGACTGGCCGCGCGCACCGCAGCACGACGCCTCAGTATAAATGCTTACGAAATGACAGACAACTACAGATTCAACATGAGTCCGTATTCCTGTATGGGACGTACAATGGCAATGTTTGTTTGTTAAGCTTATGGGACTCAACTACGGGGTCATCAGTCCCTAAACTTACAAACTACTTATGAACTACCTTATACTAAAGACGGCACAAATATCCATGCCCGAGGGGGGATTCGAACCCCCGACCGTAGTGGCCGTGCAGACCGTGACTGAAGCGCCTCAGTCTCCTCGGCCACCGCGGCCGGCGTACAATGACATGCCGAGTGCATGCCGTGTCGATATTCGGCGGGTAAAATGAATTTCGGTGCGATCTAGGGAGGCATCCAACGGCTTTCGTCATAGAAATGTATGTGACGTCTAGTGATGGAGGAATAAATATAAGACACAATACACTGATGAGCCAAAGGAACTGGTACACCTTCATAATATTGTGTAGTACCACCAAAAGCACGCAGATGTCCGCAACACGAGGTCGCATGGACTCGAATAACGTTTCAAGTAGTGCTGGAGGCAAATGACGCCATGCAACCTGCAGAACTGTCCGAAAATCCGTAAAGCTACGTCCGCACTGACGT
Organism: Locusta migratoria; assembly: GCA_026315105.1. Lineage (NCBI taxonomy): Eukaryota > Metazoa > Arthropoda > Insecta > Orthoptera > Acrididae > Locusta > Locusta migratoria. The sequence goes on from CM048748.1 coordinate 402,561,727, forward strand.
ATTTATCGCGAAGATTTGTGCACGGCACACGTAGCTGAAGAGGTGTGGCACAAGTTTCAAGTTTCTGCGACATGTGCCTGCAACATCGACGCTAGAATTCCGAGAAAAACTCTGTTCTGCGACATGTGTCTCTATCCGCTTTCCGAGCGAAAACACGACACAAATCCCAATTACATTTTCTACTGCGCTTGCGCAAGGAGGCACATGGTATTGCATCTTGAGTAAACTGGACTAGCTGTGTATGTTCAGTTAGTTTAAAACCGAAATTGTTTAGCGTTTTGTAAACAAGGAGTGGACGTTAAACAATACTTTGAAACTAATTGAAGAATTTTGTGAATAACGCTCAATGTGGGATCCGACATCCCCAGAGTATAAAAACCGCAACTCCAAACATGATGAAATCCACAAATTAGCATTATTATTCGGTGTTTCCGATAAAGAAATTGACAGCAAACGTCATAACCTGAGGTCACAGTTCCTTAATAAATGTAATTCAAAGACATCGGGATTAGGAAGAGAAGATGTTTCCATATCAAAATGATACTCCTACAATCCTATGCTTTTCCTGAAAGATATAAAGAGACCAAGAACAGTTTATCCACGTTTGAGTTAATTCATATTGATTTTTGATTATTTATGTCACAAATATTTATTTACATTACAATGAAGGATGTATATATGTTTACAAAAGTATGTGGAGAAGTGTAAAACTTTACTTATGGCAGCATAGCATGCTGATGTTGGCAACGACCACAGAATGCTCTTTGAAAACCCAATCACATAATAAGAGGTAAATAATCTTTTGTGTTCATCATGAAAAAAAAATTAATGCTGTTCTTTCATGTACCTTTGTCCAATCAATAAATTAATTATCCTTGTAAAGCGAACATTTCGTTGCCAACATTTAGCACACTACGCCACCGCTACCATAAGTAAAATTTAACCTGATGAAAATGTGATAATTCAGTGATAATATATTCGACACTAAGCAAAGAAATACTGCCACTCCACTTGGACTTCGGCAGTGACAAAATGTGCTGCAAAATGATTTCTCACTTGTTTAGCATCTTCAGTAACATTTCTCTACCGATTCTTGATAGCGATGTAAGTGGCGGCTGGTCTCTTCATTTCCCGGGTTTTACGGTCCCCGTATCTGTGTTTTCAGAATCTAAAGTTGTGAATAAATTAGTCGAGCTTCTCGATTTCTTCAGAGTACGAGAGGGTGGAGACCTTTTCTGAACAACACGCTGCAAGGCATCCCAGATATGCTCAATAATTTCATGTCTGGAGCATTTGGAAGCCAGCGGAGATATTCAAAGTCAGAAGACTATTACTGGAGCCACTTCGTAGCAATTCTGGACATGTGGGATTGACCTACTGGAATTGCCCGAATCAGTCAGAATGCACAATGGTCATGAATCGATGCATATTAATGGATGAAAATACCAGCAGCTGTATTCAAAATCGTTATTAAATTTTGTGCGGCCGGTTTCGGGGCTTCACTACACCATCTTCAGGCTCCCGTTGTGTGATTATCATTAGGCACATTTGTAATGGGTAGCCATTAAAAGCGGTAGCTATAAAATTCTTGTTTTATTCATGTTACACCCTCAACAACGAGTGATGAACACAATCAATGTTCATCAGTCGTCGTTGAGGGTGTAACATGAATAGAACAAGAAATTTATGGCTACCGCTTTTAATGGCTACCCTGTCCAAATGTGCTTTTAATGATCATCACACAACGGGAGCCTGAAGATGGTGCAGTGAAGCCCCGAAACCGGTCGCAAAAATTTAATAAAGATTTTGAATACAGATGCTGGTATTTTCATCCATCAATATAATCTAATCAGCTGCGTCCCAAATCCATCCACTATGGAGATAATTAAACTGAATGGATGCAGGTGATCAGTCATAATGCGTACGTACGTGTCACCTGTCAGAGTCGAATCTAGATTCGTCAGGGGGCCCATATCACTCCATCTGCACACGCCCCACACCATTACTGCAGCCTTAACCAGCTTGAACAGTTCCCTACTGCCATGCAGGATCCATGGATTCATGAGGTTGCCTTATATATGTCCATCCGTTCGTCACAACTGGAAACGACACTCGTTAGACCAGGCACCGTGTTTCCAGTCATCGACAGTACAATGTCAATATTAACGAGCCCAGGCGAGGTGTAAAACTTTGTGATGTGCAGTCAGAAAGGGTAAACGTGTGGACCTTCAACTCCGAGAGCCCATATCGATGATGTTTCGTTGGATGGTTCGCATATGACTCTCGTTGATGACCCATCATTGAAATCCACAACAATTTGCAGAAGGGCTGCAGTTGTGCCACGTTCAATGATTCTCTTCAGTTGTCGTTGGTCCCGTTCTTGCAGGATCTTTTTGCGGTCACAGCGGAGATATGATATTTTACCAGATTCCCGATATTCATGGTGCACTCGTGAAATGGTTGTATGGGAAAATCCCTATCTCATCGCTACTCTTGATGCTGTGTCCCAACTCCAGTGCGCCGACTGTAATACCATACTAACATCGCGATAACCTGCCATTGTTGCATTAGTAACCCATGTAACACCTGAGTCAACCTGGTTCGCAAGGCCGTGGGGTAATATCATTTGTTGTAAATACCATGGAATTGCGAAATCAGATTATTGTGGATATCAATGTTCACACTGGTCATGTAATTAGGCGCTAATTTCTTCGGGCATGCGCGTGCGGCTTCACAGAGATGCAAGCCCCCACATTTCCGTAAGTGGCTGACTGCGAACAGCGGACAAATTGAAGAGCGCCTCGGCGGCCATTGTGGCGGCAAACCTCCGGGCGAACTTTAAATGTGCGTAAGACTCTTTTGATTAAAGTGTGTATTCATTTGTGTTAAGTCGCGAAAACTATGTCTAATTGAAATATATAACTACAAAACAGCGTCAGACTCCGTGAATATACAGCAACTATCGGTTGTGTGTAAATTTATTACACGTACGGTGTACAAATTCGACAACGAAATCGAACTAAACATTTAGTTTTTTAGCGTTCTAAGTGCAGCATATGAACGGAATTTATCGTGAGACACGATTTTTTGGTACTTTCCCAGTATATTCCACGATTGTGAAACTTTGAACAAACATTAATTTCGGAAGAGTTTCACACTTTATGTCTGTGCTTTAGTGCTGCATTCTCTAATATTCACATATTTCATAGCATCAAAAAATGAAACAGAGCTACCTGAAACAGCTAATGTTAAAATACGATTGTGAAAGTGAAATATATCATCAGATACATAACTGAAAAATGGCGTCTTTACCTTGTGAATACAGGAAACATCCACTACCAAATTCTTTTAAGAACACGAAGTATGCCATAACTTTTCCTTAACTAATGCATCTAACATTAGCATTAGGGTATCTAGCAATAATGTTAGCATTTTTAATGCTGTAAGCCAAATACCTTGAAGTAGCGTGAACTGTTCAAAAGTCAACAACTATTGTCATAGGGTTAAACATCACAATAACCATCCAGTGTGGCTATGTGTCATTCATATATGGAACTATACACAGTTCTGCAAACCCCTTTCAGTTCTTTTACCTATATGTAAAGCAGATTACCTTTAAATTTGTGTTACAAGTTGCTAATATTAATTTCATAAACAAAAATTCGAACTGCAGTGAGGCAACCAATCTCGTGACCCAAATAGTTATTGCAAACAATCATAAAATGAAACTTTTTGAACTTCCTGGCCATCAATACTGCCTAAAGTAGCTTCTTTTTAATAGCTACCAGTATTGTAAAAGCCTGTTATTTATTTCATTTAATCCTATATTGTCTTGACTAATAGCCTGTTAAGCAAGAGTAACTCTCTCTGAACACAAGTAGTAGGGCTGCTTGTATTCCTGAGAAATATAAATGGGAAGACAGTATTCATTCTTATTATTCCTTTCTTAAATTGATTTATGCAGTTAAACGCTGAGCAGCTGTTCACCATCATGTTTCATAAACACTGCAATAGTCAAACAATTCAGACGTGACTATCAATTGTGTATATATCCCGCAGTAGCTATTTAATACATGATTCACCTGGTAACAACACTCGTATTTATGTGACGCTTGCCACTACCATGGCGGCCGGCCGAAGGTTCAAAAATTATCCCGCGACAGCAGCGCCATTAGGACGTCTAGTTATTTTTACAAGGTCTTTTCAGAGATGCTGCTTCGCCTGTAGAGGATATGAATATTTTTGGCAGGCTATGCATTGATGAGGAGTCTGCTGACAGTCGCGTGTCAGAAAGAGATCTATGCGAAATGTGTTTACATGTAGCATGGTATTATTAGTGAATGGAAGAGCTCGTATTTTACAAATGTAATCTCATTTTTTTGAATTATTAGTTGATGAATTTCGGAAGGAACATGATGAGAGGAGATGAAAGATGATTATGATAACAAAATTACCTTTCTTTATTGTAGTACTGACTACTGGCATTCTTTGTCTTCTTAATTATAGATATCCACTTTAGAGTACCTGTTAATTATTAAAAAAACGCGAATGATTAGATATCCATTCAAGTGTTAATTATTTAATGTAATAACGTTTAATTGCTGCACAGGAGTGGCCGAGCGGATCGAGGCGCTACGCTCCAATGCGCGAGGTCATTCCCCGTCGGGGGTTCGAATCACCCCTCGGGCTGATGACCCCGCAGTTAAGTCCCATAAGCTTAACAAACATTTGAACATTTTGAACTTTCAATTCATATGGATTTTCAAACTAACAACTGCAATTTGTTTGCGTGTAATTACGGTTTTTGATGGATAATGCTTTATTTTAAAATATATAGTATAAAAGTTGCATCCTATTTTATCTGTCATTATTATTCACTTAACTGATCCTTTATTTCTTTATTTTTTATTTCGTAGTTAATACAACCAAAAGTATACAGTGTATTTTCACTGTTGATTGGTAATTAGTAGCAGTTCAGCATTATTCGACAGTAATTAGCTTATTTAGATCATCAGCATATAGTTAACATACAATTCATATTGCACACCGGAATCGCAGTAGCAGTAGCAGCAGCAGCAGCACCAGTGTTATAATCAGCAACAGCAGAGGCACGTTGTCCATTCACAGCAGGTAGGCTCCTTTGTTATTTTGTTTCTTCCTACGAACACTTCAGATTTCAAACAGAGCACATTTTAAGTTAAACTTAGATTATATAGATTTTTCACTGTCTGATTATATCACCGCATAACAAACAGGTACACGGTGTTCAACCAGTAAACCAAGTATCATCAGTAAATGATGTATTTTGAGTAAAGCAAGCATCTTCAGATTATAAATTAATTCATTTCATATTTTACACTTCTTTCAAGATAGTTTATTACGCGTCTGTTTTTAACGCCATGCCCCTCAATCAAGTCTGGTACAGTGATGTAATTATAGAAATAAATGCAGTGGCTTTGCACGTACATCTACGACAGGAAGGTCATGTGCCTTTTAAGTATGTCACTGCGTGCTCGCGGTATACAGCAACTGCTGTGGATAGCACCAACCATATCTCTTTCAAATTGAACAAGTACAGTGATGATGAAGTGGGCATGTGCGCTTTCTCTAGGCATGCATAAATATTACCGAATAGCAAGAAACGGCGCAAGGTGCTTGCAATAGTCTATCAGCATGCCGTGTGCCACTCATGATTATATGGTTGTTATACGCCCCGGCTGTCAAGGGTACATGTGATGTGTGTTTCATTAGGCCTTAAGTTCTTATCATATACTCTTAGTATGGTGAACTACCTGCCATATCACTTATCGATAAAATGAGGATGTTTCCGGAAGTGTTGCTTATAACTGTATCTGTTTTGGTTACTGGTTTAGGTGCGATATAACCACAGTCTAACATACACAGTCGCGACACTCACTGATGTGAAATTTTTACCAACTGACAGTTACAAGGCTCCGTAAGATTATGTTTGTTCATAGTTACTCTTCTACGTAATTAACCAAATAGTTTCTGTCATGTTTGCGTTCCAAGCATTAGTAAAAGATCGAGAGATATAAATAATCGTAAAATAAATGTAAAAACGATAGATGTAAAAACCCACTCCCATGAACCACAGACATTGCCGAGGTGGGGTGGCTTGCGTGCCTCAATGATACAGATAGCCTTACCGTAGGTGCAACCACAGCGGAGTGGTATCTGTGGAGAGGCCAGACAAACGTGTGGTTCCTGAAGAGGGGCAGCAGCCTTTTCAGAGGCAACAGTATGGATGATTGACTGAGCTGGCCTTGTAACATCAGCTAATGTGGCTTTGTCACACAGTTACTGCGAACGGCTGAAAGCAAGGGGAAACTACAGCCGTTATTTTTCCCGAGGACATGAAGCTCTACTGTATGAACATATGATAATGGCATCCTCTCGAGTAAAATATTCCGGAGGTAAAATAGTCCCCCATTCCGATCTCCGGGCGGGGACTACTTAGGAGGATGTGATCATCAGGAAAGACAATACTGGCATTCTACGGGTCGGAGCGTGGAATGTTAGATCCCTTAATCGAGTAGGAAAATTAGAAAATTTAAAAAGGGAAATGGATAGGTTGAAGTTAGATATAGTGGGGATTAGTGAAGTTCGGTGGGAGGATGAACAGGATTTCTGGTCAGGTGAGTACAGGATTATAAATACAAAATCAGTTGCGGGTATCACAGGAGTAGGATTGATAATGAATAAGAAAATAGGAATACGGGTAAACTACCATCGCGATATCATTGTCAAGGTAGATACGAAGCCAACACCGACAACAGTAGTACAGGTTTATATGCCAACTAGCTCTGCCGATGATGGAGAAATCGAAGAAATATATGAGAAGCTAAAGGAAATTATTCAGACAGTTAAGGGAGAGAAAACTTAATTGTTATGGGGGACTGGAATTCGGTAGTAGGAAAAGGAAGTGATGGGAAGATAGTAGGTGAATATGGTCTGGGCAAAAGGAATGAAAGAGGAAGCCGCCTGGTAGAATTCTGCACGGAACATTTCGGAACCAGGTTTTGCAGTGTAAGACATACCCAGGGGCAGATATAGACTCTGACCATAACTTGTTGTTTATGAACTGTAGGCTGAAACTGATGAAACTACAAAAAGGTAGGAAAATAAGGAGATGGGACCTGGATAAATTGAAGGAACGTGAAGTTCTTAAGAATTTCAGAGGGAGCTTCAGGCAACAATTGTCAGTAACAGGGGAAAATAAAACAGTTGAGGAGGAATGGGTAAAATTGAGAGATGAAATAGTGAAGGCAGCAGAGGACAAAATAGGTAGGAAGGCAAGACCTACAAAGAATCCTTCGATATCATAGGAGATACTAAATTTAATCGATGAAAGGAGAAAATATAAAAATGCAGTAAATGAAACAGGCAAAATGGAGTACAGACGACTAAGAAATGAGATTGACAGGAAGTGCAAAATGGCTAAGCAGGAGTGGCTAGTACGCAAATGCAAGGATGTAGAAGAATGTATAAATAGGGGAAAAATAGATACAGCCTACAGGAAAATAAAAGAAACATTTGGAGATAAGAAAAACAGCTCTATGAATATCAAGGACACTGATGGAAAACCAGTTCTCAGCAAAGAAGGGAAAGCTGAAAGGTGGAAAGAGTATACAGAGGGGCTCTACAAAGGAAATAAACTTCGAGACACTATTGTAGAAAGAGAAGAGGAAGTAGATGAAGATGAAATAGGAGATACGTACTGAGAGAAGAATTTGACAGAGCCCTGAAAGACCTAAGTCGAAACAAGGCCCCTGGAGTAGATGATATTCCCTCAGAGCTACTGAAGTCTCTGGGAGAACCAGCCATGACAAAATTGTTTCACCTGGTGTGTAAGATGTATGACACAGGTGAAGTACCCTCAGACTTTAAGAAAAATGTTATAATCCCCATTCCAAAGAAAACAGGTGCAGACAGGTGTGAAAACTACAGAACCATCAGTTTAATAAGTAATTGTTGCCAAATATTAACACGAATTATATACAGAAGGATGGAAAAGCTGGTAGAAGCCGACCTCGGGGAAGATTAGTTTGGGTTCATGAGAAATGTAGGAACATGGGAGGCAATACTCACTTTACGGCTTATCCTAGAAGATAGATTAAGTAAAGGCAAACCTACATTTCTAGCTTTTGTAGATTTGGAGAAGGCTTTTGACAACGTTGATTGGAATAAACTCTTTCAAGTTCTGAAGCAAGCAGTAGTAAAATATAGGGAGCGTAAGGTTATTTACAACTTGTACAAAAACCAGACAGCGGTTGTCAGAGTTGAAGGGCATGAAAGGGATGCAGTGGTTGGAAAGGGAGTAAGACACGGTTGTAGCCTTTCGCCCAATGTTGTTCAATTTGTACATTGAGCAAGCTATAAAGGAAAGCAAGAAGAAATTTGGAGAAGGAATTAAAGTTCAGGGTGAAGAATTAAAAACATTGCGTTTTGCCGACGACATAGTAATTCTTTCAGATACAGCAAAGGACCTGGAAGAACAATTGAACGGAATGGACAGTGTGCTGAAAGGTACATATAAGATGAACATTAACAAGAGTAAAACTAGGGTAATGGAGTGCAGTGTAAGAAAATCAGGTGATGCTGAAGGAATTAGATTAGGTAACGAAACAATAAAGGAGGTAGATGAGTTTTGTTACTTGGGCAGTAAAATAACAAATGATGGTCGCAGTACAGAGGATATAAAATGCAGAATGGCAATGGGTAGAAAGGCGTTCTTGAAAAAGAGAAATTTGTTAACAGCGAATATTGATTTAAGCCTAAGGAAGTCCTTTCTGAAGGCATTTGTATGGAGTGTTGCCTTGTATGGGAGTGAAACATGGACGATAAACAGTGCGGACAGGAAGGGGATTGAGGTTTTTAAAATTTGGTGCTACAAAAGAATATTGAAGATTAGGTGGGTAGATCGCGTAACTAATGAAGAGGTATTGAACAGAATTGGGGAGAGAAGAAATTTCTGGCATACCTTGACTAAAAGAAGGGACAGATTGGTAGGACACATTCTTAGACATCAAGGAATTGTGAATTTAGCGCTCGAGGGAATTGTGTGGGGTAAAAATCGCAGAGGAAGAGCAAGAGATGGATACAGTAAGCAGATTCAGACAGATGTAGGTTGCCGTTCTTATGTGGAGATGAAGAGGCTTGCTCAGGATAGGGTATTGTGGAGAGCTGCATCAAACCAGTGTCCGGACTGAAGACCACAACAACAAATGTAAAAACAGCCGAATTTCACTGATTCGGTGACAATAACACATTCATGAGGCAATATTTATGAATATGTGTATATCTGCAGCTAATTCCGCTTGTATGTACTAGAATAAAAACATACGAGACACGTAAATTCCTGTTACGATCTGTTCTTACAAGACTCGCACTTTCTTTAACGTGCAACAATTCGGTATGCAGTCTAATGATGCGAACAGTTTTTTACACTTCACTCGCCTTTCGGTTAAACGCATATACTTTTGAGTGTAATTGGTTGTGCTTACCGTTTGTGGTTCATATGTAGTAACAATTGTGGATTGGTTTTTACTTTGTGGCTGTCTTTTTGCTTTTGATGTTTTATTGCCACGCTTGTGAGGTTTTTCCTTCAACTATAGCTGTTGAGTGGCTGATTGGTACATTAATTAATTTAGGTATTTCATCCCCTGTAAGTATCGTAAGTTCAACACTTACTGATTTGACTGGGATTATAGTAAAGAAACCTTGACGTTTCTGAGTACAAAACTGACGTCATTCTGCAAAACGTTGGGTCTTCTGTTGTTTATTAGCTCTTTTTTGTTCTTCATAGAGATCAAAATTCTTCTTTAAAAAGTCGTAAATGCCAAGAAATATTGTATGAACTGCACTGCAATGTACCACTTCATATGTTCAAATGGTTCTTAGGAAAACTAAAAGAGACAAATCTGGAGTTATTTCGAAGTTATTATCGAGTTTTATGGTACTTCATACCTTCTGTGCTGTAAAACGCCCGTAAAAATCAATTTAAACGATACTATTTACACTTATATCATATAGAGAAACATATCTTGTCAGCCAGCCACTTGGAGCACTGCCTTCGTGACGTATAACAATAATCAGTAGAGATGACTGTATATGTTACATTGTGATATAACAAAGTCTTAAGTTGCAGTTTTATATGACATCTGAAGTTGTACAAAAACCAGAGGCTGCGCATTGATGCGACGTGGAGTTTCACGCGGCGGTGTTTGAGCAGTTCTTTGAAGAGGAGCGAGTCGATAAGCAGCGTCACGCCGGGTCTTCACGGGGCATTCCCGGGTCCTACAGAGAAGTGCCAACTATCACATACGCTGCTCATCCACATTATAGACCACCTGTAACGCTGGGTGGCATCAACGATTGTAACGACGTTAAAACCGCATGCCGAACTGGATCCCGAAAGTGTATCACCGTATTTCATTAGCGGTGGTGTTTACTCTGTAATGCACACATTATAAAAAAAAGTTTTACATTAACTATGTATGCCTACTGGACCTACATTTATGGTGTTTTAGTGTTTAGTTGGTAGAATGGTTTGATGCAGTTCTCCACACTACCCTGTTCTGTGCAAGCCTCTTCATCTAAGAATAAGAACGACAACCAATATCCTTTTGAATCTGCTTACTGAGTTCGTCCCTTGGTCTCCCTCTACGATCTTTACCTCACACAGTTCCTTATAACGTTAAGTTGATGATTCCTTGATGTCTCAGAATGCATCCAACGAACCTATCCTTTCTCTTAGGATATGCCAGAAACTCCTTTCTACGCCAATTCTGTTGAGAACTCCCTCATTAGTTACGTGATCTGCCCATCTAATTTTTACCATTCGTCTGAAGCACCACCTTTCAAAAGCTTCCACCATCTTTTTGGTCTGAACTCCTTATCGACCACATTTCACTCCTATACATTCCAGACAAATGCTTTCAGGAAGGACTCCCTAACATTTAAACTAATATTGGGTGTCAACAAATTTCTCTTCTTCAAAAACGCTTTTCTTCCAATAGCCATTCTGCATTTTATATGTTCTTTACTTCGGGCATCGGAAGTTATTTTGCTACCCAAATAATAAGACTCTTCTACTACTTTTATTGTCTCATTTCCTAATATAATTCCTTCAGCATCACCTGATTCTCTTACACTGCATTCCATTACCCTTGTTTTACTCTTGTTAATGTTTATATTATACCCTCCATTGAAGACACTGTCCATTCCATTCAATTGCTCTTCCAGTTCCTTTCCTGTCATCAGCAAACCGCAGACTTTTTATTTCTTTTCCCTAAACTTTACTTCTTTCTCCAAATTTCTCCTTGCATTCCTTCGCAGCTTCCTCAATGTACAGATTGAACAACATTGGGGAAATGCTACAATCCTGTCTTACTCCCTTCCCAACCTCTGCGTCCCTTTCATGACTTTCAACTCTAATAATTACTGACGGATTCTTTTTTTTTTTTTTTTCCAAGTTGAATATAACTCTAAGCTCCCTATATTTCACCCCTGCTACCTTCAGAATTTGAAACAGCGTATTCCATTCAACATTATCAAATGCCTTCTCCAGATCTACAAATGCTAAAAACGTAGGTTTTCCTTTCCTTCGCAATGTGAGCATTGCCTCGCGTGTTCCTACATTTCTCCTAAATCCAAACTGATATTCCCCAAGGTCGGATTCCACCGTTTTTTCATTCGTCTGTAAACTCTTCTTGTTATATTTTGCAACCATGATTCATTAATCTGATCTGTAATTTTCACATTCGTCTGCACTTGCATTCTTAGGAACTGGAATTACCATATTCTTCTTGAAGTCTGAGGGAATTTCCCCTGTGTCATACATATTGAATACCAGGTCAAATAGTTTCTCCTGATATCAGCAATTCAGACGGAATACCATCTACTCCAGGGGCTTTGTATCTACTCAGAACTTTTAGTGCTTGTCAAATTCTTCTCGCAATAGCGTATCTCCTACCTCATCTACCTCTACTTCTTCTACATCGATATCGATAAACTCGGTACTTAGAAATGTCAGAAAATATAAACAGATTTATCATTATGGTAGTCGAAGTTGCGCAGAAGTATTTTATTTTTTTAGCTGAACGGTTTTGGACATTATATCCTTTTTCAGACCATATTGTTAGAAAAGAGTACAAGTTGTTACATATTTTTTTATTTTACAGTTAGTAACATCAAAATATAGAAATATTGATATGTTGTTTTTACATAACTGTAACTAGCTGTAACAACAAACACACAAATGGTCATATGTTTTTACTACGTGGATAGATGACTATACGTTAACGAAACTAACAGACTACTGCTAGTTGGGCCGAACTCGTAAATAGAGAAATTAGGATAGTTGTGCACTGTCCAGAGTGCTTATTTTTCACTTTTTCCAATCCTAATACCTGGTCCCCAGGGGGCTCAAGGTTCTTTCGTGAGTACTTGCGTGGCGAGCACAGGGCCCCGCGCTAATGCAGTCTTTCTTCCGTCTTTCCTCCTTGGACTGCGTTTTCTTTCCCTTCCACTCCTTTCGTGACCTCACACCCACCACAGATTGCTCTACTCAGAGGCAAGCGACAATATCGAAAGCTCCACCCTGTGCGCTTGGTTAACACTTATGCCACGGCAGCCTCGCCATCGTTGTCTACAGTGCCTGGTCTACAGTCTGTGCCACTTATGCCAGTGAGCTCCCAGGCCCACCCAACTGGCCCTGCCCCATTGCCAGCTGGGGGCACTTCCTCTTCGGTGGCTCCCACTCTTTTCACTGTGGGAGCATCAACCCCTCAAACATCGGGGACGCCGGTCCCCACCTCTCACCTGGAGAAGTAGAAGCCTCCTCCGGCTCCTCTCGCTCCGAAGTGGTCCCTCGGGATACCTTCTTCCGAGGCTCCTTAGGGTGTCTCAGAGGATCCTGCCCGAAAAACTGATGACCTTAGTAGTTCTGTCCCCTCGTCCCAAAATAAACAACCGAATCCAACCCTAATGTCTGTTGTATAAGACATACGTAAAATACATTTTCACAAAACATAAATCATTGAAATATTCAATACAGAAACGAGCTATATAACAATAACTGGTGAACTAATTCCATGACTGGTATTATCAGTTACGTCACGTCGTTACAATCTTCAGATGAGGAAATACAAATAGGGTATTCCTAAAACCTTACATACATTGAATTTATGCTTTTTTGAAGACATTAATAAACCGTTACATAGCGTTAAAACTTGTCGTTAAATTGTTTTGCAACAGCAAGGATAAAGTACAATATGGTCACTGTTGTTATATGAGAATAAAATAAAAATCATAGCTACAAGTTTGGTTCAGTGTGAAAAGAGCCACCCCGTAACAGTAATTAAGATATTGATTAAACATTACGTGTCGATTCTAGTTCTCCAGCTCTCGTTGTGTAGCTCGCTTATGTATTGTATATTTTACTGATATATGTTTTGTGAAAATGTATTTTACATATGTCTTGTACAACAGATATTAGTATTGCAAAAATAAAAAATAAAACTCATCCCCTGTAACCGCCGTGGGCAGCGCTCCCTATCCTAATTTTCCTATCCACGAGTTAGGCCCAACCAGCACTTGTTTGTTAGTCACATCATGTTTATTCAGCTATCCACACAGTAAAATCATGTGGGCAGTTACGTATTTGTTGTTATAGGCTAATTATGGGTATGGATAGAACAGCTTGTCAATATTTCTGTACTTCGGTGTTTCTGTTTGTAGAAAATATATAACAACTTGTACTCAGTTCTAATACGATGGTTTGAAAATGGATATAATGTACGAAACCGGTCACTTATAATAAAATAAAATACTCCTGCGCAACATCGACTCCAACAGCGACTGCCAAGCTCCTGACGTAACCTCCAGCATAGTGGAATTGAGTAACAGATTTACCGAGCGTTCTAAGGTGCCTTCCTGAGGAGCGTGCGTCTGTTTCCCGTCGAAGGTTCGAGTACTCCCTAGGGCATGGGTGTTTTAGTTTTTAGCGTAGGGCAGTTTAGGTAGTTTGTAAGTGTAAGGACCGATGATAACATTTGTCGAAACCAAACTGATTCCTTTGTATGTAGGTAATGCAATTGTATCGTTATTGAAATGATAGTATAAGGACAGTATAGAGCATTTGCAGACATTGTCTGGACGTTTTTTGATGGCAAGAGGAAGAATATCAGTGTTTTATTCACACAAGGATTGTTGCTTGATGTGAACAAGGACTTGCGACTGGAGATGTTGTAAGGTGAATGGTCGTGAGTCAGACTGATGTGGTAAGGATCTAGAATTGTTTCCAAACTACAGGTAGCGTTCATGAGTTGCCTTCAACTCGTCACGCTAAGGCAATAACTGTGACACAGGTTCCATATCTGCGACTTTTCGCCCGAAGGAAGCTCCACCTGACTACAAATCAAATGTTTGTATAGCTTATGGGACTTAACTATGGGGTCATCAGTCCCTAAACTTACAAACTACTTATGAACTAACTAAGACTAAGGACGGCACAAATATCCAAGCCTGAGAGGGGATTCGAACCCCCGACCTTAGTGGCCTTGCAGACTGTGACTGGAGCGCCTCAGTCCCCTCGGCCGCCGGGCCGGCCCACCTGACTACCATCACAGACAAATATATACAGACGGGAAACCTCCGTAAGGGCCCGGTCACACGCTGAGGGGTGCGGGGCGGGGGGTGCTGAAGCAGTTCCGTAAGATGTCACATGATGGCGCTGAGGTCAGAAGCAGCCCTTTAAACTGGGCAGAGCAGGCGGCAGGTAGCGGCTGTCCCCACCACCACCACCTACACTCGAACGCCAGCAAGCCGGACAAAGCCGTAGCCTCGTGGAAGGCGGCACGAGCTCTCCCCTCAGCCTGCCCTCCATGCTACCCTCTGACGTGCGAGAGGCACCCTAAGAAGCGCCCCTAGTGTGGTCTACCGGTACTAAGCCAGGGAGCCGCCTGACACCTTCTAGCATCTTACGGAACTACGAGGGGAGCGTAGGACAGTGGTTTAGGGGGAGCTTCTCCTCTGTATGTGTTACTCTGTGCTACCACCATGACAAACAAAGACATTCTGAGGGCGACTGTGAGGGAAGTATCAAACCAGGCTGTAGAATACAAACTCTTCAACAGCTCTTTGTATCACATGCGGTCGTGGAGAAGCACAGCTGTTAAAACCAGACACCGTGCTATGCACTGCAGTTTGGCCCAAAGTAGCACAGAATGGACCATGGGAAAGTGTCACAGTTCTTTTCACAGATGAAGGCTGCATATATCTGTCACCAAACGACCGCTGACAATATGTTTTGAGTGAACCTGGTGATGCTGCACATCACAGACATACCGTCAATTGATTACAGCAGGGAGGCGAATGTTAAAATATTTGTAAATCTATCGCACTCAACTACTGGGTTATTAGCCCGTAGCTTTCAACTACTTGAACTAAGTTAAACTAACCTAAGGACAACACAAACACCCATGCCCAAGGGGAGACTCGAACCCCCAATGGCGAACGATCGCACTCACCGCAGCTCGGCGCCCCAATGCACATGGTAATCCGCCACAGGCAGGGTTGCGAGTCAGTGATGTTCTGCATTGATGCCCAAATGTTTGTAAACCTATTGCATCAAACTGCTATGGTCATTGTGGACTCGAACCTCCGGCGCGAACGGCCGCCCAGTCCGTAGCATGACGCCTTAGACCACACGGCCAGTCCGAGTGACTGGTGACTGGGAGTCTATAATGTGGGGGTGTCGGTCATCAAGGGCAAGTACAGCGCTCCACAATACATTTAGGCGAAAAATTGTTTTTGGACGGAAACCCCGAGTCTATCCTGGAGGCATCGTCAACGATTTCGTCAATCGCGCCGATATTGCACAATTACTTGCATGTTGACACGACATGATCAGGTTGAACATGCTTGGGATAAACTGAAATCAAATCTACGTGCACGTCCTGACGTTCCACTGTACTGGAGAACTATTGTTGAACAATGGAATAAAGTAGGACAGCAATTGATAAATGAACTCGTGAGCAGCATGCCACTTGAGTACAGGCTGCTATTATTGCAAAATAACTGCGCAAATCTACTAAATAGGGTTAAGGAAAATGCTTTTAAGCCCGTTATACACGATCTACTTCGTGGTGAAATTTACTACTCCAAGTGCATGCGCCTTTCGTGCCTGCATGTGAATCAGCAGCCTACCCCATCGCGGTGCGTCTATGACGTCAATGTTCTACAGAGTTTTGCGAAATTCAAATATGGCTGCTATGTTGTATTACAAGAAAATGAAAAGAAAACGTTTCGATTGTGCTCCCATATTAGCCTATTACGTAGCGTATTTACCTAAATTTGAGATCAAGAGGTAAGCAAGCACTTCCTTGTTACGTAATAAGTGATGGAAATTCGTTTCCCACATTTAAACATGACGGACAATACGAAAAAGGCTGGAAAACATATGAATGTGCAGGCACGCTGCAATTCTATTCTCAGACACCAGAGTTATACATCCAGTTTGTACAGAGATCACTGGTGTGGAGTTATAATTTCCGAGTGTGCTGCAGGATGTGCATACGCAGAATCAGAAAACTGTGGTGGCGTCTGCTGACATCGGAAGTTAACCTTATCTCTTCTGGTCGCATTCTTTCTTATAACAACATGGTGAAACGAGTAGCATGATAACTGGTAACTACAGTCTAGTTCGTCGTAAGTACTTTCTTATTTTGTTCATTTAACGATGTTGCCCTGCGTCGATCACTGTAGCCGACAGTCGACACTACTTTCTTACATCAGCGTTACGTCATGCTGACAACGCATTTGCCTAAACTTGGGTGAGACGATGGCTACCCAAGAACATAAGATTTGATAGCGTAAGATCGCCCCACAGAGTAGAAATAACTCTGGAGTGAGCATTCGGATCAGGAGAACAGATGTTATGTTCTCAACATTAAACTGGAACTGGGACTAATGTACTGTCAGACACTGTATCTTGGCCATTCTGTGATGTGTGTATGTAGACTGACCTTCTGTAGCTTCTAAATGTTCACGTACGTTGCCAACTGTAGCTAGACATTAAAAAAGCAACCGCATTGTCGTGCGTACTGACTATTAACAGGCCAACGACCTAAGAGGCTGTTCTGGTGGGTCGCCAACATATTTCGGGTTACTTTTGGGACGCAATAATCGTTTTGATGTTGGCTCTTTTAATGCCATAAATTGGCTGCTCTGAAAAAGGAGGTAGTGCTTGTTTCATAAAATTATGTCTATCGTGATCAGTAGGAATGAATCTCGGCTTAAGGTTGAGGACATACGCAGAACGAAATGATTACTATAGAGATATTTCTACTTTATGGTCGAAACTTTGATCGAATCTACAGAACATAGACCAAAGATAAAATAGACCTCGCATGACATAACTGTAATGAAACCAATGTCTAGGTGATGCTGGGTAGTAAGCCCTTTTTGTCACCAGAACTACGTGGAGCTGTAGTATTTCTATTTCATAGCTGAAATTAAGCATAGGTTTCAACAATGATACGTCTTACACTGTTGTTAATACACATTTAGTATTATAGTTAACGCCATTTCTTAGCAATTTCTGATATTAATTCCATGGTTACCGTTCTGAAGGTGCCTATATGAGAAGTATTGACAGTCGTTTTTACAAGCAATAGAATTTCAGTTCTTAAGTTAATACTTTTGTTGCATTTTGTATATTTTATTTTTCAGCTTTCACATAAGGCTAAGATGACATATCAGTCTGAAAACGAGCATCAGTTTTTTTTTACTATTCCTCAACACTACTAGAGCACTGTAATGTTATGCTTTTAGACGAACTGAAATATGTTGGCATTCATAATGTCCGATATTTACACAATACAAGCGTTTATATTTGATGACTTCCGCCGCGTACAGTGATTCCAATACGTAAAACAATCAAAATATTGGCTATTTTCATTAACCTAATGTGATAGGGAGACATTACTAGTGCAGACGCCAAGTATAACTCGTTTTTTGGGAATAATGAAGAGTCTGTAATCATATTTAGTTGTGTACAACGCTGTTACAAGCAGATCTGTACTAGAGGTGACTTTATTGCTGGCAACCTTATTCAACTTAACCAAGACAGCCTTCGATGATAATATTCATCTGTTGGGAGAAAAAAGGATTCATAGTTAATTATATACACGTTGCTTGTAAAAATAAGGGCCAATACTTTTTCCCTCACCACATGTAGAATCGATAGTCGTCGCATTGATATTAGTACACTACTGGCCATTAAAATTGCTACACGACGCAGATGACGTGCTACAGACGCGAAATTTAACCGACAGGAAGAAGATGCTGTCATATGCAAATGAGTAGTTTTTAAGAGCATTCACACAAGGTTGGCGCCGGTGGCGACACCTACAACGTGCTGACATCAGGAAAGTTTCCAACCCATTTCTCATTCACAAACAGCAGTTGACCGGCCTTGCCTGGTGAAACGTTGTTGTGATGCCTCGTGTAAGGAGGAGAAATGCGTACCATCACGTTTCCGACTTTGATATAGGTCGTACCCTATCGCAATTGCGGTATATCGTATCGCTTCATTGCTGCTCGCGTTGGTCGCGATGTAATGACTGTTAGCAGAATATGGAATCGGAGGGTTCAGGAGGGCAATGCGGAACGCCGTGCTGGATCCCAACGGCCTCGTATCACTAGCAGTCGAGATGACAGGCATCTTATCCACATGGCTGTAACGTCTCGATCCCTGTGTCAACAGATTGGGACGTTTGCAAGACAACAACCATCTGCACGAACAGTTCGACGACTTTTGCAGCAGCATGGACTATCAGCTTGGAGACCATGGCTGCGGTTACCCTTGACGCTGCATCACAGACAGGAGCGCCTGCGATGGTGTACGCAATGACGAACCTGGGTACACGAATGGCAAAACGTCATTTTTTTCGGATGAATCCAGGTACTGTTTACAGCATCATGATGGTCGCATCCGTGTTTGGCCACATCGCAGTGAACGCACATTGGAAGCGTGTTTTCGTCATCGCTATACTGGCATATCAACCGGCGTGATGGTATGGGGTGTCATTGGTTACACGTCTCGGTCACCTCTTATTCGCATCGACGGCTCTTTGAACAGTGGCTGTTACATTTCAGATGTGTTACGACCCGTGGTTCTACCCTTCATTCGATCCCTCGGAAACCCTACATTTCAGCAGGATAATGCACGACCGCATATTGCAGGTCCTGTACGGGCCTTTCTGGATACGGTAAATGTTCGACTGGTACCCTGGCCAGCTCATTCTCCAGATCTCTCACCAACTGAAAACGTCTGGTCAATGGTGGCCAAGCAAGTGGCTCGTCACAATACGCCAGTCACTACTCTTGGTGAACTGTGGTATCGTGTTGAAGCTGCATGGGCATCTGTACCTGTACGCACCATCTGTTTGAATCAATGCACAGGCATATCAAGACCCTTATTACGCCCAGAGGTGATCTTTCTGGGTTCTGATTTCTTAGGATCCATGCACCCAAATTGCCTGAAAATGTAATCACATGTCAGTTCTGGTATAATATATCTGTCCAATGAATACCCGTTTATCATCTGCATTTCTTCTTGGTGTAGCAATTTTAATGGGCAGTAGTGTAATTTTTACAAATAATGGAATAATGGAAAGATCTGGTGACGTTCGACGACATTTTGAATGCATGACGTTGGAGTTCACCAGGAAAATGAAGGCCTGATACGTTATCTCACAACTTTTGGCACGTCAATATAACTCTCAGTAAGATACCTGTAGTCTAAGCCAGTAATGAGAAGAACGTGATCGAAAAAATTCGTGGTTAAAATGACTGGGAATACTTTTAATCTTCCATTGATTTTGATACGATAGTTATACCGAACAGCCAAATAAATTGGTAAAGGCATCCATATGCAAACCACAAAGATATGTAAACACCCAGAGGACGGCGGTGCGGTCTTCAACAACTATATAAGACAAAAGGTATCTGGCGTAGGCGTTAGATCGCTTACTGCTGCTACAATGGCAGCTTATCACAATGTTATAGTTGGAGCACGAGAGATGGGACTTAGCATCTCCGAGGTAGCGATGAGGTACGGATTTACCCGTATGACCATTTCACGAGTGCACCGTGAATATCTGGAATCCGATAAAACATCAAATCTGTGACATCGCTGCGGCCGCAAAAAGATCCTCAGGAACCGAACCGACGACGACTGAAGAAAACTGTTCAGCCTGACAGGATTGAAATTCTTCCACAAATTGCTGCGGATTTTAATGCTGGGTCATCAGTGTGCGAACAATTCAACGAAATATTACCGATATGGGCTTTTACAGCCGAAGGCCACTCGTGTTCATTTTCTGACTGCACGACACTAAGCTTTACACCCCACCTTGGCCCGTCAGCACCGACATTGGACTGTTGATGAATGGAAACATGTTTCCTGGTCAGACTAGTGTCGTTTCCAATTGTTTAGACCGGATAGACGTGTACTGGTATGGAGACAACATCATAAATACATGGACCCTGTATGTCAGTGGGGACTGGTGGAGCCTGTTTAGCTGCGTGCAGTTGCACTTGTATGGGACCTCTGATACGTCTAGGTATGACTATGACAGGTGACACATACGTACGCATCACGGCTGTCACCTGCATCCATTCATGTGCATTGTACATTCCGACAGACTTGGGTAATTCCATGACAATAATGGGACTATTGATGATGGGAAGCATGTTGCTTAGTCTGACGACTCTAGCTTCCAGTTGTATCGAGCGGATGGACGAGTAAGGGTGGAAATGTCATGAGTGCATGGACCAAGCATGTTAACAGGGGACTGTTGAAGCTAGTGGAGCCATTGTAATGGCGTGAGGTGTGTGCAGTTGGAGTGATGTGAGACCCTGGTACGCATCTTGGCTGATCACCTGCCTCCATTTATGCCCGTTCCGACGGACTTGGGCAATTCCAGCAGGTCAAGTCGACACACCAGAAGTCCAGAATTGCTACAGAGTGCCTCCAGGATCACTATTCTGGCCACCAGAATCCCCAGACATGAACATTATTGAGTATATGTGCGATGCCTTACAACGTGCTGTTCAGATCTCCACCTCACCGTAGTGTTAAGGATTTATGGATATCCTGCACGATATTCGGTGTCAGTTCCCTCCAGCACTACTTCTGACATTATTCGATTCCAAACCACGCCGTGTTGACGGCACTTTAGCGGGCTCGCCGGTTTCCTGCACGATATTATACCAGTGTACCATTTTCTATGGCTCTTCAGTATATAAAGCAGGACAGGCATGAACCAAGAGAAAGAGCAAATGTAATGTGTGTGAGAACGGACGTCTAAACTCTCAAACTATTCACAGCAAACATACGTTTAAAAAATTTGTCTGTAAATGTGAAAGGGTCGAGAAGTGACCGCCACTTCATTTCAATTCTTAACGGGTTTTTAATATCTTTCGTTCGATTGAGTTCCATGGGGAGACCAAGCCAGTGAATCCTGCCTGTTTCTAACGTGCTCCTGGGTGGCATCAGAGGGAGAGAGAGGTGCCGAGTCACAGACAAAAATATACGGACGGAAAACCTGCGTAAAGGCGCGGTCAAAGGCGTAGGGGTGTGGGGGGCGGGGGATTCTCTGCAGTTCCGTAAGATGTCCTATGATGGTGCTGAGGTTACAAACAGCCTTTTAAAACTGGTCAGATCAGGCGGCAGGTAGCGGCTGCCCCCACCACCACTTCCCCTCAAACGCCGGCAAGCCGGACACAGCCGTGGCCTCGTGGCAGGCGGCACGAGCTCTTCCCTCAGCCTCCCCTCCACCGTACCCTCTGACGTGCGAGAGGCACCCTCAGAAGCGCCTCTAGTGTGGTCTACCGGTACTAAGCCGGGGAACCGCCTGACAACTGCTAGCATCTTATGGAACTACGAGTAGATGACAGTGGTTTATGGGGGGGGGGGGGGGGGCTTTCTCTCTGCATAGTTACTCTGTGCCCGAGTCTCTGTGAGATTGAAGCTGGGCCTGCTTGGAAGGAACCCATACATTACGAGGTCTATGGACCGCATTCGCCGCATCACTCCACTCTCGAGAGGGTGGCCGTCAGCGAGGATCGCGTTGAGTGATACCTTTGTAGGGGCCGTAGAGTGAGGAGCGCGGCACCGTCACGGCGGACTGGATGCGAGCCGTTGTACTGTTATTTTCTTATGTGAGCTTTGACTTCATCTTAGGACGCCGAAAAGTACGATTGGCTTGATTAGGTGCTTACTTGTGTATGTTTAGACATTTCGATTATTTTCCACCTATTGCGCCTTGTGGACTTGGCGTTTCGAATTCACTTTTCAGACTCTGTCTGAAACTTGTATCTGTCAACCTGAGTCTCATGCAGGGGTGAATAGGCTCACCCAGAACGAATCAGCTGCACCGATGCATTGATAACGTTTATCCTAGCTCTGGTGACAATTACGCACTCGGCATTCTGGTCTAGTATACATAGTCTGAGTAGGCAGGACATAGACGAGAAGGGGTTTCATTCGACACAGTGTGCCTACCGTGGACACAGAGGCTGAGAATAGGGCATTCACACTTCTGTCTGTAGACGTTTTCAGGCGATCGGGCCGCGATTTGCAGCACTACAACGCACTGCCACCGCCGTCCAGATTGCAGTGACGCCGGCTCCAGCTGTAATTGGCTGAGTATCCCTTGCAACTGCTTATCTGGATTCTTCCTTTATGACAGTTTTCTTAAATATCGTTTGTGTTGTAGTGGGACGCGTATTGAGCCGTCCACTCTTCTCCTCATAAAGCTCAATTTTGCAGTTATTTATTAGATAATTAATGAATATATTATTCATAATATTATTAAGATTTGAGAACACATACTTGTGTGAATTTTATTTGTCTTTGTTTCATGTATTACGACGGTGCTGCAGCAGTACGCAGTGACGAGTTCTCCGCCGACGTCAGCGAGAAAAAACTGGCCGTTGTCGTTGATTAGCTGAAGGTCGGCGCGCTGAACATCAAGACACTGCCTGCTGTTGCAGACCGCGACTTACAATTTTTTCAAACAACAACAATTATTATTAATGAAATGAAATAGAAAGATATATTAAAACTGATTATTCTGTTTTTGTAAGGAGTATTGACAAGATGACAGATTCCAATTGTTTTTGTGACAGTAATTACGTCACATTTAAACGAATAAAAGGTTTATAAATGAATTTACTGGTGAGTAAACAAGATTACTAAATTTCAAATCAAGATATACAAATATTTTTTCTATAGTGAAGAATTATTTTGTCGTGAATTTTGAGTGTGATCAGCACGACTTATGATAAAAGCGTGTGACAGTAAAGTTGCACGAAAGTTGACATTTTTTTATTGATTGAATATATACGAGTGCTGTGAAACAAAAAAACTCTCGTAGAGCCCTCAACTAAAATTTTACTCAGGGTCTGCGAACTTATAGAATCTGATTGTAGAAAGCAACTCTGAAATATTTTTAATATTCAAGTCAAGAAATTTAACATGAATAATTCGGAAGCTAACATAATCGTCAGTGATAATTATTGTGAGTTGGTGCTATTTAACTTCGGGCTCGAAGTCACGGTCATTTAAAGAGTTGTTTGTTAATGAAATCAGAGTTCATTAAAAACTAGTACCACAACAACGTGGCTATAACGTGAAAGGACGCAACTGGAACGTAAAATTCTCCACTCGCCAAGGGACTTGTTTAGAAGAAAACGGACGAAATAAGAAGACTGCTGCTGAGGCTACGAGAGCTATCGACGTTTTCAAATTCTGTCAACGACGCCATTGTCTGGTGGTGTGCAGCCAAGGAGGACAGACTCGCAGTACTTTTTTCCACGAGACTAAATCATGTTGGGCGCAGCAGGAGATTGCTGTTCTCGAGAAATTTCTTTCCTTTACAAAACAGGTCCTGTACGTCCGCGGAGTGGCTGCCGGACGTACGAGACGAGACGTCAACGTTGCAGCCGGGCTTACGAGTTTCCAGAGTTGCAGCCGGGCATGGGGGTGCCGACAGATCTACACGCAACCACAGACAAATATATACAGACGGGAAACCTCCGTAAGGGCCCGGTCCCACGCTCAGGGGTGCGGGGCGGAGGGTGCTGAAGCAGTTCCGCAAAGGCGGGTCCACACTGCGCAAAACTGGTGTGCGCCTCCAGTGTGGACCGCGCCGGTCCGCGCCGCGCAGTGTTCCTGCCGTCGTCGGTACATCAAAGGGAACGGCGCGTCTGCGCGCGCTCAGTCTAGACGGGGCTTCGGCTGGCGGGCGCGCTAGTTTGTTGCGTGCGCCAATTCGCGGTGACAGGTGTGTGTTCTCGCGTAGGTGTCCTCTTATGGAGTGGGTCTGGAAGCAAAGTGAGAACCTCATAGAGCTGTGTAGACAAAGGCGGGAACTGAGGGATCCAAAAGATAATAATTTCCACATGAAAACCAAAAACCTCCATCATATACTTTTTGTAGTGCTTCATAAATACATTTGATTAAGCACATTCTGTTAACAATAACGTGTTTCAGACAGCCGGCCACGGTGGCCGAGGGGAGTGAGGCGCTCCAGTCACGGTCTGCACGCCCACTACGGTCGGGGGTTCGAATCCACCCTCGGGCATGGATATTTGTGCCGTCCTTAGTCTTAGGTAGTTCATAAGTAGTTTGTAAGCTTAGGGACTGATGACCCCGTAGTTAAGTCCCATCAGTTGTACAAACATTTGAACATTTTTTGTTTCAGACATTTTATTTGTATGCGGATATTTACGTACATAAGGTTGTAACGAATAACAAAACTGCAGTCAATAAATAATTGTTTGTAAACAACTTTCTTTGATGTAATGCTATCAGCCCTCAGCCTCTTTCTTCATTAGGTCTGGTTCGATGACTTTCAACAGATATTCGAAGTCTTCGAAAGACATTCGATGAAAGTTTTCCACTGTCGCCTGCAAGTAGTTCACTGAAAAGATCATTTGCACCGTACAATGCCCTACACTTTAACACTGGGGTTACCCAATGAGGACGATTCTTCCTTAACTGATGGTACAGCACAATAAATGCGGCACTCGCAATCTTGGCTGGCTCTATCTTGAGACGTGCGCGCGCTCCAACTGGAACTACAGTGCGCGCCTGGGAACGGCGCGGACTGCGCCTCCTCCTTTGTTACCGCAGCTCGTGGCCTGCAGCGGCGCGCTCAGTGTGGACCCGTCTTAAGATGTCCCATGATGGCGCTGCGGTCAGAAGCAGCCCTTTAAACTAGGGATGGGCAAGAAATCACGTACTCGTGAAAAATCACGGTGATTGAAAATTCACTGTTTTCACGGTCGCGGCGATCTGGAATCTGACCGTGATTTCAGTCACGGTCACGGTTTGTTAGCGACGAGCAGGAATAGCAGCGAACAGCATTACTACAAACTACAAAGAGCCATCTGGTGGCCGAAATGAATGCTAAATACAGCAGCGAATAGCAGGTGTAGCAGCGAATAGCGGAAAAGCGAAGAGGAGGTGAGGAAAGAGAAGCAGCAAAGGCTAAAATAGCCATGTGTCGGTCGAAATCTGTACTAATATCAATGCAGTAAATAGCGGGTATAGCAGCGAATCACCGATGAGCGAAGAACGGGTATAGCAGCGAATCACCGATTAGCGAAGAGCGGGTGTACCGGCTAAAAGCCGATTATGGACAGCGACCAGTTCCCATACACTAGTGCGTTTTTCCTAGAAAATCGCCAGAGCCCGGCAGGAAGATGTTAAAAACTGAAAAACATATGTCGTCCATTTCGCCGTTCGTCGTCTATAAGTGTGTATCTTACTAAGAATATTTACGATTCTTTCATTGTCTTGATGTGGTTAGAAAGTTTATTGTACAGTTATTTTAAACTATACGTACTATTGACTTATTTGTTGAGATTTACTTTTCTCGGTTCACAACATAACTTTCATAACAACAAAGAGACGATAAATTAGTTACTGGCGGATGAAACATTATAACAAAAGTATCTAACTCAATTTTTGTCACTTCCATGGTAAATCATACAAGTCGCCGGAATCGCGGCGATTCAATCACGGAAATAGCGAAAAGAGCAGAAATCACGAAATAGCGGAAAGAGCTGAATTCACGGAATAGCGGGAGGAGTAGAAATCGCGGATGGATACATGTCGTGAATACCTCAAATAGTTATTCTAAACCGTGATTAATCGCGGTTTAGAATCACGGTGATTTAAAAGTAGCAATCACGGAAATCACTGTTAGCGGAAAATCACGGTTTAGCCCATCTCTACTTTAAACTGGCCAGAGCAGGCGGCAGGTAGCGGCTGTCCCCACCACCACTTCTCCTCAAACGCTGGCACACCGGACACAGCCGTGGCCTCGTGGCAGGCGGCACGAGCTCTCCCCTCAGCCTCCCCTCCACGCTACCCTCTGACGTGCGAGAGGCAACCTCAGAAGTGTCTCTAGTATGGTCTACCGGTACTATGCCAGGGAACCGCCTGACACCTGCTAACATCTCACGGAATTACGAGGGGAGCGTAGGACAGTGGTTTAGGAGGGGGGGGGGGCTGCTTCTATGTATATATTACTCTGTGACGCAACCCATCGACCATCGAGTCGCACGAGCAGTCGGCCGCAGTACTACCACAGCGCCGCCGCGCCATCATCATAAAATTTGCTAGTAGCAGCAAAAGCAAATACTTTCTGTTCAGCTACAGAATACGAGACGACCGATTAATAGATTAATAAATCTGGTGAGTCATTTCCAAAAAGGTGAGAAGTGACAATTATGTAAACTCATAAAGTGTATATCATTATTTGTGGTTAACTTTGGTATTAACTAATATCTAATCATGTCTTATAAAGAAATATCCGAAGAGGATATTCCTCTACAGACTAGATTATTTCAGGATGTATTACTGCAGCTTAAGGAAATGAGAGAATTTCACAATGAATTAAAAACTGAGTTATAGGACAGATAGCTGATTGGTTTTGATATAAAAGATGAATTAGAAGCTCGCAGAATAGAGCTGATTAAAAAAATAAATTTATCCAATAACAATATTGAAGCTTTTCAAAGGGAAACCCACGATGAATTAGGTAGTCTAAATGCTATGGTAGAAGAACATATAAAAAGTTCTAGAGAGAAGAAACAGCTAATGAAATAGGATATTACGGAAATTACTAAAAGGAAAGACAATATTAATGTCATTGTTAATGAAGAAATACAGAAAAAAAACGATAAAATCCAACAGGCAATGACTACACGAGTTGAGGTTGATCGCAACGAAATGTTACAACACTTCCAAGAAGTGTCTGTTAATTTAGCCGGTTCTCCTCATATTAATAAAGATGACAGACAATATTACAAAAATGTTAGACGAAGGTCAAGTAGAAAGAGATACATTAAAAGATGCTATTAATGACATGTATACTGTGATAGAAAATATAAAGCACAAAGCAGCTGATCGAGCAGAGGAATTACATTGTGAAGTCGATAAAGAAACTTCTCTGACGGATAGGAATTTCAAATACGGAACGGCGTTTGCAGGAGATTACGAATCGATTATCGACTTTTGCTAATAATAATAAAGAAGTTTTTTCTAATGATATTAATGTGATGATAATTTAAAAACTAATAAGAATGATAGTCGAACCGTTTTTGTTTGTGGAAATACTGACAATAATGAAATTAATGCTACAACAAACAAAGGCGATTCGACGTCATCTATCAAGAGTCAGTTAATGGATGTTATCATGCAGCTGATTTTTGAGTAATACATTAAGCATATTTTTGACTAAATTCTGAATCTAATTCAGTAGTTAGATCGCCTATTGTCATAATTTTAACGAGTATTTGTTTACGAAGAGGCCAGATGTTCAGGGCACATTTCAATAATTGTTAGGAGGGGTCTGCCAATCCATCCTCACATCCTTGTGCTCTCCATTTCCCACATCTGCACCTCACAAACCACGCTACCTGATGCCTAATCCACTGCAACTTTACAAATGCTTACATGATAAAGTAAATCAATAAACTGTGGTGGTGCCGGCCGCGGTGGTCGAGGGGACCAAACACCATACAGAGCCGGCGAGTTTACAAATGTGTGTTACGGAGCCGCACAGCAACACTTCGGCTTCGGGACTTGGGGATCCGAATACGCAGCCGTCAGTACGAGAACAGGTACTGATGTCCGACGACTCCCTGGAACCACCCTCTCCGCCATCTGCTATGGCCGTCAAGACAAACAGACGACGCCTAACCAAGGTGAAACAGAATCTCTCGGCGCCTCGTAAGAAAACTAAAAATACGGGAGATCCTGTCTCAAGAGCTGCCGCTGCAGCGGCACAGTCTGTCGGTGCGATGGATACGTCATCACCACCTGTGACCTCCAATGACGCAGACTCAAGCTTATAAGTTTCTAACGTTGAATATAAATAAAATCAGGTCTGATTTAAAAGTAGCTCTCTTAAAACAGTTTATATATGCGTCCGAGGCCGACATAGTTCTTTTGCAAGAAGTGTATCTGTTCAACCTATACATCGCTGGTTTTAAGACTATTGCAAACACAGCCAACACGGAAGGCACAGGCACTGCCATTCTCTCCCGTGAGGGAATTCCTGTCCACAGCGTCGAGACTCTGACGTCGGGCAGAGGCATAGCTTGTCAAATTTTTGACGTTGTTCTTATCAATATTTATGCCCCATCCGGTACATCCAACAGGGCTGAAAGAGCCAAGTTTTTTAAGGAGGAGATAATTTATTTGCTACGACGTAACCCATCTCAGTTAATCGTTAGTGGTGATTTTAACTGTGTACTCAATAAAAAAGATCAATCCCCGAATTTTAATTTTTGCAAGGAACTGTATGACTTGATCCACAATATGAAGATGAAGGATGCGTGGGAATTGAAGTATCCCACACTGGTAAAATTCACCTACTTCACTTCAACTTCCTGTAGCCGCCTGGACCGAATGTACGTAACCGACAATATCTGCCATCGCTTTCTTGACGTCGACGTGATTCCGGCCAGCTTTTCGGATCACTGTGCCCTCTCGGTTACAATTAATCTCGACAAACAGCCGTGCCACCGTTTCAAAAATCCATGGAGCCTCAATGTTTCCCTACTTATGGATGATGAATTGGAAGACCTCATCCGAGCGACGTGGACAGTCTGTCTGGAACAGTGCAGTAGATATCCCAGCAAGATAGCATGGTGGGCCTCTGTAGTGAAAAGAAAGATGCAACGAACTCTGAAAAACTATGGATGGCAAAAAGCCCAGGACACCAGGCGGACGATTGACTTTTACGAGACGGTACTGCGTGAGTTGTACTCGAAAGTGTCTTCTAGTAACAAGTACCTACAGGACATCAAAAAAGTGAAGGCCAAACTAATAAGCATCAAGCGTCAACAACTTGACGGCTTGAAGGTCAAAGCGAAAACCACTTCGATTAAGGCCGACGAAGTCACATCGTTGTACCACCTGCTTAAACACCGTCAAAATCGCAAGCGGGCTTTTATAAATGAACTTAAAACGGGTGATGGGACTCTTCTTTGCCAGCAGAGAGACATACTGCACGCCACTCACCGATACTTCAGTGACATCTACTCGCGACCAGATAACCGTGACAGTTTCGCCGATGAGATCGTTCAGACGATAACTCCTGTCATCACGCACATTGAAAACTGTGCGATCGTGGAAGATTTTGAGGCGGATGACATCCTGGACCTGATTAAGCGTTCACCATCTCACAAATCTCCCGGGCCTGACGGGCTCCCGAAGGAGTTTTATGTGCGCTTCTGGCCGATCATAGGACAAACCTTTACGGAAGTTGTAAATGAAGTGATGCGGGGTTATGAAATTCCGTCACAACTAAAGGAAGGCAGGACAGTTTTGATACCAAAGTCGCAAAACCGTCAAAGTCTGGACAATTATCGTCCTATAGCTTTATTAAACTTTGACTACAAAACGTTCGCTAGGGCGCTCAACAGCCAATTAACACCTGTGATAAAAAACGTCATCAAGAAGCATCAGTCCTGTGTGCCTGGCCGGTCAATCATGACACCCGTCTCCGAATACAGAGATATTATATCTATCGTGTCGGTGACCAACTTGAAACTGGCACTCCTGTTTCTTGACTTTTGTAAAGCCTTCGACCGGGTAAGACACGACTATTTGATAGCTGTCTTATCACAATGTGGGCTGGACAACACAGTAATAAATGTTGTGAAAAACTTGATAATAGGAATCACAACAACGATCAGTGTGAATGGACAGCTGACGCAGCCCATTGAGATTCAACGAGGGATTCCGCAGGGGAGCCCCCTCTCCATGATGTTATTCGTCCTGTCGCTGGAGCCGTTATTACGCTCAATTGACGACCGACTGACTGGACTGACGTTAGCAGGAACATCCATCGCAGTTCGTGCTTACGCCGATGATGTCGGGGTCTTAATACGAAATGAAGATGAGATTACGACTCTCAAGGGGATAATTGACGACTACTGTAGTGCTTCAGGTGCAAAAATCAATGAAAATAAATGCACCCTAGTAAACATCTAAGGATTCGATTCAGTTAATGTCTCGTGGACGAAAGCAGAAGACAATCACAAGACCCTCGGGTTAATTATTGATAAATGCCCACTTGCGATGTGTGCCAAAAACTGGCATCAGGTCATAGGTGCCATGCAAGGATCAGTTTCTGAAAACGGTTGGAGATCCTTAGATCTTATCCAACGCATTCGTCTCCTCGACACTTTCGTCTTCAGCAGAGCCTATTATATGGCACAAATATTTCCAGTCCCGAGGCTACAGGCGCTGCACGTAGCGAATGTATCCAGAAAATTCATCTGGAAGGGTCACTTGTTTACAGTGAAATACAGTGTGATGACCTCTCCCAGACAGGCAGGAGGGCTTCATGTACCCGACTTCGAGAAGAAGTGCACCGCCTTGTACATGAAGAGGACCGCCACTATGTTGAAGCAGGAACCTCACAGTGTCACGAGTTTGCTCTTCAAAATTCTGCGACCAGTCGACACTCGACCTCCGATTGATGTGGGGAAACTTAATTCAAATTTGGAACATATCCGGCGATTTTATCTCGAAATGAGCTACGTGGGAGACCACATTTTAAACCGCACATTTCTAACGACGAAATATCTCCTCGAAAAAATGAGTCAGACACCAACTCGTAATCCAGTGGAACTCAAGTACCCAGGAGTAGAATGGAAAACGGTGTGGAATAACATCAGCCTCCCGATTCATACATCCGAAGTGGCATCGACGTGGTTTAAGGTAGTGAACAACGTCCTGGCCACAAATGAAAGGTTACACCGCATTGGTTTAAGTGTGACTGATAAATGCACCCGCTGTGGCCTGATCGACAGCTTACGCCACAGGTTCACGTGCGGCGGCCATCTCACTAACTGGAGATGGGTCCAGCAACGGCTGGGACTGTTAACACTCAGTGCGGCTACAAGTTATTCCCCTGACATACTCCTCTGGCCGGACAGAAAATTTTTTCCAGCAACCAAAAACAACACCATTATGTGGATGTTAGGGCATTACGTAGCTTACAACGTCAGCTACACCAGCGAGGACAATCTGATTAGCTTTGAAGCCTATATGAAGACAGCGCAGTGGCACACTAAAAAATACCCTAATGTGAAAAAGTTCTACGGCAACATGTTAGACATCATATTTGAGAAACAAGGAGTAGGTTAAAGTTCAACCACGGAGAATGCACTCCCCAGTATCAAGGAATTTACTTAAGTTTTTTGTTCAACACAGAAGATGATAAGACAAATTCTAAAACTTACCTTTATTTTTTTTTCTCTGTGTGTGTGAGTATCCTACAGTTGAACAAACAAATAAAAAATTTAAGAAAAAGTAAAATGAAAAAAAAAATCCAAAAAAAGTAAATAAAATTGAAATAAAGATACCTAAATGTTAAAAAAGTGAGATGCTTACAAGAAGTCGTATATAAATAGGTTTAAGGATGTTAGTGAGGTTTTGTTTTTCAAAGGTTGAAAGTTTTAAGGGATTTAATTGTAAATGTGTATCATAGATAATAATTATAGCACTAAAATAATCTTAAGTTTATATGAAAATATCTTGATATTGCATGTTACAGGACAGTTTTATTTGTGATAAAAGTATATACTTTTTTGTTAAAAAAGTGAGTTTTCACTTCAGAATTTTCATAATTTTGCAGTTGTAAACAAGATGCACAATTCAGTGGATTTAGGGCATTTGATTATTAGTGTTCCAGTATTGAAAATGTGCAGAATTGTTCTGTTGTGATTTCTTTTATGCAGATAGAAATACTCTTTTAAGTTCTGTATGCTACTTTTGTATGACCATAACACTTCTGTATAGTTTTAAGATTTGCAGCAGCATAATTACATTCCTGTAGTTCAACGATGAGAAAACATTGGTTACCTTAAGATTTCTGGTAATTTTTACAACCAGATAAAATGAAATTGTAATTTTTCTCACAACCACGATGTAAATACTTCATGTAAATAAAGCTTTGTTAAAAAAAAAGGGGACTAAGGCGCTCCAGTCACGGTCTGCGCGGCCACTACGGTCGGGGGTTCGAATTCCGCCTCGGGCATGGATATTTGTGCCGTCCTAGTTCGTAAGTAGTTCATAAGTAGTTTGTAAGTTTAGGGACTGATGACCCCGTAGTTAAGTCCCATAGACTATACAAACATTTGAACATTTTTTTTGAAACTGTGTTTATGAGCAACAGTGACTCTTGAAAATGTTTCATTTAGTCATAACGGCGAATTATTGACGACTCTACTTTCGCCACCATATGAAAGTGACCCTGGCATATATCCAATGTAACCGGGAGAGTACGCTCTAGAGAGAGGGCAAAAGTTTTTTATTACGTCTGAAGGATAAGGGCAAGCCTGTCAAATGTATTTAATTAACGAGAATTATGGCAGACTGCCAGACCAATGATATTTGTGAAGGAGGTGTTCATGCGATGTGCGATGCGCCATGCGAGAATAATGAAATGATTAATTGGCTATGGGACGTCTACTTGCGAATCTTCCGGTAAGCACGACTAAGTCGACGACGTCAGGAGAATGAGTGCTCCCAAGAATACAGAAGATAACTGGAAGATAACTTTACAGTGCCCTAACCCGTCGCCTTATCTGTTGCCCTCCCCGAGTACACGTCAAATGAAGTGGATCGTTAATGTCACGATATCGTAATTAGCGTTATCTTGGAGTTAAGTTCTCGAGTGCATATTCTCAACTGATAGCTGATTCACGATAAATCGGTTCTGATTATGTGTGGCTTCACAAACAACGCAAACAGCTAAACGTTCCTTGCATGTTCATTTCCAACTTGAGACGCCTACACCGAAAACTTCAGCTCTGACTGGATGCTAATCTTTAAAATGTTTGTAAATGGGACTATATTACTGTTGCTCATCAGTATCCAGGCTTACAAACTACTTAAACTAACCTAAGGAGAACACACACATATCCACAGCAGGTCCGAAGGAGGACTCGAGCGTCCTCGCAGTCCCTGATATGGAGCCCGGATCCGCTCGGCCATTCTCGCGAGCAGTTCTTCGTTCTTCGATCATCTGGTGCCGATGGCATCAACGAACGTTCTTTCCTGGAATTCCGTGCAACACCGCTTCATTGTGAGATTATTGCGAATGTATTGGAGGCTTACATCACTTCTAATAGCTTTTATAGATAATTCTTGCTATGTTGTGAGACGTTTCATCAAAGTACCAACTTCAGCCGGCCGTTAGACATAATGTTCCATGTCTTAAAATGACTCGCCTTCTCGCGAGTCTATATATTCCAAATGTTTAGGTGTCGACTCCACTCCCATGAACCACAGACATTGCCGAGGTGGAGTGGCTTGCGTGCCTCAACGATACAGATAGCCGTACCGTAGGTGCAACCACAGCGGAGGGGTATCTGTGGAGAGGCCAGACAAACGTGTGGTTCCTGAAGAGGGGCAGCAGCCTTTTCAGTAGTTACAGGGGCAACAATCTGGATGATTGACTGAGCTGGCCTTGTAACATCAGCTAATGTGGCTTTGCCACACAGCTACTGCGAACGGCTGAAAGCAAGGGGAGACTACAGCCGTTGCCTTTCCCGACGACATGCAGCTCTACTGTATGAACATATGATGATGGCATCCTCTCGGGTAAAATATTCCGGAGGTAAAATAGTCCCCCATTCGGATCTCCGGGAGGGGACTACTCAGGAGGATGTGATCATCAGGAAAGACAATACTGGCATTCTATGGGTCGGAGCGTGGAATGTTAGATCCCTTAATAGAGTAGGAAAATTAGAAAATTTAAAAAGGGAAATGGATAGGTTGAAGTTAGATATAGTGGGGATTAGTGAAGTTCGGTGGCAGGATGAATAGGATTTCTGGTCAGGTGACTACAGGATTATAAATACAAAATCAATTGGGGGTATCACAGGAGTAGGATTGATAATGAATAAGAAAATAGAAATGCGGGTAAACTACTATGACCAGCACAGTGATCGCATTATCATTGTCAAGATAGATACGAAGCCAACGCCGACAACAGTAGTACAGGTTTATATGCCATCTAGTTCTGCCGATGATGAGGAAATCGAAGAAATATATGAGGAGCTAAAGGAAATTATTCAGACAAGGGAGAGGAAAACTTAATTGTTATGGGAGACTGGAATTCGGTAGTAGGACAAGGAAGGGAAGGGAAGATAGTAGGTGAATATGGTCTGGGCAAAAGGAATGAAAGAGGAAGCCGCTTGGTAGAATTTTGCACGGAACTTAATTTAGTTATAACAAACACCTGGTTCAAGAATCACAAAAGAAGGTTGTATACGTGGAAGAGACCAGGAGACACCGGGAGATACCAGATAGATTTTATAATGGTAAGACATAGATTTCGGAACCAGGTTGTACAGTGTAAGACATACCCAGGGGCAGACATAGACTCTGACCATAACTTGTTGGTTATGAACTGTAGGCTGAAACTGAAGAAACTACAAAAAGGTACATCTACATACATACTCCGCAATTCACCGTAAGGTGCGTGGCGGAGGGTACACTGTACCACTACTAGGCATTTCCTTTCCTATTCCACTCCCAAATTGAACGAGGAAAGAAAGAATGCCTATATGCCTCCGTACGAGCCCTAATTTCTCTTATCTTGTCTTTGTGATCTTTACGCGAAATGTATGTAGGCGGCAGCAAGATCGTACTACACTCAGCTTCAAATTCCGGCCCTCTAAATTTACTTAACAGAAATTCACGAAAAGAACGTCGTCTTTCTTCCAGCGATCCCCAATTGAGTTGCCGGAGCATTTCCGTGACACTCGCGCATTGGTCGAACCTACCGGTAACAAATCTAGCTGCTCGCCTCTGAACCGCCTCTATGTCTTCCTTCAAACCGATCTGCTGCGGGTCCCAAATACTTGAGCAATACTCAAGACGTGGTCGTACAAGCGTTTTATACGCGGTCTCCTTTACAGGTGAAGTACATCTTCCCAAAATTCTCCCAATAAACCGAAGTCGGCTGCCTGCCTTACTCACAACTGTCCTTACATGCTCGTTCCATTTCATATCGCTCTGCAATGTTACGCCTAGATATTTGAACGACGCGACAGCATCAAGAAGCTCACTACTAATGCTGTATTCGAACATTATAGGATTGTTTTTTCTACTCATGCGCATCACCTTACATTTTTCTACATTGAGAGCTAGCTGCCATTCTTCGCACCAACTAGAAATTTTGTCCAAGTCAACCTGTATGCTATTACAGTCAGTTACAGACGACACCCTCCCGTACATCACAGCATCATCAGCAAACAGCCGCAAATTACAACTTACTCTGTCCATCAGATCATTTATATAAATAGAAAATAATAGCGGTCCTATCACACTCCCCTGGGGCACGCCTGATGATACACTCGTCTCTCATGAACACTCACCGTCGAGAAGAACGTACTGCGTTCTATTACTTAGGAAGTCTTCCAGCCAGTCACAAATCTGTGAACCTATTCCATAAACTCGTATCTTCGTTAGCAGTCTGCAGTGTGGCACCGCGTCGAACGCCTTTTTGAAGTCGAGAAAAACACAATCCGCCTGTTGACCTTCGTCCATGGCTCGCAAGATGTCATGTGAGAAAAGGGCAAGCTGAGTTTCACATGAACGATGTTTCCTAAACCCGTGCTGATTCATTGAAAGAAGCTTTTCCGTTTCAAGGAAATTTACTATATTCGAACTGAGAATATGCTCCAAAATTCTACATAAAACCGATGTCAATGATATTAGCCTGTAATTGTATGGGTCATTTCTCTTTCTTATACACGGGAGTCACCTGCGCCTTTTTCCAATCACTAGGAACTTTGCGCTGAATTAAAGATTCGCTATAAATGCAAGCTAAGTAGGGGGCCAATGCCGCTTAATAGTCTTTGTAAAACCGAACTGGTATTCCATCGGGACCAGCAGACTTTTTCTTATTTAGCTCTCTCAGCTGCTTCTCTACACCGGAAATACCTATTGCTATGTCCCCCATTTCGGAATTAGTACGTTGGTCAAATGATGGTATATTTGTGCGGTCCTCCTATTGCTATGTCCCCCATTTCGGAATTAGTACGTTGGTCAAATGATGGTATATTTGTGCGGTCCTCCTGCGTGAAAGATTTCTTAAAGGTTAAATTTAGAACTTCAGCTTTCCGTTTGCTTTCTTCTATTACTGCCCCGGAATGATCAACTAGTGACTGGACAGCGGGCTTTGACCCGCTTATCGATTTTACATAGGACCAGAATTTTTTCGGGTTCTCGGAAAGATCTTTTGCTAAGGTATGGCTGTGATAATTATTGTATGCTTCACGCATCGGTCTTTTTATAGACGCACGAATCTCTACTAACTTTTGCCTGTCATCATTTGCGTGTTCTTTTTTGAGTCGAGAGTGCAACAGCCTTTGCTTTCTCAGCAGCTTCCTAACATTATTATTATACCACGGTGGATCTTTTCCATCCTTAATCGTCTTTACTGGAACATATTTCTCTAACCCTTTATTAACAATGCACTTAAATTTAGTCCACAATTCCTCTACATCCATAGTCCCAGAATTAAACGATGCCCATTCATTTTCTAAGTGCGATCGTAACATTTGCTTGTCGGCTCTTCCCAACAAAAACACGCTCCTAGCCTTCTTGACTGGTTTATGAACTTTGGTCACCATCGACGCTATGACGATATCATGATCACTAATTCCTGTCTCTACACAGACATCGTTAATAAGGTCAGGCCTGTTTGTGGCTATAAGGTCTAGAATATTTCCATTGCGCGTGGGTTGCCGGTTTAACTACTCAAGACAGTTTTCAGAGGATGTGTCCAAAAGTAGCTCGCAAGACTGCTTGTCTGTACCGCCTGAAATGTAACTAGCGAGATCCCAATCTATACTCTTAAGGTAGGAAAATAAGGAGATGGGACCTGGATAAATTGAAGGAACCTGAGGTTCTTAAGAATTTCAGAGGGAGCTTTAGGCAACAATTGACAGAAACAAGGGAAAATAAAACAGTAGAGGAGGAATGGGTAAAATTAAGTACCAACTTCAGCCGGCCGTTAGACATAATGTTCCATGTCTTAAAATGACTCGCCTTCTCGCGAGTCTATATATTCCAAATGTTTAGGTGTCGACTCCACTCCCGTGAACCACAGACATTGCCGAGGTGGAGTGGCTTGCGTGCCTCAACGATACTGATAGTCGTACCGTAGGTGCAACCACAGCGGAGGGGTATCTGTGGAGAGGCCAGACAAACGTGTGGTTCCTGAAGAGGGGCAGCAGCCTTTTCAGTAGTTACAGGGGCAACAGTCTGGATGATTGACTGAGCTGGCCTTGTAACATCAGCTAATGTGGCTTTGCCACACAGCTACTGCGAACGGCTGAAAGCAAGGGGAAACTACAGCCGTTACCTTTCCTGAGGACATGCAGCTCTACTGTATGAACATATGATGATGGCATCCTATCGGGTAAAATATTCCGGAGTTAAAATAGTCCCCCATTCGGATCTCCGGGCGGGGACTACTCAGGAGGATGTGATCATCAGGAAAGACAATACTGGCGTTCTACGGGTCGGAGCGTGGAATGTTAGAACCCTTAATAGAGTAGGAAAATTAGAAAATTTAAAAAGGGAAATGGATAGGTTGAAGTTAGATATAGTGGGGATTAGTGAAGTTCGGTGGCAGGATGAATAGGATTTCTGGTCAGGTGACTACAGGATTATAAATACAAAATCAATTGGGGGTATCACAGGAGTAGGATTGATAATGAATAAGAAAATAGGAATGCGGGTAAACTACTATGACCAGCACAGTGATCGCATTATCATTGTCAAGATAGATACGAAGCCAACGCCGACAACAGTAGTACAGGTTTATATGCCAACTAGTTCTGTCGATGATGAGGAAATCGAAGAAATATATGAGGAGCTAAAGGAAATTATTCAGACAATTAAGGGAGAGGAAAACTTAATTGTTATGGGAGACTGGAATTCGGTAGTAGGACAAGGAAGGGAAGGGAAGATAGTAGGTGAATATGGTCCGGGCAAAAGGAATGAAAGAGGAAGCCGCCTGGTAGAATTCTGCACGGAACATAATTTAGTTATAACAAACATCTGGTTCAAGAATCACAAAAGAAGGTTGTATACGTGGAAGAGACCAGGAGACACCGGGAGATACCAGATAGATTTTATAATGGTAAGACATAGATTTCGGAACCAGGTTCTACAGTGTAAGACATACCCAGGGGCAGATATAGACTCTGACCATAACTTGTTGGTTATGAACTGTAGGCTGAAACTGAAGAAACTACAAAAAGGTAGGAAAATAAGGAGATGGGACCTGGATAAATTGAAGGAACCTGAGGTTCTTAAGAATTTCAGAGGGAGCTTTAGGCAACAATTGATAGAAACAAGGGAAAATAAAACAGTAGAGGAGGAATGGGTAAAATTGAGAGATGAAATAGTGAAGGTAGCAGAGGACAAAATAGGTAGGAAGGCAAGACCTACAAAAAATCCTTGGATATCACAGGAGATACTAAATTTAATAGATGAAAGGTGAAAATATAAAAATGCAGTAAATGAAACAGGCAAAATGGAGTACAGACGACTAAGAAATGAGATTGACAGGAAGTGCAAAATGGCTAAGCAGGAGTGGCTAGAAGGCAAATGCAAGGATGTAGAAGAATGTAAATAGGGGAAAAATAGATACAGCCTACAGGAAAATAAAAGAAACATTTGGAGATAAGAAAAACAGCTCTATGAATATCAAGGACACTGATGGAAAACCAGTTCTCAGCAAAGAAGGGAAAGCTGAAAGGTGGAAAGAGTACATAGAGGGGCTCTACAAAGGAAATGAACTTCGAGATACTATTGTAGGAAGGGAAGAGGATGTAGATGAAGATGAAATAGGAGATACTGTACTGAGAGAAGAATTTGACAGAGCCCTGAAAGACCTAAGTCGAAACAAGGCCCCTGGAGTGGATGATATTCCCTCAGAGCTACTGAAGTCTCTGGGAGAACCAGCCATGACAAACCTGTTTCATCTGGTGTGTAAGATGTATGAGACAGGCGAAGTACCTCAGACTTTAAGAAAAATGTTATAATCCCCATTCCAAAGAAAGCATCTGGAGATAGGTGTGAAAACTACAGAACCATCAGTTTTATAAGTCATGGTTGCAAAATATTAATACGAATTATATACAGAAGGATGGAAAAACTGGTAGAAGCCGACCTCGGGGAAGATCAGTTTGGGTTCAGGAGAAAGGTAGGAACACGGGAGGCAATACTCACTTTACGGCTTATCCTAGAAGCTAGATTAAGAAAAGGCAAACCTACATTTCTAGCTTTTGTAGATTTGGAGAAGGCTTTTGACAATGTTGATTGGAATAAACTCTTTCAAGTTCTGAAGCAAGCAGGAGTAAAATATAGGGAGCGTAAGGTTATTTACAACTTGTACAAAAACCAGACAGCGGTTGTCAGAGTTGAAGGGGAATGAAAGGGATGCAGTGATTGGGAAGGGAGTGAGACAGTGTTGTAGCCTTTCTCCAACGTTATTCAATTTGTACATTGAACAAGCTATAAAGGAAAGCAAGGAGAAATTTGGTGAAGGAATAAAAGTTCAGGGGGAAGAATTAAAAACATTGCGTTTTGCCGACGACATAGTAATTCTGTCAGATACAGCAAAGGACCTGGAAGAGCAATTGAACGGAATGGACAGTGTGCTGAAAGGTGCATATAAGATGAACATTAACAAGAGCAAGAATAGGGTAATGGAGTGCAGTGTAAGAAAATCAGGTGATGCAGAAGGAATTAGATTGGGAAACGAAGCAATAAAGGAGGTAGATGAGTTTTGTTACTTGGGCAGTAAAATAACAAATGATGGTCGCAGTACAGAGGATATAAAATGCAGAATGGCAATGGGTAGAAAAGCATTTTTGAAAAAGAGAAATTTGTTAACATCGAATATTGATTTAAGCCTAAGGAAGTCCTTTCTGAGGGCATTTGTATGGAGTGTTGCCTTGTATGGGAGTGAGACATGGACGATAAACAGTGCGGACAGAAAGAGGATTGAGGCTTTTGAAATATGGTGCTACAGAAAAATGCTGAAGATTAGGTGGGTGGATCGCGTAACTAATGAGGAGGTACTGAACAGAATTGGGGAGAAAAGGAATTTCTGACATACCTTGACTAAAAGAAGGGATAGATTGTTGGGACACATTCTTAGACATCAAGGAATTGTGATTTTAGCATTAGAGGGAAGTGTGTGGGGTAAAAATCGCAGAGGAAGACCAAGAGATGGATACAGTAAGCAGATTCAGACAGATGTAGGTTGCCGTTCTTATGTGGAGATGAAGAGGCTTGCTCAGGATAGGGTATTGTGGAGAGCTGCATCAAACCAGTCTCCGGACTGAAGACCACAACAACAACAGGTGTCGACTCTAACTGCGTCGTCTATGCAGAGGACTTGACTTATAAATGTGCCCACTGCAAGCAGTTAATATACGTTGCAAAAAAACTCCTTAACAGACGGAAGTAACTGAGGAAATAAAACAAAAAAAGGTTTTGCATCATCACGGTTCTAGAGGCTCATTCTTTTAACCCAAAAGCATTTAAGATTTCATGATTGCATATGAAAATAGAAATTAACAAGCTGTGCGACAGTAACCTAGACGTTCTGACTGTGTCCTAGATTCGTGCCGTTACATTTTGCTCTTTCTCCGCTAGGGGCTCTACTGCCCTCCAAGTGTCAGACATAAATTTTTATGTATACTTTAGACTACTACTAATACGTAAATGTGAATTAAACACTACGAGAGTTGTATAAGCGTAGTATTCATTCTATTGAATCATATTATTTAGAACATTGCAACCATGGTAAAATTTAAAAAAAATACTATTCCATATTTCGCGTAATATTATTCAAGGCTAATATGATGTCCTTAAGATTGCATCGAAAGTGCTCCAGCAGTCCATGTGGAACACACACACACACACACACACACACACACACACACACACACCTCTTTATATATATTAGCTTTATTGCCAATGCTTCGCACGTGTAGACTGGATGGTCTGCCTTGGTCGTTTCTATTTCTAAATATAAATTTTCATAGCTTTAGCTTTAAAAATGCTTTTCTAATCAAGTATTTTGATACAGCTTACCACCCCACAGTGCATCACTGATGGCAGAATTCAAAACACCCCGAAACATTTTTTTATTATTATTTTAATTCTAACCATGGCTCCAATCCAAATTTTAGCATTCATAACAACAAAATAGTCTAAGTAGCGCCCTTAGAAGATTTTCCATTATTTCATCCGCTTAATGGTTGAATTTCCAAAAATATTGAAACACTTTTTTTTAAAATTCCAATCAAAAATCTAAATCCGAAGTTTGGTATCTCTTGCTTCAAAATGGCCTTAATAGCAACATACTTTCAAAAAACCGTTCATCCCCTATTTCAGCCTGTAATATTTCGGCCAGGGATGCGTTTGTTCAGTGACTTTGCCGATGGAAGCCAGCGTCCCGTCTGCCCAGGGGATGGAGAGGGAGCCAGCAGGAAGCGCCCCAACTTTCACCTTTGCAAGCGCCAAAGATAACATAGATTTGATGACGCTAATTGAAACCCCAGATTATTATGAACATTTCAGGAGGCAACCGGTTACAGTGTTCAGACATATATCTGTACTGAGTGTGATTCAATTCTTGACTTTTCAGGAGACGAAAAATAAAGTAAAAAATTCTGTATAAAATCTTTTACATTCAATACAATTTTAACCAGCATATTATCATAATACACAATTTCATGAATAAACGCCTTACATCGTTTGTACCAATCTACTGAGAATTTTTTCTCAATTCGACTACGTAACTGACATTTTTTGATTTCAA
Source organism: Locusta migratoria (assembly GCA_026315105.1). Taxonomy (NCBI): domain Eukaryota; kingdom Metazoa; phylum Arthropoda; class Insecta; order Orthoptera; family Acrididae; genus Locusta; species Locusta migratoria. The sequence continues at coordinate 402,604,212 of CM048748.1, forward strand.
TGCTTTATATTTATCAGTACACATATGTGTCTTAATCGCTGCTAGAAACTAGAAGTAGGGTTACCAGATGTCGGTCCTCAGACTAGGGGACACACATGAAATCATATACTAGCTAGCCTCTGAAATTTCCCCCTCCCTTCACCCCCTTCATACACCTACTGAAACACCTTCACGAGTCTCTAAACATACATTTTTAATTTGTTGGTTTATTTGAGGTAAGCAACTCCTTTGTATACTAAATGTTACGGCAATATGCCGTTTGTGAGCTTACGTTTATTTCATAGACTTACACGTCATCCATGATGAGATTAACAGAATAAAATTGATCCCAAATAATATTTTTGTCTTAGGGGCTAAATAACGTATAAATTGTATTTCGTTCTGTCGTTAAATTTTTTTTTAGTTTTCGTTTTGTTAAATACAATGCAATAAAATAATTGCGGTATGTAGCGCCCCCTGCCAAAATACTTCCAGATTGGATAATACACGAATATACTGTTAGTTGATGCCTGGCTTTATGGAGAACAATGCCTTCTGTTTCTATAAGTTTTGTATGATTCTTTGTATATTGAAGATGACACTGACCGGGGATACATATATTACATCGAATTATGAAAATACTGTTTGTATTCAAATGGTCACACTATGTAAATCTATTTTTAGCGTTTATAAAGCGTAACTTTCCCATCTCTTAGGAGGACTTTAGAATGGGCTCAGGCCAATCCGAAACTAATCGTCAAGAAAAACCAACGTTTTATGGAAATTATGCTGTTTTGAATTAGTGCACATTGCATGTCTCTGTGGTCCAACCAGAAATAGTCCATCGTCTCACAAAGCTCAAATTACCGACATAATTCAATTTTCTTTAAGCTGCAGATATTCAAATGTACAAGATATATTAAGTGCAGTACTGTCACTAGCCACCCCCATGAACCACAGACATTGCCGATGTGGGGTGGCTTGCGTGCCTCTACGATACAGATAGCCGTACCGTAGGTGCAACCACAGCGGAGGGGTATCTGTGGAGACGCCAGACAAACGTGTGGTTCCTGAAGAGGGGCAGCAGCCTTTTCAGTAGTTACAGGGGCAACAGTCTGGATGATTGACTGAGCTGGCCTTGTAACATCAGATAACATGGCTTTGCTATACAGTTACTGCGAATGGCTGAAAGCAAAGGGAAACTACATTCGTTACTTTTCCCGAGGACATGCAGTTCTACTGTATTACTATAGGATGATGGCGTCTTGATGGGTAGAATATTCCGGAGGTAAAATAGTCCCCCATTCGGATCTCCGGGCGGGGACTACTCAGGAGGATGTCGTCATCAAGAAAAACAAAACAGGCATTCTACGGGTCGGAGCGTGGAATATTCTACCTTTAATCGTTTAGGCAAGTCAGAAAATTTGAAAAGAGAAATGGATAGGTTGAAGTTAGATATGGTAGGGATTAATTAAGTTCGGTGGCAGGATGAGCAGGATTTTTGGTCAGGTGAGTACAGGGTTATCAATACAAAATCAGTTGGTGGTAACGCAGGAATAGGTCTGATAATGAACAAGAAAGTAGGAATGCGGGTAAGTTACTATGAATAGCATAGTGAACGCATTATCATAGTAAAGATAGACACGAAGCCAACACCGACCACAGTAGTGCAAGTTTATATGCCAACTAACATGGCCGATGATGATATTGAACAAATGTATGAGGAGATAAAGGAAATTATTCAGAAAATTAAGGGAGATGAAAACTTGATTGTGATGGGGGACTGGAACTCGGTCGTAGGAAAGGGAAGAGAAGGAAATGTAGTAGGTGAATACGGACTGGGAAAAACGAATGAAAGAGGAAATCTCTTGGTAGAATTCCGTGCAGAGCACAATTTAATGATGATCACCAACACTTGGTTTAAACATCATAAAAGAAGGCTGTATAGTGGAAGAGACCAGGAGACACTGGATGGTACCAGATTGACTTTATAGTGGTATGGAATAGATTTAGGAACCAGGTTTGAAATTGTAAGGCATATCCAGGGGCAGATATAGACTCTGACCATAACTTATTGGTTATGAACTGCAGATTAAAACTCAAGAGAATGCAGAAAGGTAGAAAAGTTAGGAGAAGGAACCTGAACAAATTGAAGGAACCATAGGTGGTGGAGGGTATCAGAGGGAGCATTAGGCAAGGATTGGCTGAAACGGGGGGAAATAATACAGTAGGAGAAGAATGGGTAGCTCTGAGAGATAGGGTAGTGAAAGCTGCAGAGGATCATATATGCAGAAGGATAAGGCCTAATAGAAATCCCTGGATGACACAGGATATACTGAACTTAATTGATGAGAAGAGGAAATATAAAAATTCAGCAAATGAAGAAGGCAGAAGGGAGTTAAGACATCTGAATAATTAGGTTGAAAGGAAGTACAGACTGGCTTAGTAGGAATGGCTTGAGGAGAAATGCAAGACCGTAGAAGAATGTATGAATAGAGGAAAGATAGATGCCGCCTACAGGAAAATAAAAGAGACATTTGCAACAAGAAAAGTAGCGGTATGAATTTCAAGAAGTCGGATGGAAAACCAGTAATAAGCAGAGATGGGAAAGCTGAAAGGTGGAAGAAACATATAGAAGGTCTGTACAAAGGAAATAAACTTGAAAGCAGTATTCTAGAAATGGAAGATGAAGTAGAGGAGGATGAGAGAGGAGATACTATACTGCGAGAAGAATTTGATAGAGCACTAAAAGATTTGAGTAGAAACAAGGCCCTTAGAATAGATGACATCCCGTCTGAACTGCTGATATCGTTAGGAGAGCCAGTCATGAAGAAATTGTTCCACCTAGTACGCAAGATATATGAGACAGGGGAAATACCCTCCGACTTCAAGAAGAATCTAGTCATTCCAATTCCAAAGAAAGCAAGTGCAGACAAATGTGAAAATTACAGAACTATCAGTTTAATAAGTCATGGTTGCATAATACTGACACGAATAATTTACAGACGAATGGAAAAACTGGTGGAATCCGACCTTGGGGAAGATCAGTTTGGATTTAGGAGAGGCAATACTCACATTACGACGTATCTTAAAAGATAGGCTAAGGAAAGGGAAACCTACGTTTTAGCGTTTGTCGATTTGGAGAAAGCTTTTGACAATGTCGACTGGAATACACTGTTCCAAATTCTGAAGGTAGCAGGGGTAAAATATAAGGAGCGAAGAGTTATACTCAACTTATACAAAAACCAAACAGCGGTTATTAGAGTCGAAGGGCATGAAAGGGACGCAGAGGTTGGGAAGGGAGTAAGACAGAGTTGTAGCCTTTCGCCATTGTTGTTCAATCTGTACATTGAGCAAGCAGTGAAGGAATGCAAGGTGAAATTTGGAGAGGGCAATAAATTTCAGTGAGAAGAAATAAAAACCTTGCGGTTAGCCAATGACATCGTAATCCTGTCAGAGACCGCAAAGAATCTGGAAGAACAGTTGAATGGAATGGACAATGTCTTGAAACGAGGTTATAAGATGAACATCAACAAGAGTAAAATAAGGATAATGGAATGTAGCGTCAGAAAATCAGGCGATGCTGAAGGAATTAAATTAGGTGATGAGACAATACAAGTAGTAGACGAGTTTTGTTACTTGGGTAGCAAGATAACTTCTAATGGCCGAAGTAAAGAAGATATAAAATGCAGAATGACTATGGAAAGAAAAGCGTTTCTGAAGAAGCGAAACTTGTTGACATCCAATATTAGTTTAAATGTTAGGAAGTCCTTTCTGAAGGCATTTGTCTGGAGTGTAGCATTGTATGGAAGTGAAGCGTGGACGATAAGGAGTTCAGACAAAAAGATGATAGAAGCTTTTGAAAAATGGTGCTACAGACGAATGATGAAAATTAGATGGGTAGATCACGTAACTAATGAGGAGGTGCTCAACAGAATTGGGGAGAAAGAGAATTTCTGGCGTATTCTGACTAAGAGAAGGGATAGGTTGGTGGGACACATCCTGACACATCAAGAAATCGTCAACTTAGCATTAGAAGGTAGTGTGTGGGGTAAAAATCGTAGAGGGAGACCGAGGGACGAATACAATAAGCAGATTCAAAGGGATGTAGATTGCCGAAAGTATTCTCAGATGAAGAGACTTGCACAGGACAGGTTAGCGTGGAGAGCTGCATCAAACCAGTCTGCGGACTGAAGACCACAACAACAACAACTGTCACTAGCTCTAATTTAACATACCGTTAAAACATACCTTATTGCGTCTCTGCGATCACTCCACTGCACTGTCTACTGGACATGAAGAACTCGCGGCATGCGTTGATGACATGTTGTAACAGACAAATACAGCATAATAGGACTGTAATTTGGAAAAATGCCTGGGAATCGAATTCGGAACGCTACATATCGAGCGAGCTGCCAAATCGATACATCGAAGAATGGGCGGATGCGCGATGTATAAAACAAGTCACCAGTAACTTTTATCACCGCCATCACTTACAACAGCCATCGTAAGGACACCATACTTCACTTGTCAACAAGGTGAGTTATTTCTAAATGATGGTGTAACGATTACTGTTAATTTGCTGAGCGTACAAGTGTACATCGAGAACCTGTCAACCATAGAACGTGAACAGCATTAATTATTTGCTTCATACTCGGCACGAAAAATTAATCCCATTACCGTATACGATTCTGTTTGCAACATCTGAACACTCGACAGTACGCCGCGACACGGTTTCGTGCCGACCATCAACAAAATATTTAATGTTCCTAATCTATGGTTGACAGGTTCTCTATGTACCCTTCTCCGCTCAATAAATTAACTGTAATCGTCACCGGTATAATTCACAACGGAACATGGTTGCCACTCGAGCTGTGAGATCGATCTGGCAGCTCGATCGATTTATAGCGTTTCGAATTCGATTCCCGAGCGTTCTACCAAATTATCTAAAGTTCGGTCATATAATGACATTTTACTAAAGAAATTCCAAATTTGCTGCTTAGATCTGTTTTTATTTTGTCACTACAGACTGTTTAAGCTCATGATTCCCATTTTCAAGTGACCTGCAGATATAAGTGATAAGTTTCACAGTTTTTCGTATTTTTAGTTATAAATCGTATTCTTAAAGTAATAACAATGGTTTCTTACTTAGGTGTAGATGGAACGACGTGCATACAGTATATCATAGTTTCAACTGTATGATGTATGTCAATTACCTTTTGCTATTATAAAAAAGTTTTTGAATTTCGATTGACAGTTCCGTAACATGTTTACAGATTATCGTTTGATGGTGACAAATATGATGTTTATATTGTTATGTTGTAGTTGCGATCTCTGATTGTTGCTTTACATTTAAGTGCACCGATTTAGTAATTAATATAAACGTCGTAAAATCCAAAGAGATTACAATACCTAACCTCCTTGGTAAAATCGGCGAAAAAAAAGATGTTATTGCTGTTATGTACTTCTGTGTGTAATCTTTTATCGTAGTTCTACTTTTTGGTGCTATATTCTCGTATTTTCGTCTGTTAATGTAGCAGCGTTATTATTTTTTTAAGTTGCTGCTTCATTTAATGACTTAGAGGTTTTGGTAATGGTGCTCTTTGGTTGAGCAATGGCTTCGTAATTTTAGCCTTTTTCTTTCATGAGAATTTCAGTAAAGTTTTTAATATAGTGTTGGTATTTAAGCTCTGTTTGCTCATTCAAAATTTCTTGTGGTTGGTTTCTCATATGTATATAAATTTCAAGCTCCTTAATAATGGTCATAATAAGACCTAGTGATCTCTAAATAACCTGGATGTATAACTCTGGTGTCTGAACATATAACTGTAGCGTGCCTGCACATTCACATGTTAAACATACGGGTTGCATGACCCGCCATGTTTTAATTAGTCAAACGAATTTCCATCACTTAGTACGTGACAAATATAGATTATCCCAGAATCTGAAATTTATTTCAATACGCGAAGTAACAGACTCGCGTAAGTACGGAATCGAAACATATTTCCTCTCCGTTTTCTTGTAATACTTCATAGCGGCCATGTTGTAATTAGTCAAGAAACACAATATTAACATCTTTGGCTGGCACGCTCAGAAATTTGTAGCTGAACATCCAGATAGTATAGAGATCACTGATAACACTTTTGGGATTTCATATAATACTTGTAATGCATTCTCAACTTCGCTTACAGTGTGATGGTGATTATTTAGGTGGAGGAAGAAACTTGACTGGTTGTATTCATGATTTCGTGCGTGTTCTCAAACCTAATGTTAAAATTTCATTCAGTTTGACCTGTGTAAAAAGTGTTACAATTTTGGCATGTGATTTTATATATCTCTTGGTTAGCGTATATTGTCATATGAACTGCAACCCACATCAATTGGAACCTGTCTTGGTCTCCCTCTGCGAACCCCCCCCCCCCCCGCCCACATAAACACACTTCCCTCCAATGCTAAATTGACGATTCCTTCCTGCTTAAGATTGTATACAACCAACAGACAATTCTGTTCAGTAACTCACTGGTTACGCGATCTACCCGCCTAAGCTTCAACATTCGTCTGTAGCTCTACACTTCAAAAGTGTCTATCCTCTTCTTGTGTGAGTAATTTACGGCCCATGTTTTAGTCCTATACAAGGCAACACTTCACAGAAATGCCTTCAGAAAAGACTTCTTAACCATATTCGATGTTAACAAATTTCTCTTTGTCAAAAACGCTTTTCCTCCCATAGCCATTTTGCGTGTTATATTATCTGTTTGCGACCATCGTAAATTATTTTATTTCCCAAGTAACAAAACTAATCTACCAGCTTTATTGTCTCGTTACTTAACCTAATTCCATAAGCATCGCCTGATTTTCTTAGAACGATCTAACAACTTTATTCTCTCTTCAAATTTATCCTTACTGTCTTGCACAGCTTGCCTAATGTATAGAACGATCAACATTTGGGCCAGGGCTACAAACCTGTCTTACTCCCTTCCAACCACTGTCTCTATGTCAAGCCTGTCGACCATTCAATTGCTGTCGAGTTTCTGTACACGATGTCAGTAACATTCAGTTACTATATTTTACCTCCTTTCATTTCAGAATCTGAAAGAGCTTGTTCTTGTCAACATTGTCAAAAGCTTTTGACTTAGTCCACAAAATCTAAAAATGTAGAAACTTCCTGGCAGATTAAAATTGTGTGCCGGAACCGGGACTCGAACCTGGGACCTTTGCCTTTCGCGGGCAAGCGCTCTACCACTGAGCTACCCCGACACGACTCACGATGCCGCCTCACAACTTTACTTCCGCCAGTACCTCGCCTCCTACTTTCCAAACTTCACAGAAGTTCTCCTGCGAAACTTGCAAGACTAGCACTCCTGGAAGAAAGGATATGGTGGAGACATGGCTTAGCCACAGCCTAGGGGATGTTTCCAGAATGAAACTTTCACTCTGCAGCGGAGTGTGCGCTGATATGAAACTTCCTGGCAGATTAAAATTGTGTGCCGGAACCGGGACTCGAACCTGGGACCTTTGCCTTTCTTCCAGGAGTGCTAGTCTTGCAAGTTTCGCAGGAGAACTTCTGTGAAGTTTGGAAAGTAGGAGGCGAGGTACTGGCGGAAGTAAAGTTGTGAGGCGGCATCGTGAGTCGTGTCGGGGTAGCTCAGTGGTAGAGCGCTTGCCCGCGAAAGGCAAAGGTCCCAGGTTCGAGTCCCGGTTCCGGCACACAATTTTAATCTGCCAGGAAGTTTCATATCAGCGCACACTCCGCTGCAGAGTGAAAGTTTCATTCTCTAAAAATGTAGGTTTGCCTTAATTATCTTTTAAGATAAGTCGGGAAGTGAGAATTGTCATAACGTGAGTTACAAACTACGGCGTGCACAAGCTTTATTCATCAAGTAAACTTCACTATAGGTATTTGGATTAAGGTTATGATATCTTCTATATGTCTGCCTTCCGTGGCGAAGATGTAACGCAGAGCAATAGCGAAATTGCCGGCCGCGGTGGCTGAGCAGTCTGTGGCGCGCCAGTCACGTTTTGCACGGCCACTACGGTCGGGGGTTCGAATCCCCCCGGGCATGGATATTTGTGCCGTTCTTAGTATTAGCTAGTTCATAAGTAGTTTGTAAGTTTAGGGACTGATGACCCCCGTAGTTAAGTCCCATAAGCTGTACAAACATTTGAACATTTGAATAGCGAAATTCTGCGTGGCTCACTGAATGACACTGTGTTGTGGCGTAAAGTCAGCGCCACACGCCAGACGCTCGAGAACGATCGTGCAGAAGGCAGCGGACGACCGGCAGCCAATCACACGCTGGTGTCGCGCATCCTGGAGGAAGTAACCTAGATGCGCGCCCTCTACAAGCGGCTACATCTAGGCCGACATGCGTCTGGACGAGCCCGTCTGAACTCGGCTCCGAAAGAGGTAGTCACTAGGAATCAGCACAGCTAACATCTTACAGAAGACGACGCCGCGAGAAGAGAGAAGAGTAAGAGAGATTATAAGTTGAGTATTCGGTGTAAACTTCTGTAAATAAAACTTTTATTACTAATCTATATAGCTGTTTTAGCTGTCCACGCATCCTGATAGAACCTTTCCTGAAAAACAGGCCGGAAAAGACAACCCAGAGGCTGACGACAAAACATCCTGGATGGCCGATTTCAGTTCTGCAGTGGTTTTGGGGTAATTTCTCTTCTCCTTGTCTTTAACCTAGTTCACAAAAAGGAGTCGCACGTGTTCTGGTCCAGATAATATGGTTGTCAGTCTAATCGCATGTCATTTCCCTCCATGAATCCCGGACACTTGCCTGCATGTGTTGTACAAATTCCTATCTCATGTAAAGTTCTGCTATGCTTCACTTAGAGTCTTTCAATAGCAAATGTAGTGGCTTATATTAAGACTTCTGGATCGCGTGGATTGCATTCTTCTGTTGACTCAACTTTCTGGCACTGCCTGGAACTGTCTTACTCCTCCGTACTCTGCTATACTGACTGACCGTGTTGCACTGGCATATCCAGTCGAGCCTCCTGTTTTCTATTGGCTGGCGCAGAGCAGGAAAAGAGGTAACGAGACTGCAGGCGCCCTCGATGGCCGAAGTACTGTGAAGCGACTTATCGCCTCTTCTTGGAGTTGCGCGGCAACTTGTGTAGACCGCCGGCGTGGTGGCGAATAGCGACGCCACAACACCAAGTTTTGAGCGTTTAACGATGATAAATGATGATCTGGTATTGTGAAAAATAAAAGTTAGGACAATCGTTTTTTCGTCGTTAGGCACTTCACATAGTAGTGGTTATCTCTGACAGACATTCAGCATGAATGGTCAAAGTTTCATCTTTTATGAGTCATTTTTTAGATAAGCTAATGGTTGTGCAGGGATTTTCTGAATGTGAATGAGTTACGAAAGGAGAGAAAAAAATGATATTTTATTTTTATTACATTGTTTATGTGGTGTCGCACAAGTACAAAGTGCGCGCCACCTACTTTCGCCGCGCGCCGCCATGCACGCATGGCGCAGCGTTCTCACGACGACAGCCACGAGCGCCCTCTGCTGCAACGCCGCTCGTGGCCACCACTGAAGGACATCGGGCACTTCGGACGGAGATAGCAACCAGTTAGGACCTTCGTAATCAGATAGGCACCAGTGAAGACTTTGCTATCGTACAGGCACTAGGCAGGCCTCTAACAACTATGTATCAACATTCTGCAGTACTATGTAAAAGTTAAGTATTGTTACATTCTGTGCAATATATATCTCTTTCTAATTTACTCTAGTGTTTATAGTTTCTGGCTGCTCCCCTCCGTACCTGCACCAGCGTGCTATCTTATTCCTGTGTCGGTCTCATCCACTCTGCCACCGACACCTACGACGAGGCTGGGACACAAAAGCGGCGACGAAGTTGGGACACAAAAGTGGCGACGAGGGGTGATAGACGAACCTTGGACCAGCACGTTTGCAGCAGCTAGACAGCAGCAGTCGGAGCACGCAGAAATTGCTCCCGCCCACCCACCCTTATTATAAGAATTTTGGGGGAACATATTCAGTTGCGTGTGTTGTGGACTTTTTTGTTGCAGAGTGTCCTCTTTCATATTGCATTTGTGTTTTGTTACAATTTACTTGTATGCGCGGCGCCTAATCGGTCAGCATGGCCACTACCCCGAACCCAAACTTAATGGAAATTATTCAGTTACAGACGGCGCAAATCACTCAACTACTGCAGGCCGTGTCGCAGTTGACGACACAGGCTGCTCACCAACAACAACAGTCGTCACATCAGCAGCCCACACCTGCCGCTGCACAGCTTCCTACATTTCGCCAGTACAACGAACGTGAGGAAGAATGGAGCGACTATTTCGCACAGTTTCAAGAACTCGGCGCGGCTCATCAAATTACAGGTCAGAGAGTGAAGAACCTTTTCTTATCGATTGTGGGCCCCCGGACCTTCGTATTATTGCAAAAACTTTTCCCTCACGCCTCTCCTCGTGATGTAGACTTTGAACAAATTGTAGATGCACTGAATGCTCATTACGAGAGGAAAGTTCTCGTAGCCGCTGCGCGGTACCGATTTTTCAGACTTAAAAAATTACCGCAGCAGTCACACCAAGAGTGGATTACGGAATTGAAGGGCTTAACCCGCCAATGTAAATTTACTTGCTCTTGTGGACTTTCGTATAGTGACGTGATGTTGAGGGATGCGATTACGCAGAATATTCAGGACCCCAGAATTAGAGCAGTAATTCTGAAACATTAGACAGTGTACTGCAGCTTATAGAAGCGCATGATTCTTTTGACTTAGCAGATGTAGAAATGCAAAGCCACAGTGTAAATTCAGTGCGCCGCAACGGACGCTTTCCTAGCCGTAGTTCTCAGTATAGCACTAGTGATTCTTATTTTTCTACCGGCCGTGCTGAACAGACAGTGAACAGTAGCCAGTGTAAAAGTGCGACGCAAAGGTCGCCCCGTAGTGTTAGACACAGTAATTTGCATAACGGGCGCCAACGCTCATTTCAGAAAAATGTACGTAAGTCTTGTCCCCAGTGTGTGTCTCGCCACAAGCGTGCTCATTGCCCTAGTCGCAACGCAACCTGTTATCAATGTGGCAAATCGGGACATGTGCAGTCTGTGTGTATGCAAATTAAAAACTCAAAGAACAGTAACGTTAGAAACGGTGCTTCGCAAAGTGCGAGAACAGTTCATTCTGTAAATGTTATACGGGCTGTGGAATTGAACAGTGCTTTCCTTGGATCTCAATTTCAAGAAAGTAGTTCTGCGCCTATGGCAAAACTATATAGTGCACCACGTAGCAAGCGCCAACGAGCGCGTAAAACAGTGCAACGGAAACGGGTTCGGGACAAGCAAAATGACTATGAACAGTGCATTCCTGTAGTGAAAATAGTGCCTTCTGCAACTGCTCCTTGTAATAGTGCCCAGTACTGTGTAGCTAGTGACAGTAGACTTGTTGTAGATACTGAAAGTAATTTTAGTGCAGTAGCCTCGCATTGCGCGGACGCCGATCCGGCGGTAGTGCCATCTAGTGACAGTGTTGTTAATCCCCTGCGTGCCGAGTCTGAGCCGCTTCCTTCACTACGCGGCCCGCGCATACGCAGCACACAAACCGTAGCAGACGTTGCCCAGATTCGCGCACCTGTCGTGCGCCAGAAGCACAAACTTTTTGTTAATCTCTCCATAGAAAATAAGACTGTGCAATTTCAGCTTGATACTGGTTCCGCTGTTACATTAATTAATAAAGACACTTATGAACTTCTGGGTTCGCCAAAATTGTCGCCGACACAGCAAGTGTTAACAGCTTATACAGGTGAAAATATTCCCGTGCTAGGAACATGTAGCCTGCCCGCCTCTTTTCAAGGTGTAACAAAAACAGTTGCTTTTGTAGTTCTTCAGGCCAAATCGACACAGAACATTTTTGGACTAGATGCTTTTGACTTGTTTGGTTTATCAATTCAAAGAGATGTGCTTCAAATTTCGTCAATAGTGCCTCAGGATAAAATCAATGCATTGTGTGACAAATATAGTGACTTGTTTTCGCCGGAACTAGGTTGTGCAACAGACTTCGTGGCACATGTAACTTTAAAAGAATCTGCAGTTCCAAAATTTCGTAAAGCTAGACCAGTGCCTATCGCCTTGCGTGATACAGTTGCCGAAGAACTTAAACGTTGGCAAGATAGTGGGGTGATTTCTCCTGTGTCTGCGAGTCAGTGGGCCTCGCCTATAGTAATTATACCCAAGCCGTCAGGAAAACTTCGTCTCTGTGCGGACTTCAAATCAACAGTGAACAGTCAAACAATTGTAGACACTTATCCCCTGCCCAGACCTGACGAACTAATGGACAAATTAGGACAGTCTCGTTTCTTTTCTAAGATTGATTTAGCAGAGGCATACTTACAGATTCCGCTTGATGACGAGTCAAAAACATTTTTCGTCATTAATACTCACATGGGCCTTTTTCAATTTCAACGCCTACCCTTTGGCAGTTCTTCCGCCCCCGCTATTTTTCAGCGCTTTTTGGAACAGCTGACAGTTTCTGTACCGGGTTGCTCGAACTACTTAGATGATATTGTGGTATCCGGACGTACAGTTGAAGAACATTTAGCAAACCTGGAGTGCCTTTTCAAAGTGTTGACTGCAGCAGGTCTACGTTGCAATAAAGCAAAGTGTTCGTTTTTTCCACACTGAAATATAGTACCTAGGCCATGTGATTACTGCCCAAGGAATCCATCCCTTACAGTCACATCTTAGAGCAATCAAAGACTTGCCTCCTCCTAAGAATGTGCATGAATTGCAAGCAGTAATGGGAAAGCTGAACTATTATTTCAGGTTTATTCCCAATGCGTCTCAGATTGCAGCTCCACTGCATCACTTACGTAGGAAGAATGTTCCTTTTGTATGGTCTAAAGATTGCCAAGTTGCCTTTGACAAATTAAAGACTGCACTAATCAGTGATGCATGTTTGATTCCCTTTGAACTCTCGTCGGGTTGCACAGGAAACAGCTGCGGATGCAGACCTAAGTGTGGTAGCAAGTTTTGTTCGCTTTGGTTGGCCTGCCAGAGCCAAAGACATTGAGCGGCCTCTGGTTCGACGTTATTTTGCACAACGTCATGCATTATCCTTAAGTCAGGGTGTTCTGTTGTTGCATACCGACAACGACCAAGCAAGAGTGATTGTTCCTCGTTCCCTGCAACGTGAAGTGTTACGCCTCCTGCATCAAGGACATTGGGGTATTGTTAGGACAAAGCAATTGGCCAGACGTCATTGTACCTGGGTTGGTATGGACGCTCAGATAGAGAGCATGACATCACAGTGTACAGTTTGTGCGGAGCATCAGGCGGCTCCTCCACAGCGTTTCTCAGACTGGCCACGCCCCAAGGGACCATGGCAACGTTTACACATTGACTTTGCCGGACCTTTCTGGAATACGCGTTGGTTAATTGTTGTAGACGCTTTCAGCAAGTTTCCTTTTGTGATTGCCATGAACTCAACGACAGCTTCTAGTACAATCAGTGCCTTAACATCAGTGTTTTGCATCGAAGGATTGCCTGAAACTATCGTCAGTGACAATGGACCTCAGTTTGTTAGTGCGGAATTTCAACAGTTTTGTCGTGTGAATGGCATTCAGCATATCACCACCGCACCTTTTCACCCTCAGTCCAATGGTGAAGCAGAACGTTTCGTTCGAACATTCAAGTCTCACATGGAGAAGATGAAAGGTCAGCACTCCAGGCAGCAAGCTCTTCAAATTTTCCTGTCTACGTATCGATGCATGCCACGTGACAGCCCGTCTCCTGCCGAGCTGCTACACGGCCGCCGTCACCGCACTCTCCTTCACCGGCTGCAGCCTCCCACGCACCGAGTCGGTTCGTATGGCGCTACGCGTTTTCAGGTTTCTGCGCCGGTGCTGTACAGGGTGTTTGCTGGAAACAAGAAGACATGGTTGCCGGGCACCATTCAGCGCGTGCTCGGTCGCAATATGTATGTTGTACGTTCTTCCACAGGGTCGGAGCTGCGGCGCCACGCAAACCAATTGCGTCTGCATAGGCCGCGCGATCCTGTCTCCGGTTTCTTGATTCCAGACCCAGTTCACCGCCAGGGAGCACAACCACATCGTTCGTCAACGGGTCCAGCGTCCCCGGACTACGAGATCGTCCCGATGGAGATCGACGCGACGCCGCCGCTGTCGCCGCCGCAGATGACAGCGTCACCGAGAGGGACTCCGGGACCGTGCGTGCCGCCGCCGCCTGGGCCACGCACCTCAGAAGATGACCTGCTCCCTCTGGGCGGGGGGGTGCGCCCTTCCTCAGGTTTCGGTGGGTTCCCTGGAGGATCGCAAGGCGGATGCCGGGGCGCGGACGGCGTCTCGATCCCAGCCTCAGCTACGACGCCCGTCCCACCAGTAACGCCCCCGCCCAGGCCCTCCTCCCAGTGCCGTCGCCGTGGCCCTCAGCCCTACGCCACGACGGCGCGGCGGTTTGGGGGGGGGGGGGGGAGGGGTGTGGTGTCGCACAAGTACAAAGTGCGCGCCACCTACTTTCGCCGCGCGCCGCCATGCACGCACGGCGCGGCGTTCTCACGACGACAGCCACGAGCGCCCTCTGCTGCAACGCCGCTCGTGGCCACCACTGAAGGACATCGGGCACTTCGGACGGAGATAGCAACCAGTTAGGACCTTCGTAATCAGATAGGCACCAGTGAAGACTTTGCTATCGTACAGGCACTAGGCAGGCCTCTAACAACTATGTATCAACATTCTGCAGTACTATGTAAAAGTTAAGTATTGTTATATTCTGTGCAATATATATCTCTTTCTAATTTACTCTAGTGTTTATAGTTTCTGGCTGCTCCCCTCCGTACCTGCACCAGCGTGCTATCTTATTCCTGTGTCGGTCTCATCCACTCGGCCACCGACACCTACGACGAGGCTGGGACACAAAAGCGGCGACGAAGTTGGGACACAAAAGTTTAATGTGGTAGGTACTTTTTGGACAAATAAAATGATTTAAGAAGTTGACAAAAAATTATTTTCTGTAAAGAATTGAGAGACGCATTCTAACATTCAAAATTTGTCACTAACGCCAATATTGTAAAGAAATGATCATTATTGTAATTATTTCATAATCAATATTTTAGAGGATAATATGAAGTCGTATCTTTTAAAATCAAAACTTCAAACTGTCGTGTTGATCATTAATTCCTAACTCGAACAACAGAGATGGAGAAATTGTGTATATGTGTAATTAGTGAATTCGCATAGCACACTGGTCAATTGTGCAGTTAGATTTTTGCAGCATTTCTATTATAAAAACAGAAGACCAAATTCAAAATGTTCAAATGTTTGTAGAGTCTATGGGACTTAACTACGGGGTCATCAGTCCCTAAACTTACAAACTACTTATGAACTAGCTACAACTAAGGACGGCGCAAATATCTATACCCGAGGGGGGATTCGAACCCCCGACCGTAGTGGCCGTGCTGACCGTGACTGAAGCGCCTCAGTCCCCTCGGCCACCGCGGCCGGCAACAGAAGACCAATTTTTACAGTAATGTACCTAATTTCTATTAATTCGGTGGAAAAGAATGTTGTAGCTTGGTTCATGGACACAAATTTGGTAGACATATTTATTTTGATAGTTAATTATAAACAAGCATTTCACAAATCAATAATCTGTAACATATAAATATTTTCTTATGTTTGCTGTGCTCTTAGCTACACATTATAGATTAGTTATGAGTGTTGAGGTAACTATAAAATTTGAATTTCTATTACAATGGTTACATTTAGAAATGTCAGTTACCTATACAAAGTAAAGAATTAAGTAAATCAAATATTTACACTCCTGGTATCACTGTAAGCATGACCTTCCTTTAATCTGATCTGCAAGAGAATTAGACTCTGACTTGATGAAACCAACAGTCCTTTAACTTTTATATGCTTATGCTTTTGTAAAGGTCTTTTCTAAAACCTATCGTGAAACTGTTACAGTTTTTAAGAGATGGTCAGAAATTTTAGAACAAAGGGTCGATTTTCGTCACTTACAGGTTGATAATGATAAAAGATACATCAGAGTTTTCGTTTATTAAAGAAATTTTCCTTCTACTGTTTACAGTTGCACATAAATGTCCTTCCAAACAATAAACCACGAAGTCCAACAACGGGAAGCTTCACTCCACTATTAAAAGAATATATCTCACAAGTAAAAGGAAAAACGGTGTAGCTGATATGAAAATATTTTATTCATATTTTTCTTTTGGTAACGTTTCAGTTTATTGATGATAGTATTTAGCGTTTAGTTTTGTACTTTCAGAGTAGCTATTAGAATTTCATACTTAACTCACCAGCAGTGTTCTTTTCATTGTTAATGTTTTTTCAGATCTTTTTCTTTGCCTGCCATTAAAAGACATGTACCGTACTCACATTTAGCAGCTTTTGACTGTCAACGCAAGATTTTTATTTTTATAATTCTGCATCATGTCAAATTTGCGTAATGTAGAAAAAACCTCTAAACACCTTTCATTTGCAGTTATTTCAACACTTAATTTTATTGTTGAATTCGTTCCAGCAGAACTTTAAGTTTCAACCCGATCTTTTACTTTATTGTGTTATAATGTAGTCACTGAACCATTCATCGAATACAAATGTATAGTTGAAGTTTCGAATGGTACATCTTGGCAGTTTAAAAAAGTATGTCATACTGTGTATCGAACTCGAAACCTCTTACCATGAAGTTTCAAAATATAGCACATTCTGCTGCAGCATGAAAGACGCATGGGAAATACTGAAAAAATTCTCTTGTTATTGAACAGATGACAAAAAGTGAGGTAGCAAACTATGGAAGAAAATAAAACTGCAGTTAAAAGGACTCAGAATGTAATAAACTGATATTGACAAATTGGGTTTGGGAAGTGATATCCGGAAACGTGACATCGAACGATCTGCGAAGGACCGAACAGGAGCATAAATAACTGAAGGTAGGAGTGGGGCAAGGGGTTGAAATACCCTTCTTCTTGCTCAGCATAATAATTTATTTTATTTTATTTTATTTTATTTATTTATTTATTTTTTTTTTGTCAGTCACAATGCAACCTGTGTTCCAGTTTCAAATGTTGAAACGGCTTGAGAGTTTAGCTGTAGATATTTCTGGTACTGATCTGAAAACCTCCCCCAAAAAAGTCGAATGAAACTCCCCGTCTCCGAAACAAATGAATTATGTGCGGCCCTGTCATCAAAATTACCGGGAATCGTACTAAAATGGCGCCCCTTCTGCAGTGGTGTTGAAAGGATCCAAGCATCCGCCCACATCATATGCGCGCTTACGATAAGGTGGCGTTAAAGTCCCGTAACGTCGATGCTCTGTAGCGCCATTGGATGATACCTCTCAACATGGCTCCCTATTGAGTGTTCGGTCCTCGTTTCTCCCATGCACCGTTGAACTCTTTCAAATCTAACTCACGATATTTGATTAAGAAAAACTTGACCACTGTTTTGGAATATGATATTTCACAACAGTAAATACAGGGTCACACCTACGGAGATGATATCATAGTAAAAAGTGCTCTGGAACACATGTCATGCCCCTTAAGACAGGCAATTAAACTTACATCACCTTGCTCAGATGTAAGTTGGGTTGCGTACGTTAAGCAACGCATGATGTCTTTTGGATTTTATTTTGTCCTTTACGGGCGTTTTTGAAAACTTGACCATGCAGACTTTCCGAGAGAATAATTGATTTGAGGGGAGAGGAGGGGAATTAAGGGAGAAATAACGAAGTGTTGAGTCCGCTGATCATTGAGTATCACGCTCGAAAGTACAGGCGTCTACCAAAACCATACGCAGACAAAAGTGTCAAAGTATAAAAGGAAGATCTGGAATCATCAGGGATTTTAGTGGTGCAGTAAATAATACAAGCAGGATGTGGAGAGAAGGCGAAATGAACAGGGGAATATCCCCTGCGTATGAGTGGCGACACAACCCTAGGCACGCTAGAGTCTCCCCTAGAATGGGAAACAATATATGGCAAAGGCGGAAAGGAGACGAAGTATCACGAGTTTATTAAAACAGATGTTCGAAGGTGATATGTTCTCAGATAGAGTGCACAACACGAAAAGCTACAACCGCTACAAACCTATCTTCCAAAGGAAATGCAAAAAAACGTATAACTGAAAACACAAACCACTTTCACTGAAGAAACTGAGGACCAGTTCAACCACCTGAGAGTCGTTCCCCAATATTAAAGGTAATGAGCCTTTTCGCAATTCTTTTCTCCCTCAGGTCCCCAGGCGGATGATGAAGTCATTTCGACAGTATTTGTGGTGAATCGTCTGAGTGCACAGCACTGGATGATTGAACAGGTGCGTGGTTAGGTAGAAGCAGCAGGACAGGCGAGTGTGTGCGTTGCGTTCCCTGAGACAGGCGCCTTGGAGGCTGGCGGCTTCCCACCAGTGCCCCTCCTACTCGTCGTAGTCGTCGTAGTCGGGGTCCCTGCAGGCGGGGATGGGCGGGCAGTCCGCGGTGGCGCACTGCACCTGGTGCAGGTAGCACTCCCGGCCCGGCGGGCACTCGTGCACCGAGCACGCGTTGGCCGCCGGCGCGCACCGGTCCGCATCTGCAACAACCAAAACACGCCAACACCTGTAATATATTTAGCCGGAGGGTCCCCGTTTGTTTAAATAACTGAAGTATTCGATATCATAGTTGGTCGTAGTATTGTAACCTAATATTCCACATTTATAATGTACAGTAGAACCTCTCAAACTCGACACAATGTGGACTTAAGGGTTGTCGAGTTTTGAGGTTGTCGAGTTTTAGGGAACTTAAATAAAAATAACTAGGGGTTGAATAAAAACGCTTATTTAGAGTATTAAAATTTTACATTTGTTTTATTATATACAATTATATATTTATATCAACATTTCTAACTTGTAATCAAGAAATAAAAAAAAAATTGAGACAAAAGGCCTAGAAAAATCTGAAAATACAGTGTTCATTACAATTATTACTGAAGTTGTTTATGCTGCTTATAAAAAGTCCATCACAGTTAGTTACGGGAAGTTTTCTGAAGTCGTTTGAAAAACCCTGAGATTGAAGACTGCTTTTCTGTCTCCACACGGCGTCTTGCAGCTTAATCACGGAGTCGCTTGAGGAGCAGAATCTCCATTCCTAGTCTGAGTCTCTAGCGCTCTCGGGCGGCCTATGTACTGATGGAAAGCTTTACGTTATGGGCGGTGTAAAAAAAAATTATTAATTCACCAGCCCTGTCTAGTTTTACGGAATGTCGAGTTTTCGGGAATCGAGTTTCAGAGGTTCTACTGTATAAGCATCTTATGGCGCTTCTGTCAAGTCTCATTATAATTTGCATTACTAGGGTCTTCTAATAAACTAAATTAATTAATTATTGAAAGTCTTAACAACAATGTAAACATATATTAACACTGCTCTGATTGTTGTTTACTTACGATCTTTTCTATTGTTTTGTTGTGATCTGGAAATATTTTTATTACATCTGTCATACTTTTATGTATCTTTACGTAAAGCAAAATATGTGTATGTTTCACGAACAAACTGTTAAATATTGTACTTCCATGTTCTAGAAGGTTCTAGAATACACACTACGTATTAATACGCGCGAATTGGCGCGATTTCAGTTAGTCTGCAGTAGTAGTATGTAGTATGAGCCATAAGACTACATTAGTAACTTCATACTATGAAGTTACTAATGTAGAGTCTTATGGCAGTCTTAATGGAGTAGTAACAACTTAGTCTTGAGTTAGTATGGAAGTGTGTTGTGAACCAGTCTTACTCTTGCATTATTTTTGTGTTTCATCAAGAATGGATAAATAACTTTGTATAAAAATGAAACGTGTCACATTGTTGGTTCTGTGAAGTCTGGAAAGTAGGAGGCGAGGTACTGACAGAATTAAAGTTGTGGGGCGGCACCGCGAGTCATGTCGGGATAGCTCAGTGGTAGAGCGCTTGCCCACTGAAGGCCAGGGTCCCAGGTTCGAGTCCCGGTTCCGGCACAAAATTTGTAATCTGCCAGGAAGTATCATATCAGCGCACATTCCGCTGCAGAGTGAAAGTTTCATTCAAGATATTTATTATTAGGACGGGCCTCTACCTGAAAGTCCGCACATGATACCTGAAACGACAGTAGCGCTCCTAGCTGAGAAATAGCCAGCCGTTTGTATCATGACATTCTGTTCCTGCAGTGCTGCCGCTTGGAGCGCTAGTGCAACGACACCTGGATTCACGAGGACTGTGTGTGGCCTGCTGTTTGCCTTGTGTAGAGCTGAGGGAAAGGTCAATGTTAGTCGGTCTGTCTGAGAATGTTTTCAGCGTTATTTACGTGATGCACAGTTCAAATATGTGTTGATAACATGCAAAAGCCTAATATCGTCATACACCAAGGCCGATAGGTAGCTCATATCTGCTCCCAACACATTTTAACAGTGCATCACATAAATAACATTAAAAACACGTTTTCCCCAGCTCAGAAAAATGTTAGAGAACGGTTTTTTTTTTTGTATGTGTGTTATGACTACTCTTTGAAGGCAGCGAACAGGCCTTGTAATCTAGGTGGCGTTGGCTAGTGTCGCTTCTGAGCCTTTTCGTTTTAGTGCTACGGTTGATTGCTAGGAGCGCTATTATTCTTCCAGGAGCTGGACGTGAACTTTGACATATACTTTAGAGTGTGATATTAGTTTGTAAATATGGATTAAATACGCTGAGGACTGTACAAGTATTACATTGTGTTGCACCATATTTCATATAACACAGCAACCAATTAAATAAATACATACATAGATTTCTATACACACAGAATACGAATTCCACCTGTGAGAAGCCAAGGCAGGTCACTATACTTCTTTACTCATAGTTTGCTTCCCCATCTACCTGTAACACCTGTGGCGACCCCGCCCCACCTATTCCTGTTGTTGTTGTTGTTGTTGTTGTTGTCTTCAGTCCAGAGACTGGTTTGATGCAGCTCTCCACCCTACTCTATCCTGAGCAAGCCTTTTCATCTCCTCATAAGAACGACAACCCACATCCACTTGAATCTGCTTACTATACACGTCTCTTGGCCTCCCTCTGCGGTTTTTACCCCACACACTTCCCTTCAACGCTAAATTCACAATTCCTTGATGTCTAAGAATGTGTCCTACCAATCTATCCCTTCTTTTAGTCAAGGTATGCCAGAAATTTCTTCTCTCCCCAATTCGGTTCAGTACCTCCTCATTAGTTACGCGATCCACCCACCTAATCTTCAGCATTCTTCTGTAGCACCACATTTCAAAAGCCTCTATCCTCTTCCTGTCCGCACTGCTTATTGTCCATGTTTCACTCCCATACAAGGCAACACTCCATACAAATGCCTTCAGAAAGGACTTCCTTAGGCTTAAATCAATATTCGATGTTAACAAATTTCTCTTTTTCAAAAACGCCTTTCTACCCATTGCCATTCTGCATTTTATATCATCTGTACTGCGACCATCATTTGTTATTTTACTGCCCAAGTAACAAAACTCATCTACCTCCTTTATTGTTTCGTTACCTAATCTAATTCCTTCAGCATCACCTGATTTTCTTACACTGCACTCCATTACCCTAGTTTTACTCTTGTTAATGTTCATCTTATATGCACCTTTCAGCACACTGTCCATTCCGTTCAATTGCTCTTCCAGGTCCTTTGCTGTCTCTGACAGAATTACTATGTCGTCGGCAAAACGCAATGTTTTTAATTCTTCACCCTGAACTTTAATTCCTTCTCCAAATTTCTCCTTGCTTTCCTTTATAGCTTGCTCAATGTACAAATTGAACAACATTGGGGAAAGGCTACAACCCTGTCTTACTCCCTTTCCAACCACTGCATCCCTTTCATGCCCTTCAACTCTGACGACCGCTGTCTGGTTGTTGTACAAGTTGTAAATAACCTTACGTTCCCTATATTTTACTCCTGCTTGCTTCAGAACTTGAAAGAGTTTATTCCAATCAACATTGTCAAAAGCCTTCTCCAAATCTACAAAAGCTAGAAATGTAGGTTTGCCTTTACTTAATCTATCTTCTAGGATAAGCCGTAAAGTGAGTATTGCCTCCCATGTTCCTACATTTCTCATGAACCCAAACTAATCTTCCCCGAGGTCGGCTTCTACCAGCTTTTCCATCCTTCTGTATATAATTCGTGTTAATATTTTGCAACCATGACTTATTAAACTGATGGTTCTGTAGTCTGAGGGTACTTCATCTGTCTCATACATCTTACACACAATGTGAAACAATTTTGTCATGGCTGGTTCTCCCAGAGACTTCAGTAGCTCTGACGGGATATCATCTACTCCAGGGGCCTTGTTTCGACTTAGATCTTTCAGTGCTCTGTCAAATTCATCTCTCAGTATAGTATCTCCTATTTCATCATCATCATCTACATCCTCTTCCCTTCCTACAATATTGTCTCGAAGTTCATATCCTTTGTAGAGCCCCTCTATATACTCTTTCCACCTTTCAGCTTTCCCTTCTTTGCCTATTCCTATAAATGCAAATCCATCCGTCCCCCACTCATGCCGCCCCCGAAATCACCGTCCCTGTCTGCCCCATCAACTCACCCATGCATCGCAACAACTGCTTGTGCTGAGGACGTCATCTGATTTGTAACCACCGTCCTCCAAAACAGTGGCGGCGATTGGACGTTAGAAGTGGGGGGGGGGGGGGGGGGGCAAAATCTAAAACTAAAAATGGCATTGTAAGAAATTGTTGAAACTTCCTGGCAGATTAAAATTGTGTGTCGGAACCGGGACTCGAACCTAGGACCTTTGCCTTTCGCGGGCAAGCGCACTACCGACTGTGCTATCCCGAAACGACTCACGATGCCGCCTCACAACTTTACTTCCGCCAGTACCTCGCCTCCTACTTACCAAACTTAACAGAAGCTCTCCTGCGAACCATGCAAGACTAGCACTCCTGGAAGAAAGGATATGGTGGAGACATGGCTTAGCCACAGCCTAAGGGATGTTTCCAGAATGAAACTTTCACTCTGCAGCGGAGTGTGCGCTGATATGAAACTTCCTGGCAGATTAAAATAGTGAGGCGGCATCGTGAGTCGTGTCGGGATAGCACAGTCGGTAGTGCGCTTGCCCGCGAAAGGCAAAGGTCCCAGGTTCGAGTCCCGGTTCCGGCACACAATTTTGATCTGCCAGGAAGTTTCATATCAGCGCACACTCCGCTGCAGAGTGAAAGTTTCATTCTAAGAAATTGTTTCTTGTTATAGTTTTGAGTTTTGCACCTAAAGGCCTATAATACCAAATGTGAGGAAAAACAAAAGATAATATACAATTGTAATTGCCATAAGTTGTTTAATTAAGTTGTCTAGTAAAATACAACTGTTACAAACAAACGAACATTAGTTGAATTATAAACAAAAATAACAGACAATAGCGTAATTTAACATGATACGTCTTGTCGAAGCATAATTGCTTTAAGACAAAACTATGTGCCTTGTTTTCTTCCTGGCATAAATTTCTACACATTCTTCTAATTTGATGTTTTTAGCCGTATCTTTTTCAAATGTTCAAATGTTAGTTAAGTCTATGGGACTTAACTACGGGGTCATCAGTCCCTAAACTTACAAACTACTTATGAACTGCTTACGAACTAGGACGGCACAAATATCCATGCCCGAGGGGGGATTCGAACCCCCGACCGTAGTGGCCGTGCTGACCGTGACTGGAGCGCCTCAGTCACCTCGGCGTATCTTTTTCAATGGCTAGTATAGCTAAATGTGTTAAACGTTCTTGAAGCATAGAATTCCACAAGTAGTTTTTGATCCGTTTGAGGACATTGAAAGATCGTTCTGCCGTGGACACCGGGATAGTCAAAAACAGTTGCAGTAACTTGAACAAATTAGGGAATACATACTGGTTGTGACCATTTTCAGACTTAAATTGTGAAACCAAATTTGGCACAAGATGACGATGTGTTTGTTCTGAATCATGCTTCTTTCTTAGTTCCATGTTGCAGAGTAGAACCAGCTATTTTTTTTCTTCTAATCGTGACCTAATGTTGTCACTGAGTGTATCTAACAGAGAGTAGTAAAATGTTTTTAAAAAAGTAGGCTTCAGGAGAATTATATTCAGGATTAACATCTCCTCCTATTTTTTGTGGAAGTTTTCTTTTGCGTTGAGCTTTTGGCCCCTCAAAGCCATGTCTTCCTCAAAAATAAATTGCTTCAGTAAAAAACTTTTGGAACTCTTCTTCATTTCTGAAACAATTTATGGACATAACTACGCTGTCAGCCACCTGGACTACTTCATTAATGGATACATCATGATTCTGTATGTACTTTGAAAGAATGTTAGTTTTTTCAAAAAAGTACTTCATAGTATTCAATACAAAAATAAACTCAAACTTGGTAATACATGTGATCAATCCGTGAGCATCTCCACCAGTTTTGGAGTCAGTAGCTTCAATACAAGACACAAAAGTGCGTACACAAACACAACTGCATTCGATTTGACCAGAACTACGACAAACACAGAGGACAACCTTTGTGCTGGAACAGTACTATCCGCCAACTGTAACCTGGCTTGCGGGCCACCTCTCGGAAACTCTCGGCAGCAGTCGGTAGATTTCGTGGCGGAGCGAGTTGCAGATGTTCGTTGCCAACTGTGCAGCATAGACTGCATTTGTCGTTTCCTTTGCTGCTTAGCCGTGCTGTTGCTGTCAGTGTTTAGTTGCTGCGTTTACAAGAAAAGGAAGCTTGATCCTGTAGAGGTTGTTGTTGTTGTGGTCTTCAGTCCGAAGACTGGTTTGATGCAGTTCTCCATGCTACTCTATCCTGTGCAAGCCTTTTCATTTCAGAATAACTCCTGCAACCTACATGCTTCTGGACCTACTTACTGTACTGATCGCATGGTCTCCCTCTTACAGTTTTTACTCCCACACTTCTTTCCAGTAATAAATTGGTGATACTTTGATGTCTCAGAATGTGTCATATCAATTGCTGCCTCCTTTTATTCAAGTTATGCCACAATGTTCTTTTAGCCCCCAATTCTATTCAGAAACTCGTATCTAAATTTCAGCATTCTTCTGTAACACCACATTTCAAAAGCTTCTATTCAGTTCTTGTCTTCACTATTTATCGTCCACCTTTCGCTTTCATACAAGCTACACTCCAGACAAATACCTTCAAAAAAGATTTTCTAACACTTAAATCTATATTTGATATGAACAAATTTCTCTTCTTCAGAAATGCATTTCTTGCCATTCCGTGTCTACATTTTCTATCCTCCTTGTTTCGGCCATCGTACCTGTAGAGGTATAGCTCATTAATGCACCGCACAGAAAATCCAGTCGGCATATGCCATTTTTTAGCGCGATAGTTCCAACTCTGGAATTATTTGACAACGATGAGGTAGCGGAATTTCAGTTAAGGGTTATGCAAATTGTTTCTGGTATTAAGAAATGTAAAATATCATGGGATAAAATTAATACGGCCGCTCACCCTAGTACATCACGTGCATATGCGTCATGTTTAACCCTTCATCACTAACAAGCACTTAACAAATGCAAAAGAAAAATAATCTCTCACCCGCTACCGACACAAAGCGTTACGAACAAGCAGTGGAGCAATTTTCAAGGACATGTTCCAGATCCTCCACGCCATCACAAATCTCTGAAAATTCATGTATTGGGTCTTTCGATTTTTAACCTATGTTTTACTTTTTTTAATATGATTTGAAAAATGTACATTCTTTAGAATAACAAATATTTTTAAAATTTGTAACTATTGGTTTTTCCACTCATCGGATTGTAATTGCTAACATCTGTATAGGCTGGAAACATTTCCAGAAGGATGTGTTGCTGTGCTGAATGGAACTCTTCATTCGTGCACATAGTCATCAAAAGTCCATAAACTCATCAGAAAATAATTAAAAGCTTATCTCCCCTTAATTCCTCAAAAAGGACAGAGAATGCATCTACTTCGTCTATTCTCGTATTGAGTGGATGAACCCAATGCAACCTTCTTCTTCTCTGTACAAGACAAGCCACGCTAAAAGCTGATCGTGCCCCATTTGCAGTCTGTGAAGGCAACTGCAGACGGAAGGCTGTCACGACACCTCACGGCATGCCGAGTAGCAGTTGGGTGGCTGTGAAGAGGCGTGGATCTCGTGTCCGCTCGGCAAGAATGCCGGCTTGTCGGCTGCCGGGTTGATGTGAAGTAAGCCGACCACCCGCTCACCAGAAGCCAAGTTACAGTTTGCGTATAGCACTGGCGCGCAGAGAGATATTTACAATGAGGCAGTGCACATGTCACTGGGTTTGGCTACGATCGTCAACTGTCGTCAGATGTGTGCGAAGGCGGAGCCTCCTTCTCTACTACAATGTCGTGCCGAGCATGTGTACCACCATAAGTCCCACTTGTAGCTATGTTACAATTGTGCAAATCAGTTTTAAAAGTATACAAGTGTTACTACGCTAAAAAGTGAATAATTTAATCATGTTTTTCCCAGAAAGTGGGGGGGGGGGGGGCAACAGCCCCCCCTGGCCTCCCCTAATCGCCGCCACTGCTCCAAAACATCTACCCATTCCAGAGTCGCAACACCCTGCAACAGATCGCCCAAGCAGCCTGCTGCTCCGTCTTCAACCTCGAAACCTATGCCACCTTCTCCTGCAACCATTACCACTTTACATTCTCTCAGCAAGTGACCCTCGTTTAAACACACCTTATACGGTTTCCGTCTACCCCCCCCCCTCTCTCTCTCTCTCTCTCTCTCTCTCTCTCTCTCTCTCTCTCTCTCTCTCTCTCTCTCTCTCTCTCTCTCTCTCCCCTACAGTTCCCCATATGGCACACACCTCCTATACCCGCCCGTACCACATCCGCTTCCTCCGCTGCAAACAAGAACCTCTTCGTGCACACCCTTTCCCACAACCGCATGGAGAGACCATCCTGAAATCCCATCGTCCCATCAGCACTGCTCCTTATATCCTCCACCATACTGAAGGTCCCCCACCCCTGGCTCGAGGCGGAGTAGCGATTGGGCACCTCCGTCATCACTGTCTAGCTACAGCATCTCCTAAATGATCCCACTGAACAGCTCATCCTCAGCCTCTTCCTCCCTTCCTGCACCGTTACCCTCATGACCATATAAGTCCATAGTACGGCTCCTCTCCCTTAAGACTTTCTTTCCCACAATAATAGATCCTTCCCTACCTTTGTGATTACCGCCAACCTAAAACTTTCTTCCCATCCACCTGTGGAGTCAGTTTGTTCCCCAACCCACCAACCCGACACTGTCCTGGCGTCTCCCAACCTCCTTGGACACCTAATGGTGCAAGTCCTACTCACCATAGGCCTCCTCCCTCACCCCACCCATAGTACCCATTCTGCCACTCCTCCCAAACTCATCCACAATTACTCCCGTGCCGTCTGGGATGCCTACTGGCGATCCATTGACACCTCTGTCGCTAGCCACCCGCTCCCCGCCCTCACTACCGCTGACATAAATCATGCCGCCTCCTTTCTCCACCAGATTGTAGCTGACGCGGTACAAGCCCCCACACCCCAGTTATACACCCCCACCGTCCCTGCCTCCACAAGCCGCCCTCCTTCGAAAATCCCACTGCCTCTACCGTTGCTTCCTGCAGACTCGTGACCGGGACACACACACCCAGCACCGGCAAGTCCAAAGCGACATCAGAAACCTCTTGTCCGCAAAAAAACACCGGGACTGGTGACACATGCACCATCTTAAGGCAATGCTCCCAGTCAACTCCTCCAAGTACAGGTCTTCAACTGCCTTGCTGGCAGTCACTATACACCCTACTACCCCCATTCCGAATCTATATCGTCCCATCAGTCTCCGTGTTCAGCAAGGTCCTGGAAACCATCCTCTCTCACCGAATCCATCAGCACCTTCGCCAGCACCAACTACTCCCCCTCTCCCAATGTGACTTCCGACCCCCCTCCTCTGCAGATGATCATTCCTGTGGCTCACCCATCTCCTCTCCGTCCAGCTTAACGCCTGTCGCTCCACCATCTTTGTCGCCCTCGATATCGAGAAATCCTAGAACCTTGTATGGCATTCTGGTCTCCTTTTCAAGCTCCAGACCTATGTCCTTCCTATTAATATATCTTTAGTATAAACAGTAAAACACTTCCCATAGTTCACATGAGTTGATGAATTGCTTTTTAGACGTCACGTTAAGCGCTATAATACCGTTAGCCACATGGTGATTCTGTGTGGGTTGAGGATCCTCTGTGTGTTAAAGCGTACACCAATTCACTGATACTTGAACGCGATTAGTAATTAAAAGAACTGGGATAGGGAACGCTGAACCGACCGCATCATAGAACAGGCATTTTCTTTTCTTTTTTCCTTTTTCATTCCTAATTAACAATTGTCCGTGGCATGGGTAACAAATATTTTGCATAAATACATCAGTGCAAGATAAAATATATTAAAGAAATCTTACTGAGGCGAGATGATAAATTGTTGTTGTTGTGGTCTTCAGTCCAGAGACTGGTTTGATGCAGCTCTCCACCCTACTCTATCCTGAGCAAGCCTTTTCATCTCCCCATAAGAACGACAACCCACATCCACTTGAATCTGCTTACTATACGCGTCTCTTGGTCTCCCTCTGCGATTTTTACCCCACACACTTCCCTCCAACGCTAAATTCACAATTCCTTGATGTCTAAGAATGTGTCCTACCAATCTATCCCTTCTTTTAGTCAATGTATGCCAGAAATTTCTTTTCTCCCCAATTCGGTTCAGTACCTCCTCATTAGTTACGCGATCCACCCACCTAATCTTCAGCATTCTTCTGTAGCACCACATTTCAAAAGCCTCTATCCTCTTTCTGTCCACACTGCTTATCGTCCATGTCTCACTCCCATACAAGGCAACACTCCATACAAATGCCTTCAGAAAGGACTTCCTTAGGCTTAAATCAATATTCGATGTTAACAAATTTCTCTTTTTCAAAAACGCCTTTCTACCCATTGCCATTCTGCATTTTATATCATCTGTACTGCGACCATCATTTGTTATTTTACTGCCCAAGTAACAAAACTCATCTACCTCCTTTATTGTTTCGTTACCTAGTCTAATTCCTTCAGCATCACCTGATTTTCTTACACTGCACTCCATTACCCTAGTTTTACTCTTGTTAATGTTCATCTTATATGCACCTTTCAGCACACTGTCCAATCCGTTCAACTGCTCTTCCAGGTCCTTTGCTGTCTCTGACAGAATTACTATGTCGTCGGCAAAACGCAATGTTTTTAATTCTTCACCCTGAACTTTAATTCCTTCTCCAAATTTCTCCTTGCGTTCCTTTATAGCTTGCTCAATGTACAAATTGAACAACATTGGAGAAAGACTACAACCCTGTCTTACTCCCTTTCCAACCACTGCATCCCTTTCATGCCCTTCAACTCTAAGAACCGCTGTCTGGTTTTTGTACAAGTTGTATATAACCTTACGTTCCCTATATTTTACTCCTGCTTGCTTCAGAACTTGAAAGAGTTTATTCCAATCAACATTGTCAAAAGCCTTCTCCTAATCTACAAAAGCTAGAAATGTTGGTTTGCCTTTTCTTAATCTATCTTCTAGGATAAGCCGTAAAGTGAGTATTGCCTCCCGTGTTCCTACATTTCTCCTGAACCCAAACTGATCTTCCCCGAGGTCTGCTTCTACCAGTTTTTCCATCCTTCTGTATATAATTCGTGTTAATATTTTGCAACCATGACTTATTAAACTGATGGTTCTGTAGTTTTCACACCTGTCTGCACCCGCTTTCTTTGGAATGGGGATTATAACATTTTTCTTAAAGTCTGAGGGTACTTCGCCTGTCTCGTACATCTTACACACAATGTGAAACAATTTTGTCATGGCTGGTTCTCCCAGAGACTTCAGTAACTCTGACGGGATATCATCTACTCCAGGGGCCTTGTTTCGACTTAGATCTTTCAGTGCTCTGTCAAATTCATCTCTCAGTATAGTATCTCCTATTTCATCATCATCTACATCCTCTTCCCTTCCTACAATAGTGTCTTGAAGTTCATTTCCTTTGTAGAGCTCCTCTATATACTCTTTCCACCTTTCAGCTTTCCCTTCTTTGCTGAGAACTGGTTTTCCATCAGTGTCCTTGATATTCATAGAGCTGTTTTTCTTATCGCCAAATGTTTCTTTTATTTTCCGGTAGGCTGTATCTATTTTTCCCCTATTTATACATTCTTCTACATCGTTGCATTTGCCTTCTAGCCATTCCTGCTTAGCCATTTTGCACTTCCTGTCAATCTCATTTCTTAGTCGTCTGTACTCCATTTTGCCTGTTTCATTTATGGCATTTTTATACTTTCTCCTTTCATCGATTAAATTTAGTATCTCCTGTGATATCCAAGGATTCTTTGTAGGTCTTGCCTTCCTACCTATTTTGTCCTCTGCTGCCTTCACTATTTCATCTCTCAATTTTACCCATTCCTCCTCAACTGTTTTATTTTCCCCTGTTTCTGTCAATTGTTGCCTGAAGCTCCCTCTGAAATTCTTAAGAACTTCAGGTTCCTTCAATTTATCTAGGTCCCATCTCCTTATATTCCTACCTTTCTGTAGTTTCTTCAGTTTCAGCCTACAGTTCATAACCAACAAGTTATGGTCAGAGTCTATGTCTGCCCCTGGGTATGTCCTACACTTCAAAACCTGGTTCCGAAATCTATGTCTATGTCTATGATGATAAAAGCATACGTCATTACTATACACTAGGGCCACAAATAGCTCGCCATAACATTAAAGTAAGTGAAATCAAAATTTGCGAAAATTCTAAATTATGAAACCCATCTAACCAGGAGCATTACAGATAGTCGTAATTGTCATTGCAATGTATTACAATGAATGCGTCATTACATAAAACGAAATTACAAAAACTAAAACTGAAACATATTGACTGTATTTATTAAATGTCGGTAAGACACAGAGGCTTCTCAACCCACTAAAAAGTCGCAAAAGCAATTTGTCAATTTCGTACATAGAACTTACATGTAATCTGGTATATGTTTTACCGTAAATAGTACGAATGAAACAACTTATATTCTGTTTCACAGGTCTATTTGAAAATTAATCAAAATGTCTGAAACCAGCAATCAAAAATAAAAAGCTTTCTTCTGTATAACTTTGACTGATAATTAGAGGAAAGTGGCTGAATTGTTATTTCAATTTCCTGGTTGTAGACTGCTTATTTGCTTGTTGCTTGCTTGCTTGCTGCGTAACTCAGGTAAGTTGATCACTAGTTCTGATGTCTTGAATAATGTTGATTAGTTGCTCAAGTAGCGAATGTAGCATATATGTTTTTTTTTTTGGGGGGGGGGAGGCAAGATTAATATAATTTTCAGTAGATACCCCAAGATATTTTGTATCAGTTTTGGTGTTCAAATTCAGAGGATAATTTGCGCTGAAGGCCGTTTTACTTTACCGAGGTCAAGCTGTTTTATTGTTTACATTTAATCATAAAAATGTAGCTATTTAAAAAAAACTGGCATGAACTTCATGCCACTGATATCCCAGTCCTCTTACACATGACTGTCTGCCATGCCGATGCATTCACGCATCATTCATTAAAATAAATCAGATGCCATACTTATTTTTTCTTTATATTCATTACTAGCTGAACCCCCGCTGCTTCGCATCCGTAGGCTGGTAGGTCTGCAGCAGTAGTTTCTTTTTAATCCTGATGAGGGATCCATATCTTAAGTTTCGTAGTTATAGCTTGAAATTTGAGTTAACAGCACCATATCTTTGAAAATCAATTTTTGCATCCTGTATTTCACCCCCTTATTAGTCTAATTTCCAAAAATACCGAAACACGTGTCTTTTAAATTCGAACCCGAATCCAAATCCGAAAATTTGTAGTTCTAACTTTAAAATTGCCTAAATAGCAACAGATTTTCGAAAACATCCCCTCTGCAATTTAACGCCCTTGATGGTTGAATTTCCAAAAATACAGAAACACGTATTTTTTAACGTCTAACCAACTACACAAATATCAATTTTTGCAGCTTCATAATTGTATCAATAGCAAAGTGTTTTCAAAAAGAAGTATTGATCCTCTATTTCACCCGCTTACTTATTGAATTTCCAAAAATACTAAAAATCATGGATTTTTAATCCTGACCAAGATTCCATATCCGAAGTTTCGTAGTTGTAGCTTAAAATTTGAGTTAACAGCAACATAGTTTTGAAAATCAATTTTTTGCGTCACCTATTTTACCCACTTATTTGTCGAATTTGAAAAAATGCCGAAACACGTGTCTTAAATTCGAACCCAGAATTAAAATCCGTATTTTTGTAGTTATAGCTTCAAAATTGCCTAAATAGCTACGTATTTTCAAAAAACTTTCATCCCCTATTTCACCCCCTTACGGACAGGATATCGAAAAATCGCTTCTTAAATGACGCCTACAGGGTAAGATCAACACCCTCCACAAACTTCAAGTTTCTATCTTCAGTGGTTTGGGCTGGGCGATGATGAGTCAGTCAGTCAGTCAGTCAGTCAATCGGGACACTTCCTTTTATATATAGAGATTTTGATGGGGAGGTCCTTACATGCCCCGCTGCGTTGCTCAGACAATCGTCCAAAAAAGAAAGATGCATTTTACGTCGCAGCTAAAAGGCCAACAAATTTGCTCTCTGAATTCTCTGAATTGTGTGTGAAACGCCTGTCTACACGAGGTTGATAGGACGTTGGCTTCTACTGGACTCCACTCCTAAGTGCTTACTACGTTGAGAGATCTTCAAGTTCCGTTTCTGTTTAGCGTACTAGTGCAAGGCTTACGCAAGCCTTGACTATCTTCAGTTCCACGGTACTGGCAGCGGAGATACGGGCGCTGTTCTTCCCCCTCGGCGACATGAGGAGCAGCTGTCAGGTCGTGGCCTGTGTGTTTCCCCTGGTCGGCAACTTTCTCCATGGAGAGAACTATCAGTTCGACGGATCCGCCGCGCGTCGATAAGACGATTACACATGCAGCTGCATAGTGTCGACATGCAGGGCCTATCGCACGAGTCAAAAATAAACTGGTCTAAATCTAATATATAAAAAATGTATTTCTTTTTGTTCGTATTTTATGCACGACCATACCGCACATCTAATTGCGATAAAACTTTTTCAATTCATACCTTGCATTCGTGCGAAGGTTATAGGCATACTAAAATCAACTTCGTATGGTGTATGTTTTTACGCCTTCACGCTGAAATGACTGGACGGTTGTGAATGAAATTTGGAACAGAGGTAGCTTACATCCTGATTAATAAATTACCTTTCGTAAGCCACCGTATGTTGCGTGGCGGAGGGAACCTTACAATGGGTGAATATGTATTTACTACTCCAAGCTGAAAGGGGTGGACAGATTTGAATGAAATTTGTAATGAAAATAGCTTATATCCTGAATTATCAGATGAGCTACCCTTAGGAAACCAGCGAACAGTGCGTGGCGGTGGGTACCTTACAGTGGGGTAACACTTTTGTTACTCCTCACGCTGAAGCGGCTGAATGGAATTGAATGAAATGTGGAATGAAGATAGCTTACATCGCGAATTAATACATGGGCTACCTTCCGTAAGCCTCTGTAGGTGCATGGCGCAGGGTACATTACAAAAAACATCCAAATTGTTTGACTGGTCACCATGAAACTCGGCAGATAAATGTAATTTTTCCGAAAGGAGATTTTTATAATCTGCAAGCCATTGAATTTAGCATGGCGGAGGGTACCTTGCGACTTTGACACTGTTTGACGAGTCACTATGACACGTGGCGCATATGTTTTCATATATAGGAGGGAGAGGAGTAGCTGGAAGAGATGGACAGAAATTGGAGGAGAGTGACACAGAGAAACTAGAGGAGCAGACTGACAGAGGGAGAGAAAGATGAGAGATGGTGACAGACAAATGAAAGGAGATGAAAGACGGAGGGGGAAGAGGAAATGGACAGAGTGAGGGACAGGAAGAGACGAAGGAAGGTGTACTAATTGAAGACTGAAATAAATAGCTTCCCGGGTTTTCAGCTAGTAACTTACTGAATAAAATGTTATTGGATCTCTGACTGCGTCTAAGTGGAGAAACGGGAACTTTTTACAGCCGCTCACAAAGTTCGGCGAATATCTCTACAAACATTTACGTAGATGAACTTTGAACTAAAGTTACCTTACTGTCCTGCGAAATAGTCCCATGCGATAATTATGCACCACAGAACTCTGCGGTACGTGTCCTGGAAACTTTGCACGAAGTCTTCCTTTGGAATAGTGTTAAAAAGCCTCGTCATGTTTCATTGGAGGTCAGGAATAGCCTATGCACTTTATTCCTTTCAAAGCGAGTTTGCGTCGAGGAAATAGGAAGAAGATCCTTGAGGATTGGAATCCGGTGAGTATGATGGATGTTGAAGTTGCACCACCCCCTTTTTCGCCAGGAACTGTTTGACAATATTGGCTTTGTGTATGTGTGAGCGGGGGGGGGGGGGGGGGGCGTACTGGCGTCGTACCCTACTTTAGACGTTGCATGAAAAATTTCCTCGTACCTTGCAACGTTCGACGTCGATCCCTCAGGTAGAAATTCCTTGTGGATAATGCCTTGACTATCAAAAACGTGATGAACATCGTTTTGATGCTTATTTTTCTGCTATGGCCTTATTTACCGACGAGGTCATGTCGGAGAACGCCATTCCATGCTTTGCCATTTCGTTTCACACTCTTACAGGAGACACCAGTTTCGTCCTCAGTGACAATACGGTTCAAGAAATTGGGTATCACATCCGCCGTTTCGACAAAATCCTGTGAAGCCTCTAAACGTACCCGCTTGTGACCGTAAATCAAGTGATGTAACACAAGTTTTTCTCTTCCCTAACTTCTGGGTAAGGATTTGACGCACGGAATCACGTTTAATCTGCAGTTCATCCGCTATCAAACGCACATTTAATCGATGATCGTTCGTTATTAATGTTCTCACTTTATGTTTTAGTTACTGACGCCGGTCGTCCACTACGGGGATTGTCAGAAATACTTTCTCGGCATCCTCTAAAACAGGGGATATTGCTTTATCCCCATACACACGTACCAGCATCGCATGCTTTTCTTTGTGTGTCTTTCCAAGCTTACAACAAAATTTTAAATTGATCCTTGCCTCGTTCATTGTTCTGTTCTTAGTTCAGAAACAGCGCACTAAACAACCGCTTTGTCGAATAAGTAACACGGAATGCACACGATGTTCAACTGAACTACGGAGAGTTTAGGTTGTCAACTAGAGATGTGAAAAAACTAAACATCTGACGGTTTCGGAACAAACACTGTTTCGAAACAATGAAACAGTATTTTGTAATAGTACAGGCCTCTTTATTGTACCATTGTCAATGTGTAGAGCGTAAGAATTGGTATAGAACCACATAGTTGGAGGTCACCATCTACAGGACAAAAAATAAACTTTTATTCAGATGCCTTGGCAGTCATATATTTCCTAAACCCGTAAAATTTTACCTACCACCCCAGCTACTTCACGTGGTTATGATGGCAACATCAAGAACTCCGTAGAAAATCTTTGCGAAGATTCTTAGAAATCGTACACTCCAAGACGTAAATAAATAATGCTGTTCCTGCTCTGTGGTTGACAGGTTATTTTATGTACCTCTGTCCACTCGAATTCATATTATTAACTTTGTGATTTCGGTCCTGAATTTGTCCTGTTTACGAATAACCATACCTAGAAAATGGTTGAGTCTTTTGCAATATACAAAAGTGGTCCCAAAGATCAGGATTGTGCGGACTATCGAGTTTATTGACAAAGCGATCCAACAAGGATTCCATTTTTTACTGACTTACGCCGTTTGGAAACCTTAAAAGCGATGGTATGCAAAGGTCCTTTAAAATCAATTGCTAAGCACGGGCGTATAGCTAGTTGCCAATAAATATCAATATTTGTGCTCCATTCAACGTACCTTTGGTCATCTACAGACAACCATTTACATACACTGGTCAAATCAATTAGGGCAGTTGCTGCAGAGGGGTTTGCTGTTGTCTTGTGTTTACCAAGCGAATTATACAGGCAATTGGGTTTAGATAGTATAGTGAGAAGGTAGTGTAATGCAACAACAATGTAACTTACAGGAAGGTATGACATGGAAAGCCAGAGGAAGGTTAGAAGTAAGAGACACAGAGGGAGATGGCTGCAGCTATTGGTGTGTCCCAAAGTGTAATTTCCAGGACCTGACAATAGGAACCGTTGAAAGGAGTTAAGGCCAAAGTCGTCCACGGTTATCAGCCAGAGGTATCTCATCTGCAGTCAACAGCCCGTCGAGACAGGAGACTGAATATAACTTATCCGCAATGCACCCTCCAGGCAGCAACAGGACGCACAAAGTCAACACAAACAGTCAGAAATCGCCTTCAGATATGTGGCCCCCACGCTCTGAGGCATGTGGCGTGTGTCCAATTAAAACCACGACACTATTTAGTCTGCATAAAAATGATGATAACGAATGGCACTGGGTTCTGTTAACAGATGAGTCAAAATCTTGTGTTCAGCGGGACAATCATTGTTCCTTCATTTGGAGCTGATGTGGTACTCTGAACAAACCTGCTTACATGCAAGAAACATCATCATATCATGGTGGTGGACGAATGGTGTGGCTAGGAGTCAGTATTGGCAGACGTACGGACCACTATGTAGTTTAGAATGGCGCTTTGACTGCTCACAGGTATAGAGACGAGATCATTTGACATTTTGTTGTGCCTCACACTGGTGCAGCGGCGGAGATGAGGGAGGGTTGGGCGAGGCGGACTGCCTCAGGACTCTCGCCTTGGGGAGCCTCCAAATTTCAAAACTATTTTTTTAGTAATACATGTATTACTAAGTGGACTGGGGACCTCATTTTGTTTTGCCACCGCCCTGGGCCTCAGAGCCTTAGTCCGCCACTAAGGAGATGTCATAGGAGATGTATTTTTTTCTAGTGGACGATACACTCGTGTGTACATAGCTGTAGAGGTGGACAATTGCTTGAAACTGAGGTACCAGAACGAATGGAGTGGCCAGCTTGTTCACCGAACTTAAACCCAATTGTGCATGTCTGGGATGCACTTGGCAGATGCATTGCAACACAGACAAATATATACAGACGGGAAACCTCCATAAGGGCCCAGGTCACACGCTCAGTGGTGCGGGGAGGGAGGGCCAGAGCAGTTCCGTAAGATGTCCCATGATGGCGCTGCGGTCAGAAACAGCCCTTTAAAACTGGCCAGAGCAGGCGGTAGGTAGCGGCGGTCCGCACCACCACCACTTCCCCTCAAACGCCGACACGCCGGGCACAGCCGTGGCCTCGTGGAAGGCGGCATGAGCTCTCCCCTCTACCTCCCCTCCACGCTACCCTCTGATGTGCGAGAGGCACCCTCAGAAGCGCTTCTAGTGTCGTCTACAGGCACTAAGGCAGGGAGTCGTCTGACATCTGCTGGCATCTTACAGAACTACAAGGGGAGTGTAGGACAGAGGTTTAGGGGGGGGGGGGCTTCTTCTCTGTATATGTTACTCTGTGATTGAAACCAGACCAGCACCTCCCACAACAATTGCAGAGCTGGATATTGCACTCATGAAAGGATGGCTAAATATCCATCAAAAGCTGATTGATAACCTCATACTGTCCATGCCATGTATGTGTGCAACTGTACTGGTCGTCCAAGGTAATCATACACCAACGAGGATGACTTTCACTATTATGGTAGAGCGTGGTACCATCGCACTAAGTAAATACCATGTAAATGTCAAAGAGCTGACACAGCAAAATATTGTACAGTATCACAAACAAATTGCAATTGTAACCAATATCTGAATGAAATATTTTACCACATGTATATTGTATATATCTCACCTGATCTAATTGTTTTGGGCAGTAATACCGATACTAGTGTCCTTCCTTTGGCTCCACCGGTGATGAGTCCTGCACAACATGCCTTCTCAGGTTCTTTATGTGAACCTGGTCCTTTGCACAATCGTGGTGCATCCACGTTATGCCTCAATAAGACAGGCACAACAACTTGTGGGACGACACCCCCAACAGCCCTAATGAGTTTAGGTTCTACACAGATATGAAGCTGCATCGTCTTTTGTTATTACTGTATGGATTGACGCGTAGCTGGTTACATCAAAGGCACTTGAGCAATAATTTCTTTATTGATGTTCACAAACACACACACACACACACACACACACACACACAGGAAAAACCCATGACTGCTGTCACCAGGCACTGTGGCTCGACAGATAGTTTCAGATGCAAAAGCAACCAGTGGTAGGGGTGAGGAGGAAAGATGGAGAGGGAAGCAGAAGGAGAGGGGAGGGATGCAAGGCAGGGGTGGAGGAACATGCCAGTGCTGTCTGACAGGGAGGTAAGGAATGGGAGAGACTGTAGTGCATGACAAAATGGAAGATGTATGTAGGCTGGCTTGTGGTCAGGGAATGGGAGGGGAGGGAGGTGGGGGCAGGAATTAGTGGTGGTTTAGGCCTGGGGAACTGTGGGAGCATAGGATATATTTGTAGGGAAGTTCCCACCTGTGTAATTCACAAAATCTGGTGTTTGTGGAGAGGATCCATATGGAACAGGCTGCAGGGCTGCAAAAAATTGGTCCACCTGTTACAGGCAAGATCCCATTTCATTCTGTGTGGATGTGCTATTAAATTTGACTTGGAGACTTGCTTCACAGTGCTTTCAAGTTTAAGGAGAATATTATGTAGTCTGAGGCAAAGAGAATAATTTGACTGTCAAGGCATGTTGTAACTAAGCATGTTGGGATTTATTCCCATCTGCTTGCATTATTAAACCTCCTGATACCACTCTTGCATAATAGTAGATATGAATGTAATTAGCCTATTACCATTTTCTTTTCCAAACATTTTGTTATTCTTTGTTGTAACAACACTGGAGAAGTTTAATTAGCAAATATTAATTAGTTAATGTCAGAGAAGTATTGTTAGAATTCAGATAGTATGCTTTTTCTCATAATATTAAAGTATATATTACTAATTTTCACAAGTAAAGTTTTGCCCTTCTGTATAATTACCGTTAATAACGAAAGTATTGTTCATAAATCTATTTTGTTAAATACGTAAATGAAATACTATTAACTGAACTGATTAAATTAATTTAATCAGTATTATTTACGCTGTCTCTTACTATAGCCAGTTGCGTGTAAATCCCCAAAAGGGGATCCCCCTTTTGGAGGGGGTGGCACATTCTATCTGTGCTGTGCACAACATGTTTGATTTTGCCTAACTTAAGTCACTCCATTTTTGTCATGTCGTCATGCATTCATATTTAGCAGCTTGGTACATCACTTTACATTTGCCTGCATTCTCCCATTACAGGCAAAAATTTTAAACAACCATGACAATAGGTTTTCTTCCTAGATGGTTTATAGTGTGATGATGACAAATAGCTCACCATATATTTATGTAAGTTTATTCTCTTTTTCTTTCTATAAATTCAGTTTTGGTTCGTACAACGCAGAACCAAGCCATAGATGGTAATCCTGTTCCCCACCTCCAGAGTTATTTTCTCATAACTATTAAAGTTCTTGTACATATATGTAGTATGCACCACATTATAAGTGTTTTTTTACTTCAGATAACCTACTGAAACCTCAAAAGGGTGAAACATCAGTGAAATATATAGAATTTTGCATCAGACTGACTTCCGAGATAAGCTGTTGTTTAGAGTTGAAGAGCACGAAGGGTCACAGTGGATGGGAAGAGAGTAAGACAGGGCTGTATCCTTTCTCTAGTATTATTCAATTTGTACATAGAGCCAGCTGTGAAGGAAAGCAAAGACAAATTTGGAGACAGAATTAGAGTTCAGGGTGAAGAAATACAAACATTGTGTTTTGCTGATGACATGAGACAGCAAAGGATGTGAAGGAGCAGTTGAACAGATTGGACAGTGTGCTGAAAGAAATATGTAACATCAACGTTAACATGAGCAAAACAAGTGTAATGGAATGCAGTCTTAGAAAATCAGGCGTTGTTGAAAGACAAAATTACTAAAAATTTCCGGTCTATTATGCTGTGGTCTAGTGGATTTATTGTCGAAACCCAACATTGTTGAAGGAATTATATTAGGTAATGAAACAATAAAGGTGGTAGAGATTTTGTTACTTGGGCAGTAAAATAACATGATGGTCACAGTACAGAGGATATAAAACATACAATTGTAATGGGAAGAAAATCTTTGTTGAAAAAGAGAAATTTTCTAGCATCAGATATTAATTTAAGTGTAAGGAAGTCTTTTCTGAAGCTATTTGTGTGGAGTGTTGCCTTGTATGGGAGTGAAACTGACAATAAATAGATTAGATAGGAAGAGGATAGATGCTTTTGAAATGTGTTACTACAGAATAATTCTGAAGATAAGGTGGGTAGATTGC
The DNA here is from genome assembly GCA_026315105.1 of Locusta migratoria. Lineage (NCBI taxonomy): Eukaryota > Metazoa > Arthropoda > Insecta > Orthoptera > Acrididae > Locusta > Locusta migratoria. The sequence goes on from CM048748.1 coordinate 402,644,615, forward strand.
ATTACGAATGAAGAGATACTTTACAGAATTGGCGAGAAAAGGAATTCCTGGCATACCTTGACTAAAAGAAAGGACCAATTGGTAGGGCACATTCTTAGACATCAAGGAATCAAATTTAGCATAGGAGGTGAGTGTTTGGCGGAAAATCAGAGGGAGACGAAGAGACGAATATGGTAAGCAGATTCAGATGGATGTGGGTTGCATCTACTGTGGTGTCGCACAAGTACAAAGTGCGCGCCACCTACTTTCGCCGCGCGCCGCCATGCACGCACGGCGCGGCGTTCTTACGACGACAGCCACGAGCGCCCTCTGCTACAACTCCGCTCGTGGCCACCACTGAACGACATCGTTCACTTGGGACTGAGATAGGAACCAGTAAAGACTTGGCTATCGTTAGGCACTAGGCAGGCCTCTAGCTCAACTCTGTATCTGCAGTACTGATCTATGTAAAACTTAAGTATTGTATAAATTCTGTGCAATATATATATCATTCTAATTTACTCTAGTGTTTCTAGTTTCTGGCTGCTCTCCTCCGTACCTGCACCAGCGGGCTATCTTTATTGCTGTGTCGATCTCATTCCACTCGGCCACCGACACCTACGACGGAAATGAGACACAAAAGCGGCGACGAGGCTGGGACACAAAATCTACTACTACTACTACTACTACTACTACTATTACTGTAATAACTTTTAATTGTAATTCTGAAATTGTGATTGTGTTAATAATACCAGTATACTAAAACATTGATATTGTTTATCAAAGTGTATATAGATTAGTGTTGCCCTGCTCAGTCAGTCTTTGAGTCTTAGTCTCAAGGTCAGTCATGTGGTAATCTTGAGTCTTGTATTGTATACTGCTGGAACATTCTGGAATGTCTATGTTATGAAATTGTTAAATCTGTTGATACTGTGAATGGAAAGCATCAAACTAACAGTAAAAGATATCAACTTACATGATCCTGATTTTTACTACCTACTTTTCATACATATAAGCCCATTACCACTAACAATTTGTCAATTAATATGGTAACATCACTGTAATAAGTTGTCTGTAAATAACAATATCATTTCAACCCTCTCCTGTTACTGTAGCTAAATGTATAACATTCACTCTAACCATGTAACTTGTTACCAACTTACAGACTCAACAAACTCCACACTGCATAGAAAACAAAAGAAATGAATTTCACATTTACTGTGCTCTTCAACAAAATAAAAAGAGAAAGAAGAAGACGGAGAAGAAAACATGTAGTAGTATTAACTACTATCTGATTATCTCATGGGTTATTAGTCTGTAGCTTACAAACAACTTAAACTAAGGTGAACTAATCCAAGGACAACACAAGTACCCATGTCTAAGGGGGGGGGGGGGTGGGGGGTGGGGAGCTCGAACCCCGATGGCGAATGGCTGCACGCACCACAGCACGGCACTCCAGTACACACTGCTAAGCTGCCGTGGCCATTATTAATCCTGAATTCTGTAACTACTCTATGAATATCCTGAAGATTTAACTTATATTTGATCAGTTATACTCTGCTTTCCAACTTTTTCTTCTCTTTTTACTAAATAAATGAACTATAATCTAAAAACTGGAGTTCACGACATGTTTTGTGCAGTTTCAACTGATGATAATAATGACATAAAGAACTTCAGTTTTAGTCACAGTCATTCTGATTCTCCCTTCTTCCCTTCCTCCCTTCCTTTTCAATGAACTAACAAATGCACAAGGCAGACATACATGTGAAGAAGTGACAAGAATTTCGTCCAGTCATTTATTTTATGTTTTCCATACTTTCTTTACAGTAATTACTACTTTCCTGTTGTGTGTGGCCTGGACAACACTGTCTTAATTCATTGTTGCAAATTTTAGCTGAGCACAATTTTCAGATTTAAAGTAATATTTATTCAAGTTGTTTGTATCCACTAAGATGTTGTCACATGGTTATAAGATGGATGTTATTAACAATTTGAGCAATTCTTCCTTCAACTGCTGCACTCACAAGGGGAGACCAAGATATTCGCATCACAGATTTATTTGAAACTTTGTAGACTTTGGTAGTCCATTACAAGAATACAGTGTGCATGTAGTATGACACTACTTACGAATTTTTTAGAAAATTGCAGAAGACGTTTTACCCATCTATTATATTACTGTATGTTGTGGCACTGAGTATGAGGTTGCAGCTGTCATATGGTTAAAGTTCAAACTCTATAACTGGTGAGTGAATAGATGAACTGCTTCCCTTTTTTAATTTATATTTATTTTAAGACTACTTATTTCATTTATATATATAATCTCTGAGAGGTAATGTAATTAAAAAATAAGCGTAATAAGAGTATGTACATGGATGTTTATTGAATACCTTGCTCCAAATAGAAGTAGTAATTGCAAATTCTGGGATTAACATCTCATTAAATTAGCTTACTATGCTATTTTCATTTCCTTCTTGGGTATGACACTATTTCTGGGTAAATCATCAAATAAAAAATTATTCATTTCACAAAAGTGTGCCATTAGAATAATGCTACACTCAATGCAAGATCATACTGCCAGACATATATAAATCCACTTGTTTAATATGCAATTCACAAGTGATATCAGTCTGCATAGCTGCAACACTGGGAGAAAGGTTTAACTTTGAATAGGGATGTCATCCTAACTTTGGCACAGAAAGGGATGAATTATGATGCCACAGCAGTGTTTGGTCACTTGCCAAATAGTATCAAAAGTCTGACAAACAGTCAACTACCATCTTAACTGCGGCATCATCAGTCCTAAACATACAAACTACCTATAAACTAACTTTTACTAAAGACAGCTATGAAAAATATATCCTACTTCTAAATATGACAATCCTCTTGATATCAGATTGCTATAATATTCATTCCTGGGCGAAAATAATCTGTAAAAAGAAATGTATTTTCAGGGATTCCTCACCGAGGTCATATCTGTTATTTACTCAGTTTGCTTAAAAAATAAGTAATAGGTCTTCAGAATTTTATTTTGCAAATACAGATTGTAAAAATTTACACGACACACTTGATGTCAATTTAAAGTGCATTATATTGTGCAAGATAGCCTACTTCGGAATAAAAGCATTCCAAAACAAGTTAAATTAATTTCTTTCCATATTTTGCACACATTAGTGAACAACATATGCAAATCAGTGAAACCGCTCCGAGACATAGCAATTTGTGACAATTTCGTGACCCAGAGACGTTCAGAATAATAATTGCAATTGCTTTCAAAATCTCTCGTGTATGGTATAGTCAAAGGGGAGTGACCGACTGCAGGTATGAGGCAATAATGGTGAAGTGTCTCGGCGTCCGCACAAATTGCATATATAAAGTAGAAGGAGATTACAAATAATTAATGTAATTTCATACTTATAGCCCAAATATTCTTAAATTTTATATCTATAGTGCAAGTCTGTTACGTTGCTTTCTAGATGACATGATAAGTAGGACATTAGAGACAAATGAATCCTGAACATAGTGACTGTTGTATATATGGTCACTGTGGTACACAAATTTCACTCGGTCCTGGAAAGGTGGTCGGATAGCCAAAAGTAACAAGGCGACCGATCTTGAAAGGCAGGAAATCCTGGTCCAAGTCGCAGCTACGCACAAATTTTTGTAAGTCTCCACTGGCTAGTACATCTATACCTAATACAGGAGCTGGAAATTTGATATTTCGAGTAAACTTTCGATTTTAATTATTTTGACCACTGTAATCCGTCAACATCGAGGAATAGGTAGCAGTGAAGTTGTGATGCTCCTTCCGTGTTTTAGGCACATTCACGAGACCGTCCGTTGATCTTGTCCCTAGGCTCAATGTGAAGTGAGATGCGCTGTACTTCGATACACAAAGTTATCTTCGCTACATCACTATCGTATGGAAACCATTAAGCCAATTTGTATTGGTGGATCTTGAAACACTTAAAGGTTCTCCCTAATTTGGTAGACGTGGACATTTCGTCACAAACTCCTTTCCTTTTTGTCCTAGGTACAGACAAATCTGTTCTCTCAATGTAAAACCTTCAAAACCACTAGCTCTATAAACTAACACATTGTTTCCGACAAAAGATCTACTGTCAACCCAGAAAAGAGAAGTATGTGGCCAATGGTTGTGTTGTAGAGCTTAATTTAGTTGTTTTGAAAACGGGCTAAAAATCTGAAACTGGTAAGCCTACTAAATTGTGTGTGTCTTTGCACAGACTTGACGCACCTCCCATAATGGATACTGGAGTCCTACTGATAAGAACTTATTATATGCCTAATACTTGTGAAAGTATTCACCTGACTTTGATCAGAATACCACAACTTGTTGCTGTGGAAGCCTTACGGGCTTATAAATTTTATGTTGCAAAGAACTTACTTTTCAGTACAAGACTTCTTAACTCAAACTATCTTACATGTAGTTTTTGTTTGCTGTTACAGACATCTCAGACAAATAAGTTGTAAAAATAATCCTGAAACAGGATTTGTTCAACATAACGTAAATTGGTAGGTATTGCCAAAGTCCCGGCACCGGGTGGCAGAAGTCCGCACTACGCCACTGACTACCATTTATAAATAGATTAAAAGAATCTCTTAATGATAATTCCTTCTGTGCAGAAAGTAATTCTACAAAAAAGAGGACTGTCTTGTAATATCATGTAAATATATCTTTTATTAAACTGGTACATTACAAAATGTCATATTCATGATCTACAGAACAAATATTAACCTAATTCTGTATTTGCTTTGGTGATACATATACTGTAATAAATAGTAATCCAGTCTGATACAGACTATTCTTTCCAACATGACTGCAGGGGGATAGGAGCATTGCAATAGATAATTCTTTCCCTATTCATTTCCAGAGGGGCATTCTGTTGACAGGAAAATGAATGGCCTTCCAGACTGTAATGCACAAATTTTAAATCAAAAGTTTTTTGTGCCCAAAAACATTTTAAATAGTATAATCAAACTATTTAGAACAGCTTATACATTTGCAATAGTGGCATATTTAAACCTAATGAAAAAGTGGCAGTTTGCTAACCTTCATGAAAAATATGCTTCCTCAACATATTTCTCATTCTGTTTGAAAGTTGCTTTCCATTAGAGTGTTCAAGCTAGATTACTACCATTAACAGCAGGCATGTGGGTCACTGACAAGGAGGATGAGAATGATATAATGTAGAATAAAATGGAAACTGCAGCAAAATGTCAATCAGTCACAATCAAGCTGCAGCACCCCATTACAAACAAAACTGTAAAGTTTTGAAATGTGTCATTATGAAGGCAAAAAGTATGTGGTATGGAAAAAGAATAGTAAACTCTCAACATAAAATTAAAACCAGAGAGTCAGCCACGTATGAAGTGTGTTGTCAGCGGCACCTGGTTGATAATACAAAGTCCTTTCTGATTATAGTTTATGAACTGTAAAGAATCTTAGTTACTACAGGAAAATACATAAATTGGAAATGGTTGGTTCAAGCAGTATATTGGGTAACCTTGTGAATTTCTTGTTGACCCCTGCGAAGTATTCTGAGAAATTTGACATTTCTTCCCAATACATATTTTAATGACATTTGTTGTTAACAATATCTGCTTATTCCCAAGAATTAGAAGCTTCCACTCAGTTAACACTAGGCAAAAATAAAATCTGCATTTGGCTCACACATCCTTAACTCTATTGCAGAGGGGCATGCAGTATTCTGCTGCGTCCATTTTCAATTACCTGCCACTATAAATCAAAGAATTAGTAGTACTTCATACACTTTTAAGTCTAAAATGAAAAGATCCCGCATGACATACTCCTATTCTGTCGAGAAACTCCTGGAAACATTTTAAAAAATAAGCTTATTCCTTTGTAACATCGATTGCATTTACTTAGGCTTAACTTTATTATTTCAATAGGATTCCTATGCATTTCATTTTATCTGTTACCACTTTATTGTGACCATGAGGTATTGAGACACAATTGTCGTCGGGAGCCCAGTGTCGGCTTGTATACAATTATATATATTTTTTACGAATTACAGCGTTCAAATGAATGAAATAAATCGCATTTTGCGATGTTATGGCTTCACTGTATGAGGTTTAGATGGAATACCAAACTGTGTGCCTAGTAAGGAGGAGATCCCAGGTTCGAATCCTGGCCGGGCACAAATTTTCATTCACCACAGTTTGGTATTCTATCTAAACCTCATACACTGAAGCCATAAACATCACAAATTGCAATTTATTTCATTCATTTGAATGCTGTAATTCGCTGTAAAATTGTCTTTTTAATGACTAATCCCAATTTTACCTTCATCACCACAATGGTTGGATTAGAAACTGGAGACCCCAAGTTGTAGTTTTATGCACCATTGTGCTGGTCCTGCAGCCAGGATTTTGGTTTGTGATGGTCTTTGATCTTACTCCGGTACTTCTTATCATGCACTGCCAGTATAATAATAAGTCAGTGTTGCATCTCCGACATGTTGAAGCCTGTCGTCCACCACACCTTGCGAGCCTGCCAGCAGTCACGTTGAAACAGGATACCACATGATCATACTTTGAAGGCAATGCCCAAAACCTATTCCCCCTCCATCCGACTGTATTACTATCTTGGCCTTCCTGTTTTCCACACCTATCTCTGTCTGATCAATATTTGCTGAATGACTGTCCCTGAAAACATTGCTTACTGCTATACCAAAACAAATTTGGCAATATGTAAAAGCAGAATGGACTGCTCTATAATAACAGCATATCCAGAGCCTTTTTAATTTAGTGGCAAGGCATGTGGCAGAGCTTATTGCCACCAACACTCAATATTGAGTTCATCCTCCTCCTCATTTTACATTGAAAATACAACTTTGTGCAACATGTTATCTCCCAAATAAATTAGACTTCTCTGCCACACCATTAAAATCTTTCAGTGTGTTCTGGACCCTACTTTATGCAGATCATGTGATGCTGGCAGCAGAAAGCAAGCTTGATTTGCAGAGACCAGAGAGGTCAACTCCAGAACTCAGGCAGCCTGGATGAAGTGGCAAACAACCAGAGTCACTTGCTACCACAGGTGAAAGATAGCTTAAAAATGAAAATATACTGCACTGTCATCTGCCCAGTTGCCTGGTACAGCTGTGAGTACTGGCCGACTACAGTTGAGACAGAACACCGCCTAAGTGTAATGGAAATGATGCTAAGGTGGACAGCAGATGTTACTACGATAGATCACAGCATCAGGAAACAGTTATATGTTGCACCGATCCAAGACAAGATGCACAAGAGTTGTCTTTGATGGTTTGGTAATATTCTACAGGCTGGTGATGACTATTGCCAAGACAGGTTACACAACTGAAGTCGTTGGCAGAAGATATGTAGGATGACCTAAGCAAGGCTGCACTGATACGCTGCATAAAGACCTGAAGAGTGTGAACATCCTTCCAGATGCAGCCTGAGACTGAGTGAAATAGAGAGAATGGACACATGTAGTGGATTGCGCAGTCATGCGGGACAAATGCTGAAGGAAAAGAAGAGGACAAAGAAGGATTTTTCTCGTACTTTATGTTTAATTTTGGCTGGTCGTCAGTGTAATAAATATCTGCATAATGCTAATTATAGATCAGATTATATAATTTCCTGAACAGATATTTATGACAATTCTATATATATATTATATGTTTGCAAAACACTGGTACTGTTTATTTGAATCTGAAAATATAAAATAAAATTCTAAAACTGATAATGCAAAGAAATGAGAACTTATATGTGGTGGTTGCAAAGTGCATACTCTGATGGCACTCATACAATTTTATTTTTTTTTTAACTATCCCGAATCACAAAGGTGAAAAATATTATCAAAATAGGTGTTATTGTTGACATTAGTAGTGTAAATTACAGTACATTCAAAAGGAATATGCCAATAAGGAACTACTCACATTTTACACATTTTCCTTCCAAACAGCAACCATTACAGCATTCAGCATCACGGACACACTGAAAAGAATATGAATTTCAATTAAAACTGAATACCACAGAGTGATTCAAATGTTAACGCATTACCAGGCTGTTAGTAGCTACCAACAGAGGAATAAGATAAAAAATAACTTACATCACCATTCAAAATATTTTACAAAAAGCAGGAGAAAATAAGAAAGTTTCAGAAATAGTTGCTCCTACTTAAGGCAGAAGAGTCAAAAGGAAGTGATGCGCCATGGGACAGGTGAAACTGACCAGACAGGATGAGGATGAAAAACACATCAGGTAAGTGTTCCAGACCTGGTGAGGAAATGTGTTGGTTCTCATTATGTCTGGTAAGTCTCATCCAACAACTTAAAAAATAATAATTATTATTATTATTATTCCCTTTTGGGGAGGGGGCAAAAATCATTGTACAACTTACTACATTTGAATTTGATAGTTAATTTTCTGTATTTGCATCCAGCATTTTATCTGTGTTCTCAATGGCCCAGCTACGTGTAACAATATTTGTGGCAACAAATTGAGCACCAACTAATAGCACTGTACTCTCCCCCTCACCAAGTTGAGATGTCTGACTTCTTTCTGGGGTTCTGGGTGATTTTCATGTAACCCTTCCCCAGTTTCTGAAGCTCACCAGTCTCTTCCTTGTTTTAACTTAGGCAGACATACTATAGAGCCTAAGTGTACTTGTGTCTGTGTAAATGTGTGGGTGTGTGTGCATTTGTTTACCCTCCATTTTTTCCCCCAAGGTAAGTCTTTCCTGTCCCGGGATTGGAATGGCTCCTTACCCCCTTCCTTAAAGCCCTCATCATTTCCTTTTCCCTCTCCTTCCCTTCTGCCTGATGAAGCAGCTAGGCTGCGAAAGCTAGCGTTTGTGTGTGTGTGTGTGTGTGTGTGTGTGTGTGTGTGTGTGTGTGTGTGTGTGTGTGTGTGAGAGAGTGTGTGTTTATTTGTTGCTATCACTGTCTGTGCCCCTTCTCCTGGTAAGTGTACTTCATCTATTTTTTACGTATATTTTTCCTGTTAGGAATTTTTCCTCTATAATATATATATATATATAGACGAAGATTACTCACCAGGCGAAGGAGCACAGGTGTGACAGCATCACAAATAAATAAATGAATACACACACACACAATCGCAAGCTTTCGCAACCCAGTTGCGTCTTCAGGCAGTAGGGAAGGAGAGGGAAAAGGAAATGATGAGGGTTTTAAGGAAGGGGGTAAGGAGCCATTCCAATCCCGGGAGAGGAAAGACTTACCTTGGGGGAAAAAATGGAGGGTAAACAAATGCACACATGCCCACACATTCACACAGACACAAGTACACCTAGGCAGGCATACTCTGTGTGTGTATTCATTTATTTATTTGTGATGCTGTCACACCTGTGCTCCTTCGCCTGGTGAGTAATCTTCGTCTATTTTTTATATTTTATTTTTCCTGCTAGGAATTTTTCGTCTTAATAATCGTTTCATATATATATATAAAAATAGACGAAGATTACTCACCAGGCGAAGGAGCACAGATGTGACAGCATCACAAATAAATAAATGAATACACACACACACACACACACACACACACACACACACACACACACACACACAATCGCAAGCTTTCGCAACCCAGTTGCGTCTTCAGGCAGTAGGGAAGGAGAGGGAAAAGGAAATGATGAGGGTTTTAAGGAAGGGAGTAAGGAACCATTCCAATCCCGGGAGAGGAAAGACTTACCTTGGGGGAAAAATGGAGGGTAAACAAATGCACACATGCCCACACATTCACACAGACACAAGTACACCTAGGCAGACATACTGTAGAAAGCAAAGAAGTTAAGTTATTGAAGTTAAGAAGTTAGACAGAGATACCACTTGAGGCAGAGGCTCTGTCCAGAGAACCGATGCAAAGATGTTAAGAAGGTGGGTGGGAATTCAAATTTAGTGGAGATTGAGACCAGGTGGGCAACGGGAAGAGAGAATATGCTGAAGGGCTAGTTCCCATCTCCGGAGTTCTGAAGGATTGGTGTCAGTGGGAAGTATCCAGATAACCCGGACGGTGTAGCACTGTGCCAAGATGTGCTGGCCGTGCACCAATGCGTGTTTAGCCACAGGGTGATCCTCGTTACCAACAAACACTGTCTGCCTGTGTCCATTCATGCGAATGGACAGTTTGTTACTGGTCATTTCCACATAGAACGCTTCACAGTGCTGGCATGTCAGTTGGTAGATCACGTGGGTACTATCGCAAGTGGCTCTGCCTTTGATCGTGTACACCTTCCGAGTTACGGGACTGGAGTAAGTGGTGGTGGAAGGGTGCATAGGGCAGGTTTTACAATGGGGGCGGTTACAAGGGTAGGAGCCAGAAGGTAGGGAAGGTGGTTTGGGGATTTCATAGGGGTGGACTAGGAGGTTACGGAGGTTAGGTGGGCGGCGGAAAGACACTCTCGGTGGAGTAGGAAGGATGTCATGAAGGATGGATCTCATTTCGGGGCAGGATTTAAGGAAGTCGTATCCTTGCTGGAGAGCCACATTTAGAGTCCGCTACAGTCCCGGAAAGTATCCGGTGACAAGAGGGGCACTTCTGGGATTCTTCTGTTGAAGGTTCTGAATTTGGGGAGATGAGGTAGTAGCTCTGGCAATTTGTTTCTCTACCAGGTTAGGAGGATAGCCAGAGCTACTACCTCATCCCCCCAAATTCAGAACCTTCAACAGAAGAATCCCAGAAGTGCCCCTCTTGTCACCGGATACTTTCCGGGACTGGAGCGGACTCTAAATGCGGCTCTCCAGCAAGGATACGACTTCCTTAAATCCTGCCCCGAAATGAGATCCGTCCTTCATGACATCCTTCCTACTCCACCGAGAGTGTCTTTCTGCCGCCCACCTAACCTCCGTAACCTCCTAGTCCACCCCTATGAAATCCCCAAACCACCTTCCCTACCTTCTGGCTCCTACCCTTGTAACCGCCCCCATTGTAAAACCTGCCCTATGCACCCTTCCACCACCACTTACTCCAGTCCCGTAACCCGGAAGGTGTACACGATCAAAGGCAGAGCCACTTGCGATAGTACCCACGTGATCTACCAACTGACATGCCTGCACTGTGAAGCGTTCTATGTGGAAATGACCAGCAACAAACTGTCCATTCGCATGAATGGACACAGGCAGACAGTGTTTGTTGGTAACGAGGATCACCCTGTGGCTAAACACGCATTGGTGCACGGCCAGCACATCTTGGCACAGTGCTTCACTGTCAGGGTTATCTGGATACTTCCCACTGACACCAATCCTTCAGAACTCCGGAGATGGGAACTAGCCCTTCAGCATATTCTCTCTTCCCGTTGCCCACCTGGTCTCAATCTCCACTAAATTTGAATTCCCACCCACCTTCTTAACATCTTTGCATCAGTTCTCTGGACAGAGCCTCTGCCTCAAGTGGTATCTCTGTCTAACTTCTTAACTTCAATAACTTAACTTCTTTGCTTTCTACAGTATGTCTGCCTAGGTGTACTTGTGTCTGTGTGAATGTGTGGGCATGTGTGCATTTGTTTACCCTCCATTTTTCCCCCAAGGTAAGTCTTTCCTCTCCCGGGATTGGAATGGCTCCTTACCCCCTTCCTCAAAACCCTCATCATTTCCTTTTCCCTCTCCTTCCCTACTGCCTGAAGACGCAACTGGGTTGCGAAAGCTTGCGATTGTGTGTGTGTGTGTATTCATTTATTTATTTGTGATGCTGTCACATCTGTGCTCCTTCGCCTGGTGAGTAATCTTCGTGTATTTTTTATATTTTATTTTTCCTGCTAGGAATTTTTCGTCTTAATATTCGTATTATATATATATTTATTTATTGTGTGTGTGTGTGTGTGTGTGACATAGGGAGAGGGAGAGAGAGAGAGAGAGAGAGAGAGAGAGAGAGAGAGAGAGAAAGAGAAACTGATTGGCACTTCTTTCACGTGATACAATCATGGAATCATGGTAATCGGATATATGCAATGCTTCTTGATTTCTGAAAAGTGAATTTATACTTATCAGATGTTATTTCGTGGTATGGCTAGGATGGAAATGCACACTGCTTGTATATAGCAAATATACAATTTCTACAAAAGCAAATCTTTAATGTTTAAGATACAATTTCAGAGAGACAGAAAGAGCTACCTCTGATTAACACAAGGGGGCAAGTTAAACATTGCAGTACACTCCTTTATTTAAAACATCTGCAGGAACCAGTAAACCTGAATATTCCAAATAATGTATTGGTGAGGTGATCAACCTTTTACAGTATGTACCGCACATCTTTAAATCGGGCATCTTAAATCTAAGTATTGTTTTTATAGATAGGGGTTTTTATGATAAATAAACGTCATTTTCTTGCAGTTTCATTACTGAAAACGGATTTGACATAGCAGTTATGGTTCAAAGTTACAACACATTTTGTTTGTAGGTACAGACTGGACTGTTATCCATAAAGAACAGTCATTAAACTGGTTCAACATGCTGTTCTCATTGGCCAAGACACATTGGAACTTCTCAATGCAATCAACAGCACTTCCAGAAGAATTTCTGCTGAAAACCTCATGCACACTTCAGTGTATTGCTCAAGATGGTGTCTGTTTCTTATTTCTCTGCATATATGTTTTGCTTAAAATGGCACCACAGATAAAAGTCAAGTGGTGTGAGATTAGATGATTTGGTTTGCCATTCCACAGAACCATGTTGGCCAATGCAGCGACCAGTAACTTGACTATCTAACCAGTGATGATCAACTGCTCTGTAGTGTGGTGGAACCCCATTCTGCTGAAAATAAGACGGAAAGCTGCCATATTCATTCAGAACTAAGTGAAATGTGGACTCCTGCAGTATTTCCAAGGTTTTCAGCATTCAGGTCTTGGTCAGTGAAAGTAGATCCAGTTACATGGCTAACCCATATTCCACACCACACTATAACTGTTACTTCACCAACTACCTGTCAAGATTCCATCCAGTGTGGATTCTGGTCACTCCAGTATCTGTCATGGTTGATTTCACTGACAAAAAGTTTGCCTCTTCACTGGACAAAATATATTGTGCTAAAGAGGGATCTTGTAACTTTTGAACCATAAATGCTATGTTGACTCTTTACAGGAATGAATTTGTCAGAAAGTGCTGTTATTTGATACCACACGACTCCCTTTCCATTTTAAAACATTGACAGATTTAAGATAGCCAATTTAAAGATTGGCAACTATGTTTGGTACTTATCATAAAAGATATAACACCCCATCCATCCCTTAATTCAGTAATCAGGTTTACCATTTCCTGCAGAGTTTTTGAAGTATTAGTGTGTCCTATGACATGTGACTCACCCTGTGGATACATACAAAACAATTAGCCACTGTGTGGTTTTAAATGATCTGTTTCCATTTCTTTTTGTCACTAATGTGTATGGATGCCTCCCACATTTACAATTTTCTATATTATTTCAGACCTGAAGTGGCAGTGGTTGTTTTTGTGGTCTTTGGAGACTGGTCTGATGCAGCTCTCCACCCTACTCTATCCTACACAAGCCTCTTGGCATTCCATATCCATTTGCACCTGTTTATTGTAGTCATCTCTTGGTCCCCCTCTGCAATTTTTACCTCACATACTTCCCACTAATGCTAGATTGACAAAGCCATGCTATCTCAGAAAGTGTCCCACCAATTGATCCCTTCTCTTAGTCAAGATATGCCGTTCTTTTCTCCACAATTCTGTTCTGCATCTCCTCATTAGTTATGGGTAGATCCCACAACTAATCCAATTTCCAGCATTCATCTGTAGCACCACATTTAAAAAACTTTTATCATATTTTTGTCTGAACTTCTTATCATCCATGTTTCACTCCCATATAATGCTACACTCCAGACAGAGTCATCAGAAAGGACTTCCTAACATTTAAATTAATTTTGGATGTCAACAAATTTTGCTTCATCAGAATGCTTTTCTTTCCATACCAATTCTGCATTTTACTTCTTTACTTTGGCCATCAGAAGCTATTTTGCTACACAAATAAGAAAATTCTTCTATTAGTTTTATTGTTTCATTATGTAGTCTAATTCATACAGCATTGCCTGATTTTCTTATACTGCATTGCATTACCACCCTTTTTTTTAATGTTCATCTTATATCTTCCTTTTCAGACAATTTTCATTTTGTTCAATTGCTCTTCCAGGTCTTTTGTTGTCTGATGGGATGAATATCATTGACAAACTGCAAAGTTTTTATTTATTCTCACTGAACTTTAATTCCTCTTCCAAATTTCTTCTTGCATTGCTTCACAGCATGTCCAGTGTACAGACTGAGCAACATTAATGAAATGCTACAATCTTGTCTTACTCCCGTACCAATGTAGCATTTCATGCCCTTCAACTAATAGTTGCCAATCTTCAAACTGGCTATCTTAAATCTAAGTCAATGTTTTAAAATGGGAGCACTTTCTGACAAATTCATTCAACTAACAATTATTGTGTGTGTGTGTTTTTTTTATAGTTAACTGTTCATTTCATGCATTTTACCCCTGCTGTCTTCAGAATTTGAAAGTATGTTCCAGTTAAAATTAACAAAGGCTTTCCCTAAATCTAAAAATACTAAAAATGTGGGTTTGCCTGTCCTTAACCTATCTTATAAGTCATAATGTGAGTATTATCTAGAGTGTTCCTACATTTCTTCTAAATCAATACTGATCTTCCCCAAGATAGAATCCTGTTACATTTTTCTTTTGCCTGTAATTAATTTGAGTTAGTATTATATAACTGGATTTTTTTTATATTCTTCTTTGAGTCTGACAGTATTTTCTTTCCTGAAGTCAGGCTCTATCACCCACCCAACCTCCACGACATCCCGGTCCATCCCTATGCCACTTCTAATCCCAACCCATTACCACAGGTATCATATCCCTGTGCAAGACCCTGAAAGAAAACTTGCCCAATCCATCCACCCAGCACTTCTTATTCCAGTCCTGTCACAGGCTTACCCTTCCCCATCAGAGGTCATACCACCTATGAGAGCAGCCATGACATTTAGCAACTCTGTTGTTATTAATGCACAGCATTTTATATTGGCATGACAACAAACCAGTTGTCAATCAGGATGAATAGCCAACAAACTGTAGCAAAAAGCAAGATGGCACAGCTTGTGGCTGGACATAATATTCTTTATTTCAGTGACTGCTTTACTACCTGAGCCATTTGGATCCTCCCTTCCACCACCAGCATTCTGAACTGCACATATAAGCTGTCCCTTCAACACAATCTACACTCCCACAACCACCCTGGTCTCTACCGAAGATAATTTTCCATCCTTACACCCTATGTATATCATCCCCCCCTTCCTACTATATCCCTCCAATTCATGTCGTCTTTCCATCTGTGTGTCATTCCTTACAATATCCCCTTAATTACTTTATGTTTATATTAACTTTTGAAATCCTACTTCCCTCCCCACATACCTCTGCATCTCCTTTTTATCCTCTCCCACCCCTTCCCTTCACTGCATGCAATGCTGCATCTCATATTTCCACCTGTCACAGCATTTATAATGCATCATGCTATGCGAAACTTTCCATCCCCACCCTTACTCAGCATCCTTGGTGAGCATAATTGGTGAATGATTGTGTGAATACATGTGTATTTTTCTGATGAAGGCAATTGCTGAAAATTTTAGTTGTGTAAATTTGATTGTCTATTTTACGTGCCTGACAACAGCTCAGTGAATGTCTTTATGCTGAGCTGTTATCTATCCTCTATTATGAACAATTCAATCTGATTTTCCATTGTTAGATATTTATAATTTGCGTAGTAGCCAGACAGCAGTTATATATGTCTAAGGGCTTGAAAGGAAAGCAGTGGCTCAGAAGGTACTGAGGCAGGCTTGGAGCTTATTCATAATGTTATTCAATCTGCACACTGAGCAAGCTGTGAAGGGAAACAAGTTTGGAAAGTGAATTTTACAGATTGCTGATAACATTGAAATTCTACGTGAGTCAGCAAAGGACTTGGAATTGCAGTGGAACAGAGTGGACAGTGTCTTGAAAGACTGATAAATATGAACATGAATAAGAGCAAAGAAAGGGTAATGGCATGTAGTTGAATTACAGCAAATGATGCTAGGAGGGGGGGGCAATTATATTAGGAAAAAGAAAGATGAATTAGACTATTGGGACTGTAAAATAACTTAAAGAGGACCATAGTAGAAAGGCTAATTATACGGATAAAATGTAGACTGTAAATGGCAAGAAAAATATTTGTAGAAGCGTAGAATATTGTTATCATCAAATATAAATTTAAGAGTTATGATTTATTGTATAGCAATGAAATGTGAATGATACGTAGTTCAGACAAACACAGAATGCTGAAGATCATATGGGTATATCACATAGATGATGAGGAGGTACTCAATAGAATTGAAGAGATTATGGTGTAACTTAAAAATCAATTTATTGAAAGGATACATTTTGAGTCCAAAAATTCTTAATTTAGTGCTGGAGGAAAGTATGGGGAGCAAAACTTGGATAGGGACAACATGACACAAGTGCAGTAAGGAGTTGAAAATGGATGTGGATTTCGAAGTTATGCACAGATTAGAGGCTTGTACAGGACATAATTGCATCAAATCTGTATTTTGAGTGAAGAGCATAACAATGACAACATTTTGAGGGGATATGAAATGGAAAGACCATTTTGGATCAGTCACAGGTAAAAATAGGTGGCATGATTCAGTTTATTGGGAAAATACTACATTAATAGAATCTGCCTACAAATGAGCTTGCTTAAAAAATTATTTGTATGACTTGTCCTAGTGTTTCATACATTCACCATATTTATGAAAACCAAAAAATATTAAATATTTATAGAGCAGGGCATTATGAAAAGCCATACACTTCATTGACCTCTGGAAGAGGACAGAAATGCTGAAGAAACAACTTCGTTCTTGTAAATTAACAAACTACCATAAGCACCTGCTTACAATTATTTTAAGAACGAGCTCTAGATGAATACTTACCTTACATAGGTAACATGCCCCTGACAAGAGAGAGGGGGAGGGATGCAGGACACTTTCAAGTTGGTACCATAGATCTGGCACTGAGACTGAGGCATAGATTAGATTAATTACAGCATGCAGGAAAGCATTTAAACAGTCAAATTTCCAGTGTTCAATGTGTGTGTTTCATAACACAATACAGAATTTTTAACGAGCTGATGTCTGGGCCAATAATCGTGTGCTAAGAAATAAGTTGTGGTCTAGCTGCAATTTTTCATGTCTCTACGGCTGGAGATGGTACATGACGACACAGGTATCAGACTAGGGAAGTAGGTAGGATAGAAATGTGGAGATGTGCCTGTGAATTAGTTCTCGAGTATGTTGTTAATGCATCTGCATGTATTTACAAAGACACTGAGTAGCACAGACTGGAATTCTCTCTGACTTACTGGAACAAATGTGTCTCCTGAGCTATAACTGTTAGATATGGGGTTCACAGCAACAGAAGGTACTATAGTCCATGAATAATTGAAAAGAGCCACTTCTTATTCCTCTATCTGAACCCTTAGGTATGGTTACATGCCACACTAATTGACAACAATCATAGGTACATAGGTGAACATACACAAACAAACCCTATGCCAGAGATAAATGCAGTTTAGTTGTTGCAAGTCCTTCCTGCATAGTTCTTATGGGCACCTGGCAGCTCCTCTGAGGCTGGCAACTCGTTGCTGCTGGATCCTGAACTGAAACTCTCCAATGACTATCAAACAGTAATGATAGTATAGGACCTTTAGACTGTGTGCCAGTAGTTGGTATGTGATGGCATAACATTCTTTATCTACAATTTGCAATTACAAATTTATTTCTCAGTGCCTGCAATCTCATGACATGCATTGTACATTTCCATCTAAGTGACTAGATTCTATAGTTAAAATTCGTCAATGGATTTTTTAAATTTTCTGCTCATTCATTCATGATTCAGTCCTGACATGTGAACACATTTGGAAAAGTCCTGATAACTAATGTAGTGGGACATACCATTTCCCAGTGAGTTTGGAGAGTATAGATAAACAGCAAATGTTAACCACTGCCACTACCTCCACAAGAAACAAAGAATAATCCTTGGCAGACTACATAAAAATAGAATTCACCTGCAATGCTTGACCTTTGCTGATGACATTGTAATACTTTATAATAATAGGCAGAAGCACTTCATTCAAATGAAAAACTTACATAATAATCAACAACAACATCATAGGCATATTTATCAATAATGTGATTTTTGAAGTTTTCCTGCCATAATGAGTATTTGGTAAAGTTTTAGGAATGCAGCCAGGTAATGTTGAGCTCCTGGTAATCAGCCACTCACTTCAAGATGGCTGAATCATTGGCAGGCAAGATATTGTGCCAGGAGGTCAACATTATCCGACTTCATTCCACAACCTTTATCGCTCAATAATATTGGAAAAATAGAGAAAACTGCAGTATTTATATTGCCTTTTTGGCCACACAAAGATTATTGATTAAGGGTTCAGACTCACTCCCAGGCAATATACCTCATAATATCTGAACAGTGACAAATGGTTCACAGCTAACAGTTAAAGTCTTAATTTCAGAAATATTCTTATTATGGTTCATGAAACTGACAATGACCTTATGTTGCCAGATATATACATTAATAATCACAGTCAATGAAGTACACTGTTTGAACTTCTTTGGGTCCAGTAGGACAAGAAATTAAAATGAACCTTATACATGGATAAATTAATGAAGAAGCTCAGTTCAGAATGTTATGCCTTTAGAAGCATCATGAATAGGGAACAGTGTTGGGTTATTTAACATATTTTCACTGCCTGTTTTATTAAGGAAGTCTCTTCAGGAAGTGCAACTGAAGTAAATTAAGTGTTCTTTAGAAGACAGTAGTAAGAATACTGTGTCAAGTACATAGGCAATGTTAAATGTTTTAAGAATCTTAGAATTCTTACTCTCACTTTCAAAGACATTTGCCCTCTAATGATATTTTCAATGAAAATAAATATCAGTTTCAAGTGTACCGTGATAAACAACAACACAAAAACCAAAATAATTTTCATTGCAGACTGACTCCTTGTGGATTCAGAATAACATTATAATGGAAAAAATCACATCTAACAAAACAAGAAATTGGTAACTCCAACAATTGAGTAGAAAAACAAACTAATTATCCACTCTTTTTTTGCAAATTATCTAGTTATCTCTATTCGGGAACTGAAAAACGCTGATAGCTATCACCTTTCAGTGTTTGGTAAAAGGATATAAGAAATGGCGTAATACACTGTAAATGGTATTCATAATTGTATAAAGTATGAAGCAAGGGCAATTTTGTGCATTATTAGATATGAGACAAACAAACTTGTTAAGGCAAACCATATTCAGCTGCCTTACATTAGCAGTAAAAGAGATGACAAACTGAAATTGTCACCACTAATTCATTGAGTTCAGCCAAACCCCATCCGTGTGGCCCACATTCTTTGCCTAGGTGGGGTGGCTTGTGTGCCTCAATGATACAGATACCTGTACCATAGGTGCAACCACAGCAGAGAGGTTTCTGTGGAGAGGAAAGACAAATGTGTAGTTTCTGAAGAGGGACAGCAGCCTTTTCAGTAGTTTCAGGGGGATGATTGAGCTGACCCTGTAACATCAGCTAACATAGCTTTGCCATGCAATTACTGTGGACTGCTGAAACAAAAGGAAAACTACAGTCAATAATCTTCCTGAGGACATGCAGCTCTACTGTATGAATTTATGATAGCAACCTCTTGGGTAAAATAATCCGGAAGTAAAATAGTCCCCAATTCGGACCTCTGGGCAGGGACTGCTCAGGAGGACATTGTCATCAAGAAAAAAAAAAAAGAAAAAAAAAAAAACAGGCGCTCTACAGATTGGAGCGTGGAATATTCTATCCCTCAATCGGGTAGGTAATTTAGAAAATTTGGAAATAAATACGGATAGGGTAAAGTTAGATATAGTGGGGATTAGTGAAGTTCGGTGGCAGGATGAACAGGATTTCCGGACAGGTCACAGGTGAGTATAGGGTTATAAATACAAAATCAGTTGATGGTAACACAGGAAAAGGTCTGATAATGAATAAGAAAATAGGAATGTGGGTAATTACTATGAACTGCATAGTGAACGCATTATTATAGCAAAGATAGACACTAAGCCAACACTGACTACAGTGGTACAAGTTTATATGCCAACTAGCTCTGCCAATGATGGGAGATCTAAGAAATGTATGAGGAGATAAAATAAATTATTCAGACTGTTAAAGGGGAGGAAAGTAGGAAATGTAGTAGTTGAATATGGACTGGGGAAAGGAATTAAAGAGGAGAGCACCTGGTAGCATTTTGTGCAGAGCACAACGTAATCATCAAACACTTTGTTTAATTATTATGAAAGAAGGTTTTATACTTGGAAGAGATCAGGAGACACTAGAAGATACCAGATTGACTTTATAATGGTAAGACAAAGGTTTAGAAACCAGATTTTAAACTGTAAGACATATCGAGGGGCAGATGTAGACGCTGGCCATAACTTATAGATTATGAGCTGTAGATTAAAACTTAAGAGATTACAAAAAGGTAGAAAATTAATGAGATGGAATATGGACAAATTGAAGGAACCAGAGGTGGTTGAGAGTTTTAGAGGGAGCATTAGGCAAGGATTGTCTGAAACGGGGGGAAATAATGCAGTAGAAAAAGAAAAAAAAAAGATAGTGATTTAAATTCCAAAGAAAGGAAGTTCAGACAAATGCAAAAAAATATAGAAGTATCAGTTTAATAAATCATGGTTGCAAAATTATTTACAGATAAATGGAAAAACTGGTAGTATCTGACCTTGGAGAAGATCACTTTGTATTTAGGAGAAATATAGGAACAGGCAAGACAATACTCTTAATGGGAGTTATCTTAGAAGATAGATTAAGGAAATGGAAACCTATGTTTTTAGAATTTTTGGATCTGGAGAAAGCTTTTGATGATGTTGACTGGAATGCACTCTTCCAAATTTTGAAGGTAGCATGGATAAAAATATAGTGAGCAAGGAGCTATATTCAACTTGTACAAAAACTAGTAAACAATTATTAGAAAGGCTCGCAGTGCTTGGGAAGGAAGGGGAGTAGCCTTTCCCCAATGTTGTTCAGTCTGTACAGATAGCAAGGTGTGAAGGAATGCAAGGATAAATTGGGAGAGGGATCCAGAGTGAGGGAATAAAAACCTTGTGGTTTTCTGTTGACCTAGTAATTCTGTCAGAGCCAGCAAAGGACCTGCAAGAGCAATAAAATAAAATGGGCAGTGGTTTGAAAGGGAGATATAAGATGACATTAACAAGAGTAGAATAAGGGTAAAGGAATGTAGTTTCAGAAAAATCAGGCGACACCAAATGAATTAGATTAGGTAATGAGGCAATAAAAGAAGTAGATGCGTTTTGTTATTTGGGTAGCAAGATAACTTTTGATGGTCAAAGTAAATAAGATATGAAATGCAGAATGGCTATGGGGAGAAAAGTGTTTCTGAAGAAGCAAAATTTTTTGACATCCAATATTAATTTAAATGTTAGGAAAGCCTTTCTGAAAGTATTTGTTTTGAGTGTAGCATTGTGTGGGAGTGAAATGTGGATGATTAGGAGTTCAGACAAAAATATGTTAGAGGCTTTCAAAATGTGGTGCTACAGATGAATGATAAAGATTAGATGTGTAGATCGTGTAACTAATGAGGTGGTGCTCAACAAAATTCAGGAGAAAAGGAGATTCTGGCATGCCCTGACTAAGAGAAGAGGTAGTTTGGTGGGGCATATTTTGAGACATCAAGGAATCATAAACTTAGCATTAGAAGGAAGTGTGTGGAGTAAAAAATCTTAGGAGACCGAGGGATGAATACAGTAAGCAGATTCAAAATTATGTAAGCTGCCATTTGCAGTCTCAGATGAAGAGGCTTGCACAGGACAGGGTAGTGTGGAGAGCTGCATCAAACCATCTGGCAGACTGAAGAACACAACAACAACAACAAGAACAACAACAACAACAGGTGAGAATGTGATATTCAGTATGGAATACAGTGAAGGTAAGGTGAAGGAGAGGATAAAAAGGAGTAGTAAAAGTGTGTTTGGGAAGGGAGAGTGATTTAAAATGTTACAAGTAATTAAAGTTAATAATAGTAATGAATCATAAATTGAAAGTTAATTAAGGAGTATTTAAATATTATAGAAAGATAAATAAAATAACCCGAAGAAGCTGTCAGTATTCTACTATGACAAGCTTGGTTTTGCATGCCAAATGGTCACATGATGAACACAGTACAGCACCAATACAATACAACCTCTTACACCAATACAGAATTCCTTGGTGTGTTAAGATGTGGATTTACTTGTGATTGAAAATGGTTCGATATTGCTTGCCTTGGTTATAATTAGTGTCCAGTTGATGGCCTGGTGTATTCCTTTGTGTGACTTTGCTCCAGTTCCTGAATCAACTGTACTTTTAAAATATATCTAAAGAGAAATGTTAGTCAATACATATTATCATAGTTTAATTTGTAACTTATCTCTATCAATAGATTTGATAATGATACTATAATGCACTGAAACTAGTCATTTAAAGTTAAAATTTCAATTATTAATGACTAAGGCTTGACCACAATATGTGGTCCAAAATAAATAAAATAATGTTTGACATATAGCTGGAAGGAAAACATGAACTGGAGGAATACAGGATAATGAGTGGGGAAGGGGTGTAGAGATTATAAATTTATAAGTTGTCTGAGGTCAAGGCCAGGATGGTTGTGGAACCATGTGTTGTTGGAGGGGCAACACCCATCAGCACAGTTCAGAAGACCTGATGGAGGAGGGGGTGATCTGTTTGGCCTAGTTAGTAAACAGCCATTGAATTTAAGTGTGTTGTTTTCACCCAAATACTGTCACTGGGTGGTCTAACTTGCTTTTTCCATAGTGACAATCACTGTTCGATCTGAAAGACAGCTGGTTTGTTATGTCAATGTAAAACACTGTCCATTGACTACAGCAGAGTTAGTAGATCACAAGGATGCTTTCACAAGTGGCCCAGTCTCTAATGGGGTAATGGGGTAGCATAAGTCTATTACCTGAGTGGAATAAACAGTGCCAGATGAGTGATTTGGGTAGGTTTTGCATCAGGGTCTTCCACAGGTGGATATGACCCCAGCAGTAAGGGGCTCAGATTTGGAGTGGCATAGGGATGAACTAGGATGTCGTGGAGGTTTGGTGGGCAATGGAACACCACTTTAGGGAAGATTGGAAGGGATAGGATCTTAGGTGGGGTATCTCTCCCCTCATTTCAGGGGATCATGACAAATAGTAAAAGCCTTAACAAAAGATATGATTTAATTGTACCAGTCTGGAATGGTAATGGGTGACAATGCTTTGTGGCGGATTATTGGGGTAGATGGAGGAATGGTGCTGTGTTGGGATATGGTATGGGAAATCTATTTGTGAACTATTTAACGGTGGTAATGTAAAGGCGTTTATGAGGCTTTTTGCTTCTTGGGTAAGGAACATCTCATAAGTGCAAATTTGCCATTCACGGGTGGGTGGGCAAAGCTGTACGGGTTGGATTTCTTTTTATATGGGAAGGATGGCAACTGTCAATGTGCAGGTATTATTGGTAATTAATAGGTTTAATGTGGACAGAGGTGTGGATAGAGCCATTAGTGAGGTGGAGGTCAACAGCCATCAATGAACCCGAACCAGCCCAGAGGTTTGGGGTTTCGGGAAGCTGGTAAGATGGGCCACAACTAGGTTCACATAGGAGGTCCCCATGACTGTGCCTCTTATTACATTATGTACTCTTCCTTCAAAGGAAAAATAATTATTAGGGTTTAATTGGTAAGGGTCATAAGGAATGAGGTATTATGCTTTGAGTCTGGAAGATGCTGAGACAGGTAGTGTTTCAGAGCAGCAAGACCATGGCATGCAGGATATTGGTGTATAGGGAAGTGGCAGAAACAGTGTTGAGTAAGGATCCAATAGGTTAAGGGGTAGGGATGGTGGAGAGTCAGTGCAGGAAGTTTTTGAACAATTGCTTGGAGCTGTTGATCAAGAAGGACCAAAATTATTTTAGTGGGTGCACAGTAGCCAGCCACAATTGGGTGTCCAGGATTGTTAGATTTATGGATTTTTGGGAGCATGCAGAAGGTAGGTGTTTGGGGGTGGGGTTGGTTGGTGTGAGGAGGTAGTTGGATTTGGAACAGAGGCCATAAGATTTTAGGAGGGTTTGTATGTCATGTTGGCCTTTTGGGATGGGGTCATTCTAACACAAATTATAGGTGGAGGAATCAGACAGTTGATGAAGGTCTGATGTCAGGTAATCACTGATTTAAGGGGACCACAACATGGTTCAGGTTGAAAAATCTAGTTTTCAGTTTTCATAATATTTTGATAGATTAAGGTTTTATTTAGGTACTATGAAATGATTTTGCTGAAAAAAGTTTATTATTATTATTATTATTATTATTATTATTATTATTATTATTATTATTATTTAAAGAGCATTTTCCTACCACCTGTGTTTGTGTGTCATGCCCACATTTGTCACCCACTTTTGTGCATATATTTTAGATCTTTATATCCCCTACATTGCACATTAGGGATTTTTTTCCTGCTGTTTGTGAACAACACTCTTTTAAACAGTCAGTTAATTTTGTAGACCAGACAGGGTTAGTTAACTAAAGCTGAAATAGAAAACTTGCAGGTATAGTATGGGCAGGTAATTAAGGGAAATAAAGAAAATCTGAAGGCAATGAATAGAGATGTTTGGGCCGTATTCTTCCATAAGTCTTCTACTGATGATAAGCCATGTCATGCATTGTGTTTATCAGGAGAAAATTTGTGATGCAAATACAATAGGGCTCAGGCAACTGGAGAATCTTATTCGCACCAGCATTCTCTTCCTGCTGCTGTTATTACAGCAATTAAACCTATTTTCAAAGATATGGCTCATCTTTACCTTCTAAGGAAATGTCTGCATGGGCTGACACAGATCAACAGCATAATATTTGAAATTGCCTTCCTAAAACTGCATTTCTAGGCATGCATGCAATGAAACTAAGAGTTCATGATACTTTATTAGATTCAATTGTGGTAATATTGGAATGTGTTGGGTACTGAAAAAGCTGCTAGTTAATCCTGGTGAAAATATGATCACTGGCTGGATCACTGGGCTGGATAGGATAAAATGAGGATAGCTGATGCAAACAAGTCTGCATCTAATATGGCCAAAAAAGCAAGACAAACATCCAGGAAGGTGAAAAAGAAGCTGGAAGACCTGCTATAGGACAAAGAAGGGCCATCATATGCAACAGGATAGTTTTAATTAACTGTAAGTAACAAATTTCAAAAGTTTTTTTCTTTAAAGTCAATTTCCTGTGAACTAAAATTTTCAGTTCTTGTGTCTCATTATATCAGAAACTATCATAGATAAATGAATGAAATTTTCAGAGACTCTGCATAACATAAAAATCCACCTCTGGTACTACATTCATTAATATTCCCCCATTAGGAAGTTCACAACAATTAATATTTTTCTTAAACTATAAAATGGATAAAATAGATTTTAGTACAGTTGACGTTATTAGCATCATGTAACATACAGTAAAAATATCAAGGTCCTGCATCAAATAGTTTTTTTTTTTTTTTTTTTTTCAGAAAAGAGTCAAATACTTACGTAAATTAACATAGGTTAGATAGGCAGGGTGTGGCCCCCTTCATCACAACAGCGGTGGAACCTTTGCCTGCAGGGAGAATGATTAGGTTGGGAAATGTTTTTAGATTGTGTAAGACTGTCCTCCTATAACAACCTATTTATGGCACACCTAGAGGAAACCTTCCTAACTTCCCAAAATCCCCAATGCCTGGTCTGCTTTAGGTTCATCAATGATTTCATGATTGGGTCTCAGGGCTGGAACACCTTGTTCCTGAACATCCTGAACTATTCCTCTCCAATCAGTCTCACTTGGTCCTTCTTAACCTAGCAAATCACCTTCCTGGACGTTAACCTCCATCTCACTGCCAGCTCCATCCAAACCCCATCAACATTCAACCTACTTATGAACATTACCTGCACTTTGACAGCTGCCATACATTTCACACCAATAGATTCCAACCATATAGTCTTGCCACCCCTGGACATCAAATTTACAGGGATGAGAAGTCCCTTACCCAATATGCTGAAACCTCACAAAGGCCTTCACAAATAGATATAAGCCTCCTGACTTAGTCCACAGAAACATCTAGCCCATCCCTATGCCACTCCCAGAAATGTTATTCCAGTGGAAAACCCCATAACAAAACCCACCCAATTCACACACCCAGCACTTCTTATTCTAGTCCTGACACAGGCTTATCCTACACAACAGTGGCCAGGCCACTTGTGAAAGCAGCCATGTGATTTACCAACTCTGATGCAATCATTGTACACTGTTTTATATTTGCATGACAACAAATCAGCTGTCCATCAGTATGAATGGCCACCATCAAACTGTGGGAAAAAGCAAGATGGACCACACTTTGGCACAGCATTTGGCTAAACACAGTATACTATTTCAATGGCTGTTTACTACCCAGGCCATCTGGAGCCTCCCTTCCACCACCAGCTGTTCTGAACAGTGCAGATGGAGTTGGACCTTCAACACATTCTACAGTCCCACAACTATCCTGACCTCAAGGTAACTTATCATCCCTACACCCCATGCCTAACATCCCTGCTCCATTTCACCATTCATTATCCTGTATCCATCCATGTGTTGGCCCTTTTTATTTATTTACCTTTCTTTAATATTTCAATATAATCTTAATTACTTTATTATTTATGCCTTTTTACATTATAATTGTGATTATTTGTTTTAAATTGCCCCTCCTTATTCACACACATTCTACAACTCCATTTTATCCTCTACTTCCCCTTCCCTTTATTGTATTCCATGCCGCATGTCAAATTCTCACCTATCAGAGCCTTTACATTCCATCATGCAATGCAAAATGTTTCATCTCCACCCTTACCCAGCATCTTTTCTCCTCCACTCTCCTCCTCACTCACTGTCAGGATTATTGATGGACTGCAGTGGCTGGAGATGGTTGTTGTGTGGGTACAGTTATGTCTAAGTCATTGTGTGAACACGTCTTTTCTGATTACGGCCATGGCCAAAGATTTAAGTTGTGTGAATCTGATTGTCTATATCATGTGCCTGCCAGCAGCTCAGTGATCATCTTTACAGTGAGTTGTTATCTATCCTCTGTTATTGACCATCCAATCTGGATTATCCATTATTTTATTTTAGTCTGTAGTTACTGTACAACTTTCCCAGACCTTGTGATTTGGCATTCTTTTAAATTTTATGTGCTTTTTCATGGTGTTGTAGCTCTGTTCTGATTTGTTTTGGGGGATGAGATTTGTCTTATTGTTTTATGTGGTATGAAACTCATATTTACTATCACTACTAATTTTTTAATTGTAGTCACGTTTGGTTTACAGCTATGTAGTTAATTTGGAAGGACTAGAGACTATATCATAGGGAGGTGTCAGGTGAATGCTTGATTTATTTTAGTAGGTTTTCCTAGTTCTGAATTGAGCCTTGGTACGTGGGCCTTGTTGTCTCTAATCCCTACATCCATTAAGATACTATTTACTCATGATTATTTGTTGCTTATATGTCAAATGAGTTTTTGTAACCATTTACAATTCACATGTGCTCTTGAAAGCAGTTAGATAGAGTTTGGAAAATGTTTTCTGCCTTCCACCTGCTTTCAGCAACTATTTTTCCAGCATTTATTTGATTAGCCTACCAAAATTTGCTGCCTTCCACTCCTTGAAACAACCTCCCTTTGACTGGGAAAGGGCAAGCCTCAATGCTGGCAGTAATTGAGGAGGACAACATAGTACTGATCAAGAGATGTGGGGTGAACTGAAAATCTTTGGAATCCCCATGTCTGACTCAACCCAGTAGTGCTAATTTCCAACAGCTAGAAGCTGATTAGATGGTGCACCCCATCAGTTACTTCTACAGTCAGACAATGAATCATACTAATCATACAGTGCATAGTATGAATATATTCCAAACAAACTCTCAAAATGTGAAATTTTAAAGGACATAATATATCATGTTTCATTTATTACAAAGATAAAGGGTAAGTTTTTCAGATAGCCCTTGGCTTCATTATGATTTCTATAAGGAACGTGCTGGAAAATGGTGCATAGATTTGATCTCTACACAACAGGATCAAAATTTAATATTAGTACACCTCCTCCAACCAGTTGTGAATATAGAATATACACCTTTTTGATGAAGGGGGGGGGGGGCAAGATTAAATTAAAGATAATTTAGTGGACAGCCTATGATATTTTGTATCAGTTTTGCTACTCATATTCAGAAAATAATTTGTGCTGAAGCCCCTCCTTTTACTTTATTGAGTTGAAGATATTTTATTGTTGACATAAAATAATAAAAAATATAGTTATTTTTCCTCCATGTTCGTTATTTCAGGTGTGGGCTGGCTCCTGACCCCCCCCCCCCCCCAATGTACCCCACTGCCTCCAACCCAAGCAAATTGACTACATCAGTTGTTTCTAAAGCATTAATTGTGGTCGAGGATAACTTAAGTGGCTTAAAAACACTCCTTGCTCATGTGCAGAACCTGAGAAAATCCTGAAAACAATTATTTCGCCATAGGTAAAATAACACCATGAAAATACTTACGACCAGCTAGGGATTGAATTTTCAGCACTTTGGTATTATGATCTGGGCTAATGAAAACATGTGCCAAGGCACACAATGTAATTTAGATTCTTATAAATATGAACAATTATTTTATTTATGATCTGATGCTTACTACATTACAATATTGTTAATTGTGTCTTTGCAAGTACAGTGGTAAAACAGTAGTTTTACTCTTTCTCATGTGTATTCAACTGATATAGACCTAAAATTATTGTCACTGTTATTCAGCCGTTAGGAGCTTTCTTTATGCAGGATTCTTTTTATAGTATAAAGTATATAATGTGAAGCCAAAACATTGGTGAATGGTGTACCTTACAATTTCATTACCCATAGAGAACATGTATGAACTCACTGCATGATCATCTTTGATGCATGGTGCTGGAACAGGATCTGCAACAGCACATGCCAGCAGAGCCACCAACATTGTGGCCACAATCAGATAGTGAGGCAGAACAGCAGCTTTCCTTCTTGTCGTCATTGTCATTTTGGATTCTGAAATAAAATGCATTCAATGAGTCTAACATTTGTGGTTACTCAGATTCATCAAGGATCAGTGGAAGTTTCTCATTACTGGGGGAGGGGGGGGGGCAAGGAGCATTTCAATAAACAGGCACAATAGTGATTCATGAGAATAATGTTATTGAAGAAAATTTACTTATAAGCATATCTTATCAAGTACACTGCTCATAGAAAACTGAGCACTTTGATGCAGGCAGAGATGTACCACCAGACTACAACCAGTGATGTTTGTAGCTACGATTACCCTCACAGACATGTATTCTTACCAACATTGTATGAATTCACAGGGAAGGGGTGGGCAAGTTTGAATCCCTTACTCTTATGGGAATTAGTTTCGTAACTACGAGTTTGAGTACTGTGGGCAGGGCGAAGCTGTGAATTTGTATCTTACGGGAGGCGTGCTTAGGTGTAGGGGTCAGCGCAACTGCCTAGAAAGCAGGAGACCTGTCTCTCTCTCTCTCTCACACACACACACACACACACACACACACACACACACACACACACACACACACACACACACACACACACACACACACACACACACACACACACACACACACACACACACACACACACACACACACACACACACACACACACACACACACACACACACACACACACACACACACACACACACACACACACACACACACACACACACACACACACACACACACACACACACACACACACACACACACACACACACACACACACACACACACACAAAAATAACCCTACCCTCCCCCCAAACCTCCCCCCAAAAAATAATAGTAATAAAATAAAAATGTTTATTGCACATGAAATTACCAGTTACAGTTGGTGCTGAAAATAGTACCAATTTCAGACAAGGGACCTTAAAGCAATTTTTCTGCATAAAATGATATTTCCCGCATTTTACACCATTTCTTTAAATCGCTTGTAAATTGTAAAAGTGTGGTTCTACTGTATAATAATAATAATAAATTAATGTAGAGCAGTGGCCTGGTGCAAGTCTTTCAACTGGACGCCACTTCATGAACTTGCTTGTCCTTAACCGATCCCAGTGATCCAACCATGGAAAGGGGATCTACTGTTTAACGTGGAATCCGAACAACGTGTCGTTTCTGATGACTCCTCACATCGTAGAGAGGTGAAGGCTAGGTCAAAATTATTTCCCAAAAATCTATGGTCCAACCAGGATTCGATCGGCCTCTCTGATACCAGTCCAACACTTTAAGACCATTTAGTCTGACTTGGTCAATACAAGAACCGTTGGTGCTGCCCAAGTGCAACCACCGAATTCCATACAACTGAAATGCATAAAATTCACAAGGAATCTAACAACGAATTACTTGAAACCAAAAAATATAAATTTTGAAGAAACTGAACTTGTAAGTACCTACCTTAACTGGCAACCGGCGTATGACACATCCAGTTTTTAGACCCTCAACGGCTATCCCAGCTGTCAAAAAGTAACACTGATTGTAAATGTTTCGCATATCTTTGTTTCCTGAATGATTAATTTGAATATATAAGAAAATGTACTGGACGGATACATTTTATTAATTTTTCCATTTAAAAATCCTAGGTTTTTTATGGTTCCATCCATTTTACGCCAAAAACGTTACATATCCTAGGGTTGGTCGGACAAATTCATCTCAATGATATGTAAATAAGTATATTCCTCAATTTTAGTGGAGTTTTGGATTCATTCATGCTTTACTGCGATTAGGCGGAATGAAAACTAATACGACCACATTCTAACAAGAAAACTGGAACGTGACTCAAAGTGAGAAGGCATGTTATATTTTGTAATCGCTATGTAGTGATTCAAATTTAAATGTCTGAAGAAGAGGACAGTAAAAGTAAAGTGGGAGCTAGAAAAACTGAAAACAGAGGGACTGGCAAAGCACTATGCACACGAAACAGATAACCTAGCTAAAAATTTCCAACATGGTGGAATAAATGAAAACTGAAAACAAATCATATGCAGAGCAGCAGAAAAAAATGGTTGCGAAAACTAAACCCAAAAACAAGAGGAAATGGATTACAGCAGTTGTTATTCAGCTTGTAGAAAAAGTATACAAATACGCAACTGACTAACAAGGAAAACCTGAATACAGAAGACTAAGGAATTTAATCAACAGAGAAGCTAGTAAAGCAACAGTAAATTTTCTTTAAGAAATATGCAGGGCAGTGCAAGAAAATATCATAAATGGAAGCACTGATTTAGCCTACAGAATAGAAAACAAGTTTTTTTAATAAACGAAAAAGAACTCGGGTACAATAGAAGACAAGGAAGGAAAAACGCTGTTTGATGAAGACATAGTGATGAGATGGAAAGAATACATTGAGGAGTTGTAGGACGGAACATCTCTTTCGGAGGATATAATAGGAAAGGAATAGGAAGCTGAAGAAGATGACAAAGGAGACGACTTTCTGCAAGAAGATTTTGACAAAGTTCTTAGATACCTGCGGAACAACAAAGCAGCGGGTATTTATGACATCCCTGCAGAACTAATGAAGAATGCCGGCGACAGCATTAAAATGCGGCTGCTTGAACTGATTAGGTTCAGCTATAATACAGGAGAGGTAGCGACTGACTTCCAGAAATACATTGTTCCTATACCGAAGAAGGTGACAGCTACAAAATGTTAACTGTGTTCAATCTTATGCCTCATATCACATGCATCAAAAATTCTCATCAAAATAATTCTGAGGAGAAAAGAAGAAAAGATGCAGAAGATGCTGAGTGAAGATCAGTTTAGATTCAAGGGAAAAAGAGAAGCGATTTTGGAACAGATTCCTTATCGAAAAGCTAATACGGATAAACCAACCTATCTTGTAGACCTGGAAAAGGCATTTGATAGTGTCATCTGGCAAGAGATTTTCAGAGTGCTGAAGAAATCTGGCATTAACTACAAAGTCATTCGTGTGATACTCAACCTCTACAAGAATGATATGGCAGTGATTACACATTTTCATCAAGAACAAGAAGCAAAAATTATAAAAGGCGTGAGACAAGGATGTGCCCTTTCTCTTATATTCAACGCCTGCATCCAGGATGCTATAGACAAAGTTTGTGAAACTATTGACATGGGGATCAAAATTAATGGACAGAAGATGGACATGCTGCGATACGCAGATGATATTGCTGTGGTCACGAAGATAAAAAAAAAAAGGATCTAGAGAAAGCCCTCAGAACATAGGAAAAGATGTTACATAATCAGTACGGTAAGAGAACAAACAAGAGAAAGTGATGGTATGCAGTACTGAAACAGAATATGAACCTAAAAACTAGGTGAGGAGAGGAGCTAGAAGTGACAGAGAAATTTACATATTTTACATATGCAGGAAGCAGAATCACAAGGGATGGTAGAAGCAGGAAAGGAGTTGTAAGCAGAATACAGCGGGTCAAAATTGCATTTAATTTGAGAAAGAATTTACCAGCAATAACATCAGTCTGAAAATAAGGAAACTTATCATGAAAGCTTTAGCTTGGAGTGTGACCCTATAAGGTTGTGAAACCTGGACGGTGGGGAAAGAAGACAGAAGATGGCTAGAAGTCTTGGAGATGTGGTGTTACAGATCAACTAAGAGAGAGAGAGAGAGAGAGAGAGAGAGAGAGAGAGAGAGAGAGAGAGAGAGAGAGAGAGAGGTGCTAACATGAGTACAGGAAATCAGATCTCTCTGGAGGAACATCCAAACAAGAAGAGACAAACTAGTAGGCCACATTCTAAGACAACAACATCGTCAAGGAGCTTAAATCGTCTGGGACGACCCAGGATGTCATACACTCATCAGATCAAGAATGGTGTTGGATGTAATACATACGTGGAAATGAAGAGGAAGGCAAACAGAAGAGAGGAATGGCGCTCTGCTGCAAACCAGCCTCAGGGTTGAACACTGAAAAAGAAAAAGTTGAAGAATTAGAAGATATAGTGCGAATCGATGTAGCCATTGCATCGATACTACTTCATAATATCGATTAATCAATCTTTAAACGATCGTCCAGGATCGAGATTTGAAAAATAGGCAGCAGTTGTAACTGTTAAGCGCTGTTATTTTCTCAAATACGGAAGATGGCTCAAAAACTCAGAAGAATACGGGAGTTCCGTATAATACTGAAGAGATGACAACTCTACCTCAGCCTAGTTAC
The DNA here is from genome assembly GCA_026315105.1 of Locusta migratoria. Taxonomy (NCBI): domain Eukaryota; kingdom Metazoa; phylum Arthropoda; class Insecta; order Orthoptera; family Acrididae; genus Locusta; species Locusta migratoria. Next base: position 402,678,013 of record CM048748.1, read on the forward strand.
CAACTGACAAGGAGAGGACGTCTACTCGTCATCGCCGAAATCGTCCAAATGTATGGTACATGTAGGACGTGGTGAGACACGAAGGTGCTCCAAGTGGGAACTCCAGATGGCCGAGCGTTTAGGAAATAAAGGGATGTTTGATACAGATCTATCGTCATTTGCATCTTTATCAACTGTCCTGTGACGGCGTGTTTAGGAAGCGGTGTTTGGCTCAGCGGTAGGCCGGACGGCGTGACTCAGCGCGCCAGGTCAGGGGGTCAAACGCATTCTGTAATAAAAAGCTGAGCCAAATATTCAACGAACAATCAAGAACTAACTGAACCAACGACATCAAACAATAGATCTACGTGAAGAGAAAAGGAAGGGGAAAAAAGCGGTAAAAGATCAAATTCTTATTGGGAAGTTCGCAGGTTCAACTCCACCCGGCCGGCAATTTTTTTTTTTTTTTTTTTTTTTTTTTTTTCTGCTGCTTGGCAATGTGTACACCTACATATTGTTCCCGCAGGCATCGTGAGAACAAGATTATATTAATTACAGGGCGCACGGAGGCATTTAAACAATCATTCTTCCCACGTTCCATGTTCAATACGTGAATGGAATGGAAACGGGGGTAGACCCCAATAACCGGTACACAGTGGGACGTACCCTCTGCCATGCACTTCACAGTGGTTTGCAGACTATTGATGTAGATGTGGATGTAAACTGACGTCACAATAAACCGCAACATCATATAGGTTATTTTATTAATTTACATAAGGAAAAAAAAGGCATTGGATGAAATTCGGGACTACACACATTAAAAAGGGAGTGTAGTTAACGCGTACTTGGGCACGTCGTGTATGTAAATCTATATCTCCATTCTTTTGCAATTGATCCGTTACATGTACCGGGGTAATAATATCCTTGTTCTAAATAATGACGTCCCATGCTGATGTGCAGATATAAATACAAAATAACATATATAATCTTGCGGTTAATTGTGAAGTCAGTAGTGTACGCATTGCCAAGGAGCAAACAAATATTTGCTGCCGGAAGGAATCTAACCTGTGAAACTTTCAATACAAAATCAGATATCTTACCGCTAAGATAAACACCGGTTTCTAAACACATTCTCTCAGGGGCAGTTGATAAGGTGCATATGGTGACAGATCCGTATCAAAATTCCTTTTAATCCCTAAACGCTTAACCACTTTGTGCACTTTCATATCTCACCACGCCCTACACGTAACAAATTTGGACGAATTCGGCGATGACAAGTAAGCGTCCTCTCCTCATCTACATCTACATGGGATACTCTGCAAATCACATTTAAGTGCCTGGCAGAGGGTTCATTGAACCACCTTTACACTGTCTCCCATTCCATTCTGGAATAGAACGCGGGAAGAAAGAAGACCCGAATCTCTCCGTTCGAGCTCATTTCTTGTGTTTTATTCTGATGATCTTTTATACCTATGTAAGTGGGAATCAACAATATATTTTTGCATTCCGAGGAGAATGTTGCCGTTTGGAGTTTCGAAAGTAGCCCACGCCGCAGCGATAAGCGCCGTTGTTTTAATGATTCCCATCCCAGATCCTGTATCATTCCCGTAACGCTGTCTCACCTGTATCGTGATAATACAAATCAAGCTGCCCTTCTTCGGACTCTTTTGATGTCCTCCGTCAAACCCACATGATAAGGATCCCACACTGGGCAGCAATACACTAAAAATGGACGGACAAGCGTAATGTATGCTTTTGTGTCCCAGCCTCGTCGCCGCTTTTGTGTCTCGTTCCGTTGTAGGTGTCTGTGGCCGAGTGGAATGAGACCGACACAGAATTAAAGATAGCACGCTGGTGCAGGTACGGAGGGGAGCAGCCAGAACTAGAAACACTAGAGTAAATAAGAACGAGATATATATTGCACAGAATTTATACAATACTTAACTTTTACATAGTACTGCAGAATGTTGATACATAGTTGAGCTAGAGTCTTGCCTAGTGCCTAACTGTTAATCAAGTCTTTACTGGCGCCTATCTGATTCCGAAGGTCTTAACTGGTTGCTATCTCAGTCCCAAGTGAACAATGTCGTTCACTGGTGGCCACGAGCGGAGTTGCCGCAGAGGGCGCTCGTGGCTGTCGTCGTAAGAACGCCGCGCCGTGCGTGCATGGCGGCGCGCGGCGAAAGTAGGTGGCGCGCCCTTTGGACTTGTGCGACACCACATATGCAGTTTCCTTTGTAGTTGTGTTGCATCTTTTAAGGGTTCTACCAATAAAACGCATTCTCTGGTTCGCCTTTCCCACGACATTATCTACGTGTTCTTTCCAATTTAAGTCTGAAGAAATGGTAATTCCTAGGTATTTAGTGGAGATTACGGCCTTCACGTTTTATTGATTTATCTTGTAAACAAAGTTTAACGGATTTCTTTTCGTACTCATGTGGTGAGCTTCGCGTCACTCCGCCTAAACAGTAACACTTCAGCTCTCCCTGCTATCTTTCGCAGCTTGCATTTTCCGGACGTCATTGGTCGCCGGCGTTTATGGTTTCCCGATCTGTGACGCAAGCCGCTCGAACAGCTGCTCGAGCCGATCGAGATGAGCTGAGATAGCACTGGTACGGGCAGCGACGCGTGGGCTAGGGGCGCTTGCGTGACTTGTAGCAGTTACGCAAACGTTCACGCGAGTTTCACAAACGGCCGCCGGGCGCTGTGGCGGCAACGAGGCCGCTTCCTGTCCGTTGTGTGTCTGCAGCCGGCTCTTCATGCCCCTCCCCCGTGCCCTACAGAGGAGTGTAACATCGCAGCCGGTAAACCGGTTTCGCTGCGGCTCCGAGAGCACTTCCCAGGGACGGCGACTTTGTAAACAAAGCCGTCCTAAGACGCCTCTCCCACCAGCTGGGTTGTCCACAGACAGCTGTGCTACCCACAGACATATATTAATAGACTGGCAATGCCGTATACAGTATCATTGGTGTCAGTGACGTCTCGCCGTCATATTTCTATAAACGTGTGAACAGTCGTAGGTGTATTTACAGAAAACATTCGTAAAAAAACGGATGAACCCACGTAACTACGCTGTCTTTAGAAATTTGACATATTGGTTGATTCATGTGTTGTATGCAGCTGTAATTTCTCGTACAGAAAACCGAAGATATAAGGCCAATTCACACTGTCCGTCACGTCAATTCGTTATCCTAATACCCGATTTTCATAGCGAGGTTATGAGTAGCGATCTTTTATGTAGAAAGTCATAGTTTAATACTGGAATTGCGGAAACAACAACGTTAAATGTTATAAAAGAGCAATTTGTCGTGGATAACACATCTATATTCTTTTGAGTGTTCTACTTTGATATATACATTAATGAGTCCCGTTAATTTGCTCTTATTGTTCATCTGTTACCAGGCTCGATCTACTGTGGGCTTTTCTTTCAATAGCATGACCGTTATAAATATGTTATTTGTCGTGGATAACAGGTATCTTCTCATAACTACAATCTGCTTGAAATGTATGTAGCGGTAAATTTTTACTTACCATCTTAGTGACCTCGTATGATTATGTTGGCAACATCAACAAAACGCTAGAGAGCCATAACCAAGATGTTGATATTCTTAGTAATCCATACAGTGTGAGTTGATTAGTGTTTCGTACATATGATGAAGTAAATAAATAATGCTGTTCGTGCTCTACGATTGACAGATTTTTGTATGTGCCCTCGTTCACTTAGTATCAGTAATTGCCCTCGTAAGACGAAGCTGTCACGACAAAACATTTGCATCGTCAAGCTAATGGCTAGTGTCAACGTCACACGACTGACAACATAATCAAGTGAGGCCGCCAGGACAGTAAGTAAAATTTCGCGTACGTAACACACTGTTCTCAAAACACGATCCGACAATGTAGACCTATCTGTTAAATTTAATTATTGCGGATGTGTTAGCTCAAATGCAAATCATGTTCAAACCAACTAGTAAGCTAAAGCTTACAACATCATAGCGTGTCAGAATATCATAATATTACCGTTTGGAAACTTTTTGATCTGAGGTGAGGCAAGATGGCGGCATCAGGCTTCAGTCAGAGAGGCAAGTTTGCCAGTCTAGTAATGTATGTCTGTGGTGCTATCCAACTGATCGCGAAGACGTTTCTACGAATCAGAATAAAAGTGCCGAAGACATTATGTCAGACGAGTTTCAGATTTCGCACTACTTCGATCTACCGCGAAATTAATATTCATATTTATCTGGCTTTACTAATTACCATCGTCAAAATTGCAGAAAATATACCGGAGGCAAAAAGTGGGATCCTTTACTAGATCGTCAAATTCTTTTCAATACTCTGCCTGCTTGACTGATATTTCTGCGCTTTTTGCAAGCTGTAAGATATCACTCGCTGAGTTTATTCAGGTTTAAAGGCCAATGATTTCAGTCTCTGTTCTTTGATGTTACCTTGTTCCATTGTTACTATATGTGCAACGAAGCACTGTTTCTATTCTTACGACAGTTTTTCATTGTTGTGTCGAACAGCTCACCACAATGTATCAACCAGAGTTTAGTATGTGTGTTCGTTCATTTACTGTTATCAATTCCTAGGAGTTTTGAACCCCTCGGGTCGTGCAGGGAAATAAAGAGGTGCAAAAGAAAAATCACTATTACATTCATGTTGAAAAAAATTCTGTAGAAGACCACTGAAGCAGCATTAAATTTAAATTATGTGAAACAGCACTGTTCTTATAGTTAGCAAGATTGTCGCAATAAATTATATCCACGTGTTCTCAAAGGCAGTGATTAGATGCTACCGAAAAAAACATAGGCATTAAAAAACGTGCTTCTGACAGATGGTAAAGAGAAGCTTCTAACAGTTCTCCAATTTAAGGAAAATCTTATTTATTGGGTTCAGTCAATTCAAAAGCGAACAGTGAAAAATATATCCTATCGTTATAATACAGTTAACCAAATAAGGGAAAATGTAACGCAGCTCTTCATTTAAGCTCTGATATAAGAGCACAGAATGGAAGGTGATAAATTAGGAAAACGTTTAGAAAACACACAAGGAGATAGATGAAATATTATTCCATATTATGAGAATGTTGTTTACCACTATTCCTGAAATCGAAATACTAAATACTAACTGAAACTGTAATGAGCAGAAACGTCCATATTCATGTTTTATAATTTAGAATTATTATAGTAAATAGTTAAGGTCACGAAAATAAGAATCAATTTTGATGACAAGTTAAGTGCAAAATATATTATGCATTTTTTTTTTCATATACGCAGATTTATGTCCAATTTCTTTTTTCACGCCAAATTTTAATAATCTTTAAGCTAATAATTATAAATTTAATATCTCATAATTTGAACAATTTATACATTGTCACGAACAGTATATAAGGAAGAAGCTTTCTGGAGGCAGTTTACTCAGTCTTAAACCAACTTTTGAGGCCATCACTATGCCTGTCTGAACGATGCCTTAGCTCAAACATTGCTGCACCTATTGCCAATAAAGTTTTTCATGTAACTGCGTTGTCTGTGTTGAAAAAGAAAAAAGAATACCGTAGGTAAAAACTTTCTGGAAGTACCTCTATGTTGCCATGATTAGCACGAACATATATATATATAGACTGAAGTACCAATTATTTAATATTAACTACAGAACGAAGCCAAGGAAACTTGCCACAGAAGTTCACCAATAGAAAATCTTGTGTTCGTAGCCATTATGAATAGTAAAAGGAAGTAGTTATGGACTGGTGTGGTGTCTGTTCTTTGGTACATATCCAGAAGAACAGACACTACATCTGGTTCGCAGCCACATTGCATTCGCAAATTATTAAGGAAGGTAAGAAAGTCGGACTAGGACGGAAAGGAGTGACATTAGCAGCAGTGGGCATAGAAATTATACTATGGCAAGTGAAAATGTGAGCCGGGCGGGAACTGAACCTGGGTTGATGTCCCAAACTTTTAAAAATATTTATTAAGCGTCACTTGCAAAAGAATCTTTACTGTGTTGGCTGCGGTGTCAGACTACCTCATTCGCGTAAAATTAAGAAAGCATTGTATTAAAACCCGACTTTACTCTCTTAAAACGTTCTTGATTTCCAGTATGGATGCTCAAAATCACTTAACTCATCTCCAGCTGCTTTCGGACGTGAAATGGATTTTGCAAAGTTACTAGCTACAGCATTTTGTATAGCTATAAGAGCGAGAAAGAAATGGTATTCTGCGTGAATCCCGTGAATCGCAAATATTTGGAAGGACAAGGAAGGAAGGAATCTTATTGTTTACCGTCCCGTCGACAGCGTGCTCAGAGACGGAGCTCACGTTCGGATTTTTGGGTAAGGGTGGGGGAAGGAAATCGGCCGTGCCCTTCGAAAGGAACCATCCTGGCATTTGCCTGGAGTGATTTAGGGGAATCACGGAAAACCTAAATGTGGACGGTTGGAGGTGGATTTGAACCACCGTCCTTCCGAATACGAGTCCAGTGTGTTACCACTGCGCCAGCTCGCTCGGTTTGGAAGGACAAATCGTGGCACTTCACATATACAGCGTGGTCCATTGATAGTGACCGGCCAAAATATCTCACGAAATAAGCATCACACGAGAGAACTACATAGAACAAAAGTTTTCTAGACTGAAGGTCGTGGGATATTGACCCGCTAGATGGCGCTGCTATAGGTCAAACGCTTATCAACTGTATTTTTTAAATAGGTACACCCATTTCTTTTACATCTTCGTCTAGTACGTAAATATAAATTTTTTATTTGGACACTTTTTTCACTTTGACTATTACAGCGCCATCTATTACAAACTACAAGTACGTGGTATTGCGTAGCATTTCGCCAGTGCGGACGGTATTTACTTCGTGGTACATTACTCGTGTTAAAATGGTACGTTTGCCAATTGCAGAAAAGATCGATATGGTATTTACGTATGGCTATTGTGATCAAAATACCCAACGGGCCTGTGCTATGTATGTAGACTGTTATCCTGGAAGACATCATCCAAGTGTCCGGACCTTTCGCCGGATAGTTACTTTATTTAAGAGACAGGAAGTGTGCAGCCACAAGTGAAACCACGACCTGCTACAAATGATGCCCAAGTATGTTTTAACTGCAGTTGCGGCTAATCCGCACATCAGTAGCAGGCAAATTGAGCGAAAATCTGGGATCTCAAAAACGTCGGTGTTGAGAATAAATTTTACCCGTACCATATTTCTATGCACCAGGATTTGCATGGCGAAGACTTTGAACGTCGTGTACAGTTTTGCCACTGGGCACAAAATAAATTACGGAACGATAACATTTTTTTCACGCGTACTGTTTAGTGACTAAGCGTCATTGACAAACAGAGGTAACGTAAACCGACATAATATGCAACATAATCGGGTAAACAATTTTGTAAACGGTGGCGGCTTTGTGTTGTAATGTTAGCAACGATACGTATCGAAGACAAGGCTTCTTAACGATGTATTTGTATATCGAACGAACAGGTACACTCATGTAGTGTCTCTATGTACTATTTAAATTCACAATTTCTTAGGAGTCTTCCAATGTTACTCGTAAAAAACAATTATGTCACAATACTGATCTGTTTATAAAGCGAAAAACGTAAAGACCATTTACCTCCCGTCATTCATCACGTCGTTACCACAACTACAAGTCAAACAGCAGCTGCCGACATGGAAACTACAGTTTAACCATCCGAATAAATATAAACTGAAATACTAACAATCCACGAAATGAAAAGACTGCGCTACGGGCATAGATGTGTGTTGTTTTTAGTATAAGTTCGCTTAAATAGTTTGTAAGTTTAGGGACTGATGACCATAGCAGTTTGCTCCCACAGGTTTTCAGACATTTAATTTTTTTTTAACCTTGGCAGTATTACAATCTGTCGGGCCACTTCTTAACTTTTAATGGCAACTGAGACATAAATTACAGCTCCACTTATTTAACATTCTACTAGTAAATATCTCTCTCTCTCTCTCTCTCTCTCTCTCTCTCTCTAGGCATGACTTTTAGGAAAGAACACTTGAGAATGTACACCTCCGTTTAAGCATTGTCAGATTTCTTATAAAACTCGGTGACAATGAACATCAATTTACACTCATGTCAAGTGCTCGATATGATCTACATCTACATCTACATACATACTCCGCAATTCACCGTAAGGTGCGTGGCGGAGGGTACACTGTACCACTACTACGCATTTCCTTTCCTATTCCACTCCCAAATTGAACGTGGAAAAAAAGAATGCCAATATGCCTCCGTACGAGCCCTAATTTCTCTTATCTTGTCTTTGTGATCTTTACACGAAATGTAAGTAGGCGGCAGCAAGATCGTACTACACTCAGCTTCAAATTCCGGCCCTCTAAATTTACTTAACAGAAATTCACGAAAAGAACGTCGTCTTTCTTCCAGCGATCCCCAATTGAGTTGCCGGAGCATTTCCGTGACACTCGCGCATTGGTCGAACCTACCGGTAACAAATCTAGCTGCTCGCCTCTGAACCGCCTCTATGTCTTCCTTCAAACCGATCTGCTGCGGGTCCCAAATACTTGAGCAATACTCAAGACGTGGTCGTACAAGCGTTTTATACGCGGTCTCCTTTACAGTTGAAGTACATCTTCCCAAAATTCTCCCAATAAACCGAAGTCGGCTGTCTGCCTTACTCACAACTGTCCTTACATGCTCGTTCCATTTCATATCGCTCTGCAATGTTACGCCTAGATATTTGAACGACGCGACCGCATCAAGAAGCTCACTACTGATGCTGTATTCGAACATTATAGGATTGTTTTTTCTACTCATGCGCATCACCTTACATTTTTCTACATTGAGAGCTAGCTGCCATTCTTCGCACCAACTAGAAATTTTGTCTAAGTCAACCTGTATGCTATTACAGTCAGTTACAGACGACACCCTCCCATACACCACAGCATCATCAGCAAACAGCCGCAAATTAGAACTTACTCTGTCCATCAGATCATTTATGTAGATAGAAAATAATAGCGGTCCTATCACACTCCCCTGGGGCACGCCTGACGATACACTCGTCTCTGATGAACACTCGCCGTCGAGAACAACGTACTGCGTTCTATTACTTAGGAAGTCTTCCAGCCAGTCACAAATCTGTGAACCTATTCCATAAGCTCGTATCTTCGTTAGCAGTCTGCAGTGTGGCACCGTGTCGAACGCCTTTTTGAAGTCGAGAAAAACACAATCCGCCTGTTGCCCTTCGTCCATGGCTCGCAAGATATCATGATACCTATAGCCACGGCGGAGCGGCCGAGCGCATTGAGGCGCTATGCTACGATGCGCGAATCCCCCTTCGGGCATGGATGTTTGTGCTGTCTTTAGTAGTTCATAAGTAGTTTGTACATTTAGGAACTAATCACTACGGAGTTAAGTCCCTTAAGCTTCACAAACATTTGAACATTTTTGATACCTATAATGTTAACTGTCAAGCCAGGGTAATTCAAATCCGCAACTGAAATAGGAACGGAAATTTTAAGTACTCGATATTTGCACTCGCATATGGATCGATCCATGATAAAAATTGACGCACCTGGTGCCACCTGTTGCACAGCCTTCGTGCATGTGTATGACGTAGATAATGCCTATAGACAAAGCACCGGTACAAAGAGCAGTAGAACGGACTAATTATAAATATAATTTTATTTCCCTAAATTTTGTTAAAAAGGAGGACAGTGTAAAAATCCGGCCGGACCCGGGAGAAAGAGCTAAAAATGACATGTCCGGATTAATTCCTACATCTGGTCACCCTAGTAATAAAGGTCGCATTACCGTAGTGGTATACACAATTGCTTGAAATTGTTTCACAAACAATTTGATTAAATGTAAATTACCATTTATCAGGAAGTGTTATTTGTTTGCACAGTTACGTATCAGACAAGAAGAAAAGAAAGGCCACAGTTTACGGAAACCGAATCCATATATAGCTTTTCCTGTGTTCAAGTATCAAGAACGCTATCAATTACGCAATAACAAACTCGAATCTAACGGACTTACACATTAGTACTTTGTAATGGAATGACGGCTTTGTAAGAGTTTTATTAAATAAGACGATAGATCTTCAGTTATTTATTATGCAAAAGGCAGTATACAGATATTTTACTAAACATCAGGTGAACATGAGTTAACTTGAGCCGGCCGCGGTGGCCGAGGGGACTGAGGCGCTAGTCACGGTCTGCACGGCCACTACGGTCGGGGGTTCGAATCCCTCCTCGGGCATGGATATTTGTGCCGTCTTTAGTGTTAGCTAGTTCACAAGTAATTTGTAAGTTTAGGGACTGATGACCCCGTAGTTAAGTCCCATAAGCTATACAAACATTTGAACATTTTTTAGTTAACTGGAACTCTCCTAAGAGTCAGAAATGCGAACGATATCGCTCAGTGGGCCACAGTAATTTAACTACCAAGCTGCCGTGTGTGGGCTTTAATTCTATACCATAAAACAGTTTGAGATCTTTAGTTAATTGAAGGCGATATTTTATAATACAGAACCTTCATATAAAATGTTCAAATGTTTGTAAATCTATCGGACCAAACTTAAAGTAAGATAAATTAACCTAAGGACAACACACACACACACACACACACACACACACACACACACCAGGGAGGACTCGAACCTCCGACGGCTAGCAACCGCGCGCTCCGCAGCGAGGCGCTTTAGACCGCTCGGCTACTCCACCGCGGCGAACCTTCATATAGAGAAAAACGTTAAATGAGTACATTTGTGCCATATACATAATGGCTAGGTTGATCCAGGAATGGCTGCCGAGTACTACGCGATTTCAACTGACCAATGGTAAGGCGTAATTGTCAGCAATCCACACAAAACGTTGTTGCTACTTTCTATATTCAGGGCTTACAGTCACTACGCTATGTGTTGGATGACGATGTTGGAACTGATATTATACCCATAGGTAGCATGTGGCGTCATGGTATGAACATCGACGTCGTATTTCCAGACAGACTTGGCGTGAGTAAAAGCTAAGCTATCGCGCAGCATAATGAGAGCAGCACTGGCGCTTTTTAACTCCGGTCTGAACAGAAGCTAGCAGGACCGAGTGGTTCATTTTAAGAAGGGTCCAACGCCCAGCGCTTAAAATACAGCATTGCCTTACAAAGCGTCACGTTCTAAAAGCAAAGACGCTGGAGTAAATTCTGGCCGAACGTCTGTTTCTTTTCAACGTTTTTTAACAGACGTTGAGAAAGCTCTCTTGCGAAGCAGGCCGAGCACCACACAAACGTCATCCTCCCGCGCCAACGAACGAAGATCAATGGCCTGAAACTGGTCCACCAAGAGGTGAAAGTACGGGTCTCGAGTGTGAAAGACGTCTGCGAATTCACCGCTCAACGAATGCTACTTTGTGTTAACTCCCGTCGAGACTACGACAGCTATGGAGGGGCGTTTTCTTGAATTATCAAAGAAAACCTCAAAAAAATATTTTAACGTTGTCTGACCTACTCCCGTTACGTCCACATCGAAGCTAATTCCGTTTGTAACAAAATGGTTACTTCAATCGAACTATCTAGAAAGAGAGCATCCATGCTAAGGTTCGCCATAAACTAATTTACTTTAAAGCAAACAAATATGATCAGAATAACTGAGTTCCGTTTCCCATCGAAGCTTCTGGCGTATTTCCAGCAAACTCATCTCAACCACGACGACTAGTACGGTAAAACGAAACCCAACTCAGACTTTTATAAAAATGAATGTTTGTATGTCCTCTATGTCTTCATAAACCATTCATTCGATTGCAATGAAACTTTGGTGAACTCTTCACCGTACGCCCACGAAGGTTCCTAACCCAAAAACAAAAGAGCACGACACATAGCTCAAGAGATATGACGTCATAAATAATGAGAGGCCACCTCGTGAGAATACCCAGATATATGCGTCAATTATTGGAAAATGGGAGGAGTTAGAGACCTGCAACAAAGTTTGCATGTAATTTCGGACATTTATGAAGCGTTTTGTAACTGACCCCCCTCCCAACAAAATGATGAAACGAAAAGAAGTCTACAGCACACAATAATTTCGCTGTAGATGCCGTAACACTGTCGCATCAGGCATGAACTTGCATCAAATAAAGTTAGCATTACAGATTTGCATGTTACTATTTATTTTTGTCTGCAAATCTCCCTTAATTCAAATTTTTATTGAGATGTGGTTCAACAGCCGTAAGATATTTGAGGAAATGCATTCTGTAAACCATCAGCTGTTTATTATTTTTCAATCTTCTGCCGGTTTCGGTTATAAACCATCTTCACAGAAGAGAACTACACAGACTGATCTTCCGTGAAGATGGTTTATAACCGAAACCGGTAGAAGATTGAAAATAATAAACAGCTGATTGTTTACAGAATGCATTTCCTCTCACTTAATTCCCTTGCATCCAAAATTAAGCAATCTGTTTTCTCTCACTGACTAAACACGAAAACTCGAAAACTGCTTCACCTATGAAGGTGAAATTTGGCAGGAATGTAGTTTATAGGTAGAAAACGTCAGCTAAGAAAGTATTTTGTGATAGGTGCGTGGTGGAGCATACTTGTCCAACAGACTCACGAAATCTACAGTTTCATTCCGATCTTCACGAAATTTCGCGCGTTTGACTTTCAAAACAAGAGGAGAGTTACCGTCTACCTTAAGTTTCATACGGTGCATGGGGGGGGGGGGGGGTGGTACGTTGCAACGTAAAAGTGGGTTGCTAAATACCTTGGTCGCGTCACAATTTGAGAACGGCTAGACCAATTTCACAGATCGATTTATTTATATATTTATTTATTTATTTTTAATTCTCAGAACAAGGGGTGCATGAAATGAAACTGGAATATTTGAGTACAACAAAGTGTGTTTCTAATTGCATAGAAATCTATAGTTTTGTTCCGATAATGATGAAATTTTCACACTACCTTAAAAACAAAGGAATTTCACTCTCTGTATAAAATTTCGGTCGGCGAGTGGTTGAGGGTACTTAATGTACGAAATTTTACAAAATGCATACGTTTGCTCCAATCTTTTTCAATTTTTGCAGCTATGACTTTAAACCAAGAAGGTCACTGGGTACACAAATGTTTGTATGGTACATGACAGAGGGTACCTTGTAGAAAACTTTGCCGAGAGAGGGAAAGGTGGAAACGAACAGAAAAATGTTCAAATGTTTGTATAACTTATGGGACTTAACTACGGGGTCATCAGTCCCTAAACTTACAAACTACTAACTAGCAAATACTAAGGACAGCACAAATATCCATGCCCGAGGGGGGATTCGAACCCCCAACCGTAGTGGCCGTGCAGACCGTGAGTGGAGCGCCTCAGTCCCCTCGACCACCGCGGCCGGCAAACGAACAGAGATGGGAGAGAAAGAGGTGGATGCAGAGAGAGAGAGGGTGTAAGGGGATGTGAACTACGAGATTATAGGATAAATAAACACTCGGCAACGCCGGGTTTACAGTAGTTTATGGATAAAAGTTCGAAGCTTGCTGAAAGAAACTGTACTTGGGCCAACACGCGACTGCTTGTTTCTGAGGTCAATGAAACCCTCAAACTCTTATGCATAACACAGATATCCTAATCTCTAACAATTTCTTAGGTTTCCTTCATGTTGCAATTTAGTTACCGCTATCTGAGAAACGTTACCCCAGAAATCGAGCAAATAGTGTCGCCAAAAGTTAGAACGAGCTGAAAGTGTTTTTGTTTCTCCTACGAGCTTCGACAACGTGTGCCTCAGAAACGCAGTTGCATAAAACATAGTACCGTTGTGTAAACTAGACGTAAGGGGGGAAAGAAAGCACCAAAACTGACGCCGCGCCAAGGGAAATTAACGCTTTTCTTTGAAGATTCGGACAATCAAACAAAGAAAATATTGAAACACATCGACCGTTTCGAGGCACTGAAATAAATTCATCGGTGAGGTAGAAAATTTGTACTGGACCATGATTCGAACCCGGATTTCCCGCTTGGGGTCAGCGGTCGTCTAAACCAATAAGGCTATCAAGACACCTTTCACTACCATCGTAGTGCGCCGTAAGTAGAGAATTTGGGCAGGAAGGAACCCGTGCCTGGGTAGTGTGATTGGTTAAGGCGACTGCTGACCCCAAGCGGGAAACCCGGGTTCGAATCCTGGCCCAGTAGAAATTTTCAACGTCGCAGTTTATTTCAATGCCCTGAAACGCCGCAGCGGACTGGCCGCGCGTGTTGGAGCGCCGTGTTGCGGTGCGCGCGACAGTCCGCCGTCGGGGGTTCGAATCCCCCTCTCGGGCATGGATGTTTGTGTCGTCTTCAGTATAAGGTAGTTCATAAGTAGTTTGTAAATTAAGGGACTGATAACCCCGCAGTTAAGTCCCTTAAGCCTTACAAACATTTTAACATTTGAGTGCCCTGAAACGGTCGAAATGGTCCAATATTTCAAATTCGGACGGCCTTTAATGTCAACTAATGGTGTCTGTTCTTTCGGACATGTCGGCATAGAACAGACATATCAATAATTGCTATGCGACTATGCCTGAAGAAACTATTTCCTGTTGCACTCGGCGTTCCTAGAATTAGAATTTATAGCACCGGCATACAGTGTTACACTCCTGGCCATTAAAATTGCTACTCCACGAAGATGACGTGCTACAGACGCGAAATTTAACGGACAGGAAGAAGATGATGTGATATGCAAATGATTAGCTTCTCAGAGCATTCACACAGGGTTGGCGCCGGTGGCGACACCTACAACGTGCTGAGATGAGGGAAGTTTCCAACCGATTTCTCATACACAAACAGCAGTTGACCGGCGTTGCCTGGTGAAACGTGATTGTGATGCATCGTGTAAGGAGGAGAAATGCGTACCATCACGTTTCCGACTTTGATAAAGGTCGGATTGTAGCCTATCGTGATTGCGATTTATCGTATCGCGACATTGCTGGTCGTGTTGGTCGCGATCCAATGACTTTTAGCAGAATATGGAATCGATGGGCAATACTGACCGCCGTGCTGGATCCCAACGGCTTCGTATCAGTAGCAGTCGAGATGGCAGGCATCTTATCCACATGGCTGTATCGGATCGTGCAACCACGTCTCGATGCCTGAGTCAACAGACAACAACCATCTGCACGAACAGTTCGACGACGTTTGCTGCAGCATGGAGTATCAGCTCAGAGACCATGGCTGCAGTTACCCTTAACACTGCATTACAGACAGGAACGCCTGTGGTGGTGTACGCATCGAACAATCTGGGTGCTCGAATGGTAAATCGATATTTTTCAGATGAATCCAGGTTCTGTTTACAGCACCATGATGGTAGCATACGTGTCTGGCGACATCGCCGTTAACGCACACTGGAAGCGTGTATTTGGCATCGCGATACTCACGTATCACCCGGCGTGCCATTGGTTACACGTCTCGGTCACCTCTTGTCCGCATCGACGGCACTTTGAATAGTGGCAGTTACATTTCAGATGTGTTTTGACCTATGGCTCTATCCTTCATTCGATCCCTACATTTCAGCAGGATAGTGTACGACCGGATGGTCCTGCAGGGGCATTTCTGGATACGGAAAATGTTCGACTGCTGCCCTGGCGTGCACATTATCGAGATCTCTCACCAATTGAAATTTCTGGTTAATGGAGGCCGAGCAACTGGCTCATCAAAATACGCCAGTCACTACTCTTGATGAACTGTGGTATCGTATCAAAGCTGCATGGGCATCTGTACCTCAACACGCCATCCAAGCTCTGTGACACAATGGCCAGGCGTATCAAGGCCATTATTGCGGCCAGAGGTGGTTGTTCTGGGTACTGATTTCTCAGGATCTATGCACCCAAAATGAAAATGTAATCCCATGTCAGTTCTAGTCCAATGAATACCCGTCTATCATCTGCATTTCTAACTTGGTGTAGCAATGGCCAGTAGTCTATTTCTGGTATGCTGCCATTGCCCCTTTGCGGCCAGCTAAGGGCCGCGATTGTCCGTTCAAGGTCGCTGCGGACGTCTAACTCACTCGCCTTCGTCATTCTCCAGCAAGTACTCTGTCACTAATGACTTTGTTGTCGGCAGTGCGTTAAGATGTTGCACCCCCTTCCTGTCAGTTGCGCCCTTTACCTACCGGTGACTCAGGTTCTAAACGAAACGCGTGTCCCCGAGTCCCTACGACGCGGTTAGCAAACAGCGTTCCGAAGGCCGGGTGACGTCAGCCAGGAAGAATAAAACGGCTTTGTCCTGCGCGTCCGACGCCGACCTGTGAGCGACGCACTGACTCACGCCGCTCCGAGCGACCGCGGGACAAGTGCGCACAAGTCTGCGCGTAGCGTTGTCCCAGCGCTTCAGACAGATACACCCGCACAAACATTTAACAACACTAGAGCTGTGAGAGTAACGAAGAGATCCGTACCCGTATGTACCCTTTACTGAAAGAAACAGTACTCGTTATAAACGTATCGTTACTCGTTACTCTATTTACCAGTGCCACCCAGAAATACGGCCGCAACATTGACTGAAACCGTGAAAAAATTTTAACTGATACTGTTAATATTACTTCAACATTTACATTTGCCACATAGGTACAGTATGCCTGCTTTTTGATGCAGTTATACTACTGAGTCAATTATTATCCGCAAAGTAGTTACGAAACTGACAAGAACATCATTTTTCGACAGTCTCCTTGCTTTTTAATGCACTTCGTCCATCGCTCTACAAGCTTCCTTAGCCCTCATAAATAAAGGTTTTCGGTTGAGTTGCGAGCCAGGAATGCACCGCTTCCTTCACTGCTTCGTCCGAGTCAAATCGACGGCCCCTTAATGCCTGTTTGAGTGGATCAAACAAGTGATAGTCAGAAGGGGGCAAGATCGGAACTATATGGAGGATGATCCAGTTCTTCGAATTTGAGTTTCTGGAGCGTTCAGCAGTGTGGACAGCAGTATGCGGACGGGCATTGTCGTGCAACAACACAACACCTTCTGACAGCAATCCTCGGCGTTTGTTTCGAATTGCAGGCTTTAGCCTCTCAGTAAGCATCTCACTGTAACGTACACGGTTTATTGTTGTGCCCCTTTAACCATAATGTTCCAGTACAGGACCTCGTGCATCCCAAAAAACCGTAAGCATCAGTTTTCCTGCGGACGGTTGGTTCTTTAACTACTTCTTGCACGGCGAATTTGGATGTTTCCATTCCATACTCTGCCGTTTACTCTCCGGCTCGTAAGGAGGGATCTATGTTTCGTTACCAGTAATGTTTCTGTCTAAGAAGTTGTCCCCTTAGTTACCATAGCGATCCAAATGTTTTGTTTTTGCAGATGTCGAGGCGCGTTTGCTTATGCAACTGTGTGAGTTGTTTTGGCACCCAGATTGCACAAACTTTACGAAACCCAAGTTTGTTGAGAATAATTTAGTAGGCAGAACCATGACTAATTTGAAGACGATGAGCCACTTCATCAATAGTGAATCGTCTAAGAGAATCATTTCACGCGATCGCTCAATGGTTTCTTCATTTGTGGCGGTAAACGGTCGTCCGGCTCCTTCATCGTGATTAACACTCAGGCGACCATTTCGGAATTTTTCAATCCACTCGTACACTTCGTTGTAGCAAAACACTGCTCCCGTACTGTACTGAAAGTCTTCTATGAATTTCGGCCCCTGATACACCTTCCGCCCACAAAAAACGTATCACTGAACGTTGCTCTTCTTTGGTGCAAATAGACAGCGGAGCAGCCATGATTAACAACACGGCAGCGACAACGAAACTAACGTAGCAGCTTAAGAACTGCAAAGATATAACAACAAATAAACAAAGCACGCGTCACCAACGTAAAACGACAGTACTACCAACATAAACAAAAATATAAATTGCGGATAATTGACTTACCCTCGTATAATTGTCATAAAAATGGATGAAAATTAGCGAGACCCACCCGGGACCTCCATTTAAAGTACTGTTCCCGCACTTTTCTTGGAGTCCTGGAATGTCATAATCAATCGGAATATTTCGCGACGAATGCCATTGTGACCGATCACAGTAGTAGTACTACATTTGCGAGCAGTGGGACTATTTTACTGTATTATGTGACATGAACAATTAAGATAATGCTGTCATGAATGAAAATGTGTAGATGATACATGCGAGTATTTGTTACAAACCTTCTATAGTAGACAATATCAAAAACAAATACCCATTAAACAAAATTTTAATAAAAAAAATACAATGAAACTTATGTTTGTGTTAAAAGCGGACGTCAGATCATCGAGGATTAACCTGCGAACATGGGCCAAGAAGAATAATCCAAAATGTTTAAAAACAAAAATAACCATCTAAAATCTTAGAGCTACGCAAAATGCACTTTAAGTTCGTCACGGATGTCTATATACTTATGTCCCTCATCTCATAATAAAAGTATCACAGAATATAGCATTCTCCGTATTGGTTTTCGTTAGAGTTCGTACCGGTATGGTAGATGCGAATAACAAAATTTATGCATGAGTAACGATTCAGTATTTCGTATAAGCCAAAGTATTCGTTACTCAGTACCGAATACATACGGTTTGCTACAGCTCTAAACGATACACAGCCAGTCAAGTCGTCTCTGTTCAGCAACGCATTCAACAACCAACTTACATAGTGATGTGGGCCGGGAATATTTCCAGTGAAAGTGATTTTGAAAGTTTTAACACTTAACAGTTAAATAACCTTATAACTGGGTCAAATATGTAAATTCATACATTGTAATCCGAGATTTATCATTCTCTGCATTAATTTCCTTGCTAATTCCATGTGAAACTTCATTTACTTTGTCTGGTGAAAAAAATTTAAAATATTCTCTAGGGCTAAAAGTTTTCGGCAAGTTGAAACCTCACATTTCTCTGAATGAAACCTAAACTTCACAAAATATTTCTATGGAGACGTAATTCTCTAATGAATGACGAAGTGTTTCACTTTCAGAATTTAAAGACCCTCAATTCCTGCTATGAATTACGATTTATAAGAATATACTTTCTTAAATATCACTATCAATTTCAGTTTTAGAATCTTTAATCAATGTTTTACATTGTTCTATGTTAATAAAATCACTTGTATATTCAAGTAAATCATAAATGTCGGCCAGATCTGCATAATTGTTTCCCGAAATGCTATTTTTGTTGACTAATGTTTAAAAAGTTCGCAGCAGTTTAAAATAAACTTTATAGTCTAAAATATCACTAACATCAACAGAAAACTTAAACTGAATAAACAAATCCCTCTGTATTTTAATATTTGGTAGCTACTCACTAAATGGGATATCAGTATTATAAATTCGGTTCTTGTAAAGGGTGATTATTTCGAGGTTTGCAGTTCTAGGAAACGTAAGAATCATATTTCGATGCTTGGTAGTTCTAGGGCTAATTCTTTGATGTTTAAAATTTTGAAAACCGAATAATGTGTTTATTTCAGACAAGGAGGTTAAGTCCAGACCCATATAAACCTACAACTATCCAAATATTTTATTTATATTTTAAAATAGAAAGTAGGAGTGCTCAAATAGAGTATTAAAATAAAAAAAGCTACTGAAATTTATCGTAACCATAGTTTAACTCTTTACCTTTAACTGCTGACGTACGGTCTGTGAGACCGCGTTTGTTTTCCATCATGTGATTTAAATACTTAATTACTTAGTTTTAATCAAACTCCTGGGAATTTATGAAGTTTGGGAATGTTGCCGGCAATATTCCCTGGGAATATTTCCTCGATTTTAAATTCCTGAGAATTTCACAACAGTAATCTTACAACTAAACCGCGAAGTACTGTCCGCGAGCATGGAGGAGAGGCACTAAAGGAAGATTCGATAGATACGTAACGTATAAGATATTCTTGTGAATTAACGTACCATTATTTGCATCAAAAGGAGGGGAGTAAAGTATATAAACAAGGGGGATTGAGTAGGGGATGGAGGAGTAAGGAGGAGGCGGATTAGACTATGGCAGAGGTAGATGCAGGGTGAGCAAAAGATGGACAAGTAGATGGAGAGAGAGAGAGAGAGAGAGAGAGAGAGAGAGAGAGAGAGAGAGAGAGAACGAGGAGGAGATTACGATGTGTATCTAATTCCCACACATTTTGGCATTTGCGAAGCATTGCTGGGTTCAAATGGTGATATATGAAAAAAAGAACGCTTATTTCACATGTAATCAGTTATTTGAGTAACAAAACATAATACACAGATGACATTACCTGTTGTTAGTCTTCCAAAAAGAGGACATCTCTAGATTCATAAACATTTGCCGAAATGTAATAAGTTTAATTTGAAAGTAGAAGGCGAGATATCCTGCATGTGTAGTGCTTTTACATGGTCGCCCCGCAGGACGTTAACTGTGACGCCAGTTATTTCATTGCCTATGAAATATGACTTGAGCTTTGCTCGGCAGTAACATAAAAAATAATTGGGGGGGGATACCACATTGATGAAACAAAGGTCAAAATTCTTTAGATTTTCTAATGTCTGAGTTCAGAGAGTTGTGTATATGCATTCTCATGTTGAAACATTTTTAATTGCAGTGTTGATGAAGAATTTAGGGGATTGATTTTATTTTCTATGAATTTTTGCAGTGTCGTCTCACCGGAAGACGAGCTTATCACCAAAATATTCCCGATCATCATTGCTAATCATAAAAATTAGAAACGGTTGATTGAGCGAGCAATTTTGGAGGCTAACAACGAAGGTGCGGTGACGTACCTAATCCAGAATCAAATCGTTGGTATTCTGCTTTCATTCAAATCTATTGGCTGTATTAAAAAATGAAGACGAAGCCACAAGTTATCCAAATGAATTTTTAAAATCTTTGGATGTACCATCGAACAATTTACAGCTGATGGTTGTGTGGGCAGTCATCATTCTTCAAAATTTAGATGAAGCAAAACTATGCTATGGAACGTGTTTTGTAATTAGAAAACTAATGATAAAGGTGATTCGCGCCGTGATACAAGAAGTGCAAAGATGAGGAAATTCTGAAACAAGTCAAATGTTTGTAAAAAATGGGGCCAAAAGGCAGTGGCCATCAGTCCCTAGACTTACAAATTCTAATCCAGAGGATTCTGATGATCCCAACCGACATGCCCTTTGAGTTTAAACGAATTCGATTACAAATTCGTTTTGCATTCGCCATGACGATTAACAAATGACAACGATAATCCTTGAGTGTTTTGGGCTGTATCTACAAAATACATGTTTTTCTTATTGCAAACTGCACGTAACATGTTCACGTATCGGAAAATCATCTGCTTTGTTCTTCTGCCAAAAATACTATACTTTATTTTTGATCTTTTATTGGATTCTTATTTTGTTCAACAGTTTTTTTAAGTTTAAGGGACTTAACTGCGGCCGACATCTGTGGCCGAGGGGACTGAGGCGCTTCAGTCACGGTCTGCACGGCCACTACGGTCGGGGGTTCGAATCCCCCCTCGGGCATGGATATTTGTGCCGTCCTTAGTTGTAGGTAGTTCATAAGTAGTTTGTAAGTTTAGGGACTGATGACCCCGTAGTTAAGTCCCTTAAGCTTAACAAACATTTGAACTTAACTGAGGGGTCGTAAGTCTCTAAACTTACAAACTACTTTCAAACTTTTACTAAAGACTGCACAAACATCCATGCCCGAGGTGGATTAGAAACCCCGTCGGGGAACGGCCTCGCGCATCTTAACATAGCGCCTCAATGCGCTCGGCCGCACCGCCGCGGCGATTCTTATTTTCTTTATACTTTTATTTTCAAATAAACTGTATAACTAAATTGTTTTGATAGTAAAATCCTCAGTCAATTTTAGCTGGAAGTTATCACGATACTTGTTGTTTGGCAGTACTAAGTTCGCCGCATTTGCTAGTCACGGTATACAACGGAAAAAGAAATTATGTTAATCATGTAACGGTTTTGCTCCCTCATCGGAATCAAATTCAGACAAACGCGGAGGACCTCCACACATTTTTCAAAGGCAGGCGACTGCTGCTGATTATAAACAAGAAAACACAGAACTATAGTGCGATTAAAATCACTCGCTAGTTGACAGTTGACGCATTCGTGGTCGACGCGCTGCAGCTGTTTTCCGCCGTTGTTAAACTGCCACAAACGGTCAATTCACTTCCATTTACCATTGATTTGATTTGATTCTTTCAGGGAAGCCAAAACAGTCTTGGTCTAACCCGCCACTGCCCGCACCGAAACTAAGTTTATTGTGCGGTATCGCTCCC
The DNA here is from genome assembly GCA_026315105.1 of Locusta migratoria. NCBI lineage: Eukaryota > Metazoa > Arthropoda > Insecta > Orthoptera > Acrididae > Locusta > Locusta migratoria. The sequence continues at coordinate 402,700,204 of CM048748.1, forward strand.
TGTATGTCTAGTAAAGCCAACCAATGCCCTTGAACAGTGCAAGGAGTCCCTTTACCAGTTCTTTATTAGACAATTTCTTCGGGTCTGGTTGTCCCAAATGCTCTGTGCCTTTTACTCTCCAATGCAATGCATTCGAAAATCAGATGTGATGCAGTTTCATCACCGTCATCATAGATCCTACATTTAGGATCCTCTTCTGTTATTCCCATTGTATGTAGGTGTTTTTTGAAATTCCCATGGCCTGTCAGCCATCCAACCACGGGTCTAATCTCTCTCCTGTTTAGACCCAGGATTGCAGAGCTTCTTTTAAAACAAGGCTTTGGCATCATTACCTTCCCATGTTTTTGTTGATGGACTTTGGTCCAATATTCTACGTACTGTCTTCTGAGCCAGTTACGTAGCTCCAATTTAATCATTGCCTTGGTGATTGTCAGGACAGGTTCCGGTCCAATAAATGGAGCCTCTGCTCCCATCCTGGCTAATCTGTCGGCATGTTCGTTGCCACTGATCCCCGAGTGGCCAGGGACCCACAATAGGTTCACTCTATTGCTTTCCCCTAGCTCCACCAGAACCCTGTGACATTCTGCAACAATTTTAGACCTTGTTGTAGGAGCTGTCAGTGATCTCCGGGCTGCTTGGCTGTCTGAATATCCATTTACCATTTATTTACTTGTTTCGTTACAGAGTCATAGGTCTACTCTTTTTATTTCGCATTTATTCACGTAATAACGAACACAAGTCGTGGACAAAGATGCTAACGAAATACGAGTGCGTACTCACACAGGGTGCTAAGCACATACTACATGTATCGTTTCGCACTGTACAAGCCGTGTTTTAACGCCACATATAGAAGTATTGTATCACAGATATCTACTGACATTAGATAAGCTCTGTATGATTTAAATGAAGCCGAACTGTCAGAATGCAACAATTCAGTGTTACTGTGTTTATAGCGTAACTTGCACGTCATGCATCATCGTCTATCCCTACTGTAAATATATGATGTGCTCATACAATAAATCCTATTAATCCAATTGATAATATTGCATAAATTATACCATTGATTCCATATGATTCAGTTTTTCCTCTTTCTTAAAGCAGTATGGTAGCATAGCACAACAGTTAAATATTGGTTTCCAGTTCAAGAGATCGTGGGTTCGTAACCTGTAATTAAGTGCCAAACTGGACTCTTGATTCGTTCGTAACATGGCAGCTCGTCTAATCACTAGCGAAAGTGGCGATATTTTCAGATAACCAATGACAGCGAGAAATTACAGTTCGCTTTCAGCGCCGTATCAGTATTTTTTCTGTTTGAGTTTGCAACATAGTGTCGTGTCCTACATAGGAAAGAGGGAAGAGGTAGCAAGGTCAGTCTGCATATCCCGAGCGGAGAGGAGTGATTGCAGAGAGACAGTATAGGTATCTACTAGAGATGCCGTTTTCGGGACTCGAGAGGATACTTGTTTAGGAAACTTTATGGAACTCCTGCATTGAATTTATTGCATCCCATACTAAGTCTACTACACGGCGGTTAGTTATTTTAAAAAACAAGAAGTTAAATCTTTTGTGTCCCAACTTCGTCGCCGCTTTTGTGTCCCAGCCTCATCGTAGGTGTCAGTGGCCGAGTGGAATGAGACCGACACAGGAACAAAAATAGCACGCTGGTGCAGGTACGGAGGGGAGCAGCCAGAAACTATAAACACTAGAGTAAATTAGAAAGAGATATATATTGCACAGAATGTAACAATACTTTTACATAGTACTGCAGAATGTTGATACATAGTTGTTAGAGGCCTGCCTAGTGCCTGTACGATAGCAAAGTCTTCACTGGTGCCTATCTGATTACGAAGGTCCTAACTGGTTGCTATCTCCGTCCGAAGTGGACCGAAGTCTTTCCGTGTTGGCCACGAGCGGGGTTGCAGCAGAGGGCGCTCGTGGCTGTCGTCGTAAGAACGCCGCGTCGTGCGTGCATGGCGGCGCGCGGCGAAAGTAGGTGGCGCGCACTTTGTACTTGTGCGACACCACAAAATCGTTTGCCACAGTAGAAGCCAGTAATTACGTTCCCTAGCAGCATCCCCTAGACAGACGCACTCCCTGCGAGAAACAGACTGTCATGGAGCACCCCGAGGCCGACGGCGATAGTCACGGGCTGGCGCCCGACTCGTCTGACAGAGAACTCCCTCTTGATCCAAAAACCGGGGGTTTTAACGGTCGGCGTGGGCGCCCCTCTTTTCCCCACTTTCAGACAGTTAACAATTTCCTATTGGCCCCTGCTTGGTTCAACCAATGTAAATTGTGGTTTGCCCTCTCTCTGAGTCCTCCAGCGAACCACGTGTCAGCCCTGTCCTTTCTGCCATTCCCCGGGTGGGGAGGTGGCTTGTTTGTGCACTAACAAAATCCATACTTGGTAGCAACATTGTTCTGCTGAAAGTAAAACGTCACGACGCTACCCAATATGGGCAACAACAACAATGTTTTACGTCAGATGGCCACGCCTTAGGCTCCGCCTTAGGCCACGCCTCAGGGGAGCTGCTAACTTGCAGTTTTTCTTCTTTACCCTCTAGCCTCGTGGAACTACTGACGTTGCTGTTCCCAAGTGACTGGTATCAACTTTGCTACGTACATTAAAAAGTGCCTGTTGGCCACCAAGTACTAATGTAACGTCTTACAACAGCGTCTAGACGCTATATGAAGTTACGACCATCTTCTCCGAAAGGTAACCTCCACCCTGGGACGGTGGCTGAGGGCATCATCAGTTCGCTAGGAGATTTCTTTAGTGCCTACGTCCCGTAAGATATACGTGTCTGTTTTAGCCTGTTATCTGCAATGGTCTCTATTTCTAAGCCTGGAGTGCGTCTCTGTGGCTCACACAGCCTCTCAACAATTCCAACAGTAAAATCAATATATGACAATATAAGTAAGCTTTAATCGCCGTGAACGAAAAAAACCGTGATTTCAGTTCTGCTAGACAGGTGACCTTCGGTTTGGCTGATATATAGCACATGACATGTAGTTAGGTTACAACATAAGCTTAAATTGAGGACTAAAAAACGCGCCGGCCGCGGTGGCCGAGGGGACTGAGGCGCTCCAGTCACGGTCTGCACGGCAACTACGGTCGGGGGTTCGAATCCTCCCCTCGGGCATGGATATTTGTGCCGTCCTAGTTCTTAAGTAGTTCATAAGTATTTTGTAAGTTTAGGGACTGATGACCCAGTAGTTAAGTCCCTTAAGCTAAACAAACATTTGAACATTTGAACTACAAAACGCGTCTCCTGTAATTCACTGATTGATCACTTAAAATTAGCTGTAGACATTTCGCATTGACGCCGTTAACTCTTGTCAGCCTGTTTCAACTCTGCTCCACATGGTAAGATGTATTACCAGCACGTTTTCGTGTGCCACCTATAACCGGGTGCCGGGTGCCGGTTGACTATGTGGCAATAGTGAAGTGGCACATGAAAAACGTCAACTAGCGAATAATAAAGACAGAGTGAAGAAACAAGTGTTCTTGCGTTCGATAGCTGCCTTAATTTCGTCTGTTAAAGAGTTGGGTTTACAGCCAGCACAGTAAAAACGTTTGGGCTGTATGTTGCTCGGCAGTGTTGTAATTATCTCTTGTCTAGGGGTATACGACGCTACTGAAGAGGCAGAATAATGGCAAACTATGTGGAGGGGGCCGTAGCTGAACGATAACCAAGACTTATCAGATCCAGTGTTCAGAGTTTGGTGTACTCTAACATAGCTGAGAGGCGGTTATGTGCAGTATTATCGCTCATTAAAATGGAGTATGTCTGTAGCACCGAAAGAATCTAAAGTTTCCACAAAAGCAGCCGTTTTATGGACTCCCCTTCAGTCACAAATACTGATAAACGTACTGCACAGTTTAGCAACTTTACAGACTTCGATAAATGTCTAGTCTTTCTCATTCGACAGTGTAGCGTTCGAAAGACGGTAATAACGAACGACAATAATGCAAAATTTTTCAGTGAATTCCTGTACTGTGTTTTCAGTGTGTGTGGGTTAAAGTGGCGCTCAACAACGCCTACAGTGTAAACAGACTGACTTCTAGAAATTTTCCCGTAGCACAATAAATATTTCCCAAAATGACACTATTTAGGCAACTTTTCCGGAAATATCTGAAATTCAACTATTCCTTCACATTATTATGTATTGTTGTTGGCAGGTTGAAGAGGTGGAATTAAGTGTTCAGAGCCGTAAAATTGCCACACACAAAGAATATAGTACGTAAATGATATACTGTTTTGTCATACGAAACAAAACATGACCAAAAAATTTTTTAAAATCATGCTCTAGCGGCACCACATTTGCCAAAAGTACAATCACGGCGGCATAATGTAAATATATATCTACGCCAATATGAAATAAATTTTCTGTATCATTAGTAGTGTCACTATGATGATTATAGTAATGTCGCTTAATTTCATTTATTGTACCAAGTAACAAAATGTGTTTACAGTAATACGTGATTAAACTTGACTTCGTGAGATGTGTCCCAATTTCCGTTGGTACGAGATGATGGTAGTGTTAAAGGACAACATATGGGCCATGGCCGCGGCGGATTAGCCGCGCGTGCTGGAGCGCCGTGTTGCGGTGCGCGCGGCCGTCCGCCGTCGGGGGTTCGATTCCCCCCTCGGGCATGGGTGTTTGTGTTTTCCTTAGGTTAGTTTACCTTAGATTAAGTAGTTTGTAAGCTATGGACTAATAGCCAAGCAGTTGAGTCCCATAGATTTACAAACTTTTGAACATTTTTATGCGCCATGAATTCATGAACCGAAGTTCAGTATCTGTACAACCTGGCGATGCGTCCATGATGGTGAGAGCTGATTTTTAGGTGATCCAATGGAACTGGCTATTTTCGGGTGATGTTCACAAAAACGGTAGAATTGGGTGGGTGACAATTCCGTATCTCACCGGGTTATAACTGTTCGCCATTGGGCACAACATTCTGGATAATTTCATCGAATAGTTTGGCCAGTCGGATCGGCAGATATGAATCTAATCGAGCATTTATCGTACATATTCGAGAAGTCAGTCAGTGCACAAGATCCTCCACCCGCAACAACTTTGCAGCTATAAGCGACTACAGAGGCAGTCCCTGTTAGGGACTTCTAATAGGGCAGCGAAGGTAGGACCGGAGAAACTGAAGAATTACATACCCATAAAAAAACTTACAGGTATGCCCCAGGTACAGAAATCGACATCGGCCGATACTTCGGCAGGAGACCACTCTGCCATTTTCAAGGCAATACCATAGCGAGGAAACAATTGAGGAATGGCATTCTCGTTGACTGTATGCAAGCCACTCGTGATTTGATTGTCCATAATTTTTCCATGAAACAAGTCGTCTGCAGCACGTCGATGATCAAATCAAATGTTTGTAAATCTATCGGACCAAACTGCGTGGTCATCAGCCCGTAGCTTACTTGAACTAAGGTAAACTAACCTAAGGACAACACACACACACACACACACACACACACACACACACACACACACACACACACGCGCGCGCGCGCGCGCGCGCGCGCGCACCAGGGAGGACTCGAACTTCCGACGGCGAGCAACCGCGCCCTCCGCAGCTAGGCGCCTTAGACCGTTCGGCTACTGCACCGCGGCACGACGATCGCTTTAGGGTGTGGATATACCGTATTGGTGGACTATCCAACTGTTGCTTTATACAGCTCCATAGTGATTCTGCAGACAATAGTACGGCTTGGGTGGTATTGGATTCCACTCCCGCACTCCCTGGTACGAATTGCCAGTACGCTGTTTTGCTACCATTACATCTCTGAAGTGTTGGGGCCTGTTGACATCCCATACCTCTTTCTTTTTTTGGTATATAATTAAAGACCGGGACAGAGCGTAAGCAGTCCAGATTAGCAAAAATTATGCGCCCGAGCTACTTTTTTTTTGCGCGTAATGTTGGTAACAGAACGGTTGTCAGCGCGCGAGAATGAAGCCGACCAATTGTGGCTAAGTTTGAAGTAGCCAATGATATTTCAGACAGCTAGTTTTCTGTTAATAGTAAATAATATTAATTTAAAAACAGTTTCGGACACATTAAAATTGATGCGAAATATGATTTCAATGTGTATCAGTGGACTGGAGAGTCGTTTTAAAAATAGTGTTAGAAAATGTCAGCACAAGGGAAATTTATTGTTTCCATGAACTAAAGACGTTTTAATACCTTGACTAGAATTATTTTTATACTTCAGAACGATATGCTAGTTAGTACTTGTAAATGAGAAGCTGCTGACAACAAAACGCTAAAACAGCCAACGTTATAATTAACAAAGCGCTAGATATTCGTTGTCAACATAGCACTAGTCTTTGAACTAAAGAATTACTGCTGTTCCTTCTCTATGGTTGATAGTGCCTCGATGTATCCTTGTGCAGTCAATAAAACAGTTATCCTCGTGTAACAGTGCACTCGGAATTAGCGGCATATTTGGGGAAACTAATTAACGCTGTTCCTCTCTATGGTTGACAGGTTCTTGATGTACCCTTGTCCGATCGACAAATCAGTAATCCTCTTTTAACAGAGCACTTGGAATTCGCGGCATAATCTACACTTTACCCCATCAATCAGTAACGATCAGTCACTGGAAAAAACATATGTAGCAAGTGAAGCAGGATGCCAAATATTTATTTTAAAGTTTTTCAAAATAGTAACGTGTCACATGGCCGGACTCCTGGATTCAGCCCCTCCCAGACGCAAATCCTGGCTAATACTCTAATGTAGGGGCATTAATGAGGTGGTAGGGAGAAATTAGGGAAAACGAAGGCACATTTTTGTGAGACTAGGTATGTTCTCTCTCTGCCATCTGGCAACACTGGCCGAGCCCAATTTCTGTCACAGTAAAGGCCGGACTGTATATGTTAGAGCCAAAGCCCGAAATCGACCAGAGCGGAACTGGCCGCCCAAGTCGCGACGTGGCCAATACCGCTTTCAATTGGCCGGCCAATGCCTGATCTCTTTCTGATTTCAGGATTTGACCGGCTAGTTCGCGAAGTGGCGAAGACAGATCGGCCAGAATCGGAAGACATAAATATGAGATGAAAAAATTTCAAGCTGTATGCTATTTATTTATCAATCTCAGTTATAAAAAATATACAATCCGTTCACTTTATGAATAGATTTGATACAACCAGTATGCACTTATTACAAATTAGCTTTTGTGACGTCTACAGTTACACAATAGTTTTTGTTTCTGCATTTGCAGAGATTAGTGGTGCATTTAGTAAAATAATTTTATCAGTTGTATCCTTGACCACTGATAAGTGACTAAGGACGATACGGTTCGTATTGATTTCTCTTCTTTGGCCACGGATTCCCGCTTGAGCAGTTTCTCGGGCACAAAAGACAAGTCGTTTCTGTAATAATTGTTTTCAGAGCATCATGCTCTGTACCCAGCTTGTAGAAACGGCAAGAACGCTTCTGGGACCTCCATGACCTCTTATCAACATACGGTATACCGATGCGAACATTGCCTTCAACTTTTGCAGGTGGGAATTTTGCGTCTGAATTTTTAAGCACTTTAGCACCTTATGCTTGCAAACTGTCGCGAGTCCCACCCTCTTCTTCTTACTTTCTTGTTTATTATAACAAAGTTGGCAAATAACTTTTCCTTTGTATCCTTCCTCTGCTTCAGTACGTCTTCCACATAGTGCATGCATATGTTTACCGCAGAATGTACAACAATGAGCTGATCTACACTCTTCTTCGCAAACCACACACACACACACACACACACACACACACACACACACACACACACATTATATTTGCGGCTTGTTATTGTCAGACAACTGGTCTTGACTTTCCAATGGTTCGATCTTCATTGCGTCAGTTTCATTGTTGGGAGTAGTTCCTACATTTATAGCGACATTCATTTCTCTTTCGACTTTCTCAAGAACTTCTTTAGGCAGATGTGTAATACTTAGCCCCACTTATGTTACAGCCAAATATTTCCTCGTATGGGGGCCACTGAATTTCACGATGAAGAAAACGGTTTTTCGTGAATTGGCTGAACTGAAGACTCAGTCCAATGCGCCGAGTTATTTGTTTGTATCCATGTCATTTGCATATTGTGTACATCCTGATTGGTCCGTTCGACAGAACCTTGACTTTAGCTATGTCTGGGTTTTCATGTACCAATTTCAGTTCAGGTCACATGTAATCAGCTCATTTATAACCATTACCTGAGTGGTAAAGATGTCAAGCAATTGTCAAGCGACTTCGTCTGTTCTTTTACTTTTGAGCGGTAGCAATTGTATAAATTTAGTTAGGTGATCTTGATAGTTAGGGTATGAACTTTTACTCCCCGACAGGGCTACTTTGCATGTCTATCAGATGTACCTGGCATCTTGAATTAAATTCTTTAAGTATTACATGTCCGGAAACTAAACCTTTCTTTTGATTAGATAATTTAGTCTAACAAGTTTTTTTTTATAAACGAAGACCTCGTGAAATTTTTGTACTTCAAGTGCAGTTCCTTTTACATCCGTGAGTGATCTCCATGTCCTATTTTCAAGTGAGTATCGTCCAGTATTTGAACAGTTCTGTATGGACATAATGCAAAATAGCGCTGTTGTTTCCTATTATTGGTTCAATAAGTTTTTCTTTTCGGTCAACTTTAATAACGTCGTACTTTCTTAGTGAATGATAGTCAACATTATCTTTTATCGGCTTTGTTTCGGCTTGTTTAACTTCCTCTATGAAAGCACAGTATCTATCTCTGGTGATTATTGCGCTATTTGCTTTTTCTTGCAGCAGCGTGCGTAGTGTCCAGGAATCTGCTTTTCTTATCAAATGTCGTTTCCGCGTCTGCATGTATACCATTTTCATCGTAAATATCGTATCCGTGTGACGTAGCCGTGGGTCTGCATGCGGAAGAATGATACCAACAATTGAAATCGAATGCCATTAGATGGGAGCAGCCTAGGTCTTACAAGCAAATGATTAGTATCGGTATGTTCGATTACTGAGTCAGGGCAAAATGGGGGCAAATAGTAATAGATATAGATAGACGAAAAAGCTGCCACGTTGCGAATCGCGCAAAGACGCAAACTGGCCGCCCAAAGTCGGATATGCGTTAATTCTTTCAAGTAATCGGACTTTGGCCAGTCTACTCGGCCAAAGTGCGAAATGGCCGGCCAGTTCACGATCTGGCATCTCTTCGGACTTTGGCTGCAACATAGACGTTATCGCTAGTACCTTAGGCCGCGCCGTGGGTATCTGTGTGGAGTAATTTGCCCTACCGCTCTCTTTTGCAATGGCTTCCAAAAGAAAGAGGGCAATTCAGTGGCTCGACAATGGTGAATCAGCGTAAAAACTGGCCGAAGATTGCGTTCGACTTGTAACTATAGGTGATGGTAAGAGTGAAAAGAAAAAGTGCTCAGAGTGACATCCAAAGCTTTGAAGAAACGAAAACCACTAAACCCTGTCAGTACCAAAAAGGTTGTCCACTAATAGGGGGAATAAATGTGTGTTAATTTTTGTGTCCCAGCCTCGTCGCGCTTTTGTGTCTCGTTTCCGTCGTAGGTGTCGGTGGCCGAGTGGAATGAGACCGACACAGGAATAAAGATAGCACGCTGGTGCAGGTACGAAGGGGAGCAGCCAGAAACTAGAAACACTAGAGTAAATTAGAACGAGATATATATTGCACAAAATTTATACAATACTTAACTTTTACATATATCAGTACTGCAGAATGCTGATACATGAATTAGAGGTCTGCCTAGTGCCTGTCCGATAGCCAAGTCTTCACTGGTGCTTATCTGATTCCTATCTCAGTTTCAAGTGAACGATGTCGTTCAGTCGTGGCCACGAGCGGAGTTGTAACAGAGGGCGCTCGTGGCTGACGTCGTAAGAACGCCGCGCCGTGCGTGCATGGCGGCGCGCGACGAAAGTAGGTAGCGCGCACTTTAGACTTGTGCGACACCACATTAACATCTGCGGTAATATAGAGCCCTGTGATTCCGTGAGGGGTTTAATGAAAGTGATCCTGACGTAACAGGAACTACTGGAAGAGATAGAAAAAATTCAAATGCTTGTAAAGCTTATGGAAAATAACTGCGGGGTCACCAGTCCCTAAACTTACAACTACTTATGAACTAACTTACACTAAAGACAACACAAACATCCATGCCCGAGGGAGGATTCGAACCTCCGACACGTGAGGCAGCATGATTCGCAACGTGGCGCTCCAGACCGCTCGGCTACTCTCATTCGGCGAACTTTAACCCTTTATTTGGCAATGTTGCTCTCAAGCAACATCAAAATTGCGCGCGGTTTTCTGAAAGATGTTTTACGTTTCGTCTTTGTATGGACAAAATAACATTTAAGCTCTGCAATAAAGTAATGTTTCGTTGTCTTTTTCCAAAAGATTAGCAATAAAATGAATCTTTAGCAAACACTCCAAGCATAAGTTACCGAGGTACATGTTTGTTTCAATTTTGTGACGATATTTTTCGTGATACATGGGAAAGTGCTTATAAAATGGATAAGGATGCCTTGAAGTTCATTTATTATTTAAAATTGTTGACGGGTTTTTATAACGGAGACTGAAAATTGACTTATATTTACTGGGAAGTTTTTTTTTTTTTTTTTTTTTTTTTTTTTTTTTTTTTTTTTGTGGTTTTAGGGCGCACAACTTCTATGGTCATTAGCGCCCAGCCAAGAACATAGATTCGCTATGATCTAAAAAAATGTTGACTGTCAGAACATCAACAAGAGGCTAAAAACGAAAGATAAAAGACAATTAAAAGGGTTAAATATCCTTGGATAGGTTGGCCAAGTTCATAAAACGCAAAACCCGAGCAGCTGCTCGTGTGTCATCAGCTAAAATGTCCTCCAGAGTAGACGGAAAGTGAAGGGCTACACGGAGATGATTAAAATTAACACAAGTCAGTAAAACATGTCGCACTGTCAGCAGTTCACCGCAGGAGCATAGCGGTGCAGGTTCGGCGGATAGCAAGTGACGGTGGCTGAAACGGCAATGACCGATCCGCAACCGAGCCAGGATGACCTCCTCCCGCCGAGAGGGGCGTGAGGATGTCCTCCAAGCGGTCGGGATCGGTTTGACAGTTCGCAATTTATTGTTGTACAGTGAAAGCCACACACTGTGCCATTGCGACACGATACTCCGGCGAAGAGCCCGTTGAACATCGTCCGATGGGACGCAAAAGGTAGCCATGCGAGGCAAAAGAGCTGCTGACTTGGCTGCTGTGTCGGCGGCCTCATTCCCGGGCACACCCACATGGCCAGGGACCCACAGGAAAGAAACGTGACAGCTGTCATCCGCCAGCAACTGGAGGGAGCGTTGGATCCGATACACGAGAGGATGGTTCGAGAAAAGGTCCTTAAGACTCTGCAGGGCACTAAGGGAGTCAGAACATATGGCATAGAAAGGGTGGCGGTGGCGGCAGGTATACAAAACGGCCTGGTGGAGGGCGAAAAGCTCAGCCGTGAAGTTTGAGCACCGGTCAGTGAGCTTGTATTGGAAACGGTTGTCCCCGACGACGAAGGCAGATCCGACACCGGCAGTGCTCTTGGAACCATCAGTGTAAATAAATACGGCATTATCGAACCGCGAACGGAGTTCGACAAGCCTCGAGCGGTATACCAAATCCGGAGTGCTCTCCTTGGGGAGCGAACTAAGTTCGAGGTGTGTGTGAACCTGGCCCTGATGCCACGGTGGCAATGGGCTTTCGCTCAACCGAAGGGTGGAAGGAAGGGTAAAATCGAGCCGTTGTAGCAGACGGCGAAACCGAACTCCCGGTGGAAGCAAGGCAATCGCAGACAACTGATATTGGCGATCGAGTGAGTCGTCAAAAAATAATCTGTAAGATGGATGGTTGGGCATCGACCGTAGGCGGCATGCGTACCGACACAAGAGTATGTCACGTCGATTGGTCAAGGGTAATACAGCAGCCTCGGCATACAGACTTTCAACAGGGCTGGTATAAAATGCACCGGTCGCTAGACGTAATCCACGATGGTGGATAGAGTTGAGACGGCGGAGAATCGACGGCCGTGCTGAAGAGTATACAAGGCTTCCATAGTCGAGCTTCGACTGAACAATGGCCTGGTAAAGGTGAAGCAGGACGGTACGATCCGCTCCCCATGACGTGCCACTGAGGACACGAAGAACGTTAAGGGATTGGGCACAACGGGCAGCCAGGTAGGACACGTGTGTGGACCAGCAAAGTTTCCGATCCAACATGAGTCCCAAGAATTTTGTAGTCTCCACGAAAGGGAGAGCAACAGGGCCGAGACGTAGAGAAGGTGGAAGAAATTCCTTGTATCTCCAGAAATTGATACACACAGTTTTCTCAGTGGAGAATCGGAAGCCGTTTGCGATGCTCCAGGAATATAGACGGTCAAGACAGCGTTGGAGAGAACGCTCCAAGAGACACGTCCGCTGGGCGCTACAATAAATTGCGAAATCGTCAACAAAAAGAGATCCGGAGACGTCGGCTGAAAGGCAATCTACGATCGGATTGATTGCAATGGCAAAGAGCGCCACACTCAAGACGGAGCCCTGTGGTACCCCATTCTCCTGGCAAAAGGTATCTGATAAAACAGAGCCCACCCGTACCCGGAACTTGCGATCCGCCAAAAACGCTTGAATGAAAAGAGGAAGGCGGCCCCGAAGGCCCCATGTGTGCAATGTGCGGAGAATGCCCGCTCTCCAACAGGTATCGTATGCCTTCTCCAAGTCGAAGAACACTGCTACTGTTTGACGCTTCTTTAGAAAGTTGTTCATAATGAAGGTCGACAACGTAACGAGGTGGTCAGCAGCAGAGCGGTGTCGACGAAAACCGCATTGGATATTAGTCAGGAGGTGGCGAGATTCGAGGAGCCAGACCAACCGAGCGTTAACCATGCGTTCCATCACCTTACAGACGCAGCTCGTCAGAGAAATGGGGCGATAACTGGAAGGAAGGTGTTTGTCCTTCCCTGGTTTGGGGATGGGGACAACAATGGCTTCACGCCAACTTGTGGGAACATGACCTTCAGTCCATATGCGATTGTAGGTACTAAGAAGAAAGCACTTGCCCGCAGGAGAGAGGTTCTTCAGCATCTCAATATGAATGGAATCGGGCCCGGGAGCAGAAGACCGGGACAGGGCGAGAGCACGATCTAGCTCCTGCATGGTGAAGGCGACGTTATAATTTTCACGATTAAAAGAGCGGAAAGAAGGCGGCCGTGACTCCTCTACCTGTTTGCGAGGGAGAAAGGCAGGGTGGTAATGGGCAGAGCTCGAAACCTCCGCAAAGAAACGACCCAATGCGTTTGAAACATCAGCTGGGTCCACGAGGACTGCGTTCTCCACGGTCAGGCCAGGAATCGGGGAGTGGACCTTGATGCCGGACAAACGGCGTAGGCCACCCCAGACAACCGTGGAGGGAGTAAAACGGTTAAAAGAACTAGTAAAAGCAGTCCAGCAAGCTTTCTTGCTGTCGTTTATGATACGACGGCACTGCGCTCTCATACGTTTGTAATTGATGCAATTCTCCAAAGTTGGGTGGCGGCGGAAGGTGCGTAAAGCACGGCGCCGGGCTCGAAGCGCGTCGCGGCAGGCTGCAGTCCACCAAGGGACCTGGTCACGACGTGGAGAAGAGGATGTACGAGGTATGGAACGTTCAGCAGCAGTGAGAATAACCTCTGTGAGGTATTCGACCTGACTGTCACAGTTGGGAAAATTCTGATTGTGAAAAACAGCCATGGAAGAATAAAGCCCCCAGTCGGCTTTAGAGATGTTCCAACTGGTGGGACGTGGAGATGGGGAATGATGTAGGAAGTGGATGATACAAGGGAAATGGTCACTCGAGTACGTGTCAGAAAGTGCATACCACTCAAACCGACCGGCAAGCTGAGGAGTGCATATTGCGAGGTCTATATGGGAATAAGTGTGTGTTGTGTCTGAAAGGAAGGTCGGTGCACCGGTGTTGAGGCAGACAAGATCGAGGTGGTGTAGAATGTCCACCAAAAGGGAGCCTCTCGGACAAGGTGCCGGAGAGCCCCATAGGGGGTGGTGGGCATTAAAGTCGCCTACCAACACGAAAGGTGAAGGGAGCTGGTCAACAAGGTTTAGCACATCTGCCCTAGTAAGGGCAGATGACGATGGCGAATATATATTACAGAGGGAGAAGGTAAATGTGGATAAGGTGATGCGGACGGCAACTGCCTGTAGGTGAGTGTGCAAGGAAATGGGATGGAAATAGACGTCTCGAAGGAGCATCAGAACCCCTCCATGGGCTGGGACACCTTCCACGGGTGGCAGGTCGAACCGCACAGAGGTGTAGTGTGGAAAGTCTGCACGATCACGTGGACGCAACTTAGTTTCCTGGAGGCAGACTAGAAGCGGGCAGTGCAATCGAAGGAGTAGTTTTAACTCCTCCCGATTAGAACGAATGCCGCGAATGTTCCATTGAAGGAGCGCCATGATAGAAATGAGAGAAGAAATAAGGATAAAAACCAAGTAGCGAGCGGGGTCACCTCGACGGCCGCTGAGGACCGGATTTCGAGGGAGCACTGCTATCGCTGTCTGGGGGCAAAGGGTCATGTTCCATTGGTTCGACCGACACGCCTGCCACCTCCCTGAGTTGATCAGGAGAGGCAGTTTCCACCGCCGGTAAAGGGCCGGGCGCCCGGCAAACGGAGCGTCCCGGTGAAACAGAAGACGGCCGAGGCCGGCAACTGTTGGACGGCGTGACAGATGGGTCACGCCTCGGCGGCGAAGGAGAGGAACTCTTTTTCTTGTCAGCTCTTCTGGAAGAGTGACGGCGGGAAGAGGCAGTTGACGGTTGGGAAGCCTGAGAACGCAGAAAATCCTCACGGACGGGTTCCTTTTTCAAGGTCCGGGCATCTTGTTTAGGTGCCCGCGGTTTACTAGAGGTTGACGAAGACTGTACCTTAGAAGCAGCAGGAGGAAGCGGGGACGTGGAACGGGCAATCTTCGGGCTGGCGGATCGCACAACTGTGTCAGCGAAAGTGAAGTCACATGTCTGGGTACTGGAATCTTTGGTAGGTCGAGTTGAGGTGAGTACCTTACTGTATGTACCCGCTGGGAGGACAGTGGGCTTTCGACTCGCCAACAACTTTCGAGCGGCAGATGTCGATACCTTCTCTGTAACCCGAATTTGCTGGATTACCTTCTCATCCTTGTATACAGGGCAGTCGCGAGAGGAAGCCGCATGGTCACCGTTGCAGTTTAGGCAGTGAGGGGACGGAGGTGGGCAATCCCCCTCATGGGCGTCCCTACCACAAGTGACACACTTTGCTGCATTTGGGCAATGTTCACGGGTATGGTTGTACCTGTGGCACTGAAAACAGCGCGTTGGGTTAGGCACATAAGGTCGGACGGAGATGACTTCATACCCTGCTTTGACCTTCGACGGGAGGTCAACTCTGTCGAACGTCAAAAACACAGTACGAGTCGGTGTCAGATGGTTATCGACCTTTTTCATAACCCTGTGGACGGCTGTCACACCCTGATCGGACATATACGATTGGATATCTTCATCAGACAACCCGTCAAGGGATCTCGTGAAGACTACCCCCCGTGACGAGTTGAGTGTGCGGTGCGCTTCGACCTTAACTGGAAAAGTGTGCAACAACGTAGTACGTATCAGTTTTTGGGCTTGGAAGGCACTTTCCACTTCCAGCAACAATGTGCCATTGCGCTGACGTGAACAGGTTTTAACAGGGCCAGCAATTGCATCGACACCTTTCTGTATAACGAAAGGATTGACAGAATTAAAATCCTTTCCGTCGGTGCGAGAGACTACCAGAAATTTAGGTACATTAGGCAGAGTCTTTTTAGGCTGAGGTGAGTCTAACTTACGTTTATGGGTCAACGTCACGAAAGAAGATAAGGAAGTCATCGCGGAAGTGTCCCCCGTGATTACCGGCGTCTCCGATGGCGCGCTCCTTCCTAGTGGGGGCCCTCTCTGAGGGCTTACCCGCCTTAGGTGATTGTTCACACCTCAGGTCACACCTCCCGAGAACTGACGGAGGGACCAATCGGCACGTTCGGAAGGTACCAGCTCGGGTAATCACCCCTCCCTGGGCCTGGCCTTTACCAGGGGGTACGTACGTGCCTTACTTGTCTACCCGGGGCGGGGAATTACGCGTTACCCCGTCACCTGCTACGCACGATAATGCGTGGGTCGGCCTTCAGACACGCACAGGGAGGAAAGAAGAAGAGGATAGGAAAGGAAGAGAAAGAAGGAAAGAAAAGAAGTGTCTCAAACGCCGAGGCGGAGACTAATGAGGAGAAGAAGGCTAGGAGAGTTCAAGGAGAGAAAGACAGAAAACGAAGGGTAAGAAAGGAAGGAACGAAGGAAGAAAAACCACAACAAGAACCACCGTATCTCACGAAATATGCCCGTCTCCGGGCGAAGGCATAAACCGGGAGGGAAAGTGAAGCAGCCTGGGGCAGAAGAAAGGCTGCTCCGGCTCGGGGCCCCGTGCGCGCCACACACGTACCCACAAAAGAACTGTGGGCCCCCTGGGGGGTTTACTGGGAAGAGGAGACCTGGTAGATCACTACAAAATGGGCAATAAGTCCAAAAGAAACACCATTTCCTGTATCAGTCACTGATGTACGGTATGGCATATGACAATATATTGTCACTTGACAGATTATGGGGCAAAAGGAATTTGCAAGTTTCGTCTTCAGGAATACTTGACTGTAAAATGTGGAAATCCTGGGATTGTTTTAAACTTTACACCAAAAGCGACTTGTTTTCACACGATTCACATGAAAGTCCAAAATAAAATAATTTTACAGTCATAAAACCAACATTGTCGAATTGATGCTGTACCACCATGCGAAGTTTTTGGGCAATGTTACTTACAAACCAGAAACTATGATCATAATCATCATCATCATCATCATCATCATCATCATCATCATCATCGTCATCATGAGAGACTGATAATGACTTTCAGCGTTCAGTCTGGAGCATAGTACCTCTAATAAAATTCCTCCATGATCCCCTAATCAATGCCAACATTGATGCCTCGTCTGATGTTATGCCTTTTACTTCAAAATCATATTGCACCGAATCTAAGTACTTTCTTCTTGGTCTACCTCGACTCCTCTTACCCTCCGCTGCCGAGCTCATGAGTCTATTAGGTTACCTTGCTTCTCCCATGCGTGTAACATGACCCCACCATCTCAGTCTGTTCGCTCTAACTGCTTCATCTATGGTGTTCATTCCCAGTTTTTCCTTTATTTCCTCATTATGGACACCCTCCTGCCATTGTTCCCATCTATTAGTGCCTGCAATCATTCTTGCTACTTTCATATCTATAACCTCTACCTTATGAATAAGGTAACCTGTATCCACCCAACATTCACTCCCTTACAAACAAAGTTGGTCGAAAGATAGAGCGGTGCACCGCTAACTTAGTCTTGGTACTTACTTCCTTCTTGCAGAAGAGAGTAGATCTTAGCTGAGCACTCACTGCATTAGCTTTGCTGTACTTCGATTCCAGTTCTTTCACTATGTTGCCATCCTGTGAGAAAATACATCCCAGGTACTTGAAACTGTCTACCTGTTCTATCTTTGTTCCTCCTATTTGGCACTCAATCTGTTTAAATCTCTTTCCCACTGACATTACTTTCGTTTTGGACATGCTGATCTTCATATCATAACCTTGCACCTCTGATCGAGCTCCGAAATATTATTTTGCAACCTTTCAATTGAATCCGCCATTACAACTAAGTCATCCGCATATGCGAGACTGCTTATTTTGTTTTCACCTATTTTAACCTCGCCCTGTCAGTCTACTGTTTTCAACATATGATCCATGAATAGTATGAACAACAGTGGTGACAGGTTACAGCCTTGTCTTACCCCTGAAACTACCCTGACCCATAAGCTTAATTTGCCATCTACTCTAGCTGCTGCCTCACAGTCTACGTAAAGCCCTTTAATTGCCTGCAGAAGTTTGCAGAAACTATATTTTAAAAAATCCCATAATTCTGTTCACATGGCTCTACACTTTTAATTTAAGTAACAATACTTTTTCTTCTCGTGATTTGTGTGTGTGCCAAATAAAGGCTTAAAGCAAAATTGAATAAATATCAAACTCTTTTCGTGTTTTTGTTTCACTGTACTGCACAATGAAAGTAACAGTTCTATCAGATTTATCAATAACAAGACACCAGCAACAGTTTACGATAGTGTTTCCTCTTTCCCTGTAAACGACATCCCACGTAATCAGACATCCCCCTATGGCCAGTGAGTCTGATAGGCTACACTGAACTGTAGTCGCACGTGTAGTAACTTCATTTGTATCACTTTATAACACCGGATATGTTTGCAACTGTGAGGGTTGACTGCGGTAGGCGACGGATTCTCGACTTCGAACAGAACGTCCTCCAAGTAGGAAAAGACTAAGACGCAGATTTTGGTGACTCATCGGGCAAAGCAGCTCAGCGCTTATAGCTCACTGTCTCCGCCTTCTTCCTACCGTGAGGCGGCAGACTTTAATGCGGCCAGAACTATCATTGAGATGATCTCATATCAAAACCGGTTCAAAAGGTCAAAGTGTTCAAATGTTTGTAGAGCTTATGGGACTTAACTGCGGGTCATCAGTCCCTAAACTTACAAACTACTTATGAATTAGCTAACACTAAGGACGGCACAAATATCCATGCCCGAGGGGGGGATTCGAACCCCCGACCGTAGTGGCCGTGCAGACCGTGACTGGAGCGCCTCAGTCTCCTCGGCCACCGCGGCCGGCATCAAAACCGGACTTTTACTTTGATAAACAGAGCACAGACAATGGTACCGAGAAACACCCACTACTTACATTAACACAGCTTTACACGATCGGCCACAGACGGTAAGCAAACTGCTCAAAAATCAAAAAATGTTCAAATGTTTGTAAATCTATCGGACCAAACTGCGTGGTCATCGGTGCGTAACTTACAAACTAAGGTAAACTTAAGGACAAAACACACACACACACACACACACACACACACACACACACACACACACACACACACACACACACACACACGCGCGCACGCGCGCGCGCGCTCGCGCTCGCGCGCGCGCGCGAAAGCTCCGGGGAGGACTCGAACCTCCGACGGCGAGCAACCGCGTGCTCCGTAGCGAGGAGCCTTAGACCGCTCGGCTACTCCACCGCGGCAGCAAATTGCTGCCGCCCTACTAACCACCCCACTGTTGCAGAGGTTTTATTTTTCCCCCTTGGCTCTCGCCTTGGCACTTCTTGCGATCACTTGTATCTCAGATGCGACCGTGGTAATGGGTGCTCGTGTCCAAACTTGGGGATAACACTGCGGTTCCCATATGCCGTGATCCACCATAACATAAACTAACATATGGAGGTGACAGTAGAACTTTTGAGTTGGTCACCATATTGATGTGGGCGTGGAGGGGCCCTATCCTTCGAGGGGGAAAAAAAGAAAAGCTCTACTTGCAATTTGCGACTTCACCTCCGAGGATGCAGTTGAAGTCGAAGGCGAACTGTAAGGGGATCACGGCATCTCAGCCCGGAAGTTTTAAGTAATGACTTGAGAAATTTATTACAATTAAATGAATACCTAAGTGTTTCACAAGCAGACTGTCGAGGTCAGTTTCCTTTCTGCCCGTTACATTTGAAAGTGCCATTCCGTGAGCACATCTTGAGGCAATGTTCCACATAGAATGACACTTTGTCCTGAATCGTAGACTCCATGTGATGCATGATAGCATTGCTGACTCGTACACGGTGCACAGTCCAGATAAACACGTCACAGGATAGAGTGTCCTAGTCCTATCCTCGTTACTTCACAACTTCAATTCTTTCTCCCCCATCAATATCACTTGGTCCTTCTGAACCCGGCTAGTCACCTTCCTGGATGTTAACCTCCACCTCACTGACGGCTACATCCACACCTCCGTCCACATTAAATATACTAATTACCAACAGTGACTGCACTTTGATAGCAACCATCCATTCCACATCAAAAAGTCCCTACCATACAGCCTTTCCACCCGGGGACGGCGAATCTGCAGTGGTGAGAAGTCCCTTGGCCATTATGCCGAAGGCCTCACGAAGACCTTCACAGACAGACATTACCCTCCTGACCTAGTCCGCAAACAGATTTCCCGATCCATATCTCCATACGCCACCAATCCTTCCACCAACGCCAGTAACCAGTCACAACGAAGTGTCGTCACCCAATACCACCCCAGACTGGAACAACTTAATCACATCCTTCGTCAGGGCTGTTATCATGCCCTGAAATGAGAGACATCTTACGAAGATCCTTCTAAAGCTGTGTTACGTCGCCCATCCAACCTACACATCATCCTAGTGCATCCCTATGCCACTCAACCCCAACCCCTTACCACAGGGATCATATCCCTGTGGAAGACCCGATGCAAAACCTGCCCAATCCATCCAACCAGCACTTCCTATTCCAGTCCTGTCACAGGCTTATCCTACCCCATCAGACGTCAGGCCATCTCTGAAAGCAGCCATGTCATATACCAACTCTGCTGCAATCATTGCACAGCGTTTTATATCGGTATTAAAACAAACCAGCTGTGCGCCAAACTGTGGCAAAAAAAAGGTAGACCACCCTGTGGCACAGCATGCACCTGAACACAGCACTCTGGATTTCAATGGCTGCTTCACTACCCGAGCCATCTGGATCCTCCCTCCACCACCAGCTCTTGTGAACTGCTCATTCTACGGTCCCGCAACCATCCTGGCCTTAGCCTACGATAACTTCCCATCCCTGCAACCTATGCCTAAAATCTACCCCCCCCCCCTTTTTCCTTCCCCACCAATTATCCATGTTTTCCTTACAGCAGTATCACCGCTTACAACGTCCCTTTAATTTATTTTTCTTTATTTTGTTATTTTTCCTAACTTTATTTTTTTCTTTTTTTCCTAAGTTTATTTTTCCTTCTTTTTCCTATTTTTATTTTTCCTAATTATTCTTATCATTTCAAATCTCCCCCATTCCTCCCCATACTCCTCTATACCTCCCTTTTATCCTTTCCCGCCCCTTCCCTTCACTGCATTCATTGCCAAAATTCAAATTCCCGCCTATCAGAGCCTTTAAATTCCATCATGCAATGAGGAAGTTTCTATCCCCACCTTTATCCAGCATCCTTCCCCCTCCACTCCTCACCTCACTCACAGTCTAGCTTGTGTTAACAGACATGATTGTGTGTGTATAGTTGCCTGAGTGATTGCGTGAATGTATGTGTTTCTGACGAAGGCCATGGCCATGGCCTAAAATTAAAGATGTGTGAGTGTGATTATCTACTTTCGTGTCTGTCAGCAGTTCAGCAAGCCTCTTTCCTGTGAGTTGTTACCTATTCTCCATTATTGATATTCCTATCAGTTTTTCCATTGCTAATAAACTTGAATAGATGTCCATACACCCAACCACACATTCACAATCCTCTGCACATATTCAAACAACTACTCACATTTACCCCCCCCCAACCCATTTTTTACCTCCAACACACCCCCAACTCCACACCTTACATGATAAACACACAATTCTCTAGAATGAAATTTTCGCTCTGCAGCGGAGTGTGCGCTGATATGAAACTTCCTTGCAGATTAAAATTGTGTGCCGGAACCGGGACTCGAACCTGGGACCTTTGCCTTTCGCGGGCAAGCGGTCTACCACTGAGTTATCCCGACACGACTGATGGTCCGTCTTCACAAATTTACTTCTGTCAGTACCTCGCCTCCTACTTTCCAAACTTCACAGAAGCTCTCCTGCGAAACTTGCATGGAGGTGAAGTACTGGCAGAATTAATGTTGTGGGGCGGCACCGCGAGTCGTTTCGGGATAGCTCAATGGAAAAGCGCTTGCCCGCGAAAGGAAAAAGGTCCCAGGTTCGAGTCCCGGTTCCGCAACAATTTTAATCAGCCAGGATTTTTTTTTTTTTTTGTGGTTTTAGGGTGCACAACTTCTATGGTCATTAGCGCCCAGCCAAGAACATAGATTCGCTATGATCTAAAAAAATGTAGACTGTCAGAACATCAACAAGAGGCTAAAAACGAAAGATAAAAGACAATTAAAAGGGTTAAATATCCTTGGATAAGTTGGCCAAGTTGATAAAACGCAAAACTCGAGCAGCTGCTCGTGTGTCATCAGCTAAAATTTCCTCCAGAGTAGACGGAAAGTGAAGGGCTACACGGAGATGATTGAAATTAACACAAGTCAGTAAAACATGTCGCACTGTCAGCAGTTCACCGCAGGAGCATAGCGGTGCAGGTTCGGCGGATAGCAAGTGACGGTGGCTGAAACGGCAATGACCGATCCGCAACCGAGCCAGGATGACCTCCTCCCGCCGAGAGGGGCGTGAGGATATCCTCCAAGCGGTCGGGATCGGTTTGACAGTTCGCAATTTATTGTTGTACAGTGAAAGCCACACACTGTGCCATTGCGACACGATACTCCGGCGAAGAGCCCGTTGAACATCGTCCGATGGGACGCAAAAGGTAGCCATGCGAGGCAAAAGAGCTGCTGCCCTGGCTGCTGTGTCGGCGGCCTCATTCCCGGGCACACCCACATGGCCAGGGACCCACAGGAAAGAAACGTGACAGCTGTCATCCGCCAGCAACTGGAGGGAGCGTTGGATCCGATACACGAGAGGATGGTTCGAGAAAGGGTCCTTAAGACTCTGCAGGGCACTAAGGGAGTCAGAACATATGGCATAGAAAGGGTGGCGGTGGCGGCAGGTATACAAAACGGCCTGGTGGAGGGCGAAAAGCTCAGCCGTGAAGTTTGAGCACCAGTCAGGGAGCTTGTATTGGAAACGGTTGTCCCCGACGACGAAGGCAGATCCGACACCGGCAGTGCTCTTGGAACCATCAGTGTAAATAAATACGGCATTATCGAACCGCGAACGGAGTTCGACAAGCCTCGAGCGAAATACCAAATCCGGAGTGCTCTCCTTGGGGAGCGAACTAAGTTCGAGGTGTGTGTGAACCTGGGCCTGATGCCACGGTGGCAATGGGCTTTCGCTCAACCGAAGGGTGGAAGGAAGGGTAAAATCGAGCCGCTGTAGCAGGCGGCGAAACCAAACTCCCGGTGGAAGCAAGGCAATCGCAGACAACTGATATTGGCGATCGAGTGAGTCGTCAAAAAATAATCTGTAAGATGGATGGTTGGGCATCGACCGTAGGCGGCATGCGTACCGACACAAGAGTATGTCACGTCGATTGGTCAAGGGTAATACAGCAGCCTCGGCATACAGACTTTCAACAGGGCTGGTATAAAATGCACCGGTCGCCAGACGTAATCCACGATGGTGGATAGAGTTGAGACGGCGGAGAATCGACGGCCGTGCTGAAGAGTATACAAGGCTTCCATAGTCGAGCTTCGACTGAACAATGGCCTGGTAAAGGTGAAGCAGGACGGTACGATCCGCTCCCCATGACGTGCCACTGAGGACACGAAGAACGTTAAGGGATTGGGCACAACGGGCAGCCAGGTAGGACACGTGTGGACCAGCAAAGTTTCCGATCCAACATGAGTCCCAGGAATTTTGTAGTCTCCACGAAAGGGAGAGCAACAGGGCCGAGACGTAGAGAAGGTGGAAGAAATTCCTTGTATCTCCAGAAATTGATACACACAGTTTTCTCAGTGGAGAATCGGAAGCCGTTTGCGATGCTCCAGGAATATAGACGGTCAAGACAGCGTTGGAGAGAACGCTCCAAGAGACACGTCCGCTGGGCGCTACAATAAATTGCGAAATCGTCAACAAAAAGAGATCCGGAGACGTCGGCTGAAAGGCAATCTACGATCGGATTGATTGCAATGGCAAAGAGCGCCACACTCAAGACGGAGCCCTGTGGTACCCCATTCTCCTGGCAAAAGGTATCTGACAAAACAGAGCCCACCCGTACCCGGAACTTGCGATCCGCCAAAAACGCTTGAATGAAAAGAGGAAGGCGGCCCCGAAGGCCCCATGTGTGCAATGTGCGGAGAATGCCCGCTCTCCAACAGGTATCGTATGCCTTCTCCAAGTCGAAGAACACTGCTACTGTTTGACGCTTCTTTAGAAAGTTGTTCATAATCAAGGTCGACAACGTAACGAGGTGATCAGCAGCAGAGCGGTGTTGACGAAATCCGCATTGGATATTAGTCAGGAGGCGGCGAGATTCGAGGAGCCAGACCAACCGAGCGTTAACCATGCGTTCCATCACCTTACAGACGCAGCTCGTCAGAGAAATGGGACGATAACTGGAAGGAAGGTGTTTGTCCTTCCCTGGTTTGGGGATGGGGACAACAATGGCTTCACGCCAACTTGTGGGAACATGACCTTCAGTCCATATGCGATTGTAGGTACTAAGAAGAAAGCACTTGCCCGCAGGAGAGAGGTTCTTCAGCATCTCAATATGAATGGAATCGGGCCCGGGAGCAGAAGACCGGGACAGGGCGAGAGCACGATCTAGCTCCTGCATGGTGAAGGCGACGTTATAATTTTCACGATTAAAAGAGCGGAAAGAAGGCGGCCGTGCCTCCTCTACCTGTTTGCGAGGGAGAAAGGCAGGGTGGTAATGGGCAGAGCTCGAAACCTCCGCAAAGAAACGACCCAATGCGTTTGAAACATCAGCTGGGTCCACGAGGACTGCGTTTTCCACGGTCAGGCCAGGAATCGGGGAGTGGACCTTGATGCCGGACAAACGGCGTAGGCCACCCCAGACAACCGTGGAGGGAGTAAAACGGTTAAAAGAACTAGTAAAAGCAGTCCAGCAAGCTTTCTTGCTGTCGTTTATGATACGACGGCACTGCGCTCTCATACGTTTGTAATTGATGCAATTCTCCAAAGTTGGGTGGCGGCGGAAGGTGCGTAAAGCACGGCGCCGGGCTCGAAGCGCGTCGCGGCAGGCTGCAGTCCACCAAGGGACCTGGACACGACGTGGAGAAGAGGATGTACGAGGTATGGAACGTTCAGCAGCAGTGAGAATAACCTCTGTGAGGTATTCGACCTGACTGTCACAGTTGGGAAAATTCTGATTGTGAAAAACAGCCATGGAAGAATAAAGCCCCCAGTCGGCTTTAGAAATGTTCCAACTGGTGGGACTTGGAGATGGGGAATGATGTAGGAAGTGGATGGTACAAGGGAAATGGTCACTCGAGTACGTGTCAGAAAGTGCATACCACTCAAACCGACCGGCAAGCTGAGGAGTGCATATTGCGAGGTCTATATGGGAATAAGTGTGTGTTGTGTCAGAAAGGAAGGTCGGTGCACCGGTGTTGAGGCAGACAAGATTGAGGTGGTGTAGAATGTCCACCAAAAGGGAGCCTCTCGGACAAGGTGCCGGAGAGCCCCATAGGGGGTGGTGGGCATTAAAGTCGCCTACCAACACGAAAGGTGAAGGGAGCTGGTCAACAAGGTTTAGCACATCTGCCCTAGTAAGGGCAGATGACGATGGCGAATATATATTACAGAGGGAGAAGGTAAATGTGGATAAGGTGATGCGGACGGCAACTGCCTGTAGGTGAGTGTGCAAGGAAATGGGATGGAAATAGACGTCTCGAAGGAGCATCAGAACCCCTCCATGGGCTGGGACACCTTCCACGGGTGGCAGGTCGAACCGCACAGAGGTGTAGTGTGGAAAGGCTGCACGATCACGCGGACGCAACTTAGTTTCCTGGAGGCAGACTAGAAGCGGGCAGTGCAATCGAAGGAGTAGTTTTAACTCCTCCCGATTAGAACGAATGCCGCGAATGTTCCATTGAAGGAGCGCCATGATAAAAATGAGAGAAGAAATAAGGATAAAAACCAAGTAGCGAGCGGGGTCACCTCGACGGCCGCTGAGGACCGGATTTCGAGGGAGCACTGCTATCGCTGTCTGGGGGCAAAGGGTCATGTTCCATTGGTTCGACCGACGCGCCTGCCACCTCCCTGAGTTGATCAGGAGGGTGAGTTTCCACCGCCGGTAAAGGGCCGGGCGCCCGGCAAACGGAGCGTCCCGGTGAAACAGAAGACGGCCGAGGCCGGCAACTGTTGGACGGCGTGACAGATGGGTCACGCCTCGGCGGGGAAGGAGAGGAACTCTTTCTTGTCAGCTCTTCTGGAAGAGTGACGACGGGAAGAGGCAGTTGACGGTTGGGAAGCCTGAGAACGCAGAAAATCCTCACGGACGGGTTCCTTTTTCAAGGTCCGGGCATCTTGTTTAGGTGCCCGCGGTTTACTAGAGTTTGACGAAGACTGTACCCTAGAAGCAGCAAGAGGGAGCGGGGACGTGGAACGGGCAATCTTCGGGCTGGCGGATCGCACAACTGTGTCAGCGAAAGTGAAGTCACATGTCTGGGTACTGGAATCCTTGGTAGGTCGAGTTGAGGTGAGTACCTTACTGTATGTACCCGCTGGGAGGACAGTGGGCTTTCGACTCGCTAACAACTTACGAGCGGCAGATGTTGATACCTTCTCCGTAACCCGAATTTGCTGGATTACCTTCTCATCCTTGTATACAGGGCAGTCGCGAGAGGAAGCCGCATGGTCACCGTTGCAGTTTAGGCAGTGAGGGGACGGAGGTGGGCAATCCCCCTCATGGGTGTCCCTACCACAAGTGACACACTTTGCTGCATTTGGGCAATGTTCACGGGTATGGTTGTACCTGTGGCACTGAAAACAGCGCGTTGGGTTAGGTACATAAGGGCGGACGGAGATGACTTCATACCCTGCTTTGACCTTCGACGGGAGGTCAACTTTGTCAAAAACACAGTACGAGTCGGTGTCAGATGGTTATCGACCTTTTTCATGACCCTGTGGACGGCTGTCACACCCTGATCGGACATATACGATTGGATATCTTCATCAGACAACCCGTCAAGGGATCTCGTGAAGACTACCCCCCGTGACGAGTTGAGTGTGCGGTGCACTTCGACCTTAACTGGAAAAGTGTGCAACAACGTAGTACGTATCAGTTTTTGGGCTTGGAAGGCACTTTCCACTTCCAGCAACAATGTGCCATTGCGCTGACGTGAACAGGTTTTAACAGGGCCAGCAATTGCATCTACACCTTTCTGTATAACGAAAGGATTGACAGAATTGAAATCCTTTCCGTCGGTGCGAGAGACAACCAGAAATTTAGGTACATTAGGCAGAGTCTTTTTAGGCTGAGGCGAGTCTAACTTAGTTTATGGGTCAACGTCACGAAAGAAGATAAGGAAGTCATCGCGGAAGTGTCCCCCGTGATTACCGGCGTCTCCGATGGCGCGCTCCTTCCTAGTGGGGGCCCTCTCTGAGGGCTTACCCGCCTTAGGTGATTGTTCACACCTCAGGTCACACCTCCCGAGAACTGACGGAGGGACCAATCGGCACGTTCGGAAGGTACCAGCTCGGGTAATCACCCCTCCCTGGGCCTGGCCTTTACCAGGGGGTACGTACGTGCCTTACTTGTCTACCCGGGGGCGGGGAATTACGCGTTACCCCGTCACCTGCTACGCACGATAATGCGTGGGTCGGCCTTCAGACACGCACAGGGAGGAAAGAAGAAGAGGATAGGAAAGGAAGAGAAAGAAGGAAAGAAAAGAAGTGTCTCAAACGCCGAGGCGGAGACTAATGAGGAGAAGAAGGCTAGGAGAGTTCAAGGAGAGAAAGACAGAAAACGAAGGGTAAGAAAGGAAGGAACGAAGGAAGAAAAACCACAACAAGAACCACCGTATCTCACGAAATATGCCCGTCTCCGGGCGAAGGCATAAACCGGGAGGGAAAGTGAAGCAGCCTGGGGCAGAAGAAAGGCTGCTCCGGCTCGGGGCCCCGTGCGCGCCACACACGTACCCACAAAAGAACTGTGGGCCCCCTGGGGGGATCAGCCAGGAAGTTTCACACAATTCTCTACGTTAGACTCTCTCTCTCTCTCTCTCTCTCTCTCTCTCTCTCTCTCTCTCTCTCTCTCTCTCTCTCTCTGTGTGTGTGTGTGTGTGTGTGTGTGTGTGTGTGTGTGTGCAAATGTTTGTATAGATTGTGGGACTTAACTACGGGGTCATCAGTCCCTAAACATACAAACTACTTAACTAGCTAACAGTAAGAACGGCACAAATATCCATTCCGGAGGTGGGATTCGAACCCCCGACCGTAGCGACCGTGCAGACTGACTGGCGCGCCTCAGTCCCCTCGGCCACCGCGGCAAAAATGCAGAGTACCACTATAAGTGACATACCCAGCCAACAAGAATATAGAGGAAACAGTAGGATGTAAGGAAGACATAACAAAACTGTAAGTAAAATGTTTACATACGTTTTATAAACTCTTACGGTGCAAAGATCGATTGAAACTGTTTCTAACCGAAACAACAAAACGATTTGTACAATCCATTGTATACCTTTACAGAAACACTGAAGATGCTTTATAAATAACAGCGAAACGCGTCTGAAACGAAGATTTATCGTTATTTGCAGTCAGCAAAAGACAGTCAAACCCATTATTCTTGATTGTAATTCTTTGAATATTTTCACCAGGTCATCCGACAATGGGCAGAGCGCCGCGGGGGAGTAGCCGAGCGGTCTAAAGCGTCTCGCTGCGGAGCACGTGGTTGCTCGCCGTTGAGGTTCGAGTCCTCCCTGGGGCATGGGTGTGTGTGTTTGTCCTTAGGTTAGTTTACCTAGGTTTAAGTAGTTTGTAAGCTACGGACTGATGAACACTGTTTGTCCGATAGATTTACAAACATTTGAACATTTTGATGGGCAGAGCCCGAAACGCGTCATTTTAAATATATTCATAAACATCCCGGGAATAGTTTTTCGCGACTTTTCAGCCTTTTTTAGTTGTATAATTGAATTCATAATGGTCGCACATCTCTACTACGATTTTCAGTTAGATTGTACATGTTCATCGTTCGTCCGACATTAATTTCTGAGCGTATTTCTTGCAGACTTATTTGTCAGCACGGTCAACTCTGCACAAACGCCGCTGCTCTTTGTCGTTTAATGCTGCGAGTAGGCCACTCAGTTGTCCATGGCGAGAGCTAGAGCCTGAAATATGGCGTTCTCGGTACGCTCTTGACACTTTCTATCTCTGAATATTCAATTCCCTAACAGTTTCCACGACTCTATCGTCAACTGCGAAAGTCAGTTAATTCCCGCCATGTGGCTATAATCACGCCGGAAAAGTTCATACCAGTCATCGCAATGCAAAGCACAGCTCTGTTGGTGTATTTTTTTTTTTTTTTTTTTTTTTTTTTTTTTTTTTTACAACTTGTTTATGCAACGCTACCGCCCTCTATCTGTGCATATCGTTATCCCACGACCTTTGTCGGTGTATTTTACACCAAACACTGAATTTTCGTACACTTTTTCATCTATGCCGCAGGGACTACTCGAACCTCCGACGGCTAGTAACCGCGCGCTTCGCAGCTAGGCGCCTTAGAACGCTCGGCCACTCCACCGCGCCGTAAATGTCCCTTATCGAAACTTTAAGTATGAAGTCTCCTGTATAATCTCTAGGAGCCTGTAACAGGAAGATTTAAAATCCAGAATTAGCAACGGAAGGGTTTTGTGAGAGTATTTTGGGCAGTTCAAACCGTCTGTGCGGGCGGCTAAAGACTTAAATAGACATGCAAAATTGAAACAGGTTTTTCTGTTAATATAAATAAAGCTTTCAAAACTTCCGACATGTCTAAAGAGGAAAGCTGTTACTTCCATCTATATTACTAATTACTATTTATAGCAGTGAGTTGTGGATTTCTGATGTAATGGCTACTCAAAAATTTGGGATTATGAGGCGAGAAATGGAGAGACGATTGATTGAAGAGAAGAAGCAAAACTGATGAATTAGGAATAGACCTTACTGGCAGCCATAATTAATTATGTAATTACAAGTTCTGAAAGTAAAGAAACAAAGTTCTGACAGTTTAAACAATTTTCTTAAGCTGAAGAATACGAAACTGTGTGTAAAATTTCTTTCTGTTGATCGATCTCTGCATATTGCAAGTTCCTCTCCTTTGAGTGTCTCTCAGCAACAGCACTTTCCGTTCTTCAAACTCTTGCTTGTGCTACTACTTCACTTCCAAGCAGAAAATTACTTCCTGCCAGTGGTTTCCCAGTCTCTCCCTCCCAACTACGTCCTCCTCTTCCCAGTACTTATCTTATCCACACTCATCCCACTCTTATCTCCATTAAACAATGCATCGCCCCTGTAAGGTGAATGTTTACTTAATTAACAAGGGGTTCTGACCATTAAATCTTTTACCTGGACGTGAAAGTTTCTTATATATAATTCTGTTCATGAAGGACCACAGAAAAGTCACTGGATTTGCACTGACGAGTAAGTGATCTATTTTGTTGTATATACACGTAAATACATTTACAAAGAGAAACGCTTCTACTCTAACTAGGATACGTTGCTCGCGAAAATCCTTCACTTCCCATCAAGTTTTTCAGGTAATTTGCGTTAATTATAAAGTAAATTTCGAAACTGGGAAACCCCTTCCCAATAGTCCCGATTGCCGCCACTACTAGTTTCTTCAGGTTCTCTGCTGAAAGTACCCTGGCGCTACGATCAGTTATCAGCAACGACTACTGTAGCCAGAGAATCAAAAGTATATGGCGTCTGTTAAAATTCCGGAACATTATTCGCCCCGATGGAGTGTTGTAATCTGTGTGCAGGCCTATGGTGAATCTATAACTGCCGGTAGTTTTATTTTTGCATGTCTGTTATTGTTCAGAGCTCTATTGACCATAACCAGACTGGCAGAACATTCTCTTACAGTTTGCGAATTTCAAGATGGGAAAGCAGTAACGTATAGGGATTAGATTTTTGCGTGAACATTTAACAAACACACCAAATGATGCAGAAAGGCCTCGGCAATAAGTTCTTAGAGCTCACCCGGTGTTAGGAATGGTACACGCGGTTTATGAATGGTCGGACGGACATACGACGTCTACCGACGACGCTTATGTGAGGAACGTCAACGAAATTGGGGCCGCTAATCAAAGAGTCACTAGCCGAGAGTGAGGGAGGAGTCTCATCTCCGACGGGAACTACCGCCCATTTCGTAGTATGACGCCTTTTGACCACGTGGCAATTCAGTGCGACAGCACGACCGTCCATCTGCTGTGCGGAGTCAAGCCGGAACGACTTTGATTTAGGGATGGGAAAGAAGCGAGCGCTTTAAAACGATACCTGTAGTTTAGTTATATCTCTTGTGTCGGTTTTAGAGGTTTTTAAGATATTACCAATAACCAGTGATTCTAAATGTTTTCCAATAGTTTGAAAAAATACAAATATGAATTCCGACTTAAGCTGTTATTCTTTAGTTGGTCTGGCCGGAGAGCGTGTTCGGATGGCCAAGTGGTTAAGGCGACCGCTCGCGATAAAGCGGGAGATCCGGGTTCGAGTCCCTGTCCGGCACAAATTTTCATGTGTTGCAAAATCATAGACCAACCAAAGAATAATATTTGTATAATTAACATTTATAGCTACGGACCATCGGCAATTCAGTTCATTTAGAAGTCTCATTGTAAGTTTGAAAAAAATTACAAGAACTAGTAGTATTTAAACCTGCTGTTAGGTAATCGCAGGATCTCGCAAATGCGGTCAGTGAAGTTGGATTTGAAGATATTAATAGACCGAAGCTGGTCAAAGTATATATTGTTAAGCAACGCCATCATTGACTGCTTTATCAATAAGTTAAAGATCGCAGTGTCGCTGACAATGATGTTTTCGGTTTTAAATGGGCAAATGATACTGGTACACGTAGTACCTTTCCGCATACTTGCGAAGTATGGGTGCACACCAACAGGAACATATCCATCATGTTGTAATACGAAAGTGACTTGAGTTTCAGATAAGGGCATTTCTGAGCTCCAAAGTATGGCATTTCCGAAAATTTGATCATACTTTGTAAAACTGTCAATACTGCTAATTGTCTTTATTAAGGTAAGAGGTTTCAGCAGAGCCCGCAACTGGCATACCTGCGTCCCAGGGACCCGAACTATTCCCTCCCCCCCCCCCCCCCCCCCAGCGCTATGATGTGTGTCTTAGCACTGACTTGCCTCTCCCTGTACTCCATCACTCAGTTGGCTTCCTGCCCGCAACATTGTTGCATGCGTGTCTTTATTAGTAGATGTAGCGGTCCCGAGACCTAGCAGTACCTTTACTGAAAGATATTTTTTCCCCGTGATATTGTTTTCAGTATCTTGCTTCAAAAAAAGGGTAAAATTTCACTTATCATCCTGGCAGCCTCGCGTTATTATGATGGCAACAGCAATACGGTAGAATGTCTTTGCCAAGATGTTAATATTCTTAGAAATACACATAGAATGACTTGTTTAGTTTTTCGTACAGACCGTAAAGTAATTGGGTGATGTTCCTGCTATATGGTTGACAGGGTCTTGCATGCACCCTTGGCCGCTCAGTAAAAGTAATTGCCGTCGTAAAACGAAGATTTCATGACAAAACATTTGCGCTGTCACGTGATAGGCTAATACCAATATCACATAATCGCCAACTTTATCAGGCGACGCCGTCACGGCGCACAGTGGTTCAGAACGGACTAATCTCTGGCCAAAAGTCGAAAAGTGAGAATAATAACTTCAAAATTTCCAATTTTAGGTTTTTGGATCGCTGATTACGAATTGATAATAGATTCATGATATTTGAAATTCTAAAATGGAAAACAATTTTGTAGAATATGTAAATTTCTATTTTATTTTATGTAGGCGTACATAATTCCATACGACTTGCACTGGACGGGGTGGGGTGGAGAGCTGCATCAAACCAGTCTGCGGACTGAAGACCACAACAACACAATTCCATACAATACATCCCATTAGATTGATCAATTGGATTGATTAAAAATCATAATCTGCGTCAGATGGATTCGTCGTACAAGTTTCGATTTCTGCTGAGGGTAAGCTACTATTTGTGACATACTCTTCTGGTGTTTCCAGCAGTTCTATTACATATGAAGGTAATGGTGCACTATTTTTAATTTTTGAAAATTAGTTATCAGTGGGTCCGAGGATGCAAGAAGCCGACGAAAAACGTCAGACATTGTCTTCTCTCGCATAGATTTTCGAGAAAAATTTTCGCGGTGGCGACGAATGTCTTTTTTCCTCGCTTGTTCAGCATCCTCGGAAAATTGTCTGATTGGCAAGACACGCAATTATCGCGTAGCTACGAATTAAAACGGTATGTACCAATATTGCAATCGGATACCAGGAATATAGCTTAACATATCGTTTCGCGATGTCTAAGCGATCAACTCTGAACTTGTCGATATGTACAGCGAAACCACTCGTCATTGTCTGCAAAATCACTTTGCAACTTGCTACGATGAAAAGTCCAGTGAGGGTCATCAAAATGTGTGGCTTTTATCCGATCGTGATGTATCAGAATTAGGAGTAGATTCGTCCCCGTTTTTGAATTCCGCATTCTAGAACAAACCGCAATAACGTCAACTCGAAAGTGGAAAAAACGTTTAAATGAAATATTTCAATGATATAAGAAAAAGGAAAATATACAACCGCAATAGCTACGTCCTGATCAAGCCGTTCTTCATGATTGGCGTAAAAACGCATCAGAATTCTGCAGCTATCCTACCATTTTTTCTTCATTGTGAATAGGAGATTCCTTAAACATTTCCTTTCATCAACTGAAATTGCGAAAGGACATCCTTCAGATTCAGTAAAATATTTTTCCAGAACTTCTACTTGTTTGTTAAATTTCGAGCTCCATTCATCACAGAGCCAAAAATATTTATCTGCATGTACAAATAAGCTCTTTGCATGTAAGTCCAGTTAAAATTGTTTATATCTATAACATATATATATGATTGATATTATGTTTTACAATTTGTGTTTATTCTCCATGAATAATATCTGAAATAATATTTGTAAATATATTTCTGTAAAAATTGTCATTACGATTGGAATTTTATTTAAAATCTGTATTCACAAAGCTACACCGTTGCAATAATATACCGTAATTATCTCCACAATACTTTAGAAAGAGCCTTTCAAGCCTCAGCTATAGGAAGTTGAGGGGAGAGCATCGCCATTAGTCAAAGTGCGTAATGCGCACGACAGCGTGCACAGTAACACTAAAATCGTTAATGCTCTAAATGGGCAACTTTCGAGCAGCTAATTCTTGAAAATTTCATTAATAGATCAACAAACATGTCCTTAATTCTAGCGTTCAAATGTGTTAAAACTTTTTGGATACCGCCACAAATGTATTTCTAAAGAAGCCAGAAAACATAATAATCACGATTACCTTTAGCATAACGTTTCATAAATAACGACA
Source organism: Locusta migratoria (assembly GCA_026315105.1). Classification (NCBI taxonomy): domain Eukaryota; kingdom Metazoa; phylum Arthropoda; class Insecta; order Orthoptera; family Acrididae; genus Locusta; species Locusta migratoria. The sequence continues at coordinate 402,734,493 of CM048748.1, forward strand.
AACATTTTCGAACATTGAAGTACATAAAATGTTTCTAAAAACCTTCATAAACATTTTCCATTTTGGAAAATTTTAATCGGACGCTTCGTTTTAAGATTCTGTATGATTTTCCGAAGCACTGTATATCTGACCACTGACGCGTCGCTCGTGTGTTTCTACGAGAGGCAACTTCCGACTGTCCCAGGGAAGCAGGTGTACAATATTGTGACCTCTGCTAATGAGATCTGAGTGCCCCAAACCTCCCTCAACAAGAATCCATTCCAAAAACATTGATCTTTCAACCTTCATTTTTCGACTTTTGGCCAGGGAATCGGCCGTTCTGAACCACTGTGCGGCGGTAAGTATAACCCAAAAACGTGAATGAGAATGTTACTGTGAACGAAGAAATGGCCTATGACAGTGTTACACACTAGGCTAGATTAAGCAGGTGTATTTTTTTTCTTTTCAGAAAAGATCAGATTACCTACTTGTGATATTCTAGACATGACTCCAAGACGTCAGGAGCAACCCAAGGCTCACAATGAAGCTTGTGTTACCAAATCAAAGAGGTGAGATGGTCAGTGTGCCCATCTAAGGAAGATAGGAAAGCATCACGGGAATGTCATACGCCATTGTGTTTAGAATATTCCACTGTTTTATGTCCAAAATGATTCGGTGGTTTGGACGAATAAAATAACTGAAATTGTTTGGTAAAGACGCTGAACAACTGAAAACTCAAACCTTGTATGCAGTTCCTGCATAATTTTACGTCGCGATTCCAACCGTCTGCATTAATCCACGATGTCAACATGTCGAAAAACCTGTATTTCAGCCTCAGCCAACTGCAAATTATCAATGTGCAATAATTGGTTACTGGTTTTTTATTAAATTACGGGGTCGTTAAATTTTACTGGTAATTTGGAAGAAGCGTTGCATATCGCAGTTGCAGCCTACTATCTGTACATTTCGAACACGAGCATCGCAGTGCCATCGTTTCTTGTTCACTCGCAATAATTTAAGCTGTAGTCTTAGGTTCCTTCCTAGCCACATATCTATAAAAAATATTAACTACTTTTGTCGATGAGAATAGACATATACAATCTAGCTTGTCAAAAGTGCTTTGTCTACTACTCAACACGGTGATGCCACGGGTCAATGACAACGGGTGGAATCGCGTACGATAATGTCCCGAATTGTTCCTGTTGTGTACTATTTTCGGAAGTTACGTAGTCATTCGACTGAAAATGTGGCACTAAAATATCTCCAAATGTGTCAAGAGAAATTGTTATATTGCTTTGGAATTTTTCTTCCGGTTTACAGTTGTGAAGCATAGTCTATTTTGCCGGCCGAGGTGGCCGAGCGTTCTGTGGCGCGTCAGTCAACTGAACGGTGACTACGGTCGGGGGTTCGAATCCCCCCTCTGTTATGGATATTTTTGCAGTCCTTAGTATTAGCTAGTTCATAAGTAGTTTGTAAGTTTAGGGACTGATGACCCCGTAGTTAAGTCCCAGAAGCTCTACAAACATTTGAACATAGTCTATTTCCTGTTTATATGTGAAGTGACAGTTGTGTAGCTTGCTATTCGTAAGTAATCTGTATGTGCTTCACATTTCATATTTTTATGAACTTCACTGTTTTTTGTAACGTCTTAAAAAAAAAAAAAAAAAAAAAAAAAAAAAAAAAAAAATGAATGAAATTTTGAAACTGTAGTAATATTTAAATTTCACCTGTTTTAACCAAAACAAACTCAAACCTTACAAAAATCACTCCACTCTATTTTTGTGGCGTTAGCACAGGAACCGTAATAAATATTTTGGTAAAAAAACACTGTCTTAGTTGCACAAAAGCGATGTTTCATTTATTTGTACATGATGCGTTTCGCCTCTTTTGGACATCATACAAAAATAAAGGAGGGAATTTACAAATTTGGGTAATTTGGTAGAACCCGTGTACATCGAAGAAACGGTATTGCCGTCGATATATACAGAATGTTCGATATAGTGTTTCTGAACTGGAGATTCAGACGCTACGCGCCCTCACGTACTTAAAAATACCTTGTTTAACCTATATCTGACGTTACGGCTACGCTGGTGATCACTTTTTTTAAAGTCAAAGTTGGGTTTGGTATAGGTTAAATAAGAAGTATTTTTTTATTTTTATCTTTATTTTTATTATTTTAGTACGTGAGGGCGCGTAGCGCCCGAATCTGCGGTTCAGAAACACTATATCGAACATTCGATATATATATCGATGGCAATGCCGTTTCCTTCGATGTACACGGATTCTACCAAATTACCCAAACTTCAAAATGTTCAAATGTTTGTATAGCTTATGGGACTTAACTATGGGGGTCATCAGTCCCTAAACTTACAAACTACTTACGAACGAGCTAACACTAAGGACGGCACAAATATCCATGCCCGATGGGGGATACGAACCCCCGACCGTAGTGGCCGTGCAGACCGTGACTAGAGCGCCTCAATCCCCTCGGGCATACCCAATCTTGTTTTAAAAGGAGTTAACTCCTGTTTTAAAACATGTTTGTAAATTTCTCCCTTTCAACGTCTGATGATGCCCAGAAGAGGCGAAACGCATCATGTGTAAATAAATGCAACATCGCTTTTGGGCAACCAAGACTGTTTTTTCACCAAAACACTCAAACCTTTGGGTGTGTCCTGAGAACCCAGATGTATCTTATGCGTTACAATTTTTAGGTGTACCAGTTATGGGCTAAAACATACATGAACGGATCTTGCCGGCTGTTTAACGGCACTTGCCCCAGCTGGGTGCCTGGCGCTCACCTGGCGATGCGGACGCACAGTTAGAACAGGATCCCGGCGTGGGCGCGCTCCCGCGTGTGTACTTTCTCCCGGCTGGTCGGCGTCCGCGTCCTCAGCTCCAGCGCGACTGTCGGTGTTGGCACACAGACGCTCGCGAACTGGGCGAGGCGAGGCGGGCCGTGACGTCATGGCACTGTGCGGCCACCTGCCGGCCGCGGCCAGCACCACGCCAGCTGCGGCTGGAGCCCACGCCGCCTGACCTCCGGCGCACCGCTTGCGTCACTGCCTGACATACGCGTCCCCGCGTCCCTGCCGACTGAATCACCACAGGCGGCAGGCGGCAGGGACGCGATAAAATACAAACACCTGCCGTCCCTCTCTCACCTCCTGACATTGTGTACGTACGCACTTTCCATAACAAACACGTCGTTGTTTTATTTTGCACTGGTTTGTCGAACATGCACGAGAGGAAGTCAGTGCAGGGATAGGTGTAGGCCAGTGGCGGCGCGTCCTATCTGTTCACTGCTTCTCTGAACCCCCAGAAAAAGCTCGTCGTGAAAATAAATAAATAGGTTTACAGATTTGTCACTGGCTGGAAGACTTCCTAAGTAATAGAACGCAGTACGTTGTTAACGACGGCGAGTGTTCATCAGAGACGAGTGTATCGTCAGGCGTGTCCCAGGGGAGTGTGATAGGACAGCTATTATTTTCTATCTATGTAAATGATCTGATGGACAGACTAACTTGTAATTTGCGGTTGCTTGCTTATGATCCTGTGGTGTACGCGAGGGTGTCGTCTTTAACTGACTGTAATAGCATACAGGATGACTTAGACAAAATTTCTAGTTGGCGCGAAGAATGGCAGCTAGCTCTCAATGTAGAAAAATGTAAGGTGATGCGCATGAATAGGAAAAACAATCCCATAATGTTCGAATACAGCATTAGTAGTGAGCTTCTTGATGCTGTCGCGTCGTTCAAATATCTAGGCGTAACATTGCAGAGCGATATGAAATAGAATGAAAATGTAATGACAGTTGTGAGTAAGGCGGACAGTCGACTTGGGTTTATTGGGAGAATTTTGGGAAGATGTACTTCACCTGTAAAGGAGACCGCGTATAAAACGCTTGTACGACCACGTCTTGAGTATTGCTCAAGTGTTTGGGACCCGCAGCAGATCAGTTTAAAGGAAAACGTACAGGCAGTTCAGAGGCGAGCAGCTAGGTTTGTTACTGGTAGGTTCGGCCAATGCGCGAGTGTCACGCAAATGCTCCGGCAACTCAATTGGGGATTGCTGGAGGAAAGACGACGTTCTTTTCGTGAATTTCTGTTGAGGAAATTTAGAGGGTCGGAATTTAAAGCTGAGTGTAGTACGATCTTGCTGCCGCCTACTTACATTTCGTGTGGTGATCACAAAGACAAGATAAGAGAAATTAGCGTTCGTACGGAGGCATATAGGCATTCTTTTTTTCCTCGTTCTATTTGGGAGTGGAATAGGAAAGGAAATGCGTAGTAGTGGTACAGTGTACCCTCCGCCACGCACCTTATGGTGAATTGCGGAGTATGTATGTAGATGTAGCTGTAGAAAGTAAAAGTGTTTTAATCTATAATTCCTCATTTCGTTCTTCTATCAGATCATTTTATATGCACATCATTTTTATCTCATGAGAATCCTTTAGGTCGTCGAGACAGCACGTATACGAGTCGCTAGGCGGTCGCTTAATATGGACGGCAGTGGCGCAGCGTTGCAATGTGCATTCGAGGCTGAGGTTCAAATTCTCTTCTGAACCTCTTGATGCGTAAAGTCAGCGCCACACACCAGACGTAAGAGAACGATCGTGGAGAAGGCAGCGATCGACTGGAAGCTAATTGCAAGCAGGCGCCGCGCATCCTGGAGGGAGTAACCGAAGATGCGCGCCCTCTACAAGCGGCTATATCTAGGACGACATACGTCTGGACAGCCCGTCAGTTACTATTACTAGGCAGCTACGAAGTCAGAAATAGGACAGTACTAAGTCAGAACACGGCTGCGAACTTAGCAGTCACTAGGTATCAGCACAGATAGCATTATACGGAAGACGCCGGGAGACGCAAGAAGAGAGAGGAAACAGACTTATGTTCTAAAATTGAGTATTATAGTGTTCAGTCACTAAAACTTGTATTATTAACCTGAATAGTTGTTGCAGTTGACCTCGAATCCTGTACCAGAACCTTTCCTGACAACTAGACCGAGACGAAGGTAACAACAAAAGGCGACGAGGTCACAACAGAACCCCCTGGCGGCAGCATGTGGGCGCTCCCGTGGCAGGGAGGGGCGAGGATAAATGCCGCTTTTAACATTGGGGTTGGAGCTGGTAGAAATGCCAGCTCCTGACTACTCGACCTCTGGCGGTTACACACGAATGATCCCGAAGCAAAGGCAATGGAGTTACTGCGCACCTCGCCTTGCGTATGCGCAAATCCTCCAAGAATGCAACATCCGCTTTCCATATTAGTGTTTAGCACGTTGAATATTCATCAAAACACATCACATTTGATAAAACATAACTATACATTACAGACGCATCAACTGTAAAAGCCTTCAGAAGATCCGATCATGAATAATAACGAAGTCACTACTCTCCACCGAGCAAAAGTAGCCGTGTGTTTACCGGCATCACGCTGCGCTGTCGAAGGTAGTGGGTTCGAGACCGACTACAAGACCAGGTGCATGGTTTATAGAATACACCGATGCTGCAGTTCGAGGAATGACCTATTGTTGCCCCTAACCTGTTGATGCTGCCAACGCTCTGACGAAACTAAACATAAGCTAAACAATGAGTAGAAAGGTACCAACATTTACATAGCTATAACGGTTGGCGTTTTTACGGTAGAGGCACTCATGGAAGTGAAACTCCTAGTCATCTTAAGCAACAACCGCCACTGAACTTCATTCGTGTGTTAATTTTTCCCTTTCATTTTTTCTTCCACCGTTCTTTGGGTTATATATTACTCTTCCATTTTGGGATTCAAATGTTCAAATGTTTGTACAGCTTATGGGACCTAACTACGGGGTCATCAGTCCCTAAACTTACAAACTACTTATGAACTACTTACGAACTAGGACGGCACAAATATCCATGCCCGAGGTGGGATTCGAACCCCCGACCGTAGTGGCCGTGCAGACCGTGACTGAAGCGCCTCAGTCCCCTCGGCCACCGCGGCTGGCATTTTGGGATTACTGAGTGGACGGTGTATCCTCATTTTAATGATCACCTGAATTTTCTTTCTTTTTTCCACTAGAGATTTCTTAACATTGGTTGATTGACGCGACTGAACTCACTTGACATCTGTTAATCTTTATGTCAGTGGACTGTTTTGTGTCCCAGCCTCGTCGCCGCTTTTGTGTCTCGTTTCCGTCGTAGGTGTCGGTGGCCGAGTGGAATGAGACCGACACAGAAATAAAGATAGCACGCTGGTGCAGGTACGGAGAGGAGCAGCCAGAAACTAGAAACACTAGAGTAAATTAGAACGAGATATATATTGCACAGAATTTATACAATACTTAACTTTTACATAGTACTGCAGAATGTTGATACATAGTTGTTAGAGGCCTGCCTAGTGCCTGTACAATAGCCAAGTCTTCACTGGTGCCTATCTGATTCCGAAGGTCCTAACTGGTTGCTATCTCGATCCCAAGTGAACGATGTCCTTCACTGGTGGCCACGAGCGGAGTTGCCGCAGAGGGCGCTCGTGGCTGTCGTCGTAAGAACGCCGCGCCGTGCGTGCATGGCGGCGCGCGGCGAAAGTAGGTGGCGCGCACTTTGGACTTGTGCGACACCACAGACTGAACTGAATTTTCGCTGTTTTGGTTTGGCACAAGAGCCTTTACGGAAGGACGTTCTGATTTGTTATATTTTCGTAACGGTGCGTGTTAGGATGGGTTGAAGGATAGTAGGAGACGAAAAGTGAGTATAGCCAACACCATCTAGATACAAGGCCTCAGAAGAAATCCGTGTCACGTCACACCGATAGGCTGCCGTCGCAAGCTCAATCAATGGATGGTGCTACGAGGCAGTGGGCTGTGCCCCAGCGGCCAGCCATGCAGCTAGCGTTGCCAGTCTATCCGTGTGTCGGGACAGGAACTTGTTGTGAGGCCTTCTATCTAGACGGTGTTGGTATAAACCATGTGAGTAACATGTGGGCAACATTTTAATTCCCAGCCGAACGCCTGATGAAAGTCAATACAAAGTAAAGCAATGGGGATGCATCACTACATTCACCAGTGGAATTCAAAAGAATTGGACCTGGAAGATAACTTTGATGGCTCGCAACTACGGCTGCCAGCTAGACTGATAGTGGGCTGTTTCCCGCTACATCCACAGTTAAAAGCGGACCTGATCGACACGTAAACGTCACGTCTGCTTGGGAATCAACACTTAAGGAGGGCGGGCTTCGGGCGCCGTGCACTACACCATTCACTATAGAAGTTACCGTATCCCCTATCGAACGCCAAAAGCCAACCTTCTCTCGAGGACCATCTAAGCAAGGCGATTTGCGGGAAGGAGAAGGAGTGATAATATCAAACACATCATTGCGATGGGATACCGAGAAAAATTACTCCTGGATTTTCAGTGAAAATACTTTATGGTTTCTGAACTCATGTCCACTGGTGGAATTTTCCTGAATTTGAGATGGCCTTGGAAATTTTACTTCATCTCGCTCCGTTCTCGAGAAACTAGCAGCGAGCACAGACCAACATAGAGAGGCTATACATCTTACATCAGCGTAGAGGCAGGGAAGCCCGGCAGCCATCTTGGTTTGGTGTAGAATCGGAATTGGGCCAATGAGTGCGTAGTTCTTCAAGTGGCGCTCTCCTCAATAACATTGTCAATTGAACCCATTAGGATAGGAAAAAAATTACCAAATTTTCCATGTAGACACGTGAATACTGAAGAACTGCAACAGTGTTCATAGCAAGTACAATACGTATTGTGTTTATATAAAAAGAATAATTGAAACTGTTACTTTTATATGACACTAGCTTAAACCCGCGGCTCCGCTCGCGTGTTGATTGATTTTGATAGATAAGCTATCTTTCTATTTATTTATTCTTAGAGAAAGAGCTGAAAACATTGTAGCACGCATAGACCAAAGATATGGTCTGTGGCATCACGTTTCGCTGTTTGTAACCTCCTACCTACAGAGTCGCAAACGTCATCGCTGGCCTTCAGCCCGTATTTTTTTTTTTTTTTTTTTTTTTTTTTTTTTTTTAATTTGACGACTTTCAACCTCCATATCTTTCACCCTCTTATAGCTATCGGCATGATACTGCTATGGTGTACAACGGGAGACTTCGGACAACAATTACACACAGACCATTCGTTTGCGTTCTGTAGTTTTCGCTGCAGAGCGAAATATTAACACATACACACGTAGAATTTTATATACACCGATAACTTTCCATCCCAATATACTCCATCCACTCTTTTATCATTATCAACCCTCAAACAACAATGCAACCAATAAAACCATTTTCAAAGAGTAAATATAAAGTTCAAAAAGTAATTATTGTTCTGCATTTCGCGTTATATTTTGCAAATTACTAAATATCTATCAGATCGCTATAAAACCGTGCCTAAAATCTTCCTCAGGTATAAATTAGTAACTGTACAAACATTTAAGTCTCTGCGTCAAGTCGTTCGGATTTGTAAACGTACACCGAACAGACATTCACATTAATTTGTACAGATAAATAGCTATCCGATCCGAGGGGGGATTCGAACCCCCGACCATAGTCACCGTGCAGACCGTGACTGAAGCGCCTCAGTCCCCTCGGCCACCGCGGCCGGCCCTATAAAACCGTGCCTAAAACCTTCCACAGATATAAATTAGTAACTGTAAAAATATTTAAGTCTCTGCGCCTTGTCGTTCGGACGTGATAAGCGTACACCGAACAGACATTCACATTGATAAATAGCTATCCGATCGCCATAAAACCGAGCCTAAAGCCTTCCCCGGGTAGACATTAGTAACTGTACAAATTTTTAGCACTTTATGTCTCGTGGTTCAGACGTGACAAAAGTACACCGAACAGACATTCACATTTATAGATGTAGAAGATAAAAATTGTGACATGAAAAAGTTAGTCACCTGCCACTTTTTTTGTTTTGTTGTCATGAAATTTTCGTCAGCGAGAAAGTTGTAGATAATGAAATGAACTTTTCTTTTTATTTAAACATCTTTTTTATAGCTCCCCTGGTTTTCTCACAAATTTGGATGCAATAGAGCGGCGAAAGCTTTCAAATTCTACTCGTTACTTTCTGCGAGGTTGCCGACTAGCGATCACAGATTCTGTTGCCCACTCACTTTATACTTTGTGAGCAATATTGATAAATATTTGTAATGTGGGAGACATGACTCAACACTTTTTATTTTATTACTGACTAGCTGAGTCGCCCCGGCTTTGCATGGACAATCTTTAAACTACTTTAACTCGGGAACTGCAGAACGTATCGTGATGCGGTTCTTTCAATTTCTTCGGTATAATTCTGTGTTCAACGTAGGCTATATTAAATGCCAATATGTAAATGAGAAATAATTGAAATAATAATAACGTAGAATGGTTTACCACTTCCGCACTTTCGTGACCTTTGTATCGTAGCCTAATCTATGAGACATGGGCCAAAGTAGTTAATATAGAATTATAGAACTCACGACGATTTAAACAAAAATAAAAAAGACCGCGAGATGACATGTCTATGTCTTACAGATCTCCCACAATCATTATATCTGTAGTCTGAAGCTATCTGGCGCCAGGGCTTTAGAAAAGAAAAATGATAAATGTGGTTCACTCGTAAAAGTTAGACACATGATCTCGAGTGTTTTTTTTTTGTAGATGTTTGTAAGTTCTGCAATTTTGTACAAAGTACACTGTCCCAGCTTTTACAGTTTAGGCTCCAGAACTGACTAAAGTGCAGAAGCGGTAAACGATTCTACGTCATGACTCTTATTGTAGTTTTTCTCACATATTCGTATTCTCATTAAATATAGCCTAAGATTATTCCAGGATTCTATAAAGAAATTAAAAGAAATCGCATGAAGTTACGTTCGATACAACTCGAGCTATAAAAGGTTAAAGGGACGGACAGAGGAAAAACGTGTTTCTATTTTTTACAATAGTATGCTTTGCTATCCCTTTCTGAAATTTGTAATTATTTATGGGAAAAATAGATTGCCAAAAAGGAACATCTTAAAATATATGAAAAAGGAAATGACATACAGCGAACTCAATGAACTAGCCTGTGCTCGCAGCTGTGGCCGGCTGGCGCTCGGCCGCCATGTTGGTTGGGTGTCACGCATTCAGCCAGCTTCATTTCAATGTCATTGTACGGCCTCTCTATGTTATTCTGTGCTCGCTGGATACAAGTCGCCCCGCGGCGACAGACCGTTCGCTTATCGAAAAAAAAAAAAAAAGTTCCATAGAGAAAATGCGTATTTATTCACTTGGAATACAAATATGAAATAAAAAGTAGAGGTTAGAATTTGAAAAAAAAAAAAAAAAAGAAGTGAACTTGACATATCGACCTGGATAACAATGTTGAAGGTCATTTCGAAAGGAAGGAAGGAAGATAGGGTTCAACGTCCCGTCGACAGTGTGGTCATTGGAGAAGAAGCTCATGCTCAGATTATTGGGAGGGACTGGGGAAGGAAATCGGCCGTGCCCTTTGACAGGAACCATCCCGGCATTTGCCTGGAGTGATTTAGGGAAATAACGAATAACCCAAATCAGAAACCGCGGTGGAGTAGCCGAGCGGTCTAAAGCGTCTCGCTGCGGTTGCTCGCCGTGGAGGTTCGAGTCTTCCCTGGGGCATGGGTGTGTGTGTTGTCATTAGGTTAGTTTACCTAGGTTTAAGTAGTTTGTAAGCAACGTACTGATGACCACGCAGTTAGGTCCGATAGATTTACAGACATTCATTCCAAATCAGGATGGCCGGAGGTGGATTTGAACCACCATCCTCCGGAATGCAGGTACGGTGTCATTTTGACATAACCATTCCAAGCCCCTATTGAAACCTTAGAACTTTTGCTACAGACTTTTTTGCAGAGTTGTACCTATCCAGAGATATAAAGCGGGGCGCGTGTGCGTGTGTGTCTGTGTGTGTGTGCGTGTATGTGTGTTTGGGTGGGTGAGAAAGTGTCGAAGGTACCGTCAGCAATGCACCGTAATATCTAAACATTGATATTCGTATTGTTTTGAACTTCAATTGCGCAAACTTCATCAAAATCAAAATAAAACTGTAGACTGCTGTAGAAGTCTGTAAATAAAGTACGGCACCGTCCGCCATGCACCATACGAAATCTTGTGTAGACAGTACATGACGTTTCGCTTGATTTGAAGATGAAGCGTGCAAAATTTCATCAACATTGGAATAAAACTGTAGATTTTGTTGAAGTCCGTAAGGAGAGTATTCTTCGCAACCGCACAACGAAATTACACATATATACAGCATTCGCCACGGGAACTTTCTTATTTAAATAAATCATACATCAGAGAGTATTAGAGATATCAATTAAATTCTTTTTTTCTGTATAATCAGAAGAAAGTAACAATGATTCACAGGGTGCCATCCACTGTGAGATGTTCTCGGATTATGGATGTAGATGAACATCAATTTTCATATTGTAACAATGTCACAATAGCTGGCCGCGGTGGCCGAGAGGACTGAGGCGCTCCAGTCACGGTCTGCACGGCCACTACGGTCGGGGGTTCGAATCAAATCAAATGTTCAAATGTTTGTTAAGCTTATGAGACTTAACTACGGGGTTATCAGTCCCTAAACTTACAAACTACTTATCAACTACCTTATACTAAAGATGGCACAAATATCCATGCCCGAGGGGGGATTCGAACCCCCGACCGTAGTGGCCGTGCAGACCGTGACTGGAGCGCCTCAGTCTCCTCGGCGGCCACCGCGGCCGGCGGGGGTTCGAATCCCCCCTCGGGCATGGATATTTGTGCCGTCCTTAGGATTAGCTAGTTCATAAATAGTTTGTAAGTTTAGGGACTGATAACCCCGTAGTAAAGTCCCATAAGCTATACAAACATTTGAATTTGAATGTCACAATATGCGACTTGCTATTAACAACAAGAAAAGCAAGCTTGAGAGGTGGACAGATGAATGTGAGAATGCACTCGAAACCAGGAGGAAAGCATGGGTGAACTGGCGACCCTGTAAAAAGCAAGCAGACTGGCCAACTTTCAGAATGCGAGAAAACTTGCTAACAAGATCAAAAATGCCAAGAGAAACAGGCGAAATGAGAAACTTGAAGGAGCCTTCTAGAAACAAGAATCACGAGTCTTTCAGTGAAATGAGGAGCAGAATTGAAAGCTTCGAGGCAAAATAACCCTTTTTAACCGGACAAGATAACACAATAAAAATTGGCGAGAAAGAAGTATGCGAAGAAATGGTGAGGTATTTTAGGGGTTTGCTGAATTCCGAAGCACCTACACTGAACACACTTCAGCACAGAGAGGAAAATTAGGCAAGAGAAGGAAGAAGAGAGGAAATAGTGTGAAAGAAAAAAAAAAAAAAAAAAAAAAAAAAACAGGGAAATTCAAAGCGCGGAAAAGGAGTGCTGCAAATGCAACTAGACTCACTGAGGACGTTGCAGGCTTGGGACAATGTGAACACTGGGCTACATGCCATTGTGTTGCTTAGCCTGGTAAAATGAAGTGTATTGTGACTTGTAAGGACACACATAGGATATAAGTTTTTGGTATGTGCAGTATTTATTTATCAGTCATAACCATGTTACCTACACGTTCCAATATACGTAAACAAATGGTGAAGATCTGTACAGCGTTTAATTGTACGAATAAATCTGGGGAAGGAACGAATAATACCGTTTACAGATTCAAAGATGTATTTAGATGTTTGATATTCGGGACTTATATTTCTAGAAGGACTATATGAATAGATTTATATTCTTTATTTTAAGAGTACTTATCTGCTAATTTTGTAAATTGTTGTGCACAGGGGCATATATAAGGGGGACCAAGGGCCTGCCCTGCCCCCCCCCCCCCCCAAATGAATATATGGGAAAATATAGCAATATTTTTATGATTTAATGTCAACAATAAAAATGTGGACCTGAGTAAAATAGACGGGGCTTCAGCGCAAATATGAGCAGCTAAACATACAAAATATCATTCGTAATCTACTTAAAATTACATATCTCTGCACACAAAATATTACTATATTCACTCTTGGACAGTGCACACTTGGCTCTAAATGTTCTGTGAGTAAAATTCACCTCAAAAATTTAGACCACGAAAGACTAGAACAATATAGTTTGCACTCATTATAACGTTATAAGATGCCGTTAGTTGATCGAGCAGTTACAACAAATTTATTGTGGTATGTAGAACAATTGTTAAAGATGTACTGATTGCTGTTTGTTCATATACAGAATTACTATATTGTAGGTAAATACTTGTTTGTTGTTTGTTAAGCTTATGGGCTTAACTGCGGGGTCATCAGTCCCTAAACCTACAAACTAGTTACAACCTAACTTCAGTAAAGACAACACAAATATCCATGCTCGAGTGGGGATTCGAATCCCCAGGAACGGACTCGCGCATCGCAGCATAGTGCCTCAATGCACTCGGCCACTCCGCCGTGGCAGGTAAATACTTCAATTAAATACTGTGTTTGAAACAAAATTCAAAGAAAGACGTGTTGTAACGTATGGCGACTAGTGTACCACCGTGATGTCCACCTTTCACATTGTTCGCTATTCCCAGTGACCACTAACGGGATTATAAGGCGTTTGTTACAATCTGTTGACAACGTTGTTGTTTTACAAGGCTATGATGTCGAACATCCAAAACAAAGCGTGAACTGCTATTTTTTTGTCTATAACTGCTAAACAATAGAAAACAATGAAAAAGACGGATTGGATGAAAAAGCATTGGCTTATGTATTAAGTTACTGAATAAAATGATAAATTCGGATCAGAAATTTTTAACAACCTATTTTCGTATGAGTCCAATATCTTACGAAAAACTATTAATACTAACGTGACATCAAAGAGAGAAGCACAAATCGACAATGAGAGAGACAATCTAGCGCTATGAGAGATTAATTTTCAAAAAATGTTCAGATGTATGTAAATCTGTGGGACTTAACAACTCTGGACATCAGTTCCTAGACTTACAAACTATTTAAACTTATGGTAAGGAGAACAAATACACCCATGCCCGAGGGAGGACTCGAACCTCTGCAGCTAGGCGCTTAGAACGCTCGGCTACTCCACCGTGGCAGATTAAGTTTACTGCAACTGCGATTACTGACGACAAGCAGTTTAAACTGCAAAAGTTGCAAACAATGAATTAGCAACGATGGTATTGAAACCTGTAAAATAATTATATCTGTCCTACTGAGATATATTCAGATAATTCAAATTTGTGTTTTTAGTTTTCCCAAAGTGAGATGTATTAACAGTCACCGAACAGAATGGTGACGACTTCTATGTTTCCAAATGAATGAAGAAACTGCATCTGTGAGATATGTTCAGAGGCTAACTGATATAAGGAAAACACTAACGCTGTGCGCCTGGATCATGAAGCTTTGCCAACATCTGAATTAAGAATATTTAAAACTAACCTCCACAATCAAAACTGAAACGGAAATTGACGCTTAAAGCATACTGTAATGTATCGCTTTCATTGTATAAATGAAATTATCGTCACACTTCCTTCACGATTTGAGGCTTGTTACAGGTAGAAGCGACACAATCACAACATATACATTGCGTAAATCTAATATATAAAGCAGAGTGTTTGTATGTACGTATTGTATACAAATCTACAGTTTTGATCCAATCTTTATGAAATTTTGTACACGTTAGCTCCAATCCATGAGGACGGTCGCCGTAGACAATTAGATGCTCGAAAAACTATTACATTAAGCGACAATGCTGCTCATTTTTTCCTAAACCAATGGACCGATTTTAACGAAATTTGGTTCACACATTCCTTACCGTGAGGTAACAATCGCTGCAGGGTTAAGAATGACATAAGACACATGGTTCAGAATATATGACGTCATAAACAATAGAATCGGTAAAAACTGCCACATAATACGGCGGGAATTTATAAATGCACTATATGAGAATGAGAGTACTTAGCGACTTGCAACTAACTTTATACATAATTTCAAACCTTGATTAAACTTTTTCTAGCAGACAACCATAGAAAAACGATGAAAGTAGAAAAGTTTCTCGCTTACTACTTTTCTGCTGTTCATGGAGTAAAACTACGGCATTCGGTACGACGTTACAATTTATAATTTGTACACTACAAATTGTAGCCGCAGGAAATTTAACAGACAGTAAACACACATATAGTTGAATGTACCTTCTAAGTTGTATCACAGTACGACACGTAGTTCATGAGATATGAGCACATAAACAGTAACGTTCATGGAAAACCGCCCCATTAGGCACCAATTTTTAATCTATTACTTCTATACTTCTAATCGTATAGCCAAGAGATTTTACAGAGATACAGCCCTTAAACAAATGAATATGTACCTGAAAAATGGCAGGAATAAATAAATAAATACCCGGGCAACGCCGGGTTGTCCTCTAGTATAGTAGCCGGCCGCGGTGGCCGAGGGGACTGAGGCGCTCCAGTCACGGTCTGTACGGCCACTACGGTCGGGGGTTCGAATCTCTCCTCGTGCATGGATATTTGTGCCGTCCTTAGTCTTAGCTAGTTCATAAGTAGTTTGTAAGCTTAGGGACTGATGACCCCGTAGTTAAGTACCATAAGTTCTACAAACATTTGAACATTTCTAGTATAGTATACGATTCAAAAGTATTGAACTTCTATTTTGCGGTCATACCTCTTGTTACAGCTACCTGCAGGCAGTTGCAACGTCCGAAAGAGGAAAGGTACCACTTATTTCAGAAAGATTGGGACTTTCCAAAGTGGCTGAATAGCTAGAGCTAATGCTGAGATCCGTAACCCTGTCTTCGAGAAAACCTTCATTATTCGTCGATTACTCGTTTCGTCTGCAACACAACAGCCCTTCTGTCCATTTCAGTGACATTTTACAGGCTCTGAATAATCTGTTTTTCAGCGTCATCCACAGTACTCGTTTTATTAAATACCATTCATTACTAACATTCAAACTTTTAATTTTCATATGATAACACACACCTTCTAAATGAATAAAAAATAAAAGAGTCGCCACCGGCGGAAGCACCAGATACATTGTGGCTGAATTACTACCCTCAAATATTGAACCGTGAAGCGGTATTGTAGATACGCTTCATTCACCTTAACCAACTCTTAGGTACTAAAAGCAGCAGGTCGCGGCGGATTAGCCGCGCGAACTGGAGCGCCTTGTTGCGGTGCGCGCGGCAGTTCGCCGTCGGGGGTTCAAATCCCCCCTCGGGCACGGATGTTTGTGCCGTCTTTAGTATAAGGTAGTTGTTAAGTAGTTTGTAAGTTTAGAGACTGATGACCCCGTAGTCAAGTCCCATAAGCTCTACAAACAGTTGAACATTTGAGAAACAGCAGCCCAAGGCGCTGCAAAATACTTTTAATTTTAATTTGGCATTTATGAATTCTGCAAGCGTTTCTGGCGTAGTTATTAAAGTTACCAACTAGGAAAGTGGCAACTGTGTTTCATTCTTTGTCACTTGATTGCATTTTCATCGGCCAATACCCTTTTCTTTCCTTGTGAGAGTGGGTGCATCTAGTGTGGCTGTGCTGTGGTTTATTAATGTTTCGGTACGATAGAACAGAGATGACTGGCTACTAGATGGCAGGGTAGTTCAAACATGCTTTTGTAGTGAAGTAGTATCTCAAGGAAGGAAAGCGAGGGGTTTGCCACAGGAATGGCTGACGAAAGATTGCGGGGGTGTATTTGCAAAGTAGAGTTGGCGGAGGTCACAGCCTTAGCCAATCAGGACAGGGTTATTCAAGTGAGAACCGTTGGGATGACGGAAATAACGTTTCGGTGACTTCTGACGGTGCGACCAAGGCCATAGGACATGGACCACGGAGCTGCGGTGTGGTGGTTCAAATGTTCAAATGTTTGTATATAGCTTATGGGACGAAACTACGGGATCATCAGTCCCTAAACTTACAAACTACTTATGAACTAACTACTACTATGGACGGCACAAATATCCATGCCCGAGGGGGGATTCGAACCCCCGACCGTAGTGACCGTGCAGACCGTGACTGGAGCGCCTCAGTCCCCTCTGCTACCGCGGCCGGCGGTGTGGTGGTAATAAACAAGCTTGCAGTGCCCGGCGCTTTGTCATATTTTGTTGTGCGATTATTATCTTGTGTGTTCAGTGGTTGTTGTAACGCGATAATGTAATTTGATGTGGGTTAATTGCTTGATTTTAATATTTTTGTACATTTTTTTTGTACTTTGCATTTTGAGCACTTGCCTCATGGCTGGTGACTACTGTTTCAGTATAAGTATGCAGGGTGTTACAAAAAGGTACGGCTAAACTTTCAGGAAACATTCCTCACACACACACACACACAAAATGTTATGTGGACATGTGTCCGGAAACGCTTAATTTGCATGTTAGAGCTCATGTTAGTATTTCTCTTTAAATGTAAATTGAAATAATTCGTGCAGACAATTGTCAAAATACCCAATTGTTTCGTTAGTATGTACTGTACTTCCTCGATTCGCCGCCAGTTGGCCCAATTGAAGGAAGGTAATATTGACTTCCGTGCTTGTGTTGACATGCGACTTATTGTTCTACAGTACTAGCATCAAGCACATCAGTACGTAGCATCAACTGGTTAGTGTTCATCACGAACGTGGCTATGCAGTCAGTGCAATGTTTATAAATGCGGAGTTGGCAGATGCCCATTTGATGTATGGATTAACACGGGGCAATAGCCGTTTGTATCGAGACAGATTTCCAGAACGAAGGTGTCCCGATAGGAAGATATTCGAAACAATCGATCTTAGGGAGCATGGAACATTCCAGCCTATGATTTGCGTCTGGGGAAGACCTAGAACGACGAGGACACCTGCAATGGACGAGGCAATTCTTCGTGCAGTTGACGATAACCCTATTGTCAGCGTCAGAGAAGTTGCTGCTGTACAAAGTATTGTTGAGACTGTATGGAGAGTGCTACGGGAGAACCAGTTGTTTCCGTGCAGCAGCTGATTGGCCTCAACGGGTACACTTCTGCGAAGGGTTCATCCAACAATGTGTCACTCCTCATTTCAGTGCAAATGTTCTATTTACGGATGAGGCTTCATTCCAACGTGATCAACATTACCTTCCTTCAATTGGGCCTACTGGCGGTGAATAGAGGAAGTACAGTACATACTACCGAAACAATTAGGTATTTTGACAGTTGTCTGCACGAGTTATTTCAATTTACATTTACAGAGAAATACTAAAATGAGCTCTAACATGCAAATTAAGCGTTTCCGGACACATGTCCACATAACATATTTTCTTTCTTTGTGTGTGAGGAATGTTTCCTGAAAGTTTGGCGGTACATTTTTGTAACATCCTGTATAATAATTTCGTGTGGTTCATTGGCCTAGTGCAAGTCTTTCAATTGGACATCATTTCGGCGATTTGCGTGTCCCTAACCTACCCCAGTTATTCAACTGGAGAAATGGGACCTACAGCTTAACGTGGAATCCGAACCACGTGTCGTTTTTGGCGACTCATCACATCGTTGAGAGGGTTAAAGCACAGAGTGAAAAATCCGAGGTGCGACGAGGTTTCGAACCCGCGATCCTTCGGTTTCCAGTCGAGCGTTTTCCACAAGACCACCGGGTCCGACTTCAGTATGAGTACCGCTCATGAGGTCACTTACTTGTTGATTTAGTTTAAACTGTTCGTCAAATGTTGTTCAAATGTTTGTTAAGCTTAAGGGACTTAACTGCGGGGTCATAAGTGTTACAAACTACTTATGAACTACGTTACATTAAAGACGACACAAACATCCATGCCAGAGGGGGGATTCGAACCCCCGACCGTAGCTGCCGTGCAAACTGTCACTGCAGCGCCGCAGACCACTCGGTCACTGCGACCGGCCAAACTGTTCGTCATAAGTGAGGGTAAAGCATTTCGATTAATTTGGTGGCACGAATTTGTTTAACGCTAACGGTATCTTTGTGTCTCGTTATTGAGAACGTGGTTGCGTTTTGGTTGTTGTATGGTATAAGGGGATGTAATAAAACTAATGCTGACTGATATTCGTTTCATGGTGACAAATTACAGTGCTCTAATAATTTTTACGAAATTATTCGCAATTGCAATTTTCTTACAGCTCCACTGTGTTAGGCATAGATGTTTTACCAAATACTGACATATGTAAATTTGTGCCGGGTCGGGACTCGAACCAAGATTTCTCGCTTTTCGCGAGCGGTCCCCTTAACCACTAGGCTACCCGAACACGACTCCTTATGCCACACTGACTACGTATATGGGAGTCAATTAAATTCATTCCTTAGCACTCGCAGCCTGTACTGTATTCCTACAAATGTTTGTAGAGCTTATGAGACTTAACTACGGGGTCATCAGTCCCTAAACTTACAAACTACTTATGAACTAGCTAATACCAAGAACGGTACTAATATCCATGCCCGAGGGGGGATTCGAACCCCCGACCGTAGTGGCCGTGCAGCCCGTGACTGGCACGCCGCAGACGGCTCGGCTACCGTATTAATCATGAGTCCTATAGCACCTAAATTACGAGGACATCCTAAGATACACAAAATATTTGCTCCGATTCGACCGATAGTTAATAGTATAAATAGTCCCACGTATGTGCTCACCAAAAAAAGTACCCAAAATTCTAAAGGAACTATAAGCTTTCCAGAAACAATACACAATCAAAAATTCTACATCCTTAGCGAAAGAAATAAAGACATCAAAATTCCAAACAATGGCAAATTTGTCTCCTTTGAGATCACAAACCTATACACAAACATTCCAAAAGAGGAAACAATTGCTGTAATGGAAGACAATTTACTATGTCATAAGAAAACCACTTTAGCAGCTGTAAATGAAATTATTACCTTTCTAAATTTAATTCTAAAACAAAATTACTTTCAGTTAAATTTTATACTCAAACAGATGGTGTAGCAATGGGATGCAGCATTGCTGGGCTAATAGCTGACATGTTCTTAAAAATTTGTAAGAAAAATTCTTTCACACAGCAAACCCAGTAACTTTAGAAGAACTTTAGATACTATTACCGTTATGGTGATGACACTTTGATGTTGATTGACGGAAATAATCACGACATTCAGCAAATACGTGAAGCCCTCAACGGACTACACCCTAAAATCAAATTCACTATGGGGTTAGAAAGCAATAAAGCCATAAACTACTTAGAACTAACCATAAAAATGTTAATTACACACATAATTTCGAGGTTTACCGAAAGCCAACGATAACAGGTAACATAATTTCAAATTCGTGTCATCCTAGATCACAAAAGTTCGCACATTTTCATGCTATGATCAACCGTTTAATAAACCTTCCTGTTGAGGAAGATGCTATACGAAAAGAGCTACAAATCCTTCAATATATTGCAAAACGAAACGAATTTTACCCTAAAATAGTCAATTACATATATAATAAACACACTAAACCCATAGAACCAATCTCTCGTAAAGAAATCACACGATCTAGAGAAACACATAAAAAAGAAAAATGCGTATACATTCCGACCACTTATCTAGGAATAATATCTCACAAAATTAATAAAGTAATGAAACTCACTAATATAAAATTCGCATATCAAACTCGGCATAATCATAAAACCCTGCTGCACTCAGAACAAGAAAAATCATGCATATATTTAACTCCCGGAATTTATAAAATTCAGTGTAAGCAATGCGAAAATTTTTATATAGGTCAGACTAGAGGAAGCTTCATAATTCGTTTTCGAGAGCTTGTTCGTAATAGCGAAAGCAACCAGTCGACTTTCTTCCATCACTTGAAGCAAGAACAACACATAGCAGACAATATAGAGCAGGCCATGGAAATTTTTCATGTCACGCAAAAGGGAGCAATAATGAACATTCTTGAAGAGGTTGAAATGTATTTACACACGCAAATTAACCCTGAACAAATTTTAAATGAACAACTCGAGATGAAGCACAAGTGTTACTTGGAAAATTTCATTAGTACCATTCTTCCAAAGAGATGGAATTTACAAATACGTCAGAGATTTTATTAAAAGTAATCACTGGAAAGCATGTAATTATTATGACCAATAAAAATCCAAAAATTACAGTAAAATTAATTCCACAAAATAATATATGGTTAATCATTTACATAATAGTAATGAAACGTCCCAATGACATACCAATAAGACCAGATATGCTCTATATAATAGCAAAGAAATAATTGCATTGTAACCTTGTAATATCGCTGACATATCTGTCAAAATAGTTGTCAAACATCGAAAACATAAGAATTATTTAAAAAAAGTATATATACAGCTATATAATATCTATAACAACAACAGTTCTTTTACATATGTAAATAAGAACCTATATATATAAGAGAAGTAGCGATCTTACAAGGGTAAGAAGATCTACCAATGTATGTATAAAGTACAGTTATCTTCTTAAATTAAATAGTATACCAACCTTTGTATTTTACAGTACACTTGACGATGGCATTCGCGCCGAAACAGGCCTGTCGTATTAAATAACTTAATAAAAAGCAGCGTCTTTGGTATCAATAATTTACAATGTCTCTAGATAGGGAAAACCTTTCCAATTAAGCGGCTGAAACTGCCCTTCGGGGTCTTCCAGCCATTCATGTCATACGACTTTACTTTAACAATATGAAAAAGTTACATGCAACTCTACTATTACCTTCCTGACCACTCATGGAATTTCCACGTAACTGTTATTCCTTCAAATGCAAAATAAGAAGGTTGAATCAATTCATAAATTAAATAAGATTGATATCAAAATTACGTTGTCGTTGTTCTAAAAATGTGAGCAGCAAAGCCTGGAAACAGGCTGCCACCTCACAGTACAAACACATAAAAGTACCATATCCAGAAAGCTAAAGCTGAGAAAAATCAATTAATAAATGAGCAGACGAACATCAATGAGAAACTCACTACTAAAGCTAATTAAGGAAGTGGGACAGTAATTAGAAAAGGTAACTTTACACACACACACACACACCGTTTCACAAGATAAAGAAAAATGAAAATAAAAATTGCACATAACCAGGCCTGAGATAAACACACAAATCTACATTTCACATGTCTCTCTCTTTCCCCCCATCCCTCTCCCTATCTTCCTATGCATCTCCCTCTCCCTCGCTCTCTCTCTCTCTCTCTCTCTCTCTCTCTCTCTCTCTCTCTCTCTCTCTCACACACACTCACTCACACACTCCACACACACACGCAACCCCCCCCCCACACACACACACAAGCAAGCAGAAGTGTATATATATATATATATATATATATATATATATATATATATATATATATATATATTAACCAAAAAAAAATCCTGATGCACTATTTTCCACAATTACATCGAGAACACACACACATTGACATGAAGTAGAGATAGGAGTAACACACATAAAACAGTTGGTAACAAAGACATTCAACATTTGGAAACACCATGCAAAACAAAAACATCACACAAGCGAAATGGCGTGCGCCTAGTTCTGAAATGAAAGATGCAAATGAAATGAAGGAAGAAAGAAACACAACAACCTCAGTCAACAAACAACTTATCTATCAAAACTGTAAGTTTTAGCCGCGGCAGAATAGCCGTGCGCACTGAGGCGGCCTGCTGCGGTGCGCACGGCTGTTCGCCGTCGGGAGTTCGAATCCTTCCTCGGGTATTGGTGTTTGTGTTGTCCTTAGCATAAGTTACTTTAAGGTAGTGTAAGTGGTGTGTAAGCCTAGGGACTGATGACTTGGAAAACACGCCAGAACTGTTTATAACCTAAACTATTAAAAACGAAATATTGTAAAACATAATGATATATTAATTCCAGGCCACTAAATATGCCTTGGAAATAAAGGGAAACGCGTACGGCAAAAGACTTTATTTCATTTCAGTTGTATAGACGCTTTATGAAAATAAAGATGTGGATAATAATATAGTGGAATAGTTGTGCTCAGATCTCTGGTGATCACTTTTGAATAATGACTTCAATTATAACCACAGTGTTGTTTCGTACCTTTTCATTTGAACACCACTCATAGTACAATCTCTGATGTTAAGTCTAAATAATAATATTCAAAACAATATTTTTACAAACAGATGTTGATATCAGGAGTAGTATATGGTAGACTTTATGAATACCGGTGTTTTGTAAACAAAAGAAACTATTAATATCGTAAAATAGATATTTTGTATTGGTTTGTTTAAACGCTACATATAGTACATTATACAACAATTTACTAAATATTTCATCTTTTACATCGAAATAATAAGTGTTTTGTGAAACGGTGTCTTGACCTACTGAATAATAAAGTAACATGCAAGTTAATGACGTATTTTATATTTTGAATTATTATTTGTTTCAACTAATATCAGTACTGGCAATTCGGAAATAAATGATAAACATCGAAAACACTTACTTTCCATAGGTTTGTGAACTTCAAAACTATGCTATTCTCTTTTGAAAACATTTATTCATAGACAGATTTTTACGTGTTTGACAGGTTTTAAACAAGGTATGCTATATTTCTGTAATTGTTCCCCTTATTATGTGTCGTTACAATATGCACATGGTTAAATTAGAATGAACTTTTCGAAAGAACACCCAGATCAATACAGACACTCGTAATCGACTGCAAATGATACACTCTGCATACAGGAGCATTTTTGTAGGGGGCATACTATTCGAAGCAAAGACGATGTTCGTCTAAGGTGGTAACAGTTTAATAAACTCGACGCATGTACTGTAACGATTGTTAGGGTGGCGTAATTATATCAGTTTATTCCTACACAATTAGTTGTTTACACTTCCTTTAGAGTGGTAATATGGCTTAGCGCATAGTGCTAGAGCTTTGGAACAAATATGTACTTATTTCAGCGTGGCAACAAGGAAAGTTATTAATGATACGTTATTTTGGTGTTGAATGTTTTGTGACAGCTGGCCCAGGCGCATTTTTATTGCAATATTCTGTTGTCTTTGTATTCAAATTTCACGTACCAAACGTACTTGTTTCAACATAGCAACAAGGAAAGTTATTAAAGACATCTTATTTCGACGCGGATTGTTTTTGTGGCAGATGAATTACGCGTATTTCTAACTGAAGTGTTTTGTTGTCACTTTCGTCTTTGGACTCAAATTTCGTCCACCGAAGTTTACAACCAAACCCTTTAACAGCAATTTTACAAGTTTTTAGAGTTAATAAGTTGAGTAAACACAAGATAGATGTATACTAGACTTTATGAAAGCAGTTGTTACAACACATTAACAGCAGATACAAATCCATGGTCATGATTGTTCGCCATAACCATTACTGTTCACTGTATGTTTCGCAGCTCGTTTAGACCTTGTACTTGCATTAAAATCAACACAAATATTTTCGCAACGGCACATTCGTTGTTATTGCAAACCTCAGCTACTTCGAACTGGAACTGTATTAATGACAGGTTCGCGATAATTTATTACCGCATTTTTAGGAAATTTACTAGCAGGCTCGTCAATTCGCAGCTTCGAAAAAGTCTGACGGAACTTGATACACATCCGTATTCAATAGTCAATCTTTATTTAAAACGCGGAACTGTAAATAGGTACAATTCTCGAGTGGGGGTGTCATACCAGCTGTGAGCCTACACCCCAAATAACATGGCAGACGGCAGTTCAATTTGCCTCAAAGATGGCGGGTCTATCGCCACTCTATGAAATTCTGTATACCTGTCATCCCGATCACCTTGTTTATGTCGCCTTCCCGAGTCCAGAAATGCATGCATTCTGCTGTTATGCTTGACGGTGGTTGCTGTGCGATGTCCAAAGCGTATGAAGGCGATGACGGAACGGTCCGTTCGCCAAGCAGTTTGCCAGAGCAGTTAACGCTCACTTCTCAAGATGTATTAGGTGTTCGCGGCTTAGCACGAATACTGTTTACGTGCAGCTGACACAATGGAACGAAAGCAGCGAACATAACGCCACTAATTGCTAGCACCCATGGTGAAATGGGATATATACCGAACATTCATTTGTTTCGGAACGCATACTATTTTAGCCGAGCGACGATTAATCGTCCCATTCGTCCTTTTTGGTCAAATTGCAGGTATCATACTCACAAGGCAATCGCGTACTAATTAAATTTGTTTAAATGATTCTAAAATTGCTTATAAACTGCTTGAATAATCACTTAGTTGTTAGTAGATTATTTATTGTAAGAAGGCAACATATCTCGGGCTTGGCCCATCATTTGGAGACCGATATAATATACATTCCTGACCATTAAAATCGCTACATCACGAAGATGACGTGCTACAGACGCGAAATTTAGTCGACACGATAAGATGCTGTGACATGCAAATGAGTAGCTCTTCAGAGCATTCACACAAGGTTTGCGCCGGTGGCGACACCTACAACGTCCTGACATGAGGAAAGTTTCCAACCGATTTCTCATACACAAACAGCAGCTGACCGGCGTCGCCTGATGAAACGTTGTTGTGATGCCTCGTGTAAACACGAGAAATGCGTACCATCGAGTTTCCGACTTTGATAAAGGTCGTAATGTAGCCTATCGCGATTGCGGTTTATCGTATCGCGACATTGCTGCTCTCGTTGGTCGCGATCCAATGACTGTTAGCAGAATATGGAATCGGTGGGTGCAGGAGGGCAATACGGAACGCCGTGCTGGATCCCAATGGCCTCGTATCACTAAGAGTCGAGATGAAAGGCATCTTATGTAACGGATCGTGCAGCCACGTCTCAATCCCTGTGTCAATAAATGAGGATTTGCAAGACAACAACCATCTGCACGAACAGTTCGACGACGTATGCAGCAGCATGGACAATCAGCTCGGAGACCATGGCTGCGGTTACCCTTGACGCTGCATCACAGACAGGAGCACATGCGATGGTGTACGCAACGACCAACCTGGGTGCACGAATGGCAAAACGACATTTTTTCGGATGTATTCAGGTTCTGTTCACTGCATCATGATGCTCGCATCCGTATTAGGCGACATCGCGGTGAACGCACATTGGAAGCGTGTATTCGTCATCGCCAGCATGGCTTATGGCCTATGACGTATCTCCCGATATGATGATCTTGGCGGAAATCTGTGCTGCGTCCACGACCAGATCCTCGTCTACTGGTGTCAGAATGTTCACAAGGCCACTGCAACCAGCATCGTTGCACCTACTGACGGGGCACGTCCAGCCTGTAGGGCAATTCCCCTAAAGAGCCACCCCGCCACTCGGGAGACCACAGTTTGACTCCTTTCAGATTCGCTAATTTGGTTGTGGGAAGCAAGAGTGCGTCGCTGTGACGTGGCGACTGTTAGCTTCGCACGTTGATGTGACAACCTTATGGATGTAGACATTTTGTCATAAAGGATACACACACAGAGGGCACTGTGACAGCTATGTCGCTACGGTCTCCTTTGACAGACGACGTTGAAACCATTATCGGTACATCTACTACCCCAGGCGGCATCTTCCGTCATCGGATCAAAGTTATCCGCGCGGAAATGACCGTGTAGTCTGTCGCGCTACGTTAAGGATCGCGCGGCCTCTCGCGTCGGACGTTTGAGCCCTCCCTCGGGAATGTGTGTGTTCTCCTTAGGTTAGTTTAACCAAATAGCTTCTAAAGATAATAGTGGAAACTCTTCCTTCCCTACAACATTCGACAGAGCTCCCGAGCACATCCTACGGGCGTGAGTTGTCAACTAAAATTGGAAGTGTATGGCCGATTAACACTGTGAGACTTAATTAATTCGTCGGTTTACTTTACAGAACTAGGAAATGTTTGGACGTGCGAATAAATGTGTTCTATACCGTTGTAATAACTACAAACACCAAAGCACTCCGACATCTTTCTTCAGGTTCTTGAAAAATAATATGAAAGGCATCTACAGTAGCTTAAGCAGGCTACCACTAGACCGACTCATATGGTTTTGCTTTTAATAAACACTGTCTTTACGCTTCGATTTACCTTATTTTTTTCTAATTTGTTTATAGATGCAGTTATTGGGTTCATCGTAAGACACTAGTTGACTTGGCTAAAATTTTAGAAAAGAGAAGTCCAGAGCATTTTAATAAAAGCCTATTATCCCAGAGAAACAAGAATTTGTTGTAATTTATTCCTTGTGTGTAGGTTTAAGATTGTTAGGTGGGTTATTTAATACATCAAGAAATGTATAATGTCAAGTTTTATTTGAATGCCTTTATTCAGTAAGTATCCTAAACGACACTGTAAGCACATCATCAGAATACCTTAACTGCAAGGTTTTTGTGTTTAAGGATAAATTATATTTTATGAAGCACAAGACTAAACAGAATTTTTAATGATTGTCTTATATTTTTATTTTCGTTTACAGTATTTATCTTGGTGCCGGGCCTTCCATTCGGCTTCCTAAATCCTCATGGAAAGATCATACATGTATAGGCCTAAAATTAGTCATCTATTGTGTTATTTTCAGTTCAAATCCTTTCCAAAGAAACTGTACAAATTATGAAGAGTGTTAATTGTCCGTCTATGCAACTGCAAAACACCGCTTTCATTTTTCTCCAGACGCGTTTCATTTTATTTAATGTAAAACATTTTCAGTGGTCTGAAATGAGAATTTTCCATGGATCTAAAACAGTTCCTTACAAATTTTGTAAAATATGTGTTTTTTTAAACTTCCGACGTATATTTTGGCCCACTTTAGGTTACGGTAGTAACACTAAAAGTGGGCCTTTGCGATCGTCTTTTGACAGCTCGAAATTTAAATGACGGCTTAACCATTCATCTGACACGAAAATTGAATAACCGAATTTGTAGAGGAGAAAATTCTCTACATTTTGCTCTCTTATGTATTTTCATATCTCTTATCGTTTCAGAGATATGTGCAAAAATAACGGCGATTTTGTGATGTCTGTCTGTCTGTACGAAACGTGTTCCTCGTTTTTAAGACGAACCGTTCAACCGATCAGCACCAAATTTTACAGACATAATTGTAGGCCGCCAGAGACCAGAACCTCCCTTTTATAATCTTTTCGGGCAAAAAATGCGGTAGTAATACCAAAAAAAAGCCGTTTGTAATAAAACTGTAACTGCAAACGAACCGTTCATCTGACACGAAAATTGAATAACCTAATTGGTAGAGGGGAAAATTCTCTACAACTTCGCTCTATCATCTTGTTTCTTCATATCTTGCATCGTTGCAGAGATATTTGCAAAAATAACGGCGATTTGACGATGTCTGTCTGGCTGTAACGTCTTCCCCCTTTTTAGGTCGAAGATTAGATTAGATTATATTAGGTTAATACTTGTTCCATAGATCATATATACGACATTTCGTAATGATGTGGAACGTGTTAGTTTAGTAAATGTTGTCTATACTTGACAATCAATATTTTAAGGATTTTATTTTTTAAATTTTTTTTATCTAAAAATTCATCTACATTGTAAAAGGAGTTGCCATTCAGAAATTCCTTTAATTTCTTTTTAAATACTAAGTGGCTATTTGTCAGACTTTTGATGCTACTTGATAAGTGACCAAAGAGTTTTGTGGCAGCATAATTCACACCTTTCTGAGCCAAAGTTAGATTTAACCTTGAATAGTGAATATCATCCTTTCTCCTAGTGTTGTAGCTATGCACACTGCTATTACTTTTGAATTGGGTCGGATTGTTAATAACAAATTTCATGAGTGAATATGTATATTGTGAAGCTACAGTGAGTATCCCTAGATCCCTAAATAAATGTCTGCAGGATGCTCTTGGGTGGGCTCCAGCAATTATTCCGATTACACGCTTTTGTGCAATGAATACCTTTTCACTCAATGTAGAATTGTCCCAGAATATGATCCCGTATGAAAGCAGTTAATAAAAATAGGCGTAGTAAGCTAATTTACTGTGATGTACATCACCAAATTTTGCAATGACTCTGATAGCATAAGTAGCTGAACTCATACGTTTCAGGAGATCTTCAATATGTTTCTTCCAATTCAGTCCCTCGTCAATGCAAACACCTAAAAATTTTGAATATTCTACCTTAGCTACAGATTTATGTTCAAAGTCTAAATTTATTAATGGTGTCATGCCATTTACTGTATGAAACTGTATATACTGGGTTTTATCAAAGTTTAATGCGAGTCCATTTGTAGAGAACCACTTAGTAACTTTCTGGAAGATAACATTTACAATTTTATCAGTTTATTCCTGTTTGTCAGGTGTGATAGCTATACTTGTATCATCAGCAAAAAGTACTAGCTTAGCATCTTCGTGAATGTAGAATGGCAAGTCATTAATATATATTGAGAACAGCAAAGGACCCAAGACTTTTTGATAACTCCCCAGTTAGAAGAATTAATTGTTTCATCTACATCGTGCGAACTGCTTATTTCAACTTTCTGCACTCTTCAACCGATTGGCACAAGACATAATTGTTGGCTACCGGAGCACAGAACCTCGCTTTCTTTATATATTTCGGACAAGAAATACGTTGGTAATACAAAAAAAGCCGTTTGTAATGTAATTTTAATTGCAAATAAACCGTTCATCTGACGCTAAAATTGAATAAACGAATTTGTAGAGGAGAAAATTCTCTACAGCTTTGTTCCCTTACGTTTTTTTTTTTTTTTTTTTTTTTTTTTTTTCATGTCTCGTATCGTTTGAGATATATTTGCAAAAATAACGGAGTTTTGACACCCTCTATTGAATTAACGAAAACCAGCCGTTCGCAGATATCACGTGACGTTCCTCGCCCAGAACTCTCTGGAATACACTATCTTAAGTTGCGTATTTGATTATTTTCTTATTGTAACTTAGACGTTGTTATTTCAAAGCAATGGCGCACTGAATAATTAACAAAAACACGTCGTTCTTCGTACGATAAATGATAATCTAGTGTCTACAAATGCCATATTAGCATCAGTTAACAACAGCCGTCAATAGTATGGGATTAAAGAACGCCACTTGTTACTGCTTGTCGTAGCGTAGTGACAACGCGTTGGACTTTTGCAAGGTGAGTGGTTCGGAAGCCGCCACTACCTAAAATTTTTTATTCCTAAAAGGGTTTCAGACACTCTTATTAATAAATTTTTTATTATTTAGATTATTATTTTGGTCCAAAATGTTTGCAAAAACGTATAATACTACAAATCTAAAGTGGGCCGTAAAACACGTCAGTGCGAGTTTTTTCTTCTATTTTTGCCTCACATCAAGATGCGCTGACGTGTTGCACAGAGAATAGCAGAGAGGAATGGTTTAATTTCTTTAACCCTTGACTTTAAATAAATCCTCATCAAACGCAATATTTTAAAAGAATTAAAAATGTAAACCTTTCAAAGAAATTTTGGTACGAAGCGGGATAAAATATGGAATCACAGCTGTCAAGGCAAGTATAGTATACAACTCGAACCAACAGATGGCACTGGTAGCGGTGTCGCCTGACAAACGCAAGTAATGTTTCGGCTATTATATTTATTAGCTATTTGGTTTAACTTAGTTTAAGTAATTTCTAAGTGTAGGGAATGATGACCACAGTAGTTTGGCACCACAGAATTAAACACATTTGAACATATTTGGGCGCGAAATCGAACTCATCTTTCCAGGTGTACAAATTGTTTGTCGTTGGTGTACTTTAATAGGGATAAATATAGTAACAAGGTAGCAAGACCATAAGAGGGAAATTATACGCAATCTAGTGACGTCACCGTATCACTGTAGTCTAATTACTTGCTGCAATTATAGAAGTTTAGTTTACCAGATACCAATTGTAATTTTGTTTTTGTTTGGTAATAATATTGGACATTTAAGCCAGTAACTATAATTTAACCATCTAAATTTTCACCTATACATTCACAGATGTCTCATTCAGTTTATTCTCACCTTTCTATGTACCAAATGTTTGACATATTAAATTTAAAATCATTTTTTCAGTCAATTTCTATTGTACAGTTTATTTTCTTAGGATATATACTGTACTTTATATCTTGTCATATTTTATCAATGTTCATCTCGTCATATTTTATCAATGTCTATTGTCATACTAGTCTTAGAAAATTAATGCACATGTGTTATTTACATAGAAACTAAAGATCTTTGAATGTAAACTCCCAGCTGCATCACTGTATATCTGTAGTGTTTTACAAATGAAGGCGTAACAGCCGAAAACCGGTTAGTGAAAAGAATAAATTTGCAAAATATTACACAGTTCTCTCGTGTGTTTCATTTAAAATGAATTAAATTTTTAATTAACAGTGGCAAAACATAATGCTTAGCGTAATGTAGGTTATGACATGAACAAACACATATGATCATTTGAAAATATAGTTAATGTGGCTTTGGATATTAGAAAATATGAAAGTGAAAGGCAGAAATATTACGGGCGCGGCAGAAATCGCTAGCATGCAACGAACGTAATATTACGGCGTGACGATCTTCACACTGCCGACAGCAGCATAATATTACAGGCATAGAACTATATGTCTTAATGAAGTAGTAGCTTAAGAAAACTGCGCTTTTTTCCTGTCTGATCTCGATAAGTTTTCAATGTCGTGAAACGACACCTGTGAACCGTCACACGTCGACAAAAAAAGGGGAGATGTTGAAGTGATTGGCAGATGGTTAGAAGAGCAATTGCAATCGCTCAACAGAGGAAAGGCCGCTCGACCAGATGGCATACCAATTCTATTCTACACAGAGTATGCGAAGCAACTGGTTCCCCTCCTAGTAGCAGTGTGCCGTAGGTCTCTAGAGGACCAACGAGTTTCGAATGATTAGAAAACTAAAAAGCGGAAGGATTTTTCAAAATAGGTCGTCTAACAGATGCACAGAACTACAGATCTATGTCCCTGACGTCATTCGTTCGTAGAATTTTGAAAAGCGATTTATGTTCCAATATATCATTTCTAGAGCCTGGAAATTTCTTCAGTAGGAATGAATATGGCATTCCGAAAGCGGCGATAATGTGAAACCCAGCAGGCGCTATTCGTTCAACAGACCAAGAGGGCGTTAGGAACAGGCTCCCAGGTAGATACCGTGCTTCTTGATTTCCTCAAAGCGTTCGATACGGTTCCGCATCCTCGCCTGATGAGCAAAGTGCGAGCATACTGAATATCAGAGCAAGGGATTGTAGCTAACAGAGCGCAGAATATTATTCTCACCGAAGAGACGTCTAGGCGTGAAACTGATTTCTGTTCGCGGATAATGGTGTCATTTATCGGTTAGTAAAGCCACCAGAAGATCAAAAGCAACAGCAAAATTATTTACATAAGGTATTTTCATGGTGCAAAAATTGGCAGTTGGCCCCTAATAACGATAAGTATGAGGTTATCCATATGACCACTAAAAGAATTCCGTTAAGCTCCAGTTACACGTAAATCAGTCAAACCTACAGTCTGCCAATTCTACTACATATCAAGAGTGAAAATTACGAACAACTTTAATTGGACAGAACACATAGAAAATATTGTAGGGAAGGTGAACCACAGAGTACATTTCTTTGGCAGCCACTTAGAAGATGCAACGGTTCTACAAAAGAAATTGCCAAATGTGATAAATCAAACCTCTCCCTGAATAACCCCCACACTGCAATCTCTATATATAAAGGGAAGTGTCCCGATTGACTGACTGACTGATTGACTGACTGACTGACTCATCATCGCCCAGCCCAAACCACTGAAGATAGAAACTTGAAATTTGTGGACGGTGTTGATCTTACTCTGTAGGCGTCATTTAAGAAGCAATTTTTCGATATTCCCTCCGTAAGGGGGTGAAATAGGGGATTAAGCGTTTTTTGAAAATACGTAGCTATTTAGACAATTTTGAAGCTAGAACTACAAAATTTCGGATTTTAATTCAGGGTTCGAAATTAAAAGACACGTGTTTCGGCATTTTTTTGAAATTTGACAAATAAGGGGGTAAAATAGGTGAGGCAAAAATTGATTTTCAAAAATATGTTGCTGTTAACACAAATTTTAAGCTACAACTACGAAAATTCTGATATGGAATCTTGGTCAGGATTAAAAATCCATGATTTTTAGTATTTTTGGAAATTCACCAAGTAAGAGGGTTAAATAGAGGATCAAAAATTCTTTTCGAAAACACGTTGCTATGGATACAATTTTGAAGCTAGAGCTGCAAAAATTGATATTTGTATAGTTGGTTAGACGTTAAAAAGTACGTGTTTCGGTATTTTTGGAAATTCAACCATCAACGGGGTTAAATTGGGAAGGGGTGTTTTTCGAAAATATGTTGCTATTTAGGCAATTTTGAAGTTAGAACTACAAATTTTCGGATTTGGATTCGGGGTTCGAATTTAAAAGACGCGTGTTTCGGCATTTTTTTGAAATTCAACCAATAAGGGGGTAAAATAGAGGGCGCAAAAGATTGATTTTCAAAAATATGTTGTTGTTAACTCAAATTTCAAGCTGTTGTTGTTGTTGTGGTCTTCAGTCCGGAGACTGGTTTGATGCAGCTCTCCACAATACCCTATCCTGAGCAAGCCTCTTCATCTCCACATAAGAACGACAACCTACATCTGTCTGAATCTACTTACTGTATCCATCTCTTGGTCTTCCCCTGCGATTTTTTCCCCACACACTTCCCTCCAACGCTAAATTAACAATTCCTTGATGTCTAAGAATGTGTCCTACCAATCTATCCCTTCTTTTAGTCAAGGTATGCCAGAAATTCCTTTTCTCCCCAATTCTGTTCAGTACCTCCTCATTAGTTACGCGATCCACCCACCTAATCTTCAGCATTCTTCTGTAGCACCATATTTCAAAAGCCTCAATCCTCATCCTGTCCGCACTGTTTATCGTCCATGTCTCACTCCCATACAAGGCAACACTCCATACAAATGCCCTCAGAAAGGACTTCCTTAGGCCTAAATCAATATTCGATGTTAACAAATTTCTCTTTTTCAAAAACGCTTTTCTACCCATTGCCATTCTGCATTTTATATCCTCTGTACTGCGGCCATCGTTTGTTATTTTACTGCCCAAGTAACAAAACTCATCTACCTCCTTTATTGCTTCGTTTCTCAATCTAATTCCTTCAGCATCACCTGATTTTCTTACACTGCACTCCATTACCCTAGTTTTGCTCTTGTTAATGTTCATCTTATATGCACCTTTCAGCACACTGTCCATTCCATTCAATTGCTCTTCCAGGTCCTTTGCTGTATCTGACAGAATTACTATGTCATCGGCAAAACGCAATGTTTTTAATTCTTCCCCCTGAACTTTTATTCCTTCACCAAATTTCTCCTTGCTTTCCTTTATAGCTTGCTCAATGTACAAATTGAATAACATTGGAGAAAGGCTACAACCCTGTCTCACTCCCTTCCCAACCACTGCATCCCTTTCATGCCCTTCAACTCTGACAACCGCTGTCTGGTTTTTGTACAAGTTGTAAATAACCCTACGCTCCTTATATTTTACTCCTGCTTGCTTCAGAACTTGAAAGAGTTTATTCCAATCAACATTGTCAAAAGCCTTCTCCAAATCTACAAAAGCTAGAAATGTAGATTTGCCTTTTCTTAACCTATCTTCTAGGATAAGCCGTAAAGTGAGTATTGCCTCCCGTGTTCCTACATTTCTCCTGAACCCAAACTGATCTTCCTCGAGGTCGGCTTCTACCAGCTTTTCCATCCTTCTGTATATAATTCGCGTTAATATTTTGCAGCCATGACTTATTAAACTGATGGTTCTGTAGTTTTCACACCTGTCTGCACCTGCTTTCTTAGGGATGGGGATTATTACATTTTTCTTGAAGTCTGAGGGTACTTCACCTGTCTCATACATCTTACACACCAGGTGAAACAATTTTGTCATGGCTGGTTCTCCCAGAGACTTCAGTAGCTCTGAGGGAATCATTTCAAGCTATCACTACGAAACTTAGCATATGGACTCTTGATCAGGATTAAAAAGACACGAGTTTCGGTATTTTTGGAAATTCAAAAACTAATGGGGTAAAATATGGGATCAAAAATACTTTTCGAAAACACTTTGTTGTAAAGACAATTTTTAAGCTATAGCTGCAAAAATTGGTATTTGTATTGTTCGTTATGATTTAAAAAATACGTGTTTCGATATTTTTGGAAATTCAACCATCAAGGGGGTTAAATTGAAGAGGCGGTGTTTTTCGAAAATCTGTTGCTATTTAGGCAATTTTGAAGTTAAAATTACAAATTTTCGGATTTAGATTCGGGGTTCAAATGTAAATGACACGTGTTTCAGTAGTTTCGGAAATTCGATCAATAACGGGTTGAAATACGAGATGCAAAAATAGATTTTCAAAAATATGGTGCTGTTAACTCAAATTTCAAGGTATAACTACGAAACTTAAGATATGGATTCTTCATCAGGATTAAAAAGAAACAACTGATTCAGACCAACCAGCCTACGCATGCGAAGCAGCGGGGATTCAGCTAGTAAAATTATAAATAAAATATAATGAGTGATTATGGAACTAGGCTGGTAGGGACATTTGATTCCAGGGATTGATTTGAGAACATAACAGTTTACATAGAGGGTTACCAATCCTAATTTAGTTTTATTTATTAAAAGATTTGATAACAATGATGTCTCAGGGCCGATTTGGTTGGGCATAAACAGGGAAGGGGAAGGTAATTTCCTGCCTCACCAACATTAACTCGACGTGGGAGTCAGGCGATGGATCGTCGCGGTGCGGTTCGGTGTGGCGGCGCGTCGGACCAACACCACCAAGAGAGAAGGCCGCGGCGCTCTCGTGCGACGTCACGCAGAGTAGGTATCGTTCGCGCAGCTGACTGGCTGTACGCTACGGCATAGCGGGCCGTGCCCCAGCGGCCACCCAGTGAGCTACACAAACGATGCCTATTCTGCGTGACGTCGCACGACAGCCCCGCGGCCTTCTCTGTCTAGGTGGTGTTGGTCGGTGGCGGTCGCGGTCGCGGCGGCATAGCTCACGCCGGCCCTGTGCCCTCCACCTGCCCTCCGCTACCCTCCGCGGCTGCGTGGCGCGGCCTCCGAGCGAAGGTATCGAAGTCCCATGTCTGCACAGGCGGGGGCGGCCAGCATGTCTCCTCGCTTCTCCAGCGTTGGACCACCTATTCTTCGGTTGTTTCTCACCAAGTCCCCCCACGCTTTGCGTCTCTCTGGCTCTGTGATTGGTGGTTTGGTTTTGCAATGCCATCCAATAACTGAGCGCCGTTTTCACGACCACGCCTCTCAGTCGCTGATGGAAATTTTCTGTGGGCCGAGATGAGACTCCCACGTTTCAAGCGTGTTGTCTTTATCTTCTGCATTTCTTCTTGGTTCTAAAAAAACAGTCCCTTGTGGCAGCTTCTCTGGTATACCATTTATCAGGGTCTTTCTCCCTGGCCAGAAACATTGTTTTGCTGGATCCACTTTATCTATACTGCACGCCAGCCTCTCTCCTCCTCACGCACGTGAGCACTGCAGGCGTTTGCTTGTCTTCTTCCCGTCTGCAGGCGTCCACAGTTTTAAATGCTATGCCGTCGCTGTGTTTTGAAAATGACTCCTCTGGTATCTGCAGACAAGGGATTTCTCTGCACATGCGCTATTGTGTCCATTTAGAAGTAAGGGCCTCTCTCCCCTGCATCCGTTGTAGCTATTTATCTGCACGCTCGTAAAGTTAGGCTGGGGCGGGAGAATCCGAGGCGGCAGCCGGTGCTGAAGGTGAACGATGGGGTGCCTCCTGGCCTCCTGCTGGCTCCGTCCGGCTCCCCAGGCTAGCGGGACGCTGCGCTGGCTGGAGTGCTCTAGGCGGGGTGCGGACGTGGTCTGCGCGAATGCTTCCATCGACAAAGTCCCCTAACAAAAGTGACCCTGGCCGAAATATTACACTACACCACACTTGTTCGTTCTATTTTGGAGTATTGCTGCGCATTGCGGGATCCATACGAAGTGGGACTGACAGACGATTTAGAGAAAGTTTAGAGAAGGGCAGCTCGTTTTGTATTATCGCGATATTGTGGAGAGTGTGTCAGGAAAATGATGGACGAGTTGGGGTCGAAATTTTTTAAAGAAAGACATTATTGATTGCGACGAGATCTATTTGCGAAATTTCTTTCAACAACTTTCTCTTCAGATTGCGGACATATATTATTAGCACCCATTGTGCATTCTCTTGCACATAGGGCTTTATCACGTCAATTAAATATTTTTTGTACAACTCTGTTGGTGGTTTACCGGTCTTTCAGAAGTGATGATAACATTTGTACATTTTGTCGCGTACTCATCTATTGATTTTTTTAACCCTCGGTCCAAAAGATACAGTACTTATCTGTAGGCATTTGTAAACATGTGACAATATTTTTCGTGAAAGGTTCATATCATATTTCGCTACGAGTCTGTTACTTCGTTTATATCTTTTCGCGTCAGGCACACCACATTTGACCCTTTCGTGTCCTAGGATTCGATCAAAGTCGACTGACTGGCAGCCTGGAAAGAGAAGAAATGTTCAAATGTTTGTAAAGTCTATGGGACTTAACTACGGGGCTATCAGTCCCTAAACTTACAAACTACTTATGAACTACTTACGAACTAGGACGGCACAAATATCCATGCCCGAGGGGGGATTCGAACCCCCGACCGTAGTGGCCGTGCGGACCGTGACTGGAGCGCCTTAGTCCCCTCGGCCACCGCGGCCGGCGAAAGAGAAGATGCAAATGTAAACCTATTATTCGTGGCGTTGGACCTTATGGATCGCTCACAACACCAACTTTGAAAGATAATGCGCTTGTTTTGAATAATGATTCCCATGCTGATGTAAATGCAGAATAACCTTTATGCCGGCCGCGGTGGCCGAGGGGACTGAGGCGCTGCAGTCACGGTCTGCACGGCCACTACGGTCGGGGGTTCGAATCCCCCCTCGGGCATGGATATTTGTGCCTTTCTTAGTGTAAGGTATTTGTTTTGTGTCCCAGCCTCGCCGCCGCTTTTGTCTCTCGTTTCCGTCGTAGGTGTCGGTGGCCGAGTAGGAAGACCGACACAGGAATAAAGATAGCACGCTTGTGCAGGTACGGATGGGAGCAGCCAGTGGGACAGCAGAAACTAGAAACACTAGAGTAAATTAGAACGAGATATATATTGCACAGAATGTATACAATACTTAACTTTTACATAGATCAGTACTGCAGAATGCTGATACATAGTTGAGCTAGAGGCATGCCTAGTGCCTGTCCGATAGCAAAGTCTTCACTGGTGCCTATCTGATTCCGAAGTGTTAACTGGTTCCTATCTCTGTCCCAAGTGAACGATGTCGTTCAGAGGTGGCCACGAGCAGAGTTGTAGCAGAGGGCGCTCGTGGCTGACGTCGTAAGAACGCCGCGCCGTGCGTGCATGGCGGCGCGCGGCGAAAGTAGGTGGCGCGCACTTTGGACTTGTGCAACACCACAATTTGATAAGTAGTGTGTAAGTTTAGGGACTGATGACCCAGTAGTTAAGTCCCATAAGCTTAACAAACATTTGAAAATTTTTTGAATAACCTTTATGATGTTGCGGTTAATTGTTACGTCAGTAGTGTACGGATTTACAAGAAGAACAAAAATATTTTTCGTCGGGCGAAATCGAGCTTGGGGTCCCTCTCAGTACTAATCACATTTCTTACCACTTGCTAAATACTACTCACATTTCTTGCCGCTTGCTAAACACCGTCTCACAGGGACATTTTATACGATGCATATGGTGATAGATCCGTATAAAATCCTTTTGTTTTCTAAACTCTTGGCCATCTGGAGTTCCCACTTGGGGCACTTCCATGTCGCACCGAGTACCATACATTTGGACGAATTCGGCGATGACCAGAATGCGTCCTCTGCTTGTGAGCTTTATTCCGTACGTGCCATGTACAGCAACCGTAACGCTTAATGCACGCCCTTCAACGCTTTGTTCCTTCGTAAGTTGCGGAACCCTGCAATAGGACCGACTGAACTTTATAACCCCTTCGGTTGAAATTGGACTTTTAATCTGTTGAAATTATAAAAGGGAATGTATTTATTTAAGATAAAACAATATATATAATAAATTGCACAGTGACATTAAATGTAATTTAACTATGTAAATCTTGCCAGATGCTGCCAAATAAGTAAACTGTAA
Source organism: Locusta migratoria (assembly GCA_026315105.1). NCBI lineage: Eukaryota > Metazoa > Arthropoda > Insecta > Orthoptera > Acrididae > Locusta > Locusta migratoria. The sequence goes on from CM048748.1 coordinate 402,773,527, forward strand.
CCTCAGTGAAGACATATTTAATGTACACCTTAAGTGACGATCTAAACATGTCAATAATGTTAACTTGTTTTTTAATTCATTAATATTTGATGTGTAATTTGTTTCACCCTGTTCACTCGCAAATTACAATGTATAAATGTTAAGGAGGCCACTGATTACGTGAACATAATTCTACTTGGCAACAGATATTGTTTTCAATTCCAACAAATGTCATATGCAAAGACAGAGTATTCTGTGTGTGATACCACCTTGAGCGTCTTTGTCGACGCATGTCAACAGTTTACCTGATGATGGCCTAATAAGCCAAAAATTAGTTAGTAAATAAACAAAAAATTAGTAGAACATAAACAGTTTGTTTGTTTTCAACCTTAAATATGGAAGCGTTCTACCAAGAAGTGACCGAAGAATCCATTTATAAGAATTTATTTCTATTTTTGTTTTATTAGAGGAAAAGGGGATATCTCAGAGAGTGAGATCAATTTATCAAATTTTTTGTAATATTAATTAAAGAGTAGTGCTAGACGCGGTCTACGGCGCCTCGCTGCGGAACGCGCTGTTGCTCACCGTCGGAGGTTCGAGTCCTCCCTGGGGCATGGGTGGGTGTGTGTGTTTGTCCGTAGGTTAGTTTAACTTAGTTTCAGTAGTTTGTAAGCTACGGACTGATGACCAAGCAGTTTGGTCCGATGGATTTACAAACATTTTGAGTGCTAGATGCAAAGTAACGCGGAGCATTAGTCATGGAGATTACAGCTGTAAATCTTTGGTTAACATGGGCTATATAATGGACTAAATTGATTATTAAGGTTTCTTCGTCCTAATGATCGTTTGAGATAGTACGTATTGCAATATTTGGCGATTTGATAATAGTCTTTCACGAAACTACATTTGTGATAGAGCTTGATTACAAGTACAGGTTACGCGATGTTTAATTACATAAAGAATATCTTGGACATTTACGACGGTAAAGAAATTAATTTTGTACCGTTTAAAACGTAAATCAAATGATTTGGACTTGAACTGCAACCGGACAAGTGCTGAAATACTGAGCTAGCTATTGGGGCAGAGACGGTTAATCATTGAATTCTAAATAACCAGAAACCATAATTCAGTGACCGTTCGCAGTATGAAAAACATAGGGAACTGACTGTGACGAACTTAACTGCGTGTGAATGTAGAGAAGGAACTAGATGTAATCAATGATAGGACTCACCATAATCATTCTAAAACGATCATAAATTGTGACATTAATACTAAAGCTGAATACCAAAGAAATACTCTTAAAGTGATGAGCGAAGTACTTAACTAACAGTTACGGTAGGTTGTGTTCTATGTGGTGTCGCACAAGTACAAAGTGCGCGCCACTTACTTTCGCCGCGCGCCGCCATGCACGCACGGCGCGGCGTTCTCACGACGACAGCCACGAGCGCCCTCTGCGACAACTCCGCTCGTGGCCACCACTAAAGGACATCGGCCACTTCGGACGGAGATAGCAACCAGTTAGGACCTTCGTAATCAGATAGGCACCAGTGAAGACTTTGCTATCGTACAGGCACTAGGCAGGCCTCTAACAACTATGTATCAACATTCTGCAGTACTATGTAAAAGTTAAGTATTGTTACATTCTGTGCAATATATATCTTTCTAATTTAGTCTAGTGTTTATAGTTTCTGGCTGCTCCCCTCCGTACCTGCACCAGCGTGCTGTCTTTATTCCTGTGTCGGTCACATTCCACTCGGCCACCGACACTTACGACGAGGCTGGGACACAAAAGCGGCGACGAAGTCGGGACACAAAAGTGGCGACGAGGATGGGATACAAAAGTGGCGACGAGGAGTGATAGAACCTTGGACCAGCCCGCTTACAGCAGCCAGACAGCAGCAGTCGGAGCACGCAAAAATTGCTCCCGCCCACCCACCCTTATTATAAGATTTTTGGGGGAACATATTCTGTTACGTATTTTGTGGACTTTTTTGTTGCAGAGCGAGTCCTCTTTCATATTGCATTTGTGTTTTGTTATAAGTTACTTGTATGCGCGGCGCCTAATCGGTCAGCATGGCCACTACCCCGAACCCAAACTTAATGGAAATTATTCAGTTACAGACGGCGCAAATAACACAACTTCTCCAGGCTGTGGCCCAGCTCACAGCGCAAGCAGCTAACCAACAACAACAGCCGCCGCTTCAGCAGCCCACACCAGCCGCCGTACCGCTCCCTACGTTCCGCCAGTACAACGAACGTGAGGAAGAATGGAGCGACTACTTCGCACAGTTTCAAGAACTCGTCGCGGCTCATCAAATTACAGGTCAGAGAGTGAAGAACCTTTTCTTATCGATTGTGGGCCCCCAGACCTTCGTACTATTGCAGAAACTATTCCCTCACGCATCTCCTCGTGATGTAGACTTTGAACAAATAGTAGAGGCACTAAATGCTCATTATGAGAGAAAAGTTCTTGTAGCCGCTGCTCGGTACCGATTTTTCAGACTTAAAAAATTACCGCAGCAGTCACACCAAGAATGGATCACGGAATTGAAGGGCTTAACCCGCCAATGTAAATTTACTTGCTCTTGTGGACTTTCGTATAGTGACGTGATGTTGAGGGATGCGATTACGCAGAATATTCAGGACCCCAGAATTAGAGCAGCAATTATGAAACAGTCTGACCCCTCCTTAGACAGTGTACTGCAGCTTATTGAAGCGCATGATACTTTTGACTTAGCTGATGTAGAAATGCAAAGCCATAGTGTAAATTCAGTGCACCGCAACGGACGCTTTCCTAGCCGTAGTTCTCAGTATAGCACTAGTGATTCTTATTTTTCTACCGGCCGTGCTGAACAGACAGTGAACAGTAGCCAGTGTAAAAGTGCGACGCAAAGGTCGCCCCGTCGTGTTAGAAACAGTAATTTGAATAACGGGCGCCAACGCTCATTTCAGAAAAATGTACGTAAATCTTGCCCCCAGTGTGTGTCTCGCCACAAGCGTGCTCATTGCCCTAGTCGCAACGCAACCTGTTATCAATGTGGCAAATTGGGACATGTGCAGTCTGTGTGTAAGCAAATTAAAAACTCAAAGAACAGTAACGTTAGAAACAGTGCTTCGCAGAGTGCGAGAACAGTTCATTCTGTAAATGTTATACGGGCTGTGGAATTGAACACTGCTTTCCTTGGATCTCAATTGCAAGAAAGTAGTTCTGCGCCTATGGCAAATCTATATAGTGCACCACGTAGCAAGCGCCGACGAGCGCGTAAAACAGTGCAACGGAAAAGGGTTCGGGACAAGCAAAATGACAATGAACAGTTCATTCCTGTAGTGAAATTAGTGCCTTCTGCAACTGCTCCTTGTAATAGTGCCCAGTACTGTGTAGCTAGTGACAGTAGACATCAAGTAGCTACTCAAAAGTGTAGTGCAGTAGTTAGTAAATCTGGAGTAGCTTCGAATGCTTGCGCGGACGCCGATCCGGCGGTAGTGTCATCTAGTGACAGTGTTGTTAATCCGCTGCGTGCCGAGTCTGCGCCGCTTCCTTCACTACGCGGCCCGCGCAAGCGCAGTAAACAAACCGTAGCAGACGTTGCCCACATTTGCGCACCTGTCGAGCGCCGCAAGCAAAAACTTTTTGTGAATCTTTCCATTGACAATAAGACTGTGCAATTTCAGCTCGACACTGGTTCCGCTGTTACCTTAATTAATAAAGATACTTATGAACTTCTGGGTTCGCCAAAATTATCGCTGTGCCAACAAGTGTTAACAGCTTATACAGGTGAAAATATTCCCGTGCTAGGAACGTGTAGCCTGCCCGCCTCTTTTCAAGGTGTCACAAAGACAGTTGCTTTTGTAGTTCTTCAGGCCAAATCTACACAGAACATTTTTGGACTAGATGCATTCGACTTGTTTGGTTTATCAATTCAAAGAGATGTGCTTCAAATTTCGGCAATAGTGCCTCAGGATAAAATCAATGCATTGTGTGACAAATATAGTGACTTGTTTTCGCCGGAACTAGGTTGTGCAAAAGACTTCGTGGTACATGTGACTTTAAAAGAATCTGCAGTTCCAAAATTTCGTAAAGCTAGACCAGTGCCTATCGCATTGCGTGATACAGTTGCCGAAGAACTTAAACGTTGGCAAGATAGTGGGGTGATTTCTCCTGTTTCTGCGAGTCAGTGGGCCTCGCCTATAGTAATTATACCCAAGCCGTCAGGAAAACTTCGTCTCTGTGCCGACTTCAAATCAACAGTGAACAGTCAAACAATTGTAGACACTTATCCCCTGCCCAGACCTGACGAACTAATGGACAAATTAGGACAGTCTCGTTTCTTTTCTAAGATTGATTTAGCAGAGGCATACTTACAGATTCCACTTGATGACAAGTCAAAAAAGTTTTTCGTCATTAATACTCACATGGGCCTTTTTCAATTTCAACGCCTACCCTTTGGCAGTTCTTCCGCTCCCGCTATTTTTCAGCGTTTTTTGAAACAGCTGACAGTTTCCGTACCGTGTTGTTCGAACTATTTAGATGACATTGTGGTGTCCGGACGTACAGTTGAAGAACATTTAGCAAACCTGGAGTGCCTTTTCAAAGTGTTGACTGCAGCAGGTCTACGTTGCAATAAAGCAAAATGTTCGTTTTTTCAAACTGAAATAGAGTACCTAGGCCATGTGATTAATGCCCAAGGAATCCATCCCTTACAGTCACATCTTCGAGCAATCAAAGACTTGCCTCCTCCTAAGAATGTGCACGAATTGCAAGCAGTAATGGGGAAGCTGAACTATTATTTCAGATTTATTCCCAATGCCTCTCAGATTGCAGCTCCACTGCATCACTTACGTAGGAAGAATGTTCCTTTTGTTTGGTCCAAAGATTGCCAGGTTGCCTTTGACAACTTAAAGTCTGCACTACTCAGTGATGCATGTTTGATTCCCTTTGACCCCCAGAAGCCTGTAGTGTTAGCAGTTGACGCCTCATCGTACGGTCTGGGCGCTGTAATCTCACATCGTATTGGATCTCACGATCGTCCTATTGCCTTTGCATCCAAGCTACTGACGCCAACGCAACAGAATTACAGTCAGATAGAAAAGGAGGCCTTAGCAATCATTTACGGCGTCACAAAGTTTCATCATTATCTGTATGGCAGAAAATTCTATTTGTTGACAGACCACAAGCCTCTCACGTCGTTGTTCTCACCCACAAAGCCAATTCCGCCACGTACGGCACAAAAGCTTCAGAGATGGTCCTTGATATTGTCTAATTATCAGTATGAGATTTTGTACCGACCTACCACTAAACACGCCAACGCGGACACACTTTCCCGACTTCCGGTTGGCCAGGATGTATCATTTGATTCTTCAGAAATGGCATGTTGTCAGATAGACTCCAGAGATGCTTCCGCTGTCGCAGACTTTCCTTTGAACTCTCGTCGGGTTGCACAGGAAACAGCTGCGGATGCAGACCTAAGTGTGGTAGTACGTTTTGTTCGCTCAGGGTGGCCTGCCAGAGCCAAAGACATTGATCGGCCTCTGGTTCGACGTTATTTTGCACAACGTCATGCATTATCTTTAAGTCAGGGTGTACTGTTGTTGCATACCGACAACGACCAAGCAAGAGTGATTGTTCCTCGTTCCCTGCAACGAGAAGTATTACGCCTCCTGCATCAAGGACATTGGGGCATTGTTAGGACAAAGCAATTGGCCAGACGTCATTGTACCTGGGTTGGTATGGACGCTCAGATAGAGAGCATGACATCACAGTGTACAGTTTGTGCGGAGCATCAGGCGGCTCCTCCACAGCGTTTCTCAGACTGGCCACGCCCCAAGGGACCATGGCAACGTTTACATATTGACTTTGCCGGACCATTCTGGAATACGCGCTGGTTAATTGTTGTAGACGCTTTCAGCAAGTTTCCTTTTGTGATTGCCATGAACTCAACGACGGCGTCTAGTACAATCAGTGCCTTAACATCAGTGTTTTGCATCGAAGGCTTGCCTGAAACTATCGTCAGTGACAATGGACCTCAGTTTGTTAGTGCGGAATTTCGACAGTTTTGTCGTGTGAATGGCATTCAGCATATCACCACCGCACCTTTTCACCCTCAGTCCAATGGTGAAGCAGAACGTTTCGTTCGAACATTCAAGTCTCACATGGAGAAGATGAAAGGTCAGCACTCCAGGCAGCAAGCTCTTCAAATTTTCCTGTCTACGTATCGGTGCATGCCACGTGACGGCCCGTCTCCTGCCGAGCTGCTACACGGCCGCCGTCACCGCACTCTCCTTCACCTGCTGCAGCCTCCCACGCACCGAGTCGGTTCGTATGGCGCTACGCGTTTTCAGGTTTCTACGCCGGTGCTGTACAGGGTGTTTGCTGGAAACAAGAAGAAATGGATGCCGGGCATCATTCAGCGCGTGCTCGGTCGCAATATGTTTGTTGTACGTTCTTCCACAGGGTCGGAGCTGCGGCGCCACGCAAACCAATTGCGCCTGCACAGGCCGCGCGATCCTGTCTCCGGTTTCTTGATTCCAGACCCAGTTCACCGCCAGGGAGCACAAACACATCGTTCGTCAACGGGTCCAGCGTCCCCGGACTACGAGATCGTCCCGATGGAGATCGACGCGACGCCGCCGCTGTCGCCGCCGCAGATGACAGCGTCACCGAGAGGGACTCCGGGACCGTGCGTGCCGCCGCCGCCTGGGCCACGCACCTCAGAAGAAGATGACCTGCTCCCTCTGGGCGGGGGGGTGCGCCCTTCCCCAGGTTTCGGTGGGTTCCCTGGAGGATCGCAAGGCGGATGCCGGGGCGCGGACGGCGTCTCGATCCCAGCCTCAGCTACGACGCCCGTCCCACCAGTAACGCCCCCGCCCAGGCCCTCCTCCCAGTGCCGTCGCCGTGGCCCTCAGCCCTACGCCACGACGGCGCGGCGGTTTGGGGGGGAGGGGTGTGATGTCGCACAAGTACAAAGTGCGCGCCACTTACTATCGCCGCGCGCCGCAATGCACGCACGGCGCGGCGTTCTCACGACGACAGCCACGAGCGCCCTCTGCGACAACTCCGCTCGTGGCCACCACTGAAGGACATCGGCCACTTCGGACGGAGATAGCAACCAGTTAGGACCTTCGTAATCAGATAGGCACCAGTGAAGACTTTGCTATCGTACAGGCACTAGGCAGGCCTCTAACAACTATGTATCAACATTCTGCAGTACTATGTAAAAGTTAAGTATTGTTACATTCTGTGCAATATATATCGTTCTAATTTACTCTAGTGTTTATAGTTTCTGGCTGCTCCCCTCCGTACCTGCACCAGCGTGCTGTCTTTATTCCTGTGTCGGTCACATTCCACTCGGCCACCGACACCTACGACGAGGCTGGGACACAAAAGCGGCGACGAAGTCGGGACACAAAATTCTAGCTAGAAATACACCGTCAAATATTGCGTATGTATCAGAAAATTGACCGTTGCACGAACAGAGATAATGTACTACTACAAAGCAGTGATATCGGTCAGACGCTAGCACGAACAAACAATTTCTCGTGTACGGCTTTCTCCGCTTAGAGTTGGCAATCAAGTCTCAGCATTGTATTTTGGAAAGCGAACCGGACATAAAACTAAAATTGAACTTTAAAAAATCAACGTTAGACATACTGTTAATAAAGGTGTATTTACGAAGACAGAAACATTCCTACTCTAAAGCCGGGTCACACGCAACGATCTGTCTACACAAATGTCTGAGCAAATGTCTGCGCACACCAATCGTTGCATGTGGACGGGTGTTCACATCGCTGTAAATTATCGCGCCCGACACCTTTCGGTGAAAAAAGAATCTAGGTAGTACAGACTGCGCTCTGACTGGCAAACGAATACGATAAGCTTTTTTACGAAGTTTATTTTTGTCAATGATAGAGGCAATCTTTTTACGGACACTATTTGCAACGTGTCTTGAAAAAAATAAGTTAAAACAAATAAACAAACAGAAATGGAGTAATTATTTGCGAATGGGTGTGGAAACTTATAATTATCTTTTGACACTGGTAACTCCTCGCATAATACGTAAAGACACTTGTATGAGGAAATATATTTCTCCTCATGATTAGCTGACAGTTACACTAAGATTCCTGACCACAGGAAGGACCTGCAAAGACCTCGAATTTTCAACAGCAATTTCTAAAAAAGCATTGAGTTAAACCATCCCCAACATTTGTGAAGCTATTTACGCTGCCCAGAAGAAAGATTTCATGAAGGCAAGTACAGTATGCCTACCTTCTGACAAGATACAAATAAAACTGTCACAGTTTTAGATATGTTTCAAACAATGTATGTCTACTTCACTATATATATATGGCCAATAAGCTCCGGCTAACTTTGTTGCCCAGTCGAAATTTTCAGTTATCAGCTATTTTCATCCACTGCCAATATAGTAAATACACGAAAAAAGTATACACTGAAACAGATTTGCAGCGATCTCCTGTCCACACGTTCCAACTTGTCTGCGCAGATGTGATTTGAACCCACAGTTTTGAGCAATTTTGCTCAAAGCTCCAACTTCAAGGTTTGCGCACATCTCACATCTGCGCAAATGTGCTGTCCACACGCAACGATTTGTGAGGTGTGCGCAGATAGATCGTAGCGTGTGGACCCGGCTTAAGTTAGTGCGCGAGTATCAAGAGCATCGTCTGCCACTGAAACGGCAACATTCCAATCGCCGGTAGTTCGCGGTACGACGCAGAAGAACGGCTGCTACAACTTCCAAAGGGAAAGCTTTTCGCTGAGGAACGGTCTGCCTCGTTTGTGGCGGTATCCGCAAGTCACCACGCGGCAAACAGCGCCGAGCTGTTATGTCGACCGCGTACGGAGCAGGCCTACGACAGGCGTGCAAAGCGAACTGGACGGACGAGCTGAACTTCACCTGTACCTGCGTAATACGCAGCCACATGTTTTCAAATTTTTACTGCACTTTGTAAAATAGTACAATCTACACTCCTGGGCATTAAAATTGCTACACCGCGAAGATGACGTGCTACAGACGCGAAATTTAACCGACAGGAAGAAGATGCTGTGATATACAAATGATTAGCTTTTCAGAGCGTTCATACAAGGTTATCGCCGGTGGCGACAACTACAACATGCTGACACGAGGAAAGTTTCCAACCGATTTCTTATACACAAACAGCAGTTGACCGGCGTTGCCTGGAGAAACTTCGTTGTGATGTCTCGTGTAAGGAGAAATGCGTAACATCACGTTTCCGACTTTGATAAAGGTCGGATTGTAGCCTATCGCGATTGCTGTTTATCGTATCGCGACATTCCTGCTCGCGTTGTTCGCGATCCAATGACTGTTAGCAGAATATGGAATCGGTGGGTTCAGGTGGGCAATGCGGAACGCCTGGCTGGATCCCAACGGCCTCGTATCACTAGCAGTCGAGATGACAGGCATCTTATCAGCATGGCTGTAACGGATCGTGCGGCCATGTCTCGATTCCTGAGTTAACAGACGGGGAAGTTTGCAAGACAACAACCATCTGCACGAACAGTTCGGCGACGTTTGCAGTAGCATGGAGTATCAGCTCGGAGACCATGGCTGCGGTTCCCCTTGACGCTGCATCACAGACAGGAGGGCCTGCGATGGTGTACGTAACGACGAACCTGGGTGCACGAATGACAAAACGTTATGTTTCCGGATGAATCCAGGTTCTGTTTACAGCATCATGATGGTCGCATTCGTGTTTGGCGATATCGCGGTGAACGCACATTGGAAGCGTGTATTCGTCATCGCCATACTGGCGTATCTCCCGTCGTGATGGTATGGGGTGCCACTGGTTACACGTCTCGGTCACCTCTTGTTCGCATCGACGGCACTTTGAACAGTGGCCGTTACATTTCAGATGTGTTACGAGCAGTGGCTCTACCCTTCATTCGATCCCTGCGAAACCATACATTTCAGCAGGATAATGCACGACCGCATGATGCAGTTCCTGTACGGGCCTTGCTGGATATGGAAAATGTTCGACTGCTGCCCTGGCCAGCACATTCTCCATATCTCTCACCAACTGAAAACGTCTGGTCAATGGTGGCCGAGCAACTGGCTCGTCACAATACGCCAGTCACTACTCTTGACGCACTGTGGTACCGTGTTGAAGCTGCATGGGCATCTGTACCTGTACACGCCATTTAAGCTGTGTTTGAATCAATGCCCAGGCGTATCAAGGCCGTTGTTCTGCGTACTGATTTCTCAGGATCTATGCACCCAAACTGCATAAAAATGTAATCAGATGTCAGTTCTAATATAATATATTTGTCCAATGAATACCCGTTATCATCTTCTTGGTACAGTAATTTTAATGGCCAGTAGTGTAGATATATTTTCCTTATGGTCTTAAAAGAAGTCTTTAATCCGCGTGTAATCAATGGTTTTATTATAAACTTCTGTTTAATTTCAGTTTATTTTCAGAGGAAAACATGATAATTACATTATTAATGAATAAGTTGTATTTTTCATTCATGGCGTGAGCACTATAAACATCTTTCCAGTTCATATTTTTCAACAGTTTTCTAAAATAGCCAGTTTTTGGTAGAATGACTACTCTTCTGTATTCGAATTTAGCAGATTTGGAATCTGGTAAAATCACTATGTCTTCTGCACACCTAAGGTGTCAGATCAATGGCGACCAAACATCCAACACCGTCGAAAATAAAAATTAATACGCTTCTTATAATTTTTCTACTCTCTCAGTATTTATTTTTGAAACAGTGGATATGGAGTGCATGACATTAAAATTACACACCAGTATATCGAGCGGTACTCACCATGTGTCGATTCATGCTGAAACACCGATATTAATACGCAATTCAGCCGTGAATGCAAGCATTGAATCTACTTCTTTCGGTCCCTTCTACCGGCCGTTTTCTTTTTAACATTTATTTTAGGAAAAGTAATTTATCCATTTCAGCAACTGTTCATGTTATAAATTAATAAAATTCAGCAACCAGTTACTTGTGATTATTTATTTTTGACGACCGGTTTCGGGCGCTTGAGTGCCCTTCTTCTGGTCTCTATACAGACAAACAAGTGCATTGGTACACAGTAAAGGCTATAAAACGTACAAAAGTCGGTTACAGAAATTTGAAGCTGTTGGAACCAAATAGATTGTAATAAAAGATATGTTCATATAATGAGATAAAATTAACACTTACATTTTAGTATTGTTGCTTAATGCATGTACATGCTAGTAGGAGAATCAACACTAAGTCCAGAGATTATGCAATGAATAGGACGTGAATGAAAAATATTACTTATTCATTAATAAAGTCAGTATCATTGTAACATTTATAGATTTTAAAAAGGCGTTTGATTCGGTTGGTAGGCAAACACTAGATAAAGTGATCCGATAATTTGGAATTAAATCTAAATTAGCAAACCTTATTCGCGAAACACTCACAGACACCAAATCAAAAGTAAAGCTTCAGGATGAAATTTCCAAGGTATTCAACATCAAAACAGGTGTAAGGCAAGGTGACGGCCTGTCTCCACTCCTTTTCAACTGCGTCCTAGAGAAAATAGTAAGAGAATGGAAACCAAAACTAAAAGATCATAAGCTATCACCAATCAGACTGGGAACTAAACACAAAGGTATTGAAATTCACTGTCTATCATTTGCGGATGATTTTGCCATTCTTTCTGAAAACCTAACAAATGCAGCAATCCAAATCAATCTCTTACAAGAAATAGCCAATTAAGTAGGTTTAAGAATTTCTGTAGAGAAAACAAAATTTGTGACAAACATAAAAAATCCTCCAGAAATCCTACTAACAGATATTGGGCCGATAAAGAGGGTAAATAAATTTAAATATTTGGGAGAGATGATTCAGGAAAATGGCTGAGAAAAATTTGCTGTAGAAGAAAGAGTACACAAAATGGAGAGAGCATAGGGTATAACCAGGAACATTTACAACAAAAGGTGACTGTCTAAAAATCTGAAAATACAGCACTACAACACAGTAGTAAAGCCAGAATGACTTTATGCAAGTGAATGTTTAGTACTGAATTACAAATTACATAAACTTGAAGTCCTAGAAAGAAAAATCATTAGAAAAATACTTGGTCCACTAAGAAATACAGAGGTATGGAAACTAAGAAGTAATGCAGAAGTTTATCGCAACATAGAAAACATAACATAACACTACGGAAGAAGCGACTGCTATTTTTTGGACATTTATACCGAATTAACAGCAACAGGTTAACCAAACAGATTTTTAAATATCTCTGGGACAAAAATTCAACAATAGCATGGATTCAAGAAGTTAGGAAAGATTTGGAAAGAAACAATAAAGTGAAAAAGATGCAACAGAAAGAGAAACTATTAAGAAGAAAGTGTTAAAAATGGAAGGATTCCAAGGCAGGAGGGAGAAGAAGACAGGAGTAAAGTGGTCTGAGGAGAGAAAAAGGATGCATAGTGAAAAGATGAAAGAATACTGGAGGAAAAAGAAAGAAGAACAAAGGAGAAAACATTGAAATTGGTGCGTAACGAAGAAAGAAGAAAGTCAGTATCATGTTTGAAAACTGTTTTCCTCTAAAGGTAATTCAAATTAAACAGAAGTCTATAATAAAGCCATTGATATGTATATTTAGACGATATTTATTAATAATTGCATTGAAATACGTATTGTACGCACGCGAGATGATGGCAGTAAGCGATAGTAGCGTCTCGTATTACGTCGGTAAATAAATGTTCTGAGGTTTGAAGGGGTATCGAGGAACACGACATTATCGAAGCACGTAAACCTTTGCCCTAAGTTCTCGCAGGGTCAGCGTAATCGTACGTATCGCCGCAGCAAGTTTCCCAGTGCGGTTCATGCCCAGATGCCCTCGTCGCATCTGCACTCATTAAGACAATTAGCGGGGTCCGTAGGTCAGACGCTCTCGCAGAGGCTGGCGGTCGGAATGCAATTGGTGGAACAATGCAGGCGGTCAAGCTGACGACCGGGATTACTGACATTCCAGAGGATACAATTTTAAACATAGCAACCGTTCGTGAAAGATTAACACTAAAAACATGCAGCTCATCGGCTGCAAAGCTAGATGTTGATTTACCAAAGTTTCGGCTTCAACTATGGAAGCCGTCATCAGAAGTAAAAAACTGGAGTTACGTGAACTGAACAGACAGTGGTTTTTTGATCTACAGAGCTCTTGTTCGAATTACAAATGTAAATGACATGTGACAGGATTTTACTCTTCTATGCATGACCTATATTTTTTGCACATTTACATACCTTGGGTCCATTGGACCCATTATGACTAATATGAGAATACTAGCTTAAACCCGCGGCTCCGCTCGCGTGTTGGTTGATTATGATAGATAACCTATCTTTCAGTAGTGTGCTATGAGACTGGTTTTGAAGAATGAAATGAAATACAATACTTTCTTTGGAAACAAACATTTATAATCAACATTCAAATAAAAAAATAAAATTATGCGAAGTGCTTAATGAATTACAATAAATAATACATACATTATTCCTTATAGACTGTGTTGCAATATCTCTACACGTATGGTGAGAGTAATGTCCAAATTCATTTTAATTTCATTTTAGGGCATTCTGGTGAACTACGTTATTTTTAGTATTGCACTAGATGTTATGCGCAAAACGTCAAATCGATTTTTTAAAGAGATATATTGAAAGAAATTTCTTTTTTACTGCTTTATTTATTTATTCTTATATTTCCTTATTCGTATGTTTATCCTCACAGAGAAATAGCTGAAGACATTGTAGCACGCATAGGCCAAAGATATGGTTTGTGACATCACGTTTCGCTGTATGTAATTTCCTTGCTATAGAGTCGCAAACGTCATCGCTGGCCTTCAGTCCGAATTTTTTTATAATTTGACTATTTTGAACCACAATATCCTCCACCCACTTATAGCTATCGGCATGGAACTGCTATGGTGTACAACGGGAGACTTCTGACAACAATTACACAAAGACCATTCGTTTGCGTTCTGTAATTTTCGCTGCAGAGCGAAATATTAACACACACACAGACACGTAGAATTTTATATATAGCGGTAATTTCCATCCCAATATACTCCACCCTTTTATCATTATCAACTCTCAAACAACAATGCAACCAATAAAACCATTTTCAAAGAGTAAATATAATTTTCAAAGAGTAATTATTGTTCCGCATTTCGCGTTATATTCTTCAAATTACGAAATATCTATCAGATCGCTATAAAACTGTGCCTAAAACCTTCCTCAGCTATAAATTAGTAACTGTACAAATATTTAAGTCTCTGCGTCTTGTCGTTCGGACGTGATAAGCGCACACCGAACAGACATTCACATTAAGATATATAGATAAATAGCATTCAGATAGCCACAAAACCGTGCCTAAAGCCTTTGCTGGTATACATTAGTAACTGTACAAATGTTTAGCTCTTTATGTCTTGTGGTTCAGACGTGATAAACGTACACCGAACAGACATTCACATTTATAGATATAGATAAATAGCTATCCAATCGCCATAAAACCGTACCTAAAGCCTTCCCCGGGTAGACATTAGTAACTGTACAAATTTTTAGCTCTTTATGTCTTGTGGTTCAGATGTGATAAACGTACACCGAACAGCATTCACATTTATAGATATAGTTAAATACCTATCCGATCGCCATAAAACCGTGCCTAAAGCCTTCTCCGGGTAGACATTAGTAACTGTACAAACTTTTAGCTCTTTATGTCTTGTGGTTCAGACGTGATAAACGTACACCGAACAGACATTCACATTTATAGATATAGATAAATTAAAACAAGTATTTTACAAATATTTTCAAGCCTGAATATTTTTATTTCAAGTTTTGTGGATATAATCTAAAAAAGCTGTGGGCATTTCAATAGTTTTATTAAATTAAAAAGTATAATTTTAATGCTAAATGAATTTATTTCAGTAAATTACATTACGGAAAGTGATACATAGGCCACCTGTATTATCTTTCATGATGTGTTCATAATGTGGTGATCTTAGCATTGGCACAAAATAAATCATTACACGATAAACGTCTCATCAGTTTTTACAACTGTTGCAAACCACACTGCTGTGGTCTTACCACACACTTTGTGCACTTATTTCACGGTGTTTTTCTTTTCCTGTCCTTTGAAGCAGGATACAGTGAACACCTTCTCTTATGGCGAAGAACTACGCTGTTCCTGTTACTGCTGCTGTCGTAGCATTTCTTGGCATATATGATTTAAAAAAAAAATGTTTTACACTTACTCTTCTTGCCTTTAGATTTGTCCATCTCAAAATTTCATCCACAAAAGCTACAGGAATAAAAAAGAAACCTAAGCATATTTCTTGGGTGTACGTGATTGTTCCCCTTGTTGGTCCTAGTACAAATTTCACCAAATTGTGAGCAGGTGTTACATTTTGCACTGGGATCTTTTACTCCACAGAGTATCATTTGGAAAAAAATATATATTACCAATTTCACTGCTTATTTGTCTTAAGATATTGTAATCTCCATCATCTTTTATCCACTACCACCACTACTTCGTTCTTCATCCAAAGTGTTGCATAACTGTCTGAGAAACAACTCCATAGTTTTAATCTGAATCAGGACTTACATCTGAAAGTATATCGTAATTTTCTTCTACCCGTTGAGTAACAACTGAGTTACAATTTGGACTACAGTAACGGATGCTATCCTCAATCTTCCTCCTTTTCTTTAGTTGTAGATTATGACATTCTGTGTGAAAAATAGTCATGTGAATAAATAACCTCAATATTATCTTATTGTATGAAGTGTAAGAACGTAACTGTTGTTCATGTTATTGTTCAGTGTTACAACTAACCTCAACCTTTCTTCCGAATTCGTATCAAATGTCAGACACAACACTGTTGTGTAGCTGACTCCAACACCATTTCTATACTGCTTCACACACTCATAACCACCCACTGCGATATTTAGCTCCATTCAGAATACGGTCAAGTGGTGCCTGATGGTTGAACTGTAGCAATTTGTAACTGTATGTTTCTTGAGATCGCAATAATAGGTATGTGCGGCGGTAGCGTACTTTCTGATCTATAACAAAATGTAATTGCTTACGGCCCAAAGTAATTTAATGACACTCTGACATAAAACACAGGGTCTGTCGTACCCAGTTTATGAAAAATTGTGGTAAAGAAGAAAATGTAAGGCGCTCTTAGACTAAAGATACAGTAAGCTAGTAGTACTTGTAATGAGTTACTGAATATCGTACCTGATCCGGTGAAAAGTCAGTTTTAAGTCTTTTGTACAGCAATTAAAAATTAAAACTGTTACCGGGTCCACTGGACCCAGGGTATGCCTACCAGGGTTAAAAAGCATGAAATATAAGTTCTCCTTTTTTAAGTCCTGTCACATGTAATTGACATTTGAAATTTGAATGTGAGCTCTGTTGCTCAGATCCGCTGTTTAGTTCATATAACTGCAATTTTTTACTTCTGATGACGGCTTCCATAGTTGAAGCCGAAATCGTGGTAAAGTAATCAACCTCTAGATTTCCAGCCGAAGAGCTGTAATTTTTTTTCAGTGTTAATATTCCATAGAATGACCACAAAACTTTTAACACGGTTTTATTACCTCACATTATTTTTTCTCTGTTGGGTACGAATTTTGCATTTGGTTCCACATCAATATCTCGATGAAATAGAGCCTTGAAATTTTAAACATACAGAAAGATGGGGCGGGAGGAACAAAACAATATTAACACGTAAGATAGACACAATTTTGTATTTATCACTAATCAGTTGACCCACCTTTGGCATCTAGGAAAGCTGCAACTCTTCGGGGAACAAATTCTTTGTAGATTGTAACGTAATGTTACCTATTCTTGTACCAAAACATCTGCCATTTACTTGAACTGTGTTGGAGCTGTACCTGGGCGGTTAGATAAGTCTGGTAAAAATAGAATAACAAATTGTTTTAAAGGCGAAAACTCACTTTATTTCTCGACATAGTCACCTTGCTAGACTATGTGCTTGGTCCAGCGACTTTCCAATTTTTTCAACCCATAGGCAAAATAGGCTTTGTCAAACTCCGTGAAATAGTCTGTCACGGAGATGAATACTTCCTCATTGGATGAAAATTTTTTCCCACTAAGCTTAATTTTCAAGTTTGGGAATAAGGAGAATCGGAGCCAAGTCTGGTATAATAATAATTTCCCGTGGCTCAGTAGCCTGGTGCAATTCTTTCGATTGGTCGCCATTTCGGCGACTTGCGTGTCCTTAACCAACCGCAGTTATCCAACCGGGGAAAGGGGACCTACAGTTTAATGTGAAATGTGTCGTCTCTGGCGACTCGCCACATCGTTGAGAGGTGAGGGCTGGGTTAAAACGCAGACTGAAAAATTCCGACATCCGATTGGTTTTCGAATACGCGGCCCTTCAGAATCCAGTCGAGCGCTTTAGCCCGACTACCCTAGTCTGGTTAATAGGGTGAATAAGGAACCAATTCGAATCCCAAGTCGTACGCTACTGACTTTGCGATAGCTGCTGTGCAGGCTGGAGCATTGTTCTGATGAAACAGAGCTTTATTCCATGCAAATCTTGGACTTTTTCAATTAGTTGCAAACTATCCAGCAGAGTAGCATAATACGACCCAGTTTTGGATCTTTATTTATCCAAATAATCTGTCAGGATTATACCCTGGGAATACTAAACCTTTACAGCTGACAAAACAGTGTTCGCCTTCTTTTGTGCAGTCTCCCCACTCTTCGTCCATTGCTTGGACTGTTGTTTGGTCTCTGAAGTGTAATCGTGGAGCCGGCCGCAATGGCCGAGCGGTCTGCGGCGCGCCAGTCACAGTCTGAACGGCCGCTACGGTCGGGTGTTCGAATCCCCCCACGGGCATGGATGTTTGTGTCGTCTTTAGTATAGGGACTGATGACCCCGCAGTTAAGTCCCTTAAGCTTAACAAACATTTGAGCAGTTTTGTAATGGTGGATCCAAATTTCATCCACAGTTATGAATCTGCGCAAAAAGTCCTGTGGATTGTGTCCGAACAATGTGAGATTCTGAGCAGAAACGTTCTAAGTGAGCAGGCGCTGCACCCTTCGTGCACAGAGCTTCTTCATTCTTTAATGGAGGATGTAATGTACTCGTTCAGCTGAGATGCCTACGATGTCAGCTATCTCGCGAACTTTTAATCTTCGATCTTCCATTACCACATCACGCACCTTATTGATGGGTCCTGTGTGTTGTGGTGACTTCAACGGGCCGACCGGAGCGTGCTCCATCTTCCGTGCTTCTCCGACCACGGTTAAACTCATTGATCCAAAAGTAAATGGTCTTCAATATTGGTGCAGAACCCACATGGACCTCATCCAACTCGGATTTGATCTGTGCAGCTGTCCAACAATTCAAATTAAAATGTTTGATAACCGCAGGATATTCGATTTTCTCCATCCTAAGGAACTAACTACGCAGTTACCACTTCAGCAGGCAGTCAACAATCAACTAGTAACAGTTGCCGTTCGAAACGAGCTGTAATATCTGTGGAAATATCAGGCTTACCAACAACAGTGCATGTTCCGACAATTTCCCGCTCCTTCATACAAATTTACCAGACTTATCAAACCACCCACGTAAAGTTGGTCCCACTTCTTGCTCTATAACTTCCCATAGCGGTTCACTTGTGTTCAGACATGACGATTTTGCTGATCGGGGAAGATGTTTGATAATTTACTTCTGCGCGGAAAAGGCCGCGCGGTCTGGGCCGCAATGTTACGGATTGCGCGGCCACTCCAACAGGACGTTCGGGTCGTCCCTTGAGTGTGGGTGTGTATGTTGTCCCTACTATCAGTTACTAAGTATGAAACTTCCTGGCAGATTAAAATTGTGTGCCGGAACCGGGACTCGAACCTGGGACCTTTGCCTTTCGCGGGCAAGCGCACTACCGACTGTGCTATCCCGACACGAATCACGATACCGCCTCAAAACTTTACTTCCGCCAGTACCTCGCCTCCTACTTTCCAAACTTCACAGAAGCTCTCCTGCGAACAAGCAACACTTGCACTCCTGGAAGAAAGGATATGGTGGAAACATGGCTTAGCCACAGCCTAAGGGATGTTTCCAGAATGAAATTTTCACTCTGCAGCGGAGTGTGCGCTGATATGAAACTTCCTGGCAGATTAAAATTGAGTGCCGGAACCGGGACGCGAACCTGGGACCTTTGCCTTTCGCGGGCAAGCGCACTACCGACTGTGCTATCCCGACACGACTCACGATGCCGCCTCACAACTTTACTTCCGCCAGTACCTCGCCTCCTACTTTCCAAACTTCACAGAAGCTCTCCTGCGAACCATGCAAGACTAGCATTCCTGGAAGAAAGGATATGGTGAGGACATGGCTTAGCCATATATCAGCGCACACTCCGCTGCAGAGTGAAAATTTCATTCCAGTTACTAAGTAGTTTGTAGGTTTAGGGACAGATAACCTCGGCTGTTTGGTCGGTTAGATTCACAAACATTTTAACATGATTGATTTCATAGTTTTCTGATGCTGTACTAAGGACGCCTGAATTTTTCTGGCTGTGTGTGTAGGTGCATCATCACATTGGAATAGGGCAGCATTTTTTTTGTTTTTTGTTTTGTTTTCAGTAATAGCAAATCTCTATCTTCTCTGTCCCTATAAAAGCGAAATGAGTCTCATTCACTCACTCACTGACTAAACACGAAATCTCGAAAACTACTTCACCTATGAAGCTGAAGTTTGGCAGGAATATTGTTTTTAGGTGGAAGACATCAGCTAAGAAAGAATTTTACGATAGGGCCGATAGTTCAGGAGACATGACGTCGTAAACAATGAAAACTTTCGCATTGTGCGGCATGTGATAGTGTGACTTTAACAGTCCACTATTTGAGAAGAAGAGCACGTAACGACTTGCAACAAACTTTAAATATAATTTCAAACCTATAGGAAACTTTTCTCGCTAAAAATTCCAGCAAAATGATTAAACGAAAAAAAAAAAAAAAAAATTGCCGCTTACTACTTTTTCGGCGTTCGTTCAGTAAAATTACGGCATTTGCATGACGTTACAATTTATTACTCGTACACTATTAACTATATTAGAGAGATATGTTACACACAGTATACACACATACCACTGAATTTACGTTCGAAATTTATCATAGTACGACACACAGTTCATGAGATATGGAGTACGACACACAGTTCATGAGATATGGAGTCATAAACAATTAGGTTCATGAAAAGCCGCCTCATCACGCATGACGTTTGGATTTATTATGTCTTTCCTACGAACTCTATTCGCGAAGTATTTTATATACATTTAACATGTACACCAATGGATGTACCTTCGAAATAATATAGTTCAGGTGCTGTGACGTCAAACACAATAAAATGCATGAAAATTCGCCCTAATAAGCATGATGATGCAATTTCCTACATCCTTACTACCAACTCCATTTACAACACATTTCTTAGGCAGTTTCCTAATATTCCACTCTACGAACATGCTAAATAATGTTTTTGTAGGACACATAATTCAGGAGATATTAGGTCATAAACGTGACATCCGTAAACAGGTAGTGAATTATGTTTGACATTTAAGTCTTTATTACTCTGTTCGCAGCAAATTCCGCAAACGATATCCAAATATACCACCGAAAGAAGCTACAATATTATGTCACTGAACGACACATTGTTCTGCAGATATGACGTCGTAACCACTAAGCTGTTTGAAACGAAACTATAGGGCAAATTCCGCTGTAGGTTCAATCGAAACGAATTCTTGACAACTTTGAACTGTGCAGGGCACACGGGTGCAGGTGAAAGCAGTAGACTACTATAAAGCTGCAAGGAAAGAAGAGACTGAAACAGAGTACATCCAACGAATACCCATTATTTCCGACAGATCTAGCTTTTAACTTCCAGAGACTGCAGTTTCCAGTGAGACTTGCATTCCTATTACGATTAATAAATCACATGGCAATCTATTCAATACTGTGGGGTGGGTTTGACATGTCCATGTTACTCAAATGGACAATTTTATGTCACTTGCTCAAGGGTATACTCACCAAAGAAATTATTCATATTAGATCATAGACAAGACACAAGGAATATTGAAACTTTCTGGCAGATTAAAATTGTGTGCCGGAACTGGGACTCGAACCTGGGACCTTTGCCTTTTGCGGGCAAGCGCTCTACCACTAAGCTACCCCGACACGACTCACGATGCCGCCTCACAACTTTACTTCCACCAGTACCTCGCCTCCTACTTTCCAAACTTCACAGAAGTTCTCCTGCGAAACTTGCAAGACTGGCATTCCTGGAAGAAAGGATATGGTGGAGACATGGCTTGGCCACAGCCTAGGGGATGTTTCCAGAATGAAACTTTCACTCTGCAGCGGAGTGTGCGCTGATATGAAACTTCCTGGCAGATTAAAATTGTGTGCCGGAACCGGGACTCGAACCTGGGACCTTTGCCTTTCGCGGGCAAGCGCTCTACCACTTTTTTTTTTTTTTTTTTTTTTTTTTTTTTACATCTTTGACAGCATAGAAGAAAAAGAAAATGCAGAAGTCGTCATATTTCCGTCTTGGAAATGAGGGATTTCTGAAAATAAACAGGTAAAGTAACGTTGACTGGCAGTTTTGCACTTTAGCCTCTTCTGTGGCATTTCCTTTCTTCTTCTTTGACATTGGATGAACGAAAAGATAATTTTTTTAATGCAATATGATGAACAGAAAGATTTCTCCTAACTAAATAAATTATAATAATAAAAATAATTAAAATATTCTGTGATCATTCTTTTTTCTTCGTTTTCTCTTGATCGCTTATGAAACTGGTTTTTTTTTTCTGGTATAAAAGGAGTGTAGTCCGACATCCGTCGCAGCATGCTGTTTCAGGGTTCTGCTGAGGCCTTCACGGCTACCGTAGCGGCCACGGGGCCCACGAAGTCCCCACCGTACTTCACCCCCAGCAGCGATCCCCTACTTTGGCATGCCTCTATTTGCATTGTTAATTGTCTGTAGTAATCATCCTACACCCTCTTTCTCGAAGAGAATCTTCAACATATTTCCATAATTCTTTTTCAAATTTCTTTTCCGGAATATTTTGTAATATCCTTGTAGTTCAAATTCTTTAAATTCCTGGACAGTGCCAGTCCCTTTGTTGTTAATAACGTAATGAATAAAATGCCCCAGTAGCCACAAAATGGCATTATTTTTTTGGGCAGGAAAATACATCTCGTCTGGGAAGAAGATAAGATTTAAAGATATTTCTCTCCCGTCGCTTCTCTTAAGGAACGATATTTGTTTCCTAAGTTCCTGCCATACTGCACTGTATTCTGAACAAGTGAATCTATGGTCCAAGGTATCAATAGCGTCGCATTTAGGGCATCTGTTTGTATCGCAAAGTCCGAGTACATATAACCTCTCATTGGTACTAACGATATTGTTGATAACTCTATACCACGCTACCTGTACTTCTAATGGAAGCAAATTATTACTGATGTTTTTCCAAATGACTTTCCAGTTTCTGTTTGGAAACTTAATCTCCATTCTGTTTTTGTTTTCCTTATATTTTAATCTCTCGATAATATAGTGGTAGGTCCTCTTCTTTCTGTCCAAGACAATACTCCTCATGTAGCTTAATTCGAGATAATAAAGTCTAATGTACTTCAGTTTATAATTTATTTTGGTGATGTCGACTGGCGGCTGCAAGCTTTCAGGTTCAAATAATTTGAATAATTGCGCTGTTATGCTGACTGGGTGATCGTCAATAAGTTGCAGGGACCTTTTTATGAATAATGCTGTTGTTTTCCGCTGAATGTCAGTAAGCGCGAGTCCACCCTTTTCTGTTTTCAGAGTTATTGTATCTAAAGATACTCTAAAAATCTGTCCTTGCCAGATATATCGACATACCGTTGTCATGATTGCCTTTGCTATTTGTTTTGGAAGAGGCAAAACCTGCCCTATGTATGTCGCTTTTGAGAGGACCACGCAGTTTATGATCTTGACTTTCTGCTTCAGATTTAGATCTCTCATGTCGTGTAATTGAAGGGTGCCTCGAATCTTAGCTAAGACTGTTTTCCAGTTAGCGGCAATCATTCGAAGGGGGCAGCTGTATAGGGTTACACCCAAAGCTGTATGATTCTCCACACGTTGTGCCCAAGAGACCTGTATATTTGTGAGGCCACTCAGATTTAAAAAAGCACTCTTTGTTTCATTAATTTCAGCGCCTGTCGCACTACAGTATAGTTTTAAGTTAGCCGTAAGTTTCTTAATATCATCAGTGCTTCTTATTATGACACCTACATCATCGGCGTAGGCATTAATAACTGTTTTCATTCCTGATATTAAGATACCCTCTAATTCCTTATGCAGTCTCCTTAAAAGTGGTTCGATTGCCACAACAAACAGCATCATTGATAAGGGGCTCCCCTGGGGTACTCCATTGTCAATGGGAATGTCCTTAGTGTAGTGACCATTAATAGCTACTTTCGTCTTTATACCTTTTAAAATGTTGTAGAAAATCCTCACATTATTCTCACTAACACCCAAATACGTCAGGGTTTTAAAAAGGTAGTCGTGATTAACTTTATCGAAAGCCTTTGCAAAATCTACAAATGCAAGACCGCCATATGCCGAAGAGTTTCAAAATATGCCGACAATGTCCCTGTACTCGCTAACTGTCTTCAAAATAATGCGCCCAGGGAGACACGTCTGGTGGGATCCGATTATTTTATCTAGGACTGGCCGCAGTCGCTCTTTCAAAACTCTAGCTATTATTTTATAGTCTGAATTCATTAGAGTAATAGGCCTCATTTTCTTAATATCTTTTGTTTCCGTGTTCTTGCCTTTGGGAAGTAACACGGTGAAACACTGTTTTAAATCTGCTGGTACGGCCTCTCCCTTTAAGGTTTCGTTAATGATGTCTGTGAAAGTGCTGCCTATAACATGCCAAAACTCTTTATAAAACTCGACAGGCAGACCATCGGGTCCTGGTGACTTTTTTGAAGGGGAAGTCTTTATTATATCCCAAACTTCTTCTTCGCTTATTTCTGCGTTAATATGTTCATTATCCTCGTCGGTGATGGTGTCCTGAAGTTCAGATCCAGATAAAAAGTCATTGATGACCTGGTCCTCGTTACTATTTTTGGTATAGAGTGCAGTATAAAATCGGTAGGCTTCATTGATAATGTCTTTTTGAGTTGACAGGACGCTGTTATCCTCTGCCCGAAGAGACGCCAGAAAAGTTCTTCTCCTTTGTTGCGCATGTTTGATGAGATGGTATATCGACGTATTTTCCTCCTCAACTACAGTCTGAGTGTGGGATTTTATTTTCAGACCGTCAATCTGTGATCGCTTGAGCTTTATCAGTTCGGCTTTGGTCCTCTTTATTTGCAGTAAGATGTCTTGTGACATCGGTTGCTCATAGAGTTCACGTAAGCATGTGTAGTGAAACTCTATAGTGCGCCGCATCCACCTCGCCCTCTCTTTTCCGTATTCTATCAACGTGCCTCTTAACCGTTTCTTAGCAACAGCGCTCCACCATTCCACAGTGGATCTGTATTTGTAGCGTGTTCCTAAAGACGCCCGCCAAGTCTCTGCAATGTGGTCAGCGAGAGAATTTTCTAGCAACATGTTAATATTCAGTTTCCATACCGACCTCCCCCAGTACGTCCTTTGTCTCATTAGCCTTATACTGCACCTGACTGCTTGATGGTCAGAAAAGATGGCGGGTATCACTTCAATGGCCTGAACATTATTTTCTAAAGTCGAGGATACGTAAATTCTATCTAACCGACTTTGAGATGAGTTAGTGATATAAGTAAACTTGACAATGGTGGGATACTTTATCTCCCAAGCATCCTTCCATTTCATATTTTTAACTAGGCCTTCTAGTTCTCTGGATTTATTAAAATTCGGTCTTTGATCCTTTTCGTGTAGTACACAATTCCAGTCACCGCCAATTAAAAAATCAACAGGGTTATTATAAAGTAATGGTAAAATGCCAGTTTTGTAAAATGCGGCTCTTTCCAGTTTAGCGTTGTTTCCAGAAGGGGCATAGATATTGATGAAAGTTTTATTAAGAATTTTGCATTTTATGCCTCTCCCAGATTCTAAAAGAGCGGTGTCTGTTATTTCGATCCCGTCTCTTACTAGGATTGCAGTCCCGCAACTGCTCTCATGGGCAATGTTTACAATTTCTTGGTAACCAGCCACATAAAGGTTTTTGACTTTGACCTCTTGCAGCAAAGCTATATCGGTGTCTGATTGATATAAAAAATCTTTAAGCGCTGCAACTTTAACTTCACTTTGAATTTTGTTTACGTTTAAGGTGGTCACATTATATGTCTGTTCCATGAATAAGTGAGATTTAGGAATGTACAAGACTTCGTTAAGGACAAAAGTTTTCTTTCATTCCGTGTACCTCCTTTCATTTTGTACACCCTGTGTGCTGTTGTTACACTGTCGGACACTATATTAATAAAATAAATCTTCTTCTGGTAAATTTTCCTCTTCCATGTCCTCATCGGCACCGTCGTTGATATCTTCGCTCCATTCAGATCTTGCCACTGCAGCACTTCGTCCAAGGAGGGATGCTTCGTCTTGGTCACGAATTGGATGGTCGGCCTCGGTATGTGATGTCTGCATTGTACATTCGACTCCTTCTTTTGTTCTACTTCCTATACAAGACTCATTGCAGCGAGCGGATGTTGGGTCCGCTTTGTTCTTGTCTTTGTCCCGCATGCTTCTCAATTTCTCCTTTAAGATGGGAGCAACTTTCTCCGCAGCCTCATGAGCCAGTCTACGTTTCTTGTTGCGTTTCCTCTTCGGCGATGCCGCCGGGGACAGATCAGGTGACTTGTCCGTCGATTCCGTAGAAGATCTTTCTCGTAATATCTGATCCTTCGTCTGATCGAAGTTAGAACTTTGAGAGACATAGTGATCGTCGACATTGAGCTTTTGTCCCTTTCCGTTGTTTAATTGAGGTTCATTGTCATTTTTTTCCTTCTGTGTATTACGTTTGACTTCGTCAGGTTTGTGAATTACTACTCTCTGCGACGAATGTTCCGCGCGACCTTCTTGTGTCGTTGTACTCTGGTTGGGGTTGTCATCAATAGCCATTGGTACCGGTTCTAAAGTCCCTGGCTCCTCGCGTT
This sequence comes from Locusta migratoria, assembly GCA_026315105.1. Lineage (NCBI taxonomy): Eukaryota > Metazoa > Arthropoda > Insecta > Orthoptera > Acrididae > Locusta > Locusta migratoria. The sequence goes on from CM048748.1 coordinate 402,799,671, forward strand.
GAAAGGCCGGAGGACTCGACGCAGAATCTGCTGGTATCGTGTTCAGGTTTGCCTGCGCTGGATTAGCGCGACGCTCAGTCACGCCGTGTGTGTCGCCTGCTTCCTGATGCGCCCGGCCCGCCTCACCACTTCGCTCGTCATCGGCCACGCTCGGCCCCGCGCTGTTTCCTGGTAGCGGCTGTTCCGGCGCGACTCCCTCCTGCCCCGCTGTTGACGGCCCCGCTGAGCGGCGCGGGTTCGTGGCGGCGGCGTAAGTCAGCCTGAGGCTGACCGCCTGGCCCGGGACTACAGGCTCTGCTGCCGGCAGCTGCGCGACGCGTTTCCTACCGCACTCACTGCGGATGTGCTCTGTTGAGTTACACAGAGCACATGTTCGCGGCTGCCCGTCATAGATAACAATAGCCCGATATCCTAGCACATTGATATAAGAAGGAATGTGTCTCTGCAGTTCCATCTTAAGTTGCCGAACGCCGTTCAATACAGGGAACATATGTGCCTCCGACCACTTTTCGGCGACATTGGACAGAATGGTACCGTAGGGGCTGAGAACCGAATTTATTTCTTCCGCCGGCATCTCGAAAGGTAACTCAAAAACCCTCACTGTCCGAATACCTAAACCTGCGTGAGTAACAATGACATCACTCACTGTTCCGTCTGAATGGTTAAATTTCATAACACCGCCACACTTATCAACTATTGCATAACATAATTCTGGACTTGTCAACTTAACAAAAGCAGCATTTGAAACGAACGATAAATGTACACCAATTACTTCATTCCCTGAAATCTTCACTTTCTCGGTTAACCACTGTTTAACCTCATAAGCTTTCGGTCTGATAAAGTTTCTGTCAAAAGTAAATTTGATCGTGTCTTTCCTCATCTCTTTTGTCGTATTCATTCTGTCTTATTAATCGGGTTAACTAAAGCCACAATCGCAAGGATGCAGTTAAGACTAACCTTGTAGGGCGCGACACAGCCGTTGTTTACAACAGGACCGCCAGCGAGGCCGCCACACGTCCTTCGTCCACCACGACTGCCACTCGAATACCACTGAGCTACCCAGGAAGTTTCATATCAGCGCACACTCCGCTGCAGAGTGAAAGTTTCATTCTGGAAACATCCCCTAGGCTGTGGCTAAGCCATGTCTCCACCATATCCTTTCTTCCAGGAGTGCTAGTCTTGCAAGTTTCGCAGGAGAACTTCTGTGAAGTTTGGAAAGTAGGAGGCGAGGTACTGGTGGAAGTAAAGTTGTGAGGCGGCATCGTGAGTCGTGTCGGGGTAGCTCAGTGGTAGAGCGCTTGCCCGCGAAAGGCAAAGGTCCCAGGTTCGAGTCCCGGTTCCGGCACACAATTTTAATCTGCCAGGAAGTTTCATATCAGCGCACACTCCGCTGCAGAGTGAAAGTTTCATTCTGGAAACATCCCCTAGGCTGTGGCTAAGCCATGTCTCCACCATATCCTTTCTTCCAGGAGTGCTAGTCTTGCAAGTTTCGCAGGAGAACTTCTGTGAAGTTTGGAAAGTAGGAGGCGAGGTACTGGTGGAAGTAAAGTTGTGAGGTGGCATCGTGAGTCGTGTCGGGGTAGCTCAGTGGTAGAGCGCTTGCCCGCGAAAGGAAAAGGTCCCAGGTTCGAGTCCCGGTTCCGGCACACAATTTTAATCTGCCAGGAAGTTTCATATCAGCGCACACTCCGCTGCAGAGTGAAAGTTTCATTCTGGTGACAAGGAATATTGTTTATAGTAAAGTTGCGAATTAAATCAAAATGTACGAATGTTACATGTCATTTGTGTTTTGATTTCTATTTTTTCTTTGTTTGGATACTACACTTATTATTTTGTGCAAAGCAGCCTTATTTATTATATATTCTCTGATAAATATGTTATTAGTAAAAAGGAGATGGAGAGAGAGAGAGAGAGAGAGAGAGAGAGAGAGAGAGAGAGAGAGAGAGAGAGAATGTATAGAAGAAGTACTAACTCAAGGTTTGAATAAATAAATACCCAGGCAACGTCGGATTTTCTGCTAGTAGCTTAGAAATATGATAGCGGAAAATCCGAGGCATTTACACCCGTTTGTCAGGCCACACCGCTAGCGGTGCCTCACGACCGCGTGGTCGCCAGCTACGTACTCACTAGGTGTATAGAGGAGAACAGCAGAGGACGGTAGACCAGTCTAGCTAGTACAGCCGTCTGTACCGGAACGGTAGAGCAGCAACGAATCGTTTACATTGAGCCAGCACAAGCAAGAACGCTAATAGTGAATGATGCATTGTAGAATTGTTTGTAGCTCGGAAGAATTGTACCACAAGCGTTTCACATGACAGTTGAGTAATTGTATCATTTGTAAGCTCTATCTATATAAAGGCGAAAGGGCACTCAATCACTGACTGACTGACTGACTAAACACGAAATCTCGAAAACTACTTCACCGACCAAGCTGAAATTTGGGAGAAATGTTATAGGTGGAAGAGGTCAGCTAAGAAAGGATTTTGCGATAGGGCATATAGTTCAGGAGACATGACGCCATAAACAATCAAAACTTACCCGTCTTGCGGCAGGTGATACTGTGACTGTAATAGTCCACAATTTGAGAAGGAGACCACTTAGCGACTTGCAACAAACAAAATTAATTTCAAACCTTTAGGAAACTTGTTCTCGTTGACAACCGTAGCGAAACGATTGAACGACAAAAGTTTGTCGCCTACTTCTTTTTCGGCGTTCATGCAGTAAAATTACGGCATTTGGCATGACGTTACAATTATATTACTCATACACTATTAACTTTATTCGCGAGAAATGTTACAGACGGTATACACACATACCACTGAGCGTACGTTCGAAATTCATCATAGTACGACACACAGTTCATGAGATATGGAGTAAGACACACAGTTCATGAGATATGGAGTCATAAACAATTAGATTCATGAAAAACTGCCTCATCGCGCATGACGTTTTGATTTATTGCGACTTTTGTACTATATTCGCGACGTATTTTATAGACATTTAACATGAATGTACCTTCTAAATAATGTTATATTACGACGTATACTTCATGTGCTGTGACGTCAGACAATGAAATGTGGAAATTGTCCCTAATAAGCACGAGGATGCAATTTACTACGTCTTTACCACCAACTGTATTTACAACACATTTCGCAGGCAGTTTCCTAATATTCCACTCTACGAACCTGGTAAATAATGTTTTTGTCGGACACACAATTTAGGAGCTATCTCTGTATATATAAAAGCGAAAGGTCACTCAAGCACTCACTGACTAAACACGAAATCTCTATAACTATTGCACCTATGAACCTAAAATTTTGCCGGTATGTAGTTTACAGGTAGAAGACGTCAGCTAAGATAGTATTTTGCTATAGGGCAGAATTAAGGTGCATGGCGGAGGATACTTTTCCTACAGACTGACGAAATCTACAGTTTCATTCCCATCTTCACGAAATTTTGCACGTTTGACATACAAAACAAGAGGAAGGTCAGCTTCTAACTATTCATACGGTTCCTGGGGGAGGGTAAGTTTCAACAAAAAAAGGATGCCTAAATATCTTGGTCGCACCATAACTTGAGAACGGCTCGACCAATTTCACAGATCCTGTTGTCGTTAATCTCAGAACCAGGGTTGTACGAAACAACACTGGAAAATTATAGAACAACAAATTGCGTTTTTGAATGTGACCCTGTGTTTCCATTGCATACAAATCTATAGTTTTGTTCCGATATTGATGAAATTTTGCGCACTTGACCTTCAAACCTAGAGGAAGGTCACTAGGTATTACATGACAGTGGGAACCTTGCAAAAATGCCGAGAGAGGGAAAGGTGGAAAAGAACAGAGACATGGGAGAGAAAGAAATGGACGCAGAGAGAGGAGGGAAGGGGAGGTGGACTAAGAGAGTATAGAATAAATAAATATCCGGGCAACGCCGGGTTTACAGCTAGTAAAAGCATATGTGTGAACCAATCGCTTCTTTCAGTTGCAGACTTTGTCCACATTCCTAACAAGCCACGGCCCACATCCCGAACCTACCGTCCACAGCTGTAGCACCCAGAAGGAATACACACAAGTTAGTACTACAGAACTTCAGTTATTTTGCGAGAAGATGAAACAGTGCCAAAATTCAGGAAGATTGAATAAAAAGAAAAGGTGCAGGAATTTAGAATAGGAACAGTTTACAACTCGTTCTGCACTCGTGTTTGAAGTTTAAAAATTCTTTAAGTAAAAAAAATTCAAATGTTCAAATGTTTGTAGAGCTTATGGGACTTAACTACGTGGTCATCCGTCCCTAAACTTACAAACTACTTATCAACTAGCTACAACTAAGGACGGCACAAATATCCATGCCAGAGGGGGGGGGGGAATTCGAACCCCCAACCGTAGTGGCCGTGCAGAGCGTGACTGAAGCGCCGCAATGCCCTCGGCCACCGCGGCCGGCCTTTAAGTCAGAGTTGCCAAAATATTTATTTGAAAATTTTATTTAATAATCACTAAAATGCGTGCTATAAGGAGAAAAATCAGCGACTCTGTAAGATTTCAACGTACCGAGATATCTGATTTTTTGGACAGTAATAGAGGGCTGCTGTAGCACCACTACATCATCGTTTACCGGCCGAGCCGAGCTTACAATATAATGCAGCTCTGCACATAGGCAAGGGCAGGTCACGTTACGCCAAGATCGCGTACTTCCCGTGTCAGCGGAGAGAAGCAGCGCCTACGTTTCGATTTCGCGTTGCCACCCACAGACATTTCAAAAACTACGTGGCAAGTGTTGAGAATCTTCTCCATTTTTGAGGCGAGCATAACTGAGTGTACCCGTTTGATGACTGGAACCATAAAGCTAATTATTTGGCAGTCTGCGTGGAAGACCTAGATTGGAACAACCATTTACTTGACAATTCAATATGTGATGTGCGTGTGATTTCTTTAAAAGAATATACCATTTTACCGAGAATTGTGTAAATTCTTTCTCGTCGTGATCCTCGACTCCACTGAATTTAGTAGAGATTAGGAACATTGTATTAAAGTTTCGATGAGCTAGTGTGGAGTAGCTGACTGAGAATTAAGAGCAGTATGTTCTCCATCGCTTTCTGGTTGCTCATAATACATTTTCAGACTCCAGAAAAGGCAGCGGTATATTATATCAGGCACAATCACAAATCTTTAATTACAGACGCCAATGGCGAACCGAACGTAAGAGAATCATAATTAATAATAATGAAGAAAAAGAAAATCCGTTGCCCCCCCCCCCCCCCCCCGTTCACATCACCTCAGGCGTGGAGAAGACTACGAGAAGGAGATAACAATGTCAGGCAACAAAATAAAAACAATGTGGGATATAGTGAAAGAGGAGAATGGTAGAACAGGAGCAGAGAGCATCAAGAATAGATGATACATTAGTAACTGATTAGAATATTGTGGCAAATCTATTTAACAGGTACTTTATATCTGTTACCGATAGTATGGAATTGTCAACATCAGTAAATAATGCCCCTGGATATTTAAAACTAGCATTTACAAATAACTTCAGATATATGAATAAGTCGCTCACTTCGCTACAAGAAATAACATCCATAATAAAGTCTTTAAAAACAAAGAAATCTAGCGGTTACGATGAAATATCAGCAGCGTTCATAAATGCGTGTTCTTGTGGGTTTAGCATAATTTTAAGTTATTTGTGTTAGCAGTCTATTATAACTGGAAATATGCCTGATTGGCTAAAATATGCGGATATTAAACCCCTATTCAAGAAATGTGATAAAGGAATACCATCAAACTATAGATCGCTTTCATTTTTGTCAGCTTTCTGGAAAATTCTAGAAAAGGTAATGTACAAGCAGATTCTCAACCACTTGATCACAAAGGACACATTGTCCAGGACACAGTTTGGGTTTCTGAAAGGTTCCGATATCGAGAAGGCTATTTACACTTAAAGTGAGAATATACTTAATTCATTAGATAATAAATTACAAGCAGTAGTTATTTTATGTGATTTGTCAAAGGAATTTGATTGTGTGAACCACAACATCCTTTTAAGTAAATTGGAATTCTTCAGTGTCAAGGGCAATGCAAATGGGTCAGGTCATACTAACATATATCAGTGCATGGGAGTCGTGAATCTAGTCATCAGTCATCATCGATTTGGGAAGAAATTACATGTGGCGTCCCACAAGACTCTGTCTTAGGGCCATTGCTTTTCTTGTATACATTTATGACCTCTCATCCATTATACTGCCGGAAGCAGAGTTAGTTTTGTTTGCAGATGATAAAAGTACTGCAATAAATAGATGGTCGACGACAGTTCTAGAAAGGTCTGCTAATGACAATTTCATGAACATTAATAAGTGGTTTAAAGCCAACTCATTGACATTAAACCTTGAAAAGACTCATTACAAGCAGTTCAGAACACGTAAGAGGTTTCCATCCAACATATTCATAAATTATGAAGAAGAGCAGATGTGAGAGATTGACAGTATTAAATTCCTGGGATTACAACTTGATAATAAATTCAATTGGGAGGAACGCACCACAGAACTGCAGAAACGACTTACCAAATCTGTATTTGCAGTTCGAGTGTTATCAGACGTACGGAACATAGAAATAAAAAATCTTGCATACTTTGCTTACTCACATTCCATAATGAAATGTGGTATAGTTTCTTGGGGTAGCTCTTCTAGTCAAGCAAGTTTTCAGAGTCCAAAAACGTGTAGTACGTATTATTTGTGGAGTAATTTCGCCGACATCCTCAGGAAGCTTTTTCAAAGAACTGGATATCCTGTCTACTACTTCTCAGCATATTTACTCCTTAATGGAATTTATTGTCAATAATATTTTTCCAAGAAACAGCTCTGTTCATACATACAATACTAGAAACAAAAACTATCTACACAAGGACTTAAAGGCACATACTTTAGTTCAAAAAGTTACCAGCAACCATGAAAAAATTATCCACAAATAAACATCAGTTTAACACTTTGACTGCCGGCCATGTAAACCATTCCACACCTTAGAATGCCAGACATTTTACATGCAGGAGTAAGCCGAGCTGCACTTAGTTCCATTATCTTCTGTCTGACATAAAAAATTGTCTGCTCTTTGAAATGAGCAAGAAGGTTCCTGTCCACGAAACATGAAAATAAATCCCGATCTGAACACACAGCATCTAATTTACATACAACTCTGATTCCAAGGGACCCACTAAAAACGTCTACACTTCGCAGACAGGCTGTATCAGTCCACCCCGCTGTAGAATCTCTGCGATATGTTACTGTGCCACCCCTCTGTCTTAGCCACTTCTCAGTACTGCCAGGGAGAATATTTTGGGGATATTTTGCGGTCCTACATTCATCTTGGAACCACTACCTTCATTTTACGAACCTAAAACAAAGAAAAAAGATCATTGCTCAGAAAACTGAGAAAACAACATATAAAACAATCGATTCAAGAATCATCAAACTCGAAATATTCAATAGAAATTTGAAGCAATTCTTCTTGCACAAAGACTGGATCATCTTCGGATTGTCAATTTCGTCTTTCTCACTGTCTTTATCAATAAAATCTTTCTCAAATTCATTCAAAATTTCGTCCAACGTAAGAGAGCGTGAAGCCATGTCAGTTTATTTGCCTGCTGAGAGAGCGGACACCACTTTCTACTTGCCTCGTTTCATACAAATAATTCGACCATTCGGCTGATTTAAAAACTAAATTTAGAAGATCTATAGGTTGTTTTAGACTCAGATTTACCAAGTAAGGCATATGAGATAGATCTAGCCCGTCACTAAATTTGATTTTGTGTTTAACGGTACGAAAACGAAGATCGCGTCAAATGACGTCATCGGTATTCTACAGAAATTTCTGTATCTCATCAATTGACGTGATTGGCAGTCAAAGTGTTAAGAGGAGCCTGAAAGACTTACTAGTGGCCAACTCCTTCTACTCCACAGAATAAATTTTGAAAAAAAAAAAAAAAAAAAATCATGTTCAACATCCATGAGGATCTCCACAACATGGAACGAACAACTAATCAAATCTAATCAAAACTTTTCACGCGAGTGGTTTTTCCAAAATCTCGCTGCCCTTTGAGTCATGGTTGCTGTGGTGTCGCACAAGTACAAAGTGCGCGCCACCTACTTACGCCGCGCGCTGCCATGCACGCACGGCGCGGCGTTCTTGCGTCAGCCACGAGCGCCCTCTGTTACAACTCCGCTCGTGGCCACCACTGAACGACGTCGTTCACTTGAGACTGAGATAGGAACCAGCTAGCACTTCGGAATCAGATAGGCACTAGGCAGGCCTCTAGCTCAACTATGTATCAGCATTCTGCAGTACTGAGCTATGTAAAAGTTAAGTATTGTATAACTTCTGTGCAATATATCTCGTTCTAATTTACTCTAGTGTTTCTAGTTTCTGCTGTCCCACTGGCTGCTCACCTCCGTACCTGCACAAGCGTGCTACCTTTATTCCTGTGTCGGTCTTCCTACTCGGCCACCGACACCTACGACGGAAACGAGACTCAAAAGCGGCGACGAGGCTGGGACACAAAAGTTGCTTTCCTGTAGGAACGTCAAAACGTTTCGTGCTCTAGAATCCTTCAGACTGCAATATTTATAGTGGGATGTCTTCGTCAGGCAAATGCTCTTTGGTTGTGTTTTCAAAGCCAGTCATAACCGAATGGTTGGCAGTTGACAGGAGCTGAAATGGGCCACGCACGCTAAGATTCTCAGCACAGTCCTTGCAGGCGGCTAACTGCTGCTAAGTGGACCGCTTTCTACGCAACGAAAGGAAGCGGACAACAGGCACCACTTAAACCAGTGTGACACAGAGCACTGTGTGTTCACCACCTAAGCGTTAAAAAAAAAAAAAAAAAAAAAAAAAAAAAAAAAAAAAAAAAAAAAAAATTATAATCTTGTTATGGCTGTCCATTTGATCCGAGTACTGATACGTGAACAATACACAAACATGACACCTTTAACCTATGCCAGCTGCCACTTTGTTTAAGGACATAGGACACTAGTCAGCCGGAACACATACGCAGTAGCTGGTATGTGCATCTGTGGCACGGATATCAGCGGCGAGCGTCCTGGCATCGATGGAATTTGTACAATGGCGGATACAGAATTTTTCTGTGTGTGTGTGGGGGGGGGGGGGGGGGAGGGGGGTACAAGGCTGAGGAGTGTGAACATGTCCTTAAATGATTTGTGAGACTAATTAAAAATACACACACACACACACAAAGGCGCTTTTAGTGAAGCTGATTATCAGAATGGGGAATGTGCTAGTTCACCGTAACGTACTATCGCCATAGGAAGGGGATTCGAACAGGTAAAGAAAGGACCGTTGACAAATGCAGCTGTGGGGAGAATGATTTCGAAGCCACGGGTTGTTTAGACGATAGACCCCGTAGTGGGCGACTGAGCACAAGGCGTAATGCTGCTGAGACAGTTCAGGAAGAAATGGAGACTGTAGCGAGTTCGTCTATGCACGGGGAAGGCAGCGCTCGTGCAGTCGCACGTCGCACCGGCATTCCATACACTACTGTTTGATGGCAGTTACACGTACCCTCCGATGCAATCCTTACAAAATCCATCGGCATCATGAACTGTTAGATGACGATTTAGTGAAGCGGAGGGCATTTGCGGTGTGGGCGTTTCAAAAGATGGCGGAAGATTACGATTGGTTGAGTAACGTGTTGTGGACCGACGCAGCTCATTTCACGCTCCGAGAGTCTGTCAACGCCCACAACTGCAGAATTTGGGCCACCGAAAATCCTAGAACAGTCGTGGAAACTCCATTGCACGACGAGAATGTCACGGTATGGGTTGGATTTACCACATCTACCGTTATCGGGCCTTTTTTCTTCGAGGAACTGCGTGATTCTGGTTTTGTAACTGCTACCGTAACGCTGTTACAGAATCGCATCATCCCCAGCCTGGCTGATAAACACCTGCTGGTACATACGATTTTTATGCAGGATGGTGCTCCACCCCATATTGCTAGACGCGTGAAAGATCTCTTGCGCGCGTCGTTTAGAGATGATCGTGTGCTCAGCTTCCACTTTCGTCATGCTTGGTCTCCCAGGTCCCCAGACCCCAGTCCGTGCGATTATTCGGTTTGGGGTTACCTGTAGTCACAAGTGTATCGTGATAGACCGACATCTCTAGGGATGCTGAAAGACAACATCCCACGCCAATGCCTCACCACAACTCCGGACACGCTTAACAGTGCTGTTCACAACATTATTCCTCGACTACAGCTATTGTTGAGGAATGATGGTGAACATATTGAGCATTTCCTGTAAAGAATATCATCTTTGTTTTGTCTTAATTTGTTATGCTAATTATTGCCTTTCTGATCAGATGAAGTGCCATCTGTCGGACATTCTTTGAACTTTTTTTTTGTTCTAATAAACCAACATGTCATTCCAAGCATGTGTGTCAATTTTTATCTATCTACATTATTCCGTGATTTATTAAGTTTTCAAATTTATACTGACTTTTTCATCAGCCGGTACTTCATTTGTAATTAACGTAATACGGCCTCATTAACAGACCCTATTTCGAAACGTATAACATAATTTTGTTATGTACCTATTTACAATTGTAAACAAGCACTCCATACATGACAAATGAATCCAGATACGGTATGTTTTGTTTCTGTGTCAATAACGAAAAAAGTCAACTGAGATCCTTCTTGTCTGTACTATACTGTGGTGAAACGAGTTTCATTCGATGCACTTGGATATAAAGTAATCGTCTTTAGCCCCAAAACGTTTATTAATGCCCTACGCCTTTCGACATTCCGTCATTTTCGAAGGCAAAGCTGTGTTACAAAATTCCCCTTGTCCGTTCTACAATGAGATAGTCTGAGGATGAATTTTAAACATCTGCTTTATACAGGGTGATCCATTGATAGTGATCGGACCAAATATCTCACGAAATAAGCATTAAACGAAAAACTACAAAGAACAAAACTTTTTGAAGGGGGAAAACCGTTGCCCAATAGTGCTTTTTATGCCGGTTTACGTTACCTCTGTTTGTGAATGACGTTTCGCCACTAAACAGAACGCGTAAAAAAATCTGTTATCGTCTCGTAATTTATTTCGTGCCCAGTGGCAAAACTGTTCACGACGTTCAAAGTCTTCGCTATGCAAATCTTGGTGCACAGAAATATGGTACAGGTGAAATTTATGTTGATATAGAAGTCTCAACACCGACGTTTTTGAGATTCCCGATTCTTGCTCAATGTGTCTGGTACTGATGTGCGCATTAGCCGCAACTACAGCTAAAACGCTTACTTGGGCATCATCATTTGTTGCAGGTCGTGGTTGATGTTTCACGTGTGTCTGAATACTTCCTGTCTCTTTAAATAACGTAACTATCCGACGAAAGGTTCGGATACTTGGATGATGTCTTCCAAGATAGCGATCAACATACATAGCACAGGTCCGTCGAGCATTTTGATCATTTCTGCAATTGGTAAGCGGTCCATTTTAACACGAGTAATGTATCATGAAGAAAATACCGTCCGTACTGGCGAAATGTTACGCGATACCACGTACTTATTTATACGTTTGTGACTATTACAGCGCCATCTATCACAAAGCGAAAAAAGTGTTCCAAATGAAACATTCATATTTATTTACGTACTAGACAAATATGTAATAAAAATGGGGGTATCTATTTAAAAAAATGGAGTTGATATCCGTTTGACCTATGGCAGTGCCATCTAGCGGGCCAACCATACCGCCACCTTCAGACTAGAAAAATTTTATTCTTTGATGCTTATTTCGTGAGGTATTTGGCCCGGTCACTATCAAGGACCACCCTGTATAGGACGTATGTGTGTGACACAAATTGTTTTAAGGGGAATTTTGAAGGACAGCTTTGGTTTCGAAATTGACGGAACGGCGAAACGCGCAAGGCCTTAATAAAGTTTTAAGTGTGGCTAAGGCGGTTATATTATTTCCAAGTCCACTGGGAACACTCCCATTGCTATGTAATATGCTTGAAGTGGCATTTTATTTATTTTTGTGAAGGGAGCTACACGGTTACCAAATGATGTTTTCTTATTCTATTTGTGTAAACTTTTGTTCGTCTAGTATTTCTTCAGACTACGTGTAAGGTATCTTTATTTTGCCTTCTGAGCGACACAAATTCTGTCATTATATCTTGATAGAAGTTATCCAGCTCGAAGTATGCTACAGAGCTCACTTCAGAAAACGAAAAATATTCTCCGCGTGTGAGAAAATTCTCTAGTTTTATTCACACAAAATCTGATAATGTTCTTTGCTGCTGGTAGAACTTCCGGGTTATAAGGCCGTGGTCCATTAAACTTTCCAGTTTCACCTAACGTTCCGTGTACATGTGGTAAAGTTTATATTGGAACCACAAAAAGAAGTATAGAAACTAGGTTGAAGGAACACAAAAGTCTTTGCCAACTAGGAAAAATCGGCTGTGGGAGAGCATGCTCTTCAATCTGGAAGTCATATAGTGAGGTTTTTCGAAACATTAGTTTTATCTACAATGACGAATTATTATTCACGACAATACAGGGAAGCTATTGAAATATACAAACATAAAGAAAATTTTAACAGGAAAGAAGAAGCTATGAAACTTAGCGACATATGGACAGTAGCTTTGAAAGATCGACAGGTTTTATCTCTAACCGATTGCAATCGCTAGTGATGTTTTTATCTTTGACAAGGACTATCTCTGCTGGATAACGTGATAATTTGACCACGCCCACTTTTCACAGTATATATGGCGCTCTCAGACACCCGACTCATCAGTCGGCAAGACTCAACGCAAGTAAGAAGACCTCTGAGGATGTCCGGCGCGGCTCTGGACGAAACGTTAGGTGAAACTGGAAAGTTTTATGGACCACGGCCTTATAACCCGGAAGTTCTACCGGCAACTATGACATCCGGCCGTGAAAGCCTTCACTGAATGTTTCCAGAATGAAACTTTCACTCTGCAGCGGAGTGTGCGCTGATATGAAACTTCCTGGCAGATTAAAATTGTGTGCCGGAACCGGGACTCGAACCTGGGACCTTTGCCTTGCGCGGGCAAGCGCTCTACCACTGAACTACCCCGACACGACTCACGATGCCGCCTCACAACTTTACTTCCGCCAGTACCTCACCTCCTACTTTCCAAACTTCACAGAAGTTCTCCTGCGAAACTTGCAAGACTAGCACTCCTGGAAGAAAGGATATGGTGGAGACATGGCTTAGCCACAGCCTAGGGGATGTTTCCAGAATGAAACTTTCACTCTGCAGCGGAGTGTGCGCTGATATGAAACTTCCTGGCAGATTAAAATTGTGTGCCGGAACCGGGACTCGAACCTGGGACCTTTGCCTTCGCGGGCAAGCGCTCTACCATTGAGCTACCCCGACACGACTCATGATGCCGCCTCACAACTTTACTTCCGCCAGTACCTCGCCTCCTACTTTCCAAACTTCACAGAAGTTCTCCTGCGAAACTTGCAAGACTAGCACTCCTGGAAGAAAGGATATGGTGGAGACATGGCTTAGCCACAGCCCAGGGGATGTTTCCAGAATGAAACTTTCACTCTGCAGCGGAGTGTGCGCTGATATGAAACTTCCTGGCAGATTAAAATTGTGTGACGGAACCGGGACTCGAACCTGGGACCTTTGCCTTACAGGAGAACTTCTGTGAAGTTTGGAAAGTAGGAGGCGAGGTACTGGCGGAAGTAAAGTTGTGAGGCGGCATCGTGAGTCGTGTCGGTGTAGCTCAGTGGTAGAGCGCTTGCCCGCGAAAGGCAAAGGTCCCAGGTTCGAGTCCCGGTTCCGGCACACAATTTTAATCTGCCAGGAAGTTTCACTGAATGTTCTTTGCGTTGAGCAACTTTTTCACTGGCACTAGCGTCGGTCGTTGGTTGCGGGGGCTTGTTGGAAGGAGTGCTCAGTGCAGATTGGGAGTTCAGACACACCTGTACTCTGCTGAACATTTAAGTGCAGTGGAGAAAAATTTGGACCTGGCGGGGTGGTGGGATGGGGGTTGCTGTGAAGGCAGAATGCTGAAACACATTAAGGAGAGTGATTCCTTGTTGAGAGCAACGTCTGAGAATGTGGATACCGTGAAACAGGGGCTAGAAGAAGAAACTGAGTTCCTTAAGGCTACATTAAGCATTGTAGCGACGAACCAAGTGACGATTACCGCTAAAATTAAAATTAAATTTTTCAATAGGGAGAATGAGAATCATGTTGTTAACTACTTGGCCTCGTGTAGACATTGTTTCGTGGAAGGGATGCCTGCGAAGCGAAGCGGAAGTAAAATTCCTTAACGCCGTTAGACGGGAGTACGCAAACGTGGGCAAATCAGAATACGAGTTACTTTTGCGATTACGCCACGTCTGAGTCGCTGAGGTGTTGCTGTTTTGACTGGTGAGAATTCCTGTTGCCTGGTTTGTATCCTATCGCCTCGTTGCTGCTATTCGGTGCTCGGGAGTAATCCGAGAATAGCAATTTTTCCAATGTTATCAAACCAAATTGTGTGCTGTCAGCCACACTTCCTTTATGTTGGGATTGCTCGGGCGTTACTGTTCGCTGATCGGCGATACTGTTGTTCCGATAGAGTTGCTCTCCAGTCACCGGTCGCCGGCCGCTTGTTATTCCGCTCTGCTAGTGCAGGTGCGTCGCGGCTTCCATCTCACGTTGAGGTGAAAATTTCCAGACAGCAGGACGCCCTTTTGCAGTTGGCGTGAGTCTGTGTGAAGCTCCGTAGTCCAGTCCTACGTATCATGGACACGTGTATGGCAAAATAAAGAACAAAAAGGTTAAGTGTGCCACCGTGCCCATCATCGAGACTGCTGCATCGAAGTGTCTTTTACTGTACGGTCAACATGAGCCCGGTGTTTATTATAATGAAAGTTCAGGTTTAAACGTAATTATCCATTTGCCTATTTTGTAATTACACAATATTCTTAAGGCTTTTAAGTTCAAATGTTTGTATAGTCTATGGGACTTAACTACGGGGTCATCAGTCCCTAAACTAACAAACTACTTACGAATTAGCTAACACTATGGACGGCACAAATATCCATGCCCGAGGGGGGATTCGAACCCCCGACCGTAGTGGCCGTGCAGACCGTGACTGGAGCGCCTTAGTCCCCTCGGCCACCGCGGCCGCCAAGGCTTTTATGTAAGTGCTGGTCGATTAAACGTTATTATTTGAAATCTTTACCCTATCCCCGAATCTGAGTTAACGCCGAGATCTTACTCAATGTCTATTTTTTTCCTATAATTGCCTGAATTACGTAAATTTTCTTAGCTATTTTAAGTGTTATTTGGAGCCCATATATACTTGCTTAATTGGTATCGTATGGAGTCAGATGATGTAATTACCGATCTGTATTAGTTTCCGAGACTTAGCGGCGGTTATTGTAAGTATTTTCCTGGATCTATCTCTATTGGTTTTGTTTTAACAGTGGAAAGTCCTATAGGAATACCAATAATGGAGGGTAGGTAACAAGTCACCGTAAAGAAGCTCGCTGAGTTGATGACAGACACGAAAATAGACAATCACATTCACACAACTTAAATTTTCAGCCACGGCCTTCGTCAGAAAAAGAAACACACTGAAAGATAACCGTCTGTCGTCTTCCATATATTTTTTGTATATTATTTATAATTATTATTTATAATTATTATATTATATTTTATAATTATTTATTTTATAATTTATTTAATGGCGCCAGATTATCATTTTCTTAAAACTTGAACCCCACTCTTTTCAAGGCTTGAGGATTAGCATTTTTATTTCACGTGTTAAAATATTAGTTAATAATGCTAGGTTTTTCTTATTTTGTTATGTTAATAATTTGTATTATATTATATTAATTAATGTGGCATAAGTACGGATTCCCCACTACGCCACTGTCCCTGTGAGATTGTGCACTTGTTTTACTTTTCAGTGGGTGTGAGAATCTATGGCTGTCTGCATGTGGGTAGGAGTAGCCAGCTTTGCATCGTTCACTCTGGCTCAGAGTCGATAGCTGCTGATGCTACCACAGAGGTTTCCACACCCTTTGGTTACAGTCCAGTCGACGAGCCTTCTCTAGGGCGAATATCTCCGTTCCCACCACTGATGATCTTGTATTTTTCGGCTTCCGGTGGCTTCCCGCATCTCATGGCCGCTCGGTCTGTCCATTCTGTACTGGTGAGGTAAGGCTGGTTCTGCTCTGGTGTTTGTAGATGGTACCATTTCATTGTCTAGCACGTTTAACTTAGACTCTTTTGTGTCCCAACCTCGTCGCCAGTTGTCGTAGGTGTCGGTGGCCGAGTAGAAAGAGACCGACACAAGAATAAAGGATGCACGCGTGTGCAGGTACGGAGGTGACCAGCCAGTGGGACAGCAGAAACTATAACGCTAGGCTAAATTAGGACAAGATATATATATTTCATGGAGTCTTGGTAATACTTAACTTTTACATAGTTCTTGACGGCAGAATGCTGATACATAGTTTAGATAGAGGCCTGCCTACTGATAATTTCTAGTGCCTATCCGATAGCCAAGTCTTTACTGGTGCCTATCTGATTCCTGAGTGAACGATGCTGTTCAGTGGTGGCCACGAGCGGAGTTGCAGCAGAGGGCGCTCGTGGCTGACGTCGTAAGAACGCCGCGCCATGCGTGCATGGCGGCGCGTGGCGAAAGTACGTGGCGCGCACTTTAAACTTGTGCGACACCACAGACTCGTGAACATAGAATCATTTTTTGGAATATTTTCTCCGATCGTGTGCGGAAATGTGTTCTCGTTTTTCAATTCAGTGATTTACAATAGGTAAACGCTGTGTGTGATTCTAGTTGCAGTTTGATAATGGCCTGGTATGTTAAAACCTTTTGTGATCATGTGGCGGTGTATGAACTCTGTGTAAATACTTTCTAGCTTTGTGGGGCCCGATTTCTAATAGGAGATATGTTCATTTTTGTACAGTGCATGTAAAAATCGTCTGATTGTTTCCTTCCATGAGTGATATGTGTTCCACGTGGTTGGTTCATAGAACAAAGCCTTCAGCTTCCACTCTTGTTTGTTCCATGCCCATCAGCCAAGTAACTATGCAGTATCCTCCTGATTTCCACTAATATTTCGCGATCTCTTCTCCCCGCCTATTTTAATTTTGCTGTCTCTTCTCTGACTGGTAGTACGCACTCTGTCTTTGTCAGTAATTCTCTCTGAGCCTTGTACAAACTCCTTCAATAGCTTCCTACTGTAATTCTAAACATTTCTATGGGTTGCATGCTGTAATTCTTAATTTTATTTTTCCGACTTTGTAATTATTTCACTTTTACGAGTTTTGGAGACTGGACTTCATCTGTCTCTGTAATCGCTCGCTATCACGTGTAGCTGTATTTCATTCGCTTCCTTATATAATTCTAAGCATTTCTATGGGTTGCATGCTGTAATTAATTTATTTTTCGGAAACTGAATTTATTCAATTTTATCGGTTTTCGGAACCTTCAGTGCAGTTCGTTCATGTAACGTAGCCGTGCGTCGCCGTTAGCGTGTTTGCTCGCAGTCCAATTCAGATGTAATTTAACTTGGCTGTACACGCGCACCATCTGAAAACAGACATGACAGACCAGAGCCAGCTTCAAAGTGGTTTTGTACATTGTGTTTTGTGCTACCTCCGACTTCCGAATTTCGCCTACGATAGCAGCGCCTGCTTCCGCCTCGTCTCAGTACGCTGATTTTGGTGAGTTTCGCTGTGGCATTGCGTGTGTGTGAGAGAATGAGTGTTGTTTGTGAATCCTCCCCCCCCCCCCCCCCCAGTAGCGTTAAATCATGTATAATTTAGGCTGGGCGCCGTCCGCATTAATCCATGTAAGAGCTGCATTTTTATTGTATTAACAAAATTGATCCTCATTTTGCTCGTCTAAGTTCAGCATAATCCGTAAGTTGCCTATAAATTGTAGTTTTGGAGCACCTTCCCTCTTTTATTTAATATTGTTCTTCACAAGTACTGAGAACAAGCTCAGATGCAATTTTTCTTATGTCTAAATTCCGTTGTGCCATAAAGGTTTTCTTAGCCACCTTTCTAAGATAACTTCAATTGTGGTGGCTTGTTTATTAGTGTCTGTGTGTAATAACGTGTGAACTGCTATGTATATTAACCACTGTAGTATAATTTCCTGTTATTGAAGTAATTTGAAACGAGTCAGTTAACAGTTTGGGCCATGGAACAAGGCTTTGTAGCAGGGAGTAACCAGTAGTTCACACGGTCCTCATTTGATAATTTTAGTGATAAAACAAAGCAATTGTTTCGTACAGTTGGTCGACTTTTAACATACATCCACGCAATCACTTAGACAACTATACACACACAACTATTATGACCGGCCTCTCCAGCAACACAAGCTAGACCAGTTATTGGTTTTACGGATTTCCTAAATTACGTGCATTTTCCAAGTTAATTCTTGTTTGAAATTAAAAAAAAAGATTAATTACATTTTTACCACCAGCAGTTGAACGTTGTGATTTCTGTGGCCGCTGTTCTAAGCGTCTTCCTAAGAAGCACGCGGTTTCTCGCCGTCGGAGGTACGAGTCCTCCTTCTGGCATGGGTCTTTTAGTTGTCCTTAGCATAAGTTACTTTAAGTTAGTTTAAGTAGTTTGTTAGCCCAGGAACTAAAAACCAAAGAAATTAACTCCTATATATTTACAAACATTTGATCATTTGAATTTTTGTGATTTCTGTTTAATATCCGGAACCTAGACGTCCTCTGGCTGCAGAAAATCATTATTCACCATAGTGGCGTTCGTCTCAGGCTTGCATCGATCTGACATCCGCAAGTAGCGGTCACCAGCTGATGCGGTAGCCTCTCTGCGGCCAGATCGACGCAAGTCATTGACAGTTCCCGTATCTCTGTACCTCCTCCAGAACCTAACAACACGGCTTTGGTTCATGCCGAGACGTCTGGAAATTTCCCCTGATACGGTCAAAAGTCGAAATTGACCTTCGAGGCATGGCAGACCTACTGTCAACACAAGCCGTGTGCTGTTCACGCACTTTTACATGGCCCCTCTGTAATCGGCGGAAGTCGACTGAGTTCGTCTGTCTACGGAATTTTTATGCTCTCCGCCGACATTACCTACGAAACAGCATTTTGTACCATAGCCATCGTCGATGTATTGTTGATTTGTGCTTGTTATTGATTTTTGTCATCCACATTCTTATTTACCCCAACGACTATTTTGAGAAAAATGAAGGCTGTTACTAGAAGTGGTGTGAAAAAATGTAAATATGATTGTTATTCTGTGCTGCAACAATAAAAAGAGGCAGAAACTCGATTAATAAATCCCTTAAAAGTATTCATATTTCTTAGGTATAAAATCCAGTTTTCGATCACTAAAGTATTAAAATTCCATGTTCCTTCTCCGACATTTTAATCCAGTACACGTTGCTTCATTACTGGCCATTAAAATTAATACACCAAGAAGAAATGCATATGATAATCTGGTATTCATTGGACAAGTATATTATACTAGAACTGACGTGTGATTACATTTTCATGGAATTTGGGTTGATAGATCCTGAGAAATCAGTACCCAGAACATTCACCTCTGGCCGTAATAACGGCCTTGATATGACTGGGTCTTGAGTCAAACAGAGCTTGGATGGCGTTTATAGGAACAGATGCCCATGCAGCTTGAACACGATACCACAGTTTATCATGAGTAGTGACTGGCGTATTGTGACGAGCCAGTTGCTCGGCCACCATTGACCAGACGTTTTCAGTTGGTGAGATATCTGGAGAATGTGCTGGCCAGGGCAGCAGTCGAACATTTTCCATATACAAAGAGGTTCGTATAGGACCTGCAACATGCGGTCGTGCATTATCTTGCTGAAATGTAGAGTTTCGCAGGGATCGAATGGAGGGTAGAGTCACGGGTCGTAACACATTTGAAATGTAACGTTTACTTTTCAATACAAAACGAGCTGCCCTTCTTGGGACTCATTCGATATCCTCCGTCAAACCCACCTGCTAAGGATCCCACACTAGGCAGCAGTACCCCAAAAAAAGGACGGACAAGCGTAGTGTATGCAGTCTCTTTAGTAGTTCTGTTACATCTCTGGTTCGCCTTTCCCACGACATTATCTACGTGTTCTTTCGAGTTTTAGTCTGAAGTAATAGTAAGGCCTAGATATTTTGTGGAGTTTTCTGCCTTCACATTTGATTGATTTATTTTTTAAACAAAGTTTAATGGATTTCTTTTCGTACCCATGTGGACTTCACTTCGTATTATTTAGAGTCAATTAATTTTTAGGCCATAGTGATATCTTATTTAGATCGTTCTACAGTTGGTTTTGATCTTCAGATGATTTTACTAGACGGTAAATGAAGGCGTCTTCTGCAAACAATCTAAGAGAGCTACTTAGATTTTCTCCCAAATCGTTTATGTAAATAAGGAAGAGCAGGGGTCCAATGACACTACCCTGTGGAACGCCCTATATCACCTCTGTTTTAGTCGATGCCTTTCTATCGATTACTACAAATTGTGTCCTCTCTGACAGGAAATCTCATATCCAGTTGCAGATTACGATAAACCGCAATCGCGATAAACAATCCCTCCGGCACGCACGTTACGGTGGATTGCGGAGTATGTATGTAGATGTAGAGGTTATCAAAGTCGGAAACCTGATGATAAGCATTTCTCCTCCTTACACGAGGCATCGCAACAACGTTTCACCAGGCAACGCCGGTCAACTGCTGTTTGTGTATGAGAAATCGGTTGGAAACTTTCCTTATGTCAGCACGTTGTAGGTGTCGCCGCCGGCGCCATCCTTGTGTGAATGCTCTGAAAAGCTAATAATTTGCATATCACAGCATCTTCTTCCTGTCGGTTAAATTTCGCGTCTGTAGCACGTCATCTTCGTGTTGTAGCAATTTTAATGCCCAGGAGTGTACACACCGTACGTTGACTGCACTGGGAGAAAGAAACGGAGCTTGTTTCAACAGTCATAGAGCTACAAGCTAAATGCCCCCCAACATTCTCCGCTCAGGGGCCACTAAAAGTGCGTGATCTGTACTTCCTTCCTGGAGTCATGTGTGGAACTGTTCGGCTGTCTTAACCCACCCCGTCACTTTGGCGCTGCTCGTGCGTAGCTGCTGAATTGTTGTGCGGATTGAGCGGTATGAACAATCTAAGAAACCGTATTCTTGATGCAGTATGCACATTCAACAACAATGTTCAACGGAGCGAGGTGCCGCATTGGTAACGAACTGGACTCGTATTCGAGAGGACGGTTGTTCAAATCCATCTGCAGCCATCCATATTGAGGTTTCCATGATTTCCCTAAATCACTCGAGGCAAATGTCGGGATGATTCCTTTCAAAGGGTGCGGGTGATTTCCTTCCCCTTCTTTGCCGAAAACTCCGAGCGTTAGCTCCGTCTCTAATGACCAAGCTGTTGACGGGACGTTAAGCCCTAAGCTTCTTTCCTTGCTCTGCCTTAATAGTCAGTCACTGTTTTAGGAGACCTGGGAACCAAGGCTCCGCAACCTGTCTTGATATGTGCATTTCTTGATTGTCATTGCCAAGAAGATGGGGAAATATTGGCTCACAAGGGACCTCCACGAACCCGAGGCGGTAAAACTTTTTGAAAATTGGGTTTAGGAAGTCCTTATCATGATAAAATTTATGGCGCATTGAAAATCTGCGGAATTTTATTTTAACCCTGCGAAATTAAGCGTTAAAAATTGAGCAAAATCGGACTATCTCAAAAACTATCAAAGTTAAAATTTTCGAACCACTTTTTTCCTATAAAACCGGTAAAAGTAGAGCCTTTGGCGAAAATTTCGAGCATTTTGCGATATCTCCAGCCGTTTATGAAAAAACGGGGGGCCAAGTGCAATTTGTTTCAAAGTGTAAATTCTGGTTTCAATCGGTGCAGTTACCATACCAACCTGAAGGTATATATTTAAAATGATCACTTCAGACGTCGTTATGCGTTTCACTGCTTATTACTGCCTAATTATAATTTTTACAAGCAAAAAGAGGTTCAAAAATGCACAAATTTCAAGTTTTTTCACAAACGGCTGGAGATATCGCAATATGCTCGAAATTTTCGCCAAAGGCTCTACTTTTACCGGTTTCATAGGAAAAAAGTGGTTCGCAATTTTTAAATTTGATAGTTTTTGAGATAGTCCAATTTTGTTCAATTTTTAACGCTTAATTCCGCAGGGTTAAAATAAAATTCCGCAGATTTTCAATGCGCCATAAATTTTATCATGGTAGGGACTTCCTAAACTTAACTTTTTGAAAAGTTTTGCCGCCTTGGGTTCGTGGAGTTCCCTTGTCAGACGAACTCCGTGACTTTTAAGTCTTTACCACCGGAAGTCCGTAACTTCCGAAATCTTCTGTTACCGGTAATACCTGATCAACTCAACTGGAAGCACTCTTATGATTTTCCTTCTTATACTAAAAAAATGTTCAAATGTTCGTAAACCTAAGGGACCCAACAACTGAGGCCATCGGTCCCTAGACTTAATAAACTGCTTAAACTAACGCATGCAAGGATAATATACCCACCCGTGCTCGATGGAGGACTCGAACCGCAATCCGTTGGATGGCGCCTTAGACCATGTGATCATTCCCCGCTTTCCTCTGATATGTAAAATATTAGTAAGTCTCATGATAGGAATGCCATAATGTCCAGTTTAAAGAATATTATTCAATTAGTTACAAACTAAATTTCTATCTGATAATTTGTTACTGAAGACGGATGACAAAAATTGTTTAAAGAAAATAAATGTTATATTGAGAATATTATGTCCTTTGCCTGTAATATTCAGAGTTTTGATGTTTGTTATCTGTAGTTTAAAATATTTGTGCCTATAAGTTCGCCATAATGTCTGTCACTCTGTAATGTGTAGTCACTTTACGTGCAAGTTGTTCCACTTCGTTAAAATGCAGAGTATACATATTCTTCATTTCTCTCGATTTCATCATTGTGATTTGTAATTGTAACCATATGGTTAGGTTATCTTCGTGTTTTTATATATTATTTGTATCATGATTCATATTGATTTTATGTCATTTGACATGTTGTCTGGGAGGCGGTCTAAATATTTTTCAGTTGAATAGCTATTATATCTGGTCTTGTTCGCATATTTTATTAATAAAGATAGTTTCAAATCGTTTCTCAGCCATCCTCAGATCTAAAGTAACAGAAAAATGGAGTATAATGTGTGAATAGTTTAAATACATACAAATCGTAAGAAAGTTTTTTTTACCTTATAATACATACCAAATGGCTTACCATTTTTACGTATTTAACTGTTCACACACTATACTGCATCTATCTGTTATTTTAGATTTGAAGATGGCTCAGAAATGAGTTGAAACTGATTATTTTTATTAATAAAATATGCGGTTAGATATTGTATCTACTCAATTGAGCGGATCGGTTTTGTGTAAATTTTTATTGAGAAGACAGGCAACAGGTGCAAGATATTTTAGGAAATTGATATTATGAGCCATCAGTTGTTTATTGTAACTTGTACCAATTTCTGTTCTAAATCATCATCACGGGCTGTAAGCTAAACAGACACAAAGTGGAGACATTATTTACCACTATACACGCATAAAGACAATCAAAAAACTTAATGTAACTTGACATCTAGTCTTAATTTTGTACGAATTGCAAATCAATGTACTTCAACTTGTGTCTCTATATTAGACAGACGCTTGAAAATGGTCAAGGGCAAACACAATGACGTTTTATAATTATCTAACAGCTGTTAAACCCCACGTTATTACTTTTTTAAATAACAGCTGTCAAAGGGAGACTATGGCCCGCGGTTAATACACCTGCGACACTAGTGACCTTTTTTTCCATGACTTTTCCTAAGCTAGTGCGTATAACTGTAGTTCTGAATATGCCAAGTACTTTCACAAGAGCCTACACCATGCTGCGAGATGTAACGTTGTATTGAAAGGAATTATTTATTTGACATGATGTCGGCTATGTGACGTGTTGGTAGATGAGCAGGTGTTTGCAGGGACAAAAATCGAATCAGAGTCAGCTGTTTATTTACCTGCCAAGTGCGAGACTGCATAGCAGGGTGTGGATGTCATTTGAAGAGAATAATACGCAGAATCTAGACGGGAAGCGGTATATTCACTTACAACCATAGGGCAGTCTCCAACTAGAAGCCTCTCACCTACAAAATATCGTTTTATGCGCAGTTGTAGGCGCGGGGCGGGTGCAAAGAAGAAAGCCACTCTTATGAACTGTGCACAAATGATTTATTGAACAGGCAGGTCAGCAGGTGATTCGCTGGACTTCAGCGTCACCAGTCCTTGCCATCGAGTTTGTTGCAGACGGGCACCTTGCAGCACGGGGGCCAGATGCACTTCACGCTCTCCGCTACACACTGGTGGTCCTTGGGACACGGGTTCGTGTCCTTGCCGCAGGGGTCACGGCACTGCAACAAAGGCAAACACTGGTAGTAGTCCCAAGTCGACACAGACAGGCAATGCACTTGTTTAAAACAAGTGAATGGCTTACGTCGTACAAACAAACAGGAATTCAATATCTAGTCTACTAGCTATTCCTATACGTAAATAACACGCCATAAATATTCCAGTACTTGTATAAGGGTGTCCCAATTAAACTTTTTCACCACAAATGTCTCTGGAACAACAACAGATATTGGAAAGCGACTTTCACAATCATCAACGTACGGCTGTGGATTTAATAATAATAATAATAATAATAATAATAATAATATGGTTTTCTGTTCCACAGGACCTAACTGAGGAGTGAGACTCCATGGTTATGGAACAAGTCAATACATGAAGTTTAACAGAAGAATGGTAACATAAAATTTTTAAGTATTCCTATGCACACGGCAATCTTAAGACAAAGTGAAAACAATCAATAAAGAAAAAAATGAATTAGCTTAATTGTTTAACTTTTCCAGGAGTTCCTCGACAGAATAAAAGGAGTGAGCCCTGAGGTAACTCTTCTATTTAGATTTGAAAGCGTGTGGGAGAGTGCTAAGATTCTTAAGTTCTTGTGGCAGCTTATTGAAAATGGATGCTTCAGAATAGTGTACACTTTTCCGCACAGGTGTCAAGGTGGTCTGATGCAAATGTAGATTAGACTTCTGTCTAGTATCCACCGAGTGAAAACAGTTAACTCGTGGAAATAAGCTGATATTATTAACAACAAACGACATTAAAGAAAAACGTATTGTGACGCCTGTGTCAAAATTCCCAGACTACTGAAAAGGGGTCGACATGACGTTCGTGAACTTACACTACATATTGCTCGAACCGCCCGTTTCTGAGCCAGAAATAGCCTTTTTGAATCAGGCGAGTTACCCCAAAAAATAATGCCGTACGTTATAAGTGAGTGAAAGTAAGCGTAGTAGACTACTTTTCGTGTTGACAAATCACTTATTTTAGATATTGTACTAATGGTAAATATAGCAGAATTTACGAAAGTAAGTACTGTAAGACGTTTTAAAATGTAAACAAATATTATTTTCAGTACCAACCATTTCTTAAATAGATAGCCGGCCGCAGTGGCCGAGGGGACTGAGGCGCTCCAGTCACGGTCCGCACGGCCACTACAGTCGGGGGTTCGAATCCCCCCTCGGGCATGGATATTTGTGCCGTCCTTAGTTGTAAGTAGTTCATAAGTAGTTTGTAAGTTTAGGGACTGATGACCCCGTAGTTAAGTCCCATAGACTCTACAAACATTTTTTAAATAGATACCTCATTTTATTTTATATGCAATGAATAATATGAATAATGAGAGAAAAATGGTGTTCAAAATGTTCAAATGTTTGTAGAGCTTATGGGACTTAACTACGGGGTCATCAGTCCCTAACCTTACAAACTACTTATGAACTAGCTACAACTAACGACGGCACAAATATCCATGACCGAGGGCGGATTCGAACCCCCGACCGTAGGGACCGTGCAGACCGTGACTGAAGCGCCTCAGTCCCTTCGACCACCGCGGCCGGCGAATGGTGTTGGTTGCATCCCAGTATGTCAGTTGTGAGGGATGTTCAAAGGAAACGGTTCAAAACGTCTTAACAACCGAACCGGTTGAAATTTGAATATGCTGATGTGGAATAACGTAGTGCGACATCTGTGGCCGCGAAGCATGCGTCGTCACCTCTCCCAAAAATATTCAAGCCTGTGCCCTCAGCGGACAAGGTGCTTCTCACCGTCGTTTTCGACGTCCGACGTTCGATACTTATCGAATGCCTCGAGCACGGAAAACCCGAGGGGTCATGGTGCGTCTACACGTCTCCAGGGTCGCACAAAGTGTACTGGCCAAGCTCAAGAGGGAGCAGCTTGGGTATCCGCCCTCCAGCCCGGACTTGTCGCCCTGTGACTTCCATCTGTTTGGTCAACTAAAAAAATCATCACAAAGGGAAACGCTTCACTCGGACGACGAACTGGAGGACACAGTACAGAACTGGCTCTTGTCACAGCCACAGGAATTCTAGAAACAGGGAATTCTTGGACTCATTAAACAGTGGGATAGTTGTTCTAAGGCCCCAGGAAACCTCCATAAGGTACTGGTTGCACGGTCCGGGATGCGGGGTGGAGGGTGCTGAAGCAGTTCCGTAAGATGTCCCATGATAGCGCTGCGGTCAGAAGCAGCCCTTTAAACTGGCCAGAGCAGTTGGCAGATAGCGGCTATCCCCACCACCACCTCCCCTAAAACACCATCAAGCCGGACACAGCCGTGACCTCGTGGCTGGCGGCACGAGCTCTCCCCTCAGGCTCCCCTCCACGCTACCCTCTGACGTATGAAAGGCACCCTCAGAAGTGCCTCTAGTGTGGACTAAGCCTGGGAACCGCCTGACACCTGCTAGCATCAAACGGAACAACGACAGGAGCATAGGACAGTGGTTTAGGGAGGACTGCTTCTCTGTATTTGTTACTCTGTGGTACTAGTCAAGCTCACGTGGGAGCAGCTTCAGCATCTGCCCTACAGCCTGGACATGTCACCCCGACTTCCATCTGTTTGGTCCGCTAAAAATCATTTCAAAGGGAAGCGCTTCACTCGGACGACGAACTTTAAACTGGCCAGAGCAGTTGGCAGATAGCGGCTATCCCCACCACCACCTCCCCTAAAACACCATCAAGCCGGACACAGCCGTGACCTCGTGGCTGGCGGCACGAGCTCTCCCCTCAGGCTCCCCTCCACGCTACCCTCTGACGTATGAAAGGCACCCTCAGAAGTGCCT
Source organism: Locusta migratoria (assembly GCA_026315105.1). NCBI lineage: Eukaryota > Metazoa > Arthropoda > Insecta > Orthoptera > Acrididae > Locusta > Locusta migratoria. The sequence goes on from CM048748.1 coordinate 402,826,912, forward strand.
CTAGTGTGGACTAAGCCTGGGAACCGCCTGACACCTGCTAGCATCAAACGGAACAACGACAGGAGCATAGGACAGTGGTTTAGGGAGGACTGCTTCTCTGTATTTGTTACTCTGTGGTACTAGTCGAGCTCACGTGGGAGCAGCTTCAGCATCTGCCCTACAGCCTGGACATGTCACCCCGACTTCCATCTGTTTGGTCCGCTAAAAATCATTTCAAAGGGAAGCGCTTCACTCGGACGACGAACTTTAAACTGGCCAGAGCAGTTGGCAGATAGCGGCTATCCCCACCACCACCTCCCCTAAAACACCATCAAGCCGGACACAGCCGTGACCTCGTGGCTGGCGGCACGAGCTCTCCCCTCAGGCTCCCCTCCACGCTACCCTCTGACGTATGAAAGGCACCCTCAGAAGTGCCTCTAGTGTGGACTAAGCCTGGGAACCGCCTGACACCTGCTAGCATCAAACGGAACAACGACAGGAGCATAGGACAGTGGTTTAGGGAGGACTGCTTCTCTGTATTTGTTACTCTGTGGTACTAGTCGAGCTCACGTGGGAGCAGCTTGAGCATCTGCCCTACAGCCTGGACATGTCACCCCGACTTCCATCTGTTTGGTCCGCTAAAAATCATTTCAAAGGGAAGCGCTTCACTCGGACGACGAACTTTAAACTGGCCAGAGCAGTTGGCAGATAGCGGCTATCCCCACCACCACCTCCCCTAAAACACCATCAAGCCGGACACAGCCGTGACCTCGTGGCTGGCGGCACGAGCTCTCCCCTCAGGCTCCCCTCCACGCTACCCTCTGACGTATGAAAGGCACCCTCAGAAGTGCCTCTAGTGTGGACTAAGCCTGGGAACCGCCTGACACCTGCTAGCATCAAACGGAACAACGACAGGAGCATAGGACAGTGGTTTAGGGAGGACTGCTTCTCTGTATTTGTTACTCTGTGGTACTAGTCGAGCTCACGTGGGAGCAGCTTGAGCATCTGCCCTACAGCCTGGACATGTCACCCCGACTTCCATCTGTTTGGTCCGCTAAAAATCATTTCAAAGGGAAGCGCTTCACTCGGACGACGAACTTTAAACTGGCCAGAGCAGTTGGCAGATAGCGGCTATCCCCACCACCACCTCCCCTAAAACACCATCAAGCCGGACACAGCCGTGACCTCGTGGCTGGCGGCACGAGCTCTCCCCTCAGGCTCCCCTCCACGCTACCCTCTGACGTATGAAAGGCACCCTCAGAAGTGCCTCTAGTGTGGACTAAGCCTGGGAACCGCCTGACACCTGCTAGCATCAAACGGAACAACGACAGGAGCATAGGACAGTGGTTTAGGGAGGACTGCTTCTCTGTATTTGTTACTCTGTGGTACTAGTCGAGCTCACGTGGGAGCAGCTTCAGCATCTGCCCTACAGCCTGGACATGTCACCCCGACTTCCATCTGTTTGGTCCGCTAAAAATCATTTCAAAGGGAAGCGCTTCACTCGGACGACGAACTTTAAACTGGCCAGAGCAGTTGGCAGATAGCGGCTATCCCCACCACCACCTCCCCTAAAACACCATCAAGCCGGACACAGCCGTGACCTCGTGGCTGGCGGCACGAGCTCTCCCCTCAGGCTCCCCTCCACGCTACCCTCTGACGTATGAAAGGCACCCTCAGAAGTGCCTCTAGTGTGGACTAAGCCTGGGAACCGCCTGACACCTGCTAGCATCAAACGGAACAACGACAGGAGCATAGGACAGTGGTTTAGGGAGGACTGCTTCTCTGTATTTGTTACTCTGTGGTACTAGTCGAGCTCACGTGGGAGCAGCTTGAGCATCTGCCCTACAGCCTGGACATGTCACCCCGACTTCCATCTGTTTGGTCCGCTAAAAATCATTTCAAAGGGAAGCGCTTCACTCGGACGACGAACTTTAAACTGGCCAGAGCAGTTGGCAGATAGCGGCTATCCCCACCACCACCTCCCCTAAAACACCATCAAGCCGGACACAGCCGTGACCTCGTGGCTGGCGGCACGAGCTCTCCCCTCAGGCTCCCCTCCACGCTACCCTCTGACGTATGAAAGGCACCCTCAGAAGTGCCTCTAGTGTGGACTAAGCCTGGGAACCGCCTGACACCTGCTAGCATCAAACGGAACAACGACAGGAGCATAGGACAGTGGTTTAGGGAGGACTGCTTCTCTGTATTTGTTACTCTGTGGTACTAGTCGAGCTCACGTGGGAGCAGCTTCAGCATCTGCCCTACAGCCTGGACATGTCACCCCGACTTCCATCTGTTTGGTCCGCTAAAAATCATTTCAAAGGGAAGCGCTTCACTCGGACGACGAACTTTAAACTGGCCAGAGCAGTTGGCAGATAGCGGCTATCCCCACCACCACCTCCCCTAAAACACCATCAAGCCGGACACAGCCGTGACCTCGTGGCTGGCGGCACGAGCTCTCCCCTCAGGCTCCCCTCCACGCTACCCTCTGACGTATGAAAGGCACCCTCAGAAGTGCCTCTAGTGTGGACTAAGCCTGGGAACCGCCTGACACCTGCTAGCATCAAACGGAACAACGACAGGAGCATAGGACAGTGGTTTAGGGAGGACTGCTTCTCTGTATTTGTTACTCTGTGGTACTAGTCGAGCTCACGTGGGAGCAGCTTCAGCATCTGCCCTACAGCCTGGACATGTCACCCCGACTTCCATCTGTTTGGTCCGCTAAAAATCATTTCAAAGGGAAGCGCTTCACTCGGACGACGAACTTTAAACTGGCCAGAGCAGTTGGCAGATAGCGGCTATCCCCACCACCACCTCCCCTAAAACACCATCAAGCCGGACACAGCCGTGACCTCGTGGCTGGCGGCACGAGCTCTCCCCTCAGGCTCCCCTCCACGCTACCCTCTGACGTATGAAAGGCACCCTCAGAAGTGCCTCTAGTGTGGACTAAGCCTGGGAACCGCCTGACACCTGCTAGCATCAAACGGAACAACGACAGGAGCATAGGACAGTGGTTTAGGGAGGACTGCTTCTCTGTATTTGTTACTCTGTGGTACTAGTCGAGCTCACGTGGGAGCAGCTTCAGCATCTGCCCTACAGCCTGGACATGTCACCCCGACTTCCATCTGTTTGGTCCGCTAAAAATCATTTCAAAGGGAAGCGCTTCACTCGGACGACGAACTTTAAACTGGCCAGAGCAGTTGGCAGATAGCGGCTATCCCCACCACCACCTCCCCTAAAACACCATCAAGCCGGACACAGCCGTGACCTCGTGGCTGGCGGCACGAGCTCTCCCCTCAGGCTCCCCTCCACGCTACCCTCTGACGTATGAAAGGCACCCTCAGAAGTGCCTCTAGTGTGGACTAAGCCTGGGAACCGCCTGACACCTGCTAGCATCAAACGGAACAACGACAGGAGCATAGGACAGTGGTTTAGGGAGGACTGCTTCTCTGTATTTGTTACTCTGTGGTACTAGTCGAGCTCACGTGGGAGCAGCTTCAGCATCTGCCCTACAGCCTGGACATGTCACCCCGACTTCCATCTGTTTGGTCCGCTAAAAATCATTTCAAAGGGAAGCGCTTCACTCGGACGACGAACTTTAAACTGGCCAGAGCAGTTGGCAGATAGCGGCTATCCCCACCACCACCTCCCCTAAAACACCATCAAGCCGGACACAGCCGTGACCTCGTGGCTGGCGGCACGAGCTCTCCCCTCAGGCTCCCCTCCACGCTACCCTCTGACGTATGAAAGGCACCCTCAGAAGTGCCTCTAGTGTGGACTAAGCCTGGGAACCGCCTGACACCTGCTAGCATCAAACGGAACAACGACAGGAGCATAGGACAGTGGTTTAGGGAGGACTGCTTCTCTGTATTTGTTACTCTGTGGTACTAGTCAAGCTCACGTGGGAGCAGCTTGAGCATCTGCCCTACAGCCTGGACATGTCACCCCGACTTCCATCTGTTTGGTCCGCTAAAAATCATTTCAAAGGGAAGCGCTTCATTTGGACGACGAACTTTAAACTGGCCAGAGCAGTTGGCAGATAGCGGCTATCCCCACCACCACCTCCCCTAAAACACCATCAAGCCGGACACAGCCGTGACCTCGTGGCTGGCGGCACGAGCTCTCCCCTCAGGCTCCCCTCCACGCTACCCTCTGACGTATGAAAGGCACCCTCAGAAGTGCCTCTAGTGTGGACTAAGCCTGGGAACCGCCTGACACCTGCTAGCATCAAACGGAACAACGACAGGAGCATAGGACAGTGGTTTAGGGAGGACTGCTTCTCTGTATTTGTTACTCTGTGGTACTAGTCGAGCTCACGTGGGAGCAGCTTCAGCATCTGCCCTACAGCCTGGACATGTCACCCCGACTTCCATCTGTTTGGTCCGCTAAAAATCATTTCAAAGGGAAGCGCTTCACTCGGACGACGAACTTTAAACTGGCCAGAGCAGTTGGCAGATAGCGGCTATCCCCACCACCACCTCCCCTAAAACACCATCAAGCCGGACACAGCCGTGACCTCGTGGCTGGCGGCACGAGCTCTCCCCTCAGGCTCCCCTCCACGCTACCCTCTGACGTATGAAAGGCACCCTCAGAAGTGCCTCTAGTGTGGACTAAGCCTGGGAACCGCCTGACACCTGCTAGCATCAAACGGAACAACGACAGGAGCATAGGACAGTGGTTTAGGGAGGACTGCTTCTCTGTATTTGTTACTCTGTGGTACTAGTCGAGCTCACGTGGGAGCAGCTTCAGCATCTGCCCTACAGCCTGGACATGTCACCCCGACTTCCATCTGTTTGGTCCGCTAAAAATCATTTCAAAGGGAAGCGCTTCACTCGGACGACGAACTTTAAACTGGCCAGAGCAGTTGGCAGATAGCGGCTATCCCCACCACCACCTCCCCTAAAACACCATCAAGCCGGACACAGCCGTGACCTCGTGGCTGGCGGCACGAGCTCTCCCCTCAGGCTCCCCTCCACGCTACCCTCTGACGTATGAAAGGCACCCTCAGAAGTGCCTCTAGTGTGGACTAAGCCTGGGAACCGCCTGACACCTGCTAGCATCAAACGGAACAACGACAGGAGCATAGGACAGTGGTTTAGGGAGGACTGCTTCTCTGTATTTGTTACTCTGTGGTACTAGTCGAGCTCACGTGGGAGCAGCTTCAGCATCTGCCCTACAGCCTGGACATGTCACCCCGACTTCCATCTGTTTGGTCCGCTAAAAATCATTTCAAAGGGAAGCGCTTCACTCGGACGACGAACTTTAAACTGGCCAGAGCAGTTGGCAGATAGCGGCTATCCCCACCACCACCTCCCCTAAAACACCATCAAGCCGGACACAGCCGTGACCTCGTGGCTGGCGGCACGAGCTCTCCCCTCAGGCTCCCCTCCACGCTACCCTCTGACGTATGAAAGGCACCCTCAGAAGTGCCTCTAGTGTGGACTAAGCCTGGGAACCGCCTGACACCTGCTAGCATCAAACGGAACAACGACAGGAGCATAGGACAGTGGTTTAGGGAGGACTGCTTCTCTGTATTTGTTACTCTGTGGTACTAGTCGAGCTCACGTGGGAGCAGCTTCAGCATCTGCCCTACAGCCTGGACATGTCACCCCGACTTCCATCTGTTTGGTCCGCTAAAAATCATTTCAAAGGGAAGCGCTTCACTCGGACGACGAACTTTAAACTGGCCAGAGCAGTTGGCAGATAGCGGCTATCCCCACCACCACCTCCCCTAAAACACCATCAAGCCGGACACAGCCGTGACCTCGTGGCTGGCGGCACGAGCTCTCCCCTCAGGCTCCCCTCCACGCTACCCTCTGACGTATGAAAGGCACCCTCAGAAGTGCCTCTAGTGTGGACTAAGCCTGGGAACCGCCTGACACCTGCTAGCATCAAACGGAACAACGACAGGAGCATAGGACAGTGGTTTAGGGAGGACTGCTTCTCTGTATTTGTTACTCTGTGGTACTAGTCGAGCTCACGTGGGAGCAGCTTCAGCATCTGCCCTACAGCCTGGACATGTCACCCCGACTTCCATCTGTTTGGTCCGCTAAAAATCATTTCAAAGGGAAGCGCTTCACTCGGACGACGAACTTTAAACTGGCCAGAGCAGTTGGCAGATAGCGGCTATCCCCACCACCACCTCCCCTAAAACACCATCAAGCCGGACACAGCCGTGACCTCGTGGCTGGCGGCACGAGCTCTCCCCTCAGGCTCCCCTCCACGCTACCCTCTGACGTATGAAAGGCACCCTCAGAAGTGCCTCTAGTGTGGACTAAGCCTGGGAACCGCCTGACACCTGCTAGCATCAAACGGAACAACGACAGGAGCATAGGACAGTGGTTTAGGGAGGACTGCTTCTCTGTATTTGTTACTCTGTGGTACTAGTCGAGCTCACGTGGGAGCAGCTTCAGCATCTGCCCTACAGCCTGGACATGTCACCCCGACTTCCATCTGTTTGGTCCGCTAAAAATCATTTCAAAGGGAAGCGCTTCACTCGGACGACGAACTTTAAACTGGCCAGAGCAGTTGGCAGATAGCGGCTATCCCCACCACCACCTCCCCTAAAACACCATCAAGCCGGACACAGCCGTGACCTCGTGGCTGGCGGCACGAGCTCTCCCCTCAGGCTCCCCTCCACGCTACCCTCTGACGTATGAAAGGCACCCTCAGAAGTGCCTCTAGTGTGGACTAAGCCTGGGAACCGCCTGACACCTGCTAGCATCAAACGGAACAACGACAGGAGCATAGGACAGTGGTTTAGGGAGGACTGCTTCTCTGTATTTGTTACTCTGTGGTACTAGTCGAGCTCACGTGGGAGCAGCTTCAGCATCTGCCCTACAGCCTGGACATGTCACCCCGACTTCCATCTGTTTGGTCCGCTAAAAATCATTTCAAAGGGAAGCGCTTCACTCGGACGACGAACTTTAAACTGGCCAGAGCAGTTGGCAGATAGCGGCTATCCCCACCACCACCTCCCCTAAAACACCATCAAGCCGGACACAGCCGTGACCTCGTGGCTGGCGGCACGAGCTCTCCCCTCAGGCTCCCCTCCACGCTACCCTCTGACGTATGAAAGGCACCCTCAGAAGTGCCTCTAGTGTGGACTAAGCCTGGGAACCGCCTGACACCTGCTAGCATCAAACGGAACAACGACAGGAGCATAGGACAGTGGTTTAGGGAGGACTGCTTCTCTGTATTTGTTACTCTGTGGTACTAGTCAAGCTCACGTGGGAGCAGCTTGAGCATCTGCCCTACAGCCTGGACATGTCACCCCGACTTCCATCTGTTTGGTCCGCTAAAAATCATTTCAAAGGGAAGCGCTTCACTCGGACGACGAACTGGACTCATTAAACAATGGGATAGTTGTTCTAAGGCCCCTGGTGATTACTTTTCAACAAAGACTTCAAATATACCCACAGCGTCATTTCGCAAATGTTCAAATGTCTGTAAATCTATCGGACCAAACTGCGTGGTCATCAGTCCGTAGCTTACAAACTACTTAGACCTAGGTAAAATAACCTACGAACAAATACACTCACACACACACACACACCCATACCCGAGGGAGGACTCGAACCTCCACAGCGAGTAACCGCGCGCTCCGCAGCGAGGTGCTTTAGACCGCTCGGCTACTCCATCGCGGCCGTCATTTCGCACTGTTTCATTTGAACACCCCTCCAAAAATCATACATACTTTTGTTTCTCCTCATCTAAGCCATTACTTCCAGGAGATTCATGTTTCATTCGCCACTTCATAATTGTCTTTTCATGTCCGTCATTGCCCTATTTATTTACTTTTTCAAAGCCTGACCTACGTTCAGCTTTCTTCAGTTCTTTTTAAGTTTATTTCCCTATTTTCAGTCTCTTCTGTGGAAATTGTCACTTCTCTGACCCCTCGGTTTCCTCTCCTTTCATTCCATTCAGACGCCTTTGTCGACGCAGAGGTCTGCAATGATTTCATTCAAAACTGGAAATCTAGAAATATTTGGTCGATATTGAAAGACAGTCAGGTGACCGATACTGCAAACTGCATAACGTACATGTCTTTTGATGTATTCCCATTACACGCTATTTTAGGGAAATTAACATGAAATGGTTGTTAGATGCCATTCTTTACATAAGACAGATAAACGAATTACAGCAACGAACTTAGTCACCGTATGCTAAGAACAACAAAAACCACAATCAAACACACACAGCAGACAGGGGGGAGATATTCCACTTCAGAGCAAACGGAGATTCCAGCTTTCAACTGGTTTGTGCAAGCTTCTGCCATTTAGCGGCGACAAGGAAAATTACTGTAGTGGCCGATATTCTGTGCTGGCCGATACTGCAGAACACTCCCCCACAGATCCCTCTGATTTCTGGTTCTGAGGATAGTTCTATACTACAGTCGAGACTGGTCACCTGTTAATAAACATTCTTTTGGTCTAGACTGAGTGACAATTAATCTTACAGAGTACTAGACGTAATCTACAGAGTGGACTGTGTATGAGAAATACTAGGGCATCTGCATATAGACGGGCATGCACATGATCTTCCTCCATAGGATCGGCTTCCGCCGCCATTTTAGTTCCAACCGGTGATAGCGTGAGCTGCTCAAAAGCGGGATTGCTTTTTCTTTTTTTGCTGTTATCGAACTGTTGTTGTTGGTTCCCACTAAGAGACAGAAGTCCACGAATGCAGTTTTGATATCCCTACTTAATGGATATTATGCTCCGATGTAAGGACTTGAAGATGGCATAGTGGAATGCCGAAACTGGTTGTGATATAATAAATATTTTATTATACATACGGCTGTTGATATCTCACTTCCTTCATACTCTTGACCAGCCGCTGTCTCGTTTCCACCACCAATGATGGATTCAATAAAAAATTAATCTGGTTATACTTATTTAATTTAATAAAGTTTTAAAATTGTTAAATATATTTTCTGGAAGTTGTCCATTTGGGGGCGCATTCTGGGCAATTTTTTTTCGTACTCTACAGCTCACTTTTTTTGGATGCTAGGTGCGGTGCCTCTCCGTTTTCGAATGCGATCGTACATTTGTTCTTAGCACATACCTGAAGTTTCTGAATTTTATTTTGTGACTGTACATTGGAGTGAACGTTGGGTGGATACAGGTTACCTTATTCATCGTAGCAAGAATGATTGCAGGTACCAATAGATGGGAACCATGGCAGGAGGGTGTCCATAACGAGGAAATCAAAGAAAAGCTGGGAATGAACACCATAGATGAATCAGTTAGAGCGAACAAACTGAGATGGTGGGGTCATGTTACACGCATGGGAGAAGCAAAGTTACCTAAGAGACTCATGAGCTCGTTAGTGGAGGGTAAGAGGAGTCGAGGTAGACTAAGAAGAAGGGACTTGGATTCGGTGCAGAATGATTTTGAAGTGAAAGGCATAACATCAGACGAGGCATCAATGTTAGCATTGAATAGGGGATCATGGAGAAATTTTATTAGAGGTACTATGCTCTAGACTGAACGCTGAAAGGCATAATCAGTCTCTAATGACCATGATGACGATGATGATGATGATGATGACTGTACAAAAGACATTACAACCATGATTGTTTCTCATTAGTCTTTGAACAAATTCAAATGTTTGTAAATCTATCGGACCAAATTGCGTGGTCATCAGTCCGTACCTTACAAACTACTTAAACTAAGGTAAACTAACCTAAGGACAAACACACACACACACACACACCCATGCCCCAGGGAGGACTCGAACCTCCGACGGTGAGCAACCGCGCGCTCCGCAGCGAAGTCTTTAAACAGTTAACGGTAATGAAGATTAGGAACAATGAGAATGGTTGTTATTGCTGAGAACTTCAAACGTTTTGACCCATCAATTCTAATTTGATCAAATTGACTGTTTTCAAATAAACTAAAAATACGTTTACTAATAAATGAATAAGACGTTAAAAATGTTTTCAGTTACAATATACACCACATATACACCACGACTTACAACAAAAAGCAGTTAATTACATCATTAAATACCCATTACCTGCAATAGGTGAATATAAGATGTATAATGGAGAGGTAACACACTTTGCAAATAAATTACAAGGCAGCTATGCCGTAGACTCGCAGAATTTCGTGCATTTTAACATCGCAGTAGCTTCTAACATCGTTTACAAGTACAAGCTGTAAGAACCACTATAATTTGTAAAAAAAAAAAAAAAAAAAAAAAAAAAAAAAACTGTATTCATCATTTACAAGCAATTAGTATTGTTAATGTCTACATCTAGATATTATTTCTAATGAACAATATATGTATAAATATAGTATAAATAAGTCTGTAACGGAAGGTCGTAGCGTCGGACCCTTCGTTAAAAAAACGTGCTGAAACCTGTCACTTACAACGCGGTGAAATTGTGCGTAACTACAAATACTTTAACCCACTTTTCACGGTTTTGGAGACGTTTTTGGTGTCCCTTTGTCAGGACGACATTTTATTACACAAGTTTTACGCCTTTGGCGATCCACTGAACATGGAAAAACACGAAAAGTGTTCTCTAAACGACTAGAACAATTTGGAACTGCCCATCCCACCGTTCTGAAAGGGTATTGACTGCACTATGCTGACCTGTAGCGTCGACGCGAAGGAACTAAAATGGCCATTGCACATGCCCCTCTATATCAAGGTGCCCTAGGAGTGCAATGGGTCGAGACAGGGGCCGTTGCATTGTTTTGTGACAAACTCAAAATATCGAGCATTAAATATATTGGTTTATGAACTATTGTAGGACAGGTGTGAAAAAGAAAGCACTCCGATGGATATTACACTAATGATTGATGGATTTATGGGACGCACAGGCGGATGTGTGGACTTTACTTGTGCCACGCAAAGTACTCACCCATGTCTTACAAGAGGGCACGTCGCAGCACGGTGCCTTCACACACACCACGCTCTGTGGGACACACACTTCGTGGTCCTGGCATTTGTTCTTACCCCAGGCGCAGGGGTCAGTGCACGGCTACGGAAAGAAGGTTTCATATTAGTTTCAAGATCCATAGACAAGGACAACAAACAATAAAAGAGCTCAATTTGTAATACATTCTTCATCTTGGCATTACTCTTGTTTTGTCGTGGGTTTGTCATGGTTAGTATAAGTGTATACCGACGCCTTCTGGCCAGCAGTTGATTCACTGTTTCCCGCCAGATCACCGCAGTTAAGTACTGTAGTATTACATTAAAAATTTTCATTCGATAAATAATGTATTTACGATGCTTATCGCTGACCACAGCTTTCTCTGGCAGCTAATTACGTTCTTCATTTTTTTCTGATTTTCATCTGTCTTTTACGAGCTGCCCAGATCGCGGTTGTGAACTAGGTCTTTCATCTTTCTTACCTCATTGAGAACAGTCGCACCTCAGGGACTTCTCCATTAATAATTGTTAGTGTATGTGAGATCGTTTTTCTTATGAAGTATGATGAAAATATATTTAATTACGTATAAATCTTTTACTTATTTCAAATTACCCACCTTTAATAATTCATGAAGTGTTTCTATTTTTCCAGCAGTAATCTTGATTATGTAACATGATGGTTGGAGCCATTGTTGGACTTGTATCTATAATTTAGTAAATTTACTTCGAGATCTCATTATTTGTAATTTTCATGAATGTGGCTTTCTAGTAATGCCTGCAAATAAATCTTCGGAATTAAACGAAATCCGATCTATTTAAAGAGCCTTTTATCACAAAAGTTTTTTTAAACGGTCATTCAGTTAGTACAATCTTAACCAAGCATCATTTCGCACAATGCAGCAAGAGTTTTTACAGCTTCATCTGCTACATCCAGTCAACTTAACATAATCATCATGGTAAGAAAGGTCATCGCGGAATCTGCTAGTTTCCTTGTGTAATATTGTGCTCAGGTGTTGCTTTCATTCTAAATTACTACTGCCGCTAAACTTTAAAGTCAGGTTCCGCTTCCTTCCTTTTTTTTTTTTTTTTTTTTTTTTTTTTTTTTTTTTTTTTTTTTGAGTATTCTTATTATAAAGTTACCTAAATGTGTCAGATCCACCAAATTATTTTCTTGTATTATTCTACCGTTAGTGAACTTTAATAGCGGCTACGAACAGTAACTACTACTCCAACACCTGATCGGAAGAAAGAAACCGCAATATTACAGTACCATCGGGCGTGGATAGTACTAGGATGGGTACCCGTACGGGTAAGTTACGCTCTGTCGACAATTTTCCCTTTTGCCTTACGGCAGAGGGGACAGAAGGGGTGGTGGTGCAAAATGCTTGATCAACAGCCTGGATGCCCTGGATGAAATTCCAAACCTGTCATGGAGTGAGGGCATGGGACAGTATTGGTGGTGATTCGTCCGTCGGATGGGGACGTTAATCTCGACGGCCCCCTTGGTGCTTTTCGAGATGAGTACGCTGTGTGCCGGCACGGGTTGTCACCCTCTCCCTTCTCCCATCATCTCCAACATGACACTATACTCTACACCCACCCATTACAGTCATCTACACTTAACGTTGAAAGGATTACGCAAAATACGTTTCACTTAATTTTTGCCTGTCATACAGCCTTGAGCATGTTTTTTTTAATTTTTTTTATTTACAAAAACCTAGGCTATAATAGTGTAGAAAACAAATTTATGTAATATTTTGTACCATTTCATTAATCGATATAACATACTAGACTTAATTTCATATCTTTGCTGTCAACCAAATACATTGTTTCATCTTTGGAGCATGTCTTGTACTCGCAGTTGTTGCGTTGAGGGGAGTCGAGGTGTGACCTTCATGCAGGAGAATCGATGTCTGATTATGGTGGAGTTGAGTCGATGAGTAGTAGTCGTGAACCTGTCGGGTTAGTCTGTCTGTGTGTTAGACTCGAAGAGTAAAAATTCAGTTTTGAAGAGTTGTAGCCAAGTCTGCAAATTGTAATTTTTGAATTGAAATTAATCTGTCTCAAATAAGGTAATGTGAACTTTTCTATTGTTATGTCTACTAGCCTGTATTTGAACTATTGTAGTTGGTGTTTGTCTTTTTGCTAATGAATACTGTTTAATGCAGCTAACATCTATCATTTAACCCTGAGTCATTTTCCAATTCCTCGTTCCTTTCACCAATTTGAATTGCTATCCGTTCTGATCATTGTTTCTTATGATAGTGTTGCATAATTATTGTGTTTGTAAATTTATGTGATACTTAGAACAGTTCACTGTAAAGATTTTGTCACGATCAATTGGTCTGTTAATGAGAGCAGGAAGTAGTTTGTTCATAAATGCAGTAAAGTTCATAGTTAGAGATTTTCTCAGTCTTTATGAAAGTTCAAATTATTAAGTCAGTTAATATTAGTAACAGTTAAAGTGATTGGTCTGATCAGAAGAGAAGTAGATCACGTAAAGAGATAAGAAATACTTGCTGCGTATGTTACTTGAAATCTTTACCAGATTTGTAGAACATCTTTTTATTACGTTGGATCAGTATGGTAATTGTTGTTCAGATAGGCACATTATCAAGTGCAGTGATCTTGATATCCAATTAATCTCATATATCTTTGCTTGACATCCTGTTTATTCAAGTGACAAAATTATCATAGTAGTAGTACGCTCTTTTTCGTTGGCTCTCGCAGTGGAATTGTGCATGTATAGTCTGGATACTGGTATATGGTGCACGCTAACGGATCTGCACTTTTCATTTGCTCCTATTGTCCCTCACACACGAGATTAATGTGTAAACCAATTACGAGTTTAATTGCTGCCAACTTATTAACTACTGTACAATTCAAAGTGTTATCCGTTGCGCATCAAACAAAACCACATTTACGTAAGATCATTGCATTCCATGCAATTTTATTGGGAGAATTTTGGGAAGATGTACTTCACCTGTAAAGGAGACAGCGTATAAAACGCTTGTACGACCACGTCTTGAGTATTGCTCAAGTATTTGGGACCCGCAGCAGATCGGTTTGAAGGAAGACATAGAGGTGGTTCAGAAGCGAGCAGCTAGATTTGTTACCGGTAGGTTCGACCAATGCGCGAGTGTCACGGAAATGCTCCGGCAACTCAATTGGGGATCGCTGGAAGAAAGACGACTTTATTTTCGTGAATTTCTGTTAAGTAAATTTAGAGGGCCGGAATTTGAAGCTGAGTGTAATACGAACTTGCTGCCACCTACTTACAGTTCGCGTAAAGATCACAAAGACAAGATAAGAGAAATTAGGGCTTGTACGGAGACATATAGGCATTCTTTTTTTCCTCGTTCAATTTGGGAGTGGAATAGGAAAGGAAATGCCTAGTAGTGGTACAGTGTATCCTCCGCCACGCACCTTACGGTGAATTGCGGATTATGTATGTAGATGTAGATATAGAATTACAATTTATTCTAACAGGGCAAAGGGAAGGTACTAAGTCTCATTGCTTAGTCAAATTATTTTGTAAGCAAAACTAAAACAGAACATTTATTTGTGATTTTTAGCGGGGACGGTCGCTTAACACAAACAGTGACACGCTCTCCCCACACACTTTTACCATTCAAACAAATACACACCACTTTTAACATAGACTCTTCAGTACACAGTTCTCGCACTTCGCAAAGGAAAGGTACCTGTGGGCGCGAAGGATAGGGAAAAACTTTTCAATTGGCGGCTGAACCTGCCCTTCGGAGTCTCAAAATGTTCAAATGATTGTAAATCTTATGGGATTTAACTATGGGGTCATCAGTACCTCTACTTACAAACTACTTGTGAACTAACTTATACTAAAGACAACACAAACATCCATGCTCGAGGTACGACTCGAACCTCCGACGCGGCAGTCTGCGCGATTCGCCTCCTGGCGCTCCAGACCGCTCGACTACTTCCGCGCGGCCGTTCGGGTTCTTCCAGCCGCTCATGCCATACGACTTTACATTCACCGACCAGCATCCTCTTATCCTCAGGAAGAAATATTTGTTCCCTACTACATGCCTTAGTGTTATACCCAACCTCTGACAATAAAGTTCGGTGAATGAAGTCAGAACGGTCGATCGGGCAACACAGGCGAATCACAACGCTGCTCCTGCGTAGCGGCCGGTGTCGACAACCTGCCTCAACCGTATACCCGGGGCGCTGAAACATTGCACTTGACGTTTCGCGTTACGGCGAGTTAAGTTGGCTACACTGCTTTAGCGACGTTGCAACACTAGCCTCTATACACACAGCAGACAAAACTGTTTTCAATTGCATCTCGTAAATGTAAGCTACTGAGTAATAAAAGTGCATATAATAATACGTTCTTGAGCAGGAATTAATTAACGGCATATTAATGGAGACCAGAGCACAACAATGCACACGCTTTCAATAACGGAGCAACGCAATATAGAAAATAAGCATTGGATCACGACAGATACGAAATAAACAATAATCAAGATAGTAACTTCTCTCTCTACGTTTTATAATCAATGATTTTCACTCACCAATTTACGGCGACAATGGTACAATTACATCCAGCTCCCCATCTTGACTGTTGTCGTCGCTGCCAAAATCGTTTGCGCTGCCACAGTGGCAACAGCTTCATGCAACAGCTTTTCGACCTCTGTTATTGTGAAAGACTTATTGTTCCTTAAGTAATTCTTCACGTCACTCCACACCGATTTTATAGGGTTAAAACGGCTGTGAAACGGGGGCAGATTTATTTCATTGTAACGCTGCTCCTTTGCGATTTCGTCTACTGCATATGTGGGTGTAATAGGCTTATCTTGTTTCACGAGCGAATATAAAAGAAGTTTTGACATTGACATATCTGCAGCAATATTTCTTTCTTGTAACCACTGCACATAATTTCTTTCCGATCGTTTAAATCGAGAATGAACTTCCTGCTCAGAGCATAAGCTTCGAAGTTTTTATTCAAACGAAACTGTGAACTTACTCAAGAAACGTCACTAGAGAAACGTCTTTTCGGTGACATTATCCAATTACTTGAACTCGGAAAGTCAAGTTAAACCACTCGCAGTAAAACAAATCGCAGCGAAAAAAGCACACACAACATAAACACGAAATAAACACGGTACACAACTTTGTTTACGGTAGAACTGAACAAAGCCGGCAACGCGGGAACGTTGACGTCACGGCACGTGATCACTGGAAGTGTTTATCGCGCTTCTTGCTCTTCACTTGTTATTTGTAAACGTCGAGTGCAAAGTTTCAGCGGCCCGGGTATAGTTTAGTCGAACATCGTGTCAGTTCCGTGTTACACCTGTTGGACGGAGTGCTTGTTTAGTGCTTTAGTTTCTGAACTGAGAACAGGACAATGAAAGAGCAAAGGATCAATTTAACCCTTTCCTGCCCGTCGGGACTTAAAAGTTCCGACCCATTTCCAGAATCATAAAACAAAGTCGAAAATGCTATCTGACTTGCGTTTCTCACGGGACGTTAGAGTCTCATTGATGTGTCACATGAAACACTCACTGGCCGAGATTGTTCAGTCTCACTGCCCAGAAAGGGCAGCAAACAACGGATTGTTTTTCGTCTTTGTGTACGATTTCGTCAGGCGAGTTTTGGTGTCACGAAAAGACGCTGTTGTGTTCTCTCGAGTTGGTAATTTGGTTTTGTATTGTTTTAGCTAATGGAAACTTTTTGTCTGTTGCTAGATGTCACTAACAAATGTATGTGTTGCTTTATTTTCTTTACGAGTTTCGAAATAACTACTGTTGGCTTTTGTTCAGCCGTTTAGATCAACATCTAGAATAGCATTTCGATATAAAAATTTTACTCTATGTTTGTTGATAATTAATCCTTACGTTAACAGAGATAATCATTGCGTAATGTCCCCCAATTGCATTACATCCTCTTGGACTTTGAAGTCCCATTTTTTATTTTTTTTATAAATATTTTATGCGTAAAATAAGGAAAACAGAAATGTTTGAATACACTAATGTGCTTTTATTTACTTTCATAGCAAAATAACCAGATATGAAGTTCTGTGGTCGAATATTTGGTAGCTTGGGCAGGAAAGGGTTCAAGCTTGGAAAGAGACCTAAACAAACGCATGCGATGCTGGTATGTTTTTACGGCGATCGAACACTATCCTTCAAGTGTGTGTACCAGTGGTCCGCCCGTCTTCGTAGCGGACGACCGGCGACCGCAGTCAGTCAAGAAAACATTGAGGAAGTGAAGTCACGAAAGAACGTAGATTAATTGTGTGTACGACCCACGACATCGGATGAATCCGTGCGACGAAACTTTCCTCAGAAGTTAGGCGAGAGGGAAACGTGTTGTCGCCTTGTCCAAATGTTCAAATGTTTGTACAACTTATGGGACTTAACTACGGGGTCATCAGTCCCTAAGCTTACAAACTACTTATGAACTAGCTAAGACTAAAGACGGCACAAATATCCATGCCCGAGGGGGGATTCGAACCCCCGACCGTAGTGGCCGTGCTGACCGTGACTGAAGCGCCTCAGTCACCTCGGCCACCGTCGCCTTGTCCCACATCACTTGAACGACGATCGAAGAAGCCGCGAGGCCTCACAGGATTTTGTCGGAATGGCGGGTGCGACACCCAATTTCTTGAACCGTATTGGCACAGACGATGAGACCTGATGTCTCCGGTACGAGCCTGCAACGAAACGTAAAGCATCTAATGGCGTTCTCTGACATCATATCGTCGTAGAAAGGTTAGAGCTGAAAAACCATGCATCAAATCGATGCTCGTCACCTTTTTCGACAGTCAAGGCATTATCCATACGGAATTTCTACCTGCGGGAACAACGCTTAACGCTGCAAGATACCTTAAAATTTTCACTCGTTTCATGCAACGTCTACACAGGGTACGACCCCAGTACGCACGACAAGGTTCCTGTTTTTTTTGTTCGCGACAACGCTCGCCCACACAGAGCCAATATCGTCAAACAGTATTGGACAAAAAAAGTGACTGTTGCTACTTGAACATCCACCATATTCGCCGGATCTCAATCGCCGAGACGTCTTCCTATTTCCTCGACAAAAACCCACTTTGAAAGGAAAGAGATTTGACGATATTCCTGTCATCCAGCGAAACGTGACGAGGCTTTTTAACACCATCTCAGAGGGAGAGTTCGTGGAAAGTTTCCAGCACATGTATTGCAAGGCTCAGCGGTGCATACTTACGCGGGGCGACTATTTTGAAGGACAGATTCATCTACGTTAATGTTACAGGACTATTCACGGAACTTTGTCAGAGCTTGTACACGTGAGACTGTGTATATTGTATTACTGTTTGCAGATCTTTTAACTGAAGCTGGCCGGCCGCAGTGGCCGAGCGGTCTGCGGCGCGCCAGTCATAGTCTGCACGGCTGATCCGGTCGGCGTTTCGAATCCCCCCTCGGGCATGGATGTTTGTGTCGTCTTTAGTATAAGGTAGTTCATAAGTAGTTTGTAATTTTAGGGACTGATGACCTCGCATTTAAGTCCTTTAAGCTTGACAAACATTTGAACATTTTTGGGTACTACCCTGTTTTTTACTTTGTGGAACATGGGAAACCACCTAAAAGCACATTCAAGATGGCCGACACACCAGCCCTCGCCGTCAATGCACCAGAACCTCGGATGTGCCACATCCACCATGGAGGTAAGAGGTTTCTTTTCTGTTTTCTAGACCTGCGTTCCGTAGACAGTGTAGCCAGCTCTTCGATTTCATAGGTGCAATTTCAAAATGCACCCAATCTGATTTTCCTACATAAAGTATTCTCTTGGATCTGGATGCGACTATTTTTATTTTCTTCGCCCTTCACAGGGTAACGATCGTGGAAAACTTTAATATGACATTCAGGTAGCTTCACTGAAAAGTAGGGAGCCTGGTATCGGAGAAGGCAGCTTAAGGAGATAACAGGAATACAATCACATTAATGTGTACTTTTTTATTTACATTAGTTAAAATTGACTACAAATAACATTACTGACACAATGAACGTACTATTTGCACTTTAACTTACAAAATATGCTGAAACTGATGCCCATCGACTTCAGTGCAAGGATGACGTCAGCGAACAAAATCCTGACGCACCTGACAAACCTAATTCCGTCTTCGTATTCACCGCGATCACACAGAAGTGCTTTCAGTGTATCCAAAAGAAATAAAGAGATTCAGGTCAGATGACCTCGCAGTTACTGGAAATTCAACGACCAGGAAATACAAGTTATGACATGCTTACTGACATTTGAATTCATTAGTTCTAAACAGGCTGGGAAACAATAATGCGAAACAAGACGGCAAACAAGCTTTACTTTTTACGTCTGTTTCAGCCGGCTGTGTCGAACCCAGATGACCTATTGATACTTAGTGTAATTTGAGCGCTTGGAAGTATCGCTGCGTGATCCCCCTACTGACTGTTCAGTCGTTTTGACAGTATTTTGTTCACCCCTTAGGCAGATTAGTAATGTTTTGGGCTGGTAACATGTACAAGTGACGACTATATCTCATCGCTAACAAGAATAACTTCTACGTTTGCACTATCGTCACAATATCCTCGAAAGGACTGTCCAGCCATAGAGTCTACATTATGGTCAGTGTGTAGACAGGTCAGTCATAATTTGGATTGATACCATGCACAGGTGAATATATTAGAGTCCGCAAGTCGGCCACATTTTCAAGAGGATATTATGCAATCACGCTATTCCCATCTAATGATATCGTTTTTAAAATGGTCCAAATTGGCTGATAGATTGAGATGCAATTTTTATTTTCGCAACAGACTATTCCGGCTTACATTACTGCCATTTTCAAGCGCCCAGGGGATATGTAATTATTTTTACAGAGCACCTACGTACCGTATTTAAAATTACAGAGTTTATTCAATATGTGTAACAAATACTTACTTACGTCTAAGTTGGATGACATACATAAACATCGTTATGAACTGGCTCATATGGGTAAAATTTTTTGATATTATAAATTAGTGTTATTAAATATGTTAAGGTCTTGACAGTTATAACGCAAGTCCTCATAAGAGCTGTCAAAACTGTCAAATATAGTTTAAAAACACCAATTTATAATATAAAAATTGTATATAAGACAGTTTATAGCATCATTCAACCAACACGTGACTATTTGTTTTACATACAGAATAACCTCCATAATTTTAAATACGGACCTGCTATGTAAAAGTAAATTTACATCAGCAGGCCACTTTAAAATGGCAATAACGTAAGGCGAAGCACTCTGTTGTGAAATTATAAATAACGTATCAACCTATCGGCAAATCTGGAATATTTTAAAAACGTTGTCATCGTATGACTTTTATAGTGCTGGAGACCCAAGGAGCAAAAACTATTCCCATCTCTGTAACACCTTTTTTCGGGATATGGGAATCAACCAAACCGAATGGCTAACATAAACCGAAATGAATCACGTCTGAGACAGTTACCGGCCCTTTACAGATGACCTCCTGGAGTCATCCAGGAAATGTCAGAAAGAACAGACACGATTTGTGGTAATATCGCTGACTTCAGACGGTATGGAATACAGTAAGTCTGGTGTAGTATTTTGTAATCATAGGTACTTGTCTTTATGAAAAGCATCTCATCTGCTTTATACACTTTTAAGTACACTAATTTATCTCGGTGTTACAACGTTTACAAACATTGGCAAGTATACCTAAACTATGTATTGTTAAAGTTGTGCCTCAGCTTTCACTACCACTTTCTTGTGTTACTTCCAATACTATTCAGTTCTCCACTCTTACCTCTTCGTGTGGTGTTGGCAATGGTGGTGGCCACGATACATCACTCGCATGGACAATGGCATTCACGAGCAGGAGGAGAAAGAATTTCGTGAACATGCCCATGTTGGACTTCAAGCGGGAACTGCAAAATATGACAGAGTTTTCCTTGTTTATGTCGAATATTTAGCATTAAAGCATCAAGAACATTCACAGCGAAAACAAATGCAGATTATTAGGTTACTTTGCATGGTTTGCGCTCCACGACTTTGCTATGTGTCCAATATTCTGAGGTTTGCAGCTATCAGATGATCTTTTCAAAATTCTTTATTGGCGTGGTGTGAGTTATCCATATTAATGTCTTCAGTTAAACACATGCATTGATAATGACCAGTTACTCGCCGAAATCATGATTTGCTAATAAAGAATTTCAAAAAAGATCGACTGATAGCTGCCTACCTCAGAGTATCGTAAATGCTGATTAGCTAAAGACAAAGTTTATCCACATCATATCAATTTCAAAATTTGAAAATAATGGTGAAAATAACATCACACAGCATGAAGAATATAGTTATACTACGTATTTCACGGAAATAAAGCACACGGCTGTATTTGAAACTTAGAGTATGGGGTCTTCCACCTAATTCTTTCCACTATTAAAAAGAAAGAAAAACAAATAAAGTTATCAAAAATTCACCTTTTCCGAAAGATGTGAGAACAAATTTATTCCGCTGATAGAAATGTGACACGACCCAGAGTATTATAATTTGAGAATATGTTGTTGTTGTGGTCTTCAGTCCGCAGACTGGTTTGATGCAGCTCTCCATGCTACCCTGTCATCCTGTGCAAGTATCTTCATCTGAAAATACGTACGGAAACCTACATCCTTTTGATTCTGCTTACTGTATTCGTCCCTCGGTCTCCCTCTACGATTTTTACCCCACACACTTCCTTCCAATGCTAAGTTGACAATTCCTTGATGTCTCAGAATACGTCCCTTCTCTTAGGATATGCCAGAAATTCCTTTTCTCCCCAATTCGGTTAAGCACCTCCTCATTAGTTACGTGATCTATCCATCTAATCTTCATCACTCGTCTGTAGCACCACATTTCGAAAGCTTCTATCATATTTTTGTCTGAACTCCTTATCGTCCTCGTCTCACGCCCATACAGTGCTACGCTCTCGACAAATACTTTATGAAAGAACTACGTAATATGTAAATTAATATTGGATCTTAACAAGTTTCACTTCTTCAGAAACGGTTTTCTTCCCATAGCCATTCTGCATTTTATATCTTCTCTACTTCGGCCATCAGAACTTATTTCGCTACCCAAATAACAAAACTCGTCTACAACTTTTATCGTCTCATTATCTGATCTAATTCCTTCAGCTTCACCTGATTTACTGACATTCCATTCCATTACCCTCGTTTTACTCTTGTTAATGTTCATCTTATATCTTCCTTTTAAGACAATGTCCACACCGTTCAATTGTTCTTTCAGAGCCTTTGCAGTCTCTGACAAAATTACTATGTCATCGGCAAACCGCAAACTTTTTATTCTTCTCCCTGAACTTTAATTCCCTCTCAAAATTTCTCCTTGCATTTCTTCAGTGCTTGCTCAATGTACAGACTGAATAACATTGAGGAACGGCTTCAACCCTTTTTTACTCCCTTCTCAATAATCATAATAATTCAGAATAATGTTATTTTCTAGAAAGAAAACTTTTCAAATTGAGCAAGTCAGTGTCTCTCTGGTGCACCTCAGTGATCAACTGAAGCACGGGATATCACCCGACTGGTTTGACACGTGACGTCGGCCAGTTGTGTTGTACAGCGTCATCTCTGCTCAATGGTTTTGAGTTGTCTGTATTTATAGCCGACGCGTTGAAATATGTAGTGGGGCCGGCCGCGGTGGCCGAGGTGACTGAGGCGCTCCAGTCACCGTCAGCACGGCCGCTACGGTCGGGGGTTCGAATCCCCCCTCGGGCATGGATATTTGTGCCGTCCTAGTTCGTAAGTAGTTCATAAGTAGTTTGTAAGTTTAGGGACTGGTGACCCCGTAGTTGAGTCCCATAAGCTTTACAAACATTTGAACATTTGAATGTAGTGGCGCGCTCTTGTGGTGGGTGTTAGTATGTTTCATGTGTATTTTGTTCGATGGCCAGTTAGTTACTCAGTGTTGTTGGTGTCGTGTGAATAGGTTGGGACAGCATTTCATCGTTGGCTTTCAGGAAGTGCGTTAATGTTTTCTGTTGGTTTTCTTGTTCTGTGTCTGTTATATATTAATATTGGTGTGTTTCTTTTGGGATCGGAATTTAATATTTTTAGCGGTTTTGTTAGGAATTGTTCTGTGGAATAAATTACGTCATACTTTCTACCTTCTATGTCACTATTTTCTTTAAATACTCTTTGTTTGTACAATTACGAATCTGTCATTACTTTTAATATATATAAAAAAGAGCCATTTACATTCGACCATAAACCTACCAAGCGCCATGTTTTAACCTTTGGACGCATGGTACTGAAATCACACATGGCCTGCTAATGGTCTCTTGTGATGGTGTGACGCTACGATACAGCGCAAATTGATTTTATATGATTTTAAAAGGAGAGCTACTATAGTACGGAATTTAGTACTATGAAGAATTTCATGTGGCAGATTACATAATGGATGATACAATACAGAGATATGGCTCATGACTCCAGGAGATAATATGGGTTGACAAGATCTGAAGATGGCTTACAAATAATCCAAAACTAGTGATCACTTTTTTATAGATATTACCGCAATCTTTGCTGATAAAGATTTGGCAAAAAGTATTCCTATTTTAAAAGATTTCCACAATGCGTTCATACATGACGCCTTTTCCTTACATATCAAATCTACTCGTAAGACGAAACTGAAAACAGTTCTTACAAAGCAGTTTAATGCCTTCAGTACCTAAATAGTGCAACGATATCACACTAAGTTTATGTAAACACAATCCACACTAACAGCAGAATAAAACCTAAAACTGCTCTTTAAAACTGGAGTAGGAAGACCATACCCACTTTGGTCGATGCTGAGTTCAGTATGAGAGTAAACATGGTAATTTTTCATTTCTTCGTCTTCGGCAACTATTAGTCATTTCGTCACTTACATAAATGAAGTGACTTACACAATATGGAGAACTCAATGATCGAACGTTTAAGAAAAGTTCCAGATCACCAGGTATAGGTAAATAAACCGTTTCTCATACTTTGGCAAATACAAATTGGTTGATGGACTATCAGAATTATAAAACTACAAACTTTTCCTCACACACAGGACTTCAATAATAACTTTACTGAACGTGGCGACAGAACTTGCCGCCTCCCTCCCCCAAATTTTCGGGAAATATGTACAGCTCAAAGCATGACAAGGCACGCCGTTGCTGTTATATGTACCAAAGGTGAAGACACAGGCTGTTAAATAAGTGGCCATAATGTTCCAGCTGATAAGTGTACAGGTAAAATTCCTTGGCCAGCACAATCCCCAGATCTGTCCTCCACTGAGCATGTTTTGGAACGGACGACACGTAATCTTACAGGGTATGTGATTTGATGCTATTTTGTCATGGGAAAATTCACGGTCTGCGAGGTTACAGCAATGCACTAAGATTTGGCCGAAATTTGGGGTCTCCTGTAGAGGGGAGGAGGGAGGGTCAGAAAAGGGGTAGAAGCGAACCGAGCCTCCGGTCATGGTATCTGGGGTTTTAGGGGGCAGAAACATATTAACTTTTAATATTGTCCCAAAAGGTAGAATTAACAGGTCATTGATAGTCCAGCAGAACTGAGAATTCCGAGAGTAAGTAGGAAATACAAATGATTCATAAAAGCTAACAGGTGACAAACGAAGCACTGAATATGTTCACCTTGGGCGCGTCTCTCAAAATAGTTAATCTTGATTCTAACATTGTTGCAAAATCAAAGTACACCTATGTAACACCCGAAGAATCCCTACGCGACCTACAATGCTTCCTTGCAGAAGAGAAATCCCATGTGTAGACCCAAAATTTCCTACACCTACATTAACACTATCATTGAAATAAAAAAGGAAAATAACAGTATTTTGAATGCAGACACTGTGATTGTACTGTGTTCACCTGTCGAAAGACCCATGGCATCATTCCCCTAGATTAGATTGTTCTAGGGATCATGAATACGAATTTTCGTACTTATGTGGAACGTGTTAGATTAGTAAAAGGTAACATTACAAGACGTCCCTTTTTTATTTATTTTTTATTTTATTTATTTATTTATTTTTGTAAAATTACTTATTTTGATGTAATAATTCAACCACTGAGTAGAAGGAGTTGTCATTCAGAAATTCTTTCATTAGTTTTTAAATGCTGCTTGCCTATCTGTCAGAAATTTGATTTTATTTGGTATGTGATGAAAGACTTTTGTGGCAGCATAATTCACGCCCTTCTCTGTCAAAGTTAGATTTAACCTCGAATAGCTTGGGCCAGTGTTTTTCAAATAGGCTATCCCCTTTCAATTATAATTCTACCGACCCCCTCCCCTTCCCCTCCAAATCCTCCATCGGGCATGGATGCTTGTGTTGTCTTTAGTATAATTTAGTTCATAAGTAGTTTGTAAGTTTAGGGACTGATGACCCTGCAGTTAAGTCCCATAAGCTTTACAAACATTTGATTTTTTGATGAATGTTCTCAGAACTTTGGTACGAAGAACACGTATTTGTTCTGATGAAATCAGTCTGCAAGATGAACTTTCCCACTTACAGAGAGTGTTTGAACACAATGGCTACTCTCCACAGCAGATACAGAAGACACTGCAAATGAAACCGAAAGACGCCACTAAGAATGCAGAAGAAGTCGGAGAAACCTTTAAGTCCATGACTTTCCTGCTATATGTGGTCTCGTCAAAAATAGGACTGTTTTTCGTCCTCGACTCAAGACAGCTACACTGGTGGGCTTCGTCAAAGATGATTTGCTGCTCCTAAAATCTGGAGTTTACAAAATTCCATGTGAATGTGGCCTTTCTTACATCGGAGAAATAACTCGTACTCTCCATGAAAGATGTACAGAACACGGGTGGTACACACGACTTTCACAACCTAACAAATAGGCAGTAGCGACCACTGTATTGACACTGGTCACAGTATGCTGAATGACAACGTCGTTTTGGCAACTACATAATCTTTTTGAGAATCAGTAGTGAAGGAGGTAATTGAAATTCGCTTGACGACGAATTTAATTAATAGAGATAGTGTTTTCAATTTCGATAAATCATAAAATCCGGCACTTTCAGTAATAAACTCACAAAGACGTCCTCACAGTGCTACATCGACGTGCATTATGCACGTCTTTTCCGCAGAACAATGTCTCGGCGCATATGTATCTGTGGCCGCATGCGTAGTTGCTCGGTACGCGAGTATAAAGGGCCGAAGCGAGCACTGGAGCGTCAGTCTTACGGCTCACTAGAGCTGGTTTTGAATATGACTCGAACTGTTCGAACAATTTACGTCACAGTTCGGGAAATCACGGGAAATGTGCGAACTTTCGATCACGACGCTATCTACCACTACTCAGGAGGTACTATCTCTACTACTTACAAGGATGATATTCATAAATCTTTTCTGTGCTGTGCAGTATACGATTTATAACGAAGCTAGTGTGTCATTAATGTACTATGGGGATTAATAAGTGTGAAATTACGACTGTAGTAGCTTCTAGGAAGCAGGTCATAACTAAAAACAGTAGCGAATATAGGCTATAAGTAAAAGATCGCAATTGCGATTAAAAATTTTGGTGCTGCTATCTAGCGCCTCCTGTTGATACTACACACAGAGCAGTTGGTGCATCGTTTATTCCGAGGTTGCAATTACAGTTTATCTTTATATGACTTATTTCCGTTATTGGGTATTAAATTTCTAATGTTTTACCTATTTCATCTCTTTTGATCTTGTTTTCATTAAAATGTGGTAACATTTTAATCTGTTACTGTCTGTTGTTGAACCGTATTAACAGGGAATGGAATGATCATTTGCAACCTATGTCTTATAATCACATTAAACGTAATTTCTACTTATGAAGGATTCACCATCTTTTCCTTTGAATGTTAGCCATTAGTAATGATGTGCAGTAGTTCTGTTCTAGTAACAGAAATTTTGGGATCATATCTTGCAGTGACACCAGACACGTCACGCATGCACTGTTTTAAACAAAATATACAGTTTTTCATACTGTTGCTCTTCTTTTATTTCACGCGTACTTGTACTTCCTATGAAATTAGTTCTGAGCAAAGCGATAGCCCGCTAACCTCAAAGTTTCCCGCGTATCGTTGGCATATAAGCAGCGCCAGTCATTTATTAGCTCAGTGTTCGAACAGTTCGATACTGTATCGAGTTCTCTGCTGTATCGGGAAATCCCGAACATGTTCGAACGCGAGTATCATTTGCCCAGCCCTACGGCTCACTCTGAAGACAGCTGAACGTTGCACAGCCGAAATAGTAGAAGAAGAAGAACAAGAAGAAGAATTCTTGCGGCCGCACACCCCGAAACTTAATGGAACAGTCTCAGCACCGGCAAAACCTGAAAATACTATACAACTTCCTTGATCGGGCCAACTTGACCGTTTTACTTGCCAGCTATAAAGACAAGGTTTCCTTTCCCCGATATTATTTCGGCATGTAAAAATAATTATCTCTGAATACCAGAGTAATAATTTAAGAACATCACTTTCAATTTTTTTTAAGACAGAAGGTACTCTTGCTTTGTACTTCGTAGCGATAGCATCTTGCAGACGGGAGCTGTACTTTATTATTTTTATGTGTCCGCTATTATGTACATTCAGGTAAATATATGTGCTGTGCGCGTATCTTAAATTTATAAATAAACCCCCACCTCTCACTTAAATTCGCACTTATGAATTTTTATTAATAATTTTGCCCTATCCTCCTTCCGCCCATAATGTCTTTTTCAGCCTTGTTGAATCACCGCAACAATGGATGGCACTGTTTTTTTGGTTAATATAGAATGGTGATATTTCGTGTAGCCTGCCACTCTTGTTTCAAAATTTATTCCATAATATTATCATTTACCGGCAATAGAATCTGCAGTCGATTTTCTTGTAAATTTTTAGAAGTCCGATGTGTTTGACTTACGTAATATTCCTATCCGATTTATATCATGTCACTTATCTTACTTTACGGTTTGCTACACGAGTAGTAGTTTCATATTGACGAACTGCCATCCACTGTTCGGCGAGTGGTTATCATATTAAAATTTCATTTACAGCCAAATTTCAACCACCGATGGATCTCTTGTTAAAGGTAACTGCTCGTCGATTCTTTTTGTAATGTTCTGCCTGCACAACACTCCACCGTTAATTAGCTTGCCATTTCATTTAAATGCATTTAATAATTTTTCCATTTTTTCCCGAAATTTTCTGATTGGGATCTTTCATAGCTTCTGACTTCAAACCTCTTCCTTCTGTAAATTTGTTAATCTCAAAAATTAATAGCCAGACTGGAACATTATACAGCTGTACTAAACGATGTCGTTCTGTCACGTTTAGTCACTAAATCACTTGCCATGTACTAAATTACTGGCCTAGTGTGAACCAACCTCAACAGAATTGTCCATTTGAACAGATGTGAACAGTAGAGCAAACGAAATCTCCGCGACTCACCTAGAGTGCGTGACGCTTCGGGCGGCTGTACTAGCAGCAGTAATACTCGCACACGGACACACGGGAGCAGGCTGCCGTCTCACCTTATAAGGCATTGCCGCCTCTTCAGCGAGAGGACGCTCACGTACCGCCGCTCTGTTTGTCAAACAGCTCGCCTCATAAACTGCAGCTGCACCGGAGCTCACGTACGCACACCGCTATCTGCTCACTCTTGTTTACCTACTGCTGCACTAATTGCCCTCCAACACGGCTACTTACGTACGTCTCCAAAGCACAGTGGCGAGCGAGGACATAAACAAGTTGTCAGTATACGGTAATACACCTAAATTCAATCCACCTGAATATTCAGTTCACTGTTGTTGTTGTTGTGGTCTTCAGTCCGGAGACTGGTTTGATGCAGCTCTCCACAATACCCTATCCTGAGCAAGCCTCTTCAACTCCACATAAGAACAGCAACCTACATCTTTTTTAATCTGCTTACTGTATCCATCTCTTGGTCTTCCTCTGCGGTTTTTACCCCCACACACTTCCCTCCAACGCTAAATTCACAATTCCTTGATGTCTAAGAATGTGTCTTACCAATCTACCCCTTCTTTTAGTCAAGATATACCAGAAATTTCTTTTCTCCCCAATTCTGTTCAGTACCTCCTCATTAGTTACGCGATCCACCCACCTAATCTTCAGCATTCTTCTGTAGCACCATATTTCAAAAGCCTCAATCCTCTTCCTGTCCGCAAGTTTATCGTCCATGTCTCACTCTCATACAAGGCGACACTCCATACAAATGCCTTCAGAAAGGACTTCCTTAGGCTTAAATCAATATTCGATGTTAACAGACTTCTCTTTTTCAAGAACGCTTTTCTACCCATTGCCATTCTGCATTTTATATGCTCTATACTGCGACCATCATTTGTTATTTTACTGCCCAAGTAACAAAACTCATCTACCTCCTTTATTCCTTCGTTACCTAATCCATTTCCTTCAGAATCACATGATTTTCTTACACTGCACTCCATTACCCTAGTTTTGCTCTTGTTAATGTTCATCTTATATGCACCTTTCAGCACACTTTCTGAGAGAATTACTATGTCATCGGCAAAACATAATGTTTTAATTCTTCACCCTGAACTTTAATTCCTTCTCCAAATTTCTCCTTGCTTTCCTTTATAGCTTGTTCAATGTACAGATTGAATAACATTGGAGAAAGGCTACAATCCTGTCTTACTCCCTTTCCAACCACTGCATCCCTTTCATGCCGTTCAACTCGGACAACCGCTGTCTGGTTTTTGTACAAGTTGTAAATAATCTTACGCTCCCTATATTTTACTCCTGCTTGCTTCAGAACTTGAAAGAGTTTATTCCAATCAACATTGCCAAAACCCTTTCCAAATCTACAAAATCTAGAAATGTTGGTCTGCCTTTCCTTAATCTATCTTCTAGGATAAGCCGTAATGTGAGTATTGCCTCAATTCACTATGGAGGTGGAAAAGAGTGGTTGCCTTCCTTACTTTGATGTGTCGGTCAGAATGAAGGTTGATGGTTCATTGGGACATGCTGTTTATAGGAAACCTACTCACACTGATTTGTATCTGCGAGCTGATAGCTTTCACAAACCAGCTCGGCGTGTAGGAGTACTTCGTACCTCGGTTCACAGGGCCCATGTCATTTCCGACCCTGAAACTTTGTCAGCTAATTTGTCCCATCTCGAGGTCACCTTTCGTCAGAATGGTTATAGTGAGAGGCAGATAAAACGTGCGTTGCGCTATCAGCCTACTGTGCAACGGGTGACTGACGATAAGTAATGAAGTGGCACCTAAATCTATAACCTTTTTGCCTTACGCAGGAACCATTTCCAACAAAAATGGTCGTGTTTTGAGAAATATGATGTGATGTGTTTTTCGACCATCTTCTGAGATAAAGAGTCGGTAAAAGATTGTCTTGGTTTACGTAAGGCTGGCGTCTATCGTATTCCTTGCAGTTCTGGCACGCCGTATGTTGGTCAGACAATCAGGACCTCGGATGACCGGTGTATTGAACACAAGCGTCACACACGCTTACAACAGCCGAACAAACCCACTGTTGCAGAACGTTGTCTTGGCACCGGTCATCCCATGGAATACAGAGATTCTGGCATGCATTTTCACCTTTTGGGATGGTGTTATTAAGGAAGCTGTCGAAATTAAACTAGCAACATATCTTATAAATAGAGACGGTGGTTTTTGTGTGAATTCTGCTTGGAATCTGGCACTGTCTCTCGTCAAAAGACAGAGGGACAGAATTGATGCTGCCTCACCTGTTGATTAATAGTCACTATCGATATTTCTGGTGTTGGTCATATTTGGTCGTGTTGACTCTGCCGTTATTTGTACTGTGTGTGTTATCTTCCTCGTTTACCTTTGCAAACCGAGGTATTAAATTCGCTTGCACATTGCTTCCTTGAATGCAGCTGTGCCTTTAGAATTGCAGGGTGCGCTGCTGTCGAAATATCTGCGGTGGTCGGCAATGTCATCCGGTAGCATAGCCGTAGGGTGTTTGAACAGTCTCACCCTGTCCGCATTACTTTTATTAGTCGTCGTTCGCTGCCGATTCCGTTAAACAGTGTGCTGTTGTGACTTCCTGATCTTACCTTGTCGCCTCGATTGACGGCTTTCACACCGTTTGAACCAATGGCAGTGGTCGCACGCCAGCATTTAGGCTCGTACCACACTGGGACTGAAGGTCGCAAGTGATTGTGGCGAACACTCCAGCACCACTGGTGTCTGACATCGCCAGCGCTGATTACTAACAAGAATGGACTTTAGTCAGAAGGAACGTCTGTTAGTATTTATAAGCAGGAGGAAGACGAGAATGAGGAGGAAACGTTAGTTACAAGTGCATCCACTGCTAAGTAATCGGCTGCACAAAGAATTGTTTTACACTATTCATGACACTCTGAGACAAGACGAGAAGTAGTTTTCAGTATTTTAAAATACAAGTACTTTTTTTTAATTTGTCTTCATTTTCCTGTAGGGGTGAGTTTATGGTTTCCCCTTTGTCTATTACAGTGAAAGACGAATGTTCGACTTACCTGCCGGCCGCAGTGGTCGAGGGGACTGAGGCGCTCCAGTCTGTACGGCCACTACGGTCGGGTGTTCGAATCCCCCCTCGGGCATGGATATTTGTGCCGTCCTTAGTGTTAGCTAGTTCATAAGTAGTTTTTAAGTTTAGGGACTGATGACCCCGTAGTTAAGTCCCATAAGCTCTACAAACATTTGATTTGTACGACTTACCTACATTTATGAGGGTTGGAACTTAAATAGTGGAATAGTGGCAACGCTACTGTCGAGACACTATGCAATGGAGTCTATTATTGTCGCTAATAGCACGCTTTGGTGACATACCTACCTTACCTTCGAGCAAATGGACTCTCCCGTCCCACGTCACCGGCGAGCTTAGAGTCGAGCGGTCTAACGTAACGGTGTCACTATGTTTTCGAAACAACAACAACGGAGCTGGACCAACACTGAATGTGCCAGAAGTCGTACAGCACGACTGTATCATCAAGATCTTCAAGAGGCGTATGGGGAATCGGCATTGCCGTACAGAACAGTGGCACGTTGGGTAAAAGTCATCAACTGTGACGGACATGCATCGAGCAGGTCGTCATAGTGTCTCTGAAGAAGAAGTGCATACTGTTGCAGCGTTAGTTGATAGTTATCGACGCCAGACGATTCATGAGCCCATCCACGAAACCGGAATAAGCGTACAGTGGCTGCTGTGTTCGTTAGATGGCACTGGGAAGTAATGTACCATCCAGCATACTCCCCGGACTTAAGTCCTTGTGACTTTGATTTGATTCCGAAGATGAAGGAACCAATTCGTGGCACTCGCTTCAGAACTGTTACAGAGATTCGACAGTTCATAGACCGCTCTATTCGCACCATCAACAGAACAGGCTCTGCTAATAGTGTACTACGCCATCCAAAGCGCTGGCAACGGGTTCTACAAAACTCTGGTGAACAGTAACAGGTGAACACATGTAACGCTTTTGTATCGATTGTGAATAAATAGTTCAACCATCACAGATAAATACTCTGCAATTCACATTTAAGTACATGGCAGAAGGTTCATCGAACCGCTTTTGTGGTCTCTACCGTTCCATTTTACTGTGATGACAGTGTCTCCATATGAAGGTGAGTGCTAACAAAATAGCTTCCCATTCGGGGAAGAAAGTTGGTGAAAGAAATTTCGCAAATAGATCTCGCCGCATCACAACTTCTTTCGTTTAATGATTTCCACCTCAGCTCGTGCATCATTTCCATGACTCTCTCTCCCCTACGTTGCGACAATACAAAACGGACTGTCCTTCTCTGAACTTTATATCCTCCGTCAGTCCATCTTGGTGGGGCCCCCACAATACGCAGCAATACTCCAAATTAGGACGCACAACTGTATTGTTGGCAGTTTCTTTAGTACAATTATTGCATCTATTAAGTGTTCCGCAGTGAAATGTAGTCTTTGCTTCCCATTCAGTGCGATATTTTCTATGTGTTTTTTCCAATTAAATTTGTACGTAATAGTTATTCTTAGCTGTTTAGTTGGATTTAGATTTGACTGATTAAACGCGTAAATGAATTAGGTTTTTACAATCATGCTCTTCCAATTGAAATCAGGCACAAACTTAGTTATAATTTCTTTCCAAGCATTCGTTATCACGAGTTTGTTGCTATAGTCATTACTTTTGCTATCCCAAATAGTAGGATGACTTTGTACGTCACTTGTGAAACTTTCCATGCCAATAAAATCTGAATTGCTTGAGTGCAGTGCAATAAATGGTGAATGTTCTGCTGCATCACTGTGCACAGAACTGATTGCCTGTGCGCAGGGAACTCTGCAACGCTACGACCTGTGTCCCACTGCGACCACTCCAGTTCAGACTGCGTGTCTCTGTCAGTGACTGCCATTCGCGACCGTCACCAATGTGAAACTCCACATCGCCACAGTGTGCATACCGTGCTCGAATGTCCAAGCAGTACTCGGAGGTGACGACGGTGGTGGCATACATCTCTCTCCCAACACCTTGTCGAGTCCAACAAGGTAAGTAGCTCGAAAACGGCGAAATAATTTGGTTCAGTTTAGACAGGTCGGTTGTGTGTGAACTAACACGAAAGACTGTAAGGTATTTCGTCTCACTTCCTCCCATGTTTTGAGAAAACTGCCCTTAATGGCACTAAATGGACTCAGAACTCACTCTATCGATATATCATTGTGAAATGAACATTTTTGTAGCATCATGCTTATCAATGTGGTCCTTATTATTACAATTATTATTACTAGCTGAAAATCCGGCGTCGCCCGTGTAGTTATTTATTCCAGTATTCAGTTAGTACATCTCTCCTCTCACTTTCTCTTTTGTGCGTCTCCTCCTCTCCCCTCTCTCCGTCCGTCTCCTACCTCCCTTTATGTCCGTCTCCTCCTCCTCCACCTACTCCTCTCCCTTCTACATATGAAAACATAGGTATATGCACCAAGTTTCATGGTGGCTGATCAAACGGTATCGATGTCGCAAGGTGCCCTCCGCCATGCTACTCTGCAGGTTATAAAAATCTCCTTCATGAATACATACATTTATGTGGTGACTTTCATAGTCACCAGTCAAACAATTTGGATGTTTTTGTAACCAAGCCCCCACAATCGCGTAAGAGGCCAACTGCGAGAACAGCGGACAAATTGAAGAGCGCCTCGACAGCCATTGTGGTGGCAAACTTCCACGCGAACTATAAGTGTTCGTAACATTCTTTTGATTAGAGGGAGTATTGATTTAAGTCGCGAAAACTATATATTATTGAAATACTCCTTGAATGTACAGAAACTATCGGTTGTGTGTAAATTTATTACACATACGATGTAGAAATTGCCCAACAGCGTTTACTCTTCCTAACGAAACCGAAGTATAGCATGTAGTTTTTTTAGCATTCTTATCGTCAGACACAATTTTTTGGCACTTTCTCAGTATAGTCTACGATTGTGAAACTTTTGTACAAACATTAATATCAGAAGAGTTTCACACTTGACGTCTCTGCTTCAATGCTGTATTCTCCAATATTTAGATATTTCATAGCATCAAAAAATCAGATAGGGCTGCCTGAAACGGCTAATGGTAAAAATCGATTCTAAAAGTGAAATATGCCATCTGATACATAACTGAAAAATAGCTTCTTACCTTGTAAATCTAGCAACCAACCACTACCAAATTCTTTCAAGAACACGAAGTACGCCATAACTTTTTCTTAACTAATGTATCTAACATTAGTATTAGGGTATCTAGCAAGAATATTAGCATTTTTAATGCTGTAGGCCAAATACCTTACAATAGTGTGAACTGCTCAAAAGTCAACAACTATTGTCATAGGTTTCAAC
Source organism: Locusta migratoria (assembly GCA_026315105.1). Classification (NCBI taxonomy): domain Eukaryota; kingdom Metazoa; phylum Arthropoda; class Insecta; order Orthoptera; family Acrididae; genus Locusta; species Locusta migratoria. Next base: position 402,861,622 of record CM048748.1, read on the forward strand.
TTCACAAAGTGCATCCAGTGTAGCTATGTGTCATTCATATATGGAACTATACACAGTTCTGCAAAACCTTTTCAGTTGTTATACCTATATGTAAAGCAGATTACCTTTAAATTCTGCGTTACAAGTTGCTAATATTAATTTCATAAACAAAAATTCGAACTGCAGAGAGGCAACTAATTTCGTGACCCCAATAGTAATTTTATACAATTATAAAATGAAACTTTTTGAACTTCCTGTCCACCAGTACTGCCTAACGTAGCTCCTTTTTAAGAGGTACCAGTATTGTAAAAGCCCGTTATTTATTTCATTCAATCCTATGTTGCTTGACTAACAGTCTGTTAAGCAAGAGCAACTATCTCTGAACACAAGTAGTAGGGCCACTTGTATTGCTGAGAAATATAAATCTTTATATTCCTTTTTTAAATTGATTTATGCATTTAAACGCTGAGCAGCTCTTCACCATCGTGCTTCATGTACACTGCAATAGTCAAACAATACAGGTTTGACTATCAATTGTGTACATATCCCGCATTAGCTATATAATAAACGATTTGTCTCCTAACAACACTCGTATTTATGTGACGCTTGCCACCATCATGGCGGCCGGGCGAAGGCTCAAATTATCCCACATTCTCCATTCCAAATTATATTCAAATCTGTCCATCCATAGCAAACATATTAACCCATTGTAAAGTATCCTCTGCCACGCACCATACGGTACCTATAACCTTCGCGCGAGAGCAAGGAAAGAGTTGACAAAGTTTTATCGCAATCGCTGTACGATACGACTGTTCATAAAATACGAATAAAAAAACAAACATACAAACATTAACCCTTTCATTCCCAGTGTTGTTCCTGGACAACAATGTATTAAAAGTTGATTTATACCGTATTTTGTGCATCAATCCTCAAAGTTGCATTTTTCACGATGAGCAACATGCATCTAGTACGGCATGTAGCCACTTGATGCATTAATCTGTCCATCTTGGAGGTTGTGTTGCGTTGCCGTCTGTACGTGGCTGAGAGTGTGAGCGTGAGTGTGGCTCCTTTTATTTTATTCCAGCAGTGAATTGTCTTGTCGTTGGTGCTGCGGCAAAGATTATGCTAGCATTATTGATCTGGCAGTGTTAACTATCAACAAAATAACGTCCAAGTAATAAAATACCTCGATACAAACGTCTGTGTCGAGTATGAAATGGTACATGCGATAAAAAATCAATAGTTCAACCCAAAATTTTAAAACACATATTTTGATGTTTATTGCACTGTATTAATATAGAAAACACTGAATTTTAATTTTTCCAAAGCTGATTTCATAATGTGGTACTGAAAGGGTTAATTTTTATATATTAGATTATTACACACGTTACAAACCTTTATCAGAGCTCGCTAAGCACTCATGACTGCTTCTTCTTGTTCTTCCAGTACTCTTTAATTCGACCGTTAAAGGCCTTTTCTTTCACCGGTCCACTTTGGTCTTTGGGCTTTAGGTGCTATCTCCTCTGACATTATTTCCCACTTGCGTATTTTGTGTCTGTGGACGCGTTTGTCTCTTATGACCGCTGAATCAACCTGTGTTTTTTCCAGATCAATAATGACTTGGGTCATCCAAGTTATAGTCGATTTGAGCCACTGTGAATATTTTGTCGGTGACTTTGATCTGTGGGAGTCTGTTGATGTGGCCGTACAATTTTAGTCGCTTTTTTCTTATGTCCGCTGCGAGGTTGGACAACTTCTCTGTGGTGTCTCTGGAGTGAAGCCTGTATCCTTGGTCTGTGAGTTTTGGTCAAATAAATACACCGATAACTTTTCTCTCCTCTGTGAGGATCTAATCTAGATCACTCATTTCACTAATTGCGAAGTAACTGCTCGACTTGGTTTAGTCGCAAAAGTTCACAATGCTGCACAAAATTCTGTATGGTGCGTTTAAAGCGCTCCTTTGTTATCTGTATTTGTGTAACTGCTGGTAACTGAACATCTAAAAACCTCTAGATCACGTCGAATACGAGCAGTTGGACTCAATTAATGTGTACACTATTGATCTGAAATTATGTAGAGCAACACCAGGTAGTTTTGAATCACTGGTGTAATACAGCACTTTAAAAGCATTGGCATATGCACAATAATCAGTTTCAATAATTGAAAGTCAATGTGCCAACGTGCATAGTAACTGACTCAAAATCTGATTAAAAACTGTGCTCCTATGGCCATGAAATTAATAAATTTAGAATCGGTTTTCTCAATCTTAATAATATTTGATATTCTGTAAAAGAAGCTTGAATATGAAATATTTACGAAGGTTTAAATCTTATTAAAAGATGAATAAGGTTTAAGCCTTCGTAAATATTTCTAACTTTCCGAAATATACTTAAGTATGAGAATTAGAAAGATCATTACATTTACTGATTCTATCTAAATAGTGGATTTGGCATTCGTGACTTAATTTGTTATGCTACCAAAATTTAATCTATAACTTATTATCACTAAAAGCTTAGGCCTACATGCTCGTATGTGATCTTATTTACTTCGCATTATTTAGATTGGATTTGAGCTGAAATTCATGACGTCTTTCATCGTTTCTGAAGGCGGAAAAAAAAGAAAAAAGGAAAAGAAAGCCTTATGTTTGCTGCAATTGATTTTATTTCTCTCAGAAGCTTTCGCCTTTTATTTTAAAGGCATCTTCAGTGGGATCTACAAGTACAATTTTTTGTGGGATGTATTGTTTATAGATTATAAACAGCTCACGAATTTTTTAGTTAAGGGAAGATGTTTTTATTTACATTTTCGTTGTCCTTTCAGCTATCGTCTGTTGTTTCCTCCATCTGGTGAAGGCCACATGCTGCACATTGTATAAACAATAGAATTTCGCACATTTGTACACATTTTGGAAGCGTTTAGCAGCCATGAGGTACTTTCAGTATTTTCGTGTATCATTTGTTTTGTTGTCAGCACAACGAAATGTATGTTGGTGTGAAGAAAATGAAAGAGGAAGAATGTTATTTGAAGCAGAAGAACAACAAGGAGAGAGAGAAAGTGTGTGTGTGTGTGTGTGTGTGTGTGTGTGTGTGTGTGTGTGTGTGTGTGAGAGAGAGAGAGAGAGAGAGAGAGAGAGTCTGTGTGTGTGAATGGTCTTATTTTGTGTGTGTATGATGCAATGTCTGTATGAGGGTGGCAGAAATTTTGGTGTTTAGTTGATTTTTGTTTCAATTTAAATGATCTGTGAAATGGGGTTTAATGAGTGCCTGAGGGAATGGCCTATGGAACTATTTCATCTAGCAGCATAAACAGTGAACTGTTTGATATGTTTACTTGATCATTCAGCAGAATTTCCTTTTCAACTTTTGTTTTCTGTATGTGATAATTTTCTTTAAGTGTGGTTTTTTTATTTTTATTTATTTTAATTATTTTCATGTCACCTTATCTGGAGATTGGGCTGTGATTCTGTTGTCTTAAATGTTCGGCAAATGTGGAATGGTTTGTACCATATTTCTAGGCTCTCATATGTTCTTTGTGTCTAACATCAAAGGTTCAGCGTGTTTGTCCTATATATCTATATCTACATGGGATACTCTGCAAATCACTGTTAAGTGCCTGTCAGAGGGTTCATCGAACCACCGTTATACTATTTTATCTCCCATTCCATTCTCGAATAGCACGCGGGAAGAATGAACACCTGAATCTCTCCGTTCGGGCTCTTATTTCTCGTATTTTATTCTGATGATCATTTCTACCCTTGTAAGTGGGATTCAACAATATATTTTCGCATTCGGAGGAGAATGTTGGCGATTGTAGTTTCGTAAGTAGTCCACGCCGCAGCGATAAGCGTCTTTGTTGTAATGATTCCCATCCCAGATCCTGTGTCATTTCCGTAACGCTGTCTCCCGTGTATCGTGAAAATACGAAACGAGCTGCCCTTCTTTGGACTCTTTCGATGTCCTCCGTCAAATCCACCTGATAAGGATCGCACACTGGGCATAAATATTCCAAAAAAGGACGGACAAGCGTAGTGTACGCAGTTTCTTTAGCAGTTCTGTTGCATCTTTTAAGGGTCCTGCCAATAAAACGCAGTTTCTGGTTCGCCTTTCCCACGACACTATCTACGTGTTCTTTCCAATTTAAGTCAGAAGTAATTGTAATTCCTAGGGATTTTGGGGAGTTTACGGCCTTTACATTTGATTGATTTATCATGTAAACAGAGTTTAACGGATTTCTTTTCGTACTCATGTGGACGACTTCACACTTATCATTATTTAGAGTCAATTGCCAATTCTTACACCATACAGATACCTCATTCAAATCGTTCTGCAGTTGGTTCTGATCTTCAGATGATTTTACTAGACGGTAAATCACGGCGTCATCTGCAAACAACCTAAGAGAACTACTTAGATTATCCCCTAAATCGTTTATGTAAATAAGGAACAGCAGAGGACCAATAACACTACCCTGTGGAAAGCCCGATATCAGCTCTATTTTAGTCGATGGCATACCATCGACTGTGTCCTCTCTGAGAGGAAATCCCCCATCCAGTCGCAAATTTGGGGTGATATACCGTAACCACGCAATTTGATTAAAAGCCGTTTGTGAGGTACGGTGTCAAAAGCCTTCTGGAAATCAAGGAATACGGAATCAATTTGCGAACCCTTGTCGATAGCACACATCTCTTCGTGTGAATAAAAAGCTAGTTGTGTTTCGCATGAACGATATTTTCTAAATCCATGTTGACCTTGGGCCAATAGATCATTCTGTTCGAGATAATTCATAATATTTGAATACAGGATATGTTCCAAAACCCTGCTGCAAATTGAAGTCAATGAAATAGGCCTGTAGTTTGATGGGTTACTCCTACTGCCTTTCTTGAATATCGGTGTGACCTGTGCAACTTTCCAATCTTTTGGTACAGAGCCTTCTTTGAGAGAGCCGTTGTATATGGCTGTTAAGTAAGGAGCTATCGCTTCAGCATAATCAGATAGAAATCTAATGGTTATACAATCAGGACCAGAAGACTTGTTCTTGTTAAGTGATTTTAGTTGCTTTACCGGTGCTGCACTGTAATTGGTATCTTCCAGATTTTTGGTATATATCTGTGCTTTTTGTTAGTTTTGGATACAATTATCTGTTGAGTATGTTATATTTATGCCCTGTATTTTTGAAAATGTTGGTTATTTTATGTATGAGTTTGTGTCTCTACGTAATTGTGTAACATTTTGTGTCTTCTTTTACAATGATTTGGTTGTTCTTGACAGCTGTTATGGCATTAGGTGCTTGTCACTGTGTTTGGTTTTGATTTTTAGTAGTCTGTGATATTTTGTTTTGTTTTGTGCTAGTATGTTTACTCTGTTTGGTGACTATGTCATCATTGTACCCATTGATTTTGGCTATCTGCATATTATGTCCAGTTCTTTTTGATAGTTTTCTTTGCTGAGTGGTACTGCCTTGAGTCTATGGAGGTGAGAGTGGGTGGTTGGAGAAATGGGGGATAATAATGTCAGATGCTGTGGGTTCACGGTAAATTTAGAACATATGTTTGTTGTTTTATTTCTTTTTTGTAACGTCTAGAAAATTTATTTGGCTGTCCTGTTCTTTTTCAACTGTGAATTCAATATTGTTGTGTATCTTGTAGAAGTCTGTATGAAGTTTATCAATTTTATTTTTGTGGTTCATCTATTAAGCAAAGGATGTCATCCATAAATCTGAACCTATATATTGTATTCTTCTCCTACTCATTTTGTGAAAATGATCTGTTCAATATGGTTTACAAAAATATTTAGTATGGTACCTGAAATGGGGGACCTCATTGGTAATCTATCTTCTTGTATGTAAAATTCATTATTGAATTCTGTTCTGTTATGAGCTTCAATAATGTGACTATTCCTTTAATTTCTTCATTTGAGAGCAGACTATGTGATTTCAGATTTTCTTCTATATGTCTAATTGTTTCTAATACTGGTATGTTAGAATTCATGTTTTCTAAATCAAATGGATGGAGTGTTGCTGTGTCTGGAATTTTTATTACACATTTCATTTGTTGTGTTGGTCGTGTAGTGTTTTTAATGGTTCTGTCTTCTTGTATTTTAAAGTTTTCTGTCAGTACTTTTAACATGTCTGTTGCTAGTTTGTAGCTGGAGGCTTTTCTAAAATCCACTAGAGGCCTGACCGGGATATTCTGCTTTGGTTGGCTTCGCAGGACAGCTGCAGTGGGATTAATTTGTGTTAGCTTGGCTTGTTCATGACGTCTATTTGTTCTGCCATATGCTCTTATATATTTGTAGAGTTGCATTAAACAATTTCGTAATTTATGTTCCTACCAATTGATAGGCTATTTCATATTGCTTATTTACTTTTGATACTAGTTAGATAATCCACGGTGTACTCAGATACTGTAGGTCTTGTCTATTACATGCCACCGCCCCTGGTGTGTAGCGTTAGTGTCTCGCAGGTGTGTGGGCCGCGGTGGAGTAGCCGAGCGGTCTAAAGCAGCTCGCTGCGGAGCGCGCGGTTGCTCGCCGTGGAGGTTCGAGTCCTCCCTGGGGCATGGGTGTGTGTGTGTGTGTTTGTCCGTAGGTTAGTTTACCTAGGTTTAAGTAGTTTGTAAGCTACGGACTGATGACCACGCAGTTTGGTCCGATAGATCTACAGACATTTTTTCGCAGGTGTGTGACACCTCAGGTTTGATTGCGGTGTTGTAATGACGAATTTTGATACATGTGAACAGACCTTTTTTTATATATACATGTGGCGTCTGTTCCGAGAGAACAGACGTCACTTCTGATCCTGCAGTTGTTATTATTCAACATTCATAGAATATATGACATCAATATATGCGATTGGGCAAAGCTGAAAATGTGTACCCAGCCGGGATTCGAAGCCGGGTATCCTGCTTTCTAGGCAGTTGCGCTGACCCCTACACCACTGGGGACACAGTGATCACCGCACCTGCAACGACTACCTAAGCACGCCTCCCGTCAGATACAAATTCCCAGCTTCGCCCTGCCACATGTATATATATAATATGCCGGTGACGGGCAATGATCCTATCGTTAATGGGGAGGGGTGGGCAAAGTTTGAAGCCCTTACTCTTACGGGAATTAGTTCATAACTACGAGTTTGACTACTGTGGGCAGGGCGAAGCTGGGAATTTGTATCTGACGGGAGGCGTGCTTAGGTAGTCCTTGCAGGTGCAGTGATCACTGTGTCTCCAGTGGTGTAGGGGTCAGCGCAACTGCCTAGAAAGCAGGAGACCCGGGTTCGAATTCCCCTGACATACTCCTCTGGCCGGACAGAAAATTTTTTCCAGCAACCAAAAACAACACCATTATGTGGATGTTAGGGCATTACGTAGCTTACAACGTCAGCTACACCAGCGAGGACAATCTGATTAGCTTTGAAGCCTATATGAAGACAGCGCAGTGGCACACTAAAAAATACCCTAATGTGAAAAAGTTCTTCGGCAACATGTTAGACATCATATTTGAGAAACAAGGAGTAGGTTAAAGTTCAACCACGGAGAATGCACTCCCCAGTATCAAGGAATTTACTTAAGTTTTTTGTTCAACACAGAAGATGATAAGACAAATTGTAAAACTTACCTTTTTTTTTTCTGTGTGTGTGAGTATTCTACAGTTGAATAAACAAGTAAAAAATTAAAAAAAAAATCCCGGCTGGGTACACATTTTCAGCTTTGCCCAATCGCAGTTGATGTCATATATTCTATGAATGTTGAGACCTTTCTTTATTGTAGATTTCCTGTGTCTTGTACAAGGCTTTCTTCATCTTCAGTAACCCTATGTTCTGCGTGATTTTTTCTTTTCCTGTCGGCTCTTGCACTTTCCCTAGGTATTTAAAATGCGTAACTCTGTTGATTTTCCATATTTTTTATTCCAGTTCGGTACGTTGAATTTTATGCAGAAGAACTCATTTCTTTGGAAGGAGATCTGTAGCCCCACATTTTCTGCGCACTCTTTCAGTACTTCTACGTGCCTGATTGCTGTGGTTTCGTTGTCTGCAAATAGTGCCGTGTCGTCCGCGAGCCAGTTCATACTTGGGTCGTCCTAGTCGCACTGGCTTCTAGAAGCCTTGTAATTTCAGCTGTTTCTCCAATTCCTAGTATTGCTATTGTTCTTGTTATTATTACAGCTCTAGCGAGAGTAGCCTGAACTACGAATCAAAAATGGCTCGTATCTTACTGTTGTCAAATTGTGACGAGCAGCGAAGTGTACTGCAATATTTGTGGACCCAAGGGCACAAACCGAGAAAAATTCACCGGGGCATGCAAAACGCTCCACGCCGTCGGTAACAGCTGCCATCCTACATAATGTCGGAGCCACTGGGGAAAGCAATTCTGTACGACAGGCGTCTTCAACTGCGAACCTTATAGCAGCATTTCAAAATTCCCATGCTGCCGTGTACGATATTGTTCAAAGCAATTTTAAAATTCATAGAACTCGCTGGGTGGCTAAGAACGCGACAATCACAACGGTTACCGAAGCATGACGAACTGCCTTTCCGGAAGGACTATTCACTAGAGTAAGTCATGGAGGTACCATTAGACTCCTGAAACCAAGCAGGTCTCTATGGAGTAAAAATATACTGGTTCCCAGTACGAAAGGACAATCAGAGTGACTTATTTTGCTAGATAAGTGCTACTGACAGTCTTCTGGGATATGCAGAGTGTGTTATTCGTAAATTTCTGAGAATTTGGGACGATTTTAAATGCTGCATCCAACATAAAACTCCGAGTTGCGTTGTACCCTTAATGACAAACGTTACATCAATGCTGATGATGTGAAACTTCTACATGATAATTATCGCCTCTAAGTTTCTACTCGGTCCCATGAAAAAAAAGTAAATAAATAAAAATTCGTGCCTGCGACAGTTACTGATGTGAGGTCAGCAGTTCGCAGATTCCCCTACACAAGCCACATGGCCTTCTACGAACAGGGCATATTAAAACAAGTTGCTCCACGGAAAAAGTTGTCGACGGCCTTGGTAACTTTGTAAAAAGTAGGTAAGAGATGTAAGATTGTATGCTTTTTCCCTTATCAACAATTATTTTTGTAGAAAAATTTGGTGCCTTACTATCCGATTTTTACTCGGAATTTTGTAGGCTTTCGTCAGTTGACATAAGCGTTCTGTGGCTGTTATCTCGCCTCATATTGTAAATATGGTTATTTCTACAACCTCTGACAATAACGTTCGGTGAATTGTCCTTTAACATCAACGTATATTAACTATGAATGGCAGTAACGTTACTGTGCTCCGAAATAGTCACCTCCCATAACTATGCAGCTCTGAGCTCTGCGATTCATGTCCTGGAAACTTTCCACGAAGTATTTCTTTGGGATGATGTTCAAAATCCTGGTCACGTTTCGAAGCATCTCGTGATTATCGTCGAATTTCTTTCCTTTCAAAGCGAGTTTAAGTCGAAGGAATTGAGTTGAGGGAATAGGAAGAAGTATGGAGGCTGTGATAGGTGAACGTTCTCGGAATCAAAAAACCAATAACCTTGTTGTGGGTATTGGGGTCGCAACCTGCGTAGACGTTGCATGAAAAGGGTCAAACGTTCAACGTCGTTCCCTCAGGAAGTAATTCCTTGTTTATGATACCTTGACTACCGAAAAAGATGATGAGCATCGTTTTGATGCGTGTTTTTTCGGGTCTGGTCTTTTCCGACGAGGTGATGTCGAAGAACGCCATTCCATTCTTTCCCGTTTCGTTTCATGGTCGCACCGGAGACACCAGGTTTCATGCTCAGTGCCAATACGATTCAAGAAATTGGGTGTCGTACCCGCCATTTCGACAAAATCCTGTGAAGCCTCTAAACGTGCCTGCTTCTGACTGTCAGTCATGTGATTTGCCACAAGACCACAACAGTTTACCTTTTCCCTATGTTTAGGTAATGATTTGTCCTATGGATTCATGGTTAAACTGCAGTTCATTCGCTATCATGCGCACAGTTAATAGAAGATCGTTCGTGGATGTCCCCATTTTTTCATTGCTTTCGTCGCTGACGGCGGTCGCCGGTTGTCCGCTACGGGGATTGTCAGAACCACTTTCCTGGCCTCCTCGAAAACTGGCTAACCACTCGTTCACTCGTTTCATGGACAGTGCTTGATCTCCAGCATCACAGTGTTTCTGTAGGTGTCTTGACAAGCTTTAAACGGATGTCTAAATTGAACTTTTGCTCGTTCACTGTCCTATTTTAAGTTTAGAATCAAAGCACTAAACAAGCACTTCGTCCAACAGGTCAACACGGAACACACGATGCTCAACTGAACTACGGTTGGGGTGAGTTGTCAACACCGGCCGCTACGCAGGTGGAGAGTTGTGATTTGCCTGTGTTGACCGAACGACCGCCCTGACTTCATTCGCCGAACTTTATTGTTTTAAAACAACAACGTTTCGGTCATGGTGCCCTTCTTCTCCGTAAACCGATATAGTATTTGTTAAGAGTCACATCAGCTTTGTAGTAACTACACAATGAGTTCAACATTACGTCGCAATTTAAAACACTGTCGATGATACTGGTTACTTTTTCGGAAGGAGTGGTTACTTTTCTATAATATGTTACTGATACAGAAGCAATGCTAATCCGCTGTTGTATATTGCTTCTTGAATAGCGTGTTGCGACTGGAGATCGTCGACGATTGAGGTGTTGCCTGTTGTTCTCCTCCTGTTGGCGAAAGTTACTTGCCAGTAACACTCGCCTCCCACGTTGTTGTTCGTTTTTAAATAATTTTTGGCATTTGTATACTCCCTATGCAACCACAAAAAAAAAAAAAAAAAAAAAAAATAAAAAAAAATCAATCGTTATGAAACAGTGTAGATACAAATGTGAGCTAATGGCGGTAAACATTAAAATTGATGTCACAAAATAAAGAAAAAGCAACTTGAAATGTGGTACCAAAATTACGGAATTTTTTATATTTTACGTGAGCAGACCACATTCCATCTGCAGCCTACGTTAGAAAGGACTAAAATTCTTTGTATACTGCAAAATCTGTGATTATCAGTAATTGTGACAAAGATGTTGGTAACTGGAAGTTCACGCTCAAAACACCTCTTAGCAACTTTGAGTTGAAGTCTCATTTGTTTATGGATAAAAAAAAAAAAAATACTTCTCGTGATTTGTGCGTCCCACTTCGCTGCAGTGGAGAGTGGAGATGCGATTTACGTGCTGACAGATTGACAGTGGTTGAACTTCAGTCGCGCTATGGCAATTGCAGGCTTTCGTGGACGCCTTCGACCATTGTACCAAGGCCTGGTTGCTAGTACTACTGTTATTTAAACATATTACTTGTTTGGAAAGTCTTACATTCTTTGTCACAAGTACAACCTTTCTTTTCATCTATGGTGTAACTAAAATCATGGCATTGTTGAGTAGTAAACACGTATTTTTTATATCGGCAATGCTGCAATTTTAGAGGTGGAAATACCCTCTGGAAGATAATACGACATATATATGGTTATTAGCGGATTTGGTTGACAACATGAAAGATAAATAAAATGTTCCAGGTAAACGTTAATGGTAATTAACAACTTTATAGACGGTATTATCAAATTTTACAATAATATATTTTGCAAACCACCCATAACACCATCAATTAATTTTGCAAAATTAAAGAAAATTTTACGGCTTATCCAATCACGCATCACAAAGTTGGTTTCTGAAATACAATTTTTGGATAATAATCCGTCAACTACCCACTACTGTGTCATTTCAGCAAAATATCCAACTTTTGTATAATCTGATTATACAATTTCGAAGAACGTCAATTATCATTAAGCTTATGAAGTTTTCAAAGATATTCCCCCAAAAGCGACTTACCTTTCTTTGCACCTTTAACACCTTTAAACTAACATCAGGTACATATAAACAACTACTTCTGTTTTACAAATATTTTTGTATATATATTTTTCATTTGGTATTGTTTTGTACTCTTTGTATTTCTCCTATTTGTGATTTTTCTTAAGCGTTACTGAGTCTGATAAAGCTTCTTCTAAGACGGGCCCACAGCATACATCAAATCAGCAAATGACTTTTAAATATTTATTCCGATTTATTGCTGCACTATAATTATTTTATTTGCTACTTATTATTTAATGACTACGACCTCATTTCGGCTTTTCGCCATTTTCAAGATACCTACCATACATACAATATCTGTAAATAAAATTACACAAATATTTTTGAAGGTTTAATTCACAATAGTAGGCCTATATATGTACGTTTTCCTGTTACAGTTCAAACTGTAAACAACAACGATATTAACATAAATAATATCGTTGAAAAATAACGTTGAAACACAGAATATTAATGTGTTTATATACAGGTATCATAAATAACAGAGATATTAATATAAATTAGATCGTTGCCAAATAAAGTTCATGTACAGAACATTACGATCTTTGTTTGTAGCTAACATCGCTTGAATTCCACAAAATCGTAGAGTTTAAACAGATATATGTCACTGGAATGAACAGTGCTGTAAAAATAAGTGCAAATAATAACAAGCGCAAAAAAATCTTCAAAGGAATATCAACACAAAAACTGTGAGAAAAAGTACTCCAAGACATACTGTAACGTAAATGTGTAGACCTACTACTGTAGATTAAGCCTTGAAGATTATTTGCATGAGTCTATTTATAAATGCTCTATTTATTGCAAACGACTTGAAAATGGCGAAAAGCCGAAACGAGATTGTCGCCATTAAATAACTACTAATAAATAAAATAATCACAGTCCAACAATAAAACAATAAATATTATGATGTCTGCTACTTCTTTCAGCTAGAGAACTTTTCTTAATATTAGTATTATTTACTAATATGACATTTAAAAAAATCTTTTATGGACAAAGAGTGTGCACGTCACATGCAATTTATAATTGGAATATTACTGCTTACAGCAATTGACATGTAGCCTCACAGCTGTTAAAAAATAATCTACATCATTTTTAAACTCATATAACTTCTCTCGTAAATGTCCACTTTTGTACTGTGAATACTTAAACAAGTTATAAACCGAAGGGAGAATAGTTGATTATGGATGAGCGATTGAAGTTCGATAATGTTATTTCGTAAATGTAAACTTACATGATAATTGTATAAAATCTGAAAGAGTTTATGAAAATTTTTGGGAATATGAAACCAAAACATGAAGAAGTTGAATCATTCCAGACATTCCTGTGGGAATGGTTATATTTGTTTCTATTTTTTGATACTTTGTCCATTGCTTCAAATGTTTTCGAACTATGGCCATTCCAAGTCTCTAAAAGCAAAGCAAGATTGTGTTTCCTCTAAGAAAGACAAATATTTGTGAACCATGTTTTTAGTGTTATCTTATCTGAATGTGAAGCTAAAATAAGCATATTATCGGATCCTAGACGCAAATCGTCCATCTTTTCCTTATAAAATATTTAATATCGTTGACAATTGAGAATCACTTGCTGATATGACAGGCTGGAATGTATAACTGTGAGTCATGGAGTTTGCTGATTCCCTTGTCTCACTTTTTATTTGCCCTCTGAAAGATAAAAATACCTTCTGCATGCATTTCTAATCCTGACTGATCTCCGATAATAACGTTCTCTTGTTCAAGAAATGCAATTTCTGATTGTAGTATTTCAATAAATCTGTAGCCTCTAACTTTAGTTCTGTCTGTTAATATTCGTTGGTTATTTTTGGAAAGAATAAGGTGTTTCTGTACTAATCTATAGAGGATGGTCCATTTTAATCAATACCGGCTGATTGTCTGCAGCGGCACAATTGTGGACGAAAGTCTCAAGCAAAAATCTTAAGATTTGAAGAGGTCTTAGAGTTATCTCGAAATGATAGGTTTTCAAACTGAGGTAATGTTCTGTTTTTTTTTTTTTTTTTTCTTTTCTTTTTTTTCAATTGGTAACCCCTATTTCATATTTGTATATTACATGAAAAAATACACGTTTTTTGTAGAGAACCTTTTTTTTTTCGAAAGAACAATGGTTTGTCGTGTGGGGACACCTCATTATCTCGAGAACGATGTGAGATCGGGAAAATTTTTCAACGAAAATCTTGTATATATATCTCAAATGTCAGTTGCAAAATTAGTTCTTTATTTCACTGACGCGTTTCGCCCTTTTGAGGCATCATCAGATTATGTAAATATATGCTGATGATACCTCAAAAGGGCGAAACGCGTCAGTGAAATAAAGAACTAATTTTGCAACTGAGACTGACATTTGAGATATATTCATAACCAGTTGCTGTACCAGACAGCATTATGGAGAGGAACCAGTTTTACGAAAATCTTGATCTCTTTCCACTGGTGAAATTTTCGCGATCTTGAAATGGCCTTGAAATTCTTCAGTGGGGATTAACCTCGAAGCAAATAACGTCAGCATTAGCGGAACCCAATGTGCACTACTTGGAGGGTGCCGAATCAAAGACAAGCGTTCTAGCACAGTCAGAGGAGAGAAGGGTGCAGCTTCGAGGCTAACTAATAAGCATCGTAATCGGGGGATTTTAAATCATGACTGGGGGATCAAAGAAATCTAGAAATGCGGAACCTATTTGACATCCCTTGTCTGTAGCACTCATCACATGTTAGGAAAGTTGTTTCTTTGAATGTAAGCCCCATCTGATCTAACATTGTTAGTTTGGAATGATTGGAATTCTCACTCAGGAAAGAGTTAATCGAATATTTACCTGATTTTTTGAATATATATTTTTTTCGTTTGTTTTTGGTAGATTTAGGAAATCCGATATTTATTTTCGCTACGATAACTCTGTGTTCACTAATCCCTGTGTCTGTTTTGATGCTCATTATTAGCTGCGGATTATTACTTGCTAAGAGGTCAAGTATGTTTCTCACAACCATTTATTATTCTAGTGGGTTCATGAAGTAACTTAGAAATAATTTTCGGAGAATGCATTCAGTACGATTTCGGACGATATTTTTGGTTACCTCCTGTTTTAAACATGTTTTTTTCCCAACATATCGAGGGTAAGTTAGTCGCCACTAATTAAAATTGTATGCGTGGGGACAGTTTGGCCTAAGCTTTCTTTGAACATTTGTGCAATCGATTCATAGTTGGCGATTACGTGACAGGTCCTGTTTTCTTAAGGCTCGCGCTATTTTCATATTCTAGAGAATCTGGCGTCGCTTTTACCAGAAAATAACCCTTTGGACATACTAGCAAGCGTGTGGTTTCAACGTGACGGCGCCCCTGCACATCAGGCCTTACCTGTCAGCAGGTACCGTAACCCAACTTACCGAATGGCCGGATTAGTATAGGTAATGTAATTCGTGAATTCTCGTCAAGGTTGCCAGACTTAACACCATTGGACGTCTTCTTATGAGGAGTTGTGAAACAGAAGGTTTAATCCACTCCCTCGAGCCGGCCGCGGTGACCGAGGGGACTGAGGCGCTCCAGTCACGGTCTGCACGGCCACTACGGTCGGGGGTTCGAATCCCCCCTCGGGCATGGATATTTGTGCCGTCCTAGTTCGTAAGTAGTTCATAAGTAGTTTGTAAGTTTAGGGACTGATGACCCCGTAGTTAAGTCCCATAGACTATACAAACAAACCACTCCCTCGACGACGTCAGAAGATATGAAAGGAGTGTGGCGGCTTTCCCATCAGACATTGAGTGACGTCGAGACCAGCTCCGGCAGGGACTTTACTTATTTAATCGTGTCTGAGCTACATCTGTAATTAATCAATAGGCTACATATACTAGATTACAAATGAAAACTAAGTACTAATTGTTATACATTCATATATAGAGTCATCATTTTTCACACATCACTGTCGCGTCATTGGCCAACCCCAGGTCTTGGAAAGTGCATGGGGCTGGCATGGATGGACAGCTCAGCAGGTGTGACATCGTTTGTTTTTCTCCGCATTGGCAGGGCTCGTCTTCTGCGTATCACCACATGAAGAGGTTATCCTTTGACCTTCCCATTCGACACCTAAGTCTGTTCCAGACTCTAAATTTCAGTTGAGATCCAGCCGAAAGATTTTCTTTAATGCTCCTGCATGGCAAGCTGCATTGTTCCAATTTCTGTTTTCATTTCGATTCCCTGGTTGTAGATTGAGTTTCATTTAGTGGATGTTGAAACACATCCACGGAATGTGTGGGCGTGTTCCATTTTGAGTTATTCATTACTCTTTTTCTGGGACTGATGACCTCGTTGTTTGGTCCCTCATTTCCATCAACACACACACACACACACACACACACACACTTTTCCTCTGCCATTAATTTGTCTATTTGTATGTCAATTGTCTTATTCTTTTTATTAATGATAAGAGGTTTTCAGCCAAGATCGCTTTCTTCTATTAATTAAATGGCCTGTTTCGGAGTGCTAGACGCCATTTTCAGATCTGTCGAATTTTTTTACATCACTGCTATTGCAACAGGTCTGAATATGGCATCTAGCACGCCGACACCAGTCATGTAATTAAAAGAAGAGAGCGATCTTGGCTGAAAACCTCTTATTAAACAATTCTAGATCGTCCCAATAATGTGTTCTTTTTATTAATGATCAATGCCACATGTTTATATATGTTTCCACCCATGTCATTGAAGTTTTGTGTTCATGTGATTGTGGAACCTTGCTTTTAATATTGACTGCCGCGCAATGGTTTACAGTCGCCGCCTCGCGCTTAGGGTCTCGTTTACTTTAGGTACGAAAGCATGGCTTCGCATGTCGTCTGCTTTGGCGTCTGCAGGGTGGGAGAGCTTAAGTTCACGACCATGGAAGCCAGCGTGACGTCATTATGACGTCAGGCGTGTACATGCCGTATCGAAGAAGCCAAGTATCGACTTTTGTGAATTTCGAGATACTTTGTCTCCGTAGCGCCTCCTTCAATTCATTGTTCTAGCGTTCTGCGTTTCCTTCAGACGTTATTACAGTTACCTTATTTTCGATCGCTTTTCTCAGTATGTCGACTTCCTACGAGAGCATAATGAGAGAAAAGCTGAAAGATTTCAGCGTTAATAATGACGGGAAATTGTGTGGCTACTGCGAAACACAAGAAGAAATTGATATGCTTCTTACGCAGTTGAAGTGTATCGGCTACTCCTACTCCGTGAGAGATAGCACACAGCATCTAAAATTCGCAGGTGAAGCCAGAAGTAAGTTAATGCCTCTCTCTCTTTTTTTTCTTTGTTTTCGTTACTATAGCCGCATATCGCTAAATTTTATTGTAATCTTTCCGTGTGATCACGAAAACGCATTTTGGAGCACCTTCCAGTTGTACATAGCTAAGCAAAACTGATTGTAACATATGTAGCCGATAAAATGTGTGTTCAGTTGTGTAATAAGTTCCTCTGCTTCGTTGTCTGTGAGAAAATAATTTTTCACAATGTCATTGTCAGATTCTCCGACCGTTTCGTTATAACCATTTTATTTGTACATTTGCAGGTTGTCCAAAATTTTACTTTTCCCAAAGTAAAGGGAACGTTGAGATCCGATTTTGCGGATTTCCATTTTCTATACTAGGCACAAGTCACCGTGAGTGTATTCTTGGACCTAAGTATTATAAAGACAAAGAGGCGGCAGTTCCCCCCCCCCCCCCTCCCCATAAGTGAGCACCGAAGGTGTGAATTTTTTGCCTGAAACCTGTGATCAATGGTACATTCTGTTGTTATATGTAATTTATAAAGATAATCATAGATTCTTTATTATGTACAATACACATGTATTAAGATATTATCTCGTATATGGGTTTTCCAACATGTTCTTGACGTCATGGGTCAAAGCTGACAGATGGTGACATGGTCTTCAGTTATGCCCAAAAAACTGTAGCCTTCTTCCTCATTGCATTAATTAGTTTTTCATGTATATAATTCTCTGTTGGTCTAAACCTATATGCAACATTATTTTTCTTTTTGTTCTCAGTATTTTCCTTAAAATTCTTCTTGCAGCTTTCTCTAGTTTCTACAGCTCACAATATCTTGTAAGCTTAAATGTTTTTTCTGCATTCAGAGCTTCGGGTCTGGCCAATGTTTGGCAGTGTCTCAATTTCTCACACCAGTACAGTGATTTGTTGCTGTAAACATTTTTTGTGATATTGAACACCCTTTCTATTTTGTGCATTCTAGTTTCTATAGTTGTCATGTCTCTTGTTTCATTTATCAACTTTCCTAGGTATTTGAAGCAATTGTTTTGTGTACTGTATTCTTGTGAAAGGTGATTTTTGAGGACCATCACATATGTTTGTCATGAAATTTATTTTTATTCTTACTTTGGCTGCTTGTTGTTGCAATTCTGATTTGTTCGTTGCGGTTGTCATAAAAGTAATTAATGCAAGGTCATCTGCAATAATTAGAGCTATGTGAAATTAGCAAATAAACTTTGAAAATTTAGCATTTATATTTTTAAATGTGTTTAGATGTTCAAATGAGCCATGGTTATCCTTTCTTTAACATCTAGTGCCTATCACTTTAAATGTGTCCTTCTAAATTGTCATTCTCCCAGATGAGTTTCACATTACAAAAGTGATACAAAGGAATTTCTGTAATAAATATAAAAGCAACCTTCTTTCAAATAGGCATTTCATCACTCAGTTTACACGAACGCATTTTTGCACACTGTATTCAATGTAGTCATAGGCTTCTACAGCTCTTGCCATTTTCAATAATGATTTTAAGGCCACGTGACTGCATTTAAATTTGTTTTTGCCACTACTGCATGTAGCCTGTGTCAGAGTGTGCAGGAAGGCAACTTGCTATGGTAGTTCAAATGCCGTGCAATTTTATAAATTGACAATAAAAGGAAACAGCTATTCCAAAATTCAAGCAACCTGTATATATTTGCTGCTTTCCGGATGCTGAATTTATATCTTGTAGGGAATTAAGCAAATAAACAAGAAGTAAAGCATTGATTAGCATCAAATTAAAAAGTTCTACACTATGTATTCATAAGCAATTAAGCAAAAAAATATGCTGTGCAAAGTCTTCTACAGTTTTGTAAGCTAGCGATTCTTTTTTCTTAATAGACTTTGATGATTCTTTATACCTCCAGCTATACATGAAATATCATCACAGAGATGTATCTCATCAATTCCAGTGCCGTAGTCCAGTAGTGCATAAATGCGTATTGTAACGTTAACAGAACATCATATACAGCACATATATACTTACAAGAAGTATTTATTACCAGTCTTAATTTTTATTATTTTGGCCTCTTTATCTGGTGATTTCATATATAATTATGGATAATTGTAATCAGTAAAAGTCTGCTGTCTGTCTAGTAAGATGTTTCCACTCTTGAGCAATAAATTTCACCGAAATGACTGATTGTAGTAATTGCCATTTATATTTACTTATTTAGCATCTATAGGACTTATGTGGCATTTATAGCACATACTAATTTCATGGAGCTCTAGCAGTAATCTGCAATTGAAATAGGGAAGTGACAAACCATCTCCCTCAACAAGTGACTTCTTCAATTCGAATGTTTTTGCAATCTCTCCCCCCTGCCCCACACTGTTCTTTCAAAGTTGTGTTTCGTAAAGTTGCTTTAATTATTTTACTTGTTTTACTATAAAATTCTAATTTGTTTGACATAAATCAGTGCATTTCTGTTAATCGACTCTTACGCTTTTTTGAAGTCCACAAAAGTAAATATAGGCCTGTATTAAGTTGCTCCTTTTATTCCTCTGTACATTAATTTCCCTTTCTAAATTGTGCATGATACTCTCCTCATTGTCTGTGTCAAGTATTTCTTCTGCCCTTTTTAAAAACACCTTAGATAAGAGCTTGTAGGTCACTGTTAGCAGGGAGAGTCCCCTATAGTTGTTAGGGTCTGTTTGCTTCTTTTTTATATAGTGGATCATACTAATGGTGAACTGTGTTTTCCAAATTTGAATGAATATTTCTGATATAGTATCAGATGTCACCCGAGTACTTCCATTGTTTAGTAAATATATGAACTTCTCCAGATGAGTTAATGTTTTTGAGTAATTGTATTATTTCTCTTGTTGGTGGTTTTGAGTATAAAGGTAATCATTTTAAAGACATTATTGATAGAGCTGAAGCATTGAATTAAAATTTGTGGTGCGGCCGGGAATCGAACCCGGACCTCCATGCTTACTAGGCAGACGTCTTAACCGTTAGACTACCACACCACTAACGATTAAGGCGCCTCGGAATAGTCTATGTACGATTTCCCTCCACAACACAAACTTTAATTCAACTTCTTTGTTCCAAAGATTATTGCCACTACTGCCAAGGCTCTCCATGCAGCGGAATAGCACCTCAGCAATGGACATGGTGGAACAATCCTTTTTTATGGTGATATAAATATCAATTAAATACAATGAAAGAATCCCTGAGACGGATTTTCGTCTCAAATATGTCAAAGACATTATTGATAGAGCTGAAGCATTGAATTAAAATTTGTGGTGCGGCCGGGAATCGAACCCGGACCTCCATGCTTACTAGGCAGACGTCTTGCATGGAGAGCCTTGGCAGTAGTGGCAATAATCTTTGGAACAAAGAAGCTGAATTAAAGTTTGTGTTGTGGAGGGAAATCGTACATAGACTATTCCGAGGCGCCTTAATCGTTAGTGGTGTGGTAGTCTAACGGTTAAGACGTCTGCCTAGTAAGCATGGAGGTCCGGGTTCGATTCCCGGCCGCACCACTAATTTTAATTCAATGCTTCAGCTCTATCAATAATGTCTTTGACATATTTGAGACGAAAATCCGTCTCAGGGATTCTTTCATTGTATTTAATTGATATTTATATCACCATAAAAAAAAGGATTGTTCCACCATGTCCATTGCTGAGGTGCTATTCCGCTGCATGGAGAGCCTTGGCAGTAGTGGCAATAATCTTTGGAACAAAGAAGCTGAATTAAAGTTTGTGTTGTGGAGGGAAATCGTACATAGACTATTCCGAGGCGCCTTAATCGTTAGTGGTGTGGTAGTCTAATGGCCAGTCTGCTGGCGGCCGCGCTGGCGGTAGGAAGTGTGCTGTCCGCTGCGCCTGCTCGCTTCCGCGTGGGTAAGTCTTCGCGCTTGCTGCAGCTTCGTGCTGTACTTGTATAAGTTGTTGAGGAATTATGAGTAGATGTCAGTGATGGCACAACTTACAAGGAAAGATACGTTGAAATTGACGTTTGACAACCGATCCGCGCGACCGAGGTCTTTTGAAATCGAGAATTGGCTGGAACAAGAGGTGAAGTTATCAGCAAACGATCTTATTGGTATCCATATTTCGATTGTAACCTGCGTAGTTTTTGTGAAATTGAGTAGTGCCGAGCTATGTGACAAAGTTGTTGAGTCTTGTGGAGGTATGCTAAAATTTAAATATTCTGATGGGCGTGTTGGAGATGTTACCGTTTCCCATGCAGGGTTTGGCGTTCGGACTATCCGAATATTTGAGCTTCCTTTCGAAATAACTGAAGAACACATAAATGCAGTAATATCACCGTTCGGGACAGTGCTTTCTAACGTTGCAGAGAGGTGGTCGAGCGCCCACAAGTTTCCTGTACTCAATGGTGTACGCCAACTTAAAGTTGAGTTACGACAGCATATCCCGTCATACATTAATGTGTGTGGGTACAGAGGTATTGTCATCTATGACGACCAACCGCGTACTTGTTCTTTATGTAACAAGCCTGGACATGTCCGCATTAACTGTATGCAGAGGCGCGTGGCACAACTGCCGGCAGGCGAGCCCGCCAGACCTCAGACTGTGACGTCACTGCCCGTCACTTACGCGGCCGCAGCTCGCGCGCAGCCGTCTGCCTATCCGAGCCCGGAAGTGACTGCAGCTACCGCCGATGCTGAGACTGAAATATCTATGGATATAACTGTTATCGTACCGGAAGAAATACCTGAAACCCATCCACTTACGACAGCTGCTGCACCTCTGCCGACGCAGGTGGCTGAAATTTCTAAGGATATACGTACTAACGTACTGGAAGACTCATCTGAGCCCCTACCACCTCCGACAGCTGCTGCAGCCCTGCCGACTCAGGTGACCCCAACCGGAAAGGTGGAAAAAACCCCGGCAACGGAGGAAGCAACACCGGTAAAAGAACCAGAAATTGGCATGGTAAATGAAGAGCGCCCGTCAAAGAGGAACTCCCCCAGAAGGACTAGGAAACGGAGGTTGGCACACCAAGGTGCAAACGAGACCGCCCCCTCTTTGCGTCAGAAAGCGAAGGAAATAGGGAGCAGCCTCTGCCAGAAGGACGCCACCGAAATAAAAAAGGCTCCAGCTAAGGAACAGAACCCCATTTCCGTGACGGGAAGACATGAGACAGAAGGAATGACATTCAAGGCAACTGGAGAACGAATAAAAGGAAGTCTGTCTTCGGAAGCTCCCCACGACCTTCCACAGGCACCCAAAACTAACTGGGCGGACAACGACGGCACCGACACGGCGGATGAGGGGATGAATGATGACTCAGAAAGCGAAGCGGCAAGCACACCACCCTCAGACCAGGATGACAAAATTAATGACGATGTCGCAATGAAAGATAAATCCTCTCTTCAGAGACGAATCCCCGACCCCTTTGACACCGACGAATATTATTAAGATGTTTTTAAAACGTGACTTTCATATGAAGAATTTGAAGTCTGTTTTAGAAGATAGATAAATTAGGAAGAAACATGCCTGAACGACAAGCATACAAGATCGCCACAATCAACCTGAACAAGATACAAAGCTCGTTCAAACTACAAAATTTAAAGGACTTTATATATGCCTCTGATAGTGACATCATTTTATTACAAGAAGTGACAGGAATTGATCTTGACCACATAACTGGATTCAACGCAATAGTGAACCCCGGCAATAGTACAGAAATGGGCACGGCTATACTTATAAAAGAGGGCATCATCTTAGAAGACATTATAAAATTACCAAACAGTAAAGGACTAGCGGGTACCATAAATAAGACACGTCTGATAAATGTCTATGCTCCCTCAGGTTCAAGCAACAGGCAACACCGGGCGCAGTTTTTTAAAGAAGAAATTGTTCCCCTGTTTGGATCCCGGTACGACCATATTATCATGGGAGGGGATTTTAACTGCGTTCTCCATGCAAAAGATCAAGTTCCGAATTTTAACAAGTCAACTGAACTAGAACGCATAGTAACTGACTTACGACTAACGGATTCATGGGAGCATATGCACGGTGCAACCCCTGGGTTTACACACGTGACCAACCACTCGGCGAGCAGGCTTGACAGGATATATGTCTCGCAAACTTTAAAAGACCACATTTTACAGTCCGAAGTCTGGCCAACGGCATTTTCGGATCATGCTGCGTTCATATGCACACTTAATATGGACAAACAGGGGACGTTTCGAGGGAGAGGTACCTGGAAACTAAATGTATCCCACCTGAACGACCATGTTTGTAAGGAGGCGTTCCAAACCCTGTGGCGAGAATGCGAAAGCAAATTCACCTCTTACAACTCCGGTATAACCTGGTGGCTACGTTACGCCAAACCCAAAATACGAAAGTTTTTCATTAATTATGCGAAAGAAAACAGCTTTTGGTACAAATCAACCATGGAGTTTTACTTTCAGTGTCTAAGGGATCTGCACACGTCAGATGCAACAATGGTCGGGAATTACGAACGCATTAAAAAGATTAAAGCAAAAATTCTGACTCTTCGGCGCAGACAGTTAGAAGGATACCAAATAAGGTCGCGAGTCCAGAATGTAGCACCACAGGAGGACACTTCAATATATCACGTGATACGTGAATCCAAAAGAGCCTCGCGCAAAATATTAACTGAATTAATAACTGCTGACGGAAGAAAGCTGACGAAGCACTCTGAAATCAAAGAGGCACTACTACAACATTTTACCTCCTTATTGTCGAGCCACCCGATTGACGAACAGCTTCAGGACGAATTACTGACCAACCTGCAAGGCAGAGTAACCCACGCGGAAGCGCTCAGTCTTACTTCAGAAGTTACTGAAGACGACGTTCTAGAAGCCATAAATGACAGTAAGAAAAACAAGTCGCCGGGACAGGATGGAATCCCAGCCGAATTTTATCAGCAGTTCAGGGAACTTATAACACCTAAATTCACCGTAATATGCAATGAACTTTTAAACCCTGACGTTGTTGTTCCAACAGAATTCCGAGAAGGTATGGTAGTTTTAGTGCCCAAGACCTCGACTTCTAACACCGTCGGCAACCTGCGGCCAATCACGCTATTAAATAGCGACTACAAAATATTTGGTCGCATTATAGCGCGAAGATTGCGTAACACCATGACCGGCGTCATCGGCGCATACCAAACAAGTGTAGGCAAGGACAGAAAAATTCTGCAGGCACTCTGTGGTTACAGGGACCTCATTTCCACGGCTGATGTCTGCAAAATCAAATGTGCCATAGTGTCGCTGGATTTTGACAAGGCGTTTGATAGAGTTAATCACCAGTTTTTGCTTCGAACTATGGATGCGATGGGATTCCCACCGCAGTTCCTCGCCGTCATACGCAACACACTAATGAATAACACAGCCAGGGTTGTCATCAATGGACAAGTCAGCCGTCCGATTCAAGTCACCAGTTCCATCAGGCAAGGGTGTCCGATGTCAATGGCACTTTTTGCGATCGCCATCGAACCCCTTCTCGCCTCTCTTACAGAGAATCTACGGGGTCTCTATATAAGAGGTGAAAAAATTGTGTGTCATGCGTACGCTGATGACGTTGGTTTCGTTGTTACGGATGGTAATGAGGTACAAACCGCACTACAAATAGTAGAAAAATATGAACAGGCAAGTGGTGCGAAACTAAATAGAGTGAAGTCCGGGATATTCGAAATTGGTCGTGGACTGGGATCGCAGATACAAGGACAGTTACCTGCTCTTTCAATCATGAAATGTCTAGGAATTGATTTTAAAAGAAGTATACAAAACACTGTTGCTGTGAATTACAGGAAAATACTTCACAGAATCCGTGCCACTGTCCAAGAGCACAGCATCAGGAAACTAGATGAACTCCAAAAAGTATCTGTGGCTAATATCTACATCACCTCCAAAGTAAATTATGTTGCGCAAGTGTTACCCTTGCCAGCAACGATGGCTAAATGCATTACATCGGCACTGGGACATTTCGTGAGCCGAGGCCGCATATTTAAGGTCACGTATGATACTCTGATGCTTCCAACGTATTATGGCGGGTTAAATCTCACAGACGTGAGAGTAAAGGCGCGGGCTTTATACGTATCAAACATGTATAAGAACTGGAAACAGCCAAATGGTAGCCTCGCTGGGCATTTGCTGAATGAAATTGCCCCTGAAGATCTCCATGCACCAATCAATGTTCGACATATACCCAACGGTCTGTACCACCTCAAATATTTTTTAGTGGAGTATAGCTACCTACATGACAAAATCCCCGACAAGGACATCGTTAAAGTAAAACATCTTTACAACAACCTGATCAAAACGAAGGCCAGGAACAATATAGAACAAAAATATCCGTTCAACAATTGGAATGCCATCTGGGATAACATACACAGTAGACACCTGCCAACATATGCGAAGTCGAGCTGGTATTTCGCTGTCAACAGAAAACTGGCAACAAACTCCCGACTTCATGCTATTCATTTGGCAGAGACACCAATGTGTGCATACTGCAATGTACAGGACGATGATGAACACAAGTTTTTGTGTGCTAAGGTAACAGACATATGGCACTACATCAAACAGAAGATAGCGAGCATCTGTAGGACCTCGCCCAATGTGATCACGCCGGCTCAATTTTTAAACCCAGATGAAATACCTTACCCAAGAACGAGGAGGAACGCTATCAACTGGCTGAAAGGCCAAACAATACATTACATCCTAACCAGACAATCAACCTCCAGGGAGGACTTCACAACATATCTCACAGTTGAGCACCATATGTTAATGCGTACTAAAAAATATAAAGAGAACTTTGCAAACTTTTTAATTAAAACAATAATGTAGAAGAACAAAAGTAAGGAGAGTTATTTACACAGAGAAGGCGGTATCCAAAGGAAATACTTCCGATTAACACCCTTTAGACATGAAGTAAGAGCACATTTGATGAAGTAAGAGAAAGTAGAGAAGAACGCAGTTTTAAAGGACTACCTATACTAAAAATTACAAGTTCAGTTTTTGGTGTTTAGTTTTTATTTTCAACATTGAAGAAGCTGGATAATATCTGTATAATTATATACTTTTCCATTTAACAGAAGTAAAAATTTTGTTTGTTTTGAGACGAAAAATATAGTCTCACCTTCACACAAATGAAGGAAGAATTTTTTTTTTTTTTTTTTTTTTTTTTTTTTTTTTTTTTTTTTCTGTATCCTATTATACTGAGCCAAACAAGCAGTGTAATTCTGTGGATGTGGAGAAAAATTTGGCTCATACAAGAAGTTTAAAAAAAACAAAAAAAAGAAAAATAAAAACAAAAGCAAAACAAGACAAAAAAAATAGAAAAAAAGAGAAAATGAAATTAAAAAAAGAATAAAAAAACGGTTGTGGCAGCTTTTTTCTACTGCTCCATTTTCCAGGAAGATATTTTTCGTTTAAAAGCAGATGATGGTGTATTTATTTCAAAAAAAAGGAACAAAAAAAAAAAAAAGAAGAAAAGGGGGGGACTGGGGCGCTCCAGTCGCGGAAAAAAAAAAAATAAAAAAAGAAAAAAAAAAAAAAAAAAAAAAAAAAAAAAAAAAAAAAAAAAAATGGTTAAGACGTCTGACTAGTAAGCATGGAGGTCCGGGTTCGATTCCCGGCCGCACCACAAATTTTAATTCAATGCTTCAGCTCTATCAATAATGTCTTTGACATATTTGAGACGAAAATCCGTCTCAGGGATTCTTTCATTGTAATCATTTTATGTCAAATGAAATTAAATTTTCATCGCTCAAAACGTTCGGGCTGAAAATTCTGTGACTGTCGCTGATGCATTTGAATATGGGTTAGTGACCTTTTGATAATTACCATTATACAAAAAGCAACTGTTGTTTTGTCGGAGGCATTTACTTCTTACAGACTTCAAATCCATTGGTTAAATTTTACCTTTGGCATAGTGTGCTAATGCCAGCAATGAAACATTACAAGGATAATTAATTTACTGACTGGTCTAGGGTACATACAAGAAACTGAACCATAGACAACAAACAACGCAGATGATTATTCAGTTCATTCTCTGTGATTAGGTTTCCAAGTAGTTGTCACCAGTATCGGTACAACTATGCCACCACTGCCACAAGTAAAATTTTACCAATGCTTTTTTATTTATATTATTGCATCATTATATTCATGCAGTTTGTACTTATTATTATGTTTACTCTAAGGCTGACCATGTGAACCCAAAGAAGAGACTGCGAATTATGGACACAAAGAAAACTGGTTGCCCGGCCACATTTTCTGTTAAATGTATTCGTGTCTACCCAGAGTACTTACTTGAGTCCGAAGGGGCTCATTCTAGAATAAAGAAAAAGGTGAGTTTACATTCTACTGAGACATTTGTTCAAAATATTTTTTATCATCAGTTGTCCACATTCACTTTATCAAACTGTTAGCACTTAGTATTCCTAAGTAAATTTATTATGTTTCAGGTATTGGATAATTTGAGGGAGGACTTAGAGTCCCAAAACAAGCCAAAGAGCTACCTGCGATTTCATGTGGTGGCTTCTCCAGCAGACTCTCATTCACACAGTACAGAAAGTATGAAAGTAACTGGAGAAATACATCCTATGCTAGCAAATGAAATAATAAATGTTGTTAAGCAAGGAATAAGAACAGTACCAGTCATTAAGCTACATCTAGAAAATTTTCTGAAGACACATTTGAGTACAGTCACCATGCCAGATCATAACAATGTTATGTTCTATCCTACAGACCAAACAATATATAATCATTTGTATAATGCACTTTCAAAGATGAAACAAACAAAAATTGACCAGGATGCTCTGCAGATCAAAGTCAGTGAGTGGGTAAAAGAGTTAACAGGAGACAATATACATTTCAGACCTTGTATAGAGGTTGATGGAGAGGTACATCCACTCCTCTTTTGCTATCAGACTGCATGGCAAAGAGAACTACTGAGGAAGTATGGGACAGTGTGCTTGCTTGATGCAACATACAAGACCACCAAGTATGATATTCCACTATTCTTTATAACAGTAAAGGCAAATGTTTGTTATTTAGTGGTAGGTTTTTTTTACGTTCAAGTAGAAGACACACGGTCAATTTCAGAAGCTTTAAATATTTTCAAGGAGTGGAACACACACATGAATCCTGTATACTGGGTTACTGTCACATGTAAAAGAACAGCAAAAGAGAGAGACAATTTTTAATCTGTGGAAAGGTATTGCAGAGTCGTTTTCCATGCAAGAGTATATAGATAATTTGGCAAAGTTGAGAATCCATGTTGTTTTTGATAAACCAAATGATTCTGCTTTGCAGTATTTTGATAAACAATGGGTACCAGTGCATCAAAGGTGGGTGAAAGCATTTGAGTACAAAGGTATGTTTGCCAGTATAAACACAACAAATGGTGCTGAAGCAATGAACAAGTTGGTGAAACATTCACACCTAGAGCATAATACAGACACGACACTGACAGGTGTTGTTACAGTTTTAGTAAACAGTTACCTTCCTAGCCTCATTGAAAAGTATTGCAAGTTAAATTCCACAATCAAGTCTTACAGCAAAGACATCCCTTTATTCCTGCATAGGAAGACACCAAAGTTTGTTAAGCATGTGATGATGCGATATGAAAAAATTGACTTAAGTGCAGAATCAGTAACTATGGTGACTACAGGACTGTTTCATGTAAACAGTGCAGAAATTGAAGAATGTCTTTACAAAGTAGATTTCACAAAACCTGACTGTTCATGTCCAGATTTCCAGAAGTTTAAGTATCCATGCAAGCACTTTTGTGCCATCTTTCGTTTCTTCTCAGAATGGGGATTTGACAAGTTAAATTTCACCTATAGGACTAGTCCTTTAATTTGTTTAGATGAAACATATGGGTTTGGTTCAAGTAGTAGTTGTAGTACACAAACAAACAGTGCAGCACAGGACTTACAGGACACCAGCAGCAGTGAAGGTGCAAACGAACTGCTCAACATTTCTGAAACATTAAGCACTAATTTCACAGCACATCAACGGGCGAGAGAGATTTGTAAGAACTTAATAAATCTGACTTATAATTGCAGTACAGAAACAGCTGAAAAATGACGGAACACCTTGAAATATTGCAGCATGATGTGGAGGTATCAAACCCCACAGACAGTGGACTTCCTTTAGCAGTGGCATCAACTTCAAAAAGATAGAAACACATAATTCATTAGTGATCCTACATCTGTATTGGGTACATATAATTAGACAGGAGACGTTAGTAAGGGGTTTTGGAAGGGTAGTGTCATTGATTTGATTTGGTATGGTCTGTTTTTGTAAGTAGTTAGCCTTTTGGCCTATACATAAGGTACATGTTAAATCTTTTTGCATTTCCTATAATGCTAATTTAGCCTCTACCTTATGTTAAAGTGTAAATTTTATACCCCCCCCCTCCAAAGCATTAAGATGTTTCTGGTATTGTTTATTTTTACAACATCCATTGCTAGCAATAGGTGTAAGTAGTTGCATTACACTCCATTTACTGTACACTATGTAGAGCTGTTCCGGAAGCATAAAGACCACAAACTTTAGTGCAATGTGTCTGAAGGTTCTCAGATCAAACGGTGCTGGATGATAATGTGAGTAAATTACACACACCCACAGTATGTACAATTTGGTTTTTCTGATACTATCAAAAGAATTGCAATAGCACACAAAAACGGATGTTGCACATTGACTTGAGATGTAACAGAGTGAATGCAATGTCTTTTGCTTTTTGAATAATTTCTCAAATTTTGTGTATAATTAGTTACAATTTATTATATACACCAATACTTTGAGTCTGTTGTAGTCTGACAGTTTTGTAAGATGACATGTTGCTTAAGTAAACTATGTAATAGAGCCTCCACAAACTCATTTCACCCATATATCTGTATAACATAAAGTGTCCTGCTGACACATTTTTACACGCTCATGTGTATATTGTAGGCCTGTTTCAGGTAGTATATTTTGAAATAATGTTGGTAATTACAAGAACTCAGTCTTTATGCAGTAATGTGTAGTAAAAGTAAAGAACAAGTTTATAACATTTTGCTAAACATGTTTCATCTACGGTATCATTGTCTCCCCTCTTTATGGAAACCATTTTATTTGTTTTCCCAGGCAACACTGTTATTGTCTGCTTAATGCTAAATACAGCCTCCTGATTGTTGTACTCTTTTCTGCAGAACAGTTCTGACTCTAATGATGAAATCTAATCATAAGAAAGAAATTGCTGTTGTCATAATCTGTGTAGTGTCAAAATTTGTTTTAAGATCTATTTATTTACTAACAATCTATTCCCTTGCAAATTTTTAAAGTGTTAGTTACAAAGATTAAACATACTGAGCATAAATTTACCTGATTTATTTGCATATTGCTTAAGCAACTGTTTGTACTAGCATAATTGAAACTTTTGTATTCTGTTGCAGATAATTTTAACATGAAGCAAAACATTGACTCAATGCTGATTTTGTGTGGCATTTCTGGCTGTAAGATCCCAGCTAGGATTGTGTTCGCCCTGTCTGGTGCAAGTTTTTTACATGTTGCCACTGGGGCGACTTGCGATTGAGTCAATGAAGAATCAACAGGCCTTTAATCACTAGATAAAGTAACTGAATAACTGAAAATATTGTATTATCAACCTTTCATAACTTCTTGAGAAGCAGACCAGATCAAATCTCTCCCCACCTCTGCCCCTAGCACCCACTAATTGCTCTTGCAGAATTACATATTCCCAATGGAGGTGTAGGACCACAGCTGAAATATATGTTTCTAGCTTTTTAAAGTTGATGCCACTGCTAACAGAGGTCCATTGCCTGTAGGGTTTGATAACTTCACATCATGTTGCGAGATTTCAAGGTGTTCAGTCATTTTTGCAACTGTTTCAGTACTGCAATAATAAGTCGGATTTATTAAGTTCTTACAAATTTCTCTTGCCCATTACATGCTGCGAAATTAGTACTTATTGTTTCAGAAATGTTGAGTCATTCATTTGCTCTAGATTGCTGCCAGTATTCTGTAACCCTTGTGCTGCAATGTTTGTGTACTAAAACTGCTTCTTGAACCAAACCCATAAGTTTCATCTAAAGAAATTGAGGATTAATCCTATAAGTGAAATTTAATTTGTCAAATCACCATTCAGAGAAGAAATGAAAGACGGCACAAAAGTATTTGCACAGAAACTTAAACTTTAGGAAATCTGGACATGAACAATCAGGTTTTGTGAAATCTACTTTGTAAAGACATTCTTCAATTTCTACACTGTTTACATGAAACGTTCCTGTAGCCACCATAGTTACTGATTCTGCACTCAAGTCAATTTTTTCATATCACATCATCACATGCTTAACAAACTTTGGTGTCTTCCTATGTGGGAATAAAGGGATGTCTTTGCTGTAAAATTTAACAGCGGAATTTACTTTTCAATGTGGCTAGGAAGGTTACTGTTAACTAAAACTGTAATGAGGCCTGTTAATGTTGTTTGTATTATGCTCTAGGTGTGAATGTTTCACCAATTTGTTCATTACTTCAACAGCAAACATACTTTTGTACTTGAA
This sequence comes from Locusta migratoria, assembly GCA_026315105.1. Taxonomy (NCBI): domain Eukaryota; kingdom Metazoa; phylum Arthropoda; class Insecta; order Orthoptera; family Acrididae; genus Locusta; species Locusta migratoria. The sequence continues at coordinate 402,893,275 of CM048748.1, forward strand.
AGCTTTCACCCACTTTTGATGCACTGGAACCCATTGTTTATCAAAGTACTGCAAAGCAGAATCATTTGGTTTATCAAAAACATGGATTCTCAACTTTGATAACTTATCAATATACTCTTGCATGAAAGATGACTCTGCAATACCGTTCCACAGATTAAAAATTCTAGCTCACCTTTTTTGTTCTTTTGTGTGTGACCATAACCACCTTTCTCAAATCATCTCTCTGTTAAATGAATACAGATACACTTTGAAACAGGGAAACAAGGACTGAACTGCATTTATTATGGACTCAGAGAAATCATAACCCAGTATACAGGATTCATGTTTGTGTTCCACTCCTTGAAAATATTTAATGCTTCTGAAATTGACCGTGTATCTTCTACTTGAATGTAAAAAGAACCTACCACTAAATAGCAAACGTTTGCCTTTACTGTTATAAAGAATAGTGGAATATCATACTCGATGGTCTTGTATTAAGCAAGCACACTGTCCCATACTTTCTCACTAGTTCCCTTTGTCATGCAGTCTGATAGCAAAATATGAGTGGATGTACTTCTCCATCAACCTCTGTAAAAGGTCTGAAAACAGGCACTGCCACCAGTCATCGTAATTTTATTAATTTATTTTTTAATTTTTTTGTCCTTCACTTGCAGCAATCCTGATTAGTTGCTGTTTTAATCTTAAAAATCGCTTAACTGGCATGGTAGAATTTATTATATCTGAAAGGAAATATATAGTTTTAATGCGATCTGGTCTGTCTTTTCCTACAAAATCGGTGTATTTAGTCATGGCTGTCAGGGATTTGTTTTGCAGGAGAAAAAAGAAGTCTTACCAGCACTAAGATACTAGTAAAATAAAATTGTTACTAAGTTAGTATTATTGTAGGACAGAAAAGTGTCCAAAAAAATCTATCTGGCTTGTTGGACCCTGAGGCCTGCTTCCAAGGGCAAAACTGAACATCAAATAACTAGTCAAATCTGTTGACTTATCATGTTACTGAAGGATCTAACAGATAATAACAGAATCATTAAACATGTAGGGCTTCTCCAAATGTTATTTTAAATGATTTATAGAACTTGAGAATTTGTTGATTACTGTTATAATTGATGTAGCCTGTGAAGGTTTGTCTTCTAGTTTCTGTTCTAGTATGACAGAATGTATTGTTTATTATTCCTTTCAGACATCTGATTTTTCGTGTAAGTTTTTTTTCCTGTTCTGTTTTCTTTCCAAGGAATGCATATGAAGAATCTTATTACTTTTGCACATCATTGTTATGTATTGAACAGAAGTAACAATTTGTTTCGCCTTTGAAGGGCGATGTGTTCTTTACAGAGTTTGGCCTTGTATTATCATGTGTATTTCAAACAGAGCTGAAAATGAATAAAAATTTTCACTAATTATGGTATTATACTTAAGATTTAATAGTGTCTCTTGTATGTGTATTTTGAATGTAAACTGGAAATAAGTTGTAAATCATCTGGAATATTAACATGTAGTCATTCTGAATAAAATGCAATTAATTACCATTTACTGTATTTTTGTCTTTGTGCAAAATTTCAACAAAAATTCACAGCGTTATGCAATACATTCTTAAAACTATAACAAATTAAGATCAGAAATTGTGTAAACAGAGATGTGCATTTTTTAGGTCTTCATGCCATGCATTACTTCTGTCTAGATTTCTGCAGCATTTTAAATTTTTGTCCCTACAAATTCCTATAATCTATTTTAGGTCTTTGATTTCTTCCAAAATGTTATCCTTATCACAATTAGGCACTGAAATTTTTCCAAAGTTCTAGTGAGGACTGTACGTTGACAATGCCAGCATGCAATGATGGGAAACTAAAATGGCAGTACAGTTTGTTTGTTTATTAGCTAATAACACTGTTTTACTTTCAAATATTGTACTTTAAAAATCCTGCTTTACTACAACCAATTTTGCTGCTCTCACAAGTGACCAAACAACTATTATTTCAAAGATACTGGTTAGAATAAATAATATAGTGAGGACAGTTTACAACTCACCGCAAAGACGTTGCGACGAGCTGCGACAGGCACATACAAAAGACACACACATAAAACACATTCAGCTATCGGCCATGGCCTTCTTCAGAAAATAGAGCACTCACGCAATCGCACAGGCACACAACACAGTCATACAACCATCACCTCCAACTGATGGTTGTATGACTGTGTGATTGCGTGAGTGCTCTATTTTCTGAAGAAGGCCATGGCCGATAGCTGAATGTGTTGTATGTGTGTGTCTTTTGTATGTGCCTGTCGCAGCTGGTCGCCACGTCTTTGCGGTGAGTTGTAAACTGTCCTCACTATATTATTTATTCCAACCTGGACTTTCCATTATTATAAAGATACTGGTTAACTACGCTAAGCCAACAATATCTGAAAATCACTAAAATAAACAGTTTTGCGGCCATATCTAATCTGATATATAATTTCCAAACATTTTAAAATTTGAACAGAATTTCATAGTATTAGACAATGTTCTATACATGTTGAGTATCAAATAAAATGAGATGAAATATTAAAGTACAGTAGTTGGAAAAATTACAAACAGCATACTAGCCCTTCAACTTCTATGAGCAGTGTCGCATGTTTTGTGTGCAAGGAAGACTACTTTTCTTAAGTACATTCTCATTAGTTATGGTGTAAGTTTGTGATAAGTATTGTAACTCTGTCACCCATCAGTAATGCCATGTAAGAAACAATACCCACAGTGATTAATGTATTGCACTGTTTTAAATTACAATATTTATATCTTGGTTTTGAATGTAATTTCAATAAAAGGATTGAAAACTACCAAGGGCACCCATTCCCAATGAAAAGGGGACCCTGTCTCCTTCTCTCAGAAAAAGGAAAAAAACTAGTGCAGTCAGCAGTTTTTCTTCCCATAAACTTATTTTAAAATATGCATTGTAATAACAGAACTAAGTTTTTAACAGATTGGTACTTGAACTTTGTTATGACTACTTAAAAGTAATTGCTTGCTTTGCAAACTGTTACAAATACTTTTCTCCCTGCTTTGGCTTTCCTTAGAAATTATCATATGGGCACTCTTCAGAACATCATAGCTCTTTGGCTGACATGATGCCATGTTGGGTTTGTGCACTGCTAGGATTTCTTATTGATTTATTTGCTGAGAGACTGGTAAAAGGTAAAGAAGTCAATACTCTGAAGACTGGTATGAATACCACAGTGGTTTACTAGGCATGGTCCTGTTGGACTTGGTGTGCCATTGCATTCCTCCAATCTTTGAATTGACTTATCCAGTCAGTTAAAGGGGGACTTACAGTTTACCTGAGCTCCAAATCATTATGCTACTCAGCATTTTTCCCAGAGGTGAAAGAAGTGAAGTAACATATAAAAATCCTAGAACTGAGCAGGGATCAAACCTGCAACCTTTGGATTCATAGTCTAGCACTCAACTATGTTACCGAGAACCACCTGTGAGATTGAACTGAGATTATGAGATGCAGACAAGAAATCTACCAATCATCTACAATCTGCTACTATGTGGAAGAAATTCAGAATGGATTTCATTTCTCCCAGGATGCCTTTCCTGGTTTTAAAATTTTAAGAACAGCAGAAAATTTAAATACAGAGAACATTTTCTTTAGTGTTATTTTTGAACAATATAAGTTTGCACATGATGTCGTGGATTTTATCCCTTGGTTCCTGGATATGGACAGTAAATGTAAATCTTGTTAGCTGATATGTTGTCCCACACTTTTGTTTCCAATCAGGTTTCGTAATAATGGCCACGTTTCTCTACTTCGTGTTTGAAAATTTAGAGACTCGACAGTCTTAAACGCAGTGGTGGATCCAGGATTTTGGCTTGGGAGGGCCTTGACCCACTTGAGCTAAAACCAAGTACTTTTAGAGAGGGCTAAACCAAGTTGAAAATGGCCTTTATAAAGAGAAAAATCCCTCTGGATATGCTGCTGGTCCAATTACAGAAGCAGTCTTTACAAGATCTAAATCTATGTCAGATGTCATTTATGATATGATTTTAAATGGCAGATTCACATATCATATAAAAAAAAGCAACACAGAAGAAAGTGCTTACACTACAGCCTATATTTAGTTTAAACACAACATTTCTGCACAGTTAAATTTTACTAACCACATTGGCAACAGGAGTGTACAAATATTGGCAATGAAATGTTTGCTTTGCAATGGTAATTAATATACTGGCTGGATAATTACATATTTCATGGTCAACATGAAAGGTTATTCCACTCATTCTTTCTGATGGGGTTTTCAAGGAGCATTCAATGGTCGTTGCCAATGTCAGCACAGTACACTGCAGATGTGGTAAGTACAATTTTACCTTCCAGGTAGTTTAACACTTTTGCTGCAGCTGATGCTTATAAGCATCCGCGCTCACTGTAGGATAGCGTCAGCTGCAGCGAAAGTGTTAATTGCATACTTTTTTCAATTCTATCGTAAGGTAGAATAAATCAGTCAACACTCTAAAGATTAGGTTGAATACTATAATGCTTTAGTAGATACGGTCCTTTTTTGCAGGCAGTATACCATTCAGTTTAAAATGAATATTGAACCATGGTGGGACTCTGCATTTTTCACAACAATAACTGTGTGAAAAGTTAAAAGTGACAGATGAAACTCTTTGGTTTGACTGGGGATTGAACCTGTGAGAGTATAATATAGTCTGTGTTGGTGTAGCTGCCAGCTCAGTTGTGTGGTTTGAATCTATATAGTAGTAACTTCTTTTACAAAATGAAAAGAGTGCAGTTTCTCTGGACCTACAGTTGAGGAACAATGGAGGAATCCTGTTTTCGCCCCTGTGCTGTGAATAGGTGAAAATTCTATACAACTCTTTTCTTTTCCTGTTTTCATAAATAGGTTAGATTTTCCTGGTCATCAGTTTGTATAGTTATACAGAAATAGATATCTAACAAAAAATGTATATTTATGATCTTCGACATCATCTCTTCGAGCCAATGTTCTGTTAAGTTCAGCATAGAAATAAATTGCAGTTAAGTCTCTTAACACATTTTGTTGAAGCACTCCGATATTTGCAGACAACTCTTAAGCTTGTTACACCACTGGGTGGTTATTTCTCTGTTGTGCTCTTTTTTGAGTTGCAGGAGACATAAAGTAAGGATGCATGTGCTGCTAACTTCCTGTTTGATACATACAGCAGTGATGTGCTTTTCATGTTTTTACCCATAAATAATTGTTGCTCATCTTCCATCATTTTAGTTTCATTTCTTCTTGCACATTTTTTCGCCTCTAATTGAGGAATATGTGTAACCATCGTTTTGCAAATGTAGACCATACAGACTGATTGCTTTTTTAACACCTCTCTCCTTACAATAGAGGTGTCACCATAAAGCTCGTGAGACGTGTTCTACATTTTCAAATGAAAAATATTGACAATGGAAGGTCCAGATTGAAATGTCAGTAATATGGGGATAGATAATAACTTGCTGTAAAATTGATCACTGAACTGTCGACACACACACATAAAAGACACTCACATTTACACTACTTAATATTCGACAGCAGCCTCCATCAGAAAAAGAGTTAACTCATTCACACATGACAGCCAACACTGGCTACTATGGCACAAGAAGCTTTCATGTGTGGATAAGTGATTGTGTGAATGTACTGTTTTCTGATGAAGACTGCAGCTAAAATTTTAAATATCTGGTTTGAATGTTTGTCTGTTGGCAGCTCAGTGACTTTCTTCTTACGAGTTGTAACCTACAGATTTCTTTGATACGAAAAGCATTCTACAACATTTTCACGTTTCTATATGCTCTTAACGCTAGGTTCCAAAGTTGAATTGAGCATATGATAGCCAAAATATGGCTTCCACAAGAATAAACAAGCTATAGCCTATTGGTACCATTTTCTTCATGCAACAAGATTTCGGCATAGTTTAAACTTTCCCGTCGTAATGAGAAGCAACACATATTTCACGTAATCTTGATTTTGCAAGTAACTGTTAACATTATCTGTTACACTCTTCCATTCTAGACCTCTTGTTATTATTATATACATCAAGTCATTTGCTTTCGGTTATCACACTTATATGGACTTGTATACTTGTATAACAGCAACGGACATATACGTTTAAATTAATCTTTGTAAACTAACTTTGAAATACGTTCTTTATTAGCTAAGCACATAAACACATGTAATGATTATTCATTCATTCACAGTCGTACCCAGCAGTGCATAAATTGTGTATCTATTTGCTACCAATTTCGTAGTATTCCATGGCTAAACTGTTCCACACGAAGTATACAGTACGGCAACAACCCAGTCAGCAAATAGGTAGGTTTTCTAAGAAACGATTACTTCCTGAGTTTTTTCAGTGGTATGTCGGGAATATTTATATTAAAATCTAGCTCCTTTTAATCCTGCTTTGACGAAATACGTAACTACATTCCGCGGTACTGTATAGCTTTCTGAAGTTGGAGACGTCAAAACAAAACTGTCATTTAGTTCAGCATCTCGAATGTTAACCGAAGTCGAAAGGTCGATATATGGCTTCTGTCTTCTTCGATACAGCATGGCTACGTCATAATGACGTCACGTGGGTTTCCATGGTCGTGAACATAAGCTCTCCCCTGCAGGGTGGCCAGAGATCAGCTTACTTGGCAAGATGGCGGGGTGGCCTATTCTTTTAGTGTAGTACCAACATAATCATGGTCGAAAGGGGTGACAAAAGAGACCTCTCTGGTGCTCTAGAACAGAGTATTATCTTCTTCAGGTAATGAGGGTAGGTAGACACTATGCTCTGAGGGGTTGCGACACTTGTGAGGAGCGATAGTTGCGAGGAACGAAATCTGTGAGGAGACCCGGCCGAACAGGTAGCGGGCGGTCTACAGGGTCACCACAAAGTGCACAGACTAGAGCACCGCAGTTCAGTACTGCTGTTAGTATCTCGCTGAGAAGTTGCGTTCCTGATTCGTAAGTGTTGTAAAGATGGAATTCACTACGACAACGAAAGGGAAGCCTCTAGTGATTTATAACGGTTACCAGTATATAGTGGAATATACCAACAATGAAGGTATAAGTTATTGGCGGTGCGTAAACGTAAACAAGAAGTGTAAAGCAAGACTATCCATCAGAAACAACTTAGTTTTAGGCGAAGGCAGCCATACATGTATTCCGTGCGTCGCTGCTACTGAAGTGCAAAAACACGTGGCAAACGCTAAAAGGCGTGCAAAAGAAAAGGACACTTCCATTTCTTCTGTTTACGCTAAAGAAGCAGCTTCGCTGTTCATTTAAGGATACGACATCGTCACATCACTGCCGTCACACAGGAGTGCAAAACGATCCCTGCAACGCATCAGGCAAAAAAGCGTTGGATCTACACTAAATCCGGCTGGTGCTGCAGGAATAATTTTGCAATAACATCATTTGCTATCGAATTACGGAAGCAAATTTTTACTTGCAGATGACGACAGTGGACCGTATGATAGGATATTGATGTTCGCCAACGAAAGGGAAAAATCCTGTTTAGCAGACTGCAATTAGTTTTTTGTCGATGGAACATTCAAAAGCTCCAGCAAGCAATTTGGACAGTTATTTATTGTTCATGCCGATATTTATAGTTCTGAAGAAGAAACAAACACAGTTCCAACCATGTACGCCTTGCTACCCAATAAAAAGCAAGAAACGTACGATCGCTTTTTCAAAGCTATTAAGAGCAACGTACCTGTATGGAATCTTATAGGTGTTGTTGTTGTTGTTGTTGCGGTCTTCAGTCCGGAGACTGGTTTGATGCAGCTCTCCACAATACCCTATCCTGAGCAAGCCTCTTCATCTCCTCATAAGAACGGCAACCCACATCAATTTGAATCTGCTTACTGTATCCATCTCTTGGTCTTCCTCTGCGGTTTTTACCCCACACACTTCCCTCCAACGCTAAATTCACAATTCCTTGATGTCTAAGAATATGTCCTACCAATCTATCCCTCCTTTTAGTCAAGGTACGCCAGAAATATCTTTTCTCCCCAATTCTGTTTAGTACCTCCTCATTAGTTACGCGATCCACCCACCTAATCTTCAGCATTTTCTGTAGCACCATATTTCAAAAGCCTCTATCCTCTTCCTGTCCGCACTGTTTATCGTCCATGTCTCACTCCCATACAAGGCAACACTCCATACAAATGCCTTCAGAAAGGACTTCCTTAGGCTTAAATCAATATTCGATGTTAATAAATTTCTCTTTTTCAAGAACGCTTTTCTACCCATTGCCATTCTGCATTTTATATCCTCTGTACTGCGACCATCATTTGTTATTTTACTGCCCAAGTAACAAAAATCATCTACCTCCTTTATCGCTTCGTTTCCCAATCTAATTCCTTCAGCATCACCTGATTTTCTTACACTGCACTCCATTACCCTAGTTTTGCTCTTGTTAATGTTCATCTTATATGCACCTTTCAGCACACTGTCCATTCCCTTCAATTGCACTTCCAGGTCCTTTGCTGTATCTGACAGAAATACTATGTCGTCGGCAAAACGCAATGTTTTCAATTCTTCACCCTGAACTTTAATTCCTTCTCCAAATTTCTCCTTGCTTTCCTTTATAGCTTGCTCAATGTACAAATTGAATAACATTGGAGAAAGACTACAACCCTGTCTTACTCCCTTTCCAACCACTGCATCCCTTTCATGCCCTTCAACTCTAAGAACCGCTGTCTGGTTTTTGTACAAGTTGTATATAACCTTACGTTCCCTATATTTTACTCCTGCTTGCTTCAGAATTTGAAAGAGTTTATTCCAATCAACATTGTCAAAAGCCTTCTCCAAATCTACAAAAGCTAGTAATGTAGGTTTGCCTTTTCTTATTCTATCTTCTAGGATAAGCCGTAAAGTGAGTATTGCCTCCTGTGATCCTACATTTCTCCTGAAACCAAACTGATCTTCCCCGAGGTCGGCTTCTACCAGCTTTTCCATCCTTCTGTATATAATTCGTGTTAATATTTTGCAACCATGACTTATTAAACTGATGGTTCTGTAGTTTTCACACCTGTCTGCACCTGCTTTCTTTGGAATGGGCATTATAACATTTTTCTTAAAGTCTGAGGGTACTTCACCTGTCTCATACATCTTACACACCAGGTGAAACAATTTTGTCATGGCTGGTTCTCCCAGAGACTTCAGTAGCTCTGAGGGAATATCATCTACTCCAGGGGCCTTGTTTCGACTTAGGTCTTTCAGTGCTCTGTCAAATTCATCTCTCAGTATAGTATCTCCTATTTCATCCTCATCTACTTTTTCTCCCCTTTCTACAATATTGCCGCTAAGTTCATTTCCTTCATAGAGCCTCTCTATATACTCTTTCCACCTTTCAGCTTTCCCTTCTTTGCTGAGAACTGGTTTTCCAGCAGTGTCCTTGATATTCATTGATCTGTTTTTCTTATCTCCAAATGTTTCTTTTATTTTCCTGTAGGCTGTATCTATTTTTCCCCTATTTATACATTCTTCTACATCCTTGCATTTGCCTTCTAGCCACTCCTGCTTAGCCATTTTGCACTTCCTGTCAATCTCATTTCTTAGTCGTCTGTACTCCATTTTGCCTGTTTCATTTACTGCAGTTTTATATTTTCTCCTTTCATCGATTAAATTTAGTATCTCCTGTGATATCCAAGGATTTTTTGTAGGTCTTACCTTCCTACCTATTTTGTCCTCTGCTGCCTTCACTATTTCATCTCTCAATGCTACCCATTCCTCCTCTACCGTTTTATTTTCCCCTGTTTCTGTCAATTGTTGCCTAAAGCTCCCTCTGAAATTCTCAAGAACTTCAGGTTCCTTCAGTTTATCCAGGTCCTATCTCCTTATTTTCCTACCTTTTTGTAGTTTCTTCAGTTTCAGCCTACAGTTCATAACCAACAAGTTATGATCAGAGTCTATATCTGCCCCTGGGTATGTCTTACAGTTTAAAACCTGGTTCCGAAATCTATGTCTTACCATTATAAAATCTATCTGGTATCTCCCGGTGTCTCCTGGTCTCTTCCACGTATACAACCTTCTTTTGTGATTCTTAAACCAGGTGTTTGTTATAACTAAATTATGTTCTGTGCAAAATTCTACCAGGCGGCTTCCTCTTTCATTGCTTTTGCCCAGACCATATTCCCCTACTACCTTCCCTTCCCTTCTTTGTCCTACTACCGAATTCCAGTCTCCCATAACAATTAAGTTTTCCTCTCCCTTAATTGTCTGAATAATTTCCTTTAGCTCCTCATATATTTCTTCGATTTCCTCGTCATCGGCAGAGCTAGTTGGCATATAAACCTGTACTACTGTTGTCGGTGTTGGCTTCGTATCTATCTTGACAATGATAATGCGATCACTGTGCTGGTCATAGTAGTTTACCCGCATTCCTGTTTTCTTATTCATTATCAATCCTACTCCTGTGATACCCCCAACTGATTTTGTATTTATAACCCTGTACTCACCTGACCAGAAATCCTGTTCATCCTGCCACCGAACTTCACTAATCCCCACTATATCTAACTTCAACCTATCCATTTTCCTTTTTAAATTTTCTAATTTTCCTACTCTATTAAGGGATCTAACATTCCACGCTCCAACCCGTAGAATGCCAGTATTGTCTTTCCTGATGATCACATCCTCCTGAGTAGTCCCCGCCCGGAGATCCGAATGAGGGACTATTTTACCTCCGGAATATTTTACCCGAGAGGATGCCATCATCATATGTTCATACAGTAGAGCTGCATGTCCTCGGGAAAAGTAACGGCTGTAGTTTCCCCTTGCTTTCAGCCGTTCGCAGTAACTGTGTGGCAAAACCTCATTAGCTGATGTTACAAGGCCAGCTCAGTCAATCATCCAGACTGTTGCCCCTGTAACTACTGAAAAGGCTGCTGCCCCTCTTCAGGAACCACACGTTTGTCTGGCCTCTCCACAGATACCCCTCCGTTGTGGTTACACCTACGGTACGGCTATTTGCATCGTTGAGGCACGCAAGCCACCCCACCTCGGCAATGTCTGTGGTTCATGGGAGTGGTATCATGATGGATTTTAATGCTGCACTGATCCAATCAGTAACAAATTTGTTTCATGATGCAAAGATTAATGGCCGCAACTTCCACTTCCATCAGTGCTTGTGGAGGCAAGTGCAGAATTGCGGCCTTGTTGCTGCCTACAAGGACAACGAAGAAATTCGTTTTCACATAAGATTGTGTTCCGCTTTGGCTCACATTCCCCTGGCCATGTTAAATGATGGGTGGCTATGCATTCAGGAGAGCACGCCAGATAGCGAAAAACTGCATGATTTTACGACTATTTTGTTGAACACTCCTTAGGAAAAATTCTCAGAGAGGACGCAGAATATCATGGGCACCAATTTGACTGACTAGTTTTAAATGTAGGTGGGAAAAGAAGACAAAAGTCAGCAATTAAGACAGATGAGTTAGTTCCAAAGGCCCTTACAAGACTCCAAGTTGACGGCAATATAAAATCATTTCTCACTTACGTGGCCTATGCACAGAAATTACAATCAAAAGGAAATGGCTGAAGCTACAGCAATATTTGTAAATATTGAAAAGGAGTCCAGTTCACGCCGATCGCCCTATTGTAAAACTTGTAAATAAATAATAATCCTACAATTATTGCAAATAAATAAACTGGGGGACGAATAGAGAATACCTCCTTGTGGTGTTCCCTGGAAACGACACAAATTCGGCTAAATGTATCTTGGAAATTGTAAAAGATTCACTTTTGAAGTCTGAAAAGTCATAGCTTTTCTAACAATCACAATCAGAATTTTCGTGTAGAGAATTTTAGAAACAATGTTTGTTTGAGTGGACGATGAATACATCATTTCAACCCTAATTGCTAGCAGGACTCACATTAGACCTCAGTACACTTCCCTGCGTGGGACTGGAAAATTGAGGTTTATTTCAAAATAATTAAAGAAAAAAGTTTCTACCGAGAACCAAATTCTTTAGTTGGCTCCTCTTAATATATAGTAAAAGGTTGCCATTCTCATCATATCAAATTTTGTGTGAGGAGTTGAAACATGGAAAACATTTCCGGTTTCTATACTTTCTGTAAAATTCATCGTGAAGTTAGAGGTTGAGCGAAAATTATGCCCTATGTAAGATTAATCAGAACAAAATTTCCAATGAAAAAGGTCTCACGCATAACAGTGCTGCAACTAATGGTAGACATGATATCGAGGGGGCAAAATGTGACTTTCCTCAGTTTGGCCAAAAAAGGAAAAATATGTCTAATAAATCGCTACCCATGTATATCAGTGGTTTATATAGCATATATTTTTGGGGTATGTTGTATAATAGCAAACCCAGTAATGCTTCGTTGTTCCAAAATAAGTGTGGGAGTGAGATATGTGTTGCAATTCCTTCGTCTCTCCCACTTCCATATAACATTCCCTTACACCTTGTGATGATACTGCTGGCCCTCTCATCTCGAAGTTATCGTACGATACCGTCTGCGTCGGATGCGGAATCGTAAGGTTTAATAGTGATATATGTTGCATGTGAAGTTAGTTACAAACGAAATAGCCAGCCTAGGAATCAGTGTAGGACAGTGTCTCGGTGATACTGTAATTAGTAAACAAGTGATAATTTCATTAATTAAGAGATTCGTATATTTGCTTTCCAGACAGTTCCATAAACAATAGTTTTGTCATTGTACATTATTTCAAGAACTAGAGAGAAAAGACATGTAAAACAAGAAGTCATGAAAATAAATAGCATTGTATATATCTTAGGCTCATAAACAAGTTGGGTAGACCAGCTAATTGTGTTAATTAATGTAATAGTCGAGATTTGTATATTGTATTCCTTTGTATATATTGACTGACGTGAGATTTTGAACCTATTTTCAGATTTGTGAAGATATTTGTTAGTTCAATATATGTTAGGAACATGTATGATGTACTCATTAACGAATTAATTGACATTTAACATCTCACGTTGTAGTCATACACAAAGAACCGAATTTAAGACTTAAAAAGATATGTGCTATCTAAAATTATTCTATGTATAGTTTCCATTTTATTTTGTGATTATTTTTGCGTACATGAATTGTTTTACTGTTGTGTTCGGTAATAGTAAATTAGTATATTCAATTGTTATGAACACTGCATAATGTAATGTCATTATTGTCAACGCTATATATTTGCCTCACCGCCTTGCGTGGGGGAGTTCGAGTTTTAGTCGTTTGTCAAGTGCTCTGGAAGCTATGTCAGTCTGTTGTTTTAAAATGGAAGTTCTGTCAGCTAAGTTCTGTTGCATTGTATACGTTTTGAAGTTTTAATGTTTTGGTGGAGAAGTGAAAAATTGTACCTACGAGTATTTATTTCTACCACGACGCCCCAGGTGAATAATTTTGCAGCGAGCAGAACCCCCATACATCGTAATGTCGAAAAGATGAGTATCGTTTGGAAGTGGTAGAAAGAAATGTAATTACTTAAAAATCAAGTAAACATTAAAACCTTCATTTGTCCATTTCTATTTCTGTTCCCTCATGCATACTCCCTTCAAATATCTAATTATCTTAATAACGTTACCAGGATTTTCTTTCATAAAAACCTTGTCATTACAGTTATAAACCCAATAACGAAGAATCATTCAAATAAAAAAAAAGTTCAATGTTTGTAGAGCTTATGGGGTCATCAGTCCCTAAACTTACAAACTACTTATGAACTACCTTATAGCAAAGACGGCACAAACATCCATGCCCGAGATGGGATTCGAATCCTCGACCGCAGCGGCCGTGCAGACCGTGACTGGTACATCGCAGAGCGCTCGGCCACTGCAGCCGGCAATCATCCAAATAGATTGAGCTGTTCTGAAGTTACGAGGTTACATGCATGCGTGAATTTTCTGAATTTTCTAGTTTTACATGCCACTTTTCTTTCACACAAATCTTTCCCTAATAATTACAAATGCAAAAATCTATCTTGAACCATTCCCAAGTGATGAGGTTACGTGCATGAAACATTTTCTGGAATTTCCGAATTTTCTGGACAACCTTTCCAAACGTTTCTTTCATACAAGCCTAGTTCTAACATTTACAAATGCAGTAGGTTGAATCGTTCTCAAGTTATGAGGCCGCATACATACGGAAGATAAATTCTTGTATATAACGGTAAGTCAAACAAAATTAAAATATAGATTGTTTGGTATGGCTATGCCTTCACGCATCATTCATTAAAATGATTCAAAAATGTTCAAATGTTTGTATAGCTTATGGGACTTAACTACGGGGTCATCAGTCCCTAAACTTACATACTACTTATGAACTAGCTATCCTAAGGACGGCACAAATATCCATGCCCGAGGAGGGATTCGAACCCCCGACCGTAGTGGCCGTGCAGGCCGTGACTGGAGCGCCTCAGTCCCCTCGACCACCGCGGCTGGCTAAAATGATTCAGATACTGTTTTTTGTTTTCCTTAATATTCATTATTTCGGAAGGGGTAGGTGTTAACACATTCAACACTATGCCCGTACGCCATACGGGCATGCAAATTTTGGCCGTGTGGACGGCGCCCGTATCCCGCACGGGCGCCGCTTTTACGGTCGCTGACAGGTGTTTTTCACCGCACCAAATGGCTGGCGGCTGTAAGATGACTGCTGTAGTTCATATTTTGTTCACTAGATGAAGCAGCATTCGATGTGTTCTGTGTATCAGTTGTATAAAATACATTAGCTGTCGGAACTGTTGTGAAAAACAGAAAATGCTTACCAACAAGCTTCAAAACAAAGAAACTGTAGCAAAATGAAATGATATTTTTGAGGAATGGACCCATTCTAGCTCTGAAGTGCAAAAATAAGCGTGATGTATACTGCCTTTCTACAAAACATCAGGCTACCACACAAGACGTCCCAGTAAGTTCTAAAGATGGGATTTCAACAGTAATGAAACCAGACGTTGTAATTGACTATAATAAGAACAAGACTGGTGTAGATTTTAAACATGGCTGCAGGCAAGCAACGGTGGAACACGATCCAAAAGTCAACACAGTTTCAGCCGACCAGTTGCATAAAAATGGTTTACTTGCATAAACCTTGACCTAGGTTTCGGCAAAAGTAATTTTGCCTTCTTCAGAAGTATTACATAAGGCTCACATTAAAATAGTTGTTAAATAAAATGTGGCTGACTCGACCTGTGTGTGGCCGTGCTCCACAATTTTACGATGTAGATAGTGTTTTAAATTTTACTTTTTATTTTATTGACATGGAGTCAGCCACATTTTATTTAACAACTATTTAATGTGAGCCTTATGAAATACTTCTGAAGAAGGCAAAATAACTTTTGCCGAAACTTAGGTCAAGGTTTATGCATGTAAAACATTTGTATGCAACTGGTCTGGCTGAAACTGTGTTGACTTTTGGACTAGTGTAGATCGTGTGCATCAGCTATACAGTTACTACCCATTCGCATGAAAAACAATGACGTGGTGGAAGAAACTGTTCTTTCATGTTTTCCTAATGTCTGTCGTGAACAGTTTTATTTTGTACAAAGACGTCAGTAAACAGAACATCTCTCATGTGAACTTCATGAAAAACTTTAGCTTGACGTTGATAGAAAAAGGTGGAGGCTTTAGATCTGTATAGTCAACACCAAGCACTAGTCTGGATAGAAATTTTGGTCGTAACTTTCCAGAAAAAGTACCTCACACTGCCAACAAAGTAAATACTACACGGTATTGCAAAGTTTGCTCCGACAACGAAAAGAAAGAGACTGGCAAGCGGGTAAGAAAGGAAAGCAGATGGTGATGCAAAGACTGCAACGTACGACTCTGCGTACCTTAGGGCTTTCAGGATTACCACCTGAAAGTGAATTATGTGTAACATATATGTAATCATTTTATATAATAAAAATTGAATAAAAACTTATTGTGAACCAAATTCTTTTTATTACAAACACCAGAAATCATGTTATTAAATGTAAAAGTGTTTTCCGTGTGAAGGTTTCTCATGTTTTTTGGAATGTGGTACACCTCTACCAATGTAAGCATAAATATAAGCTTAAATTTTTCCTATTCTATAAAGGATGGCTTTTCAAATGATGCTAGAAATTTGGCTTTCTGCCTCTTAGTTACTGTACAGTTATTCGTTAACGTTACACAAAAATAGCCAGTTCATCTGCACAGTGTTGAAAATGTACTTAAACCGGAGATTGCGGTAATTATATAAAACGCAATATATGCTTTCAAGTTAAATCTATGTTCTTTATAAACAATGTGTATTTACAACTAATGAATATCGTTGGTTAATTAATACCGTACACTGAATACGTGTTATCAGTTTTATATATAGTGGCCTCTGACATCTTCATTAGGTAACAGATAGTATGTAGGCTAAATTTATTAGCTTTAGCTTAAACCAACACGTTCCAGTATTGTTCAGACCAGTTTCAACATGCTGTTCGACAAGAGATGGTCGAATGAACCTGAACACAGAAAAAGCTTATTGAATAAAAACGTACTTAACTTCAAAGTTATGATGAGACACAGAGATGTAAAGGCCAAAATCTTACTTCAATAGAAAAAGGTTGTCGCTCTGAAATTGGACACGAAAGGTTTATTTTTTCAACAGGGTTGGACCCGACCGGGGGTGGGAGTCGTCAGAGGGTGATGTTCATGTAATATTCGTCAGTTGCGATAAATGGCAGGTGTGCATGTCTGTTATCGATCAGCTTCCATATGAATTACTCAAGGACATATTATAGATTGCTGAATGTACATTACAGAGACTTATCTTCGTCACAATATATCTTTATAGCTAAAAATATGAACATAAATTTATCTTATTGTTATTACAAATCGCTCTGCAGCTGCAGTGCGTAAAACTGATATAATCACGTTGGAAATTACAGCCGTCAGGACAAACAACCTTCACGAATAGCTTAGAGTTCTCGTGTTCCCGAAAAATAAGCAAAAATAAATTCGAATGTCTACGTAGTATACTAAAGATCACCACGTAATTAGCCTTGAATACTAGGTTAAAATCAGGATCACGCACGTGATCTGGGTAAACGCAAAACGATTAACTTTAAGAACGTTCCACGCATTTTGGATTCTTTACTAGCACGAATATAACATCTCTGTAACATATGACTGTTACATGATTCTTCTAAGATTATGTTTTCTAATTCGCTTTCTGTTGTTAAACAGTGATTATTGAGTAACTTACATCTTTCTAAACTGTCAATTTCGACAAGGAGACTGTAGCACGAACCAGTGTTTTAATTTCGCGGTCCTGTTCCGGGTTGCGACACATCGACAGGGAAATGCAGTGGTACAATAATTCAACCACACTTCTGACTTCAGTTTGTAGCATAAAACAACAAGCAATGAAAAGAGATACAGATCTCTTCAGGAGCAGCTGCCATTGCCATTGCCTTTGTAAGTAAACCTGTATGTTCCATTTAATTATTATTATTTTTTGATAGTTATATATTGGAACTTTATTTTGACAGAGCGAAGGTTTAGTTGTTTTTTCGTAAACTTTTATTTTCGAATGTTTGAGTATTGCTCATGATGTATTTTTTCTAATAGTTGTCAAATGTGTGTAGAAAGGGCATGGAAATGAAATAATAACAATAATAATAATAATTATAATAGTTTATAATAATAATAGTTTCTATAACACACGCAAAAATATTCATCAGCTCCGACTTCTAATTTGACTGAGGTCACTCTTCCTTGCAAAAAAAAAAAAAAAAAAAAAAAAAAAAAATCTGAAATAATGTAAGCTGGCTGCACTGGAGGAGTGTGGATGTCCCTCGGCAGCTGCTGTAGTATGGTCGTCACAAGCAGTCACACAGCAGCAGGTGTGGCCGAACAGGTAGAGGCGCAGAATTTGCGACACACCCTGTGCCGGTCCCTTAGCATCCCGTATTTCTCACAAGTGTCGCCACGTTCAAGTTTGTCACAAGTGTCTACAACTCATGCTCTTAACGCGCTCTACAACCAGCGTGTGGAGGGGGAAGGTTTTTGGCGTGGCCTTAGGTTTCACTCTTGCTTCGACCACCGAAGTGAGTATATTGTGCAGTCATACTGAGGGGATGGCATGCTGTTAGAGCTTTGCTTTCTTTGTGATGAGGCAGTCTTGATTTATCAGTGATAGTTTTCTTGAGTAATTCTTTCGCCATGCGAGACGAACTGTTTCTTCATTTACAGAACTCGAGTAATTCAGTTTAAATTTAGTATTTGCATTCTCATTCCGGTCATGCTTTTGTGTCTGGTTCTTCTCAAGTTGGAATACATGAGTGTGGCCTCCAGCCTTCATGTAATCTTATTATATTCGAATTTCCTTGCTGTTTTTTAACTAACATTTCCATGTTGTGTCTGTATCCGCGAGTATGCTAAATATTTCTCAGATTTCCTGATTTAATTCCGTCTTTCCTGTCTTGGTATGACTGATTACACTACATGCTTTCATAATAGTATTTACTTCAGCCTTCAGCTGTGCTTTCTTCTATATGAAATCTTGCGCCTGCTTTCCTTGCTTATTCTAAATTAATTTATTTTTGTAAATCCTATGTAATTCACTGTGGTCACACACCACGTGGTACTTACGGATAGTATGCTACTGCCTCCCACACATGAGTTCGTTTGGTGCATAGTGTTATTTTAATTTGTCCTTCAAGGTACCACAATCTTGTTAAAACGCTGTCACCACTTCGTTTCGACACTGCTATCAAGTGTTGCTGCATGGGTTATGTGTTGCAAGCATTATGCTTCTGCCTGTTAGTGAATGAATGTGCTTTCCTTTATCCACTGTGTATTTGCAAATTTCCTCCCACATTACCTTTATATTCATAAAGGGCAGAAAGAATTTTACTATGGGTAGTAACTTCATGAGTTTAATTCGCCATTGTACAATGTGTGTGCTTTATTGTGCTTAATGTGGTCTCCCCACATTTATTTGCTTGTTCATTTTATTGAATACATGATGATTGAAAGTCTCAAACCTCTGCTTCGTAATTTCATGATCCCGCCCCATGTTTAATTACCTATTCCTTTTTTTTGTAACATTTATTTTGTGTTTGTTAAAACGTTGGCTGCTCCCTTAAGGAGTGAGAAGTTAGATATATTTCTGTTGTGCAAGTACTGTGGGCTCTCACAAAGTAATTTAGAGCAGCAGTGAGCATTTTAACTTGCGTTTGCAGATCTCAACTGCCCGAGACCTCACTTAGAAACCTAACAAGTTACTTTCAATGTTCAAAATTAAGTAAATTTTTCCTTGATTTTAATCTTGCCACCACTGCCCGATCTCCGGACAGGGGATGTCTTCTATCCTTGCACTGTCTGCTTCTTTCAGCCACCGCCAACATTTGCCTTTTGGTCTGGGGGGGGGGGGGGGCTATTTCATAACATAATGGAGATCACGGTTTGTAGGCTTCAGGCATCCCATAATTAATCGTCATGGTATGAGTTGCTAAGTTTGCGGATTATACCATTCTTCGTGTTGATTTTTCTACATGTTTCTTGTAGGACAGTGTTCGATCTAACGTGACTCCTTGATAAACTGTGTTTGGGCAATGTTTAAGGGCAGGGAGTGAAAATATGCATTAGGCAGTATGGGCAGTTGATCGATCATCTAAGATCCTAAATTTCCATTGAGAACCAGTGAGACGGTATTTGCTTTCAGGTTAGTTCCTACTGAAGGATTGTGGGGCCATTTATAGTTCACGAAACTTTCACCAGTGAACAGAGTTCAGAAATCGTTTCGTTCTCGAGATACTGGTAACCTGGAAGCTTAAAATTAACTACCCTCAGATACAGTGGGTTTTCAAAAAAACATGTTTCTACAAAAAAAATGCGTATTTTTTCACATAGAATATGAATAGGGAGTAAAAAACGAAGGGTTACCATTTGAAAAAAAAAATCTTGACCTTGGTTTGACCTTGAAAACAGACTGCAAGGTCATTTCGAGATAAGCATTCCATGAAACCCTTCAAACCTTACAACTTTTACTTCAGACATTTTTGGCAGAATTGGGTCGCTATTAGATATTAGCAGGCATAGAGTAAAATGGGACACCCTGTATATCTATTTTACAGATACCTTAATAAACTCATCCGATTGTAGTTGACTGCAAGTATACAAGGCTCAACTTTGAAGTATTACTTTGAAGTATTAAAATTCCAAGATTGCAATTTATTTTTCTGATGACCGGTTTCGACACCCTTAGGGTATCATCATCTGGTCACTTGTGTTCTATGTTTTCGTTTCGTGAAGGCGCATGACATTAAAATGGTACGTCAATCATAAACCATTTAACTTTGACAAATGGTACATCACACATAAAATGGTTAAAGTACTTAAAAAACATTATCCATTATGTTGACAACAGTTACACGCTGGCGGCAGAACAGCCAGGACAGCCCAGCCCAGCCAAGTCCAGCACTGGCCAAATGGGCTACATTTTGTTCCAAAGAGGACCTACATCAGGTTGAAACCGGTCAATGAAAACCGTTTCCTGTGGTCGTTTCTAAACATGTGTGTTTGTCTACACATAGGTGGATAGAGGAATGCAGCAGCTGAGTAATGGAGTACACACACATTGAGAGGTCAGTGAGCGTTTATTGGGTTGTGGAACTGGTACAGCCAGTCGTTGCCCTGGTCGTCGGGCCTGGTGCAGCGCGGCAGCTTGCAGCAGGGCGCCCTGATGCAGTACACCTGGTGCGGCACGCAGCTCTCCCCAGGGCCGCACTGGTGGTCGATGCACGGGTCGTCACACTGCAACACAAAGCGGGCAGGCGTCAGGCGGGCTGCTCTAGTGGCACTGATCAGGTTCTGAAACTCTAGAGGCTCTGAAAATGGGAACGTACAAAAGTGACAGGCTAACAATGGACCAGTCGGAGACAAGACAGATGAAGACACATACAATTGGTAAAACAAAGGAAGGAACATAACTAAAACTGGACAGCAGAGTACCACGGCTGGCTGATCACAAAGATGAAACAGGATGAGCCAGCCATACTGCACACACTAAGAACTTCTAGGTATTTCACATAAGGGTCTCTAAAAGCCTTTTAAAAGTGCTGGATTGGTGGTGGCCTAAAACAGCAGGCCACAGCGCCCATTACTAGATAGAGTCGTAAAAACCAGCCGCGCGAATAAAACTTAAAAACTGCGTTAGCCATAGAGGCGTCGTCGCCTAAAACTAAGGGTAGCGCGTCTGGGAGATTAAAAGATTGCCGCAAATTGGCTAAAATCGGACAGTCCATCAAAAGATGGGCCACTGTCATTACCACACCACATCGACACACGGGCGGGGACTCACGACGAAGGACATAGCCGTGGGTTAACCATGTGTGCCCAATACGGAGGCGGCAGAGGACAACCGACTCCCGGCGGATCGGCCGCAGGGAAGATTTCCAGGGCTGTGGACAGCTTCATTGCCCGAAGCTTGTTTGGTGCATTCGGCATAGCCCACTCGGCGCTCCAAGCCTCGCGCACCATCCGGTAAAATACCAATTTCAAATCAGGTTCTATTATGCCAATAGCTAGAGCTGGTGCCATAGTGGTCTGCTTGGCTAATCGATCGACATGTTCATTCCCTATGATGCGACGTGGCCCGGGGTCCACACAAAGAGCACAGATCGGCCTGATTGGCATAGAGAGTGAACAGTATCTTGAATCGACCTCACCAATGGCTGGTGAGGGAAACACTGGTTGATCGCTTGTAAGCCACTCAGGGAGTCAGAACAGATGACAAATGACCCCTGGGGCACGCTTTGAAGTGTTGCAGAGACCTAAGAATGGCGACCAGTTCGGCAGAGAAAATGGTACTGTCACAGAAAATACTGTTCCACATGGTCGTCATGCAGAACCGCATACCCAGCATGGCCATCTACTATGGAACCATCTGTGTAGACGGCTTTTGCGGCATGGAACGAGTCGAGGAGTTATAGAAACTGGTGACGGAGATGTCTAGCGGAAACTGAGTCCTTCGACTTACAGGACAGATCAAGACGGAGCTGCAAATCGAGGAATAGACCAAGGAGGGTTTCGAAAGGAATAGTGGAATGTGGTAGAGAGTGGAGAGGATGCGAGGGACGAAAGAAGGAGTGTAAGGTTATTTACAACTCGTACAAAAACCAGACAGCGGTTGTCAGAGTTGAAGGGCATGAAAGGGATGTAATAGTTGGGAAGGGAGTAAGACAGGGTTGTAGCCTTTCTCCAATGTTATTAAATTTGTACAATGAGCGATCTACAAAGGAAAGCAAGGAGAAATTTGCAGAAGGAATTAAAGTTCAGGGTGAAGAAATAAAAACATTGCGTTTTGCCGATAACATTGTAATTCTTGCAGAGACAGGAAAGGACCTGGAACAGCAGTTGAACGGAATGGAGAGTGTGCTGAAAGGTGCGTAAAAGATGAACGTTATCAAGAGCAAAACTAGGGTAATGGAGTGCAGTCTAAGGAAATCAGCTGATGCCGAAGGAATTGGATTAGATAACGAAACAATAAAGGAGGTAGATGCGTTTTGTTACTTGGGCAGTAAAATAACAAATGATGGTCGCAAAACAGAGGATATAAAATGCAGACTGGCAATGGGTAGAAAAGCGTTTTTGAGAAAGGGTAATTTGTTAACATGGAATATTGATTTAAGCCTAAGGAAGTCCATTCTGAAGGTATTTGTGTGGAGTGTTGCCTTCTATGGGAGTGAAACATGGACGATAAACAGTGCGGACAGGAAGAGGATAGAGGCTTTTGAAATGTGGTGCTACAGAATAATGCTAAAGATTAGATAGGTGGATCGCATAACTAATGAGGTGGTACTGAACAGAATTGGGGAGAAAAGGAATTTATGGCATACCTTGACTAAAAGAAGGGATCGATTGGTAGGACACATTCTTAGACGTCAAGAAATCGTGAATTTAGCGTTGGAGGGAAGTGTTTGGGTTTAAAACCGCAGAGTAAGACCAAGAGGTGGATACAGTAAGCAGATCCAGACAGATGTAGGTTGCCGGTCTTATGTGGAGTTGAAAATGCTTGCTCGGATAGGGTATTGTGGAAAGCTGCATCAAACCAGTCTCAGGACCCAAGACCATAACAACAACAAAACTTACAAATGGGGATTTTTTTATTTTTTATTTTTATTTTATTTTTAGAAAGTACTGTTCTGAAATTCAGGTTTTGAAAACATGACATCTTTTAATCAAAACCTTAAAATCACCATGTTCAATATAAACAGCAGCTGTCATACATTGTCAAGTGGACATGTCAGGCACAGTGTTAGCAGACGTAGGGAATTTTCCCTACACGTAGGTACTTTTAAGAATTAAAATCATGTAGGGAATTTTCATACAAAAGTCCCCAACGCGTAGGTACTTCGGTAAAATTTTACAATCACCGACACAGGCCTAGCGGGTAATGTTGGCGGCAGAACAGTTGTCAGCACGCCAGAATGAAGCAGACCAATTGTGGCAAAGTTTGAAGTAGCCAATGATATTTTAGACGGCATAGTTGTTTTATGTTCATAGTAATCAATATTAATTTGAAAACTTTGTTTCAGACATTTTAAAATTGTTGTGAAATATGATTTCAATGTATATCAGTGAAATGAAGAGTCGGTTTGGAGATAAAGTTAGAAAATGTCAGCACAAGGAAAATTCATTGTTTCAATGAACGGAGTCGTTTTATTACCTTGACTAGGCTTATTTATTTACGTCAGGACGATGTACTAGTTAGTACTTGTAAATGAGAAGATGCTGACAAGAAAAGGCTAAAAAATTTGCGACAGCCTACATTATAATGAACAAAGCGCTAGATATTCGTTGACTACATAGCATTACTCTTTGAAAATCGAATCATGTAGAGTGAAAGACATTCTTTTTTCTGCTGACCGTGAACTAAATAATTACTGCTGTTACTACTCTATGGTTCGTAGTGTCTCGGTGTATCCTTGTCTGCTCAATAGATCAGTTATCCTCGTGTAACAGCGGCCTATTTGGGTAAACTAATTAATGCTGTTTCTCTCTATGGTTGATAGGTTCTTGATGTACCCTTGTCCGATCGATAAATCAGTAATCCTCTTGTAACAGAGCACTTGGAATTCGCGGCATAATCTACACTTGACTCCATAATCAGTAACGATCAGTCACTGGAAAAAACATATGTAGCAAGTGAAGCATGGAGCCAAATATTTATTTTTCAAAATTGTAACATGTCACATCAACAACTGGTTAACCTCTGATGGTTAGACTCCTGGATTCAGCCCCTCCCAGACCCAAATCCTGGCTATGCCCCTGATGTAGGGGCATTAATGAGGTGGTAGGGAGAAAGTAGGGAAAACGTAGGTACATTTTCGTGAGACTGTAGGTATTTTCTCTCTCTGCCATCTGGCAACACTGGTCAGGCATGGCCTACATCTCGCGCCTCGCAGGCGGAGTAAAGTGTAGTTGACTGCGCCGTCCGCGACAGTCCTGTGAAGCTGGCACCCCTTTTTTGGAAAATGTACATTTTTTCAGAGTTATAGGCAGATATGTAATAGTTCTGGAGTTCTCTGTACAAAATTTAAATAGTTCTACAAAATTTCGCCGAAAAAATACGAAAAATTACCACAAAATTTAGTTTTTTCAAAATAATTTTTTGCCTAATTGTACAAACATAGTTCTGATCACAGTTCTGAATAGCTCTCAAAGAGTTCTACAGGAAATCCGGTTGACATTTTTCTGTGCAGATTATACTTCATGAGATAATTGCAATAATGGGGAATCCATTTACACGCTACTGTGAAGTTGGCATCCCTTTTCTCAAAAATGTGCATTTTTTTCAGAGTTCTAGGCAGATATGCAATAGTTCTGGAGTTCTCTGTACAAAATTTAAATAGTTCTGCACAAATTCGCGCAAAAATTACAAAAAATTATAACAAATTTTAGTTTTTTCCAAATAATTATTTGCCTACAAGCGTAAACATAGTTCTGATCACAACTCTAAATAGCTCTCAAAGAGTTCTGCAGAAAAACCTAATTATATTTTTTTGCCCAGGTAAAGATATCCTTTCAATCTACAGCCAACCTTCTTATCACTTAGTACTGCGCGCAGTTTCCTCCAGTTCATCCATCCACTGTTCATCATGTGCTGTATTTCGGCCTCCAGTCTTCCATCACTTTGCATGTAGGACCCTAGGTATTTCTTGCCCAGCGTCAGTTTTTCTCCTTGCAGGATAATATACAGATTTTTTGCATTCTTTGTACACATATACTTTCTTTTCACCACGCTAATTCTCATTCCCCTTTTCTTTAGAGTTTTTCTCCACTGTTCGAGATTGTCTTGAAGTGCCTCCTGGGTGGGTTCACAGATTACAACATCATTGGCAAACATCATTCTCTAAGGTGCTTTTTTTTCACTGGAAATGCCTTTGTTGCACCTGCACTGCTCCTGACTTGTGCCATTGCACCTTGATATATGACTTATCAAGATCGATAAAGGCCATATTCAGTTCGACTTGTACTTCTCTGTGTCTCTCCATCAGTTGCCTTAGTGCAAATATTGTGTCGATTGTTTCCCAGATCTTCATTGTGTGGGACATAAGTTTTATCCCGTTATAATTGCCACAGTTTTGGATATATGAGAACCTTTGGTTGTTTTCTATCTTTGGGATCAGTAATGAGTTAAGTACTTGAAAATGGGCTTATAACCCCAAAACCTAGGTCGTACTGCACCAATAAAGTTTGTGAAACAAGGTTTAAAAAGTTTTTCTTTTAGTGTAACCAATATACTACTTTTCCACACATGCGGCATTCTTTCTCCTTTCCAGATCTTCTGCATTAGATCCCTGTTCACCCAGACTTTTTCATGCTTCTATTGGGATTTGGTCTGCCCCTATGCCCGCCCCCTTCCTATTTTTAATTTTCTTCATCGTATGTCCGACTTCTTACCTACTTATAGTTTGGGTCATTCCTTTATTTATATCTCCATCCTCAAACTTCTCTCGTACATTTTCTTCATTCAATAGTTTTTCAAAGTGGTCCCACCACCTATTCAGAATTTTCTCAATGTCGTTTAATGCTACACCTGATTAATCCTTTATCTGCCTCACTGTTATGTCCTTGGTTGCTATATCTCTTTCTTTAGTAATCATTAGGAGTTGCCTGCCGTCCTGTCTTCTTTCCAGCTGTTCATGCGGCTCTCCCGTTGCCTCAGCCTTTCCTATTGTCACTGCTCTTTTTACCATCTTTTTTACAGTATTGTAGGTTCCCTATTCTCCTGTCTTCCTGTTAAATGCTATTGTTTCTTTTGCATCTTTCTTCACTTTCATCGCTTTCTGGGCCTCCTCATTCCACCACCATGCCTCCTTATCTTTTGGTGGTCCCTTTTCTGTTGTTACATCCAATACGTCTTATCCCACTTTTGTATTAGCATTACTATTTTTACGACAAAAGAGGCTGCATCATGCAGATTGGCGTCACTCAAACGAACCGTTTTATTGGGCTTTCAAATTATTGAAATTCATTTTCGTTGTTTTCTTTAAATTCATGAGGGAAAAGCATGTTATGCGCATAAAACGACATAATTAACTGAAACTTCCTGGCAGATTGAAATTGTGTAGCAGAACCGGGACTCGTGCCTGGGACCTTTGCCGTTTGCAGGCAAGCGCTCAACCACTGAGCTATCCCGACACGACTCACGCTCCGTC
The DNA here is from genome assembly GCA_026315105.1 of Locusta migratoria. NCBI lineage: Eukaryota > Metazoa > Arthropoda > Insecta > Orthoptera > Acrididae > Locusta > Locusta migratoria. The sequence goes on from CM048748.1 coordinate 402,919,931, forward strand.
CTCACAACTTAACTTCTGCCAGTACCTCGCCTCGTACTTTCCAAACTTCACAGAAGTTCTCCTGCGAACGTTGCAGGACTATCACTCCTTGAAGAAAGGATATGGTGGAGCCATGGCTTAGCCACAGGCAAAAGGATGTTTCCAGAATGGAGTGTGCGTTGATATGAAACTTCCTGGCAGATTAAAATTGTGTGTCGGAACCGGGACTCGAACCTGGAACCTTTGCCTTTCGCAGACAAGCGCTCTACCACTGAGCTATTCCGACACGACTATCGGTCCGTCTTCACAACTTTACTTCTGCCAGTACCTCGTCTCCTACTTTCCAAACTTCCCAGAAGGCGAAAGGCAAAGGTCCCAGGTTCGAGTCCCGGTTCCGGTACACAATTTAATCTACCAGGACATTCTGGAAACATCCCTTAGGCTGTGGCTAAGCCATGTCTCCACCATACCCTTTCTTCCAAGAGTGCTAGTCCTGCTAGGTTCGGAGGAGAGCTTCTGAGAAGTTTGGAAAGTAGGAGGGGAGGTACTGGCAGAAGTAAAGTTGTGAGGACGGACCATGAGTCGTGTCGGGATAGCCCAGTGGTAGAGCGCATGCCCACGATAGGAAAATGTCCCAGGTTTGAGTCCCGGTTCCGGCACAAAATTTTAATTTGGCTGCAAGTTTCGTATCAGCGCACGCGCCGCTGCAGAGTGAAAGTTTCATTTTGGTGACATAATTAACTATTTAAGATTTCCACAAACCAGTGAAATACCCTATTATATCGTACAAAATAAAAATAAATGAAGAAATCAATCGCTTGCCAGTGATGTCAGTTCAACAGTAGATTAGAGCCACATCAGTACAACCATTCATTTCATTAAGCCCATATTACTATAGTTCTGTTACCTTGTTTAGCTGAGCCGTAGCGACAGCTGACAGCACCAGCGAAATGAAGAGAACTTTCAGCAGGACAGCCATGATGTGTAGCAAATATTTACTGTAAAAGATAAGACATATTATTGTACTTCCTTTTTCCCTGGACTCTCTGAGTGAAGGTCAAGACAGAATTGTATACGGAATGTGAGGAACTATGAAGGTAAATCGAAAAATAGCAACGCGTTATTTTCATGAATGTAATAAAAGTATTTACAGTGACAATAAATTGTAACATGACAAGTGCAAATGTTTCGCGACATTAGTGGTCAGTGACGTAAAGTGGAAATAAGTAAGAGCTTTATCCGCTGTTTGTTCTTAGACGAAAACAGACTGTGGTCTTAATTATAACCGTAGATATGGTTGCTGGAATGACAAAAATGTCAGGCAAAACGAAAGTGAAGAACCGAAGATATCGTACAACAAACCGATTAAAGCATATAAAACAAGGGCAGAAGAATATCTCGTTCGAGAATAAATAAAGGGAATTTTGAGACTTTATGACAAATATGTAGATGAATATCTTTCCCTTAAAACAAAAATGAAGGAAATCTGTCGGATAGAACGGCCTGGCCTACTGACTTTAGTTTTCAGTTTTTTAAGTATATAAGATGACTGATTTGTAATACATTTGTTCAATGCTGAACAAGTTTGACAATCCACAAAAGAAATATTTTCAATTATTTCACACTTATTTAGCTGTTTTGAAAAGTTGATAAAAAGGTCTGTAAAGACAAGGCACCAAACTGCTGAGACCATCGGTCACTAGAATTGCAAACTACTTGACGTAACTTTAACTTACTGTAAGTACACACACACACACACACACACACACAGCACACACACACACACACACACACACAGACACCCATGCCCAAGGGAGGTCTCGAACCTCCTACGGGATTGGTCACGCAATCCCTGATATGTCGCCTCAGACCCACAGACATAATGTTCAGACAGCATGGCCATTCCTGAGTGGCTGCATTGTTGAAACAATGGTAAATACTTAGTCGTGGTAATACAGTCTTCCAACAATCTGCTGAAAAATATGCGAAATAATTATGTTCTCCTCAGGTTTTCCCGTGTGCATACGTTTTCTGTTATATGAATGTGGAGTACGTTGCTCTTTCTTTCTGGTCTCTATAACGGCCTGATTTAGAGTTCGCCAGCGTGCAGTTTAAGTGTTGTGCGTAGGTAGCGTCAGGGATTGTCAAGTACAGGATGCAGCGCGGTAAGTTGATGATTTGACAATGAAATTAAAAAAAAATAATGAATACTAAGAAAGTTACATTTTTATTTTTCTCATACTGAACAACAATGGAAGTTTTCAGTTACATGTTTTAAACAGTCTCTCTGTCAAATGTCTACCTTCATGCTATACAAACACAACAGCAATCGTTTTCTGAAATGCTCATGCACTTTTTTCAAGCATGTCTTCTGGTTTTGCAGCAGGGTTTTCTACATCTACATCTACATACATACTCCGCAATTCACCGTAAGGTGCGTGGCGGAGGGTACACCGTACCACTACTAGGCATTTCCTTTCCTATTCCACTCCCAAATTGAACGAGGAAAAAAAGAATGCCTATATGCCTCCGTACGAGCCCTAATTTCTCTTATCTTGTCTTTGTGATCTTTACGCGAAATGTAAGTAGGCGGCAGCAAGATCGTACTACACTCAGCTTCAAATTCCGGCCCTGTAAATTTACTTAACAGAACATATCCTGTATTCAAATGTTATGAATTTTCTCAAACAGAATGGTCTATTGCCTCAAGGTCAACACGGACTTAGAAAATATCGTTCATGCGAAACACAATTAGCTTTTTACTCACATGAAGTGATGAGTGCTATCGACAAGGGTTCGCAAATCAATTCCGTATTTCTTGATTTCCAGAAGGCTTTTGACATCGTATCTCACAAACGGCTTTTCATTAAACTGCGCGGTTATGGAATATCGCCCCAAATTTGCGACTGGATAGGGGATTTCCTGTCAGAGTGGACACAGTTTGTAGTGATAGATGGTAAGGCATCGACTAAAACAGAAGTGATATAGGCCGTTCAAGATGGTAGTGTTGTTGGTCCTCTGCTGTTCCTTATTTACATAAACGATTAAGGGGAAAATCTAAGTAGCTCTCTTAGGTTGTTTGACGCCGTCATTTACCGTCTAGTAAAATCATCTGAAGATCAAAATCAGCTGCAGAACGATCTGAATAAGATATCACTATGGTGTAAAAATTGGCAATTGACTCTAAATAATAAGAAGTGTGAAATCGTCCACGTGAGTACGAAAATAAATCCGTTAAACTTTGTTTATAAGATAAATCAATTAAAAGTGAAGGCCGTAAACTTCACAAAGTACCTAGGAATTACTATTACTTCAGACTTAAACTGGAAAGAACACGTAGATAATGTCGTGGGAAAGGCGAACCAGAGACTGCGTTTTATTAGCAGAACCCTTAAAAGATCGAAGAGAACTACTAAACAAACTGCATACACTACGCTTGTCCGTCCTTTTTTTTGATTATTGCTGCCCAGTGTGGGATCCTTATCAGGTGGGTTTGACGCAGGACATCGAAAGAGTCCAAAGAAGGGCACCTCGTTTTGTATTGTCACGATACAGGGGAGACAGCGTTACGGAAATTATACAGGATCTGGGATGGGAATCATTACAACGACGGCGCTTATCGCTGTGACGTGGGCTACTTACGAAACTCCAATCGCCAACATTCTCCTCCGAATGCGAAAATATATTGTTGACTCCCTCCCACTTACACAGTGTGAGACGGGGGCTATAATTAGTCTATTTTTCATACTAACCTTGTGTTACTGTACCTTTCTCTTTACGCTAATTATTGAAATATGTAACATTTTTCTTTGTAGATCATTATGTATTTTTATTTCTGTTCCTTTGGGGACACATCAGGGGTGATGGGCTCCTGGGATTGTCATCTAATTTATTTTTTGTATGATTAATTATAATAAATTGATTTTAAGCAGATCGTCTTTCATTTAAGAACATCCCTTTTTCACTATTTTGGAAGGGAAACAGAATAGTTAAATTCCAATAATTTTTTCAAGTACATTTTTGTTTGTTTGGTCCAACTGATACATTGCAATCGAGTAGGAATATTTATTATATGTTTGAAAATATGATCACATCATAGCTGATAAGTAACATTTCCATTTTCCATATTTTGGAGAAATATGGTGGCGACCCAAGATAATTAATTGCTGTCTTAATTCCTAACCAAGGACATAGTTCACACCTGACAACTCGAGTCAAAGGATATCGACCTACGTTACAATAGGTAGAAATGATCATCAGAATAAAATATGAGAAATCAGAGCTCGAACGGAGAGATTCGGGTGTTCTTTCTTCCCGCGCGTTATTCGAGAATGGAATGGAAGATAAATAGGATAAAGGTGGGTTGAAGAACCCCCTGCTAGGCACTTAAATCTGATTTGCAGAGTATCCCATGTAGATGTAGATTAATGCAATTTCAGTTTAAATGTTGTTCTTTTAAGTGTTCCAGGGTGTTGCGACAGTTGAAAATCACCTTCGAATGTAGGTAACCCCAAAGAAAAAAAGGAAAAAAAAAAAAAAAAACGCATGGGGCTAACACGCAGAGGACGCTTACTGATCATCGCCGAATTCGTCCAAATTTATGGTACACGTAGGTTGGACGTGGTGAGACACGAAAGTGCCCCAAGTGTGAACTCCAGATGGCCAAACGGTTAGGAAATAAATGGAATTTTGATACAGATTTCTTACCATATGATTCTTATTAATTGTTCCAGTGAGAATCTGTTTACGAAGTTGTGTTTAGATCAGCTGTAAGAGATTGGGTTCGTACTGAAAGGGTCGCGTTTGTTTGCTGACGTTGCACCACGGTCTTTTGTTTGTTCGCAGGAACTGTTTGACGATATTGACTGTATGCGTACGAGCTTTGCCGTGCAACTTCACCAGCCACCATATTAGCTGGATATCAGTCCTCCAGACTTCTTCCTATTCCGTCGACTCAGGGTATGAAATTTTACTATATTTCCTGACACCATCGCAACTGTATCGCGAATACAGTTAGAAATTGTGAAGTAATAAATAGTAATGACATGTCCCATGCGACATTTATAATGAATAAACAGCCGAAAAGTAATAAACGGTTTTCTTTTCATCCTTTTGTAGCGATTGTCAGCTAGAAGAAGTTTCGTAAATCTTTAAAATTGTGTGTAAAGTGTAAAGTGTGTTACAAGTCGGTAAGTGTACTCCTTCTGCAATAATGGCTGAATAAAGTCTGGTCACTCATGCGTTGTAGAATAACCGTTTTTCATCCGCACACCTTTGGAACGTAGGTGGTTCTTGCACCCATAACGACTACTGGCCATGAATGACAGTAGATGACAGTAGTTGAAATAAGTATTGCACACACACACACACACACACACACACACACACACACACACACACACACACACACACACACACACACATATATATATATATATATATATATATATATATATATATATATATATATATATATATATATATTTTAATGAGCGTGGATTGTGTTCAGTAAGGATGAAGGTAAATTTTTCCAGACGTTTGAAGTCCCTAGTCACATTCTGTGAATGTCTCGATAAATAATTAACTATTTAGGAGTATGCGAAGTAATTTATTTATCGGAATGGTTAATTGTTTAAATTATTACACTAATAGATTTCCAGCTTAAGATTAAGTGTATTCCTGGCTTTTCCTTTTCTGTATGTTTGTAACATATAGTTCAATTTTTAATATTGTAATTGTACTACCACAGTAGAGACAAAGATGACATTTCCTATGTGCTTAAATTCAAGTGTAAACGAGTAACACATCTTTCAAGTCAGTATCTAGAAATTATAACTTCTTTGATAAAAAAAAACCAGTAAAGACTAAAGGTGGCCTTGTAAGCCGAAGACCGGTTACCGAATTAAAATAAACTTGTCGAATATACACAAAATTTTTGATTCACATTTTCAGTTTCCTGTTGGGGGAATATAGACCATTATTGATAAGGTGGCTGTTCTTTGGGAAATATCGGAAAGAATAGACACCATATCAATAACTTAACGAATCTCTGCACGCAGATAGTGGAACAAAGGTACATGGTGATGGAGGTAACTGTATAGTCGTCAACATTTGCACGAGATAGCAATAAGAACAAAAGAACACTAAGAGGAAAAGGGGATGTGACGTGTTTGGAATAGGCATTATCTTAGAGCATTTCCACTCTACAGCAAATGTAGCGCGCAGTGAATACGTACAACGGAGGGAAAGGATGTAAATTCGTTTGAGGGAACAATACAATGTATTCCATTCAACGGTGGGCACCTATCGTGAAAAACGCAGTGTGATTTTGCATCGTATTCCACAGAAAGGTCACAGTGACCGTTACCACAGTGATATCACCGTAATTACCTCATAAATCGAGCAGTATAGATAACCCGCATGGGGTGCAGAGCTGTTTCTTTGAGGAAAGTGAGTTGTTCACTGTACATTCGACCTTCCATTTCGTAGATATCTTTACACGGAGATCAAAAAATTCCAAGTGAATGGCAATGAGACATCTATTTTACATTGCAAATTTCAGTTTTCATGTTTCTTAAAGAGCCCGTAAATGGAGTCCTAGAAACGAGAATGTGCAGATGATAGTTCTCTTTGTGTCAAGAGAATAAATATAAACACTCTTGGAATAATGGACGACATAAGCTGAAAATCGATGCTTCCAGACCTTTAAGAAGTCGAAGTCGCTTTAGTTACAACTGCAAGTCTTAAGAAGGGGATTATGTTTCCGAAATCAGTATATGAAACATGTTTATGCTGTTTTAAAAACATATGAATTAACTGTTGGTGTCACGGGCAAAGTAGTAAATTATAACAAAGTTATAATCTACGTATTTAATTTTTTTTACGACTAGTTGTAATAAATGGTTCAAAAGTTTGGATCATGACGACGTAGTGGAGAATGAAGATAGTCCCTAACAATAAAGTTCAGTGACGAACTATGAGCTGCAGTTACCGTACTGTCCTTCCAATTAGTCGCCTCCCATAACTATACACCGTTGAACTCTGCGATATATGTTCTGGAAACTTTGCACGAATTCTTCCTTTCGGATGGTGTTCAGAAACCTCGTCACGTTTCGTTGGATGTCAGGAACATCGTCCTCTTTCCTTTGAAAGCGAATTGTAGTCGACAGAATAGGATGAATAGTGGATTGAGATCCTGCGAGTATGGTGGATGTGCAAGTTGCACAACGCTCGCCCACACACCGAAAATATGGTTATATCCTGGCGATTGATCGAGGTTACACACCAACTACAAAAAACCATAAATAACTTTATATCTCTTTATGGAGTATCGTCAATGTGCAGTGTTTCAGTGGATTTCAGTTTTTGATAAACACCATGAAAAATTGGAGGAATATATGGCATTAGTGTCATGAGATCTTTTAACGTCGGGGGTGATATAGGTCGTCTGTGTGGATAGAGCAGTGGTATTTACTCAAGAAGTGTACTCATATAAGGATGATCAACTATGGAACCTCCCATGTTTTTGAGAAAAGACCGCGCATCTTCTGGAAGAGGGATACAGAAGCAACAATTACATTTTTGAACAATATGTTCTTCCTTATAACTGATAAACGAATCTGTAACACTTCTGTGTTGGTACGTCTGCAACTGAAATAGGGGACAACATCGGAAAGTGGCACAGCTCCTCCTCTCACTCAAAATGAACGCAAGGGCGCATTCAAGAATTTACAGAAAGCATTTAGAGAAAGAGCGGGAGCTGTGCCTTGTGCTTCTTGTTCACAGAGTACACGGTATATGGCAAGGGCGTACTGAATATAACCAAAGTTCCATTTTTCATGCTAGGTGGCATAGCCCCTTTCTCACTAGACCCCTCAATTTATCCGGGTGAAAACGGAATTATGATATCTGAAGCAGATCTGGAAATGTGCCCCACTGTAAGTAAACGCCTTGTAAACCTCAAGTAAAGAGTTGAGACAGCAAAATATCGTACTGTATCACACGCAAATTACGATTGTAACCAATATCTGAATAAAATATGTGTAATGGGTATATCATTTCACCTGATCTATTAATTGTTTTGAGCAGTTTATAGTCAATGAAAGTTGCAACGAGAAAACAGGAATCTGTGTTGCGAGCAAGAGAGAAGAAAGTATAATATTAGCAGATGAAACTAGGGCAAAAAGTACAAGGAACAAATGTTAATTGACCTCAGTCCCATACTAGGAGGAAATGTAATGATAATTAAGAATAAGAAGTCCGAAAACATGATAAATAGAGAGGAGGTAGAAGATGTCTTAATATGGGTGTGGAGGGATGGGGGAGCCACGGTGGAATAGACGTGCGCACTGAGGCGCCGTGCTGCGGTGCGCGCGGCCATTCGCCGTCGGGGGTTCGAATCCTCCCTGGGTCATGGGTGTGTGTGTTGTCCTTAGGTTAGTTTACCTTAGTTTAAGTAGTTTTTAAGCTACGGACTGATGACCACGAAGTTTGGTCCGAAAGATTTAGAAACAAAACAACATTTTGAATACGGGGAAGTTTGATGAGTTTGATATTTACAACACAAAAATTATGAGAAGAATTGGTATGCGAAATGAAACTTTAAAGGTAAATTGTCTGGAGCATTACACTGTATGGGGAAGAGACTTGGATATTACCAAAAGAAGATAAAACAAGGTTAGAAACAAGAATAGAACAACTGAAATAGGAAGACCTGCTAAATAATGATGAGGTATCAAGGCGAGATGGAGAAGAACGAATTGGAAATCGTTAAGGAGACAAAATAAGTGTTTGAGGAGGAGCTGTGCCCTAAACGAAGGAACAGAATGAAGGAAGTGGAAGTGGAAGGAAATCATGCTGGAGAACATCTAAGAAAAGATACACGCGGGCAAGAGAAGCAAAAGTGAAAGAGGTTTATTAATGAGATAAAAAGAGCCATAAGGCGGAATACACGTGATTGTGGTAATTATTTGATGTGGAAATGTAAAATCGGTAAGCGGATGAATGGTTTCTATCCACTCATTCGTTGATCATTCTGGGATGGTGATAGAACAGAATGAAGGCCGAAGTGATTCACGCAGGAGGACGAAGCAAACATACCTTCATTTGACGGTCTCACTAATTCCAAAATGGACGACATAGTAATAGGCACAGCTGGTGTAGAGAAGCAGCTGAGAGAGTTGAAAACAAACAAGTCGCCAAGTTCAGATGGGGTACAAATGCGGTTTTACAAAGAGTACTCGGCTGCATTGGCCCCTTACTTAGCTTGGATTTATCGCGTATCTTCGATCCATCGCGAAGTACCAAGACACAGCATTGGTAACTCCCGTGTATAAAAATGCAATAGAACGGACCCACGAAATTACAGACCTATATCATTAACATCATTAGCTGTAGAATTCTTGAACATATTCTCAGTTCTAGTACAGTAAATTTCCTTGAGACGGGAAAGTTCAAATGTTTGTATAGCTTATGGGACTTAACTACGGGGTCATCAGTCCCTAAACTTACAAACTATTATGAACTAACTAATTCTAAAGGACGGCACAAATAACCATGCCCGAGGGGGGACTTGAACCCTCGACCGTAGTGGCCGTGCAGACCGTGACTGGAGCGCCTCAGTCCCCTCGGCCACCGAGGCCGGCGAGACGGGAAAGCCCCAACACCACTTTAGGGAGCATCGATCTTGCTAAAACCAGCTTACCCTTTTCTCTGGTGACATCTTGCCTGCTATGTATAAAGGGCAACAGGGAGACTGCATAATTCCCGAACTACAGACTGCTAACGAAGGTAGGTTTCTGGAATAGGTACCCAAATATGTGAGTGGCTCGAAGACTACTTATGTAATAGAACCAGAATGTTGTCCTCGACGGGGAATGTTCATCAGAGACTAGGGTATCGTCAGGGGTACCCCAGGGAATTGTGGCAGGACCGCTATTATTTTCTGTCTATATAAATATGATCTGACCGACAGAGTGAGTTGCAGTCTGCGGCTGATCGCTGATGATGCTGTGGTGTACAGGAGGTGTCGTCATTGAATGACTGTTGTAGGATGCAGAATGACATGGACCAAATTTCGAGGTGGTTGAGGAATGGCAAGTAGCACTAAATGTAGAAAAATGTAAGGTGATGCAGAAGCATAGGAGAAAAAATCCCGCAAAGTTCGAATACAACATTAGTTATTTGCTGCTTGACAGGGTCGCGTCAGTTAAATACCTAGGCGTATCGCTGCATAGCGATATGAAATGTAACAAGCACATAAGGACAGTCGCCGCGGCGGAGTGGCCAAGCGCATTGAGGTGCTATGCTCCGATACGCGAGGCCGTTTCCCGTCGGGGGTTCGAATCGCCCCTCGGGCATGGATGTTTGAGCCGTCTTTAGTATAAGGTTGTTCATAAGTGGTTTGGAAGTTTAGCGACTAATGACTTCGCAGTTAAGTCCCTTATGCTTTACAAACATTTTAACATTTAAGGACAGTCGTAGGGAAGGCATATAGCCGACTTCGCTTTATTGGGAAAATAGTGGGAAGATTTGATTCGTCTGTAAGGGAGACCGCATATAAAACGCGTGTAGGACCCGGTCTTGAGTATTGCCCAAGTGTTTGGGATCCCCACTAGATTGGTTTAAAGCAGGACATAGACGCAGTTCAAAGACGGGCAGCTAGGTTTGTAACTCTGGTAGATTAGATCAATGCGCGAGTGTTACCGACATGTTTCGTAATCTTAATTGGGAGTCGCTGGAGGGGAGGCGATGTTCTTTTCGAGAAGCACTGTTGAAGACATTTAGAGGGTCGGAATTTGAGGCGGACTTCAGTACGATTCTACTGCCGCCAACTTACATTTCGCGTAAAGACCACAAGGATAACAGAATGAAACTTTCACTCTGCAGCGGAGTGTGCGCTGATATGAAACTTCCTGGCAGATTAAAATTATGTGTCAGAACCGGGACTCGAACCTGGGACCTTTGCCTTTCGCGGGCAAGCGCACTACCGACTGTGCTATCCCGACACGACTCACGATGCCACCTCACAACTTTATTTCCGCTAGTACCTCGCCTCCTACTTTCCAAACTTCACAGAAGCTCTCCTGCGAACCATGCAAGACTAGCACTCCTGGAAGAAAGGACATGGTGGAGACATGGCTTAGTCACAGCCTAAGGGATGTTTCCAGAATGAAACTTTCACTCTGCAGCGGAGTGTGCGAGGTACTGGCGGAAGTAAAGTTGTGAGGCGGCATCGTGAGTCGTGTCGGGATAGCACAGTCGGTAGCGCGCTTGCCCGCGAAAAGCAAACGTCCCAGGTTCGAGTCCCGGTTCCGGTACACAATTTTAATCTTCCAGGAAGTTTTCACCACAAGGATAAGATCGGAGAAATTACGGCTCGTATGGTATCATACAAGTATTCGCTTTTCCCTCGTTCTATAAGGAACAGGAAAGCAAGCAACTAGTAGTGGTACTGAGTACCATCCGCCACGAAATTTTGGGTAGATTGCGGAGATATAGATGTAGAAGTGATTCTGACACGATAAACCGTTAGACATCAGTGACATGGGTGTGGCAGTCAGGCTGGTGTACTTACTGAGACAGGTGGTTCGACGTCTCGGCGCTTCCAGTCTGTTGCGGCAGGACGCTACGGCCGCTCTTATAGGCGCGCGCGTCCGCCTGCCGGCAGTCAGGGGAACTACCGCATCCGCGGTCGAGCGATAACCCTGCCGGCTTCGAGGAACGCCGCGCTGCGCAATCGGTCGCAGGTCGTTAAGGTGCGTGGCCGCGCTCCAGAACAAGGCGGGGCACCAAAACACGACTGCGCAACCAGTGGCGTAGCTATCATAGGGCTAGGCGGGGCAGTGCCCCGGGGCCCCCGTGCTCCCAGGGGCCCCTCGGCCCTCGTGAACGACGATCGAAAAAAGTTACAGTAGAGCGTCGAATTTTTTATTTAATTTTTTTTACCGTCTCACCCCATCGTCCCCTTCCCCTCAAACCAAGTTTCCCACAGTAGCCGCACTGGGCCACCAACTGGCGGAACAATACTTCTAATTAGGTCTTCACAAGGCGCCACTATGTGGCGCTGCAGACAGGCGAAGTGGCCAGTCAAATGTATCCAACAATCGGCACACTTCAGTCGACGTAGCAGCAGAAGTAGCGGCAGCATCAGAGCTGCTCACAGCAACAGCTGCGGCTTCCAAGTGTTGCGGCGTCCAATGTGAAGGACCGCGCTCCTCCAAATACAGTATAAATACATTTACTGTACAGTACTTTTTATTGGCAAATAGAAGTGTACAGTTCGAATATCCGAATAAACCGGTTTTCCGAATATCCATGTCCCCAAATTACTTCGGATAATACACGTTATACTGTATAAAATATTTCAGTTGAATGGAGGAATTTCGACTTTTACAGACACTAACATATACTTCAAGAAGCCTGGTAGGGGCACGGTTCAATCCAAAGTGTTTCATCAAACAAAATCCGGCAGCTTACTTTTGATAAAACCATATTTTCCTTCTTCGACTGTGCTATCAACGAAATGAGCTAACAGCGCAGCAGTTTAGCGAGAGTGAGTTGTCGGCTCTGACAAAAGTCCGCCTGCTGTCACCATGGGGCATTTACATCTGTACGTCCTACCCAGGTTCAACTCTATTCCTCTGCAAAATTTCATCCAAATCACCTAGTAATTTTTGCGTGAAAGCATAACAAACAAACAAACTTTAATATATTAGAGAGTACGATTAAATATTGTCTGCTGCGTGAGACATAATAATTTACTTGGTAGTATTAAGGTTTGCCTTTTTTTGTCTTGCAGTGGGCGGTAAGGATCTGATGATGAAGTAGGTTTGCATCTGTACAGTATTAGTGTGAAGAGGGTCCCAATGTCATTTTTGCCCCGGGGCCCGTGATGACATAGCTACGCCACTGTGCGCAACTCACTGCTGAGCAAGCAGTCTCTCTGTGTGTGTGTGTGTGTGTGTGTTAGGGGGGTGAAACTCATAGAGGGATTTCCGGTAACACGATGTTGGTTCGCTGCCAGGCCACATAGAACGCTGCGAGCGTTGCGATTTTTCATCTCGCTTTCCTACTGGATGATTTACACTTTACAGTCCTCCATATTTGTTTTGATTCGTAGGTGGTGCTCTGTTCTGAGGTTCTATAGCAACGTCTTCCTAATTGCGATCTTCTGTGTGCGTTTTGTGAGTTTCATAAATTTCGTTTATTTGAACTGTACAGAAGTTCCATTTCATATGACTGAAGATGCATAAGTAATCAACAGAAATAAAAATAAATTGGTTTTTGTAGACATTACAGCAGGCCTACATTCTTGTTTGCAGGACAGTGTATAAGGCTGTAAAATTATTTATTTGTACAACCTACTATTCATCTTTTGGTCACATGAGTGGATATAATTGTGCCCTGGCGTATGTGAAAACTGAAAAATCATTTACATAGATGCGTGATTTTTAGTCTGACATGCGCAAAATCACATTTATTTCCATGTTATAACGCCACACGCCGAAAATCGCAGTGTCGAGTTTTAAAAACAAATAATTTTACGTCAGAAAGATTACCATGACATCATTTACGAAGTTTGGCCGACTGTAAACAACAGCCACAAGCAATTGTTAGTTTTTTATTTAAATTTCTTCGTATTTATTACTTTTCAAGGTCCTAAAAACCTTTTTATGAGGTCCACCCTCAAAGAATAAATGAAAAATATTGTCATCTAACACCAATATAACGTTTTCTCATTCGTGCATTTAGAAGTAAACATATGGATTTTCGCGCCACATTTTTCGGATTGAAAGTTCACTGCCAGGCCGCTAGTAGCGCTGCTGTCGTTCTGTGTTTCCATGTGATAACATGGTCTTTGCACTTCTGTTATTTTTGGTGTTCTGTGGTGTGTGTGTTGTTGGGGCTGCAGTTTGACCCCGAGGGGGCTCAACCCTGCCGTTTCCCTGTCCGGAGAAGCGACGTCTGTAAATCACCACGGCAGGCTGACTGCACAGCCGTGTTTACCAACAACGGGGACGTATTCCTAGAAGAGGAGCGCTGCTACAGGCTGATCAGGTCCGCACGTGGCACTGGACAGATCGCCCATTACGAACTAAAGCAGCCGCGCGGTCTGAGACGTCATGATAGTACGATTGTTCGAGTCCCCCCCCCCCCCCCCCAAAAAAAAAAAAAAAAAAAGGTTCAAATGTTTGTAAATCTATCGGACCAAACTGCGTGGTCATCAGTCCGTAGCTTACAAGATACTTAAACCTAGGTAAACTAACCTAAGGACAAACACACACACCCATGCCCTAGAGAGGACTCGAACCTCCATGGCGAGTAACCACACGCTCCGCAGCGAGACGCTTTAGACCGCTCGGCTACTCCACCGCGGCTTCGAGTTCCCCTTTGCCCATGGGTGTCTTGTGTTGTCCTTAGCGTAAAAATATTTAAATGTTTGTTAAGCTTAAGGGACTTAACTGCGGGGTCGTCAGTCACTAAATTTACAAACTACTTATCAACTACATTATACACAAACATCCATGCCCGAGGGAGGGGGGGGGCATTCGAACCCTCGACCGTAGTGACCGTGCAGACTGTGACTGCCGCGTCGCAGACCGCTCGGCCACTGCGGCCGGCGTGTCCGTAGCGTTAGACAGTGTAAGTATCAAATGATAAATCAATATCCTGACACGTAATTTTTCGCTATATGTGATAAATATGGAATTGGTGGAAGGGCGTTGAATTAATTTTTATTTTATTTATTTATGTATTCATTTTCCTCTCGTACTTCGAGTACTACGGGGAAGTTTGATGAGTTTGATATTTACAACACAAAAATTATGAGGAGAATTGGCATGCGAAATGAAACTTTGAAGGTAAATTGTCTGGAGCATTGCACTGTATGGTGAAGAGACTTGGACATTACCAAAAGGAGATAAAACATGGTTAGAAACAAGAATAGAACAACTGAAATAGGAAGACCTGCTAAATAATGATGAGGAATTACGGCGAGATGGAGAAGAACGAATTGGAAATCGGTCCCTTGCGGATCGCTTGTTCTTGGCCCAGTTTTTATTTTTTTAAATTTTATATCATTACTAGCTGAGAACCCGGCGTTGCCCGGATATTTATTTATTTATTCCTGCTATTTATCAAGTATATATTCATTCGTATGAGGAGTGTATGTCTGTACAATCTCTTGGGAATACAATTAGTATTAACGAAGTAATAGATTAAAACTTGGTGCGTGGCGGGGCGATTTTCAGTGAACGTTACTGTTTATATGTTCATATCTCATGAACTTCGTGTCGTTCTGTGATGCAGTTTCGAAGGTACACTCAACTATATGCGTGTATAATGTCTGTAAAATTTCCTGTGGCTACAATTTGTAGTGTACAAATTATAAATTGTAACGTCATACCGAGTGCCGCAGTTTTACTCCATAAGCGGAGAAGTAATGAGCAAGAAACTTCTTTCCTTTCATAATTTTGCGATGGCTGTCAGGGAGAAAAGGTTTAATAAAGTTTGTTGCAAGCGCTAAGTACTGTCATTCTCATGAAGCGTATTTTTAAGTCTCGCCGCATTATGTGGCAGGTTTTTGCGATTCCTATTGTTTATGACGTCATATCTTCTGAACCATGTGTCGTATGTGATTATTAACCCTGCGGAAATTGTTACCTCACGGTAAGGAATATGTGTACCAAATTTGGTTGAAATCGGTGCAGTGGTTTGCGAGAAATGAGCAGCATCGTCGCTAAATGCAGCAGGTTTTCGCGCATCTCATTGTTTATGACGTCACATCTCGTGAACTATATATCGTACGTGATTCTTACACTTACGGCGACCGTCCTCATGGATTGAAAGTTACGTGTACATTTCATAAAGATTGGAACAAAACTGTAGATTTGTATGCAATGTTTGTAATTCTGGATTCAAAATTGGCTTAGTAGTAATGTATTTTGAAAAACACGTTTCATCCCCTAGTTCACCCCCTGAATGATTAATTTTCTGAAAATACCGAAACACCTATCTTCTGAATTCTGACCAAGAAAACATATACCAATTTATGCAGTTGTAGCTTTCAAAATTGCCCTAATAGCTAAGGATTTTCGAGAAACATCTCCTCTCCAATTTAACCACCTCGATAGTTGAATTTCCAAAAATTCCGAAACACATTTCTTTTTCAAATTCTAACGAACAATAGAAATACTAATTTTTGCAGCTCTAGCTTCAAAATTGTGTTGACAACAATGTGTTTCCGAAAATAATTTTTGATCTCATATTTTACCCTCTTACTTGTTGAATGTGAGGTTCGATAGCACAGTGCCCGACTAAGCCGGGCGCCGTGGCTCAGCGCTCCCGGTCAGGAAGCCAAATGCCCTCTGAAAAAAAAAAAAAAAAAAAAAAAAATTCCGAGCCACACAGTCAACGAACAGCCACGAACAAACTGAACGAACGACCACGAACCATTGAACTACCAGATAAGAAAAAAGAAAAAAACTACAAATCCATAGGTCACGGGTTCGATTCCCGCCACGTCCTGGCATTTTTATCTGTCACTTTCCACTTTTTTCCCCTCTGGCAGCGTTGCTAATGTGAAAAATGTCGAGTAGCATCGTGGTTCGGAACTCACGTTAAACTGTAGGTACCCCTGTTAACTGGCTGGTTAAGTCAGGTCGGAGGAAGGTGACGGCATACCACATCCAAACAGGACCATGCCTAGTAAAGCATTGTGGTGTTCAACAAACCAATCTTCGGATTGTTGACTGCTTTAACTTACCTTACTTGCTGAATTTCCAAAAATACCGAAACTCGTGTCTTTTTAATCCTGATCAAGAATCCATATCCTAAGTTTCGTAGTCAGAGCTTGAAATTTGAGTTAACAGCAACATATTTTTGAAAATCAATTTTTGCATCCCGTATTTCACCGTCTTATTTGTCAAATTTCCAAAAATACCGAAACTCATGTCTTTTAAATTCGAACCCCGAATTCAAAGTCGAAAATTTGTAGTTCTAACTTTAAAATTGCCTAAATAGCAACATATTTTCGAAAAACATTTTCTCTCAAATTAAACACTCTTGGTGGTTGAATTTCCAAAAATACCGAAACACGTATTTTTTAAATTCTCATCAACAATACAAATATCAATGTTTGCAGCTCTAGCTTCAAAATTGTCTTGACAACAATGTGTTTTCGAAAAGAATTTTAGATCCAATATTTTACCCTCTAACTAGTTCAGTGTTCGGCTCGATAGCACAGTGGCAGACTGCCAGACTACGAATACAAAGGTCGCGGGTTCGATCCCCGCCACGTCCTGGGATTTTTATCTGTCACTTTCCACTTCTTTCACCCTGACGAAGATTCCATATCCGAAGTTTCGTAGTTGTAGCTTAAAATTTGAGTGCCACAACAGCATTATGGGTACTGCGACTGCACGAGCTAAGCACGTGTTGCTCCACAATATCAGTGTTTTTGAACCTATGGCTCGTGAACCCCCTGCGGGTCGGTCTTGCTCGGGGGATCGCCGTTGCAGGAGGCAGTACTTACACAAGAAATAACTAAGCGTGCAGTAATACCAATGCGCATGCCCGAGTGAAATTACAGAATTCTTTGTGTAACATTAATTATAAATTTAATATATCGAAGATTCTTTTATAACACAGTGTAGTAATGATGAATAAACGCAAAGCCTACAAACTGTTTTCAGGAGTCAATCGACTGGTGAAAGAACTTGATACGATAAGTAATTCTCAAAAATTCGAAAACAATATCTACTTGATTACAAATTGTTCATACAGTGAAACTTTTCTTAATGAGCATGATTCGCGTCTGAGTCGTGTCTGAAATGCGAAACACTCTGTAAGCAAGATAAAGTGGCGGACTAATACTGGCGAAGGCCCGGGAGGGCGGCAGAATAAAATGAAGCCCCCTGTCCACTTGCAAATACACGTATTACTATAAAAAGAGTAACTTTTGAGGTTTGGAGGGCCCCCACAGATAGATTTGATACTGTTCGTGAAGTGGTGAGATCGCCAGATTATTTTTATTTGGAAGGGTGTCGCCAGACAATTTTTACTTGCAAGAGGGTCGCATATTCGAAAAGGTAGAAAAACGCTGCCCTATACAATACGTATGAATGTTGCCGACGATCTACAATAGCACCCCTGCAATGAACGTTACTGCGAACAATGCTGCCCGAGGTTCGATGAACCCTCTGCCATGCACTTCAGTTTGATTTGCCGAGTATTTATGTACATGTAGGTAGAGATGGTTCCGTACATCCACACTGAAGGGAGGTAGTGCGCCGTAATTTTGTAGGCACATCCTCTCACGCGAACCCAAGGGTACTTTCTCCAAAACTCAGCTGCAAATACCTAAAGTACAGGTGCCTATTTATTCGGCCTGACCAGATATTCACAGCTCTCCACTACACCGTGAGGATTTCCTCATTCCACACTTGGCTATTCCCGCTGTTCGAACACCACACAATCAATGCGACCGTTGGTGCAAAGTCAGTCGCAGGCATTGCAAGGTCTCGTTGTGGATGACGTGGGTGTCATTATTGCTCGTTTAGTACACGACACACGCTAGTATGAGCAACGCCCGTTTCACGTGCAATACGAGGAGTGCTTGTTGTGTGGTAAACAGCAACACGTTGCAGCACCTCTCTTCGAAATCAGGCGTGGGAGAGCTCCCCATGTTTCCAGCTCCGTTGTTGTGTCCTGGATTCATCGATAGAGAGCTACAAACACTCTTTGTAACTCATATTGCCTGTTACGACTACTCTGAATCGCTTAGTATACGTTGATTTAAACTTACATTTTACAATGGCGAAGGTATATAGTGCCATAAATATCAGTAATAACTGCAATGTAAGTCCACATATGTGTTTATTAGGTTTCCTAAGAACCGTTGGAAGATATGAAACGGTACATTTGCAGTACCGTTTATCTGAGATTCTCTTGAAATCTGCGACCTCTAATGAAGAATTTAATTTTCTATTAAGAATAAAAGAATGGATAATAAATAATAGATGACCTGACACCGGTTTTCTATTCAGCAACGTCCAGGTTTCTTCACTACAATTTCAGTCAAATCAGTAAACGTTGAAACGTTTATAAGAAATAAAATACCTGGTATTATACAATGTATCAGGTGAACTACCACAACTGTATCTGAGCAAAAATGTCACAAACGTGACAATAAAAGGTCGAGAGGAAATACAGTTTCTCAACAAAGAAGAATCCAGTCCACGATTGTTGCTACATCTGAACCACAAACGCGGGAAGTGAAAACGTTTCAGTTATTAGACTCGATATTAAAATGTAACACGTCAAAGAAAGTGATTGTCATGTAAGAACAGACCATAACAGGAATTTATGTTTATCGTATTTTATATTCCATTACTTTCGGCGGAATAATCTGCAAATATACAGATATTCGTAAGTTGTTGTTTATATCAAGGAATCAGTGAATTTCGGGTGTTTGTACATTGGTTTCGCGATTCTTTACGTCTCTCCATATGTTATTAATGCTTGGAACGCAAAAATTATAGAAACTACTGGGTTAACTACATAGAAAAGCTATTAATCATACGGCTAGGAGCGCTAGAGTCGTTGCAACTGTCAGCTGGAAACAACTTTCACAGAAGTGAGTGTCGTCACTGTGTATGTCAGACTGCGCTAACGTTTACGACAGTCATCACAGACATACAGTAATTAGACTGGCAAAGTCGCTGCTATTCTTGAGCCTGACGTCGCCATCTTAGCGATCCCACCCTCAAGACTCTTTGAAGTTAAATAACGTTCTACTCTTCTATATATCGTTTAAACAAGTTCTGCAGTTGAGGAAATATTTGCATACGAGATGAACTGAAAACGTAAACGGTCGAATCATGTTATGAGACAAAGTAACATGTGGGCAGTTTTGAAAGAGACCAGTTTTCGTAAGTTGAATAAATACATTTGTTATCATCACTTTACTCTCAGGAGCACTTTGAATATGATTTATTCCTATTTTGTATGAGTGTTTCAAAAAAAATGTTCAAATGTTTGTAAAGTCTATGGGACTTAACTACGGGGTCATCAGTCCCTAAACTTACAAACTACTTATGAACTACTTACAAACTAGGACGGCACAAATATCCATGCCCGAGGGGGGATTCGAACCCCCGACCGTAGTTATGAGTGTTTAATCCGTACACTAACAGTTGTTACTTGTCCATTAAAATGGTAAAATGACGCAAAATGATGTCAAGGGTAATCTGTAACTAGCACAGAGTACGTGTATGTGTGACGCCCGGCGCCATTTTGATAAACGTACATCTGTCTGTCCACTGTCAGTATCATACGCTTACAAAGAATTGAATATTCTGAAAATTGTAGTCCTTTGTTCCAGTTGCTTTCGAAGAAACTAACTCATATACCTGTTCTTAAATTTCACATGGAAGAAACTCTATTCCTGCAACAAAACAATAAGAAAAGGCATATAAAACATATAGGTCCTTATTTTTACTTGTGAAACATCTTCCGTAACACGAAACCAAATTTTGTAACAATTTTTCGCTGTCGTGATTATTTGTTCAACCTTGGAGAGGATTTGCTGGCCCCCTCAAATACGACGTCTGGAAAGTTGCTGTTTCTTTTCCTGGTTTATTCAGCTGTTTCTGTTTTGTTAAATAGACAGATTCATGTCACGTCTACTATTTGTACTTCTCTTTCACTGCATAAAACTTCACTCTGTACATATTAGCCGAAAATTCTTAGCAACTTGACAAGACAAGCACGTTTCGAAAACGGTTGCGCTTACATGGGAACAAAATTCCATTGGTGAAGTGGTAAACCCAGTGATCTCTGTACACGATGGATGTATAACTCCGGTGTGTGAGCATAAAACTTAAGCGATCCTGTGTAACACTACATCGCAATCACAACACAAACCAGCCATTTTCATCCTGATTCAATTCTAATAATTTGTAAGAGGCAGAATTTTTTACGTATTTGTCAAAATTTCAGTAACAATCAAAATATCTTTGAAGTATCGAAAAAGTACAGTTTCAGAGTAACCGCGTCTAAACACTGTAAATCAGAGTAATCTTTTGTCGCAATAGTGGTACAAATAGTTCCGCAGTATAGCAACTCGCTCTCCCAACGTTAACAGCTCTCAGAATTTGTTTCTCATAACGATACGATCTCACTCAGTCTTTGTGGTTGTATCTGAAATAGATGGTCAGGTGCAAAAAATATTCCGAACTTTTGGTTTACCTGATTGAATTTATTTGAAAGGCTTAATTAAATCGACCTTATACGCGAGTACGTAAATAATATCTGTGGACTTTAATTCGGGATAGGCTACGGACTTCTGTCTCCCGATAAGAACGTAATAGTCAAGAAAATATTAATCATTGCTAAAAAGGTTTTCTTCATTGACAAACATTAAATCAAATAACTTTAACTTGTTCAAAAAAAGGAATAATTTTAAATATTGACTTTGCCAAGAATATGAAACTGCGATTTTGTGAAATGAACTATAGAGAACTGCTTATTTAAAATATATCGTGTGACTTTGACAGTATTTTGTAAATCTGTGCTTAAGGTGAAATACAGGAGAAATATTAATTTAAAATTTTGTGGCGACCACATCAATCGTAGTTAGCACCTGACCTTTCCATTGATAATTGGAGAACATTTAAGAATAACATCTTTGAATTATCTGTGAATCAAAGTGACTAAAAATAATTAAAATGTTATGACTTTTATA
Source organism: Locusta migratoria (assembly GCA_026315105.1). Taxonomy (NCBI): domain Eukaryota; kingdom Metazoa; phylum Arthropoda; class Insecta; order Orthoptera; family Acrididae; genus Locusta; species Locusta migratoria. Next base: position 402,941,655 of record CM048748.1, read on the forward strand.
GGTAAAGACTAGTGAATGTTTATGTGACGTGCTGCGTTAAATGGAACTACCGGGAAAGAAAAGCTTTTATTACAAAAATAATTTATAATTTTTAAAACAAGCCCCTGAGAAATTGTAACCAGAGCGTACCAATTTGGATGCGAAGCAATCAGCAGTGCCAACATAACAAGTATACAGAAGCGACTGATAGTAAAATTTATGAGGTGCCCTACAATGAAACTGATACAAACCTTCCGCACATTGCAACAGGAGCAGGACCAGCTAGATTTCAATTTACTGATTCTATTGGATGCAAATTACCGCGAAGTCCTGTTGCAATTCATATTAGAAAAACATGTCACCATAGTTGTTCTCATTTTCCGTGTTCGAATAGAGATTCGAAAATATTGAAAATAGACACTTCCAGACATTTTCGTCTGAGAAGGATAATATCCATCCGATCATTTTCATTAGAAGCTTCTGAAATGTATTTCCCCATAATTGGGATGAATATAGCAAACTCCACTTTATTGCTTCTCACATAGTTGGCGAAGCTTCTTTGTGGGCTAATGATGTAATTGAGACGTGTGAGTCCACCGAAGAATTTGAGAGGTTATTTGTAGGGACGTACTTTTCGAGAAGCCAAAAATGAAAGACTAAGAAATGAAATTTATTATCCGGAGTTTTATAATCCTAAAACAGGGACACTCCGAAAATAATTCTAGAAATATATTAACAAGACAAGATACTGGGATAATCCAATACCTACTTGGGAAGTATTAAAAATATTAAAGGGTAGGATTCCTTTCGATTTAAGAGAGAAATTAATGTAAGTACCTGACCATGACCTTGAGACTTTTCTGGCTCATGTCGACGTACTTGACCAAATTGAAGATGATAAAAAGAATATGCGTCACAGTTTTAGATTTGGCGTACATAACGACAGTAACAGTAACAGTAATGGGAATAGGAATAATAATAATCATGAAGCGAACAACAACCCAAATAATGGGAACCGGAATGGTAATAATTTTTAAAATTCAAGTAACCGTAATTGGCGCCAGAATGGCCTCCCAAACGGAAAGCAAACGAACAGCAATAGTAATGGAAACAATAACGCACAAAACTCTACAAACAACAAACATAATAACAATTTCAATAGCAACTAAAACTTTCGGCCCCAGAATTATCGACACCCGAACAACGACCAACAAAATAATGGTAATTTTAATTTAAAACCACGTAAAAGAACGTATGATGGTAATTTTCGTGATGTAAATCAACCAAACCAGTATCCTTGGCCAAACAGGCAATGGTACAACCACAGAATAGGGAGTATACAGAAGGGAAAGCTAGGGGCGGCGCCTTTGATCTGTATGTTACCAAGCGTTGCGCTCGACGCCATATTGAAAAGCAGTAAACGCGGAACTATTGCCACTTAGTACTTTGGCTGGAAATGGGCTTTTTACGAACTGCAGCTAATCTCACCGACTTTTACGAAAGGGAACGGCTTTCCATTATGCTCTCATCTAGTTTGTGCCCTCTTCTTGCATCTAATTGTAAACCAACGAAAAAAATAGGCCTAAATTTTAATATAAATACGAAAATGTACGGTGGAATCGATGATCGTTTTATTTGGTGCTTATCTCTAGAAAAATCCCAAATGACGCGGAGTTTTGTTTGGGAAATTAGTTATAAACAAGAAAGTGACTTTACAACTGCCAGGTTTTATTTGACACGAATAAATTCGCACAAAATATTGAGTCAGACTTAGCAGTACAACGTGATTACACAGAACTAATGACGTCTGGGCGTATATAAAAGTTTTATTTGCTTTAGGAGTATCATTTATTTACTGATCGGAGAAGGGCATATAAAGGAATCTGTCAACCACAGAGCAGGAACAGCATAAAATAATTATTCCCCTTAATCTATTTGTTTGAGTATCCAAAGAGCATTCGTTGCCAACATTAGCACACTACGCCTCCAATGCCGTAAGTAAGATTTTACCTGCCTACTTAAGCACTATTCTTTGTCATTCATTTTATATTATTCCCTACAACGTTAAACTTATAAAATATAAATGTACTTCAACATTTCAATGCTGTTGAACTGCTGCATCAACAGCAACAGCGAGAGTTATCGTCAAGAAAAGAAGCAAGGCAACTTTTAATAATTATGCACACATTGCTCTCATTCGAAACTGATAACATTTAACTTTCACTGCACATATAGCGACGTTCACTTACTGCTCAGCATCTTCCGTGGATATTTTGATTATCAAATAGGCCGGAAGAAACTGAAGAATGTATTAGAATTATCGCGGCAATTAGGTGCTGAACACCATCGGCCGCCTTTTCTTTTATTGCTGCTCATAATAAAAACGGAACAGCTCCAACTACTGACACACAGTTCTTTATTTTCACTGCACTGCACTGTACCAAATACTTGCTTACTTTAATGCGATTCAGGCAGTTAAAATATACAATTAACAAACAAAGACGGCGCATTACCACGCCACAGAGTAGGGAGTAACCACGCGTTTACTGCTTTTCAAGATGGCCGATTCCGCGCATGCGCACTAAATTTTGGACGACAGACTGCAGCGGGAGTTTCCTTTCTGTATACTCCTTATTCTGTGGTACAACTATCCGCCCCCTAACTGGATACCACCTAGTAACAATTTTTATACAGGACCACCGATTAATGTGTCATCAGGTGGGACTACACATTCACACAACCCACAAGCAAGTAATATACCTACAATGTCTTCGCAACATCCGCCAAGACCAAATTTAAATAATACAAGTCAACCTATAAGACTGATCGAAGTAACTGAGGACACTTCAAATTCTTCAAACAATAGTAATTCTTTAAACTAGTATCGACATGTTTTCACCTTCCTGGAAGGACCAGATTCTAACAAGATAAAAATGTTAAGATATAATGACGGTAAGAATATTTTAGACGACTTGAATGAAGAACCAATTAACCTACCTCAAAAGAAGGAACCTTTAGTTCAAGCAGTAGTGAGCGCTAAGATTTGTGACATACCAGTAGATATAATTATTGATACAGGATCTGCTATTTCAGCAATTAGTGAAAGTTTTTATAAACTAATTTCTAAGAAAGTGACAATTTCCACACTACCTGTGCAATGTTGTACGGTAACAGGAGCTTTAGGTTTAGTTTCTCAAAGAATTAAAACTCAATGCTGGTTGGCAGTGAATTTAGAGGATGATGATCTAAAAGACGCATACCTCATAGTACCAAAACTGACCACACCATGCATATGGGGACTTTATATTTTATGTAAGAGGAAGGCAGACATTGATCTCTCCTTAGGTTATTTAGTTTTAAGTAGCTCAAGTGGCGGAATAAAATTGTCTTTGAATAGTGTTGGGAATGAACACTCTTTGAAAAGTAGTAATTTAAGAATTAATTGTATAGCGCCCACAATGTGCTTCATAACAAGGAATTTTCATGAGGGAAACAGTAAAAGTGAAGAATCTGTGTCTGCTATAAATTGTGTTATCTCAAAGAAGGTTTCTGAATCTGGTTGTCTTACTATTCAGCAACAAGCTGAACTGTCACCCTTACTTAAGCATTATGTACAAATATTTGATGAAAACCAGGTATTATCAAAGGGTGTGTATGTCACATGAATGTTTATCCTCATAAAATATATTGTCGGTCCTCATATTCAGTGCCGTGGTCTAAAAGGGAAAAGGTACAGGTTGAGATACAGAAAATGTTAGATTGGAAAATTATAGAACCATCATAATCAGAATACTGTAGTCCTCTACTGGCAATTTACAAAGCAGACAATAGTGTTAGACTTGTGCTGGATGCTAGAGAAAGAATAAAATTATAGTGCTTGTAAGAACTCACCCAGAAAAACTGGATGAGATACTGCAGAAATTTCATGGTGTTCAGAATTTATCATCTATTTATTTGAAATCTAGTTATTGGCAAATTTTACTAGACAGAGAATCTAGGAAGTATACCGCATTCAATTTTGCTGGAAGATCTTATCAGTTTTTTGTAATGCCATTTGGACTTTCAGTTAGTGGAGGATTTATTGATAGCTACAAAAACATGGGAAGAACATTTAGAATTGCTAGAAGCTGTGTTAGCTCGTTTCAGAGAAGTTAAAAAGAGAAATAATAAATTGACTTTACTATATGAAGGACCTTATGGAATAGTTAACATTCTTAATCAGAATAGTTATTGAATTGTGAATCCAAGAACCAAAGTAGCAAAGGGTTTGTACCCATATAAGGATCTCAAAAGATTTCATGAGTAATATTTTTTGTGTATAATGTGTTTATTGAATATGTATGGTATATATATGTGCTTTGTGTCTTAGTAGTGATTTTGTAGTGATAAATGATTATTAATGTGTATATGTAATGTGTATTGTACGTTGTAATGACGTGATAAAATGAGTAATATATCTAAATGAAGTTCAAAATATTACGATGAAGATACCTATTCAGTTGACATTTTACTAAGTGACTATCATATATAGTGAATAATGTTGCTATGTGTAGTAGTATAGTATTATGAAAGAAATTGGACAAAGTAAAAATCCATTTGAGGACCCATGTAGTGTTGTGCTACAGTTGGCAGCGCTAAGCGTATAAATAGTCTATGATGGTTAGTAAAATTCCACTAAGCGGATCACTGGAGTGGTGTCGCAAGGTTGGCAATGCAATGTGCGAACTCTTAATGGACACGTAATGCGTGACAGTGATGCGAGTTTCTCTCAGGCAAAATGATAGACTGACATAATATATGTCTTGAATATTGTGTTCCTTATGTGTACAGACTCGAAAATTATAATTATCTTTTTCACATGATTTTATTATAGACAGCAATATGATTCAATTGCTTATGTAAATACTTATGATGTAGTACTACGTAAGTCGTAATGAGATTTGTTTTGAAAGTAGAGATTAAATTTTTTTAAATAAATGCTTGAATGAGCTTCTCTCCATTACATAAAAGGAACTGAATGAAGATTAAACAGCCTTCTGCTGCATAATAATAACCTAATTAGAAGTAAAAGAAATTTTTATGATTGTCTTTGTATTGATTTAAAATGTTGTATGTCTGGTCATTAAGTAATCATTTCTTTTATTTGTTGAACTGAGTGCACAGTTAAAAACAGATGAAATTATAGTGCAAGATTCGTGATAGCTTCACAGTTACGGACAAATTCCGTAATAGTAGTAGACATTTCCGCGGGAAATTTTAATTTTTTTTCGTAATCGCGAATAACTTTATTTCTTAAAAAAAATTATTTGGTAAGAGGCAATTTGCATTTGAAAATGCTAGTCCCAAACAAACATGACCCCAATTTCATTTCATTTCATTCCATTTTATGGTATTCAAATACGTTTCAGTTAATCCTAGTGTGAATAATATAATTAAAAATTGCTAAATTGAAATTATTATTAATTTTGTTATACAGTGTGCTTGATAAGACTGTCAGTGATACAGCGATCAGCAGCCTAAATCTCATATGATATTACGTCGAATAAACTGTACTGCACAGTGTTCGATCGTCATACAACGTTGATAAAACTGTCATTATACAGTGATCGTCACAAAAATAAATCAGTGAAAGTAATCATCGTGGAGTAAGGATATAACGAATTATGACAAATCATGACCCATTGTACATGATAGAGACGTGCAAATACGCAATGGTTTAAACAGTTATAGTGTGAAATACAGCTATTGTCAGTGCCAGTCGAATTGTTTACTCAGTCGAAGGGAACACTTGAGACTGCCAGTACACAGACAGTGACATCATTCGAAACATAGAATGAACAGTGCACTTAAAGTAGAGGAAGTAACCACTCGAGTGTTTTCTATGTTTTCAGGGACTTTAATTATGCCAAGTACTATAATATTTTTTGTACAATTTTGTTTCATGAATGAACTTGTATGGTGATCATCGAGAACAAGATAGACCCTGGGGGGGGGGGGGCTGTTGCAGGAAAAACCAGTACCGACGGCAACGCCACACGTCGGCTGCACGTCGGAAGAAGACAAAAATTATTTTTTCAGAATACAGAGACACTTTTCACACGTAGTAGTAGGAGCAATTGTCGCTCAACTACACCACAACGCAATAATAAAGGACCATGAGTCCCCCAAACACACTAGGATGTTCTTTTTGCTTTTTTCAGCTACATTATGATTTGAAATGATGAAATATTTATGATGTATATACTATTTTAATCTCAATTATGCCTTGTGTAATTTTAAGTTGAAATACTTAAGAATGAAATATTATTTTACTAATTTTAAGCTGAAGTACTTAAAAATGAAAGATCATTTTAATAATTTTAATTTGAAACGCTTGAGATGAATAATACTTACTGTATATGAATATATCATGTTAGAAAGGTTCATCTTTTAATAGGAAAACTATCCAATCCAAATGAGATGTGTTGCGATGTCGTGTTGCGAAATTAGATGTAGTTCGTTGACAAGATAAACGAACTACATCTGGGGGGCCTATGTAACACTACATCGCAATCACAGCACAAACTAGCTATTTTCATCCTGATTCAATTCTAATAATTTGTAGGAGGCAGAATTTTTTACGTATTCGTCAAAATTTCAGTAGCAGTCAATATATCTTTGAAGTATTGAAACAGTACAGTCCCAGAGTAACCGCGTCTAAACACCGTAAATCAGAGAAGTCTTTTGTCGCAATAATAGTATAAATAGTTCTGCAGTATAGCTACTCGCTCTCTCAGTCTTTGTTTCTCCCAACGTTAACAGCTCTCAGAATTTGTTTCTCGTAACGTTAAGATCTCACTCAGTCTTTGTGGTTGTATCTGAAATAGATAGTTAGGTGCAAAAAATATTCCGAACTTTTGGTTTACTATGATTGAATTTATTTGAAAGGCTTAATTAAATCGAACTTATATGCGAGTACGTAAATAATATCTGTGGACTTTAATTTGGGGTAGGCTACAGACTTCTGTCTCCCGATAAGAACGTAATAGTCAAGAAAATATTAATCATTGCTAAAAAGGTTTTCTTCATTGACGAACATTAAATCAAATAACTTTAACTTGTTCAAAAAAAGGAATAATTTTAAATATTGACTTTGCCAAGAATATCAAACTCTGATTTTGTGAAATGAACTATAGAGAACTGCTTATTTAAAATATATCATGTGACTTTGACAGTGTTTTGTAAATCTGTGTTTGAGGTGAAATATAGGAGAAATATTAATTTAAAATGTTGTGTCGACCACATCAATCGTAGTTAGCACCTGATCTTTCCATTGATAATTGAAGAACTTTTAAAAATAACATCTTTGAATTATCTGAGTATCAATGTGACTGAAAATAATGAAAATGTTATGACTTTTATAGGTAAAAACTAGTGAATGTTTATGTGACGTGCTTCGTTAAATGGAACTACCGGGAAAGAAAAGATTATTTTACAGAAAGTATTTATAATTTGTAAAACAAGCCCCTGAGATCACAGAGTCCATGTTCATCAGTTAAAATATAATCCATAAACTGTGTTAGGCTACGAAAAGTTAAACTAGATGCATCCGCAACTGAATATATAAAATATTATTAGATGTACCAACTTAAATAACCAAAGTATGCCTCAAATAAAAATTTTACATGGCTACTGAATCTTTATGTGAAGACGACGAAAGCTTGCACTACCGCTGATGTCGCTTCTATCATACCGAAGCACTACAATAAACCAAATAAATTTCCACCATAAAAAAAATCAAATGAAAAGGACGTCACACCTGCAAATTATTATGTTTTGCACACGATTTCGTATTGCGCGCCATGCCTTAATATGACAAACGAATGTTCATCAGTTGTTACGCGAAAAAGAAATACTTGCATACTTATTTGAAATTATTTGTGCCAGTATACAACACAACAGGCAGATATGGTTACGCAATCGAAACGTGTTTCCTTTTCGTTTTCGTCTAGCATATTATAGCAACCATGTTGTAATTTGGCACAAGGCAATATTAACATCAATGGTTGGCACGCTAAGACATATGAAGTTCAACATCTAAATAGTATAGTGATCAATGGACCCAGTAAAAATATAAATCACGCCTGGAACTAAAGTCCACCACAGTCTAACATACTCAATTGCGACACTCACTGTTGTTGAAGTTGTTACGTTGTTACATAACGGTGGGCAAAATGCTGTAAGATTAATATTTGTTTATATTTACTTTTATATGTAATTAAATATATAGTTTCTGTAATTTTTGGGTTCAGAGCATTACTAAAATATCGAGAGACATAAATAATCGCCAAATTATTGTAAAACAGCTGAATTTTGCTGATTAAATGATATAAACAATGACTTTTACATGAGGCAATAATTTATGAATACGTGTATATCTGCAGTTTATTCCGCTGAAAGTACTAGGATTACTAGAATAAAAACATATGAGAAACATATTCAATTCCTGTTAGGTCTCTTTATACATGACCGTCACTTCTTTTGACATGCACCAATTCTCTATGTAGTCTAAAAATTCGAACATTTTTACACTTCACTCGCGTTTGGATTAAACGCATAAACATTTGAGTGTAATTAGTTTTGATTATAACACGAATATCTTCAAGATTCTTGCTGTTTGTGATTCAGATGGAGATATAATTGAAGATTAATTTCTAATTTGTTGGGATTTTTTTTGTACTTAACGGAAACTGAAACTATTCATTAAAAAGTCATAAATTTAAAGAAAATCTTGAATAAACTGTCCTGTAATGTACCGTTTAAAACCTTCCAAAGGTTATTAGCAAACTTAATGTTGACAAATGTGGGGTTATTTTATTGTTATTACCGATTTTTATAGCACTGCACACTTTCTCTGTTGTAATAAGTATCTTAAAATCGATTTTAATGATACTATTCACACTAATCCGATATCCTACTCAGAAAAGTACCTTCCCACTTAGAGCATCATCATGCCATATAACAGAAATCAGTGGGATTGTCGCAACTCCACGTCCTTTTCTTGGACTTCTTTATAACCATAAACTACACAATACTTTAAAATTACGTATTTATAAAAGTAACCAGTGATTCATAACTTATTTCTGAGGAACCCAAAAGACAACAAGACGACCTGTACGCAAGAATTTGCCAACTTATCCGTCACGATTTTCACAGAACCTAGCACTATATTTGTGTATCATGTTTGAGGTAATTGGAGCTACTCATGGCATTGCCAGTTTAGTTATTAGTTAAGGCGTGTCATTGAACACAAGAAGCTGCGTCTGTATTTGTGGAATAAGGAAAGCTCACCAGGAATCGCACAAAGCGAAGTGTAACATTTTTAGAAAGAAGCGATATTTGGGGTATGAAAACGGAACCTAAATGTAATAAATAGGCACCGCAATTACAAAGAAAAGTTAATAAACTATTTTTTACTATCGATGAATTAAATAAAACACGATTGTTCTGTGAAACCGAGGGACACATCTGCTTTATAAAATAAATATCCCAGTGATAGTGACCTAGTGGAATAATAAGCTTTGCTGGCTGTAGTTTTCTACCATTTTCATGAACAATTCTGACATTATCGTTTAGAAATATAGTACATTCGAGTCTGTATAACGTAAATATAACACTGAATTCGTAAATATAATTTTATGAGCATCGATAGTGCACATAAAATATATTAATAATTTACCATTAAACTAATAAGAACATTCACTGTATTCGTTGAAATGCATGTTCACTCCATTTTGTTCACTGTTTTTACAAATGTACACTAACCAAGAGTTACCTTACGTAAATTAGTTCAGAAATTTTTTCTGAAAACTGTACTTACCGGCCTCACTGTCAATTCAGACAAATTAATCGTGTTGGTTGCTACTTTCACTACTCTCATGAAGCACAGATATGCACCGACATAAACCAGACACACAAATTTATTGTACAGATTGCAGCGGTATCTAGTCGGTCTGTTTTTCTTGCTGTCACTGAAGTTACATCTTCCTTGAGTAGTTGGAAGGATAGCTTCAACCGTTGGTAATCATAAAATTTAATCACGCAAAAATTCTTTTCTGGTAAATGTTGAACTGTCGGGAAATGTTCAATCTGAATTCCTCTTGTAAATTCCATATCCGTTGATTCCAGCAAAAAATTATAAATGGCCATCTCCTGGTAATTCCTGTCACAGGGTATGTACATTTCATCTAACCAACTTTCTCCACACCAGTTTTTATCTCGGTTTAAAATGTTATAAGGCAAACCATGCCAGAACAATTTTGTCTCTCTTAGCTTTTGTATGAAACAAGTTTCATATTCTTCCTGAATGGAAAAATTCTGCATTCAATAGCATGATTATTTACTACTGTCATAAATGGAGGAATTACACATTCTCTCTCTTTTTTCCGAAACAAGTGGTGATAGAATTGTGTCACAAGAATGCTAGCACGTGGGCTGACACTCCACACCTCCTGTGTTCGCTAAGTCCAATTGTTACCGGTAATTTGTTAGAGAAGGAGGGGTAGGTAGAAAAAGCTGCAAATGTAAATCTCGAATTTAAAATTAATTGTTGACTGAAAGATAAAACTGTGTGTAACGGAGGGTTAAAGTTGTTGAGAGTTAATAATAAGATTTATATAATTTCAACACTGTATATTCATAATTCGTATTAGTTACAGTATAAGCTTATTTTGACATAAAAGTCATCTTCCAGTGTTACGCCACATTCTATTATGCGGTACATTTTGATATTATTGTGACATGATTTATTAATTTTTTTCTTCTTTCGTATTTATTTTTATAATATTAACATCATGTGACTTATAGTATTGTGTTGTCATGCGAGATCTTTATCTGTAACTTGATAAAGATCTCGCATGACAACACAATATTATAAGATATGTGATATTAATATTATATAAATATATAAAAAAGAAGAAAAAAAGTAAATCATGTCACAATAATACCAAAATGTAGAGCATAACAGAATGTGGCGCAACACCTGAAGATGACTTTAAAGTCGAAATAAGCTTATAGTGTAACTAATACGAATTACGAATATACAGTGTTGAAATTATATAATTCTTATTCTTAAAATGTCGTTGTTTGACATCACTAACACTATGGGCCCTGCAGATAACAAGTTTTTGAGAGTTAGTTTTAATTTTTTGTAGTATAGTTACTGTTAATAATCGTTTGTAAACCTCTCTAGCTTGATATATAAATTTTTCGAACATTAATACAGAGTGTATAATTTCAGTAAACATAAGTACTATGATATGATTGTTGAAGTAAACAATACTAATGTCCTTCAGACATCCATTCATCTCTGAAGGAGCGTATACTGAATTCTTTGCAGCTGTAGCCGCCACAGTATCTATTTCTTCAGACGTACATGCATATCTGAAGGATGAAGCAAGGCATACAACATTAGAATGAACCTTGTCTGCGAAATACATAGTGGAATGTTCGAGCATTCATGTTTGGCATAGGAATGTCTGGATGGGTTTGAGACTCATACGCAGGCAGCGTATTGATTAATGCGAAGATTCCAGAAAAGCGAGAAATCCGTTTCGAATCCCGGTCACCCACAAATTTTCATGATTCACCAGTAGACTGTACAGCTGATGCTGATTCATATTCATCTTTTCGAACACGTCTTATATGATTAATACAGTCACACTGTTGTGTATAGACAGACGTGAACTGAGGTTTTAAATATTGTATACTGCGTAATGTGTTCCCCATGTTATGACGTGTTATAAGCTCCAAAACACATCCTTGTTCATGGATTGAGTGTTACCACACCATATAATCTCTATGGGTTTGGGAAATTCGGCTGCGACATTTTGGCGTCCGGCACAGACAATTTACTCTCAGGTTTTACATCGATGACTAGCTTCACGCCTGCTGTTTCACACGCATATATTGGATGATCTATACAGATTCTTCTTTCTTTTCAATATAAGCTAGTATAGGTAAACAAAATATGTATCTATTCCGCTCCCTTATCAACTAATAGATAGCATACGGACATGAAGTTAACAACTTATAGGGAAGGAATACTTTGTCAAGTTCGAACTGATGGTAATTTGTCAGATTGAAACATGTCGGGCAATGAAAATCCACGTATAAAACACATGAACCTGCAGACACCATTGAGTTTAAATTAAGGGGAGACGGCGCTACTATTAAAAAACTTATCTATTGATTGAAGCCAGTCCGCCGTTTTGCGCAGTCAATGAAATTTGATTCAGATTAAAGCACTGTTTGGTTCTTGCCCTATTAACTTTAATACATTTAAATAAGTGACATTTCTGGTAAATGTTTGCTATAATACACTTCTGTGAACAAATACAGACCTTACAGATAGGTGAACTGTGATTTATTGACAAAAAAATTATTGGCTCCGCAATATGGCGACAACGACTTCACTTCTGTAGCGTTAAGGGCATCTCCCCCACTCTAACCTCCTTGGCAGAGACGTCGTAGTTCTATGTTCAGAGCAGTGATCCCTACATAACCTGGACGTTGTGAGCATACAACTGTAGCGTGCCTGCACATTCATATGTTTTGCACACAATTTTGGATTGTCCGCCATGTTGTAATTAGTCAAACGCATTTCTATCACTTAGTACGTGCTTGGAATTTGTAATTTATGTCAATAATTGAACTAACAGACTCGTATGAGTACGGAATCGAAACATATTACCTTTTTGTTTTCTTGTAATACAGTACCACAATCGTAATACTTTATAGCAGCCATGTTGTAATTAGTCAAGGAACAGAATATGAATATCTTTGGCCGACGCGATCAGAAATCTGTAGTTCAACATCCAGGTTATATAGTGATCATTGGTTCAGAGGCTTAGACCAAAGATAATATAGACTGTGCGTGACGTCATTATAGTGAAACCAACAACTAATTCACACATTGATCTCTACACTACGTGGATGTTGAACTGCAGATTTCTGAGCGTGCCATCCAAAGATATTCATATTTTGTTTCTTGACTAATTACAACATGGCTGCTACGAAGTATTACAAAGAAACTAAAAGGAAATATGTTTCGATTTCTTATTCATGCGAGTCTGTTACTACGCATATTGACATCAATTCCAAATTCAGCGGTAATCTAGCAGTTATTTGTCACGTATTAACTGATGGAAATTCGTCTGACTAATTACAACATGGCGAATAATCCAAAATGGTATTCAAAACATATGACTGTGCAGGCACGGTACAGTTCTATCACTGATCTCCATACTACCTGGATTTTGAACTTCAGCTCTCTGAGCGTGCCAGCCATAGATTTTCATTTTTTTTTTTGCCAAATTTAAATATGGCCGCTAAGAAATATTCCAAGAAAACGAAAGGAAAATACGTTTCAATTCCGCTCCCATATTAGACTATTGTCCACATATTGATACGAAATTCAAATCAAGATGTAATCAAGCAGTCATCTGACACGTAATAACTGATGGAAAATAGTTTGCCAAATTTAAACATGGTGCACAATGTGGAATCGTGCAAAACATATGAATGTGCAGGCACGCTGCAGTTCTATGCTCAGAGACCAGAATTATACATCTATACAGAGATCATCAGAGTTATATATTCAGATAATCAGTGATCTCTATACAAAATGAATGTATAAATCTGATTCTGAGCATTGAATTATAGCGTGCCTGCACATTCAGATGTTTTCCATACGTTTTCGCATTGTCCGCCATGTTTAAAGTTGGCATACTAATTTCTAAGTTATTAAACGATAAAGCATTGTTGCTTATCCTGTTGATTTGCAATTTACATCAATACACGATGTAATAGGCTAATATGGGAGCGTAACTGAAATGTATTTTCTTCTCGTTTTCTTGTAATACTTCTTGGCAACCATATTTGAATTTGGCAAGAAACGGAATAATAACATCTATGGCTGGCATGCTCAGACAACTGAAATTCAACATCCAGGTAATATAGAGATCATAGGGTAATATAGAGATCACTGACTTCACGTGACTCGGGGCATCATTTAGAGAAATGTAATATATACGTGACTGTTGAAGTTTCTCTCATTTATAGCTGAAATCAAGCACTGATTTTAACAATAAAACGAACTATTTCGATTACGTACTCAGAAGTTATTTCTTCGCAATTCCTAATGTTACTGCGATGGTTACTATTTTTGCAGGTGCCTAGGTAAATTATTTGACTGTTCTTTTTACAAGCAACACAACTGCGATTCTTAAGTGTATACGTTTGCTACAATGTGAATGTTTCAGTTTGCAGTTTCCACAGTTCTTATCTTTTATATTTCATGACTGTTGTCACCACACAGTGATTGGCAATACATAAAAAAGCAAAATTTGGTTATTTGGAAGCCTACATTAAAATACTGTGACGGGGAAAAATTACCGGTGCACTCGATAGCTAAAATTAGTTTTATACGTATAATGAGTAGTCTATATTCAATTTTAGTTATGTACAACGCTACTGAAAGCAGTTCTTCACCAGAAGTGATTTACCTGCTAGCATATAAACTCGATCAAGTTCAGCTGGAATAACAGTCACATTCATAAGTTTAGAAAAACTAACAGATTCATAGAACACCACAAACACAGAGGTTCTGTATTTTTATACTTATAATAATATGGTAGTGCCTAATCACGAATTTAATTTATATTTTTGTCAAATCTAAGCCGTAAGCGGCTGATCAACGTTAGACATTCTAGGTAGAACTTTTCTGTACAGTAGGCCTACTACGATTATTGATACTAAATGACTCTAATAAATAAGCAGTTAGCTTTCAGACCCTTATACCCGTGACTAAGATAACCGCCTCAGTACACGGCGTTTCTCGTAAGCCACAGAGTTTATGGGTTTTCCTGGTAGAGTTTATTGCTTCATATTTCGCGGAGTTTTGCTCGCGACACTCACTCGCCGCCCCGCACTATGGCCAAACCACAATCGCGAACAATGCAAGACTCGTTGCAAAATCCTGGCTCTCACAGAGGGTGCGTTTGTTAGTAGTTGGTAGCTCCTACGTTAGGCAGGTGATGGAGCCACTTAAGAGATATTGCTGCTAGGGAGGGGAAAAGTCCAATGTGCACTCCGTGTGCATACAGGGTAGGAGTCATATTAGATGTGGAACGGGTCCTTCAGATGCCATGAAGAGCACAGGGTGCATCCAGCTGCATGTGGTGGCTCATGTCGGGACCAACGATGTTTGTCGCTTTGAATCGGAAGAGATTCCCTTTGCTTTCGAACGGCTATTGGAAGTGGTAACGACTGCCAGTCTTGCTTGCAAGATAAAGGCAGAGCTCACCATTTGCAGCTTAGTGCACAGGACTGACTGAGGACCTCTGGTTCAGAGCCGAGTGGAGGGTCTGAATCACTCAGACGGTTCTGCGACCGTGTGGACTGCAGATTCTTCGACTTTCGCCATAGGGTGGTGGGTTTTCGGGCCTATTTAGCAGAACCCGAAAACCCACCACCCTATGGCGAAAGTCGAAGAATCTGCAGCCCACACGGTCGCAGAACCGTCTGACCGATTCAGACCCTCCACTCAGGAAGCGTCTACACGTATAGCAGGGGTCATGTGGCGTGGACTGGGCGATTTTTTAGGTTATAGGGCTTCGGGAACACAAAAAATGGGTTTCAGTCTCAAAGGATGCAGGTCAGACACAGTAAGAATGCAGATCTAGGAACCATTGGCGTAACAGTTGTAAATTGTCGCAGCTGTGTTGGGAAAGTTTCAGAGCGTCAAGCGCTGATAGAAAGTACTGAGGCACAAATCGTTATAGGTTCTGAAAGCTAGCTGACGCCAGAGATAAGTTCGGCAGAAATTTTTACAAAGAGTCAAATGGCCTTCAGAATGGATAGAATAAATAAAACAGGGCATGGCGTGTTTATTGCTGTTACAAATGGATTATTCTGCAGCGAAATTGAGGCAGATACTTCCTGTGAGTTGGTATGGGTAGAGGTTATACCGGACAACCAGAATAAATTAATAATTGGATCTTTTTATTGGCCCTCTGTCTCAGACGACGCAGTTGCCGAAATGTTCAAAGAAAGCTTGAATCACATTTCAAACAGGTGCCCGAAGTATACTGTTATTAGCGGAGGCGACTTTAATGTACTCTCGATATGTTGGCATAATTACGTATTCAAAACCGGCGGCAAATATGAAACATCGTCCGAACTAGTTCTGAATGCTTTTTCTGAAAACTACTTCGAACAGTTAGTTCATGAACCCACTAGAATAGTAAATCATTGCGAAAATATCATTGATCTCCTAGCAACAAATAATCCTGAACTAGTAAAGAACATCAAAACAGATATAGGGATTAGCGAATATAGAGTTGTAGTAGCAAGACTGAATATCGAAATTCCCAAATGCACCAAAAATAAACGAAAAATATATCGATTCAATAGAGCAGATACAAATTCGCTTCACGCTTTACTGAGTGATAGTCTCCAGTCTTTCGAAACTAAAAATGATAAGTTGTGGCTAACTTTCAAAGACATAATACAGTAGCAATCGAGAGATTTATAGCAAATAAATTAATAAAAGAGGAAACTACCACTCTCCCCCGCCCCTCCCATGGCAAACTTTAACCAGACACAGAATCCCCAAGACTGGTAATCTTTTACAGAACCTCGCAATCTAGCGCGGACTTCAATGCGAGAAGCTTATAATAGTTTCCACAACGAATTCCTGTCTTGTAATCTTGCAGAAAATCCAAAGAAATTCTGGTCATATGTGAAGTACACTAGCGGCAAAACACAAACAATACCTTCACTACGCGATAGCAATGGTAATACTACCGATGACAGTGCTGCTAAAGTAGAATAGCTAAACACAGCTGTCCGAAATTCTTTCACCAAAGAAGACGAAGTGAACACTCCAGACTTGAACCAAGAACAGCTGCCAGCATGCGAAATATAGAATTGGATATTCCTAGAGTAGTAAAACAACTTAAGTCTCTAAAAAAAAAAAAAAAAAAAAAAAAAAAAAAAAAAAAATCATCTGGGCCAGATTGTATACAACATTCCTCTCAGACTATGCTGATGTAATAACACCATACTTAGCTATCATATACAACCGATCACTCAGCGAAAGATCCGTACCCAAAGACTGGAAAGTTGCCCAGGTCACTCCAATATTCAAGAAAGGCAATAGGAGTGATCCCCAAAATTACAGGCCCATCTCATTGACGTTGATCTGCAGTAGGATTTTGGAAATATGTTCGAACATTATGAACTACATCGAAGAGAACGACCTATTAACCAATAGTCAACAAGGAATTAGAAAGTATCGCTCTTGCGAAACACAGCTTGCCCTTTCTTCACATGAAGTGTGCGCTGCCAAATAAAAAATGAGAACAGTTTTAATAAAGAACAAAGTGAATCAAACTTCCTGGCAGAATTGAGTGCCGAACCGGGATTCGAACCTGGGACCTTTGCCTTTCCCGGGAAAGTGCTCTACCGATGTTTGGAAAGTAGCAGGCGAGGTACTGGCGGAAGTAAAGTTGTGAGGACGGACCGTGAAGCGTGTCGGAATAGCTCTGGCAGTAGAGCACTTTCCCGTGAATGGCACACAGTTCTACCAGGAAGTTTGATTCACTTTGTTCTTTATTAAAACTGTTCTCATCTGCTGTGAAAAGCGGAATAAGGACTTTGACAGTTGTTCAAAAGTTCAAATGTTAGTAAAGCTATGGGACTCGTTATCAGTCCCTAGGACCCGAACCTCTGACGGGGAGAGAACGCGCAAGACGCCTTAGAGCGCACGGACACTCCATCGTGGCCTTAGGCAGTTGGTCCCCCGCGTTCCCTTCGGTATTTTAAACAGGAAAATATTCACCTTCTCTGTGATCTAACAGAGGCATCTTTCAATTGGTCAGAATACATGGTGTTTCAAAAGTGGTAGTCAATAAAGTACACACGGAAATTAGGCCCTATACGCCAAAAGCAGTAAAAATAAATAAAAAATAAATAAATAAAAACCCTCCAGTAAACATGGATCTGTGAATCGGCCGTTGCTGCGTTATGGCAAAAAAATTCGATTTACGGACCCTGGATACCGCGGTATTTATGTTCGCATCTCAAGGTTTGCGATCGAGTATCTGTTTGTTTACGTACTTGCAACGTATCACAACATCAGCAGCGATATTTGTTGAACGTCTGGACAGAACTGGTCGAAAGCCGCATAACTGGACTATACTTCCTGCCACAAAGACCAACCGGATAGCAGTACATGCAGTTTCTGAGGACTGTACTCCCAGGTATACTTGATGACGCCCCATTGAACCAACGGACGATCATGTGCTTCATGCATGACGGTGCTCCAGCTGATCTCCATTAACGTGTGCGCCGGCCTCTGTTGTATGGTCGACATCGGATAGTCAGAGGCCCCAAAGGACCCCGGAATAAAATCCCGTGGATTTCTGTGTCTACGATACCGAGGTCAGCTTCCTTCAGAAACCTTGCTTGCGAATCGAAGCAGCCTTCCAGAGTTTACAGAATACCCCAAAACTGCCTGAGAGGACTCGTAACTGATTTCTTGAGACAAGTTCAATACCGCATTCAGACGCATGGACAATATTTCGAACATCCACTTCACTACTGAGAGATGCCATGTCTTCCTAGACACAGATGAACCGCAAGACAACGGTTGGCTTGGGGACCCGTGGTTACTGTAGCTTTTCAACTGCTTCTGGCCTTTACTATCCGCGAGTGAGCTATTAACCAACACTTACGAAACACCCTGCATGTTCAAGAACTCTCAGTGGAACATACCTTGTACATATTTGACGTAAAGTTAAAATGTTGAGATGCAAACATTACAAGAAGTTCTGATTGATCTGCTATAGACGTCTGATGCAATCGTTGTTGTCGCCAGATGGCAGTACACCATTTGTACATATTGTGTTATTCACACAAGGTGCGTCTGGAAAGTTCGGTGAATAGTCCCATATTATACAAACCACGATGGCGAGGATGATGTGTCCGCGAATAAACATTGAGGGACATGTCAACAAGCGCCCCCTATCCTACAAAGCACTGCTCTGAAGCGGTGGTACACGCTGCGACCCACTAAAACAGGGCCAGTGTGAGAACTCGTGTGACTGGAATATGGGGCGCAAAATAAAGCAACACCTTAACATCAAGTTTTGTTTCAAATTAGGTAAAACGGAGACCCATGGGCAGTTATTGCCAGTGTATGGTGTTTAAGCAGTTACGTGAGAACTGTACTGGAATGTACAGTGCAAATTCCTGCCGGCCGCGGTGTCCGAGGGGACTGAGGCGCCCCAGTCACGGTCTGCACGGCCACTACGGTCGGGTGTTCGAATCCCCCCTCGGGGATGGATATTTGTGCAGTCCTTAGGATAAGCTAGTTGATAAGTAGTTTGTAAGTTTAGGGACTGATGACCCCGTAGTTAAGTCCCATAAGCTATACAAACATTTGAACATTTTCCAAATTCCTGCACAGTGCCCGTCCGCCCAGTGGTATCGGCTGGCTCAGATTTCTCGCTAGACGCAAGGTCAGTGTGCTTCCACACCACCCTCATACTCCAGATATGGAGCCGGCACATTTCTTTCGGTTTCCCCTCCTTAAATTAGTGCATGAAAGGCTTACGTTTCGCAGCGTTTGCGAATTTTCAATAATGCGTGACCTCAGTGCTTCGAGCGATCCCACAAGAAACGTTTGCTGATAGTTCTAACAGCTGTACAACCGAAGTAAGAAGTTTATTGTAGCCAATGGCGATAACTTTGAAAGAAAGTAAAGGTATTTGGTTTGTAACTCTTGTTTCCTATATATCCTGACGCCATTCACGGAACTTTTCAGACGCACGTTGTATAAATTCTAGGAGAATTATTTGTTTTTATGTCGAAGAAGAGAGAGGACTGTGGGGAGTGGAGTCGATTACAATTATTTTTATTTTAGCATATAACTGAAAATTGATTATGAAAAGTCGTATAGGACTTTCGTAGTCTTGAAGGTTCAATCTAGATCATAGTGTAACATGGGATGAAAAATACATAAGGATTTTATAATTTGCCAGTTTGGTAGTAACCTAGTAAATATTCAAGCTCTTACCGGTTTCCCAAAGTAATATCTGAAGATTACGCACTTAAAAAAGTCATGTAATGGTAAGGGGTATTTAGCTTGTCAACTACTGATGAGGCAACAGATTTGTTATGCAGTAGAAGTCCATAGCTGCATTCTTCGTAGAAGACCTTGGCGCTTCTTGGTTTGACGACTGTACAAGCGCACAAAGTAAAGCAAAGAATGACAACAGCAAATAAAACACGCTGTGTTGTGATACCACGCAACCTGTTTGTTTACAAGGTCGCCTGCCTCAGCCACGCACAGCTGGTAACGCCAGAACTTGTTTTCTCGGCGCTATCGGGAAGTCTAGGTAGTTCCCCTCCTCTTTAGTGTTAATATCATTCCTTGAACATGTGGCTGGAGAAGTTGTGTGGGGGAGGGATGGGGGAGGAACGGCATTCTCCCCTCCCCACTTCCAGGGCATGAGCCCTATAAGACAGTTCGCAACGTCAGTCAGCCAGTGCCTTCCAGACTCTCAGCTGCTTTCCCTCCAGTGTGGGTAAGTACACGCCAGTACTGCAGACAGGTGACCGGATGAGTAACGAGCTTTGGTTAATACAGTTCGATATAAGAGTGCACTTCGCCACTGGCAGAACTGTTACCTTCTTACAGTGGTTCTGTTAGAATATGTGCGAATTCTTCTTGATTTCTCGGATAAAATGTTCCAGCTACGTCAAAGTATTACCACAGGCTAACATATACAGTCGCGACACTCACTGCTGTGAAAGTTGTTACCAACTGACAGATGCAACGCCACTAGCGCTCCTAGCGGTGCGTAAGCCGCCAAAGAAGTAACGAGTGCTTATAATTATTTTTGTACGTAATTAACTATATAATTACTAATATTTTAGTAAAATATCAAAAGACATGAATAATCGGGAAATTAACGTATAAACAGCCGAATGTCACTGATCAGTGATGTAATGAACAAAGTCGCCTTAAACAAATACTAACGAATATGTGTATATTTGTAGCTTATTCTGCTGAAAGTAAGTAGTACATGAGTGTAAGAGAAACATAAATTTATATTACTTTCCGTTTTTGCTACTACAGGCAGTTTTTTATGCATATCAATTCCGTATGGAGTATGATTCGCACAATTTTAGAATTCACTCGTCTTTCTTATATGTGCATATACTTTTGAGTGTAATTGCTTTAGCTTTAAAAGCCAGTGAGATTCTTATCGTTTGTAGTTCATCTGTAGAAACCATTGTGAAAATAGTGTCTTCTTTGTTGGTAAACAGTTTGATTGTTTTTGCCGTTTTATTGCCACGTCCGTGGCGTTTCCCTTCAGGTACAGTTGTGGTCGCTGATTTGGTACGTTAAATACTGTTGTTAATGTATTCCATATACGTATCCTACGCTCTACCCTCACAGATTGTAATGGAATTGTACTGAAGAAACCTTAACGTTCTGATCAGAAAACCGACGCCTTTCAGTCAAAGGGCAGGTCTTCTTGAGTTTCAAAGTAGTTTTCTAATTTTTTTATTTTTAATAGGAAATGAAATTCTTTAGTAAAAAACTGTAGGTTAAAAGATAATTGTAGATAAACTGCGCTATAATGTATCGTTTCATACCTTGTCAGGGATCTTCCGAAACCTAAGAAAGACAAATGTGGAGTTATTATTAAGTAATTACCAATTTTTATGGCTATACATACTTTTGATAATTAAAAAGGTATGCTGAGATCAATGTAGACGATACTATTCTCACTTCTACCATACCTTATTCAGAAATATAGTTTTCTGACCGCTTCGAGCGCTGCTGTCGCACTGTATAACAAAAATCATTGGGAGTCTGTATATATGTTAGACTGTGGTATTAGACTGTAACTGTGGTACACTTGTGCTATTTCACTGACACTGATACAGAAAAGGTCACAGCCTCAATAGGCAAGTCGATCTTTAATTCTTTTTTTACCAAAACATCTCGACAAATTCTTGGACGATTTACTTCAGATTTTTCACAAAATAATATAATAAAAATTTGGATTTGTGGGATTCAGTGTATCTTTGACACGTATACGGGGGTACTACAAAAACAACAGTCAAGAAACGACTAGAAGAGCATAAGGGTAACTGTAGAAGGGGAGATATTCACAGATCAACTGTTGCTGAACCTGTTTTTCAACCAGAGAACCACCTCATTCAATTTGATAAGACTCAGCTTATGACAGCCACAAACAGATATCACGAAAGTCTGTACAGAGAGGCTATATAAATTGTAAAACACGCTAATAATTTCAGTAGGATGGGATGGAGGAGGGCGTGAAATCTGGATTCCGGTGTTGAAGAAGAAATGTAACAGTCTTCCACCATGGGACGATACTAACAACGAACAACGGCAATCGGCAACGGTGAATTTCGCGCGCCTATCCGAAACGTCTGACGTCACACCTCTGCACGCGAACCCTTGTAAACGGAATCCGGCTGCAGTTAGTAACGAGCCAGGGTGCGTGTCGGATTTAGGAAAGAGCCACTATCCCCCTTGGGAATGTCCTCCGCAGATGGGGACGAAGGGTTTGGTTTCAGTAACAAATGCATAAGACCACGGCATAATATCCCGGACTATTTTAGTGATATCAGTATAAAGTTCGACTATCCAACATGACCCCTGGGGTCGGGAGGGAGTGACTTCGAAACTCAAATACGAACCCCTATTTCTCTTAATGCAGATTCGGATTATCCGTGAAAAAATACGTAACTTTTGTTCGAAACATGTTGTTCGTTTCAAGATATATGCCACTTTAATCAATAAAAATTGTTAATAAACAGTAATGTCTCAAACAAGTACACATCTGATTAGGATAATCAAATAACAGTTTTTGTTTTAAATAATGCTCACATTTGACACCTTCCACACACTGACTGTGATCCATCTCTCAGCCTATGTCCAGACTGTTCACTGTACTTCAGTAATTAGGACTAAACGTTTCCACACAATTGTTCCACGACGCCCATCGTTCCAAGGCGTCTTGCTGCGGAGTGCGTGGTTACTCGCCGTCGGAGCTTCGAGTACTCTCTGTGTTTGTTGTCCTTAGGTTAGTTTACCTTAGTTTAAGTAGTCTGTAAGCTACGGACTGATGACCACGCAGTTTGGTCCGATAGATTTACAAACATTTGAACATTTTTTTGTTCCCTGATAGCACTTCTCCTTCTGCGACGACTTTTCGCAGTGTTGTTCAGCTGTTTCCTCAATCGGAAACCGTCAAACCTAGAGATATAACAGCTTCTCAACCCATTTTTGCCGTTTACACTTATTTGTTTTTGATTAACCTACACCACACTTACGTGTTCTACTTTGTATTGCTGCCTATTGTGGGATCCCCTCCAAAATGGGACTGACGGATGACACAGAAAAAGTTCAGAGAATGTCAGCTCGTTTTTCACTACCGCGATATAGGAAAGTGAGTGTCACAAAAGATGCACGAGTTTGGGTAGAAATCGCTGGAAGACGATATTCGCTTCGTCGAGATTTATTTGCCAAATTTCTCTTCGGAATGCGTACTGTAAAACAGGGTAATTCGAGAGATTTTTTGCATATTTGCTGCTCTGAAAAGAGAACTATTCGCGAGAGAAACTTGGCTCATGTGTCATCGCATCAGTTAAACGCTTAGTTATCTTTACTAAAATACATATGTTCCTCTCACGCCAACTTAACTCCCCCCCCCCTACCCGGGGTTGGGGATAACTTCGACACCCGGCATAATTGAGGGTAATGTCGAAGTTAAACTGCATCAGAGTTACTTCGATATCAAAAGTAAAAATTATCATAAACAATCAATCAAATGTAAAAGCCGCTAGTCTTATAGCCCGTAATCAGACAGATAGTGAAAACAATATGAACTTGCAAAAAAAAAAAAAAAAAAAAAAAAAAAAAAAAAACCTTTATTTCGATATAAAAACTCTGTTAACGCGCATTATTTGGCATACATATCCTAATTAAAAGACATTTTTGTCTAACTAAATAAAAACTCATTAAACAAAATAATAACAGAAGAAGAAAATATTGAAAATATGCTAAGATCATAGGAGCAAACTGAAACATTTTTAATCCTCATCGAAACATGCGGCATTCGTAGCTCGTCTGCTTGAAACCCCCGTTACAGTGCCGAAAAACCCACGTTTTACAAGTCACACACTTGATCCAATCTTTTGGTTCGTGTACTCGGAGAATTGTAAGAGACACATGGAGCAACAACTGCATTCAGGACCTTCTCATTGTGTGTTGTTGGAACCGAGGTTGCAAATGCCGCACACCCACTTTGAACGCGAAACGCAACAAATCCAGTCCTTTTTACCATTATAACATTTGCATACGGAATCAGAATTTGTGTCGACTTTTGTCTTCTGTTGTCGAACTCTTGATGGTCCAGGTTCATTAGTTGCGTGACAGCTTCAAAAGTTGCCTGTTTCCTACCTGAAATACAGACAAAAAGGAATACTAAATTAAAAGAGAGATAAAATTAATAAATTGTAATAATCATAATAACAAAAAATGAGTATAAGAAACTAATATTAAAATAATAGAACGTCAGAAGATAATTAAGCCAATTTTATGCAAAAAAACATGAAGTTACCCCAGCTGTCGAAGTTACCCCAATTTACGGTACACATTTTGTTAGCACCCACCTACATAGGGAGACATGATCATCATCATAAAATAAGAGAAATACCATCAAAAACTGGAAGATTTCGGTGTTTCCTTTTCCCGCGCGCTATTAAAGACTGCAAAGGCAGAGACATACAAGCGATTTGATGAAGCTTTCGCCATGCACTTAAAAGTGATTACCGGAGTATTTATGTACATGTAGATGAATAGACGTCGACAACGTTTCACTGATCACCATGAACATTGTTAACACGTATGTAGTTTTCCACGAAGTAGGTTTTTAAACACGGCAGGAGACAGTTTCGGGCTTAATGGAGGGTTCGTTAGAAAAGACTTCAATGTCGTAATTGTGAACCACAGAAGATGCTACATGTATTTACGTGTCCATGGAGGAGGTTTTCATCGTAAGACTTCATATACTGCATGGAGGATAGTACTCCGAAATTGTGGTGTTCGGCAGAGGGTCCAGAAAGTGGATGGAAGGTTGTTTGAGAGGGAGAAGGAGTTGGAAAGAAGGGAGGAGAATATGGACAGCGAGAGGAAGGAGGGGAAGGTGTATGTGCAGAGAGAGAAGGGAATATGTACAAATGTTTATTAAGCTTGTGGCACTTAACTACGGGGTCATCAGTCCCTAAACTTACAAACTACTTATAAACTACCTTATAGTAAAGACAACACAAACATCCATGCCCGAGGGGGGGATTCGAACCCTCGACAGGCAACGGCCTCGCACATCGTAGCATAGCGTCTCAATTCGCTCCGCCGCGGCAGAAGGGAAGACAAAATGGAGTAATACAATACTGTAATAAATAAATATATGGGCAACGCCAGGTTTTCAGCTACTATCTTATAATCCTACGACAATAGTCTGCACATTAGAAAAGTGAAGTAATTAAACATTCTAATAAATGGGAATTAGCCAAATTGCTGTTAAGTATTTTATTGTTTTATGGCAGCCGTTTCGGCTTATGCCATTCTCAAATGATGCTCGCAAAAAACCTGTGTTAGTTATTTTGTTTAGTATACACGTTTTTATGAGTTTGCAATGGATGTCTTTGAGGCAACAATACTTGCATCATGTAGATAGATATTACTTTATATTTTAATGCAAGCATTGTTATTGTACTTTACGGCGTCGAGTGTCTTTGTGATTTTCAGTTTTAAATATAGAAATTGTAGAAATTAGTCCACTATATCTTTTGACTAGATTGTCAAAATTGCAGGGCCCGCAGCCTGAAGTGTGTGGTAATAGGACATTTTAATAAATGAGAATTAGCCAAATTGCTGCAAGTATTAAAATTAAACAAAAAGGTAAGAATTAAAACGTCTTATACACCATATGTCGTTCTGCGGGCCTTACAGTGAAGAAAAAACAAAAAGAATTAAACATTCGTTGTATTTCTTCCGCTCTGAAATACATCCATTAATGACGATCGTAGTGCAAAGGATATAAAATGCAGAATGACAATGGGAAGAAAAATGTTATCGGAAAATAGAAATTTGTTAACATCGATTATTAATTCAAGTGTAGGGAAGTCTTTTCTGAAGGCATCTGCGTGGACTGTTGCATTTTACAGGAGTGAAACATGGACGATAAATAGATCAGACCGGAAGAGTATAGAGGCTTCTGAAATGTTTTGCTATAGTAGAATGCTGTAGATTAGGTGGATACATCGCGTTACTAATGCGGAGGTACTGAACAGATTTCTACATCTACATCTCCATGGGATACTCTGCAAATCAGATTTAAGTGCCTGGCAGAGGGTATATCGAACCACCTTTATACTATTTATCTCCTATTCCATTCTAAAATAGCGCGCGGCAAGAAACAACATCTGAATCTCTCAGTTCGACCTCTGGTTTCTCGTATTTTATTCTGATGATCATATATACCTGTGTAGGTTGTAGTTTCGTAGGTAGCCCACGCCGCAGCGATAAGCGCCGTTGTAATGATTTCCATCCCAGATCCTGTGTCATTTCCGTATTGCTGTCTCCCTGTATCGTGACAAAACGAGCTGCCCTTCTTGGAACTCTTTCGATGTCCTCCGTCAAACCCACCTGATATGGGATCTCACACGGAGCAGCAGTACTCCAAATGAGGTCGGACAAGCGTAGTGTATGCAGTTTCTTTTATAGTTCTGTTGCATGTTGCTGCCAATAAAACGCAGTCTCTGTTTTGCCTTTCGTGTGACATTAACTACGTGTTCTTTACAGTTTAAGTCTGATGTAAAGTAATTCCTAGGTTTTAGTGGAGTTTACAGCCTTCACATTCGATTGATTTATCTTGTAAACAAAGTTTAATGGATTTCTTTTCATACTCATATGGACGACTTCACACTTCTCATTATTTAGAGTCAATTGCCAATTTTTACACCATAGTGATATCTTATTTACATCGTTCTGCAGTTGTTTTTAATCTTCAGATGATTTTACTAGACGGTAAACGACGTGTCATCTGCAAACAACCTAAGAGAGCTACGTAGATTTTCCCCTAAGTCGTTTATGTAAATAAGGAACAGCAGAGGACCAACGACACTAACCTATGAGATATCACCTCTGTTTTAGTCGATTCCTTACCATCGATTACTACGAACTGACAAGAAATCCCCTATCCAATCGCAAATTTGGGGCGATATACCATAACCACGCAATTTGTTAAAAGCCATTTGTGACTTACGGTGTCAAAAGCTTTCTGGAAATCAAGAAATGCGGAATCAGTTTGAGATCCTTGTCGATAGCACTCATCACTTCGTGTGAGTAAAGAGCTAGTTGTGTGTCGCATGAACGATATTTTCTGAATCCGTGTTGACCTTGGTTCAATAGAACACTCAATTCGAAATAATTCATAATATTTGATTACAGGATATGCACCAAAACCCTGCTGCAAATAGACGTCAATGAAATAGGCCTGTAATTTAGTGCGTTACTCTTACTGCCTTACTTGAATATAGGTGTGATCTGTGTAACTTTCCAGTCTTTTGTTACAGATCCTTCTTTGAGCGGGGGGTGTTATATGGCTGTTAAGTAAGGAGCTATTGCTTCAGCATAATCAAATAGAAATTTAATGGGTATACAGTCCGGACCAGAAGACTTGTTAAGTGATTTTAGTTGCTTCACTACTCCGATGATATCTACTTCTACGTTACTGATTCTGGCTTCTGTTTGTAATTCGAAATCTGGAACATTGGTTTCGTCTTCTTTGGTGAATGAATTTCGAAAAGCTGTGTTTAGTAACTCTGCTTTAGTAGCGCTGTCATCGGCGGGATCGCTATTTGTAACACGTAATGAGGGTATTGTTTGTGTTTTGCCTCTTGCGTATTTGGCATATGACCAGAATCTCTTTTGGTTCGCAGATTTCGAGAAAGAGTTTCGTTGTGGAAAGTATTGCAAACATCTCGCATTGAACTCCTCACTAAATTTTGAGCTTCTGTGTAGGATCGCCAATCCTGAGAATTTTGTGTTCGTTTAGATTTTGCACGCCTTTCCCTTGTTTTTGCAACAGTGTCCTGATCTGTTTTGTGTACCAAGGTGGATCAACTGCTTCTTTTATTAATTTATTTTGTATAAAACTGTCAATACTGTCGATACCACTTGCTTGAATTGGAGCCACATCTGGTCTACACTTACGTTTAGGGTTTGGAATCAGTCGACACTGTCTTTCAAGAATTTTATTTCTATCTGGTTTTTTGAAAAAATATACTTTTCGTCTATTTTTTGGTAACATTGGGACTTTAGATATTCAATTTCGCTATGACAGCCCTGTGTTCATTGATACCTGTATCAGTTTTGATACTCGTTATGAGTTCGGGATTATTTGTTGCAAAGAGATCTAGTGTGTTTTGACATCCATTTACAATTAAATTGGAAAGAAAAGGAATTTCTGGCATACCTAGACTAAAAGATGGGGTCGATTGGTAGGACACATTCTTAGACTTCAAGGAATCGTGGATTCAGCGTATGCAACTTTTCTTGGTCCATAATATATGTGGAAGTTCTGCAGTTCCTATAAGTAGGTCGTATAGTAATACTACTACTACTAATAATAATAATAATAATATCGTGCAGCTCATTGGCCTGGTGCAAGTCTTTCAATTGGATGCCACTTCGGCGACTTGCATGTTCCTAGCCTAACCCAGTTATCCAATTGGGGAAAGGGGACCTAAAGCTTAACGTGGAATCCGAACCACGTGTCGTTTCTGGCGACTCCTCACATCGTTGAGAGGCGAAGGATGGGTTCAAGCGCAGACTGAAAAAATCCGTGGTCGGACCGGATTCCGAACCGCTCCGGACGTCCACCGAGCACAGACGTTGGTCAAGGTCATCGCATTGTAAGGGCTACAGTGGCAGTTCGTACGAGGGATGTTACGGAGTTTCGATTCCCATTCCGAAAGTTCAGAACATACGATTCAGTTTGCTGCTTGAATTCCGATTTCGGTTCCGATGGCCGGCCGCGGTGGCCGAGGGGACTGAGGCGCGCCAGTCACGTTCTGCACGGCCACTACGGTCGGGGATTCGAATCCCCCCTCGGGCATGGATATTTGTGCCGTCCTTAGTGTTAGCTAGTTCATAAGTAGTTTGTAAGTTTAGGGACTGATGACCCCGTAGTTAAGTCACATAAGCTGTACAAACATTTGAAGGTTTTCGGTTCCGATGAATTTTAAACGGAAGTTACATCAGAGGTTGATGTACAGTGGCGGCCGCAGTCACCTTGTATACAACCATTTTCTTGTCAAAGCCAGTCTAAATTAAGTTTGCAGACTATTGCTTCATCAGTAATGACAGCACTGACGCTGGAATTCCATTATTTGTCAGAATGCACAGGTTTATACAAGGCCCATCAGAAATGCTACACACGTGCAGTGCTAATGCACATATGCAACTTCAGGGTCCAAGTGTCAACCCAAAACCGTCGCCACTCACGTAGTGTGTCGAAGCACAGATGTCACTGCTGTCGCTTTACCCAGAATACTGACTACAGTGTTCCAGTGTGCATTTGGTACACGTTTCCGACAAACATGCTGTTTTGGACAGTATTTTCCTTTTGAAGAATTTACTTAATGAGTACAATAGAGAAAAACGTATTCCAATCAGTGACGATCCTTTGCTATGGTGGAAAGTGAATACAAGATTTCAACCCCTGTACTCGATTGTCTGCCAATATTTGTCGTCTTTACCAAGCTCAGTTGTCAGCGAACAACTTTTTAGTGGTGCTGGCCTGATCTATGAACCGTTGAGGAGTAGATTAGACGGAGAAAAAGCTGCGAAGCTGTTTTTTATAAAATATAATTTAGTTCTTTTGGAGTCACTTCATTTAGGTTGATTTATTATTAGTGTTTAAGACTTGTTTTTATTTTCATCTCCAAGGTATACAGTATAGCCGCGGCGGAGCTGCCGAGCGCATTGAGGCGCTATGCAACGATGCGCGAGGCCGTTCCCCGTCGGGGGTTGGAATGCCCCCTCCGGCATGGGTGTTTGTGCAGTCTTTAGTATAAGCTAGTTTGTAAGATTACGAACTGATGAGCCCGCAGTTAGGACCCGTAAGCTTTACAAACATTTGATATTTTTATACAGTATAAACCTACCTGCATTACTTTTTGAACTAATAATAAGTATATAACTGATGGATAACGTGTGTAATTGTATTTTATTAAACCTACCCTTAACAGTTTAACATAGCTCTCTTATGCCTCCAGTTCCGGTTTCGGTTCGGATTCCGATTCTAGTTCCGATAAACCAAATTTAAAAACTCCGCTTCTGAATTCGGTTCCGGTGTATCCACTTCCGTTACATCCCTAGTTTTCACCTGGTGCCTCAGTTGGGCCAGATTTCGTGCCGCTCATGCAGACGCCCAACATGACGTTCCACTCGGTCGCAAAAATTCTCAATGGAGGACAGATCTGGGGATGATTATGGGCAGGCTAGTTGACGTATACCTAGAAGAGTATGTTGGGCTGTATGGGATACGTGTGGACGTGCATTGCCCGTTGGAAAAGCATATTGCTTTGTTGGTCCATGAACGGTGACAAGACGGGTTAACTAATGGTTTCACTGTACCGTGCACTGTTCAATTTTCCCTCGACGGTCACGAGAACGGCTGGTGTATGATATGGCCATCCCCACCAAGATGACGGGAGTCGGCCCCGTTTGCGTATGTCGTGACACTCCACATTTTCGTCGGTCTTCCCTGCACGGCACCACACACGCGTACGACCATCATTGGCACTGAGGCAGTAGCTACTCTCATAAATGAAGACGACACGTGTTCATTCGTCCCTTCATAAGTGCCTACCGTGACGCTAGTGGAGGCGAGCTGATCCACGTAGGGACGTGAGCGGAAAACACCCTAACGGCACGCATGATCGTGCATGATTGTATGGGGAGCCATGTCCTACACTGGCTGTACTGCTCTATTGATCGTCTAGAGAACATTGAACAGTGTACGGTATATTGAAACCACCATTCACTCGTCTTGCTACCACTCATGGAAAATCAAGGGTATATGCTTTTCCATCGGGACAATGAACATCCACATGGATCCCGTACCACTCGACGTGCTCTTCAAGGTGTACAACTACCCTAGCCAGCACGATCCCCAGAAAGCCCCCTATTGAGATGTTTGGGACAGCATGAAACATCACGTTGGGCGGTCTGCATGGGCGGCACCGAATCTGGCCCAACTGAGGCACCAGGTGGAGACTGCATAGCAGGCCATTCCACAGGACCACATTCGGCACCTCTACTATCGTCACCATGGAAGAATTACAGCTTGCATTGCTGCAAAATGAGGTAGTAAAGTCGACACTGCGCAAGCTCTGGTGATTGTACTCAAGTGAGTGCGGCTCTGCCTGTGTGATCATGTGTTTTATACATCCTCAAGAATAAGCCAATAAAATTTACCTCTGCTGGGTCGACGAGTTCATGGTGTTCTGTTTTCATTTTCCAGGAGTGTATATTGAGTGATGGTGTATCAATTTTAATGTCTCCGTCTCTATTGACCACGCTACCGACGGGACGTTAAACACAAAACTTCCTTTCTTCCTTTAATTTCCAGCAGTGTATATAGTAATTGTTATTAAAATGTTGCTCTGATATTACTTCAAGTACTTCCTGACATACTATCATAATATGTTATGTTTTTATTTCAAACATTATAAGGTATAATAACACTAACAAAATATTTGTTTCAGTAACACTTCTCCAGAGAACATGAGCAGCTTACTGAAAATGTGCTTCGCACTGCTGGCGTTATCAGCTATTGTTACAGCTAATGATCCAGGGGTAAGAACCAAAGTGTTTTCTTTATAAATTAAATATTTTTTTAATTATTTAACCTGGCAAGATTAGCGTCATCAGGCCCTCTCTTGAATTCAACGCTTGATTTTTCATTTAATTCGTAATGACAATGCTCTTATAAATAATACGCAACATAGAATCCAACTTTAAGAAATTACTATGACAAAATGCGAAAACTATATGCTTGCAGTATAAAGGCCCTACCAAGCGCAGGAAAATCGATATTTCGCGGTCCAATTCAAGCGTTATGATAGTGTTCCGGGCTTCTAATATTTATTTTATATTTCTTAGCTTTTGTGTCGCCTTGTGTTTTGAACAACCCTAAAACTTTACATTCTTTTTTAATTTTATTCACTGTAGTCATTGATGTGATGGAATAGTTTCTCGAGGTATAGTGTTAATGTTTCCTTCTTTCACTTCTATTAACTTACAAATATAATATGACGTCATATATCCTAAACTGTATGCCATACAATAATACAATTTTGCTGATGTATTGCGTAATATACGGTACGTACAGATAACAAGGGAATAAAATCACAATTAGAAATTTCTGACATAAACAGACTTAAAGTTTTCATGGAATTAAAAATTACAGTTAAACGATTGTGCCACTTAAAAATGTTTAAATGATGGAAGGTATTTTGTATAATGAACGTTCATATCGAAGAACGGTAAATTTGAGTGCTATTCCGTGCTCCCTTCGATTGAAATACAAAGTTTAGGACATTAACCTTTCGTTTTGTTCTGCTCTTCAGGTTTTATGAAGAAACAGTATAGAAAGTAGATATCTTGAATATCTGATAATAATTTTATTATATATGCCTCCTTATAACAAATAATTACAAATATGAAATTATTCAATACAAATTGAAAGTCACATGTGTCCACTTATGTCTTCTCGTTCTAGCAGAGCCGTGGAAGTTCTAGAAAAACAAATTACACTGGCGTGTTGCTGCCCTCTTTAGATTTTTTTGTAGTTTTGTGATGTTTTTGGAAATATATTCGACAAAAATTTTTTGGGTTTGAGGTCCGCCTGATATGCAAAACACTGTTTTATTATATGCCCAAACTAGATTCAGCACCTCTGTGCCATCAAAGTGGGTTTTTTCAATTTATTTAGTGCTGTGAAAACAAAATACATTGATTTTACTATTGTACATTGCGTAAATTTAGGCCTAAAACGTCGTCAGTCTTATTTTGGTTTATACCTTATTTTTACATTCTGTGGTCATGTGGGGCCCTTTCTACATGGTTATGTAGTGGTAGCGTTGTCATCTGCAATTAAATTCCCTGTTTTGATGATTTTAAAAGACGCTATTTATAGTGTGAAAACGATCATTTGGTGTGTGGGGATATTTAGTTCAGCTGCCTGTTGCCTATTACTTACAGTTTCTGTTGGTGTACAGTTCCTCTTCCATGTTTTGGTAAATACCACACATGTAATACACATATTTAGCGGAATCTATTCTATCACAATCACTTCCCCCTTTAGAAATTCGCCTGTGTTTACTTTACTTTGTTAAATATGCGTATGTGTCAGGAGCTACGGCCGAACGCCAACAGTTGCGCCTGCGGGAGAAATACTGCGTAACTCGCGGCCAGCCACGCGCCTACAGAATGAACTTCATTGGCTGGCATTGCGGTAATGAAGTGGGATGCGCAGAACGACTGACAACTGGCCCGCCTTCTAGCTGACGCCGACTATAAACCGCTTAACCGATTTTGATGAAACAGCGTATGGAAATGGCTCGAAAGCTGAAGAACACATGCTACTTTGGAAAATGTGTAATTCAAGATATTTCTTCACGTTTAATATGTGCATAGAAATGTTGAACAGCTGTGCAAAACGTTTGTCTTATAGTTTCTGATACGCTTGAGTACTCCTTGGAAACCCTATTTATTGCCATTAGAAGTTTATCACATTTAGTAGAATACTTTTAATGGTTGATATGTTGATAAAATAAAATGTTTGTAATTCTTATGGGACCAAACTACGTTGGTCATCAGTCCTGTTGTTGTTGTTGTTGTTTAGAGGGGACTAGACTGCGTGGACATCAGTCCCCTGTTGCGAGCTAAGTCGATACAGCGTAATGCATCTTGCAAAAACAATGCGTGACTCACACATAAGACAAACTCATAATGGGCACGTAATGAGGGGCAATGAGTTCAGGACACTCAAAGAAGAAATCATAAAGAGGAAAGAAACGTAGAAAGAAGAAAACTGAAAGAGGAAAGAAACAACTGTACTAAAAGGTTACAGCAGAAAAGTGAGGCTGGCTGATCGCGAGGATAATAAAGGATGAGCCAGCCACTCCGCACATTCTAAAACATACGAGTAAAAGCAGGGAGACAGCACAAAAGAAGAAGAGTAAAAATTTGTGAAAGATGGGTGCCTGAGAGATCAGGCTAAATTACCCACCTTTAGATCAAATGATAAAACCCAGCTGCACGGATAAAACGTAAAACACAATCAGCTGTAGCAGAACGAACGAAGTACCGCCTGAAACTGGCGGCGGAGAGTCATCGGTGCAACAGAGGCTTTAGAGTCACGTGACAAGTCCAGCCGAAACTGCGGACGCGGTACAGACCAAGCAGGAACACGGGAAGGGTAGTGGAAAGCAGGAGAAATAGGAAGGGATTCAAGTGAAGAGAGAAGGGAACGAACACGGACCGCGATCGGGAGACCCGACCTTGGCCGCCGTCGTGGGGAAGGAAGGACAACATCCGGAAAGAGAAGCCTGTAGTTTGGATGGTGGGGTAAGGCATGTACATGGGCAGCATAGGCAGCG
Organism: Locusta migratoria; assembly: GCA_026315105.1. Taxonomy (NCBI): domain Eukaryota; kingdom Metazoa; phylum Arthropoda; class Insecta; order Orthoptera; family Acrididae; genus Locusta; species Locusta migratoria. The sequence goes on from CM048748.1 coordinate 402,976,461, forward strand.
AGTAAGCGCTGCTGGCGGAACCGCAGGGATGGAACCCCTGCTTCAGCTAGCAGACTTGTCACTGGACTTGTGCGAAAAGCCCCTGTCGCCAAACGGACACCACTATGGAGGACCGGGTCCAATACCTGTAGTGCTGACGGTGCTGCAGAGTCATATACGATACTTCCATAGTCCAGGCGTGATTGTATCAGAGCCTTATAGAGCTGCAGAAGCGTTGGGCGTGATGCTCCCCAAGCCGTGTGGCCGATACAGCGAAGGATATTAAGGTGTTTCCAGCATTTCTGTCGCAGCTGACGGAGATGTGGCTGCCAAGTCAGCCGGGCATCGAAAACCATACCGAGGAAGCGGTGTGTTTCTTCAACTCGAAGGAGTTCGTTATCTACGTACAGCTCTGGATCGAGGTGAAGTGCCCGACGACGACAAAAGTGCATTACTCGGGTCTTAGAGCCCGAGAAGCGGAAACCATGGGCCGAGGCCCATGATTGTGCCTTTCTAATAGCTCCCTGCAGCCGCCGTTCAGCGACAACAATGGTGGCGGAGCTGAAGTAGATACAAAAATCGTCTGCAAACAGGGAGGACGAAACTGAGGACCCCACCGCTGCTGCGAGACCATTGATGGCAATCAGGAAGAGGGGAACACTGAGAACAGAGCCCTGTGGGACATCATTCTCCTGGATATGGGGAGAGCTGAGACAGGTGCCTTCACGAACTTGAAAAGAGCGGGTCGATAAAAAGTTCCGTATAAAAATTGGAAGGGAGCCCCTCAGACCCCAACCATGCAGTGTAGCCAGAATATGGTGGCGCCAGGTTGTATCGTATGTCTTACGGAGATCAAAAAAGACCGCAACGAGATGTTCGCGCCTGGTGAAGGCAGTGCGAATAGCCGATTCCAGCGAGACAAGGTTGTCAATGGCGGAACGGCCTTGACGGAATCCCCCTTGTTGTGGGGCAAGAAGTTCACGGTCTTCAAGGAGCCACATCAGCCGCCGACTCACCATTCGTTCAAGCAGCTTGCAGAGAACATTGGTAAGGCTGATTGGGCGGTAACTGTCAGCCACCAATGGATCTGCTCCAGATTTCAACACCGGGATGACGGTGCTTTCCCGCCACTGTGGTGGAAAGACCCCATCTGCCCAGATACGGTTAAACAGGGAGAGGAGTCGGTGTTGAAACTCAGCCGCAAGGTGACGGATGAACTGGCTATGTATCCGATCAGGTCCCGGAGAAGTATCGGGGCATGCAGCCAGAGCAGTTTCAAACTCCCACTCGCTAAATGGGGCATTGTAAGGTTCCTGGCGGCGTGTGCGGAATGATAACTGCTTCCGCTCGACCCTCTCTTTGAAGGTGCGGAAGTCTGCACTGTACGTTTCAGTTGCTGAGCAACGTGCATAGTAATCCGCCATGTACTCAGCTATGGCTTGCGGGTCAGTGCATAGTGCACCCTGAATAGTGAGCGATGGAATTCCTGCCGGTGGGCGATATCCAAAGAGGCGACGCACTTGGGTCCAGACCCGAGAAGGGGAGGCGCGAGAACCGATAGAGGCTACAAACCTCTCCCAGGAATCCTTCTTACTCTGGTGAATCAATCGCCGAGCTCGTGCGCGGAGCCGCTTAAAGGCGATTAGATTGTCTAGAGAAGGGTGTCGCCGGTGCCGCTGAAGTGCGCGCCGACGTTCCCGGATGGCCTCAGCGATTTCCTGCGTCCACCAAGGGACCGACTTACGTCGAAGTGACGTACACGCGGTAGGGACAGTGTTCTCAGCAGCAGAAACTATGGCCTTCGTGACTAGCTGGACAGCCACATCAATGCCGGCTGGAAGCGTAGTCGGTACCACTGCAGCTGAAGCATATGCCGGCCAGTCAGCCCTATGGAGCGACCAATGAGGTAGCCGGTTTGCGGCCTGAGTCTCTGGGAGCGACAGAAAGATGGGAAAATGGTCGCTGCCACAGAGATCATCATGGACGCTCCAGTTCAGACGAGGGAGGAGACACGGGATACAGATAGATAGGTCAATGGCCGAATACGTCCCATGAGCTACGCTGAAGTGCGTCGCAGCGCCCGTGTTAAGAAGGCAAAGGTTTCGCCGTGTGAAGAGCAGCTCCACATCCTTACCACGAGCCGAGGTCTGTGTCCCACCCCACATAGGGTGGTGGGTGTTAAAATCCCCCAGAAGGAGAAACGGCGGGGGAGTTGAGCGATCAAGGCATCAAGGTCAGCAAGAGAAATAACCTCATCTGGAGGAAGGTAGAGGGAACAGATTGTTAGTTCCTGCCTGACTCTTATCCTTACAGCCACTGCCCCGAGATTCGTGGTGAGCGGCACAGCTGCACAGGGGACAGTGGCAAGGACATAGAGGCACACACCTCCAGAGATCCTGTCGCAAAAGGGGCGATTTTTGAAATAGCCCCGGTAGCCACGCAGGGCTGGGGTCCTCTGCACAGGAAACCACGTTTTCTGTATCGCTATGCAGATAACATGGAAGTTGCTCAGTAGCTGTTGCAGCTCAGCCAGATGGTGGAAGAAACCCCCGCAATTCCACTGGAGGATGTGGTGGTTAGAGACGTTAAAAGCCACGATAAAAAGGTAAAATACAAAATATAAAATATTAAAAACGTTATTCCATAGGTTCATCTGCTGCAGCCGATTGAGAACCTACGGAGTCCAAGACAAGTCGTTCTGGGGATTCAGTAAGAGACAGATCCTCACGTGACGCGAGGATTTGCACTTCATCGTCTGATGCAGAAAATGAGGTATCGGGTGGCCTGAGAGCCACCAAAGACTCTTTTGTCTTCTTTTTCCGTCCCTCTTGCTGGCCCTTAGGTTTGCAGGGCCGGGAGGGCTTCTCTGTAGTGACACCAGTGGTAGAAGAAGAGCGGGAAGCCCTTCCACCCACAGGTTTTGGATCCTTCAGCCATTGGCTGGGATCTGCTGGAGCACTAGGAGAAGCCTCAGAAGGGAGTGCCCCGAGGGACCCCTTCCGAGCGAGGGGAGCCGGAGGAGGCTGCTGCTCCTCCTCTGGCTGGGAGGTGGGGACTGGTGTCCCTGGTGGTGGGGGTGGAGGTGCCCCCACTAGTGGTGGTGGGGGGGCAGTGTGAGGAGTGCCCCCGACCTTGATGGAGGCTGACGAGCTTTGACGGCCCTTTGGGCCCACAGAAGGTAGTTGCACGGTAGGTCTGATCAGAAGTGGTGGTGATGAAGTAACTGCAGCGAAAGGTGTAGTCATGGAAACTGGGTGAAGCCGTTCATATTTCTTACGTGCTTCTGTATATGTCAGGCGATCCAGGGTCTTGTATTCCATTATCTTTCGCTCCTTACGGAGCATGGTACAGTCTGTAGAACAGGGTGGATGTTGCTGCCCACAGTTGACACAGATAGGTGGAGGAGTACACGGAGCGTCCTGGTGTGATGGACGCCCGCATTCCCTACATGTGGGGCTGGAACTACATCTGGAGGACATATGTCCAAATTTCCAGCATTTGAAACAACGCAAAGGGGGAGGGATGTAAGGCTTTACGTCACACCGGTAAACCATGACCTTGACCTTTTCGGGCAATGTATCGCCGTCAAAGGCCCCTATGCACGCGCCGGACGAAGTGGACACCCCGTCGCTCTAGGTTGGCGCGTAACTCGTCATCCGACTGTAAGAGAAGGTCCCTGTGATAGATCAGACCGTGGATCATGTTAAGCGATTTATGAGGTTTTATACTGACCGGAACGTCACCCAGCTTATCGCAAGCAAGTAATGCTTTTGATTGGGCGGATGACGCTGTTTCGATCAGTACCGAACCGCTTCTCATCTTTGACATGCCTGAGACTTCACCAAACTTATCCTCGAGGTGTTCAACGAAGAAAAGTGGCTTCGTCGACATGAAAGTTGCCCCATCTGTTCGACTACAAACAAGATACTTAGGTGAGTATGTCTCATCCCTTTCTTTAGCCCGCCGTTCCTCCCATGGGTTGGCCAGGGAAGGGAACGTTCGGGGATCATATGTCGCTGCATTATAAGCAACTCTTCCACGCTTTGAGACGCCGTTTTCGCGGCCGGCCACGCTTTTGTTTGCTCGTTTCATGTTCGTCCCACGAGCAGCTAGGGAACTAAAGATCCACCCAGGCAGAGCCCCGCTTGCCTGGGTAAGCCTTATACAACTGAGGTGCGGCAGGTCCCTCAGAGGTTGTTCGCTAGCGGCTGTTCAACCTCAACAGCCATGCATCCCCTCGGCACGTAGCACACCTTGAGATTGAGGGGTTTTTATAGAGGTTTGTACCGTCCTCGCGACCCGGGCGATTAAGCCAAGATCCCCGGGCTCTGAAACGTACAACGTTCCACCGTCGCGCCGAACGATGGTCGTTGAAGCACGCACAGAGCTAACGGTGTAGCGGACTGTTGGCGCGACACAGACCACAGCTCAGGACCCCGGGTTCGCCAAGCCCGTACTCAGCAAATTAATGCTGAGCCCCTGAGGGGGGTCATCAGTCCTGAGACTTACAAACTACTTAAACTAAGTTAAACTAACCTAAGGACAACTCACCCATCCATGCCCGAGGGGGGATTCGAACCCACGACGACGGACGGCCGCGCGCACCGCAAAACGGCGCTCCAGTACGCGCGGCTAATCCGCCGCTGCGATATGTTCTACATAATACGATTCAACATAATGAATGCAATGCTTACACGTTGTATAACCTTCTTCAGTCAGCGGTTTAGTCACGATGTAACAAACACGAGCTTTTTTTCGTATTTGATAATATTTTTATTGTCATCTCGACAAAGAAGGGCAGTATTTACCGTCTTTCTAAACACGGTTTATGTCTAAACTGGAAAATTGGAAACTTTTATCCTGAAGCTCCTGATAACAACTGTAGAATAAATTTGCCAAATTACTGTACTTTCGATGGTCTTTGGCAAGTATGCATGGACATCAACACGATCGAAACCGCAGGTAAAGTCTAGTACATAAGTAATTAATAGACGAAATATCAACGAGAAACAACTATTGGAATCTCAATTAAATGACTTAAGTGTCGGTCGGTGCTTCAGACGGCTGGGGGTTCACTTCTTTCAGTGGCGGATCTTGATAGTGGCACTGCCCCTTCCCACCCCTCGCCCTTTTTCATTAAAAGATCTGCAGAATGTCTTACCTCGGATTATTTGCGTTCCTTCAACTCGAGCTGACGCGTCGGCCTACCAAGCTTCTGTATTTCACACTTTTCTTCCAAGCTTAAAGCTATTAAAATTTGTTTCTAAAAATTGCTGAATGTTGTTCATTTTCTTTGATAATAAACACCAAGAACATATGAATATGCACATACAGTGACTGTAACAAAATGCATCTGTTACGATGAATTGTGAGGTGAATTCGAGTCACGTGACACTGTTAGCAGCACCCACTCCTAACCCACATCTTTTCAAACTTAACTATTTCATACAACGAAGAGTATAAATGGCGTTTACCGTGAAAGTCGCGACACATTTGCTAAAACGTCCAAATATATGTGGCAAGTAACAATAGTCATTGTTGTTCCAGTATCTGTTAAAAAAAACTGGGTTTTAAAAATAAGTTTCCAATCGGTCTCGAACCCACTACCTTCGACACTGTAGCGCAACGCCACTAACCACACGGCTATGCATTCCGGGTGGAGAGTAGTGACTTCATTATTATTCATGATCGGATCTTCTGAAGGCCTTTATAGTTGATGCTTCTTTAATTTTAGTTATAAGATATCTTACCAAATATGACGTTAGTTGATGCTTCTTTAATTTTAGTTATAAGATATCTTACCAAATATGACGTGTTTTTTGATGAATCTTCAATGTGCCAAAAACAAATATGAATGGCGGAGGCCGACCGCGGTGCCCAAGCGGTCTCCGGCGCGCCAGTCATGTTCTGCACGGCCACTACGGTCGGGGGGTCGAATCCCCCGGTCATGGATATTTGTCCCGTCGTTAGTATTAGCTGGTTAATAAGTAGTTTGTAAGTTTAAGGACTGATGACCCAGCAGTTAAGTCCCATAAGTTCTACAAACATTATAACACTTGAATGGCGGATGTTGCCTTCATGGAGGATTTGCGCACGCACAAGGCGAGGTCTGCACTCGCTTCGATGTCTTGCTTCGAGATCATTCGTGAGGAACCGCCAGAGCTCGAGTAGCCAGGAGCTGGCGTCTCTACCAGCTCCAACTCCAATGGTAGAAGCGGCGATTCGCCTCGCCCCTTTCTGCCTCGGGAGTACCCATATGCTGCATCCAGGGGGTTCAGAAGAGAACTTGAACCTCGACCGCGCATGCGCATTGCAACGCTGCGGCCACTGACGTCAAATAAAGCGGCCGCGCGCTACGACTCGTATACGGTTTGTCTCCGCGACGTAAAACGTTTCTCATTCGATAAAATACTTGGAATGTGCATATAAATTGATGTGATAGAAGACCGAAACGAAAATTGATTGTTTAAAAACACATTATTATTTAATTTATTTATTTGCTTTTTTTTCGCGACGTTATCAGAGGGCTCACTGAACCTGTGAACACATAGGACGCGCCGTCACTGAACGACTTAACAGCAAAAGAAAATGACGCCAGAGTCATACGAAAAATTATATCTTTAGACGTATGTTCAACTTTCAGTGTCAAAATATCGAAGAAAACATCAAACAATATTTACTGAAAGTTATGTTCTGAACAACTTTTACATCACATTTTTTTTCTATCCGATGCATAATTGCCGAGATAGAGCATAGTGCCGCCCTGTAGCGATACTGGTTATGTCGCCAGAGATGGTTCTGGTGGCTGATGGCTAACAAATAACTCTGTAAAATTTGGTGCCGGTCGTTCGAACGGCGCGACCAAAAAAGTGGGAACACGTTACGGACAGACCCACAGACAGTGTCAAATCGATGTTATTATAGCAAATATCTTTCAAACTGTGCGAGATATGGAAAAAGAGAGTGCGCAAAGTTGAAGAGAATTTTATTCTCTACAAATCCGTTTATTTGATTTTCTTCTCAGACGAACGCTTGAGGCGTTATTTGCAATTAAATTTTGAGCCGCCAAAAGACCATCGCAGGCAGCCGTCTTGTAGTGTTACTGACATGAAGTGGACCAAAATAAATGGTGATACACAGGTAGGATGTATGTTATTGGTTGACGTTTCTTATAAAGAAGTTCCTGTTGGATGTTATTAACCCTTTCAGACCCTCTGGCTACAATTGTGTACATAACTTGTACAGTGTCCAAGATAGATCAGAAACATTTTTCTCAATTGAAACAACATGTATATGACTATGAGTGTTCAACCTTTTCATCGTGCACATTTACTGTCAACTGCGGAAGATCGCTATAAAAATACCAAATCACAGGAAAATCCTTGTCTGTACTTTTTCGTCACCGTCACCGTTACCGTTACTGTGCAATCTCAAATTATGTAGAGTATTGCAACATATAGTACAGAATTTGCAGAGGTACACTTTACATATGTTTGATTGAGAGGTGATATCCAAATTTTATTTAAAACTGAGAACACATTATAACCATTGAATTCTCGTCAGTTTCATACCCAAACATCGTGGCGTGTCCATCTTTGTCTAATGGGAAGTACTTGTAACTCCATTTCAAGAACATTATTTCATTTAATTTTTCGTTATTCGTCGTAGCCTATATATAAATGAATCGATCCACAGAAAGAAACTGTCACGTCTTGACTGATTCACAGAATTTGCTTTGTATAATCAGTACACCCCATTACAATGAAAAGAAGGAAACAAGCGGAAAATTACTCCTGACGCAGCAGAAAAAAGGCAATCATGTTCCAGTGTAAACAACGCAGACAGACAAATGGGGACCTCATTCCGCCTTACTCACCAAAATATTGGCATGCCAATGTAGTTGTTTTTCTTTTTTCTTTTTCTATCTTATTTTTTATTTTATTTTTTATTTACTTATTTATTTATTTTCTTTTGTGCTGAAAGAAATTCAGAGAGTGCCCATGGAAGAAAGTTCAAATGTTCAAATGAATGTAGAGCTTATGGGACTTAACTACGGGGTCATCAGTCCCTAAACTTACAAAGTAGTTATGAACTAGCTAACACCAAGGACGACACAATTATCCATGCCCGAGGGGGGATTCGAACGCCCGACCGTGATGGCCGTGCAGACCGTGACTGACGCGCCTCAGTACCCTCGGCCACCGCGGCCGGCATGGAAGAAAATATAGGCGGTCTGAGTGGAAGAGAAAGAGAGAACAGAGAGAACAGGAAGTCGTTGTGGGAGAGAGGCAGCGGCTGTAAGAAAAATTACTTTGGTTCAGGCAGTAACAGTAAGAGAGAGAAAAAAAAAGAGAGAGAGTAACATTGTAAAAGAGAGATGAATGTGCACACATGATTTCGGGATCTTGATCCTGCAAACTGACGTAATTCACTGACCAAAATTTTACACGTTTGCCCTCATCTCGGAAATCTATGTGTTGGTTTATTGGTCAAGGAGTTAGAAAACGGAGAAAATCATCCGCAAGGATACATATAAGGAGTACACAATCGCGATTGAAGAAACAGAGAGGAGACTTTATGAAAGGAAGAGGCACTAGCAATGTACGGGAAAAAGAATGGGACGTAAGCAATAGTAGAAGAAGGCAGCCAAAATGTAGATCAAAGGAAGAAGGCAGTGTCGGTGGGAGAAACAGAAGAACGGAGGAAAAGGAGACAGTGTGTGTGTGTGTGTGTGTGTGTGTGTGTGTGTGTGTGTGTGTGTGTCTGTGTGTGTGTGTGTGTGTGTGTGTGTGAGAGAGAGAGAGAGAGAGAGAGAGAGAGAGTGAGAGAGAGAGATGTAGACAGTAGCAGTGAGAGGTAGTTTTTGCATATGATTACAGGCTTTCTCGGCGTATTTCTGCGATGAAATCTTCATGGGTTATAAGCCGATGGCGTCGTCGTCTAGATGCAAGGTTTCAATGGATTTCGTATCCATCATCTTCAGGCGAAGTGTCGAGATGCTCTTTTTTTCCCCTTTATCGTTATTTTATGCCAACTGTACAGCTAGCGGGCTGGAAGCAGCTTCGGCACTGCTCTTCATCTGAGAGAACGTTAAAACAATGAACATGATGAACTTGATAACATTGACATGAAGTGAAAACAATGGAGTGTGTTCCTACATAGCCGCTCCATCCAGGCACTGGCCAATCACGCGCCTGCGGAACGGCACAGCACACTCGGCACCGCCGGTGATGGGGGGAGAGCGTCGAGCCACGGTGTCTGTTCACAACCGCCTCCGCCGCGGTCCCTTCCGCACGGGAGCGTTCTTGCTGAATTTTACTGATTGCAGGATACCATGGTGTTACTAAGGTGGTGTACGAGGGCGACGCCTGCCCCTGGTGGTCTGGCCGAGTCACGGGCCGTACCGCGTGCCTGCTGCTGGAAGGTTCCACACGACGCAGGTCCCCGACACGCGCCTGTCGATTCGGCACTCCTGGGTGGCTCGGCTCTGCTGACGAGGGTGCGCCACCCTCGGAGACTCTGCAGAACCCAGCCACCAACCAGAAGCTAGCTACGTGGTCACGTGAGGCACGCTCTGGTGCCACCTGAACAGCCACGCGAAGAACGGACGCTCTCTTACGCCCCGGCCTCCGACCTGATCGGACGTGCTCACTTGAGCCCGCTCCTACTTAGTTCGTTCTAATATATACCTCTAGGGACAGGTATCGACCTCCCCCCGAGTTCCCTTTAGTACCATGTAATAACTTCAGGCAATAAAAACCTTTTTTATGCTAACTTCACGCCTACTACCACTACCCACTACCCCGCTTCACTATCATGGCACAGTGGTAACCACTGTCTCGATTAATTAATTTGCCGTGCAGACGAATCTATGCGGCCTCTTTGATCACATAACTTCTTGGTCTCTTCAAATTCGAAGGTACGTTTTTCACATATGCTCTGCGGACGAACGTACGTCTTCTGCAGCTGGCGTCACGAACAAAGGCCGCCCAGTTTTGAGCTGTTCTGCGCATTTCCCTCCATTACCACACTAACAGCCAATAATATTTTTTCTCTAGACGCGTGACTGGCCGCGAGTTACGTATCTTTCTTCCGCAGGCTCCACTGTTGGCGCTCGGCGATAGCTCTTCCCCTCAGCGCTTCCCCCATCGCTCCGCCTCTATGCGCGGAAGCACCTTCCTACATGGCACCAACTATAGTGCACGTTTATTATGTGTTCCGTACGGCGCTGTGAGATGGAACGTTCCGTCTGCCCTATGTATTGCATGCCACAATCGCAACCGATTTTACAAACAGTCGGTGACATCGGCGCTACTCGGCTCAAAATCCGTGAAGATTTGATAGCAGGCTGCGCACATTATGTGTGAATAGAGCGTAAATATGTTCGCATACATAATTTTTTGGTGCAGACCGTGGAATGAGGACTGATACAGCTGGTTCCACATTTTTCTTTTTCATGTTGTTTAAACGGTAAAAAATAGCCTTTTTGGTGGTCTGACAGGAGTAGTCTTCAGCTGGTACTATATATGAAGAGTGGAATTGCTAAATGTGCTCTCTCTGAGAAATGGATAACAGCTGTCAGAAAAAGTCCTTATTGTTTTCGTCCACGTAATCAATAATAGTGGAACGATCGTTTTCTTATTTGGTGCCAGTGGAACAGTAGGTGGAAGTTTTATCAATTCCACAGCTACAGTGTCTTTCATTGTCTTGCTTTTCTTCAGAACACGAAAATTCTCGCTAGCACACGAATCGGTAAAGCTTCATTTGCAGGACACAACACTAGGCTGTTGTTTGCTTATTTTGATCAAAGAAAACTGTGTCTTTGAAAACTTCAGAACCTGATTTTTTCTTCGTAACAATTGTTTTATTTATTTTTTTTTTTAGCAGAAATATTAAAGGCATTTAAAAATTTATCTTTGCATACTCTTTTCAGGTCTCCTGTCCCATCAGGAAGTGTGTAGCAGAGAATTGACTGCCTTTTACTTCTCTGCGTCTTCATTATAGGTCCCATGGGGGTCGTCTTTGAGTAAGAAAAACCTCTATAAGTCCTATCAGGTAACTGCCTTGTTGGTTAGGTCAAGTTGGTGATATTCTTCAAAGAGCTGAGTTTTCATAGCAACTGTACTTACAGTTGCAGAACACCTAAACACAAAACAAACGAAAATTATGTACATCAACCTGCTGCAACTGGATAATGTAGGTTTGTTTCATGTTATAAGTTTATATATAAACAGAACTAACTTGTAAAGATGGCGGTTGGGTTGCAGCAATTTCCCTCCTTGTTCTGCTTCTTCTGTATTATCCTGTTTCTTCCTGAACGTAACGTTATCAACACTTCCATCACCACTAAAATCATACTATTATTATAAACATGGTACATCATTTTAGATATCAAGCAACAGCTTCAGTAAGCAAAACACTAGTGTTGTGGCATAACCTTTTTTTGTGTCCCAGCCTCGTCGCCGCTTTTGTGTCTCGTTTCCGTTGTAGGTGTCGGTGGCCGAGTAGGAAGACCGACACAGGAATAAAGGTAGCACGCTTGTGCAGGTACGGAGGGGAGCAGCCAGTGGGACAGCAGAAACTAAAAACACTAGAGTAAATTAGAAGAGATATATATTTCATAAAGACTTAGTAATACTTAACTTTTACATTGCTCAGTACTGCAGAATGCTGATACATAGTTGAGCTAGAGGCCTGCCTAGTGCCTATCCGATAGCCAAGTCTTCACTGGTGCCTAATTGATTCCGAAGTGTTAACTGGTTCCTATCTCAGTCCCATGTGCACGATGTCGTTCAGTGGTGGCCACGAGCGGAGTTCCAGCAGAGGGCGCTCGTGACTGTCGTCGTAAGAACGCCTAAGAACGCCGCGCCGTGCGTGCATGGCGGCGCGCGGCGAAAGTAGGTGTGCGACACCACACCTTTACTACAGACTTCTGTTCGGCTAGCGCCAGATGCCTGTGGCACATACATCCATTAGCAGAGCAGGCCCATCTGGACATAGGAGTAGTGCAATCTCTTTGGGTCAGTAGCAACTACAAGGAATAAATCTGTTAGCAGAGTACTGACGCGAAGACATAAATCAGTTAGTGGTGAAAAACCCCGACAGTCAAAAAATGGCACATCCTTTAGCATTTCCACTCTTCATATCGCTCTGTCTTTTATTTCCATCAATATGTACGTGTTGTGCCAGAAATGCGTCACATTTGACTTGTTATAATGCTGAATAAAGCCCGTTGTGGGGTGATGCACGGAGTTCCTGCCACTGTAAGAGTGCTGCCGCCTGTGTTGCAGTGCCCGGAGCCGTGCAGCAGGGCTTCCTGTCCGGCGGGCGAGCGCTGCGTGCCGCAGCAGGTGGCGTGCTTCACGACGCCGTGCTGTGACCAGGCGTCCTGCGTCAACAGCGCCGGCTCCACCACTGGCTGAACTTGTCAGTCTCGCAGCTCATTTGTGTGTTAAATAAACTGCAGATAATGTTGCACTGAACCGCCGTCCTTTCCTTTGCCTTCTCCAGTTAACTAGTGGGCAAAACGTACTATAGTTGGCGTCATGTAGGAAGGTGCTTCCGCGCATAGAGGCACAGACTCGTGGGGGAAGCGTTTAGGGGAGGAGCTACGGCCAAACGCCAACTGTTGTGGCTGCGGGAGAAACATTGCGTAATTCGCAGCTAGTCACACGTCTAGAGAAAAAAAATATTATTTGCTACTAGTGAGGTAATGGAGGGAGATCCGCAGAACAGCTGAAAACTGGGCCGCCTTCGTTCGTGACGCCGACTATAGTAATTGTCTATACAGCTGGCTGTTCCAAACCTGCTCCATGGGGCGTGGGCGCCCATGGGCGCTCACGACCTCACTTGACGAGTAGGTTCTGGCATGGTAGTCCGCTCGCAAGACACAGGTCATTGGTCATGCCTTAATCCTCTCAGTCCCAAATTATAAAATCAACTTTGGAAAAATTAAAATTCATTGTTTTCTGTATTAATACAGAGCAGTAAACATCAAAGTATGTGTAAATCTTGATACTTTCCTGGCGATATGCTGACATATTCAAAATCGGGTATTTGCCAGTTGTTTGCGTCGTTATGTCACAATATTTCGATAGTGTACCTCACTATCTTCATCAGGTGCTACCTGAGACTGATCTAACCGAGGATCTGGTGCAGTATTCTGGTGCAAGATTTCCTACAACGCCTTAAGCAGCAGCACATCACTGACGTGGACCTTATGGTCAGCTTCGATGCGGTTTCCCTTTTCACCAGGCTTCCACTGAATGAGTCACTCGAACTTATTGGAGAGAGGTTCGACAGGGCAACTCTGGAGCTGTTCAGACATATATTGACCTCAACATACTTCTTGTATAGTGGTCAATTTTATGAGCAAACAGAAGGTGTGGCCATGGGCAGCCCCCTATCTCCAGTGGTAGCTAACCTCTTTATGGAAAGATTCGAGGAAGAGGCACTTGCTACAGCCACATACAAACCAAAATACTTCTTCAGATATGTGGATGACACCTTTGTCATCTGGCCTCATGGGAGAGAGAAACTCAATGGGTTGTTGGAACATCTAAACTCACGCCATCCCAACATCAAGTTCACCATGGAACTAGAGAAGGATGGACGATTGCCATTCCTGGACGTATTAGTCAAGAGGCGGACAGATGGAACCCTGGGTCACAGTGTGTTCCGAAAACCCACTCACACTGATTTGTACTTACAGGCAAACAACTGCCACCACTCAGCCCAGAAGAATGGGTTCCTCAAAGCCCTGTTCCACTAGGCACGGATCCTGTCAGATGCTGACAGCCTGGCATCAGAATTATAACATCTACAACAGGTCATCAGAATAAATGGATATTCCAAAAGAGACAGTCAAAAGGCCCTCCATCCCGCCAAACAGCCGGGGGACCCAGAAGAAGAACTGGATGAGGTCAAGAAGGTAGCTTAACTGCCATTCGCTGGACCATCTCTGCTAAAATCAGAAGGATCCTCATGAAACACAACATCAAAAGTGTGTTCTGCCCTCCCAATAAAATTGGTGCTCTACTGGGCAGTGTAAAGGACGACTTGGGGCTACAGAAGCCAGGCATTTACAGCATTCCTTGCTAGTGTGGTATGTCATACATTGGCCAGACCACTAGACGGGTTGACATAAGATGCAAAGAACATCAGAGGCATACTAGACTCAGACAGGTCACCAAATCTCCTATAGCAGAACACTGCCTGGAACTTAAACATACGATGGACTACAACAAAACCAAGATTGTGACACAGACCCCAAGATTTTGGGACAGTATCATAAAAGAATCGATGGAGATCAAAGTTACTGAAAATCTCATCAACCGTGATGCTGGTTATCAACTCAGTACGGCCTGTAATCCAGCACTGGATCTACTTAAAGTACAGCGGAGACAACACCACATCTCTCCTATTGTAGCTGAGGCACAAGCAGATGGTACCAGATGGAGCTGGGAGCACAACAGACTGGAGACGACATTCCACTAGATAACACTTCAGAACATATTCCAGAGCAACGCAGAAGTGGAACAGATAACCAGGAAGAAGTCGCGATGGCGGGAGACGATCAAAATAGGAGTGGACCACAGAAGAAGTGGTCTGACGGGCGCGGACCGCCGAGGGAGCGACCTGGCGGGCGCGGACCACCTAGGGAGCAGTCTAGCGGATGCAGACTGCAGCAAGAGCGGCCCAACGGGTGCGGATCAGCGAGGGAGCGGCCGGGTTAGATGTCTCAGTTAGCACCTGATGAAGATAGTGAGGTACACTGTCGAAATATTGTGACAGAACGGTGCAAACAACTGGTAGATACCCGATTTTGAATACATATCATCAAAGAATGTGTTTTAAAATTTTTGGTCAAACTATTGATTTTTGATATCATGTATATCACGCACAACACAGACGTCTCTATCGAGGTATTTTCTTAGTTGGACGTTATTTTGTTGATTGTTAACACTGCACCAAAGCCAAGACAATTCATTGCTGGAATAAAATAACATGAACCACACTCATGCTCACACTCTCAGCCATGTACAGATGGCAACGCAACACAACAGAGCGATATGAAATGGAACGAGCATGTAAGGACAGTTGTGAGTAAGGCGGACAGCCGACTTCGGTTTATTGGGAGAATTCTGGGAAGATGTACTTCATCTGTAAAGGAGACCGCGTATAAAACGCTTGTACGACCACGTATTGAGTATTGCTCAAGTGTTTGGGACCCGCAGCAGATCAGTTTAAAGGAAGACATAGAGGCGGTTCAGAGGCGAGCAGCTAGATTTGTTACCGGTAGATTCGACCAATGCGCGAGTGTCACGGAAATGCTCCGGCAACTCAATTGGGGATCGCTGGAAGAAAGACGAGGTTCTTTTCGTGAATTTCTGTTAAGTAAATTTAGAGGGCCGGAATTTGAAGCTGAGTGTAGTACGATCTTGCTGCCGCCTACTTACATTTCGCGTAAAGATCACAAAGACAAGATAAGAGAAATTAGGGCTTGTACGGAGGCATATAGGCATTCTTTTTTTCCTCGTTCAATTTGGGAGTTGAATAGGAAAGAAAATACCTAGTAGTGGTACAGTGTACCCTCCGCCACTCACCTTACGGTGAATTGCGGAGTATGTATGTATGTATGTATGTATGTATGTAGATCCTCCAAGATGGACAGATTAATGCCTCAGAAGTAGCTACACGCTGTACCAAGCGACAAAATGTCATACTAGAAGCATGTTGTTCAGCAACAAAAATGCAACTTTAATGATTGATGCACAAAATACGATATAAAGCAACTTTTAATACTTTGTTGTCCAGGAGCAACACTAGGAGTGGAAAAATTAAGCCATTTTCACACGGAGAAAGATTTACAGATAGCATGCCAGGAAGCAAGCAGGCCAGGTGGCATGGCGACTGTGATGCCTGGTGGCTGGTAGTTTACTGCAGTTTCCTGGATATAGCTCGAATCCTGTTATTCTCGTAACCTCTGCAGAATGCTACCTGCACTAGCCAATCAGGAGTCATGTTTGGCGTGACCCTGCAGCCAGCAAGGTGAGAACTTGAAGAGAACACACCACACAGAATGCAGAATGCAGTGCCACACGCCCGCCAGTTAAGTAGTCTATCTCAAACATTTATAAAGAAACAATTCGGAAAAAATAAATGATTCTCGCATAAGTATATGCAAGGTTTGTAAATTAATAGCATGACAAAATAATCCCCTCTTTGCGTACAATCATTTGATAAAATTTTGCTTTGATACCTCCAATCATTTATGAGATATAAGGGAGAGACCAGGAGACACCGGAAGGTATCAGATAGATTTTATAATGGTAAGACATAGATTCCGGAACCAGGTTATAAACTGCAAGACGTACCCAGGGGCAGATATAGACTCTGACCATAACTTGTTAGTCATGAACTGTAGGCTGAAACTGAAAAAATTGCACAAAGGTAGGAAAATAAGGAGATGGGACTTAGATAAATTGAAGGAAAGTGAAGTTCTGGAGAATTTCAGAGGGAGATTTAGGCAACAATTTACAGAAACAGGGGGAAATAAAACAGTAGAAGAGGAACGGGTAGCATTGAGGGATGAAATAGTGAAGGCAGCAGAGGACAAAATAGGTAGAAAGGCAAGACCTACAAAAAATCCTTGGATATCACAGGAAATACTAGATTTAATTGATGAAAGGAGAAAATATAAAAATGCAGTAAATGAAACAGGCAAAATGGAGTACAGACGATTAAAAAATGAGATTGACAGGAAGTGCAAAATGGTTAAGCAGGAGTGGCTAGAAGCCAAATGCAAATCTGTAGAAGAATGTATAAGAAGGGGAAAAGTAGATACCGCCTACAGGAAAATAAAAGAGACATTTGGGGACAAAAAAAGCAACTCTACGAATATCAAGGACTCAGATGGAAAACCAGTTCTCAGCAAAGAAGGGAAAGCTGAAAGGTGGAAAGAGTACATAGAGCAGCTCTACAAAGGAAATGAACTTACAGACAATGTGGTAGGAAGGGAAGAGGACGTAGATCAAGATGAAATAGGAGATGCTATACTGAGAGATGAATTTGAGAGAGCCTTGAAAGATCTAGGTCGGAACAAGGCCCCAGGAGTAGATGACATACCCTCAGAGCTACTAAAGTCTCTTGGAGAGCCAGCCATGACAAGACTATTTGAACTGGTGTGTAAGATTTATGAGACAGGCGAAATGCCCTCAGACTTTAAGAAAAATGTAATAATCCCCATTCCAAAGAAATCAGGTGCAGACAGGTGTGAAAATTACAGAACCATCAGTTTGATAAGTCATGGTTGCAAATTTTTAACACGAATTATCTACAGGAGCTGACCTCGGGGAAGATCAGTTTGGGTTCAGGAGAAACGTAGGAACCCGGGAGGCAATACTCACTTTACGTCTTATCTTAGAAGATAGATTAAGGAAAGGCAAACCTACATTTTTAGCTTTTGTAGATTTGGAGAAAGCATTTGATAATGTTGACTGGAATACACTCTTATAACTTGTACAAAAGCCAGACCGCAGTTATTAGACTCGAAGGGCATGAAAGGGAAGCATCAGTTGGGAAGGGAGTAAGACAGGGTTGTAGCCTTTCTCCGATGTTATTCAATTTGTACATCGAGCAGGCGGTGAAGGAAAGCAAGGAAAATTCTGGAATAGGGATTAAAGTACAGGGGGAAGAAATAAAAACATTGCGTTTTGCTGATGACATTGTAATTCTGTCAGAGACAGCAGAGGACCTGGAAGAGCAGTTGAATGGAATGGACAGTGTGTTGAAGAGAGCATATAAAATGAACATTAACAAGAGCAAAACAAAAATAATGGAATGCGGTCTTAGAAAATCGGGCGATGCTGAAGGAATTAGATTAGGTAACGAAACAATGAAGGTGGTAGATGAGTTTTGTTACTTGGGTAGTAAAATAACATGTGATGGTCGCAGTACAGAGGATATAAAATGCAGAATGGCAATGGGAAGAAAAGCATTTTTGAAAAAGAGAAATTTGCTTACATCGAATATTAATTTAAGTGTAAGGAAGTCTTTTCTGAAGGCATTTGTGTGGAGTGTTGCCTTGTACGGGAGTGAAACATGGACGATAAGCAGTGCGGACAGGAAGAGAATAGAGGCTTTTGAAATGTGGTGTTACAGAAGAATGCTGAAGATTAGGTGGGTAGATCGCATAACCAATGAAGAACTACTGAACAGAATTGGTGAGAAAAGGAATTTTTGGCATACCCTGGCTAAAAGAAGGGATCGCTTGGTAGGACACATTCTTAGACATCGAGGAATCGTAAATTTAGCATTGGAGGGAAGTGTCTGGGGGAAAAATCGCAGAGGGAGACCAAGAGACGCGTATAGTAAGCAGATTCAAGTGGATGTGGGTTGCCATTCTTATGAGGAGATGAAAAGGCTTGCTCAGGATAGAGTAGGGTGGAGAGCTGCATCAAACCAGTCTCCGGACTGAAGACCATAACAACAACAAGGGAATTTATGAAAATTTCGTTCCGTTTTCCTCACTCACACATGGGATCAGGAGCAAATGCCTTACATACAACCCATTTCCTCGAGATTGGAGGTAGATAACGATATGCGTCCAAATTCGAAGAATAATTCAATATTTCAGCTATATTTCATCCACAACAATGTATGACCTAACATGTACCAAACGAAAATTCATAGACCTCTATTTTTCAATGTAAAATTTTCGGATTCCTTGTAGTATTGTACTGAAACTACAAATATCACAAGCACTATGACCACTAACAAAATAATATTCAGTTGATCATGAAGTAGAAGAATGCTTCTAAGAGTTGTGCGAGAATGATATTTTTTTACCTAATAGTTCCTTTATAATCGTTTGTAAACGACTGCACTTCGCTGGCGGGCGCGACGTGCTGCATTCTGTCTGGAGTGTTCTCTTAGAGTTCCCGCCTTGTTGGCTGCAAGTTCACATGCCAAACGCGACTCCTGTGTGGCCACCGCAGGTAGCATTGCGAAAGCTTGCGAGAATAATAGGACACGTGCTATATCCTGCAGCAAACAGCTAGCCAGCAGGCAGCAGAGTCGACATGCCATCTGGCCTGACTGCTTCCCAGCATGCTTTCCGCAAATCTTGCTCCTTGTGTGAGTGGCTTTAGGTTTACCTCCCCTCTGCTGGACACAGCATCGTCTACAGCAATTCTCAAAACGGTTCAGTCATTATATTGACATGGCAACAAGAACATTGTAGCACTCATTTTTAATGTTGATTATGCAAGGAAGCCAAAGAAACATAACTGAAAAGTTCTTTACCATAGATGTCGAAAAATATAAACGTTAAGAGCAGTAAAAGAAAGTAGATGCTTTCATACGTATAGCTTTTATGTTGCCTTCTCTACCGAGCATTGAAGTCTCCAGCGGTACCGTCTAAGCATGGAAAACTGAACTAATCCAACTTCTGATCTATGTACTGATGAGATACCATCTTTGAAAGGCAAAGGTAAGTTACAAAATATTTTTAATGGCATTCTGGGTACGGTCACGTTCATATGATTCCCTTACAGTAACGTACTCATGATGGCAACTGCAGTACCGCAACTGCCAGGTCGAGACGTCGTCAGATGTCGAAATCAAAAGACCGTAGTTTTGAATAACTTTCTTTGTTCACTTTGCTATTACGCTTACTTTCTATAAAGTACATTTTTTGTCACTTGCAACCGTTATCAAAAAATTTGTAGTGAATTTCTAACGTGAACAACCTGATTTTAAACAGCTACTACGAGCGCAAGACGAAAGAGAGAGAGAGAAGAAGGATATGCTGATAGAGAGGTGGATGGAAGATAGAAAGAAGGGAAGTAAGAAATGAAAAGAGGAAAGGCTGCGGGACACGGTGTACCGTAGGTCTCTAGAAGAGAGTAGCGTTCCAAAAGATGGCGCAAGTCATCCCCGTTTTTAAGAAGGAGCATCGAACAGACGAGCAAAACTATAGGACTTATAGGACTATATCTCTAACGTCGGTCAGTTGTAGAATTTTGGAACACGTATTCTGTTCTACTAATAATAAAGACTTTTCTGGAGACTAGAAATCTGCTCTGTAGGAATCAGCAGGGGTTTCGAAAAAGGCGATCGTGTGAAACACAGCTCACGCTATTCGTCCACGAGACTCAGAGGGCCATAGACACGGGTTCCCAGGTAGACGCTGTGTCTCTTGACTTCCGCAAGGTATACGATACAGTTCCCCACAGACGTTTAATGAACAAAGTAAATGCATATGGAAGAGTTCCTAGATAACCGAACGCAGCATGTCATTGTCAATAGTGAGAAGTCTTCCGAAGTAAGAGTGATGTCAGGTGTGCCACAGGGGAGTGTCGTGGGTCCGTTGCTATTCACAATATATATAAATGACCTTGTGGATAACATCGGAACTTCACTGAGGCTTTTTGCGGATGGTGCTGTAGTATATAGAGAGGTTGTAACAATGGTAAAATGCATTAAAATGCTGGAGGATCTGAAACGAATTGACGCATGGTGCAGGGAATGGCAATTGAATCTCAATGTATATAAATGTAGTGTGCTACGAATACATAGAAAGATCCTTTATCATCTAGCTACACTATAGCAGACCAGCAACTGGAAGCAGTTAATTCCATAAATTATCAGGGAGTAGGCATTAGGAGTGGTTTAAAATAGAACGATCATACAAAATTAATCGTCGGTAAAGCAGATGCCAGACTGAGATTCATTGGAAGAATCCTAAGGAAATGCAGTCCGAAAACAAGGGAAGTAGGTTACTGTACACTTGTTCGCCCACTGCTTGAATACTGCTCACCGGTGTGGGATCCATACCAGGTGGTGTTGATAGAGGAGGTAGAGAAGATCCAACGGAGAGCAGCGCGCTTCGTTGCAGGATTATTTAGTAATCGTAAAAGCGTTACAGAGATGATCGATTAGCTCCAGTGGAAGACTTTACTAGAGAGAGACGCTCTGTAGATCGGTACGTGCTTTGGTCGAAGTTTCGATAACATACCTTTACAGAGGAGTCATGCAATATATTGCTCCCTTCTACGTATATCTCGCGAAGAGATCAGTAGGATAAAATTAGAGAGCTTAGAGCCCGCACAGAGGCATACCGACAATCTTTCTTTCCGCGAACAACACGTGACTGAAATAGGAAGAAGAACCGATAGTGGTACTCGAGATACCCACCGCCACACAGCGTCAGGTGGCTTGCAGAGTATGGATGTAGACGTAGAGATGTAGATATCGACTTCGTTCATGAAATGAACTTCCTCAGTATGGTTTCAAATCAACGTGACTCGTGTTCACTGCTTAATTCTTTTGTTGTTGTCTGCAATTAAAATATATAAAATGAGATGTAAAGTTGTGAATTAAGAGCATGAACGAAATCTATATACAAATTTTGACAGACTGTCAGATGTTTGTAAAGTTATGGGCCCAACCTCAGAGGTCATAATAGACTTACAAAAAGCTTAAACTAACTTCTGCACACATGCCCGACGGAGGATTCGAACCTCCGACGAGGAACAGCCACGCACTCCCTAGCAAGGTGCCTTAGAACGCACGGACTTTCTCGCGTGGCACAAGATTTTTATATAAATATTTTATATCATAAACACCAAGTTGATATTTATATTACTGCTAATAATATTGTTCTGATTTGTGCACACGACGTGCAATGAAGTATCCATACAAACAGATGATTGGTTTACCCTTACTTCATAAAGGAGGGAATAACAGGTGTTATCCTAATACCCACGAGAAAATTTATGAACGGAGACTACTTTAACGTATGCTGAATGCCATCAAAATACAAGAGCAGCAGAACTGTATAGACCACTGTGATTCGGGTAAGTGATATCCGATTTCAGCAAAGATTAATTACGATTTCCGATTTCACTAATCTGTAAGATTAGTTATGTTTTCACGAAACTATTGAGTTTCATTTCAAAAGTGACTGTTGGCCTGCAGAAATGATGAAGTTCCAGAAGGTTGTAAAATCTTTATTCCTCCTACGCGTTTCGCCCGATAGTCATTATCAGAGTATCTAGATAAAATACAATATGCAAACAAATAATAGGTGTTGAACGTGGTTTTCTTAGAAAATGTAAAAGTGAAACAGCAACAACCAAGCTTTTAACATGTCCTTGGTCATAAATAAAACTCAAAAGCACGGCGTCCTAGCCCACATGTAACACTTTACGATTCAACATAGCGTACAGGGCAAAGCGTTAAAGCTGACAAGCTGTCCATACATACAAAAGATGGTATTGTATATTTAAGTTAATATAGTTCTGAAAGAATACAAAATCTGTATGTCACACGAAAAAAAAAAAAAAAAAAAAAAAAAAAAAAAAAAAAAAAAATGTATCCAGGTGAACAAACCACAGAACCACAATTTCAATTAACCCAGATTATTTACTATAATGTCAGTAAAAATGCGAAAAACCATTAACGGCTTTCTGTGATATGTTCGTTGATTACCGCGTCCGGCTCCTTTTGAATGATAATGGTTTCTCGCATTTTTACTGACATTATAGTAAATAAACTGGGTTAATTGAAATTGTGGTTCTGTGGTTTGTTCACCCGGATACTTTTCTTTTTCGTGTGACATACAGATTTTGTATTCTTTCGAAACTATATTAACTTAAATATACAGTACCATCTTTTGTATGTGTGGACAGCTTGTCAGGTTTAACGCTTTACTCTGTACCATATGTTGAGTCGTAAAGTGTTACATGTGGGATAGGACGCCGTGCTTTTGAGTTTTATTTATGACCAGGGGTATGTTAAAAGCTTGATTTTTGCTGTCTGATTTTTACATTTTTTTCAAAAAAAAAAAAAAAAAAAAAAAAAAAAAAAAAAAAAAAAAAAAAAAACATGTTCAACACTGTAATTTGTTTGCATTTAGTATTTTATCTAGATACTCTGACGATGTGTATCGTCCGAAATCCGTAAGTATTTGCTGTAATGGCTGTATACCTCCACCAGGAATAATTTACATTACTGAGTTCGTAGTCGGGCCCGGTGGTCTATTCAGCTATTTCGCACAAATTATTCCTGCCCCCCCCCCCTCCATCCCCAATTGCAGCGAGCAACCAGAGGGCCTGTTGCTGGTTTATACTGAGAGGTAGTATTTTAAGGTTAGTTTTGACACTCTGATACTGCCACATCCGAACGGTGCCCTCAACCTAATAGATGTCAAAGCACAACGTAAGGCACTTCTCATAAATCGTTTTCGAAAATGATAGACAATCCTGAGCCCAGTGTCGCTCAAATCCTGTTGCATCAATGGGGTCCACATGACTTGGAACCTCCAGTCAATAGCAGAACCATACCCAGACCATATTTGCACATGCCCGGAGTTTAGTTACATTTTCAAGGAAGTGAACTCACGAGCGAGAGCAGCAGTCCGGAATAACAAGTCGATATACGCCCATTTAACCGCTAATACGAGGGGGAACCCCATTGAATTGAAGCATCCCCACCACAAGAGGAACATCTTATGGCAAATTATCTTTGACGACCTTTTACCATCACATATCCAATCAGTGTGGTACATGATAGCCAATGATGAGATTCCAACAAACCTAAAGCTGCATAAAATTAGTCGTAGCGACACCCCCAGATGCGACCTGTGTGGATTTGTGGACTCGTGTGAAACACCGACTAATCTGCGGCGCAGGTAGAACAATTACAGACATCCTTTGCAAGAGACGTGCCATCGTCGATCGAACTACTGAAAGGTGCATAGACAAGCAGGAGCTGCTGTGGCCTTACAAGCTCAGATACCCCAGGACGAAAAATAACGCGGTGATCTGGTTTGTTGGCCACACGGCTACTTACGTCATTCAACACCGTAGAACTAGCTGTACCGAATATTTCGCATATATTAAATGTGAATACTATGAAATTAAACACACCACAACGTATTTAAAAGTATACGGAAATATGTTAAAATTGTCCTACAACCGCCATGAACAGTTGAAACGTCGACAAGTTGGTTCTTACCTGATTTCGAAGGAAACGGCAACCATACAAAGCAGAGCTGCTTTATTTTCTTTATTTTTAGCGGGCAGCGCTCCTCCACTAAGACGTTCGCTTCCGAGTCGTTCATCAGCCCCTTCTGTCGCGGTACATTATTTATTTAACTTTATTCTTCTTATACTGTAAAGCTACATAGAGCGTTCTCCCAGACTATATGCACCCCTTGGAGAACTATGGTGGACAAGGAGGAATACTATTTCTTTATTCTTCTTTGCTACTACAGCGCTTCTGCTGCTAAACGTCGAACCGTTCGTTGCTGCAACCGACAACGGACGTGCGCACTGTCAGCTGATACCCGTACAATCGTCGCTGGAGACTCATGATTCGAAAGCGGAAGTAATTTCTTTTGTTTTTACATGCGGCACTGGACGACTGCTCACGAGCGTTTTCCACACGAACAGTGCAGAAGGGTAGTGGAGGCACTACTCTATTTTTTATCGTTAAATATGGTTTATAAAAGACTGTACAGTTTATCTAAATAACAATAAGACATTTCAAAAAAGGCAACGCCCGCTTTCAAAGTTATTGTGAACTTACTATGTTACTATGTAACAAGACAAGGAATTCTCAAGGAATTCTGTTGGTGGCAACAACCTGCGAGGCAATGTATTGGGAAAAAAAAAAAAAAAAAAAAAAAAAAAACTTATCTCTTTTCATTCTCCACTCCGAGGAGTGGAGCGGGCTGTTTGAGATCCGGCCCATAAAGAGTCGCGGTTCTATTCAGCCAATATCAGACAAGCTGATAGTGGGGCAAAGGGGGATCCCAATTGGGAATAAGTGGGAGGGGCTTACCAGCTCCGGCATACGCCTTACAACCAAGGAAAACCTCCCGAAAACCTTGGTCGGAGCCGGGGGATTGGGACCAATTTAATTTATCTCCGGGACTTGCCCCGGACAAAAATGGATTATCGAGAGAACACGAATGCACTCACGACAATCAAGGATCGGACGCCCGAGTTACTCTCGTAATCTCGTAGAGATCAGCTCGACCAACAGTGGACAAGCATCTCCCTACAGGAACCGCACCCGTGGGAACGGTATCCTGTGCGTCCGAGAAGACAAACTCTAAAACGGGAGGGATAGCTAAAAGAAAAAAAAAAAAAAAAAAAGAAAAAAAAATCCAACTGAGGGAAAAAATTGTCGTCTTGGGGTAGAGCACTCGACTAGATGCCGAAGGGTCGCGGGTTAGAAACCCGGTCGGACCTCGTATTTTGTTCGGTGTGCGTTTTAACGATGAGAGGAATCGCCAGAAACTACACGTGGTTCGGATTCCACGTTAAGCTGTAGGTCCCCTTACCCCGGTTGGGGTGGGGACACGAAAGTCGCCGAAGTGGCGTCCAATAGAAAGACTTGCAAAAGACCAATAAGCCATACGAAATTATTATTATTATTATTATTATTATTATTATTATTATTATTTACTGAGTTCGTCCTAGATAATGATCATAGACCAAGGCTTTGAATTAAATTTTGTCGCAAAGCCATGTCTCCTGCTCACTAACCCAGTGCTACCGCCGAGACGCAAAGGCCGGGGGCATTGAGGCCCTCATGTTCCGATGCGCGAGACAGTTGCCCGTTGGTGGTTCCAATCCTCCCTCGGGCATGGATGTTTGTGCTGTCTTTAGTATAAGGTAGTTCATAACTAGTTTGTAAGTTTAGGGACTGATGATCCCGCAGTTAAGCCCCATAAGCTTAACAAACTTGCACTGCAGCTAACTGCACGGATTACCATAGACTGTCTCTGTCCGAGAATCCAGTTTAGCAGTGCCAGTGTGGTGCAGCGGTTAGCGCAACTAGGCAGTGAGGAGGACATCCGGGTTCGATTCCTGACGACGGTACAAATTTAAATACAACACTTTGGTGGGGAATCACCTACCCGGTCAGCTAGGCAGTTAAAAGCGCGGCTTTTCGGGACGGGAAGGTGTGTTGGTGCCCCTTCCCCCGCCCTTTTTTTTCTTTGATGAGGCAGTATTGTCAATTGCCGGTGTATGGTTTTTTTTTTTTTTTTAAAAAAACAAAACACACGCCTTCACTAAGAAATGAAACAGAATCTCCTAGAAGAACCAAATTGCATCTCCGAAGGAAAAACAAATACAAAATAGCATCCACTACTAAGTCGTCCAAAAGAGGTAAATGGAAAGGAAGGGTCCCTCATGTATATACCTCCCACGTTACCGATTCATCTCACAGCCAGCAACGGAAGCTCTGAAGAATGGAAGTGAAAGAAAAGGAAGATGATGTACGTTCACGATATTCTCTCGTGCGAGACCAGAACACACACAGAAAGAGAGGTGAGAAAGATAGGAAAACACAAAGGCAATACCGCCGTGCTCTACATTTTAGAGTTTCAGTCGGCTGTCGTATTATTGAAAACCAGGTATGCAGATAAAAAACAAAGCATCTTCCTATGAAAGACAGAAAGGGCAAAAATTAAGACACCCTTCATTGGGTGAATAGTACTGAAAAAAATTAAGTATAAATCATCGCTCTCTGTCAAAAAACGAGGAGAACGTAGAAATAAGCAAAAATTGCCCATGCCATTCCCGCTGGACCCCAGACCAGAAATAACAAGGTGTAGACCTGAGAGTAAAAGGAAATGTAAAAGACAAGACACTTCGGTTGACGCCCAAGACACGGCTTAACCCTGTGTCGCTTAAGGTCCACTGTAGTGAACGGCTGTTGATGTCTGTGAATCCGCCTCCGTAACTGAGACGATAGCGTCGCTGACTATGACGCAGGGGCACGGCCACTACGGTCGGGGGTTCGAATCCCCCCTCGGGCATTGATATTTGTGCCGTCCTAGTTCGTAAGTAGTTCATAAGTAGTTTGTAAGTTTAGGGACTGATGATCCCGTAGTTAAGTCCCATAAGTTTAACAAACATTTGAACATTTTTTTTGAGCAGGGGGCACGGGTTCGATTCCCGGTAGGGGAGTGAGAGTTGTGTGCTATCCTCATTAACATCATTTCAGCATTATCGGCACGCAATTTGCTCACGAGGCGCCAAGTAAAAAGACCTGCAATAGGCGGCCACATTAGGTATACCATCATTTCCACCTTTTGTCGTTTCTGAACTCGTAAACCCATGGGGTGCTCTCACGATGACCCATCCGGTAAGTGCTACAAAAGAATGCAGACGATTAGGCGGGTAGATTGCTTAACTAACGAACAGGTACTGAACAGAATTTGGGAGAAAAGGAATTTTTGTATACCTTTACTAAAAGAAGGGATCGATTACTGTGACAAAATTTAAACATGAAGAAATCGTAAATTTAGCATTGGACGGAAGCGGGTGGGAGAAAAATCGCAGAGGGAGCCCAAGAGACGAATACAGTAAGCAAATTTAAATGGATTGGGGTTGCCGTTGTGAGATTACCGCCCAATGGAAATATTGGTAATTAATAGCATTTGATAATTAATCAGTATGAAGTTCACTGCAAACATTGACCATGCCCCTGCACTAAATGTTACACAATTTTAATCTTATTAATTATGGTAGCAATGTGTGTACACAGTTGGGTGACAACATTTATAGTTAGGCCATAGGTAGAAATTCTTCACATTGAGATTTGCTGTGTGCTTGTAGCTGACGGGAGGCCAGCGAGCAGGCCGACGTTGGTGGCTTGTTCCAGCTTAGGATTTTCCAGTTTCGTTTCCGGTGAGGGGAGAGAGGGACAATGGCGAGTGCCAGGTGCAGTGCAGTGCACAGCATGAAATAAAATATTCTAGTACTACTTGCATTTGAAGTAATACGTTGCAGTTAGGAACCTTTAAGGCCCTCATTACAAAATAGCCTGTTCACAAATAAACATTACATTACCTGATATAGTCACATCTGGCGTAATATGTTTAATTGACAATGAAAAGTAATAAATTACCAATGAATACAAGACAGTTACAGAACTAACATGGCAATGTTTGTTTATAAAAATAATATATTAACTATTTCTCATTTTATTTTCAATTAATCTTGTGTATTTTATTTTGAAGCATTCAGTTAAATCACTTATCTGTGATACAAGAAATTGCATGATTATGATAAATAGTACAAAGGATGTTTATAGCAATATAAAAACCTAAGAAGACATTTAT
The DNA here is from genome assembly GCA_026315105.1 of Locusta migratoria. Taxonomy (NCBI): domain Eukaryota; kingdom Metazoa; phylum Arthropoda; class Insecta; order Orthoptera; family Acrididae; genus Locusta; species Locusta migratoria. The sequence goes on from CM048748.1 coordinate 403,004,587, forward strand.
TTTATGTGTAGTGTAATTATTTTGATTTTAAGTTAAGTTTTAGAAATGTATTGGCTGAGCGCTGTACGTTGGAAGTCGGTTAGAACAGCTCACATGGGGAAGTTGATGACGTAGGGGAAAAAACCCGGCAGTTGAGCTTTTGGCGCGCGCACGCGCACAAGGGCAGGAAGTGATGAGGCGGGAGCAAGTGGTGTAGCTGGCCGGGTGGCGTCGCTCTGCATCAGTCGGCATGTGTATCTCCAGGTGGAGACTTTAGATTTTTGGTGTGGCAATTGCCAAGTGTGGTTGCTGGTCGTAGACTGCACCAAGTTGTATCGAGTGCTACTGTGTGTTGTGAATATTTAGCCAGTGGAACAAGTTGTGCATCGCACTAAAAGTGACTGTGTTTTGTTAATGTAACACGTGTCGTTGCATAGGCATGAACATAAACGGTGTTTGAGACAGGCACATGGTGTGAAAACAATTTGCGACAAATTTGTCTGGGGGCTCACGAGCTATAATTTTTTTGATAAATGTGTCGACGTACAGACGTATCAGCCACAGGGTTCTAATATTGTGAAATAAACAACATAGAGTGAACTTTCACGTGTTTTCAAAAATAGTACTTAGTACACCCTTTTCTCTCATGAACTTGACTTTATTATGAATTTTTTTGTTAATCATATGCATGGAAGGAAAGCTGCGAACTTGTGATATCATCCCCTAGAAAACGAGTCAAACAGCAGCAATCACAATTCCAGTGTTTTTGCATGTTTAGGAATATGGTTCGCAGTTGGTGGTTGTGAGTTTTTAAAAATTAAACAACAAGAATTCAACATTTGCAGCACACTTTAGGCACTTAGAAACAGCAATACGAAACATCTCCTAACACTCCAAGGCAATTTCCAAATTTTAAAAAAACTATTAATAGAAAAGAAACACATATTATATGACCAAGTAAACATCAGTAACCAAATACACTGCTTAAACCAATAAAAGTAGACTAATACATACGTCTCTCCCCCCAACCCACCACATAAGAAAACAACAATCTCTATTCTCTCTCTCTCTCACACACACAGACACATACACAAACACACTCACGTTGTCACACCTTACCCTGCCCCCCCCCCCTCCGCACATACACACACACAGACACGCGCGCGCATACTTTCACTAGTTGAACTAAAATCATATTTATAAACACACACACAATACAGACAGAACATCACTCACAGATTGCTAGCAGACGCCTATTTTGACAGGAAAAAAAACACATCTCACAATGCGAGCCAAAGAACTGATAAGGAAGTTTGCCCACAAACGCAGCCAGACTACAGAAATGGCAAGTTTTCTGGAACTTTTGTTAAAAAGTGTAAATGAAAATAGTCACAGTATATGTGAGAATGTGAATGCCACTAAAAGACACATATGAAGAGGGAAACGTGACTAACCTCAATTGTTCAATTTATTCCGAATAAAATAAACACGTAGCTTCAGAGATGTTCATGATCGAATATATCAAAAACGACACCAAAATATGAAACAAAAATATTTCCTGCACATTTGACCACTAAAGACACTTTGAAATAAAACGAAACGCTTCTGGTCTTAATTAGACTTAATTTACAGTTGCGAAACACTGCAATCTAACGTATACAATTGGCTTAATGAAATAATTACGCCTATCCAGGATATATTTCTTTAAATATTATTTTAAAGTGTAGGTTCTGTAGAAAACAGATCAGACACTAACCATGACAGCGGAATAAATCAGTAACGAAAGGGAACAAAGACCTGTGTAACAGACAAGGAAATCATCAGACAATGCAAGGTTAAACATATCCACAAGAAAACGTCATTTCAATAAATGAGAAAGTTTTGCATCTGCCCCCTTGGATAACGCATACATGCCCTCTCTGTTCAATAAGCATAGGAAGAAGATATATATTTGACTTAGGAAAGTAAAAGAAAACTTTATAAAATGTTTACTTCATCCATGTTTCTGGATACATTATTGATATTCACGTTTATCCGTTGATACCAAATATTTAAACCAATTTAGTGTATACTGAAATTTTCTATTTTTCATTGTAATAAAATTTTCGCTAATTATTTTTCCTTTTGGTTAATCTGTTGTTTTCAGTAATGCGTGATTCAGATAAGAACAGTTCCACGTAACTACCAGCCGCCAAGATTCAAAGTTTGTGTGGTATAAGTGCATAAAACATTAAGAGAAAGGCCCGAAATTAATTGTAGGGCTTTTAAATCAATCACTGCACCAACACGCAACAAATTATTTTGAAATGCGCAACAGCTAACGGTTTCACACCGGAACCAAGTCACCTGTTATGTACTTTATTATCCTCTTTTTACTACCCATTCATATTAAATCATAAAATTCTTATCTAAACATCATTAAATCGGATGATCATTGTTTAATTCACCACTATTTGCATATGACATTGAGGGTATAATTGGCTAGTTCAGTTAAATGAGTGTTTTACAAAATATCGGAACATTTATTGGAACTTATAGATAGGTTTTGCAACCCGAGAACATCACGTACATACAACATTGACTGATAACCTTTAAACTAATTTAAACTAAACTAATTGGTCTCGTAACTATTTTCATTAATTTCTCTCCTCCCTAGTACTGAATAAACAGAATGTGGACAGGAGGCAAAGGAAGCCTCGATAATCCACACGCGCTACTTATTTCAGACGCACTGTTGTTATGGTCTTCAGCCCGGACTGGTTTGATGCAGCTCTCCACCCTACTCTATCCTGAGCAAGCCTTTTCATCTCCTCATAAGAACGGCACCCTACATCCATTTGAATCTGCTTACTATATGAGTCTCTTGGTGTCCCTCTGCGATTTTTATCCCACACACTTCCCTCCAATGCTAAATTTACGATTTCTCGATGTCTAAGAATGTGTCCTACCAAGCGATCCCTTCTTTTAGTCAAGGTATACTACAAATTCCTTTTCTCACCAATTCTGTTTAGTACCTCTTCATTAGTTACAGGATACACCCACCTAATCTTCAGCATTCTTCTGTAGCACCACATTTCAAAAGCCTCTATCCTCTTCCTGTCCACACTGTTTATCGTCCATGTTTCACTCCCGTACAAGGCAACACTCCTTCAGAACAGACTTCCTTACACATAAATTAATATTCGATGTAAGCAAATTTTTCTTTTTCAAAAACGCTTTTCTTCCCATTGTCATTCTGCATTTTATATCCTCTGTACAGCGACCGGCATATGTTATTTTACTACTCAAGTAACGAAACTCATTTACCACCTTCATTGTTTCGTTGTCTCATCTAATTCCTTCATCATCGCCTGAATTCCTAAGACCGCATTCCATTATCTTTGTTTTGCTCTTGTTAATGTTCATTTTATACGCTGTTTTCAACACACTGTCCATTCCATTCAACTGCTATTCCAGTTGCTTTACTGTCTGAGAGAATTACAATGTCATCAGTAAAACGCAATGTTTTTATTTCTTCACCCTGAACTTCAATCCCTATTCCAAATTTTTCCTTGCTTTCATTCACCGCCTGCTCGATGTACAAATTTAAATTTTCTAATTTTCCTACCCGATTAAGGGATGTATTGTTTTCCCTGATGACAACATCCTCCTGAGTAGTCTCCGCCCGAAGATCCGTATGGGGGACTATTTTACCTCCGGAATATTTTACCCGAGAGGATGCCATCATCATATATTCATACAGTAGAGCTGCATATTCTCGGGAAAAATAACGGCTGTAATTTCCATTCCTTTCAGCCGTTCGAAAAGTGACATTAGCTGATGTTACAAGGCCAGCTCAGTCAATCATCCTGCCTGTTGCCCCTGTAACTACTGAAAAGGCTGCTGCCCCTCTTCAGGAACCACACGTTTGTCTGGCCTCTCCACAGATACCCCTCCGCTGCGGTTGCACCTACGGTACGGCTATCTGTATCGTTGAGGAACGCAAGCGACCCCAACTCGGCAATGTCTGCGATCCATGAGGGTGGTCAGACACACAATAATAATAATTTCGTGTGGCTCAGTGGTCTGGTGCATGTCTTTCGATTGGACGCCACTTCGGCTACTTGCGTGTCCTTAACCTACCCCAGTTATCCAACTGGGGAAAGGGGGACCTACAGTTTAACGTGGAATCCGAACCACTGGCGACTCCTCACATCGTTCAGAGGTGAGGGATGCGTTAAAGTGCAGACTGAACAATCCGAGATCCGACCGGGTTTCGAACCCGAGACCATTCGATTTACACTCGAGCTCTTAACCTCGAGATCACCAGACTCGCCAACACGCTACTATTAGTCCCACATGCATAAAAACTACCATGTATCTACGAGAATCAGCAGAGAGTAGAAATAACTTTGCTATCGCGTGAACCTAAAAATGCTCTTAAGCTCAGTAAAAGTTCACCACTTGATTCAAACAAGCAAGCATGTTAACAAGAAAGGTACGAAAAATAAAATCACTTCTTTAAATGAAGCACTAACTATTGTTGTTTCAGACGTGAAAAACCCCGTGAATGGATTAATAATACTGGACATTCTCTTACAAAAGAAAAAAATGGCGCCAACCTTCTCCTAACATTGAACTTGTCCACACTCGTCTACAACGTTATTCCCCTGATTTCCCACTAATAGTTTACAAAAAGAGGCATAGACCGAAGGGTAGTTTGTCTCATGACTGGCTCCAGATTAAGGCACTAAGTTTCCACTTTATTCATATAAAATAACTAGAATTCACCCACGAATTTAACTAAAACCTCAAGCAAAGTATCGTTCTGCCAAACTCTGAATCACGTCCGTAAAGCCTGTTCCATTTATTTTATCCCCAGTAAATAATATTTTTAGTTTTTTTTTTATTTTTTTATTTTTATTTTTTTTTTATTTTTTTTTTATTTTGAGTGTAGCGAGACGCTCCATTCACAATATGCGAGATGCCAGATGTAAAAGAGATATATTTTTTTTGGGTCCAAAATATGGAATAATTTTGTAGATTTGTGTGGCATAGGCCCCATATGTGATGGCGTATGCTGTGATATGTTCTTAATGACCCTGCTTGCACAGAATGAAAGAGAGTTGTTTATAAAACAGTTTAAACAAGAGTTAGCCGCGCCTCGTTGCCCTTGTCGTCTACTGATTCAAACAGCATGGCTGCAGTTGCCTCTGGCGCTGGTAAAGTTCTGACAACTTCGGGCCAGAGGCAATCTTTCGCTAAGATGCTTAGTGGAGGTCCCCATTCACCCCCATTAACCGGTGTGCACGTTAAGTTGCCTACCTGGAAACAGCTAAACCCTTTGAAGAGGTTCCCTCTTCATAGGTAGCTAAAGAGTAGCGACCACGAGGGCGGCCAGGAGTCATTGGCTGGCCTTTGTGGTGTTAGCTCTGGTCTGAGCACGTGGGCATAGCTTGTTCGCCGTGTAGGTTCGAGTCCTCCCTGGGGCATGGGTGTGTGTTTATATAGGTTTAAGTAGTTTGTAGGCTACGGACTGATGACCACGCACTTTGTTCCGATAGATTTACAGACATTTGAACATAGCTTGTTCGGATTCGATTGTAGGTTGAAAATGCTCTTTCACGTCTCTAGTTCTGGCTATAACATCACCGCAATGCTTAGCGGTGATATTTTATTTAATTTTGTTCTGGATTGCTAATTTCATGACAATTTTTGCCGAAGTTTGAATTCGCGGTCTCAGTGGTGTTCGTTAACGAAATCCTAGCAGACTGTAGAGTCCTTCCTTCCTACGTTTGAACATGTTTAAATGTTTTTCTTGTTCATTTTATCGTAAATTTGATGTTTCTCGGGAACTTTTCGATACTTCCGGTGTCTGCCCGTTATCAATAGAACACGTGGACGGTATGAGATAAAACCCTCAGTTTACTCCATCACCCCAAGTGCACGAGTTGTTGATTATAACCTTGCTTAGATGTTGTGATTTCTAGTACGTGTAACGTGGTAATTTTCCCCGAATTTTGGTACTTCTAAACTCGCAACTTTCGTACTTGCTGCCCTATGTTTATGGAAAATAGCGTGTTGTATACCGTAATCACTCCTATTAGATATCTCTTCTTTAAGAAGCTTTAGCAATAGTGTATAGTGTCACAAAATTCCATCACTATTTGTTTGGGAGAAAATTGTATTTAGTAACTGACCACAAATCTTTGCAGTCATTGTTTCATCCAGCCAAGCCGATTCCTGCTCGCACGGCACACAAATTGCAACGCTGGGCATTACTCTTATCACTGTATCAGTACGAGATTGTGTGCAGACCCACAACCAGCCATGGAAAGGCCGACGTACTTTCCCGTCTTCCGATTGGCCTGATAAGACTTTGACGCTTCTGAGACGTCTTGTTTTCAGATAGATGCACAGGAAGATAGTTTGTTGCTATCCTTTCGATTGGATTATAAGAGAATTGCTCGGGCCACGGAAACAGACCCCGATTTACGAATTTTGCTGCGCTACATTCGCACAGAATGGCCTCTCTCTCAACGTGACATTCAAAATTCGCTGGTGTGTCGCTATTTTGGTAGAAGAAATGAATTTTCAGTCCTTAGAGGTATTCGTTTCAAACGACAGTGGACTATCGCGTGTGTTGATCCCGCGACGTTTGCAGAAAGAAGTATTCAACTTGCTTCACCAAGAACACTGGGGAATGGTTCGCACAAAGCAGTTGGCACGACAACACTGTACTTAGCATGGTATGGACACCCATATAGAACAGATGACGACACAGTGTTCAGACTGCGCTACCAACAGTCCGCCCCACCTCAGAATTTTGTTTGCCAAAAGCAGATTCACCATCGCAACGAGTGCAAATCGATTATGCTGGCCGCTTCTGGAACGCTAAGTGGCTTATTGTGGTTGATGCTTTTAGTGATTACCCAATTGCAGTGCCAATGTCTTCTACGACTTCTAGTAGCACGATTAGGGCGTTGTATTCAATTTACTGTCCGGAAGGTCTCCTTGAACTGATAGTCTCTAACAACGTTCCTCAGTTCACATCGTTCGAATTTCGCTCCTTCTGTGAACGCAATGGAATTAAGCATCTCACCAGTGCACCATTTCACCCGCAGTCAAACGGCGCTGCGGAACGCTTTGTACGGATATTTAAGCAACAGATGTCCAAACTCCGTTTGGCGCACGCAAGGGAGACAGCTTTGCAACTATTCCTCGCCTCCTACCACTCGCATCCACGAAAAGGATCATCGCTGGCCGAGCTTCCGCACGGCCGCCGCCACCGCAGCCCTGCTCCATTTGCGCCACCCACCACGCCACCCGGAGCAGCAGCCGACGATACTGAAGTATCGCTTCGCTCCGAGTAACTAAGTCTTACAGAGTTTTTAGCGGTCGCAGACGATGGGAACGGGGTGATATCGTCAAATATTTCGGTGCTTACATGTTTGAAATTTGAAATTTCATGTCCTGACGGAGTTGTACGCAGGCATCGCAACCAAATTCGCCCTTGTTTTGTACCCCGAGATCGTTCTGTGTTTCTCTCGACAGATTCACGCAACATGCAGAACGTGCGGACTCCGCCGCTCGCGCGACCTCGGCGGCCGCCCCCGCAGCAGATTTCCACGGCACCATGGCCTTCGCTGCCATCGCCTCCCCTCGACATCCCCATGGACATGGACCAGCACACCACGCAGCGTCCGACGACGAAGTCGACACCGACGTCACATTGTATGTCATCATCTGGGCCCCAGGCTGTGGACGTGGGCCCTTCGGAAGTTTCTTCATACTGTTGGAGCCAGTCCTCGCAGCCTCCTCCTCACCTGGACATCCCCATGGGCATCGAGCAAGACGCCACGCAGCATCCGACGCCGACGTCGCCACCGGCGTCACCGTCTACGTCATAAGCTAGGCCACAGGTCGTGGGCGTGGGCCCTTCAGAGGTTTCCCCAGAGGGCGTTCCCTCGCGAGTTCAGGCCGGATGGCGGGGCCCGGCTGGTGGTCTGCCGTCCTCTGAAGCTGCAGGCTCCGGTCCATCAGTACGTCCACGAGCCTGCCTCCTCCCCCGTTGTCGAGCTCCTTACACGACAATAGTCCAGCGCTTTGGGTGGGAGTGGAAGGAAGTTGTGGCATAAAGTCAGCGACACACGCCAGACACACGAAAACGATCTTGAAGAAGGCAGCGGGTGACCGATAGCCAATCACACGCCGGCGCCACGCCTCCTGGAGGGAGCGACGGTGAAGCGCACCCTCTACAAGCAGCTATATTTAGGCCGACATGCGTCTGGAAGGGCACCTCCTTACTCGGCTCCAAACTAGGCAGTCACTAGTGTAGGTAAGCAGTCACTAGCGCAGCTAGCATCGTGCAAGAAGACGCCGCCGCGAGAACAGACATACTGTCTAGAAGTTGAGTATTTGTATATATTAGTAAATAAAACTTGTATTACTAATCTGTATAGTTGTTTTAGCTGCCCGTGCATCCCAGGTGTCCTGAGCAGATCCTTTCCTGAAAGATAGGCTGGGGAGGACAAAACAGTAATTATGCTCAATTGCAATGATGGTACAGAATATCCAACATATGATGGAAAATCCAATAAGTTGATAATTGATAACTATGTAACAAAACTATTTGGCCCTATTACCATAAAAAAGGCCAATAATGTTTTATCTAGAACTGTACATCCATTTATTTCATTATCAGTTTTGTTTCATTTATCATCATCTGTTACCGATAAAATAAGTATGGAAGGAGATATAGTTAATAATGGAAAATTGAGAAAGAAGAAAAATAAAATATTATATTCATTTGAAATGTTAGGTCGATTTTTCAAAGATTATAATGAAATTATGTTTGAAGATGATATTACAGTAATTTTTACATGGAGTTCAAGTCCAAGTGATTGTATTTTTAGATGGGCTGACTACAATTACGATGGTGTTCAAACACTACAAAAAGAAGGTGAAACTGTACTAGGATCTTTGGAAATTCGTATACCTCTTTATAAATATGAACCTAATTATGAGCTAGAACAATGAGAAAATATACTGAAAAATCCTAAAATACCGACATCTTTTTATGAATTACAAACCGCAAAAGCAGCTGGATTAAGTGGCAAGAAAAGTTTCTAATTAGACATCACAAATTACTCTAACATAATGGCATTTGATATGCCTTAGTTTATATTCGTTGTATTTCCATCTAATCTTAAAAACAATCAATTGTGTGATTCATCAGCATATGATTGTGTTATGTTATGTACACTATACTTGAAAAATGGAAGAAATGAAGTATTTCCTCTAGAACAATGGAATTTAGATTCGCCATATAATTATTTGAAATCTTATGATGCATTTCGTAATTTCAAATGCATTACACAACTGAAAGCAGAAGTTGATATAAATTCATACAACTAGATAACAAATTATCATATTTATATGATCAATATGTCACGTAGAAAAAATGTTATTACAACACAGAAAACAACGACGAAGTTACGTTCTACATTTAACGATAATGTTGCAGCCGATACACTAGCATACATATTCATGTAAGGAAAGAAAAATCTGACATAATGCTTGACACAGAATACTAACAGTAGTGCCTGCAAATAATAAAAGATAAAATACGAAAATTAGTTCGTGTACGTATTGCATGCTTTGAAATTTTCAGAAAAAGAAGATAGAAATCTAGCTAGGCTATAATGATTTCATAGGATCCATCTATAATTTCTAACATATATTCTTCTAAATGTACGTATCTTATAAGAGCTCTGAACTGTGCTTCCATATAATCATCAAATTCCTTTTTCTTTCGAATCAAATTGTTTCATTTTTACAAATTGTTGCCATGTTTCTTTGTTACACTTTGTGTCATGTATTTTTATCTCATGTTCAATATTTAACAACTCAGCTATTTTTGCAATAAAATATTTCTATGGCAAAGCTTTGTCTTTGAAAAATTCATCAAACACATGAAATACTCTATCAACACCATCAAACATAGATACAAATGCACCATTACAATCAATTTTCATTAATTTATTTAGTTTATCTATAAATTCTCGATACTTACGATTGTTATGTTGGCTAATTTATCAAGAAAACAATTATAGCTTCATGTGCCATCACTACACCATTGTGTACGGTTTTGACAGGTAAATAAGGTATATCATTTAGTATATAAACTTTTATCACGCTTCTGCCTCGTGTGTCGTGCTCAGATGAATAAAATAGCATAGGTCCTGCCTGTAAGAAGGCTGTAACTGTAATGGCTTCAGTGAGGAAGTGCAGTTACAGATAAAGCTGCGCACTACCAAGCTGTGCCTTCCTGCTGGCTCCGCCTCGTATCTCTGTCTCACTCGCACAATAGCTGTCTAGCTGTTCTTTTCACTTCATTAGCCCACAAGCAAACAGTTCATTACAGAAGCTAACAGATGGCTCTCAATACAGAACAATAGTTTTCGAGGTTTTCAAGATTTTTTAGCGTATCTGTTAAGCGATTTTGATGGTTTAAGCTTTAACTGCATACTGTACTTTACTGTACTGTACTGTAAGTACTTTTCAATCATTTCATTACAGTTATATTTGTTTTCAACAGCTAAATCCTAATATTGCACGTGCACACTGAAACGAAGTTCAGGTAGATTTCAAATTACAAGACTCTAAATACATTTCTGGCATGTAATTGCTAATAAGTAAGTGATTTTATGTGTTGTCAAGTAAGTGAGTAACTGTTTGTAATCTGTTCAGTACAGTTAGATTTGATTGAACAGCTAAATATTAATATTGCACATATACACTGAAAGGAAGTTTAGGCTTATTTTAAACTACTGACAACACTTTTTAAATACTTGTTTGGTATGTGATTGTTGGCAAATAGATGATCTTACGTGTTGTGAAGTAATTTATTGTATCTAAGCATATGAAGGAAGTTTGACATGCTGTATGTTGCTTACTGTCGGTAGCTCAGTGCAGTAAGTTATGTGTTTCCAACCATATAATGTTTACTAGTGACATTATGTGGTTCGAATCCTGTTCAATAGTGGGTTTATTTAAAAAAGAAACAAGTTGATGCAGTCTGGGGTTTCTCCATACAAAACAGTAGCTTGGCAGAAAAATACGTTCTGAGTAGTAAATTTTCAACTAAAATAGACGTTTGATAGGGACCGTTTTTGCAGTTGTTTTTGTACTGTACTTCATTAATTTTGCACATATTTTGTAGTGTCTCTAATTTGAGCTTCCATATATTCATCAATTCCTTTTGTTTTTCAATCACTTTAAAAGGCTTCATTTCTAAAAATTGTTCCCACATTTCTTTGTTACATTTTGTATCATACACTTTCATTTGTTGCCTATATTCAACAAATCAGCTTTTTCTGCAATGAAATAATTATATGGCAAATCTTTACTTTATAACATTTATTAAACCCATGAAATAGTCCTAGGTACATCAATCCCAATCGCTTTTACGAATTGTTCACCCCATTCTCAATATTATTCATTTCGTTTTGAGCGTTACTGTTTCACTATGAATGATATCTGTTTATGCATTTCTTACAAATCGATCTTGGTTTACCTAATTTCATTCAATATTCTCTCTTTCACCATTTACATTTAGTACACGTCTGTACGCTGTAGTCCATATATTACATAAAAATTAACTATTTATTGTCCATTGTTTCTTGTCTATAATGTAGATTAAATATTTGTTATATATTTCATATATATGCTATTTGTACTATATTTCAGATTATTCATCAAAGTGTCTCATTTATGCATTGCCCTATTTTTGTGTTTGCAACATGATAACGATATGGACAAAAGCTGATTTTGATGATAAATGACCTAAAAATAGCTATACAATAGGGTTTCAATGACTGATTTTGGACTTTGTGTTCCATGCCCATTCCACATCTACTCACCTTGACTTGAAGCTGCTCTGAAGGAGTTCATCCAATGAACGAAATCGATATGGTAGATTTTGTCACATCCCAACATAAATAAGTCATCAGAAATATTGCAATAATTAAAATTCAAAACAATAAATAAATGACTGACAGCAATAAAACCATCGATGTATATGGATGTCAGGACCAACGGACATCACCTGACGATGGCGCTAAAAGCCGAAATAGGCCTATAGTCTAATAAAATTAATTATATTTAAAGCAGCATTTATGATTTATAGCATAATGTCTTTAAATGACATTTATAGTGCTGCATGCCGAAGAGAAACCAAATTGTTGACTCTAACGTCTTAGGATTTAATGGGGAATATCTTGCGTTTTATACGCATAAAAGTGTAAATGGTAAAATTAATTCAAAGTATCAAGTTCAATAATATATGTATTAAGAAGAAAATCTCTCCTGCATATATCAACATCAAAATCGTTGCAGCTCCTAAACTAGTGCCTGTCATAAGACAGTATGGATCAAGATTATGTATGAAAGAAGAAATTACAAACAAAGAAAAACCAAATTTTAAATAAGTGTTTCATATCCCAACTGTGGTGTCGCACAAGTCTGAAGTGCGCGCCACGCACTTTCGCCGCGCGCCGCCATGCACGCACGGCACGGCGTTCTTACGACGTCAGCCACGAGCGCCCTCTGCTGCAACTCCGCTCGTGGCCACGACTTCTGCATTGGCCACTTGGGACTCAGATAGGCACCAGTTAAGACTTGGCTGTCAGATAGGCGCTAGTAATCATCAGTAGGCAGGCCTCTATCTAATCTATGTATCAGCATTCTGCAGTCAAGAACTATGTAAAAGTTAAGTATTACTAAGTCTCTATGAAATATATATCTCGTTCTAATTTAGCCTAGTGTTTCTAGTTTCTGCTGTCCCACTGGCTGATCACCTCCGTACCTACACACGCGTGCATTCTTTATTCTTGTGTCGGTATCTTTCCACTCGGCTACCGACACCTAAGCCAACCGGCGGAAGCGAGACACAAAAGTGGCGACGAGGCTGGGACACAAAAACAACCATCAAACTGAAATTTCTATTTTTATTCACAATCGTGTGTGATTCAGATTTTATTTATACTATCTAAACCTGCCCACGTTTTGCTGTGGCTCAGACTGATGTGATATGAATGGGAGTGTAAATGAAAGAATTATTGCAAAAATAGAAGCAGCTAAAATACAGTAATCAAATCAATAAGCTGCTTCGTCTTTCTGCGACTATGTGAAATGAAAGTTACTTGAGAGAATAATTTATTGTAGAGGTAGAGGGTATAGTAACTATCTGTTGTGGCGTCGCTATTCGCCACAATGCCAGAGGTCTATACAAGGCGCCGCGCCACTGCAAGATGTTCCACAAGCCGCTCTGTAGTACTTCGGCCGCCGGGGGCGCCTGCAGTCTCTGTATCTCTTTGCTTGCTTCGCGCGCCGGCCAATAGGAAGCAAGCAGCTCGTCTACCTACGCCGGTGAATCACAGCAACATGACAGGAGTTCTACAGTTCTGATCCAGGAGTCAACAGAGGAGTTCCATCTATGAGAGCCATCAGTCAGTCTTAGCACTAGAACAAACGGTTAACTATTGCCTTGCAGAACTGTGTAACACTTAGGAAGAATTGGTACCACTACAAGCACAGCAAAGATAAGTATTCATTTCATCTGTAATAAAAGTATATGTGGACTAATCAATTATTTGAGTTACAGACTAATGTCCACATCCTTGTTCGTCATGGTCTATCTCCTGTAACCACTGCATCCCGAGAACATAGCACTTTCGTAAACCTTTTCTGCATAAACAGAAGTGGCAGCTGGTTTATTAACTCTGTAACATGCGATATATCATTGTCATTGTGAAAACAATCATGCACACCGTATCCATCAACTCCCCATCGCATCCATTTCCTCCTCCCTCTGTATCTAGTTCCTTTCCCTCGCTCTATCCACTCCCCTGTGTGTGTGTGTGTGTGTGTGTGTGTTGTTGTGGTCTTCAGTCCACAGATATATCCATTTCGTCATTCGCTCGTAGTAGCTGTTTAAAATCAGAAAGTCACAAATTAGGAATTCACTACAAATTTTGTGGTAGTGGTGGAAAGTGACATGTAATATACTTACAGAAAAGTAAAAGAAATAACAATATAAACAAAGAAAGTTATTCACTACTAAGACCTTTCGATTTCCACATCTGAAAACGTCCTCGACGTGGCAGTTGATGTTCTGTAAATGCTTACATAACTAAAATAATCCTTTTAACGCGACTGTAACCAGAATGCCATTTCATTAAAAAAGTGTTGTAACTTACTGTGTCATTTCAAAGATAACAGTTCACCTAAGGTCAGAAGTTGGTGAAGCTGAATTTTCCATGCTTACATGTTACCGTTGGAGACTTCAATGCTCGGTAGGGAAGGCAACATGAGAGCTACATGTGTGAAAGCATCTACTTCCTTTTACCACTCTTAACGTCTATTTTGTGGACATCTATGGTAAAGCACTTTTAAAATTATGTTTCATTGACTTCCTTACATGATCAACGTTAAAAATCAGTACTTCAGATTTCGTGTTGTCGTGTTAATATAATGACTCAACTGTTTTGAGTATTACCGTAGACAGGGCTGTATCCAGCTCTAGAGCTGAGCTGCGAGAAGGCGGGCGTCCACAGGCACTGCCAGGCAGCAGTGGAGGGCTAACAGCAGTGGACACGGATAGCCAAACAGCTTACAAACAACACTGTGCACTGAACACTGGATACGGAGCAGGCCATGAGTCAGAAAATACACGAGGAATTATTATAATTAAAGAAAACTTTCAATATAAGCAATATGATTAGTTTGGCAAAAATATTTTTGCTTTTTTACGCTTGGGTGTTAGTCCTCGATCTTCCACAGACAAAGAACATTCTTAACTGCTGGGTCGTTACGTTGGGGCATTTCTGCAGTTTTCACTCTCTTCAATATGGAACATAGTTGTTTACAACAATATGTTGAGCCAGACATAGACATGACAACTGCTTTCCTGTTCAATTTGGGAAAGTTTTCAGATGAAGACTGTGTTATGATACTTGTCTTGCTTTGAAGGTGAAGTGAGCCAAATTTCATCATGGTCGGAATAATGCAGTAGGTGTGTGTCTTTAGATGTTTATTCCATCAGATTTACCTGTTGAATTTCACGTTTTAGTGTGTCGTTTGCGTTCGTGTGTTATTTCCCAGGTCAGTGGTGTGTGGAGCGATACATAGTGACGCTATATAATTATACTACAGTATGGTATTCAGACGTTTATCACATGCAAGACACAATGGCAATTCTTATTTCTCAAAAAAGAAAAAAAAATTCCTATCTTGGCAAACATGGCACCTCGGCTGCTTCTATTGCTCACTGTCACTGTGCCACCTACGAAGTGCAGGACGTAACCGACCTTGACGATATATAACTACGATATAGCTAAATGACAAGATTTATTACGTGTTTCATCAGAGGTACATATTTTTTTGCTAATAGTGTTCTCTTTTCTTATTATCTTTGCTGATCGTCTATGCCTTTCTATCGAAGGAAAGAGAAGGTTCAAAATACTTTTTTTTCTTTCAGCCTTAGCCAGGATCGGACGCGATAGAAGAAACTTCTTTATGATGTGAGTTTCAGGCATGTTTTAGTTAACGAGTATTAATATGAAAATCAAATTTCAGCTCTTCTATTTTATTTTGGAGTCAATTCATATGTAATACAATTTATTTTCAGTAATTACCGAACTAACGATCGTAGTTATATATCGTCATCGTCGGTTACGTCCTGTACTTCGTAGGTGGCACAGTGCCAGTGAGCTATAGAAGCAGCCGAGGTGCCATGTTTGCCAAGATAGGAAATTTTTTGTTTCGTTGTTGTGATGCCTCGTGCAAGGAGGAGAAATGCGTACAATCACGTTTCCGACTTTAATAAAGGTCGGATTGTAGCTATCGCGATTGCGGTTTATCGTATCGCGACATTACTGCTCGTGTTGGTCGTGATCCAATGGCTGTTGGCAGAATATGGAATCGGTGGGTTCAGTAGGGCAATACGGAACGCCATGCTGGACCCCAACGGCCTCGTATCACTAACAGTCGACAGGCATCTTATCCGCTTGGCTGTAACGGATCGTGCTGCCACGTCTCTATCCCTGAGACAACAGATGGGGACGTTTACAAGACAACAACCATCTGCATGAACAGTTCGACGATGTTTGCAGCAGCATGGACAATCAGCTCGGAGACAATGACTGCGGTTACCCTTCACGTTGAATCACGGACAGGGGCGCCTGCGATGGTGTAGACAACGACGAACCTGGGTGCACGAATGGCAAAACGTCATTTTTTCGGATGAATCCAGATTCTGTTTGCAGCATCATGATGGTCGCATCCGTGTTTGGCGAATCGCGGTGGATGCATATTGGGAGCTCCATACTGTTGTTACGCTTGGCATGGGGTACTATCGGTTACATGCCTCGGTCACCTCTTGTTCGCATCGACGGTACTTTGAACAGTGACCGTCGCATTTCAGATGTGTTAGGACCGGTGGCTCTTCCCTTCATTCGACCTCTTCGAAACCCTAGATTTCAACAGGATAATGCACGACCGCATGTTGCAGGTTGTGTACGGGCTTTTCTGGATACGGAAAATGTTCGACTGCTGCCCTGGCCAGCACATTCTTCGGATCTCTTACCAACTGAAAACGTCTGGTCAATGGTGGCCGAGCAACTGGCTCGTCACAAGCCAGTCACTGCTTTTGATGAATTGTGGTATCGTGTTGAAGCTGCATGGGCATCTGTACCTGTACACGCCATCCAAGCTCTGTTTGACTCAATGCCCAGGCGTATCAAGGTCGTTATTAAGGCAAGAGGTGGTTGTTTTGGGTACTGATTTCTCAGGATCTATGCACTCAAATTGCGTGAAAATGTAATCACATGTCAGTTCTAGTATAATATAGTTGTCCAATTAATACCTGTTTATCATCTGCAATTTCTTCTTGGTGCAGTAGTTTTAATGGCCAGTAGTGTATATGAATAATGTTCATTTTGAACCTGTGATATAAAATCAACGCCAACGCGCCAAATACACAGTGTGTGTTATATACCCAACCGTAACGTCGTGCTAAAACACGGAATTTGTAGTGTCCTGTATAGTATGCTAATTGAGCGCTATCACTGGCGCTCGTGTAGACTAGACCTAAGGCAGCAGTGTGGGCGCATCACCTGCGCCTTATGGGCGGCCTACCCCACAGCGCCTACTCGTCGAGCGAGTCCGTGAGCGCCCGTGGGCGTCCTTGCTCCAAGTCCTGAAAGAACCTGCTGTAGCCAATTACTAGTACATTTTGCCCACTAGTTCACTGGGGAAGGAAAAGGAAAGGATGGCGGTTAAGTGCAACATTATCTGCAGGTTATTTAACACACAGACAAGTTGTTCAGCCAGTGGCGGTGCCTCCAGCCTTGACGCAGGCCTGCGCTCTGCAGCATGGCCTCCTCAGACACACCACCCGCTCCGGCACGCAGCGGTGACCCGCCGGACAGTTATCCGTACTGAACGGGTCCGTGCACTGCAACACAGAGGGGCGCATCACCCCACAATGCAGATTATTCAGGATTATTTCCAGTTAAATGTGATGCTGGCACACCACGAACATATTAAGCAAATAAAAGCTGGGGCACATGTTATACCAACTGAAAAATGCTCCTGTCAGAGCAATTTTTCCATGTTTAAAATGCGATCCTATTTCTATAATGTCATAAGCTTACATAGTATGTGGCAAAATGTTTAAGAATCTCATATATCACAGAATCGTGAAAATAAAAAATGTTAAACATTCCAACCAAAGATACGTATACAATCACTTTATGGAAGATGAGCATCACAATGTTACGGTAAAAATAGAAGTAAAGTATTTACTCATAAGTTGCAACAAAATTTATATGACGTAGTATAATGCCAATGTGAAGCTTAGTCCATTGTCTATGTGCCACAGAACAGAAATTTCTGTTCGTTAATGGCTGACGGCCCGAATTGCTTCAATAATGAAATAGCTTACACAAAGATCGAGTAAATATTAGTAGAGAACTAAGCCAGTACAGTCCAGTACGCTGGACAGGACCCCAACAAACGGCTAAAACGATTCGACCGAGTCGCCAAGTACAACAGGTGGGATCATACAATGTGCTTTGGCCAACGTTTATTTCTACCTGGATGTAACAGCCCAGCAATGGTTCGAATACAACGAAGAGAAGCTGAATGATTGAGAAACGTTCCAGACGGAACTCAAGAAGACGTTTGGTGACCGCCAGCTACAAATCCGCGGAAGAAAAACTGAAGAACTGGGCCCAACGACATGTTCAAATGTTTGTAGAGCTTATAGGACTTAACTATGTGGTCATCAGTCACTAAACTTACAAACTGTGGTGTCGCACAAGTACAAAGTGCGCGCCACCTACTTTCGCCGCGCGCCGCCATGCACGCACGGCGCGGCGTTCTTACGACGACAGCCACGAGCGCCCTCTGCTTCAACGCCGCTCGTGGCCACCACTGAACGACATCGTCACTTGGAACTGAGACAGCAACCAGTTAGGACCTTCGTAATCAGATAGGCACCAGTGAAGACTTGGCTATCAGTTAGGCACTAGGCAGGACTCTAGCTCAACTATGTATCAACATTCTGCAGTACTATGTAAAAGTTAAGTATTGTATAAATATATACAATATATATCTCGTTCTAATTTACTCTAGTGTTTCTAGTTTCTGGCTGCTCCTCTCCGTACCTGCACCAGCGTGCTATCTTTATTCCTGTGTCGGTCTCATCCCACTCGGCCACCGACACCTACAACGGAACGAGACACAAAAGCGGCGACGAGACTGGGACACAAAACAAACTACTTATGAACTACTTACGAGCTAGGACGGCACAAATATCCATACCCGAAGGGGGATTCGAACCCCCGACCGTAGTGGCCGTGCAGACCGTGACTGACGCGCTTGGCCACCGCGGCCGGCCCAACAACATGGTGAGCCGACACAGTCATACATACGGAATGTTTTGGCCCTGTGTAACATAGTCAATCCGAGTATGACTGAGGCGACAAAATCACGCACCTGATGAAGGGTATAGCAAAAGACATGTACCAAGCCCTTCTGATAAAAGACGGCGCTACGACGGAAGAGTTTATCAAACGGTGCCAGCGTATTGAAGAGATGCAACAAAGGAGGGTTGGACGAAAGAAGTATAACAGACTCCCCAATGTAGTCCCTATGGCCATTGTGAAAGACCAACATTACTTCACTTCACTCATACGACAAATTGTGAGAGAAGAATTACAACAGTTTACGGCAGTCGGGTCTATTAGACCGAGCGAGCATCAGATTATGGCCATGGGTGTAAGCCCTGTAATTCACGAGGGAGCCGACGCCGCTGAGGAAGAGGTATTTCAAACATTAGCTCCTGTCTGCCCCGTCAATCGCACCCGACGTGAAGAATGGCGTCCCCCTGCTATGACTTACGCTGCAGCCGCCAAACGGCAACCCATGAACCGGCCTACGCGGCCACAACCAATTTCCCCGGCAACTATGACGCCCCGCAGAAGAACAGACGTCTGGAGGACACAAGACAACACACCATTGTGTTTCCACTGTGGGCGCCGTACGTTACTGCAGAGAGAGGAGGCGAGTATTCGATGATTATTTTGCCGCAAGACGTCAGCCATCAGAGCAGTTCTATCCCAGGCAGTCACCTGCTGATGAGTTCAGGCGCCATATGGGAAGAAGCCCATCGCCGTACACTAGACGAGGTCGCTCCCCGACGCGCCGCTGCCGTTCACCGTCGCCGTACAGAGGTACCAGCCGCTGCCCTAGCCGCCGCGCCCCGGAAAACTAAGCGAGGCGACCATCTACGGAGGTGAGGCCGACGCAGATGAAAATCCTCCATGGACGACAGTCGCTAAGATGTCGGGAAATCTCATCGACGGCCAGCCTTTTCGGGCACTTCTTGATTCAGGAGCGTCTTTCTCTGTATTGTCGGATAATTACCGCCGCACACTAAAGAAGACAATGTTCTGTGATACGGGGGCAACTGTGCTCAAGGACGCGAATGGAAAGTACGTACAGCCAGCAGGAACTTGTGTCGCAAGAATAACCATCAACAACAGGACCCAGCCGTTTGAATTTGTCGTGTTAACAGAATGTAATCACAATGTCATCCTCGGATGGGACTTCCTTCAGGCATCCCAAGCTATCATTGACTGTGGAAGATCTGAGCTGCAAATTAAGCAAGTCGTTCCGACTGGGAAGTTATTTGCCGTTGACAATGTGACGATCCCGCCGTTGACGATGAGAAGAGTTGCAGTCACAAATACAGATGAGCGATTAAACTGTGATGTGCTTGTTGATAGTAAAACGTTTATCAGGCTCACCAAAGAAATTTACATCCCAGCGGCTATCATAAGCATTACCAGAGGTCGAGGAGAGATTTGGATCACTAATTGTCACGAGCAGTCGCAACTCATCTCCAAAGGAGTGTGTATAGGGACAGCTGAACCAATCCAGGATGGTGAGCTCAACGTCATCAACGAAGACCCAGACAACACGCTGGGGAAAACAAACGTGGAATTGGCAGTAGGGCCCGGACTGACCAAGGAACAACGCCAGCGGGTGTCAGCTATACTACGTCAATTTTCGGGTGCATTCACACCTCAGCAGGAGAAAAGTCAGACGAAACGGCCAACGATTAGGCGTATCAATACTGGGGATCATCCACTAATAAGCCAGTATTCGTATAGAATGTCACCAGCTGAAAGACGGATAATTCGGGATTAAGTGGAGAAGATGTTGCGAGATGACATTATTCAACCTTCGGAGAGTCTTGGTCGTCTCCGGTGGTCCTCGTAAAGAAGAAGGATGGCACGTGGCGATTCTGTGTCGACTATCGGCGGCTGAACAGTATCACAAAGAAAAATGTCTACCCATTGCCGCGTATTGATGACACATTAGACTGCTTGAAAGGAGCTACATACTTCTCAACTATGGACATGCAGACAGGTTACTGGCAAATCGAGGTTGACGAAGCTGACAGGGAGAAGACGGCTTTTATTACACCTGACGGCCTCTATGAATTTAAAGTAATGCCATTTGTATTATGTATAGCTCCGGCCGCATTCGAACGCATAATGGACAACTTGCTTTGACACCTTAAGTGGACGACGTGTCTTTGCTATTTAGATGACATTGTCGCTTTCTCGAACACATTTGAAGAACATCTGAGTCGCCTGTCAACTGCGTTGAAGTGTGTTCAGACTGCAAGACTCCGCCTCAATCCATAGAAGTGCCTCTTCGTCGCCAAAGAGATAAAAATACTTGGGCACCTAGTCAACGGTGTCCGTCCTGAACCAGATAAAGTAAGGGCACTCACACAATTTCCAACTCCTCAGCACATTCGTGATGTGAGAAGTTTTCTCGGGCTGTGCTCATACTACCAACGTTTCATAAAAGCATTTTGTAACAAGGCACGTCCATTACAAGAACTTCTGCGTGGAGACGCCAAGTTTTACTGGGTTGAGACAAAAGAAAGAGCTTTCCGGGCACTTAAGGAGGCTCTAACTTCCGCACCAGTGCTAGGAGTGTACGACGAGAATGCGGAAACGGAACTTCACACAGACTCCAGTGGTTATGGGATTGGTGCAGTGCTTGTATAAGTTCAGGAAGGTGCTGAAAAAGTGATAGCCTATGCATCAAGAGTACTCTCAAAGTCCGAGATAAACTACTCTACAACTGAGAAAGAATGTCTCGCGGTTATCTGGGCTCTCAACAAGTTCCGTCCGTATTTATTCGGCAAACCATTCACCATTCTTTGTGTTGGCTGACTAGCTTGAAGGATCCATCAGGCCGACTAGCAAGCTGGGCACTAAGACTCCAAGAATACGATGTCACAGTGGTATTCAAGAACGGAAGGGAAGGAAATATATTATATGAATATGCACTGGAGAAAAGGAATGAAAGAGGAAGTCGCCTGGTAGAATTTTGTACGGAACATAATTCAAAAATAGCATACACTTCCTTCAAGAATCAGGAAAGACGGTTGTATACGTGCAAGACACCAGGAGACACCGGAAGGTACCACATGGATTTTATAATGGTAAGACAAAGATTACGGAACCAGGTTTTAACCTGTAAAACATAACCAGAGGCAGATGTATATTCTGACCATGTTTTATTGGTTATGACCTGCAGACTGAAACTGAAGAACTGCAGAGAGCTTGGAAAATATGGAGATGGATCCTAGATAAACTGAAGGAACCTAAGGTACTTACGACTTTCAGAAGATGCTTTAGGCAACAATTGACAGATATGGGGGAAAATAACACAACAGAAGATCGTACTTTTGAGAGATTAAATTGTGAAGGCATCAGAGAACCAAATGGTTACAATGGCAAGACCTTCCTTGGACAGGATAGGAAATACTGAATTTAATTGCTGAAAGGAGAAAATATAAAAATGCAGTAAACGAAACAGGTAAAATGGAGTAAAATGAGATTGACAGGAAGTGCAAAGTAGCAAAGCAGGAGTGGATAGAGAGCAAATGCAAATTTGTAGAAGAAGTTATAACTATGGGAAAGATAGATACCGCCTTACAGGAAAACAAAATATATTTGGAAAATTAGCTGTACGAATGTCAAGAGATCAGGTGGAAAACCAGTTCTGAGCAAAGAGGGGAATGCGGAAAGGTGGAAAGAATATAAAAAATGTTCAAATGTTTGTTAAGCTTCAGGGACTTAACTACGGGGTCATCAGTCCCTAAACTTACAAACTACTTATGAACTACCTTATACTAAAGGCGACACAAACATCCATGCCCGAGGCGAGATTCGAACCCCCGTCCGTAGCGGTCGTGCAGACTGTGACTGGCGCGCCGCAGACCGCTCGGCCACTGCAGCCGGCTAAAGAATATATTGAGGGGCTCTACAAAGGAAACTAACTTGCAGACAATATTGCAGAAAGGGTCTAGGAAGTAGATGAAAATCAGATAGGAGGTACTGGAGAGAATAATTCGACGGAGCACTGAAACACTAAAGTCGAAACAAGGCCCCTGGAGTAGACGATATTCTCCCAGAGCTACTGATGTTTCTGGGAGAACTAGCCATGACAAAAATATTTCATCTGGCTAGTAAGATATACGAGACAGGAGAAATACCCTCAGACTTCAAGAGAAGCGTAATAATCTTAGTTTCATAGGAAGCTAACGCAGTCAGGTGTGAAAATTAGGACACCATCAGTGTATATGTCATGGTTGCAAAATTTAAATCGAATTGTTTACAGAAGAATAGAAAAGCTGGTGGAAGCCAAGCTCGGGGAAAATAAGTATGGATTTGGGGACACGTGAGGTAATACTGATTTTACGACTCATATTAGAAGATAGGCGGAGGAAAGGCAAACCTACATTTCTACGGGCTTTGTAGATTCGGATAAAGATTTTGACAATGTTAATTGGAAAATACTCAAGTTCTGAAGGTCAGATATAGGGAACGGAAAGTATTAACAACTTGTACAAAAACTAGATAGCAGTTATTAGAGGCGGACGGCATGAAAGAGTTAATTAGTTGTGCAATGTACCTGTCAAGACTGTCAGTAGTTTCCATATGCAGGAGTCCGCAATATCTTCTCTGATTCTTTGCAGTGCGTCAGTATACACACACACACACACACACATATATATATATATATATAATATATATTTTCACTCTGCGATAGCTCGCCGGTACAGACCGATGTCAGTTCTCTTTTCTTTGATTCTTTGTAGCAAGTCTTTTCGAAATAGAAAAAATAAGCGCCTTTTAGGAATATAAAGCTGAAATCGGCTAAATTAAGCGTTAACGCCAAAAGAGGTTATTTTAGGTGTTACAAAAGTACGCTTTCGGTTTTAATTAGTCATGAAATGCATAAGTACAAATTTATTTACAACTAGGAACTCAAGATCTGCGGTCTACTTATAACTGGTGAACACGGAGGCGTATCTGTATCTCAATTGGTAGTGTTGACGATACGCTGGATAGGGAAATTTTTTTTTTTTATTACAGGTCACACATCAAGACAGTATGACTTCAATTACCTGTTTCGAACACGTCCACCATCAGACTTGTGTTCTGTGATGACAGCCACACGTTTGCAGATTCATGGATTTTGAAAGATTTGCTTCTTATACATACATATGCACACTACGCACATGTTCCCCAAAGATTTCGTAAACAATTTTAATGAGCTTTTCATAGTAACTTGCAGTCTTGAGCACGTGTAAGAAGTACAACGTAATGGCCAACAGGCAGCAATGGCCACAGGAAGGCAGGAATCGATTACCATTGCTGTGTAGGATAACAGATGGTGCAGTGGTGGACCAATGGGAGAAGAAAAAAAAATGTGACGAAACACTCTACAATGCATCAGTATCAGTCAACTACATTGAATAAAGGTGAATAGGTGGGGCTTGTAGCAGTCAGACACTGTGGTAATATGAATAAGGAGTAGAGTAATGACAACAAATACTTATTTTACAATTTTGAATTTTTGTGTTACGACATGTGAAGCTATTAGTTATACTATACGAACGCTTGATAATGGTTAACTTACCAAAACCGGTAGCATTGCTAAAAAATAAACAGCTATGGTCAATATGTCGTTTAGCAACTACATTGAAGACGACGATCATCATTTCGTTGGAAAATTGTGAAATGAGCAATGACTGTGGTAATTAGGGGCTTTCTATAGCTGTTCATGTTGTCATGCTGCTTTTACGGAACTCACTGCAGAAGATACGAAGAGCAAAGCAAATGTATGCCACTTCTGTGCTTAAAATAAAATGATTTTTTTTTTTATATTTATAAAACTTTTTTCCTTCGTCAACTTACCCGCCGACATTCGTCCTTTATCCGCAAACGAGGGAAAGATGACGAGCTTGACATCATTTAAAAAAAGTCGAAGCAGTCGCCATAAATGTTAAGTTTAGAATAACAACGAAATCTGTAACTGAAAACAATACTGTAATGGCTTCTCTAAAGTATTCGTGTAGGCGTCAGAACTGAAATAAGGGGATAAAAAAATTCGGAAGCTTACTGTCGTCATCTTACACTCCTTTCCTCTACGTTTGTACAAAATAAACTTCTATGTACTATTAAAGTATATTTATTTGGTGCAATACGAGCGCCTGATTACCAATCCCTCCTTTGAAAACTGCAAATCAATAGAACTTACCATTTTCACAATATCTGTAGTCCAAGTTTTATATTATTCAATCTGTATGTCGTATACTCGTCCGAAACCTTCTTAGGATATTGTGTAAAAAAACTGGTGTAAATAGTTTATTTTCTTGTATCAGTATCAGTAAAATGTCTCAAGTGTTCGTCCTTTTATACGCAAACGAGGGAAAGATGACGAGTTTGACATCTTTTTTTTTTTTTTTTTTTTTTTTTTTTTTTTTTTTTTTTTTTTTTTTTTTAAATAGACGACTCCCTGGGGCATGGGTGTGTGTGTTGTCCTTAGGTTAGTTTTCCTAGGTTTAAGTAGTTTGTAAGCTACGGACTGATGACCACGTAGTTTGGTCGGATAGATTTACAAACATTTGAACATTTGAAAAAAGACAAAGCAGTTGCCATAAATGTTACGTTTAGAATAACAACGAAATCTGTAACTGAAAACAATACTGTCATAGGAAGGGGATTCGAACGGGTAAAGGTCCGTTGACAAATGCAGCTGTGGCGAGAATGATTTCGATGTTCGAAGCCACGGGTTGTTTAGACGATAGACCCCGTAGTGGCCGACCGAGCACAAGGCGTAATGCTGCTGAGACAGTTCAGGAAGAAATGGAGACTGTAGTGGGTTCGTCTATGCACGGGGAAGTCAGCGCTCGTGCAGTCGCATGTCGCATCGGCATTCCATACACTACTCTTTGGTTGGCACTTAGGCGTACCCTCCGATGCTATCCTTACAAAATCCATCGGCATCATGAACTGTTACCTGGCGATTTAGTGAAGCGGAAGGCATTTGAGGTGTGGGCGTTTCAAAATATGGCGGAAGATGACGATTGGTTGAGTAACGTCTTGTGGATCGACGAAGCTCATTTCACGCTCCGAGGGTCTGTCAACGCCCATAACTGCAGCATTTGGGCTACCTAAAATCCTAGAACTGTCGTGGAAACTCCATTACACGACAAGAAAGTCACGGTATGGGTTGGATTTACCACATCTACCGTTATCGGGCCTTTTATTTCTTCGAGGAACTGCGTGATTCTGGTTTTGTAACTGCTACTGTGACAGGTAAGAGGTACGCCGATATGTTAGAGAATCGCATCATCCCCAGCCTCGGTGATAAACACCTACTGGAACGTACGATTTTTATGCAAGATGGCGCTCCACCCCATATTGATAGACGCGTGAAAGATCTCTTATGCGCGTCGTTTGGTGATGATTGTGTGCTCAGCCGTCACTTTTGTCATGCTTGGCCTCCCAGGTCCTCAGACCTCAGTCCGTGTGATTATTGCCTTTGTTGTTACTTGAAGTCGCAAGTGTATCGTGATCGACCGACATCTCTAGGGACGCTGATAGACAACATCCGACGCCAATGCCTCACCATAACTCCGAACATGCTTTATAATGCTGTTCACACATTATTCCTCGACTACAGCTATTGTTGAGGAATGATGGTGAACATATTAAGTATTTGCTATAAAGAACATGAACGTTGACCACTGAAGATGTAATGTGATATTTAACTATTTTAGCTGAGTTTATTTACTGTAGTTGTCTGCTTACTAGAATAAACTGATCTTGGCAAATAATCCAAAATGCACTGCTTAAATAGTGTAATCAAATCTGCCATTAATTAATTTAATGAAAAACAGTTATAAAATTAGTAAATAGAGTCATGACGAGAGGAGCCAAAACCAAGATCAACATTAATTTAATGAAATGATTCTAATAGCAGAAAACATAGAAAGATTACTTTTAAAAATTATAGTTCTGGGTGTACAAGCCAGTTAAAAGATTCATGTAAACTACTTAATGTGCTGCTGAAACTTGCCTGGCCCAACTTGAGAACTAGTTTGACCTTAAATTACTCTCACAGCCGCAAGTTAGGAAAGCAGCGGTCATATGAATTGTAGCTCACAGGAATCACAATTACTATGAAACGAACCACCACAAATAAATTACTTTACTTAAGTGGCGGACGAAACAAGGGGCGCAACGGAAATATTAACAATAATCAGCATCTGAATCTGTTCTCAGCACATGTGAAACAATATTTATAAAGAAAGGGGTACGTATTCTCAAACTACTGTATTAAAAATAGGATAAGATTTTACTGAACAAAATGCTTTTATTCAGTGTAAGCACAAGCACGTGGGGGGAACCAATTTAGTTACGCAATAAAAAGCATCCCATTGAAACTAGCTCACAAGCACTATCATATCTTATACTAAAAATGCCCATGATAGAAATTTAAATTTATCTACACTGAATTGAATTTTAGTTGGGGGAGGATTTACAAATAACAAGCATTCTTTCACACACACTCGCAATGCAAGCGAAACTTACTAAAATCAGCGTGCTGAACAAGGCAGAAACGGCCGTCGATCTCATAGGGGAAGTTTTAGCGAGCCAAGACGAAGGACACAACACAATAAAAATAACTTTCGTACGTGCTTGGTTCTATTCTTTCTTAACTGGAGATGGCGTGTATAGCAACAAGATCAAGTTTGCATTTGAAGCTAAACCAAGCGCTGGCAAACTAACTGAGGCGCGTACCACGTGGTTCCGAAATCCATTAAAATGAAGAAAATTAGTTACTAAGACTTTACGAAAATTAACTATAGCATGCAACCTATAGAAATGCGTAGAATGTTACAAGGAAACGAAAGAATCACTGTTCCACACGATAGAACTTTCGAGAGATGGATGAGGTCCGCTCTCACTAATCATCAAAGTTTAATAAATTCAGATTCGTGGTAAAACAAATACAAAATACGGCATGCAACGCATCGAAATACGTAGAATGTTGTAAGGAAACGAAAGAAACTCAGACATACGCGATAGCACGAACTTTGCAGAGAAGGATGACATTCTATCTCAAAAAGCATCAAAGTTTAATAAATTCGGAGTCGCGGAAAAAGAAATATGAAATACGGCATGCAACCTATAGAAATGCGCAGCATTTCATAAGCAAGCAAATGAGAAAGGTTGTGCAGGGCTAGTAAAGAACTTACAGACCGCGGTTGGGAACAGAGTACAAGTTCGAGAATAAAATAGCAATTTACAACAGGCGGAAGAGGGAAGATCGCGCAGTACTACCAGAAAATGGAAAGATACATGCAGTTATTCTAGCCTGAAGGGCTAGAACAAATACGGGTTCCGCTGAAGGCTTTGTTCTGAGAACACACCACGTGGAGTACATGTTACTCGCGGACAGAGAAAACGAACAGTGAAATTGCACACGAGTTGCAAGAAGCAAAAATCCTGCTTAATAGTCGCGCATCTTTCGATGCATGCTCGGAGAAACTTACTCTGAAAATGAATGCAAGTTCTAAAACCTAAGTTGAAGTAACTGAACAACGAATTGCTGCCATCTCCAGGCTGAAAGAGCAGAGCTAACTCACCATTCCGAAGAACAGTCACTGAACGAGTGAGACTTTGGCGGGCCACGTAGGCCTCCGCCCGAAAATCGGCAAAGCCACCAAAAGAGATGGTGCGGGAAACGCAGAGATTCGCACAAGGGTGCGAATAGGCTCACACCATCCTCTTGCCAACCTAACTTGCAACGAAACGATGTGGAAACCTCTGTGGATAGTATAGAAAGAAAGGTTGGTACTAGCCACCTATCAACGCAGGTCCAGAGAGCATCGCCCAAGGCTAAATTTATCATACTTCCAGACACACTAGCACGCCAAAAAATTCTCATTCTCACACATGCAGAGACAAAACATTTTACACTCTTATAGGCACGGTGGCGAGATGGAGAAGACGTTCATGTTGCCACATTGATTGACACACTAATAAATTAATAACATAAATCTAACACAAATGAAGTTAAATACGAGTACTAATAATAACATTTAAAAACAAGAACTGAAAGGCTACGTTACTCCTCATGCCTCAGAAAACGAATAGAGTGTTGTTAAGCGACTTTAAATAAAATACAAGATTAAAATGTAGGGAAGGCGGCAGACAGCCGTCTTTCAAACATCGTCTTTGCTTTGTCTTACTTTGTTATGATAATTATTTTCTAATCAGATGAAGCGCCATCTGTCGGACTATTTTTTTTATTTTTTGTGTCAATTTTTACCTTTCTATCTACATTATTCTGTGATTTATTAAGTTTTCAAATTTATACTGACTTTTAGATCACCCAGTATATAGAAACCTATTCATCAAAACTCTGTCACACGTCTAGCTTGTACTTACCCACAGTGGAAGGAAGGCGGCTGTGAATGTGGAAGGCATTGGTAACTGACGTTGCCAGCTGTGACTGCCTTACAGCGCTCGTGCCTACTGACGCAGTCACTGAACGAGGTTGAGGGGAGAATGTCGCTCCTGCACCCTCCCACACACAACCTATCACCACTCATGTTAAGGAATAAAATTAACTTTAAAGGGGGCAAGGTCCTAGACTTCCCGATAACTCTGCGAAAACAAGTTCTCGCATTACCAGCTGTGCGTGGCTGATGTAGGACACCTTGTGCAGATGCAGGTTGCGTGGTATCACAACACCGCGTGTCTAACTTCCTTGTTGTCATTTTTTAAAATTTATTTACTTTGTGCGCTTGTATAGATCTAAGCAAGAAGCAGCTACGGACTTGTGCTGCACAATAAAGCTATCTCCTTATCAGTAATTGCCAAGTTAAATACCTCTTACCATTACACGACATTTTTAAGTGCGCAATCTTCAGATTTTACTTTGGGAAAATGGTAATACTTTGAATATGTAGTATGTTATTATTATACTGGTAAATGATGAAATCCTTATGTATTTGTCATCCCACGTTACCCTATGATCTAGACCTAGATTGAAACCCTCAATACTACGAAAATCCTATATGACTTTAACTAACCAATTGGCAGTTATAAAGTAAAATAAAAATAACTGTAATCGACTCCACGACCACATCCTCTTTATTCTTTTACATAAAAATAAATTATTCTCCTACAATTTATACAACGTGGGTCTGAAAAGTTCGGTGAATGGTGTCAGGAAATATAAGAAACAAGAGTTACAAACAAAATATCTTTACTGGCCTTCATAGTAATCGCCATTGGCTACAATACACTTCTGACTTCAGTTGTACAGCCGTTGGAAACTATCATCAAACGCTTCTTGTGGAATCGCTCCAAGCATTGAGGTCACGCGTTGTTGGATATCTGCAAACGCTGCGAAACGTAAGTCTTTCATGTAAGGCGAGGAAACCGAAAGAAATCTGCCGGCTCCATATCTGGAGAATGAGGTGGTGTTGAAGCACAGTGAACTTGCGTCTGGCGAGAATCTGGAACTAGCCGATACCAGTGTGCGGACGGACATTGGGCAGGGAACTCCACTATCCATTCCGGTACATATATACATGTGGCGTCTGTTCGGAAAGAACAGACGTCACATTCTGATCCTGCAGCTGTTATTATTTAATATTCATAGAATATATGA
The DNA here is from genome assembly GCA_026315105.1 of Locusta migratoria. Classification (NCBI taxonomy): domain Eukaryota; kingdom Metazoa; phylum Arthropoda; class Insecta; order Orthoptera; family Acrididae; genus Locusta; species Locusta migratoria. The sequence goes on from CM048748.1 coordinate 403,035,178, forward strand.
CTTCAACTGCTATTGGGCAAAGCTGAAAATGTGTACCCAGCCGGGATTCGAACCCGGGTCTCCTGCTTTCTAGGCAGTTGCGCTGACCCCTACACCACTGGGGACACAGTGATCACCGCACCTGCAAGGACTACCCATGCACGCCTCCCGTCAGATACAAATTCCCAGCTTCGCCCTGCCCATAGTACTCAAACTCGTAGTTTAACTAATTCCCGTAAGAGTAAGGGCTTCAAACTTGCCCACCCCTCCCCACTAACGATAGGATCATTGCCCGTCACCGGCATATTATATATATACATGTGGCGTCTGTTCGGAAAGAACAGACGTCACATTCTGATCCTGCAGCTGTTATTATTTAATATTCATAGAATATATGACTTCAACTGCTATTGGCAAAGCTGAAAATGTGTACCCAGCCGGGATTCGAACCCGGGTCTCCTGCTTTCTAGGCAGTTGCGCTGACCCCTACACCACTGGGGACACAGTGATCACCGCAACTGCCTAGAAAGCAGGAGACCCGGGTTCGAATCCCGGCTGGGTACACATTTTCAGCTTTGCCCAATAGCAGTTGAAGTCATATATTCTATGAATATCATTCCGGTACAGTTCTGACATAACTGCTCCAACACCATACACTTGCAATAACAGCCCATGGGTCTCCGTTTTGCCTAATTTGGAACAAAACTTGATGTTGCGTGATTTTGCGCTCCATGTTGCAATGACACGAGTTCTCACACTGACCCTGTTAGCTGGGTGGCAGCGTGTTCCACCGCTTCAGTGCAGTGCTTTGTAGGATAGGGGACGCTTGTTGACATGTCCTTCAATGTGTATGCGCGAGCACCTCAAACTCGCCATCGTGGTTTGTATAATATGCGACCATTCACCGAACTTTTCAGACGCACCTCGTTTGAATAACACAACATGTACGAGTAGTGTACAGCCATCTGGCGACTACAGCGTTTCTAGCAGACGTCTACAGCAGTTCAGTCAGCTACCTACAACCGGTGCTGTATCATGGGAATTTAAAAAATGTTTAATTTAATTTTATAACTTCGTGCAATGTTTACATATCAACATTATAATTTTACGTCAATATTTACAAGTTATGTTCCACGATTTTAAGTTTAACTCTGGTATATAGTGTATTTCCTCCAGTAAAGATATTTCCATTTTCTGCAATTTGTGATATGCTTTCAGCAAGTCACCAGTAAGTAAAGTAAAGCAGTCAACAATCCGAAGATTGGTTTGAACACCACAGTGCTTTACTAGACATGGTCCTGTTTGGAGGTGGTATGCCGTTGCCTTCCTCCGACCTTCGAACTGACTTACCCAGCCAGTTATAGGGGGACCTACAGTTTAACGTGGGTTCCGAACCACGTTGCTACTCGGTATTTTTCACATGAGCAATACTGCCAGAGGTGAAAGAAGTGGAAAGTGACAGATAAAAATCCTAGGACCTGGCGGGAATCGAAACCGCGACCTTTGGATTTGTAGTCTGGCACTCTACCACTGTGCAACCGAGGCGCACTTATTTGTAGACAATGATCGGAAAATGGTGACTTAGTTAATAGAAAACAAAAGTCAAAAAATAAAGGACGTAAAACTGACGATCTTGCCTACATTTCCCTTTGTAAGTCGTTTAAATCCCCCTCTACTTGGACGGCACTTAGAAGTGGCAGGGATTACACAGCACAAAGTTCTATATGGAAACTGTAAGTGACTTTCTCTCTTGAACATAGATTATCTACACGCTCTACAAGCAGCGTATAAAGAATGATTGTCATTTAACTTAAAAAGTTCAATAGAACAACTGGTCGATAGCGCATCTGTCCCATATAACTCCGCAGCGTATATGAGAATTCTAGAACAGACAGTGTGTTTCAGAAGTGATGGTCAGTAACTCACACATGGATAGTATAGGGCAGAAGCAGTAACCACGGGTCCCCGAGTCAACCGTTGTCGAGGTACAGTACATGTTCTCTTGCGGTTCATCAGTATCTAGGAACACATGGCATGTCTCAGTAGTAAAGTAGATGTTCGAAATGTTGTCCATGTGTCTGAAAGTATTGAACTCGTCTCTGGAAATCAGTTGCGAGTCCACTTCAGCAGTTTCGGGGTATTCTGTAAACACTGGAAAACCGCATCAATTCGCAAGCATAATTCCTGACCTCGGTGGCGTAGACCAGACTCCTGACATGAAATGACCTGCATCACCGTCGTGCGTGAAGCACATGATCGTTCGTTGGTTCAGTGGGGCGTCATCAACTATATCTGGGAGTACAGTCCTCAGAAACCGCGTGTTCTACTGTCTGGTAAGTCTCTGTGGCAGGAAGGACGGTTCAATTCTGCGCTTTCCGAGCAGTTCTGCTCAGACGTTCAACAGATATCGCTGCTGATGTTGTGATACGTTGGAAGTACGTAAACAAACAGATAACCGATTACAAACCTTTAAATGCCAACGTAAATACTGCGGTATCCTGGGGCGTTTACAGTTGGTTCCCATATCGAATTTTTACCATAACTCGGCGACGGTCGATTTACAGACTCATGTTTATTGGAAATTTTTCAAATGGGTTTGGCCTGTAATTTCCATGTGTTAGTTAATAACGTCCACTTCTGAAACACCATGTAATCTGACCAATTGAAAGATGCCTCTGTTAGAGCACGGAGAAGGTGAATATTATCCTGTTTAAATTACTGAAGGAAATGTGGGGGACCAACGCCCTTAGGCCGGGAGGGAGTGGCCGTGCGCCCTAAGGCACCATCATGCGGATTGCGCGTCTGATCCCCGTCGGAGATTCGAGTCCTCCGCCGTGCATTAGTGTGTGTGTGTGTGTGTGTGTGTGTGTGTGTGTGTGTGTGTTGCTTACCATAAGTTAGTTTCAGAAGTTTGTAAGACTAGGGACTGATGATCACTGCAGTGCTGCCATAGCTTTACTAGCATGTGAACTTTTGAACAACTGTCTAAGTAGTTATTCTGTTTTTCGCAGCAGATGATAACAGACTCTTTCAATAAAGAATAGGGCCCGGTGGTCTTGGGGTAAAGCGCTCGACTGGAAGCCGAAGGATCGCGTGCTCGAACCCGGTTGGGCTTCGGATCTTCGGATTTTTTCAGTCTACACTTTGACCCATCCTTCACCTCTGAATGATGTGAGGAGTCGCCAGAGAGGACACGTGGTTCGGAGTCCACATTAAGCTGTAGGTCCCCTTTCCTTTCCCCGGCTGGATAACTGAGGTAGGCTAGGGACACGAAAGTCGCCGAACTGGCGTCCAATTGAAAGACTTGCACTAGGCCAATGAGCCACACGAAATTATTGTTTATTCTTAATAAAGAACATAGTGAATCAAATTTCCTGTCAGATTAAAACTGTGTGCCGGACCGGTATTCCAACCTGGGACCTTTGCCTTTGGTGAGGAACCACTCTACCGTTTGAGCTATCCCGACAAGCTTCACGGTCCGTCTTCACAACTTTAATTCTGCTAGTACCTCGCCTCCTACTTTCCAAACAACGGTAGAGCGCTTGCCCGCGAAAGGCAAAGGTCCCAGTTTCGAATCCAGGTTCCAGCAAACAATCTTAATCTGGCAGCGCACACTCCGCTGCGGAGTGCCAGCTGCCGTCGCTGCTACAAGGTCCAGAGCGCTATGTATCATAATTTAATTTGCGTGAAATTTCATTGCCACTCAATTTCTTAATTTTCTTTAGTGCTTCTGTTTTTAAGAAGTATCCTGTCACCTACTTGGCAGATTTCGTTTGTGTCATTGTTTTAAGTTTATTCTCGCGTATTTTGATAAATACCGTGTGTATAGTTTTCATTTGTGACTTGTGTATTTCAAAAAAAGAAACCGTTACTATAGCTAGTTATCAGTCTTTAATTGACTGTAATAGCACACAGGATGAGCTACACAAAATTTCTAGTTGGTTCGAAGAGTGGCAGCTAGCTCTCAATGTAGAAAAATGTAAGGTGATGCGCATAAGTAGGAAAAACAATCCCATAATGTTCGAATACAGCATTAGTAGTGAGCTTCTTGATGCAGTCGTGTCGTTCAAATATCTAGGCGTAACATTGCAGAGCGATATGAAATGGAACGAACATGTAAGGACAGTTGTGAGTAAGGCGGACAGCCGACTTCGATTTATTGGGAGAATTTTGGGAAGATGAACTCCATCAGTAAAGGAGACCGCATATAAAACGCTTGTACGACGACGTCTTGAGTATTGCTCAAGTGTTTGGTACCCACAGCAGATCAGTTTAAAGGAAGACATAGAAGCAGTTCAGAGGCGAGCAGCTAGATTTGTTACCGGTAGGATCGAACAATGCGCGGGTGTCACGGAAATGCTCCGGTAACTCAATTGGGGATCACTGGAGGAAAGACGACGTTCTTTTCGTGAATCTCTGTTGAGAAAGTTTAAAGGGCTGGTATTTGAAGCTGAGTGTAATACGATCTTGGTCCCGCCTACTTACATTTCGCTTAATGATCACAAAGGTAAGAGAAATTAGGACTTGTAAGGAGGCATATAGGCATTCTTTCTTTCCTCGTTCTATTTGGGAGTGATGGTACAGTGTACCATCCGCCACACACCTTACGGTGCATTTCGGAGTATGTCTGTAGATGTAGAGTGAAGGTTTTATTATAATGAATCATTTTAGCCAGTGTCTGTTCGCAGTGAAGCCGTCGTACTTTGCCTATCTCCCTCTCAGTACCACTCTTCATGTATGTCTCTCTATGTCTCTCTCTCTCATTAACTGGTAGTGCAGCCAATAAGCTGGCTAGGTCACATTTTTTTTTTATTACAGGTCACACTTGAAATACAGTATGACTTCAATTACGAGTTTCGAGCATGTTTTAAACATATTGTTTATTATAGACTAAGTAGTCTGGATCGAGACACTGAGAGCAAAAGAAAGAAAGAGATGAAGGGGGGGCAGTGAAATTCAATAGGAGAGATGAATGAAGACTATGCATAAGATTTGGCGATCTGTATTCTCCAAACTGTCGAAGTTAAAAAAAAAAAATGTCTGTTTTCACCCATCTCTCTAACCCAAGCGTTAGTTTCCCGGCCAAGGAGTTGGAAACTCGCAAGGACATGTATAAAGAAGAGATTAAAGAAACAGAGAGCAGACTGTGTGAAAGAAAGAGGCAGTAGCAATTCAAGAAAAAAATAATGCCACATTTACATTCGTAGACGAATGCAGACAAAATGTACCGAAACGAGTCAGTAAGAGAGAGAGATATATATCTAGACAGGGGCACTGAAAGGCAGATGTTGTATATCTTTAGGATGAGAGACAGGGTAAAAGGATTTAGTAGCCCTAATATGTTCGCATGTCAAAGTTTTCGGTTAGGAAGGCAGAATGTGGTCTGAAGCAGCTGATGCCCAACTTTTCAGTCCGTGTTGTTTAAACAGAAACATACTTTACCTTTTTTGTGCTCCGAGAAGAGCATTTTTCAGCTGGTACAATCAGTATTCAGAATCGGTACATCAATATCCATCTTCACGTATTTACATAATACTAGCTACCCGCCCGTCTTTGCATGGGTGTAATTTATATTGTTTGTACGTGACAATCACTTCGTCATAAATTCGCACATTATCAGTACTTCAGTTTCGTGTTGCCGTGTTAACACAATGACTGAACCGTTTTGATTATTCCTGTGGATGAGACTGTGTCCAGCTCGAGAGCTGGGCTGCGACTAGGCGAGCGTTCACGGGCACTGCCAGGCAACGGTGGGGAGCCAGCAACAGCAGACACACTGGCTATGGAGCAGGCCGTGTATGAGGGAATACAGGTGGAATTATAATAATTAACGAACACTTTCATTGTAAGCCATTGATTACTTTGACAAATGCGAGGATAGTCCACAAAGTAAGTTTCGTTTCTATTTCTATCCGCGCCAGCGCTACGATCGCAGTTCCGAGCATGCGCGGCAGTTCCTCTGACTCGAGGAGAAGACAAGTACGCCATTTTCAGATCGCTGCTGCCGACGTGGGCTTTGACAGTGCTCCTTTATAATGCCACCCGTAGTTAAACATGCCCCCACGTGTGAAATAAGATATGTGATTCGTTTTCTAGATGTAAAGAAATCAAAGGAAATTCATCGGCAAATTTACGAGGTTTACGGAGAAAACGTTCCGAGTGATTCAATGCTTAGAAGATGGTTCAGACTGTTCAGTGAAGGACGTGATCAAGTGCACGATTAAGAACGAAGTAGGTAGCTGTCTGTGGTTACAAACAATTGAATAGAAGATCAAGCAAGCTCTAAGTTTGCACTTAGTGCCCGTACTATGGAAGTTACGCAAATCTCATGATCACTAATTCATTAAATTATTGCTAAAAAAATGAAATTTCGAAACCTTAGCTGATTTGGGTACCCAACATGCTTAGTGAACCACGAAAAAAGCAACAGATGGACAGTGTACTTCAGTTTTTGACACGCTACAATGAAGAAGGCGATGGTTTTCTTTCTCAGGTAGTCACAGAGGATGAAGCTTTGGTATCGTACAACACCCCTGAAACAAATAGGCATTTAATAGAATGAATACACACTCCGTCCCCAACGAAGGTTAAGCCTAAGCAATTTATGACATCTCGAAAAGTAATGTGCACCGTTGTTTTGGGACAGAAAAGGCATTATGCTGATGAGGACAAACAATCAATGTACATGGTTACTGCGAGACCGTTAAGTAATTGGGCCGTGCAATACAGAACAAGCGTCGAGGATTACTGTCAAAAGTAGTTTTTTTTCCACGACCTCTTACAGTGAATGTCACCAAACAACTCTTACGGGAATTTCACTGGGATATGTTTGATCATCGTCTTTATAGCCCGGACGTCGCTGCTAGCGAGTTTGACGTTTTCTTACACCTAAAATCTGTCCTTGGTGGTCAACACTTCAACGGTGATGAAGAACTGAAATATTATATTACCACATGGTTGAATACACAGGCAGCAACCTTCTATGAAGAAGGCATACAAAAGCCTGTGCCACGCTATGAAACGTTCCTACAAAATTTCGGAAGCTATGTAGAAAAGTAGTTTAACACTTGTACAATAAATAGTTTTCTGTATCTCACATGTTTGTTTTGTATAACAAAACGAACTAAGTTTGTGGACATACCTCGTATATTTCTGCTTATTTACGAATGAGTGTCATTCCTCTCTTCCGGAATATGAAGAATATTCTTAACTGCTGGATCGTTACGTTGAGACATTTCTGCAGTTTTTACTCTCTTCATTGTAAGAAACAGTTGTTTATATATGTTGAGCCGGACATATGTATCACAGCAGCTTTACTGCACAATTTGGGAAAGACAGTGTTCTGATGCTTCTCTTGCTTCGAAGGTGAAGTGAGCCAAATGTCATCAAGGTCACAATAAGACTATAGATTTGTGTTGTAAGGAGTCAAGTTTTCCTCACTGCCACTTCCTGCATACTCTGACCGTAAAATCACATTCTGCTTGTCAAGACGAATCGTTTGAATAAAAACACAATGATATACGGGCATTTTAATGACAATAATTACAGTATGATATGCAAATTACGAGATCATGTCGCTAGTGCAACAAGATAATCGAGTCTGTGCCGAAAGCCACTTTTCTTCTTGGGGAAATATGGACTCTTAAAATTCTTTTCAAAGTGACACAATACTACTCAAGAAAAGATGTTTATTTGCAGCTTTTAGCCACAGGTGCAACGCGAATTCCAACTTACAATACTGCTCTCAAGAAAAGGTGTTTACTTTCAGCTTTCAGCCACAGGTGAAATTCGAATTCCAACTTGCACCATAAAGTCTGAGAGGAAAGACATAATGACGTTAGCCGGCGAGCCATACATCGTTTTAAGACGCACCATCTGATTTGTAGGCGAGCCACTGTCATGGAAATGCCAGCGTCACCAAAAGATGACACAAGCAGAACCAGGAAAATTAAGGAACACTCACTCTCTTGCCCACGCCGGCTGTGTGTGTCACTGAGCACACAAACTAGTGGTGCGACGCTCTCACAGCGATTTCTTGTGTGGAGAGGCGATATTGACTCCTGTACAGTATTGCACTGCATGGTGTACCTCTGTCGTGGTGTGGATCTTATTGAATCTCCAATGGAGAGTAATAATGATTGCGCTCTGTTCATTGTGTTGGTGAGGTACTTCATATCTGACGTGATCGTAGGCAGAGTGCATTAGTTAATGCTTTTGAACGCATTTTTGAGTGGCAAAGTAGTGGGTTACTCTGAGACTGACGTACCATGCCAATTTATAGCCAGACTAGGATTTACAGGTCGTTCTTGACTTCATCAAGACTCTGGGTAAGTATGATCAGCATTAGTTGATCAAGATAGACAATATTTAGTTTTGATTTCAGCGAAGAGGCAGCTAGCATCCATCTATGCACTTAACACTATTGTGTGCAAACGCTTTAGGTGAACTCCACCCATCCACAAACAGCAATAACAAATAATTTTTTTTTTTGTCATTGCATAAAATTTCTGACATTGTGATAGCCTTGATCGTAAAATCAATTTTAAAGTTGGGGCGATTCTTCAGCCACTCTACCAACTTTATTTTATTTTGAAATTGTTTATACGTTTCCTCTATCCTGTCAATCTATCTGGCACTTGGAAAGTAAAAAATTTGATTTGTTTCTTTGTTAATTTGAGTTTTCTTAAAGGTAAACAAATCTAAAATTTACAATTAGTTTTTTTTATTTCAGTAACTAGCGACATCACTTTAGTAGCTTAACTGATACTCACTAGTTACAATTTGTTAATTTCAGCTGTTTTCTTTTTTCTTTTCTAAATACGAGACGTCGTCTATGTCTATCTTTCCCGGTTGTTGACAGACATGAAGCATCTTTTTGAATTTAGTGTGACATGCTGTTGATGTCTTTGTTGCAGGAGCCTCGGGTAACAATTATATAACAACTGCCTCTCCAATTTGGATAGATCCCTAACATTCTCTTTTATGTACACCAAGATGAGTTTGATGATAGCAAATATCAATACAAATATTATGCAAACCACAGTTTTATTACAAATCACATGTTTTAGTTACAACTTTGTTGGTCTACGTTGCAGAAAATCTCACTAGTTCTTACAGCAGAGAACTATACTTCAAAATGTCAAGAAGTACTGCACCGCAATCTCATTGTCAATTTTTTTATCTTTATCACAATACATTATCTGTTCAAATAGTAAAAAGTGTAATAAACATAAAAACTAATCATACAAGTCAAAGTAACATAAACAACTATCTTACTTTTATGTAATCATTGTCCTATTTTTTATTTCAGGTAAAGATCTCGTGAAGTGGTGAAAGTCTCGAAGGCCGGTATTACAGGGTCATACTTCTTTGTGAAAAATTTACGTCATATATTTACATCATAAAAATTTGATAGTGTAATAGGGAACGTTGACATATCTCTGATTCCGTCAAAAAAAAAAATGATAATATCTAGTGCCTCGCAGTCGTTTGTCTACTGTTCACTGCAATGCGAAATGTAACCGCTTGGAGCACTAGCATCGCTGCGGATCTTGGACCGCGCTTGTTTGAAAACAAACGTCCATGTTTGAAAACATGACGTCGAAGTTTATTTAGTGTGCGCTGTCTTCGACAAAATTAATGTAACTTTCTCATGCAGACGAAGCACTGTATAATCCCAGATACCCCGAATAAGAACAGGTTAAGGAGACTCGAAAGTTACAAGAGAATGGCGGAGGTACTCAACGGAGAAATTCAGTATGGGTGTAAGAAGAAGATTAATGACCTCGTGTGTTACATAAACTACAAAATTAATAGAAATATATGAAGCAGATTATTATAAGCTCTCCATTCAATGTAATAATAATCGACGCTGTTGATGCTCTGTTGTTTACAGGTTCTTGTATGCGCTTTTGTCCGGCCATTAAGTTAATCCTTCTCGTAGAATAGCAAATATTTCATTGCCAACACGAGCCGTAAGTAAAATTTAACGCCAGTAGCAAGAAATTGCTGTGCCACTTTAAATCTGTTTTCTGCCGATACAGTCTTTTCACTTTGCGGTATACTGATTTTTAATGTGTGGAGCCACTTTACTGAGTAAATACCGATATGTTTATCATCCATTCTCCAGTAATTTTTTATATGACTTGGCGCCCTACGCTTGTAGCTCCCGCAGTACGAAATGATTTCCACATTTTCCCCCAAATAAGCCCCTCTTTTTTCCTCAAAATCCAGATTTAGTAGTAGCAATGATAGCACATAACATGTGTTTACTGTCAGCCATCTTGAATTACGATCAAAATACCCCTTTTTAGCGTCACATAAAAGATTTACATCAAAAATATTACGAACTTTCGATGATACTTCTATGTCAAAGATTTGAACAAAAAATTGACCGTATAATACCGGCCTAAGGGACAATTTCGTAAGGGCACTCAGTTTATTGGAAGAAAAAAAGTTGAAAAATATGGCCTCTGTTATTTGACCAACTGTCTTTTTTAATTACACATGTAAAAGGATATGAAAACTCCACGGGACATTATGGTGAAAAGTTTGAAGCTTCAGAAAAGACAATTTGATAGTGATACATGAGCCGTGTCGGCTAGATCTACTTGTACTGGCACCAGTTGCTTCGCTCCAACTCGTGTATCGATATCTCTTCGTTACTTCACCATGGGTGGCGTGGCTATACTCTGATTAAAATTACTTTCTAGTTGCTAGTTGACAGCTGACGGGTTGGAGCTACCTTCCTCCAATCAGAGCTCTCAACGTCACGCCCAGACTGCCCCCTGTTGCCAAGCTACCGCAACAGGTGGATAAGCTCGCGTCCATTGTTTGGCTAGTGCTGTGTAGAAGCGTGCGTCTTAGGTTGGGAACCGTTTTCGTTGCTGTCGTTGTGAGTGTGTGTTGTTATTTGGTGTCGTCGTAATGTCTGGAGGGCTGTTGTGATGCATACAAAGCGAGTAATAGATGAAGAATGAAAAAATGAAGGTCTTCTGGAAGACAGTGTGACGGAACTTATCATTACTTTCAGCGGTTCATCCACCTCGGAAACTTCTAGTGATTCGGAAATGAGTGGTAACTACCCTCTTTCCGCTGATGCAACAGCTTGCAGTTAGCAGTCGGTGAAGGTACAAAAAATTTCCTTAATTTTAAACGGTGGGCTTCGTTTTGCAATGTATGTGTCGTGACTGTGTCGTCTATAAGCTGTAACGCGTCAGCTCATTGAGGACAGTTTCATGTAACTAATTAAGGCGAGAAATCATAGTTTGTTTTTTGCATTGACTTCTGTTTCGAATTTGGTTGTGGACGTTAGTTTTAATCGTCGAGTATTGACAAGTTGACAGCATTCTACATTCAGATGTTGAAAAAGCTTCATGAACCAGCCACACAACGGTATTGTGTTCACTATTTCACTTAATCTCTAAGTATAACGACTGTCAGATTCAGTTTATCAAGGGATCTTTTAACTCTGGACAGTTTTAATAAAACCATGGAACCGTAGTCGTATTAACAATTTACAATGATGAACGGCGTGTTGACTATGGCATGTCTTTCTTTATTAATTTGGAAACATGTAATTCCCTGCAGCATATATGTAAATATTCAGTGACTGCTAAATATGAATCAGCGTTATCAGATTGCGAGAAATCTAAAAATATATATTTTACGTGTGTTACCTGACTGTATCCTTGCAGTCCAACTATAATTACTTCACTGGTTATAATAACAGTTTTGCTAATTGTGTTGGCTGATATTGCAGCACTAAACTGCCTGTCGCCAATAATCTCAGTTACGCTACACTTAATCTCTCATCCCATTAAAGATTTTTGTTCATCACTCATCCCATTAACGAATTTTGTTTATCTTTCGTATATCACATCAACATTTTAGTCGGTTAATAACACAAAACAACGCTGTTCTTTTACATCAATTCAAAGACGTATTTTTTCATCCATTCTCAGAAGTTTTGTGTAGTTTTCGTTGTATTCGTTACACCGAAAATAATTTCGGTACACGCTTTCTTTTTAATGTTCGACATCATAGCCTTGTAAAATCGCATTGTCAACAGTAAATGTTAACAGTATTATTGATGTGGGCAATATTAACAATATTTAACTATGAAGGTCACCTCAGTACACTTAAAGTTTGACTAATTAGTATTGCCAACAACTGCCGGTACTGAACGTGTGCAGATCGCTAACAGTGCCGCCTGCACGGAGCGCCAGCTCTCAGCCGGCAGGTGTCGTGGCAACACTGTAGCCGCAGCTGACAAACGTCAACTAGCAAGTAATTTTAATCGGACTATAGTTTTCGTTTGTCATTTGTCGCGTGGCTGGCGCTAGTTGTCGCGATCGGCGGGTATATCTCATGGTGCGTGCGCAAGGAAGGCAGTTAGGCCCAAGGAGGTTAGAATGGAGATGGCGTTACCTACGCTGAGAACAGGCATTGGTTGAAGCCCAAGTATCAATGCTTTTGTGCCCAAAGCAAAGATTTCTCGCTTAAAATCCTGATTGAATATTGCCTATTTACGTAAAGCCACTAAATTGGTGGTCACATTGGAGCATTTACTTAGATATGACTCATATCAATGACTACAATTACTTTACCACACACTAAAACCAATGTTTTGGGTACAAACAAATGCCGGAATGCGCATTGTGCTGGCTTCACGTTTTCAGTGCTAGGGCATCTCCTGAGATTCTAACCTCCTTGGTTCGGCCACTGTGAGTGAGTACGCAGTTTGGTGTGTGTGTGACGGCAGTGTGTCTCTTTGTCGCCGGTCGCGCTGGGCCGGTCGACAGGGCAACAGAGTTTTGAGTGAGGCCCCAGTGAAGCAGTCTGACGTGTGCTGTCAACTCGGAGGGCCGGTGAGCGCATCACTGTCCAGGCCAGCTGTTTACAAACCTTCGCAGTTACTTCGGCCGCGGCCGTGTGCCCCGGAGCACGTGGACTGTAAATATAGGTGATCATCGCCATGGGTCACGAGCAGTTATTCTGGTGAAGTTTTCATCTCATGTCCCCGAATTTCTGGACATTCGTGGCATTCACTACACCTTCCCAACTTAGTGGTTGATCTGTCAATACATCTCCTTGCGATACGTTGGACAGTACGGAAGCCAGTACAATTATGAGTGGTTTTTCTTTGTGTTTGTGTTTACTCGCTGTTGTGTGTTTTGCTAGGGTTGACAGCCGTCCTTAGGTTGTCTTTTATGTCTTGCGTCTATGTCCTGGTTTTCTGCTTCTTGTCAGCGGTTGCAACTGTGCTTCCGTTCGGTCTCTCCATGTTGAGTTCACTTGGCCCTTGTCTTGGTTGGGGCATTACCTTTTCAATTAAAAAAAAATTGCTAAGTGTCACTGAGGAATCCTGGTTAGTGTCCTTCCGTGTCCTCATCAACTGCCCGGGGAACCGGCCGTATGTTATTTGGCAGAATACTTTCCTTCTTCGGGGTGAGTAGATGTAATTAGGCAAATAAATTTTTTTCAATGCATAAAGTCCCGTGATGACCACTGAAGTTCTTACACTGGTTGTCCTATAAGCTTTCTTTACACATCTTAAATTTCCTTGGAAAGTCACCTCATTGTTAGTGGGCCTTCCTCTCCATTGTGCTGTGCTCAATCAACTTAATTTCTAAATTTGATTTCGAGATCTAAAGTGTCACTTTTGTTTCATTTAGTGTAACTGACTTTTGATAAAAGCTTCAAGCAACTTGTACTCTCCGTTGTTGTGTCTTAGAAAATTAGGCCAGCTTCTCTGGTGTCATGACACATTTTGAGTAACTGATTTGTAAAACAAACTAGTCAAAATGCGCGTGTTGTTGATTAACTTGATTAAATAGCCATTTTTTCTGTTAATGTGCAGAGTTTTATGGAAACATACCTAATCTGCTTTAAATCTGTTTACTTCATTGTAGTTTTGCAAATTTGTATGAACAATGTCCTTGAGTGTTGTAAGAACCTTATTACTCCATATTGTCTCAGGCTTGTGCCCCTGTGTATCTTAAACAATTTTTACGTTTGATAAATTTCTTTATCTTTACAAATTGTTTATATCAGACTAATTATTGAGAGTATTAATGGACAGTTTTACTAAATTATTGAAAGCATATTACTTCAACTATGTCATTTCTTAGGATAAATAAAGTAATATTGTTATTTCAAATTTGAATTGAAAGTCTTGGCCTAATCCTTCCTTCCCTGTCTGGTCATTGGTGGTTTCTTTTCCCTCGCCACTATCTGCGACCTATCAATACATATAGCAACAACGCTTTCATGCCATATATTTTTCCTACCTACAATTGATCAATTACCACAATAAGTAGCCCCAAGTCCCGCTTTTCTCTTATTATTACATCATTCATACAGTTGTGATATACATAGACCGGCGCAACCTAAATGTATAGTGTTCATTTTGAAACCGTGATGTAGTAAAATCAATCCCAACACCCCAAAAACGAGTTGTGTATTATGTACCGAACCTTAACGTCTTGTTAAAATGCGCCGTTTCTAGCACTCTGCACAGAATGCACATTTAACTCCTAGTTCTGAGCGTTATCACCGCTGCGATTGTAGTGCTTGTATAGAATAGCCCTAAAGCACCTCCTACCGATGGAGGTCCGTGCGTTGTGGTATCACCTGTCCAATAATGTTATTAAGACAAATCGGAGACTTGCTGATATAAATAAAATTGCCTTGCCAAACTGTACAGTGTGTAATGTGCCTCAAACACGTGAACATTGGCTCCAGTGTCTTCAGGTATGCCGGCCGCGGTGGCCGAGCGGTCTGCGGCGTGCCAGTCACGGTCTGTACGGCCACTGCGGTCGGGGTCCGAATCCCACCTCGGGCATGTATGTTTGTGCAGTGTTTAGCATAGGCTAGTTCATAAGTAGTTTGTAAGTTTAGGGACTGATGACCCTGTAGTTAAGTTCCATAAGCTCTACAAACATTTCAACATTTGATTTTTGTCTCCGGGTATCAGCCTTATTGGAGCTATGCCGAGGCATGATAGTCCTCATCAAAGAAACCAGCCCAATGAGTGTGACCGTGAAATGTTTATTATGCCGGACGCGGATTTGCAAGCAAGCACAAGGCACAATTTGTGGTTACGGGGGCACTCAGCCTATGCCATACTCGCCCTCCGCCTCGGGGACGGTGTGGAGTACATAACGTGTTCGTGGTATGCCTACCGACAGGCGAAAACACTCCGCATTTATGACATACACTATGGGAACGACCTTACAGTGATGTTCATCAATGCCCACCAACGGGCATTAAGGCCCTGAAATTGCGACCACGTCACTGATAAGAATAATATGAAGTATCAGAGGTATACATCCCCCGTTTGCCAATGACTCACCCCCCCCCCCCCCAAAAAAAATACTGCGACCAACCCTCCCTCCACACCCAAAATATTTGGATTCCTAGTCTGTGGTCTAATATGTAAGTTTTTGCCATTTAAAATTGAAGTTAAATGCAATTTGTTCCACGTTTTGTAAATTGTTTTATAAAGCCCTCCCAGGCTGGCCAAAAGTACTAATTTTTCTCCAACCCCCCCTCTCCCCAGAAATTTCAATGACGCAGTTTGCGTCATAACCACACCCTGTGGGCACTTTTGTAATGTATGAAAACTGCCATTAACGCATTTCTTTGCTTTTCGTTTTTTCTCCACTTCATGTTGTGTGAATTGTAATTCCTTTTCCCTTTAAGACCCATTGAAGTTGGTCGATTTTAGTTATTCCTTTTCCTTGCAGACCATTACGAAGCAGGTGGAACAGCCCCCCCCCCTCTTGGGGTTCTGAAGTGACCTTTCATTTCAAAAACTTTCCATCTTTTCTGTCGTTTTCAATGTGATTTGCAAAGTATCCATGTAGATGTAGAAGAGACTCACAAATTTCATTTTTCTTAGCTTGGCTAATGCAAAATCTGAGACGATCTCCTTTGAATCAATTGACAAAGTTGCCAATCCCATAACTCTTTCTTGAGTCATTGTGGATTAATTTCGAGAAGCAGCGTTCACCACTGGCTACAGGCACAGGAAGAGTAAGCAACACTCTTAGTGCAGTAACTAAATTAGATGCAATGTCTGTAAGTCCATCTTGGAAGAGACAGTTACTTGTACGCTTTGCCCACTACTTAACAGGAGAAGGCAGAGGAAAGGACGGTGGTTCAGTGCAACATGATCTGCAGTTTATTTAACACACAAGAGTTGCGAGGTGGTGACGTTCAGCCAGTGGTGGAGCCGCCGGTCTCGACGCAGGACGGCTGGTCACAGCACGGCGCCCTGTAGCACATCACCTGCTTCGCTGCACAGCGCTGGCCTGCCGGACAGGAAGCCCTGCTGCACGGGTCCGGGCACTGCAACACAGGCGAAATCCGCGCATCACCCCACAACGGACGTTATTCACAGTTATTAAATGTCAAATGACAAGCATTTCTGGGACAACCTGTACATCTACATGGGATTCTCTGCAAATCACATTTAAGTGCCTGGCAGAGGGTTCATCGAACCACCTTTACACTATTTACCTATGTAAGTGGGAGTCAACAATATATTTCCGCATTAGGAAGAGAATGTTGGCGATTGGAGTTTCGTAAGTAGCCCGTGCCGCAGCGATAACCGCAGTTGTTGTAATGATTCCCATCCCAGATCCTGTACCATTTCCGTAACGCTGTCTCCCCTGTATCGTGACAATACAAAACGGGCTGCCTTCTTTGAACTTTATCGATGTTCTCCGTCAAACCCACCTGATAAGGATCCCACACTGGGCTGCAATACTCCAAAAATGGACGGACAAGCGTAGTGTATGCAGTCTCTTTAGTAGTTCTGTTACATCTTTTAATGGTTTCCCCAATAAAACGCAGTCTCTGGTTCGCCTTTTCCACGACATTACCTACGAGTTCTTTCCAGTTTAAGTCTGAAGTAATAGTAATTCCTAGGTATTTAGTGGAGTTTACGGCCTTCACGTTTGATTGATTTATCTTGTAAACATAGTTTAACGGATTTCTTTTCGTACTCATGTTGACGACTTCACACTTCTCATTATTTAGAGTCAATTGCCAATTTTTACACCATAGTGACATCTTATTTAGATCGTTCTGCACTTGGTTTTGATCTTCAGATTTTACTAGGCGGTAAATGACGGCGTCATCTGCAAACAACCTAAGAGAACTACTTAGATTTTCCCCTGAATCGTTTATGTAAATACGTAACAGCAGAGGACCAATGACACTACCTGATGGAACGCCCGATATCACCTGTTTTAATCGATGCCTTACCATCTACATCTGCATCTACATACATACTCCGCAATTCACCGTAAGGTGCGTGGCGGAAGGTACACTGTACCTATTCCACTCCCAAATTGAACGAGGAAAAAGAGAATGCCTATATGCCTCCGTACGAGCCCTAATTTCTCTTATCTTGTCTTTGTGATCTTTACTCGAAATGTAAGTAGGCGGCAGCAAGATCGTACTACACTCAGCTTCAAATTCCGGCCCTCTAAATTTACTTAACAGAAATTCACGAAAAGAACGTCGTCTTTCTTCCAGCGATCCCCAATTGAGTTGCCGGAGCATTTCCGTGACACTCGCGCTTTGGTCGAACCTACCGGTAACAAATCTAGCTGCTCGCCTCTGAACCGCCTCTATGTCTTCCTTCAAACCGATCTGCTGCGGGTCCCAAATACTTGAGCAATACTCAAGACGTGGTCGTACATGCGTTTTATACGCGGTCTCCTTTACAGGTGAAGTACATCTTCCCAAAATTATCCCAATAAACCGAAGTCGGCTGTCTGCCTTACTCACAACTGTCCTTACATGCTCGTTCCATTTCATAGCGCTCTGCAATGTTACGCCTAGATATTTGAACGACGCGACCGCATCAAGAAGCTCACTACTGATGCTGTATTCGAACATTATAGGATTGTTTTTTCTACTCATGCGCATCACCTTACATTTTTCTACACTGAGAGCTAGCTGCCATTCTTCGCACCAACTAGAAATTTTGTCTAAGTCAACCTGTATGCTATTACAGTCAGTTACAGACGACACCCCCCCCCCCCCCATACACCACAGCATCATCAGCAAACAGCCGCAAATTACAACTTACTCTGTCCATCAGATCATTTATAGAAAATAATAGCGGTCCTATCACACTCCCCTGGGTCACGCCTGACGATACACTCGTCTCTGATGAACACTCGCCGTCGAGAACAACGTACTGCGTTCTATTACTTAGGAAGTCTTCCAGCCAGTCACAAATCTGTGAACCTATTCCATAAGCTCGTATCTTCCTTAACATTCTGCAGTGTGGCACCGTGTCGAACGCCTTTTTGAAGTCGAGAAAAACACAATCCGCCTGTTGCCCTTCGTCCATGGCTCGCAAGATGTCATGTGAGAAAAGGGCAAGCTGAGTTTCACATGAACGATGTTTCCTAAACCCGTGCTGATTCATGGAAAGAAGCTTTTCCGTTTCAAGGAAATTTACTATATTCAAACTGAGAATATGCTCCAAAATTCTACATGAAACCGATGTCAACGATATTGGCCTGTAATTGTATGGGTCAGTTCTCTTTCCTTTCTTATACACGGGAGTCACCTGCGCTTTTTTCCAATCACTAGGAACTTTGCGCTGAATTAAAGATTCGCTATAAATGCAAGCTAAGTAGGGGGCCAATGCCGCAGAATAGTCTTTGTAAAACCGAAATGGTATTCCACCCGGACCAGCAGACTTTTTCGAATTTAGCTCTCTCAGCTGCTTCTCTACACCGGAAATACCTATTGCTATGTCCCCCATTTCGGAATTAGTACGTTGATCAAATGATGGTATATTTGTGCGGTCCTCCTGCGTGAAAGATTTCTTAAAGGTTAAATTTAGAACTTCAGCTTTCCGTTTGCTTTCTTCTATTACTGCCCCGGAATGATCAACCAGTGACTGGACAGTGGGCTTTGACCCGCTTATCGATTTTACATAGGACCAGAATTTTTCGGGTTCTCGGAAAGATCTTTTGCTAAGGTATGGCTGTGATAATTATTGTATGCTTCACGCATCGATCTTTTTATAGACGCACGAATCTCTACTAACTTTTGTCTGTCATCATTTGCGTGTTCTTTTTTGAATCGAGAGTGCAACAGCCTTTGCTTTCTCAGGAGCTTTCTAACATTATTATTATACCACGGTGGATCTTTTCCATCCTTAATCGTCTTTACTGGCACATATTTCTCTAGCCCTTCATTAACAATGCACTTAAATTTAGTTCACAATTCCTCTACATCCATAGTCCCAGAATTAAACGATGCCCATTCATTTTCTAAGTGCGATCGTAACATTTGCTTGTCGGTTTTTCCCAACAAAAACACGCTCCTAGCCTTCTTGACTGGTTTATGAACTTTCGTCACCATCGACGCTATGACGATATCATGATCACTAATTCATGTCTCTACACAGACATCGTTAATAAGGTCAGGCCTGTTTGTGGCTATAAGGTCTAGAATATTTCCATTGCTCGTGGGTTGCCGGTTTAACTGCTCAAGACAGTTTTCGGAGAATGTGTCCAAAAGTAGCTCGCAAGACTGCTTGTCTGTACCGCCTGAAATGTAACTAGCGAGGTCCCAATCTATACTCTTAAGGTTGAAGTCACCTCCGACTAATATTACATGGCCATCGACTACTACGAACTATGTCCTCTCTGACAGGAAATCCCCTATTCATTCGCAAATTTGGGGCGATATACCGTAACCACAAAATTTGATTAAAAGCCTCTTCTGAGGTACGGTGTCAAAAGCCTTCTGGAAATCAAGAAATACGGCATCAATTTGCGAACCCTTGTCGATAGAATTCATGACTTCGTGTGAGTAAAGAGCTAGTTGTGTTCGCATGAACGATATTTTTGAAATCCGTGTTGACCTTGGGTCAATAGATATATATTCATGCAAATAAAAGAGATGGGCATACGTAATACCAGCTGTAAAACGCACAAACATTTTTTCGTGTTTAAACAGCATGCCAAAGAGTAGTGACGAACCAGCTTCATCAGTCCTCATTTCGCGGTCAGCACCGAAAAATAGTGCGTGCGAACATATTTGGGCCCTAGTCACACAGAACGTGCTGGAGCGTACGCCCACATAACTTGGCGGGTGAACGGGCACTGCTGCGCAAGCAGTGTTGCCAGCTCTCAAATGCGAAAACATCGTACACTCAAAATTAAAGATTTTGACTCATAATCATCGTACATCAAAGTGTTAAAAAAGCAAATAATTAATAGAAAAAAAATAATGGTAATTTCCACGGAACGGTGTGCATCGAAGAATCAGCATCACTGTGCTTTTTTTCGTTTTTACTGTAATGTGTTTCGAACCATTTCTTCCAACCATTTATTCACCAACTCAACATTATTGTCATCATGTTGCATATGCTTAGTTCCTCCTGCGGGATCTGAAAACTATCAGTAATGACTTTTAACTGTTGTCAGTTTTAAGTGTCTCCAGTCGAAGCTACATACACTTACAAATAATTTAACGTACCAACTTTTACGAATGTGTTATAAATTCTCAGTATATGACTCGTAAAAATAATTATCTGGACAGCAGTGGGCTCTTGTTTGTGCATTCCGTTACAAGTCGTGAGTTCTCGTTCCAGTATTTCGGTTTAAAATTAGGATGAGCCTATTGTTAATCAAAATGTGTGACACAGGAAGCTCAGGAAGCAACAATGGCGTAATTTCCACGAATGCTTGCAAACAATATCTAGCAAAAGTGCGACTGTCACATAGCCAGATATTTGTAAAATGTTATGTTGACCACAGCTGCTTAATTTATTAGCTCAAAGCTACCCGTTTTGGTTACAGTACCATTCTCAAGCGCCAGCCAGATGTAGACAAAAGTTTTAAAGTACATTAATTTTCAATGTACAACATTAATGGAATAGCATTGAAAATTACAGATCTTATCCAGTTGCTTAACATATAATATTACAAAATTGACAAACTTTAAAATAAATATTTGGCATCATGCTTCACTCCCTATAGGTGTAAGCGATAACCCTTTTGTTATTGCAAATATATACATCTGAAGGAGAGGCATTTTATGAAAATGTGTGCCACGGTCGGTCTTCTGCTTAATAGACAGGCGGTATACCACTAAGCCCCAGTGACTCACTGGATACAGCGACTGCACGGATTTTCTGAAGGCAAGTCTCCCTCCACGAAACAAACTGTACTTCTGCCTCATATAAATATCCCTATATAAATACTTATCAATGTTACCAGAGCTCTCCAATAGTGCCTTCTATCTCAGGCGCAGAGGATATAAATTCACAAGACAAAGTAAGGAACGTAATTGTAGTGTTCTAATTCATAAATTAAAACTTTTTTGACACTACTGAGAATTTCAATGAAATTAACGGTGAATACTGTTGCAACAATTTACAAATCGCGGCTAAGGTTTCATTATTTTTCAGATTGATATACTTCATTGTTGCCCCTGTGTGCAGTTATACTGTATTGTTTCTGGTCTGAGGATGCCTTACTTCAAGCCAAAATTAGTTTAAAAGTGAGATCTTGATTATTAATAATTTTTGTGTACAAGCTTTTTTTCTAATTCAAATAGAGTGATAACCTCCACGCTAACCATCTCAGGAAATTTGTGGAATATTCCGTCGGCATTTGGAGGAACAATGACATATTACAAACTTAAAAACGTGGTATTTTTGTTCCGAAATATTTTTTTGTTTGTTATTAGCAGCTTTCGGCTTCTTAGGCGATCGTAGACAACTTCGTACCAAACAGATAATCCACACGTAACATTGATGTTACATATACAAAGATAGTTTTTCAAAGATATGCAAATTTCTTATATCTATGAATCAATACTACAGAACAAGCGTACTATAAAACAAATGGATTTAAATGAACACATCTTAGGCTACAATGGCATTAAAATATTAAAACTATGGGATTGTATAACAAAGTATTGTCAACAGATGGACCTTTAGTTATACTTCTTCTATGCCTTCTCCCGTGTGCCATTCTTGCTAGCGGTTGTGCAGTAGTTTAAACGTACCTGCATGCAATCCGTCCTTATCTATGAACGTGTAAAGATCCTAAATTATATACACAAAATTTAGTATCCACTTCTGGGGGGTTCCGACCGTTTACTGAACGTAGTCTATCTAACAGCTTGAGGGTGCAACAGAACTTTCATTTTCAATAGTCGCGTGATTATTGGCCAGATTGTCTTACTCATTAAGAGGTAAAAAATTATGATTCATATAACACGCGAAGACAAGTGTAAAGACCCTAAAGTACATACACACAATTTAATATCAACTTCGGGGTGTCCATCCGGTTATTGAACGTGGCCTATCTAACAGCTTGAGGGAGTAACAAAACTTTCATTTTCAATATTTCGAGTGATTATTGGTCAGATTAAAAATGCTGTCTTATTCATTAACGGGTAAAAAAATTGTGATTCGTATAACACGCAAAGACAAGTGCTATAAATTACAATTTGTCGAAAATAGTAACAGTGAATCTCAAAAAGCTTCATAGATAATTTCAAATCTTTACTAAAATTTTCTCATGACAGCCGTCAGAAAAGTCTGAAAGCGAATAGGTTTATCGCTTACGATCTATCAGCTGTTCATCAAGCCCAACTTCATAATTTACCATGACATTTCAATTTTTTCTGTTTAATTACTAACCCTGTATAATTACTAACATTTTGTATACAGTGTCTACATATAGAGCTTCAGAGAGCAAGTCCTTTTTCGGTCATTTTGGACTAATAACACTCTTAAGTACTATTTACGTAGCTGCTTTCAGACACCCCCCCCCCAAAATAAATAAATAAATACATAAATAAATAAAAATTCTTGATTTAAAAAAAGACTGGCTGTCCTGTGCTGTATTTTAATAACACCCAGCAGGGACTTCTTAATACGAAAAGTCGAGCAATAACATACGTTCTACCTGTGTATCACCATTTATTTTGGCTAACTCAAGGTTGGTAACACTACAAGTGGGCTGCCTGCGATTATCTTTTGACAACTCGTAATTTAATTGAAATTAAAGTGTCAACCGTTCGTCTGAGACGAAAATAAGAAAAAAACAGTAATTTGTAAAGGAGAAAATTCTTTTCAATGTGTTCCCAGTTTTTAGGTCTCTCCGTTCAAACGATCGTCGCCAAATTTTACAGACATATTTGTTGGCCGCCAGCGAGCAGATTGTCCCTCTGATGGCATAACCAGGTGTCACTACAGGGCGGCACTATGCCCTATCTCAGCTATTATGCGTTGGTTAGAAGAAAAAATGTGAGGTAAAAGTAGTTCAGAATTTAATTTACAGTAAATTTTGTTTGAAATTTTATTCGACATTTTGACTCTGAAATTTGACTCTGTCCTCACATTCTTTTGATGTAAGATTCCTATAGTGGTTTCATGTTTCATATTTCATCTATTAACTACTTATATGCTAGCTTTTACCCGCAGTAACGCTCGCGTTGATGTTCATAGAAAGTACAATAATTTCACAACTTTGTTCTACAGTTGTCACCATAAGCATCGGGATAAAAGATTGAGGAGTCAAGGAGTCTTCAAGCGTCTCATAAGCTATAAGCGAAACTTTTTGCTTAGCTGTTCCATATTATCAGTTATTTACTTAAAATCAATAAATCTTGAATTACACACTTTCTAAAGTAGCTTGTGTTCTTCTTTTCAGCGTTAGAGGTATGTGCACAAGCAATGTAATCAAAATCGGTTAAGCGGTTTAGTCGTGAAAGCGTAACAAACAGAGCTTCTTTATAATATTGGTACAGACTAAATATATTCAATACTATATACTTAATTTTCTATTATTTTATTCATATTTCTAATTTCTATATATTAAATTTTGTTTATTGTCCGCTATAATTGCAAAAAATATAAAATTACTGAGAAATCTAAAGTGGGCTGCAAAACGCCACTACGATTTATTGCCTAGAACTCACCGTGTGTCAACAGCTTCCACGGCTTTGTAAGAAGAAGAAAACATAAATAAACACATAACACTTTGACTTTGCATTTAATAATTTCATATTTGTAAATATTTGTTATAAGTGGACACATACAATAAAATTTTGACTCTGTCCTCACATTCTTTTGATGTAAGATTCCTATAGTGGTTTCACGTTTTATATTTCATCTATTAACTACTTATATACTAACGTCTACCGCGGTAATGCTCGCATTGATGTTCATGTATATGTGTCAACGACATAGAAAGAACAATAATTTCACAACTTTGTTCTACAGTTGTCACCATAAGCATCGGGATAAAAGATTCCGATTTTCCCGTTTGAATATAAACCGTGTGTAGAAAGGCGGTGAATACTGCCCTTCTTTGTCGAGATGAAAATAAAGACATTATTAGATACGAAAAGAGACTATGTTACATCGTGACTGATCCGCTGACTGAAGACGGTGTAGGCCTACGTCATACAACGTGTAAATTATGCTGCATTCAAATGTCATTGAAACTGGTTCGACGGTTGGAAGACGTTGACGTCTTGTGAAGCATTGCATTCATTATGTTGAATCGTATTACGTACAACATGTCAACCATTAACAGTGTTTTAATAAATTTCAAAAATTTCTAACGTCAATAAATAGGAGTCAAGGAGTCTTCAAGCGTCTCATAAGCTATAAGCGAAACTTTTTCCTTAGCTGTTCCATATTATCAGTTATTTACTTAAAATCAATAAATCTTGAATTACACACTTTCTAAAGTAGCTTGTGTTCTTCTTTTCAGCGTTAGAGGTATGTGCACAAGCACTGTAATCAAAATCGGTTAAGCGGTTTAGTCGTGAAAGCGTAACAAACAGAGCTTCTTTATAATATTGGTACAGACTAAATATATTCAATACTATATACTTAATTTTCTATTATTTTATTAATATTTCTAATTTCTATATATTAAATTTTATTTATTGTCCGCTATAATTGCAAAAAATATAAAATTTCTGAGAAATCTAAAGTGGGCTGCAAAACGCCACTACGATTTATTGCCTAGAACTCACCGTGTGTCAACAGCTTCCATGGCTTTGTAAGAAGAAGAAAACATAAATAAACACATAACACTTTGACTTTGCATTTAATAATTTCATATTTGTAAATATTTGTTATAAGTGGACTCATACAAAAAATTATAATCATATATTCACTATATCTAGTATCCATACTGTTTCCTTCGTAAAACCTGAATAGCATAATAACAGGAAAGATTAAAGTCCAAAACGTCACATTTCAATCCAAGGATGCATGGAATAGCACTTAAATTGACTGTTTTTCGATATGAACATTCATTATACAAAATATCTTATATCATTTAAACGTTTTTAAGTATTGCAAGCTTTTAACTATTATTCCGTGAAAACATTACGTCTATTTATTTCAGAAATTTCTAATTGTGACGTTATTCCTGTATTCTCTTTACGCAGAGTATAGTACGCAATACATAACCACTCCCATGAACCACAGACATTGCCGAGGTGGGGTGGCTTGCGTGCCTCAATGATACAGATAGCCGTGCCGTAGGTGCAACCACAGCGGAGGGGTATCTGTGGAGAGGCCAGACAAACGTGTGGTTCCTGAAGAGGGGCAGCAGCCTTTTCAGTAGTTACAGGGGCAACAGTCTGGATGATTGACTGAGCTGGCCTTGTAACATCAGCTAATGTGGCTTTGCCACACAGCTACTGCGAACGGCTGAAAGCAAGGGGAAACTACAGCCGTTATTTTTCCCGAGGACATGCAGCTCTACTGTATGAACATATGATGATGGCATCCTCTCGGGTAAAATATTCCGGAGGTAAAATAGTCCCCCATTCGGATCTCCGGGCGGGGACTACTCAGGAGGATGTGATCATCAGGAAAGGCAATACTGACATTCTACGGGTCGGAGCGTGGAATGTTAGATCCCTTAATCGAGTAGGAAAATTAGAAAATTTAAAAAGGGAAATGGATAGGTTGAAGTTAGATATAGTGGGGATTAGTGAAGTTCGGTGGCAGGATGAACAGGATTTCTGGTCAGGTGAGTACAGGATTATAAATACAAAATCAGTTGGGGGTATCACAGGAGTAGGATTGATAATGAATAAGAAAATAGGAATGCGGGTAAACTACTATGACCAGCACAGCGATCGCATTATCATTGTCAAGATAGATACGAAGCCAACACCGACAACAGTAGTACAGGTTTATATGCCAACTAGCTCTGCCGATGATGAGGAGATCGAAGAAATATATGAGGAGCTAAAGGAAATTATTCAGACAATCAAGGGAGAGGAAAACTTAATTGTTATGGGAGACTGGAATTCGGTAGTAGGACAAGGAAGGGAAGGGAAGATAGTAGGTGAATATGGTCTGGGCAAAAGGAATGAAAGAGGAAGCCGCCTGGTAGAATTTTGCACGGAACATAATTTAGTTATAACAAACACCTGGTTTAAGAATCACAAAAGAAGGTTGTATACGTGGAAGAGACCAGGAGACACCGGGAGATACCAGATAGATTTTATAATGGTAAGACATAGATTTCGGAACCAGGTTTTGAAGTGTAGGACATACCCAGGGGCAGACATAGACTCTGACCATAACTTGTTGGTTATGAACTGTAGGCTGAAACTGAAGAAACTACAGAAAGGTAGGAACATAAGGAGATGGGACCTAGATAAATTGAAGGAACCTGAAGTTCTTAAGAATTTCAGAGGGAGCTTCAGGCAACAATTGACAGAAACACGGGAAAATAAAACAGTTGAGGAGCAATGGGTAAAATTGAGAGATGAAATAGTGAAGGCAGCAGAGGACAAGATAGGTAGGAAGGCAAGACCTACAAAGAATCCTTGGATATCACAGGAGATACTAAATTTAATCGATGAAAGGAGAAAGTATAAAAATGCAGTAAATGAAACAGGCAAAATGGAGTACAGACGACTAAGAAATGAGATTGACAGGAAGTGCAAAATGGCTAAGCAGGAATGGCTAGAAGGCAAATGCAAGGATGTAGAAGAATGTATAAATAGGGGAAAAATAGATACAGCCTACCGGAAAATAAAAGAAACATTTGGCGATAAGAAAAACAGCTCTATGAATATCAAGGACACTGATGGAAAACCAGTTCTCAGCAAAGAAGGGAAAGCTGAAAGGTGGAAAGAGTATATAGAGGGGCTCTACAAAGGAAATGAACTTCGAGACACTATTGTAGGAAGGGAAGAGGATGTAGATGATGATGAAATAGGAGATACTATACTGAGAGATGAATTTGACAGAGCACTGAAAGATCTAAGTCGAAACAAGGCCCCTGGAGTAGATGATATCCCGTCAGAGCTACTGAAGTCTCTGGGAGATCCAGCCATGACAAAATTGTTTCACATTGTGTGTAAGATGTATGAGACAGGTGAAGTACCCTCAGACTTTAAGAAAAATGTTATAATCCCCATTCCAAAGAAAGTGGGTGCAGACAGGTGTGAAAACTACAGAACCATCAGTTTAATAAGTCATGGTTGCAAAATATTAACACGAATTATATACAGAAGGATGAAAAAGCTGGTAGAAGCCGACCTCGGGGAAGATCAGTTTGGGTTCAGGAGAAATGTAGGAACACGGGAGGCAATACTCACTTTACGGCTTATCCTAGAAGATAGATTAAGAAAAGGCAAACCAACATTTCTAGCTTTTGTAGATTTGGAGAAGGCTTTTGACAATGTTGATTGGAATAAACTCTTTCAAGTTCTGAAGCAAGCAGGAGTAAAATATAGGGAGCGTAAGGTTATTTACAACTTGTACAAAAACCAGACAGCGGTTGTCAGAGTTGAAGGGCATGAAAGGGATGCAGTGGTTGGAAAGGGAGTAAGACAGGGTTGTAGCCTTTCTCCAATGTTGTTCAATTTGTACATTGAGCAAGCTATAAAGGAAAGCAAGGAGAAATTTGGAGAAGGAATTAAAGTTCAGGGTGAAGAATTAAAAACATTGCGTTTTGCCGACGACATAGTAATTCTGTCAGATACAGCAAAGGACCTGGAAGAGCAATTGAACGGAATGGACAGTGTGCTGAAAGGTGCATATAAGATGAACATTAACAAGAGTAAAACTAGGGTAATGGAATGCAGTGTAAGAAAATCAGGTGATGCTGAAGGAATTAGATTAGGTAACGAAACAATAAAGGAGGTAGATGAGTTTTGTTACTTGGGCAGTAAAATAACAAATGATGGTCGCAGTACAGATGATATTAAATGCAGAATGGCAATGGGTAGAAAGGCGTTTTTGAAAAAGAGAAATTTGTTAACATCGAATATTGATTTAAGCCTAAGGAAGTCCTTGCTGAAGGCATTTGTATGGAGTGTTGCCTTGTATGGGAGTGAAACATGGACGATAAGCAGTGTGGACAGAAAGAGGATAGAGGCTTTTGAAATGTGGTGCTACAGACGAATGCTGAAGATTAGGTGGGTGGATCGCATAACTAATGAGGAGGTACTGAACCGAATTGGGGAGAAAAGAAATTTCTGGCATACCTTGACTAAAAGAAGGGATAGATTGGTAGGACACATTCTTAGACATCAAGGAATTGTGAATTTAGCGTTGGAGGGAAGTGTGTGGGGTAAAAATCGTAGAGGGAGACCAAGAGACGCGTATAGTAAGCAGATTCAAGTGGATGTGGGTTGTTGTTCTTATGAGGAGATGAAAAGGCTTGCTCAGGATAGAGTAGGGTGGAGAGCTGCATCAAACCAGTCTCTGGACTGAAGACCACAACAACAACAACATATAAAAAACTAACACTATATAGCACACACTTCAGGAGATATCTCGTCATACATATTGCTTAAATTACACCGTACAGTACGAATCTTTCTGGCCTCGGCAGTGCCTTTATACTGATAGCATACAGTTTTTACACTCACAAGTAAGTATGTCATAGTAATTTCTTAAAGTTGGTTTGTATGTACTATATTAGTTATACTAGCATTGTGATTATGAACTAAATGAAAAATTAAGCGTTGTATTCAAGAGAGGGACTGAAGGCACGAATCTTGCCAGGTTACATAAATTTAAAAAAATAATTGCGTTTATGAAGAAAACACTTTTCGCACGAAACAGATTTGTTCTTACCCCTGGATAATTAGCTGTAGCAATAGTCGATAGCGCCAGCAGTACGAAGCACAACCTCAGTAAGACGCTCATGTTCTCTTGAGAAGTGTTACTGAAACAAATATTTTGTTAGTTTTATTACACCTTATAATGTTCGAAATAAACTCGTTACTTATTATGAAAGTGTCTCCGGAAGCATTTAAAGTGATTATAAATTTGTAATAATATTTACCAAATACACAGCCGGAAATTAAAGAAAGAAAGGAAGCTCAGGGTTTAACGTCCCGTCAGCAGCGTGGTCAGTGGAGACTGGGACATTAAAATTAATACAACAATGCACTCAAGATATGCTGTTGAAACGGCGCAGATCAATAGTTCAAGCGCAAACGACCGTTACTTGCATGCAGACAGATCTATTTTCTAAGGAACACATTACTGGGGCGAGCTAGAATTGTTTAATAAGAGGTTTTCAGCCAAGATCACTTTCTTCTTTTAATTACATGACCGGTTTCGGCGTGCTAGACGCCATCTTAACACCACTAGTAATTTTTTTACATCACTGTTATTGCAACAATTTTTAACATTGCAAATTGGTATACATCCACATTGATGTGTCATTCAAATAAAATTTACACGTCAATAATGAAATGACTGAATCAATATTTCTCAAGGTCTAAGTCAGAGGCACTTCAAAATCAAGCTCAGTACTGTAAATTTTATTTGGATGACACATCAATGTGGACGTATACCAATTTGCTATGTTAAAAATTGTTGCAATAGCAGTGATGTAAAAGATTACGACAGGTCTGAAGATGGCGTCTAGCACGCAGAAACCGGTCATGTAGTTAAAAGAAGAAAGCGATCTTGACTGAAAACCTCTTATTAAAGATCTATTTTCATCACTAAAGACCATAGAACGCGGTTCCAAGTGACTCGTCGATGCTGTGGCGTGAGTGGAAGAGGGGCTATAGGTGAGCGTGCCCCTTGGTGCCACTGCTAGTGGCCGTCGGGCCACAGTTCGCTTTGACGCTTCTGCGCTCAAAAACCCTCTGATCTGTGGTGGCTGCAGGAACTACCACTGTAGCCCTTACAATACGATAATCTTGACCGACCTCAGTGATTCGTGGTCGTCCAAAACCTCGTCTGCGGTTGTGGGAAAGTTCGCGTGGCCATTGCCACTTGCATCCTTGCAAGACTGACGCACTACGTCCAACTTGTGTGGTGATCGTCCAAAAGGACTATCGCACCATTCGGAAGACCACAACTTGGTCCCTATCAAACTCGCTCAGTTGGTTGTAGGAAGAACATGTGCGTCTCCGTCTCATGGCGCCAGCTTCTGCCACACGCTATCACACTGAGCCTTATAGCTGTAAACATTCCTTACTAAAGGGTAAAAACAGATGGCACTCTCTTACAAATGTGACTACGCTCTCTGTTAGTTAGCGACTTTAAAACTTGTTGTTATGGTCATCAGTCCGCAGACTGGTTTGATGCAGCTCTCCACGGTACCCTGTCCTGTGCAAGCCTCTTCATCTGAGAATACCAGCGGCAACCTACATCCTTTTTAATCTGCTTACTGTATTCGTCCCTCGGTCTCCCTCTTCGATTTTTACCCCACACATTTCCTTCTAATGCCAAGTTGACGATTCCTTGATGTCTCAGAATGTGTCCCACCACCCTGTTCCTTCTCTTAGTCAGGATATGCCAGAAACTCCTATTCTCCTCACTAGTTACGTGATCTACCCATATAATCTTTATAATTCGTCTGTAGCACCACATTTCGAAAGCTATTACCTATTTTGCCTGAACTCCTTATTGTCCAAGTTTCACTCCCATACTTCAAGAAAGCACTTCCTAACATTTAAATTAATATTGGATGTCTACAAATTTCGCTTCTTCAGAAACACTTTTCTTTTCACAGCCATTCTGCATTTTATATCTTCTTTACTTCGACCATCAGAAGTTATCTTGCTACCTAAATAACAAAACTCGACTTCTACTTTTATTGTCTCATTACCTAATCTAATCCCTTCGCCTGATTTTCTGAAACTACATTATATTACCTTTGTTTTACTCTTGCTAATGTTCATCTTAAACTTTCCTTTCAAGACTCTGTTCATTCCGTTTAACTGCTCTTCCAGGACAGAATTATTATGCCGTCAGCAAAACGCAAAGCTTTTATTCCCTCTCCCTGGACTTTAATTCCCTCTCCAAATTTTTCTTTGCATTCCTTTACACCTTACTCAATGTACATATTGAACAACATTTGGGAAAGGCTACAACCCTGTCTTACTACCTTCCCTATCACTGTGGCTCTATCATGCCTTTCCACCGTAATAATTGCTGTGTGATTTTTGTAGAAGTGAATATAATTTTTCGTTCCCTATATTTCACCTTTGCTAGCTTGAGAATTTGAAAGATTGTATTCCAGTCAACATTGTCAAAAGCATTCTCCAGATCCACAAATGCTAAAAACGTAGGTTTCTCTTTCCTTAATCCATCTTCTAAGATAAGTATTAATGTGAGTATTGTCTCGCATGTTCCTACATTTCTCCTAAATCCAAATTGATCTTTTCCAAGGTAGGATTCGACCAGTTTTTCCATTCGTCTGTAAATAATTCGTGTTACTATTTTGCAACTGTGACTTATAAAACTAAAAAAAAAAAAAAAAAATTAAAACTATTGTCAATATAACTACTTCCGCCAGGTGGTACCTTCCGTCTTCGGATCAAAATCTGTGCAGTCTTTCCAGATGTACTAATTTTTCTTCCTGTTGTATTGATAGTATCATGGACAGAACTGGTGCTCAAATACTGTTCACTAATATTTTCTTTGTGCAGCTGTTCCAGTGCTGTGAGGTGCCTTAATGTGAAAATTGAAAGGGTGGTGCTGAGCGTTCACAAAGCACACAGTGACAGCAAATGGGAGTGTTCATATGTCAGGGTATAACAGACGTGGGCTAGACCTAAATAGGACGTGGAAGGAATGCTTAGTGAAATTTATGATAGTATAGGATTGGCATTTGAGCACACACAAGGAAAATTCAGCAGATAACATGTAAAACGTGCAGAACTATTCTGGGATGACATCCGTAGAGGACGAATTGCTGTAGGAAGGTTTCCTTATTGCTGGAAGTATACACACAATGTGGAATGGGGAGATTACGATATAGATTATTACACTGAGTGATGTGGCGCAGTGGTAACACACTGGACTCGCATTCGGGAGGACGGTGGTTCAAACCCAACTCAGGCCATCCAGATTTGGGTTTTCCATGATTTTCCTAAATCACTCCAGGCAAATGCCGGGATGGTTCCTTTCAAAGGGCACGGTCGATTTTCTTCCCATCCTAGCCCAAAACCTGAGCGTAAGCTCAGTCTCTAATGACCACGCTGGCGACGCGACGTTAAACCCTAAGATTCCTTCCTAGATTATTACAGCGGATGATTTGGAGAACTAAAGATGTCAGAATTGAATTGTAAAAGATCATGACTGTAATTTGCATCACATGGCACCATCTACGTAGAGAAGTACTGAGGCTTACTTTGGAATTCGCACGTCTTATCGTATTTCTATGCAATAAGTTTACTGAAGATGGTAAGGCAAGCCTTTGCCTACTAAACTTGATTTTCCATATAAACGAGTTGACATCTCAGAACAACTACTCAACATTCGAAGAGTGCGTAGGAGATACTGAATTCAGAAAAAAAGAACTTTGGGTAACCGTATGTTTAATTACTACTAACTCACCCAGTTTCGCATATATGAGCCAAGAGTTTTTTTTTTTTTTTTCCGTAGTGTTACATCACCTTCATGCGTCGAGTATGTTCATTAGGTTAAAATATACCTCACGTGCATTATGAAACAATAACTGCATTGTTACATTATGGTAATGTTCGAAACTCACAGTGTATATAGCATGCATGAAAGTTTTTCGAAATGTCTTGGTCGCACTTTTTTTTTTTTTTTTTTTTTTTTTTTTTTTTTTTTTAATCATGAAGCGTTTCGATACATCATCATCAGTTAAACCACCATCATGGATGTCTAGTGCAGGTGTTCAACTAGATATCCACGATGGTGGTTTATATTTTAGTTAGTCATCTCCAATAAGATGTATTTTAATTACCATCGTATCTAAAAGAAGTTTATCTGATGATGATGTATCGAAACGCGTAATGATAAAAAACAGCGCGACCAAGACATTTCAAAAAAAAAAAAAAAAAAAAAAAAAAAAAAAAAAAAAATTGTGCATGCCAACGCGTGGTCGCTTGTCCGCAAAAAAGTGGAAGGTTTTATGAACCAAGTGATAAATATATATAGCTTTTCCTAAGAATAGTTATTGCTCCCTTTCGCGGATTTGCGCTCGCCACACTCACCCATTGCTATGCACCTTAGTGAATTATACACTAAAACCTCCCTCATGAATCACACCGTCCATTCCTCAAACCAAATGCATATCCGTTCAGGAGTTTTTGAGTTCATTGATGACATACAGACTGACGCGACGGGAGGACTTTGTTCCATAATACACATTTGCGACAATATTACATTCCCTTATACGTTAATCGTCATTTAAGTGAGAATGTCGAAAGCGCATAAGTACGCCTATTGTATTATGAAGCAATAAACTTTTTTTTTCAAATGTTTGGTAAAGTTCGTAAGTCACAGACAGTATAGCTATTCCTAATTCTATTCATCATCCATATTTCACTTTTTTTACCTCTCTGTATTCTCCCGCCACCACGCACCTTAAAGAATTATACACCTAAAATTTCTTCGTGGATTATACAATCAGTTGATTAAACCCGTATGAAAATTCGCTCAACAGTTTTCAGTTTATCGCCGATAGACAGACAGACGTGGCGGAACGTGTTTATTTTCTGTGTGGACAAAAGATGGCCTGTAGCCGTGCTGCAGTGGTTGCGCCGATTCCGGTCAGATCACGCAAATTAACCACTGTCGGTCTTGGAGGGGTAACCGTTCAGGTCTGCCGAGCCATGTTGGCAAACAGAGTGCACTCAGCTTTGCCAGGACAACTGAGGAGCTACTCGCCTGAAGAGTAGCGCCTCCTGACGCGAATACCGACTCCTTCGGGCGAAGGATGACACGGCGGCCGGTCAGTACCCAATTGCCCAGCGAGGCCTGTGTGGGAGGGACTTCAGTTTGGTATAGACACACTAAAATAACCGGCTACAGTCACCTGAGTTCAGACTACATGGTTGTCTGCTCCGTATGCCACGATGTAAGAGTTTCAGTTCTCAGCAATGAAAAACCTTTACTTTTATAGAAATTTAAGTACAGATATTAAAACACCCTCTAGGAAAAAGAATCTAAACGTTTGTACTTGGATTTTTTTTTATCTACTACAGACAGCATACTTCCAGTTTACAGTCCCACATAAATAACAGTATGATAATCGGCAGAATGTTCGTATATTGTTCTTTCATTGATGGAAAATGAGTGGGAAAAATTAGGATTGAACTGCCAGTTGATGATATTAGTATCACAAAAAGAAATAAAGCCAATGCTAAGATATACAGAAATAATTCGACTTTCAATACGAAAAGTTAAGGCCAACCTGAAGAGTATTTACTCTGAAAGATGTATGTAATACTTCTTATTAAAAAATTTCAGGAAATCATGCAGTAGATATATGGAACAGATTTGGGTAGCTAAGAGTATTTACGTTAGAATATCGTGTCGAAAGAAATGGTACTTGCATCGTAGCAGGAAGAACTGCCACGACGTGGTAACAAAATTCCGCTGCAGACTAACTATAAAATAGAAATGTTTTTCAAAACATTACGCCACACTCATGGAAAAAGAGAGAAAAAAATAGAAGGTACTTCGAAAGCAGCAACGGAGTGTGTAATCTAACTGAAATCGCAGAACTGTCGACGTTTGAAATCATATTGTGGGCAGATTCTTGAAAATAACGAAGCAAAAACCAAATCAAGCAAAAACCACAAAGAATCAATCACCTTACGAAGTATATCTGCAGCAGCAGGCGTCGCACAAAAGCCAGAGTTCCTTATATTACAACGAGCTGCTCAGTTCTACGTGGTTGACTGCACTGGTAACACCCTTATAACTTCGACCACTTTCCCTAGACGTTAACTGTCGTTTGTAATGGTCTAGAAGTTTCGTAATTAGCGCCTTATCATGTATTATCACTGTGCGACATACTTCTAGGAACTGCAGAACTCCCACCAGATATTATGGGCCAAGGAAACATGCATACGCTGAGGTTCCGTGACTTCTCCAGAATGTTGTCAGGTAACAACGCTGTTTAAGTCAGTCATCAAAGAAGTTAATATCTCAAACAAATAGACAACGGAATCTTTCTCTAGGTTTGATACTTCCAGTTTCAGGAAACAGCTGGATAATACTGCGAAAAGTCGTTGCAGAAGGAGCACTGCTATCGGGGAACAGATTAGCGTACAACTGAGGAACTACTTTAACATATCTGTGAGCCGCAAGGTACAAGGAAATACCTCCTCACCCTGGCACCACTTTCAGAGTGGAACAAATCAAACATTCAAACGTTTGTAAATCTATGCAACTTAACTTCTTTGGTTATTAATCTCCAGGATTACAAATTACTTAAGTGAAATTGGCCTAAGGACAACACACAGATACACACACCCATGCCCGAGGGAAGATTCGAACCTCCGACGGCGAGCAACCACGTGCTCCGCAGCACGGAGCCTTGGAACGGTCGGCCTCTTCACCGCGGCGTCGTGGAACCATTTTGTAGAAAAAAGTAGTCCTAATTACTGAAGTACAATGAACAGTCTGACCATAGGCTAAAACATTGATCACAGTCTGTGTATGGAAGGTGTCACGTGTCAGCATTATCAAAAATATCAAAACCTGTTCTTCGATTTTCCTAATCTGATGTGTATTTGTTTGAGATATTAGTGTTTTTGAACCATTTTTCTTGATTACAATGCCATCTATCCTGAAACGAAAAACATGTTTCGAACAAGAGTTACATATTTTTTCACGGATAAACCGAATCTGAAAAAAAAAAAAAAAAAAAATAGAGGTTCGTATTTGAGTTTTCAAAGTCACTCCCTCCTGCCCGCATGGGTCGTGTAAGACAGTCGAACTTTATACTAATATTACTAAAATTTTCCGTGCTATTATGCCGTGCTCTTATGGATTTGTTACTGAAACTTAACGTTTCATCCCCATCCGTGGCTCTTTTGTACGTCTGACACACACCCTGGCTCGTTACTGACTGCAGCGGAATTCCATTTACTGAGGGCTCGCATGCAGAAGTGTGACGTCAGATGTTTTGGATAGGCGTGCAGTTCGCCGTTACCGATTGCCGTTGCCCGTTGTTCATAACATCCCATGGCGAAAGACTGTTACATTTCTTCTTCAACACTGGAATCCAGATTTCATTCTGTTTCACGCCCTCATCCATCGTCTTGAAATTATTGGGGTGTTTCACAATTTCTGTAGCCTCTCTGTGCAATCTTTCGTGATATATATTTATGGCTGCCAAAACCTGATTCTTATCAAATTGAAGAAGGTGGTCCTCTGGTTGAAAAAGTTGTTCAGCAACAGCTGCTCTGGCAGTCTCTGCGCTTCTACAGTTACTCTTGTGCTCTTCTAGTCGTTTCTTGACTGTTCGTTTTGTGGTATTCACGAATATGTCTCCACAGCTACATGTAATCCTAAAAATCCGAATATTTTTACATTATTGTATCAAAAATCTGGAGTAAATCGTTCAAGACTGTGTCGAGATCTTGTAGTAAAAAATTAAAGAACGATTCGTGTATTAAGGCTGTGTCTTTCTTATTTTATCAGTGTCAGTGAAATATCGCAAGTGTACCACAATTACGGTGTTATACTTCTGACCTAGTGTAAGAGTACACCTGTCGCTGTATCTTACAGTTTGATTTAACGTAATGTATATATCGTCTTAAATTTGTTTATTTCATGTATTTTTCATTTCTTGTATGCTAGATATATTCTTATGTAACGTCATTTTCTATATTGGATCATTTAGTGTAAACATGTACTATATGTGTAAACCCGCATGAATGCACGGACATTCTTATGCTGTAAGTTGGCAATGCGCCAGAGAAAATGTTGAACCTGTTGTAAAGACTGTCTTTGGTACAGAAGTAGTAGCTGTGAGTGTCGCGCTGCTGAAGCAGTCGCGGAGCGGACTCGCTATAGTAAACACATAAATGTTTTGTTGATGGTGCAGAGGCACGGTAGGCGCAGTGTGGCGCGAGTTTAAGGCAATTGCAATACGCCTGAGAGGCGTACTGTTTAATGTATTGAAGGACGTGCGAAACAAGTTTATTTATACTCGAAAGTGATCAGAGTAATTTTTATTTATGTGTGCAAGAAAAGTAATTGTTTGGTTATCAAGTCTATTGTCACCGAGTGTGATCGTTGCTGTAATTAGAAGGTGTATCGAGGTGATATCAATGTATGGAGATTACAGCCAGACGAGCTGAACAAAGAGTTGTCGATAAAAATATTTTGAACCAGCAGTAAGAGTACCTCGTATGGACTTCACGACGAAGACGACGAAAACAGATGAGTACTATTGTAACATTTTATTTTGTATGCATGTAAATATAGTGTCAACCCAATCAGAACTTTGGTTCAATTATACATGACTTATTTTGAAACCAGTCTTAATTTTGTAAGTAGTTGTAGTCACCCTATTATCACCATTATTAGATTATATTGATTATGCAAGCCTGTACATTGACTGACAAGTTCAATCATTTTCAAAGTAATTACGATCAGTTTAAAAAAAATTGCTAGACGAGTTAAAGAATTGCTAAACGTGTTACAACCACAGAGACTAGTAATTAAAGTGCAAGAGAGTGCAAGAGAGTTTGCAAGTAAAGTAAAGTTGGTTTCATTTATGTAGAAAGTAACCAGGCTAACAGTAGTCAAAGTATTATAGTTGATTAACCAGACTTGACGGAAGTAATTTTTTTATGAAATACGTTAAATTCCAGACTCTGCTCAGCCAGTTTCACGCGTACGCTACCCAGGCCCTGGGACCAATTAAAAAAAAAATAGTTCACGTAAAGTTTTATAAGAAACTTGAATGCTTTAAAGAATATTATCAAAATTATTGGGAACTTTGACTGTAGTATTTGTGAAGCTCATTGCACCACGGAGTTTCACTGTACTGAGCTATTATCATTGCAATCAGAGTCTATCTGCTATTACAATTTTGATTATAACACGAACACGCCATCACTACTACATGAATTCTGACACATTTATTAGTGAAGTTGTGATGTTCGTGAATCGTAAGAGGTGCTAGTTGGAGGAAGTAGTAAATGCTAAGTCAGATAGGGTCAAGCTTAATTAATTACCACAGTGACTGTTTCAAGTTAATATCTTTTTTTTTATTCAAAATTTTAACTTTCACTGCGAAAGTGTTGTTGCGATCCATTAGTTGTGATTTGCTGCAACATTCAATAACGAAATTATTGTTACTAGAGTATATTATTACGCATTCTAAATTTTGAGATCATTCTGACGACTTCCAACAGGCAATATTCTTACACTAGAAGGAGCATTATACCCACAAAATCCAAAAATTTGCACATATTCTAACAAACCACTATAAGTGGTTAAGAGTTCTGTCAATGCCGAAGTACACTCTTATATCGAACTTAATTAACGAAAAGTCGTTACACATCCGGTCACCTGTCTGCAGGACTGGCGTGTACTTACATTTGAGCGAAGGCAGCTGTGGGTGTGGAAGGCACTAGCTAACTGACGTAGCCAGCAGTGACTGTTTTATAGGGATCGTGCCAACTGCCGCGTTCAGAGGAAGAGGGGAGGGGAAAACGCCGCCCCCCCCCTACTTCCTCTGCACACCTACACCCTTCGCATGTTCCAAGAATAAAATAAACTCCAAAGGGGTGACCCTCCTAGACTCTCCGATATCTTCGCGAATACTAGTTCTGACTTTACCAGCTATGCGTGGCTGATGCAGGCGACCTTGTAAAGAAACAGGTTGCGTGGTATCACAATACCGCGTGATTAAATTAGTGTTTCATTTTTTCCTTTACTTTGTGCGTTTGTATAGTCCTAAAAGCAAGAAGCGCCAAGGTCTTCCTACCAAGAATGCAGCTATGGACTTGTGCTGCATAATAAATCAATCGCCTCATCAGTAGTTGCCAAGCTAAATACCTCTTATCATTGCATGACATTTTTCAAGTGCGTAATCTTCGGGGTTTCTTTGAGAAAATGATAATAGTTTGAATATTTACTAGGTTGTTGCCATACTTGTAAATGATAAACTCCTTATGTATTTTTCATCGCACATTATGCTATAATCTAGACCTAGGTTGAAACCCTCAAGACTACGAAAATCCTATATTTCTATTCATAGCCAATTGCTAGTTATATAGCAAAATAAAAATTTATCGACTCCACCCCCTCAGTCCTCTTCTCTTATTCTCCTACAATTTATACAACGTGTGTCTGAAAAATTCAGTGAATGGTGTCAGCAAATATAGGAAACAAGAGTTACAAACAAAAAAGCTTTACTCGCCTTCAAAGTAATCGTCATTGGCTACAATACTTTACTCACTTTAGTTTTACAGCTGTTGTAACTGTCAGCAAACGGTTCTTGTGGAATCGCTCAAAGACTGAAAATGACTATATCTATAGATAGCGATCATGAATACAACTAGTTTGCAGCCGAAACAAGTCACAGTTTATAAAACAAGACGATTACTCATGAGTGCCCTATCAGGGGATCGGGGTTGCACAAGCAATATACTGTACCCAAATAGGAGCCATGCAGAACTCGCAGCAGCAACAGTGTCGTTGGCAGTCACCAGGGACAGCGGCGAGCGGCGCTGTACGTGAAATACAAACTGCGCGAAAGACGCGGAGTGGCAATATTTGCCTCTATTGTATGTACTTGCCGGCCGCGGTGGCCGAGGTGACTGAGGCGCTCCAGTCACGGTCAGCACGGCCACTACGGTCGGGGGTTCGAATCCCCCCTCGGGCATGGATATTTGTGCCGTCCTAGTTCGTAAGTAGTTTGTAAGTTTAGGGACTGATGACCCTGTAGTTAAGTCCCATAAGCTTAACAAACATTTGTACATTTTTGTATGTACTTGAGGAAGCGACACACGATAAGGAAATAACCGTGCTGTGGTAAGCTAGACTAACTGTGGTCGCAGATGGCGATGCCACACATACTGAAAGTTCAACACTATGAAAAATAGACAAAGTTCCCGACCGACCAAAGCGGTGGAAAATACAAGTCCAAACTGAATACTAAGAAAAACTTTGCAACACGACGACGGGTTAGCACCACGCCGTAGGACCTTCCCGATCGCCGTTACTCAGAGTGACTTCTCACCTTCCCTCTGCCCCTCGCCAAAAGAAGAAACTCGGTAGCCGCCAGGACAGCCACAGCCAATGATGTGTTTCCCCGCTAACTGAAGGCACATTCCTCCCTCAACCGGCCGGAGTACCTACACTTGGTCACGTAGTCCAGCTAGATTCTCAGAAAATCTGCAATAAAAATAATCAGCTGCCGCCATCAGGGCACCACTGTATACAGCTCTCTGTGGAACCCACCCACTGTGTGGTACGCTCTCTGCTTTCCTTTCTCGCCCAGCCTGGTGGTCCCAGCAATATAACTAATGTCAAAGTTCTCGGTATTCCACTAAGTTAACAGATGGGAGGTACTGAGTTCCCATGAAGTTCAAATGGTGTCACCGCCTCATCGCCCGCTGCCTTTCATGAAACCGAAGGTGCCACACCTGTCGCAGGTGGACAGCCACAAATGCCCATTGTGAAGCTTCCACTGGCGGACGAGCCAGGTAAAGAGCGGAGCGCAGCACACGGGCACTGACCGAACGCGACCGGTAGTGTGAGGTCCTTCCCCAACCTTCCTTCGTAGAGAGCCGTGGACTCAAGGCTGACCGAGCCGGCCGCAGTGCCCAACCGGCCTGCGGCACGTCAGTCACAGTCTGCACGGCCACTACGGTTGGAGGTCGAATGCCCCCTCGGGCATGGATATTTGTGCTGTCTTTAGTCTTAACTAGTTCGTAAGTAGTTCTACAAACATTTGAGCATTGAAGGCTGACCGAACATACCCAGCCCCCTAGTAACAGAAACGTGGACGGCATCCCTTCCTCTCACAGCCAAGTTTCGCCAGCAAGACAGGCAACAGAATAAATGAAATGCAGTTTCTATAAGGACTGAATCTAACACAATAAAGCTGAAACACCCATTCCCCCTATCAGCGTTGAAAGTACAGACAATATGTTGTTGTTATGGTCTTCAGTCCGGAGACTGGTTTGATGCAGCTCTCCATACTACTCTATCCTGAGCAAGCCTTTTCATCTCCTCATAAGAATGGCAACCCACATCTATTTGAATCTGCTTACTATACGTGTATCTTGGTCTCCCTCTGCGATTTTTACCCCACACACTTCCCTCCAATGCTAAATTTACGATTCCCCTATGTCTAAGAATGTGTCCTACCAAGCGATCCCTTCTTTTAGTCAGGGTATGCCAAAAATTCCTTTTCTCACCAATTCGGTTCAGTACCTCTTCATTGGTTATGCGATCTACCCACCTAATCTTCAGCATTCTTCTGTAGCACCACATTTCAAAAGCCTCTATTCTCTTCCTGTCCGCACTGCTTATCGTCCATGTTTCACTCCCGTACAAGGCAACACTCCACACAAATGCCTTCAGAAAAGACTTCCTTACACTTAAATTAATATTCGATGTTAGCAAATTTCTCTTTTTCAAAAATGCTTTTCTTCCCATTGCCATTCTGCATTTTGTATCCTCTGTACTACGACCATCGCATGTTATTTTACTACCCAAGTAACAAAACTCATCTACCACCTTCATTGTTTCGTTACCTAATCTAATTCCTTCAGCATCGCCTGATTTCCTAAGACCGCATTCCATTATTTTTGTTTTGCTCTTGTTAATGTTCATTTTATACGCTCTCTTCAACACACTGTCCATTCCATTCAACTGCTCTTCCAGGTCCTTTGCTGTCTCTGATAGAATTACAATGTCATCAGCAAAACGCAATGTTTTTATTTCTTCCCCCTGAACTTTAATCCCTATTCCAAATTTTTCCTTACTTTCCTTCACCGCCTGCTCGATGTACAAATTGAATAATATTGGAGAAAGGCTACAACCCTGTCTTACTCCCTTCCCAACTGATGCTTCCCTTTCATGCCCTTCGAGTCTAATAACTGCGGTCTGGCTTTTGTACAAGTTGTAAATAATTCTCCTTTCCCTGTATTTCACCCCTGCTGACTTCAGAATTTGAAAGAGTGTATTCCAGTCAACATTGTCAAAAGCTTTCTCCAAATCTACAAAAGCTAAAAATGTAGGTTTGCCTTTCCTTAATCTATCTTCTAAGATAAGACGTAAAGTGAGTATTGCCTCCCGGGTTCCTACGTTCCTCCTGAATCCAAACTGATCTTCCCCGAGGTCAGCTTCTACCAGCTTTTCTATTCTCCTGTAGATAATTCGTGTTAAAATTTTGCAACCATGATTTATCAAACTGATGGTTCTGTAATTTTCACACCTGTCTGCGCCTGATTTCTTTGGAATGGGGATTATTACATTTTTCTTAAAGTCTGAGGGTATTTCGCCTGTCTCATACATCCTACACACCAGTTCAAATAGTCTTGTCATGGCTGGCTTTCCCAGAGACTTTAATAGCTCTGCGGGTATGTCATCTACTCCTGGGGCCTTGTTCCGACCTAGGTCTTTCAAGGCTCTGTCAAATTCATCTCTCAGTATAGTATCTCCTATTTCATCTTCATCTATTTCCTCTTCCCTTCCTACAACATCGTCTCTAAGTTCATTTCCTTTGTAGAGCTGCTCTATGTACTCTTTCCACCTTTCAGCTTTCCCTTCTTTGCTGAGAACTGGTTTCCCATCCGAGTTCTTGATATTCGTAGAGCTGCCCTTCCTGACCCCAAACGTCTCCTTTATTTTCCTGTAGGCGGTATCTACTTTTCCCCTTCTTATACATTCTTCTACAGATTTGCATTTGGCTTCTAGCCACTCCTGCTTAGCCATTTTGCACTTCCTGTCAATCTCATTTTTTAGTCGTCTGTACTCCATTTTGCCTGTTTCATTTACTGCATTTTTATATTTTCTCCTTTCATCTATTAAATTTAGTATTTCCTGTGATATCCAAGGACTTTTTGTTGGTCTTGCCTTCCTACCTATTTTGTCCTCTGCTGCCCTCACTATTTCGTCTCTCAGTGCTACCCATTCCTCTTCTACTGTTTTATTTCCCCCTGTTTCTGTCAATTGTTGCCTAAATCTCCCTCTGAAATTCTCCAGAACTTCACTTTCCTTCAATTTATCTAAGTCCCATCTCCTTATTTTCCTACCTTTTTGTAGTTTCTTCAGTTTCAGCCTACAGTTCATAACCAACAAGTTATGGTCAGAGTCTATATCTGCCCCTGGGTATGTCTTGCAGTTTAGGACCTGGTTCCGGAATCTATGTCTTACCATTATAAAATCTATCTGATACCTTCCTGTGTCTCCTGGTCTCTTCCACGTATACAACCTTCTTTTGTGATTCTTAAACCACGTGTTTGTTATGATTAAATCATGTTCCGTGCAAAATTCTACCAGGCGACTTCCTCTTTCATTCCTCCTGCCCAGTCCATATTCGC
Organism: Locusta migratoria; assembly: GCA_026315105.1. Taxonomy (NCBI): domain Eukaryota; kingdom Metazoa; phylum Arthropoda; class Insecta; order Orthoptera; family Acrididae; genus Locusta; species Locusta migratoria. The sequence continues at coordinate 403,078,951 of CM048748.1, forward strand.
CTACTATTTTTCCTTCTCTTCCTTTTCCTACTACCGAATTCCAGTCTCCCATAACAATTAAGTTTTCCTCTCCCTTAACTGTCTGAATAATTTCCTCTAGCTCCTCATATATTTCTTCGATCTCCTCATCATCGGCAGAGCTAGTTGGCATATAAACCTGTACTACTGTTGTCGGTGTTGGCTTCGTATCTATCTTGACAATGATAACGCGATCACTGTGCTGCTCATAGTAGTTTACCCGCATTCCTATTTTCTTATTCATTATCAGTCCTACTCCTGTGATACCCCCAACTGATTTTGTATTTATAATCCTGTACTCACCTGACCAGAAATCCTGTTCATCCTGCCACCGAACTTCACTAATCCCCACTATATCTAACTTCAACCTATCCATTTCCCTTTTTAAATTTTCTAATTTTCCTACCCGATTAAGGGATCTAACATTCCACGCTCCGATCCGTAGAATGCCAGTATTATCTTTCCTGATGACAACATCCTCCTGTGTAGTCCCCGCCCGGAGATCCGAATGGGGGACTATTTTACCTCCGGAATATTTTACCCGAGAGGATGCCATCATATTTCCATACAGTAGAGCTGCATGTCCTCGGGAAGGGTAACGGCTGTAGTTTCCCCTTGCTTTCAGCCGTTCGCAGTAGCTGTGTGGCAAAGCCACATTAGCTGATGTTACAAGGCCAGCTCAGTCAATCATCCAGACTGTTGCCCCTGTAACTACTGAAAAGGCTGCTGCCCCTCTTCAGGAACCACACGTTTGTCTGGCCTCTCCACAGATACCCCTCCGCTGTGGTTGCACCTACGGTACGGCTATCTGCATCTTTGAGGCACGCAAGCCACCCCACCTCGGCAATGTCTGTGGTTCATGGGGGTGGACAGACAATATATAGAATGATATACAATTAAATATAAAAAAAATGATAGTAGAGAGAGGGTAGACATAGGAAGTCGGAAAAATAACCAACACCTATCAGAGGTAAAAGAACAGAGAAGTTTTTGAAGTGGTATTCGCACTGATATCTACCTCTTTTCACAAGTAATTGCGAGTTATCTGAGCGGCGTCATGACGCGACCGCAAGCCTACGAACTTGGCGTGTGTTGAGCGTAGTGTGAATCACTGGAACGCCGAAAAAAATTATTTGCTGGCCACATGTGTGATGTGTTAATAATCCATAACCAGAAAATAACTATACACACATTTTTCTTGGGTGGTGACCGATTCCAATGGAAAATTATCTGTTATGGTTTTACATAAGGTAATACTTCACTTAATAAAAGGTATACAACTAGTTTGTTGTGTACATCGTACAATTGATGGAACACGTATTTCGTGTTTCTAACTACAAGAGAAGAATAAATTGATGTAAACTGCGAATTTGCTGTTGATGGACTGAAATAAAATTTTCTGAAATTCTACTTAATGATTTTCTAGTTGGATATGACAAACGGAAGAAGCCCAAAAATGTACTTACATTTATTGTTGCATCTACAACTAAGGTGACTATTACACTATTTAGCCTTCTTTTACTTCTCACTTTTGTAGTTTCCAGAAAATGAGCCACAAGGTGAAACAATTTGTATACAGTGTCTCGCATAAAGCGCTATTCCTCACGCCCGAGACTAAAGTAGGAATGAACTAAGTAAAAAGGAATTCATGACAGTGAAATTAAAGACATTTAGTTACCTCCTGATAAGGGATGCAACTTATGGCCATGGGGCTACGTAAGGTGCGCCAGTTTCATGTGGGACACGCTGTACTACGTTTTAATTCACTTCCACTTTCAAAGAATTCTACACGGTTCTCAGAATTTTTATTTATTTTGTTAGGAAGCTGTCTGATGGGAACTGCTGTTCTATGAACATTTCCTGAATCACGTGATGAAAATTTTCCTTTTCTCCATGGTACTTTCATTTTGATTTTTCTATTTTAAATGAAAGAACAATGTGCAGATTCCGTTTAGCCTCAGACACTGTAGATCATTGAAGGATGAGAAGCAGGTGTCATTTTGTTTCATGTTGTGATTTGCTTTTTCCTTCTTGATGGGCTTGTGGCCAGCAAGAAGGGATCGTCACCCACTGCTGTTGGGAGATCGAAGGAAACACATGGGTGACCAATACTTATTCACTGTCGTCTGCTTCGAACCAGCCAACTGTTAATTGATTTTGTTATTTTATTACTATTATTTGCACACTATAGTGACTTATAGAATTATAAGCACATTAGAAAAATGTGGTATGGATTCATCCCATTAATTTCGCCTAACTGGAGAGTTTTTCCTTATGTGAACAACTAAGCATTTCTAAAAAAAATTTATTCATCTTACAGAATTAATAGTAATAGAAGAAAAATAAACATATTTTCATAAGTGTAATTGAAAAAATATCTTTCAGAGAAGCTTCTGCTGAAATCAGGCTGGAGACGTGTGATACTTTTGCTGCTCAAGCAACACCGTAGCGCAATCGGTTCGTGCCGGCGCCGACTCGCGCCGAGAATTTTAAACATATCGAATGTTCACGTAAGGAAAGACTCTCCTGAATGTTAGTCTAATTTCATGGGAGGAGTCCATTACCACCTATTTCTTATGTACATAAAATTCGATGAGTCACTACAGTGGGAGAACAATAGTAATAAAGTAACAAAATCAATGAACTGTTAGCTGGCTTGTTGAAGTAGACGGCAATCGATCTTCTGCTGACAGTGTGTGGGGATTCTTTATAGCGAAAAAAAATAATTTTAAAGAAGGGGACACACGCTTCTCATCCTTTACTGACCTATCCTGCAGTGTCTGATGCTAAACTAAACCAGCGTATGTAAAAAATTCGAAAGTACCATCTTGCAGACATAGTAAATTGTCTTCAAATGTTTCAGAAAAATGTTCGTAGAAACGTTGTTCTTCTGAGACAGGTTCCTAAAAACAGCTTAGTTGATTCTTACTTGAATTTCAGACGTGTAGGTACCGCATTTATGTTGGACACGCTACATACAACTGTTTTCACCTTGTGATACCACATTTTCAGAAAGCTACAAACGCGAAAATTTTGAAATGGTATATATTGTGTACTAGCAGTAGATGCATCTATAAATATAAGTGTTTTGGGCTTCTTCTTCATCGCCAACTGTTGTTGTGGTCTTCAGTCCGCAGACTGGTTTGATGCAACTCTCCACGCTACCCTGTCCTGTGCAAGTCTCTTCATCTGAGAATCTGCTTACTCTATTCGTCCCTCGGTCTCCCTCTAAAACTTTTGCCCCACACACTTCCTTATAACAAATGTTCAAATGTTTGTATATTTTATGGGACTTAACAACGGGGTCATCAGTCCCTAAACTTACAAACTACTTATGAACTACTTACGAACTAGGACGGCACAAATATCCATGCCCGAGGGGGGATTCGAACCCCCGACCGTAGTGGCCGTGCAGACCGTGACTGGAGCGCCTCAGTCCCCTCGGCCACCGCGGCCGGCACTTCCTTATAATGCTAAGTTGACAATTCCTTGATGTTTCAGAATGTGTCCTACCAATCTAACCCTTCTCTTAGGATAGCCAGAAACTCCTTTCCTCCCCAATTCAGTTAAGCAGCTGCTCATTAGACACGTGATCTACCATCTAATCTTCATCATTGGTCTGTAGCACCACAGTTCAAAAGCTTCTATCATCTTTTTGTCTGAACTTCTTATCGTCCACGTTTCACTTCCATACAATGCTACACTCCGACAAATGCTTTCAGAAAGGACTTCCAAACATTTAAATTAATATTGGATGTTAACAAGTCTCGCTTCTTTAGAAACGCTTTTCTCTCCATAGCCATTCTGCATTTTATATCTTCCTTACTTCGGCCATCAGAAGTTCTCATGCTACCCAAATAACATAACTCATCTACTACTTTGTCTCATTATCTAGTCTAATTCCTTCAGCACCACCTGATTTTCTGACATTACATTACTTTTACTCTGGTTGATGTTCATCTTATGTCTTTCTTTCAAGACATTGTCCATTTGATTCAATTGCTCTTCCAGATACTTTGCAGTCTCTGGAAAAATTACTAGCTCGTCGGCAAACCGCAAACTTTATTTCTTCTCCCTGAACTTTGATTCCTTCCAAATTTCTCTTTACATTCCTTCACTGCTTGCTCAATGTACAGATTGAACAACATTGGGGAAAGGCTACAACCCTGTTTTACTTCCTTCCCAACCTCTGCGTCCCTTTCTTGCCCTTCGACTATAATAACCGCTATCTGGTTTTTGTATAGGTTGAATATAACTCTTTGCTCTCTATATTTTACCCCAGCTACCTTCAGAATTTGAAAGAGTGTATTCCAGTCGACATTGTCAGAAGCTTTTTCCAAATCTACAAATGCCAAAACCGTAGATTTGCCCTTCCTTAGCCTATCTTCTCAGATAAGTCGTAATGTATTTCGCCCCGTGTACCTACATTTTTCCTAAATCCAAACTGATCTTCCCCGAGGTCAGATTTCACAAGTTTTTCCATTCCTCTGTAAATAATTTGTGTTAGTATTTTGCAACCATGACTTATTAAACATAGTTCTGTAATTTTCACAGTTGTCTGCACTTGCTTTCTTTGGTATTGGAATTGCGATATTCTTCTTGAAGTCGGAGGGTATTCCCCTGTCTCATATATATTGTATACCAGGTGGAAAACTTTTTCATGACTGGCTCTCCTAACGATATCAGCAGTTCAGACGGAATGTTATCTATTCCAAGGGCCTTGCTTCGACTCAAATCTTTCAGCGCTCTGATAAATTCTTCTCGCAGTATCGTATCTCCTATCTCATCTTCCTTCACTTCGTCTTCCATTTCTAGAATACTGCCTTCAAGTTTATTTCCTTTGTATAGGCCCTCTATATATTCCTTCCACAGTTCAGCTTTACCCTCTTTGCTTAATACTGATTTTCCGCCGTCTGAGTTCTTGATATTCATACAGCTGCGTTTCTTGTATCCAAATATCTTTTATTTTCCTGTAGGCGGTATCTATCTTTCCCCAAGTTATGCATTCTTCTACGGTTCTGCATTTTTCCTCTAGCCACTCCTGCTTAGCCAGTCTGCACTTCCTATCAGTCTCAATTTGAAACGTTTGTACTCCTTTTTTCCCGCTTCACTTGCTGAATTTTTATATTTTCTCCTCTCATCAATTAAGTTCAGTATATCCTGTGTTATCCAGGGCTTTCTATTAGGCCTTGTCCTTCTGCCTATATAATCCTCTGCTGCCTTCACTACCCTACCTCTTCTTTTACTGTATTACTTTCTCCCGTTCCAGCGAATGCTCCCTCTGAAACTCTCAACCATCTCTGGTTCCTACAATTTGTCCAGGTTCCATCTCCTAACTTTCTGCAGTCTCTTAAGTTGTAGCCCGCAGTTCATATCAATAAGTTATGGTCTGAGTCTATATCTGTCCCTGGATATGTGTTACAGTTTAGAACTTGGTTTCTAAATCTATTCATTACCATTATAAATTTAATCTGGTACCTTGCAGTGTCTCCTGGTCACTTCCATGTTCACATCCTTCTTTCACGATGAGTAAACCAAGTGTTGGTGATCATTAAATTGTGCTCTGCGCAAAATTCTACCAAGCGATCCCCTCTTTCATTCCTTTTCCCCAGTTCATATTCACCTACTACATTTCCTTCTCTTTTAACTAAAAAGCCGTAAACAGTAATGCCAGAAAATTTTATTTCAGTCCATTAACAGCAAAGTCGCAGTTTATCTTAATTTATTTTTCTCTTCCAGTTCCAATCACGAAATACATATCCCATGACTTGTATGATGTGATCAAATAACCAGATGTACGCCACTCATAAAGTATGTCCTGATGTAAAACCGTAGCAGATCGTTGTTCATTGGAATCGGTCGACGTCCAAGAAAAATTAGTTCATAATTGTTTACTGGTTATGGATCATTAACGCATCGCGAAGGACCGTCAAACGTAGCCAGCAATTCAAATTTTTCGGCACTGCAGTGCTTCACGATACGCTCAACACAGGCTGACTTCGTAAGCTTGCGATCACGGCATGATGCCGCAAAGATAACTCGGAATTATTTGTCAAAGGAGGTAGATATCAGTACGACTACCATTTCCAAAACTCGCAATTATTTGTGTAAGGAGGTAGATATCAGTGCGACTACCATTTCCAAAACTTTTTTGTTCTTTTAGCTCAATTTCACTAGCTTTAATATATGGTTTAAAATGCATAGAACAGTAAGCTGCCCGCTATCTTAATCGCACATACTTAAGAAATAACGTCATTTGAAAACGACTGTTACGAATTACGTAAAGGTGAATATTTTATTCGAAAGCTAAGATGTTTTACTACAATGAGTCAAAAAATCATATTTTTTAACCGCATACTTTCATCAAAATCGAGTGAGGAGCGTTACGGAACTAAAAAAGCGCGCAGAATGAAAAGTAGACTTTTTATTTTTCCATAGGGAAGGGAAAGCATATAAGGAAAAAATGATTTAATAAAAGTTGTACACTGTCAACAAAGTTTACAACGTGAAAATGGAAAAAGTGGATTTTCCCCAATATTTCGTCTTGGCTCGGCCCGGCGCGCACTGCTAACATGCAGGGCGGTGGCGTGCGCCGACTACGCTGAGGCGGCTCAGCTCGGCCCGGCCGGCACGACGAGAACGCGAGAGTACCGGGGCTCAACCTGTCTCTACGTCGTCATTGTGACGTCATGGCTCCCCCTATGGCACCTGGTTATAGACGGGCATCTGCATCAACTTCTGCTGTAGCAGCAGCTTCCGCCGCCATTTTTGTTCCAATCAGCGACAGCGCGAAATTCTCAAAGGCGAAATTCTTTGCTATTATTGCTATGAAATATCGCTTGCCTCACTTCTGATACATATATCAAGAGGTAAATGAAGATTTGTATTAAAAATTAACCTGGTCATAATAAATTATTTTAATACAGCTTTAATAGTCGTTAAAAATATTCTTTGGAATTTGCCTGGGTATGTATCTGGAGCAATTTTTTTTCCACATTGGAGAAGTAAGTTTTATTGGATGCCAGATGCACTTCCATAGCTTCGCGATAACTATGTTTTCTAATGTGATGTGATAAATTTTATCAGAATACAATCCCAGGTCTGTGCTTCTTTTGCGGGATATTTTTCAAAAATTCATATGAAATGCTTTTTCAATGTACAAACAATGGAAGTACATTACCATGATAAAATGGGACGCAATAAAATATTTATGAATAAGAGAGGAATGGGTCACTGAAATTAGTTATTATTGCTGTCAAATTCAATCGTTTCCAAGCATTCGCTCTGTTTGTTCAAACAAGCTGTCTTCAAAATGAAACTAAAAATTAGTTCTTTTAATAAGTTAATACGAAACAACGTACACGTTTAAAAAGAGTTACAGTTACGACTTATGGCAAAAAAGCATCTAATTAAGTCATTAAAAATCATTTGCCTCCAATAAGCGAATAAGAAAGTTCCAATTCGGACATAAGACACTTTGCTAGTAAACTACAATATAGCTATGATGCAGACTTACAAAAGATCCTGAATTTTAACATCGCGGTAGTTTCGAACATGATTTACAAGTCCATTGTAATAAGTGAAAACAGTATGCACATTTAAAAATAATTAATATTGTTTTAGTCAATATGTTGACGTTTGTTATCGCCAATAATAAGTATAAATGAAAGTTGGTAACAAAAGTTGTTTCGCCGGACCCTTTGCTAAAAAAAAAAAAAGTTCGTAAACCTGCCGTTTACAATGTGTGGAAATCGTACGAAATTACAAATGATTAAATCGACTTCGCATAGTATTGAAATCCTTATTGCTGTCTATTTCTCACGACGACAGTTTATTATCAATACTTTACAGCTTTCAGGGTCCACGGACAAACAAAACAATTTTCTGAACAATTAGAACAATTCGAAACAGCGCATCCAACATGCTTAAAGCACACTGATTGCCATATGTTGTCATCTCGCGTCGACGCGAAGGAACAAAAATGGCGGATGCGCATGCCCGTCTATATCCAGGTGCCCTAGCTCCCGCTCTACCCGACGTCAGCCGGCGAGAGCGAGCAGCGAGCTCGGTGGGAACCGAGCGGGAGTGGCGGCCGTTTTGGCCGGCTCTAGTCGAGACACACCTTTTCTTGTGGTTCATCTGTGTCTAGGAACACATGGCATCTCTCAGTAGTAAAGTAGATGTTATCTATGTTTCTGAATGCATTATTGGTCTCTATAAATGCTGCAATGCTGGTTCAATTCTCGAGCATAATTCCTTAAGGGAGCTGACCTCCTCAGTAGCGTAGACCAGGCTTCTGACATGACCCCACTCACGGAAATCCACAGGATTTCAATTCGGAGACCTTGGAGGCCGCTGCCTATCCGATGTTGAATGTACGACAGAGGCCAGCGCATACGTTATTGGAAATGACCTGGAGCACCGTCATGCATGAACCACATGATCGTCCGTTGGTTCAGTGGGGCGTCATCTAGTATATGTGGGTGTACAGTCCTCAGAAACCGAATGTGCTGCTGTTCGGTAAGTCTCTGTGGCAGGTAGTACAGTCCAAGTTTGCAGATTCCAAGCAGCTCAGTCCAGACGTTGTTGCTGATGTCGTGATACGTTGCAAGTACGTAAACAAACAAATAGTCGATCTCAACCCTTGAGATGCCAACGTAAATATCGCCGTATCCAAGGGTGTTTACAGCTGGTTCACAAATCGAATTTTGCCATAACTCGGCAACGATAGATTTAGAGACGCATGTTTACTGGAGTTATTTTTTAACTGCTGTTGGCCTGTAATTTACATGTGTGAGTTAATGACGTCCACTTCTGGACACCATGTATTCTCACTAATTGAAAGATGCCTCTGTTAGAGCACTGAAAAAAAGAATATTTTCCTGTTTAAAACACTCAAGGACATGCGGGGGATTAACTGCCTAAGGGCATGAGAGAGTGGCCGTGCGCTCTAAGGCGCCTTGCTGCGTAGTGCTTGTCTGCTCCCTGTCGCAGGTTCTAGTCCTCCCTCGGGCATTGGTGTGTTCTTGTGTTGTCCTTAACATAAGTTAGTTTAAGAAGTTTGTAAGTCTAGGGACTGATAATAACCCATAGCTTTACTAACATTTGAACTTCTGAACAACTGCGTATGTCGTTATTCCGCTTTTCGCAGGAGATGAGAACACTTATTCAATAAAGGGTAGGGCCAAGCGTTCTTGGGGTGAAGCGCTCGACACGCAAGTCGCCGAAGTGGCGTCCAATTGAAAGATTTGCACCAGGCCAATGAGCCACACGAAATTATGATTTATTTTTAATAAAGAACACAGTGAATCAAATTTCCTGGCAGATTTAAATTTTGTGCCGGAACCAGGATTCCAACCTGGGACCTTTGCCTTTAGTGTGGAAGTGCTCTGTTGTCTGAGCTAGCCTGACATGCTTCACGTTCCGTCTTCACAACTTTACTTCCGCCAGTACCTCGCCTCGTACTCTCCAAACATCGGTAGAGTGCTTGCCCGCGAAAGGCAAAGGTCCCAGGTTCGAATCCTGGTTCCGGCATACAGTTTTAAATCTGGCAGCGAGAAGTTTCATTATAGTGAATCATTTTACCCATTGTCTGTTTGCAGTGAAGCATTCGTAGTTAGCCTATCTTCCTCTCCGTGCTACTCTTTATGTGTATCTCTCTTTCTCTGTCTGTCTGTCTCTCTCTCTCTCTCTCTCTCTCTCTCTCTCTCTCTCTCTCTCTCATTAATTGGTAATGCTGCCCATAAGCTGACTTCAATTATGTTTTAAGCATATTGTTTATTTTACATACATATGCAGTATGTCTGGATTGAGACAGTGTGAGCAAAAGAGAGAGGGAGAGAGAGAGAGAGAGAGAGAGTGAGAGAGAGAGAGAAAGAGAGAGAGAGATAAGAGAGCGGAGTAAGTAAATAGGAGAGACGAACGTAGACTATGCATAAGATATGGGAATCTGTATTCTCAAAAAAATTCAAATGTTGTTAAAGCTTATGGGACTTAACTACGGGGTCATCAGTCCTTACACTTACAAACTACTTAGGAACTAGCTAACACTAAATACGGCACAAATATCTATGCCCGAGGGGGGATTGAACCCACGACCGTAGTGGCCGTGCAGAACGTGACTGGCGCGCCGCAGACCACTCGGCCACCGCGGCCGGCTGTATTCTCCAGACTGGCGGTCTTAAATAACAAACATTTTGACCGCTTTCCTCCGTCTACAAAACCTGCGAGCTAGTTTTCCGGTCAAGGAGTTGGAAGACCGAGCAGATCATCCGCAATGACAGAGAGGTAACTGTGTGGAAGAAAGAGGCAGTAGCAATGTAAGGGTAGTCAGAGGGAGACATATCTAGACAGGGGCACTGAAAGGCAGATGTTGTGTACGAGATCTTTACGATGACTGAAGGGGTAAAAGGATGTAGTAGCCCTAATATGTACGCCTGCCAACATATTTTGTGAGGAAGACGTAGTGAGGTCTGTGCACAGACGTACATTAACTAGACAGGCAATGCCCTATGCACTATCGTTTGTGTCACTGAAGCATTCGTCGCCATATTACTACCATAAAGGGCTTGTAAAGAACTATTATGATAAAGATAAAATAGTATTAAGAAGCAGGACTAAAATAAGAATATCGGTACGCCACCTTTCTAGTATTGACGTATAATGAGAAATATCTTCAGTGGCGTTACTGAATTTGTTAATCTTTCTCCGGTTTCAATCACTTTAGTCTTTTTCTAGAAATTTGGCATTAAATTAAGCTGGTATGCAAATATTACCTCAACTTCAGAACCTGTTTAAACCACCACGAAAAGATAAAAACGTCATTTTAGTTCAGAAGTTGTCTAATTAACATATGAAAATTTTTTGACGTTTGTGTAGATAAGATGGCGACATCAGACTTCTCTAAAACCAGTGACTTTGCCACTCTACATACTGTAAGTCTGTTGCTCTTCCGCAACTTCTCTGTCAGTGTTGTTTAAACAGTAACATACTTTTTTGTGATCCGAGAGGAGCATTTTTCAAGTGGTATAATTAGTATCAAGATCGGTACATCTATGTTCATGTTCACATATTTATATAATGACTAGCTACTCATCCGTCTTTGCATATGTGTTATTTATATTCTTTATACATAAAAATCCCTTTGTCATTAATTTTCACACTGCCAGTACTTCAGCTTTCGTGTTGTCATGTTAATAAAATAACTGAACCGTTATGATTATTACTGTAGACGAAGCTGCGTCCAACTCGAGAGCTGGGCTCAGAAGGAGAGCGTCCACAGGCATTGCCGGGCAGTGGTGGAGAGCCAACAGCAGTATACTTTCATGATAAGCCATATAATTAATTTCACAAATACAGGGGTTCTCCACAAAGTAAGTTCCGGCAGCGCTACGATCGTAGTTCCGAACATGCGCAGCAGTTACTTTGACTCGAGGAGATTTTCAGATCGCTGCTGCCGACGTGTGCTTTGACAATGCTCCTTTATAATGTCAGCCGTAATACCTCGTATATTTCTGCTTCTTTATGATTGGGTGTCAGTCCTCCAGCTTCCGGAAGACGAGTAATTTTCTTGACTGCTTTGTCGTTATGTTGAGACATTTCTGCAGATTTTACTCTCGTCAATGTAGAAAACAGTTGTTTACAACATATTGAGCTAGACATATATATGGCAGCTGATTTCGTGTACAATTTGGAAAATTTTCTGGATAAAGACAGTGTTTTGAAGGTAAAGTAAACCAGATTGCATCAAGGTCGGAATAAGACAGTAGGTTTGTGTCTATAGATATATATTTCGTCAGGTCAGTAGTGATGAAGCGACACATAGTGACGGTGACGCTGTGTAATTATACTATATTGTCGTAATGAGATCTTTATGAGACCCTATGGTAATTCTTATTTCTAAGAAAATCATCTTCCTAACTTGGCGAAAATGGCAAATCGACTGCTTCTATAGCTCATTGTCACTGTGTCCACTAGCAAGCGCTACGATGTAACTAAATGACATGAAATATTACGCGATCTCTCTCTACCGTCAGCGTTCTCTTAACTTATCATCTCTGTTGACCATTGTTACCCTGTCTCATTCAGCTTAAGTACTTTTTTTCTTTCAGCATTATCCTGGACCGGACGCGATATCAGAAACGTCTTTGATGTGAGTGTGAGCCGTGTTTTTAGTAATGAATATTAATATGAATGTCAAAATTCACCTCATCTATTTTATGATAACTGTTTCACGAAATGTGCTACTTACTATCACACGGTCGACTGCAGAAGAATAACTGTCAATTTTGTGTATACCCCTAACTCTCCCCTTTGATAATTTTGATGATAGTGCATATGAACACAAATATTATCTCAACTACATTTTTTTTTCCAAATCACACGCTTTCATTACAACTTTGTTCGTCTATGTTGCTGACAATCTTACTAGTTCTTACGGCAGGGGATTGTACTTCAAAATGTCAAGAAGTACTGCATCGCAATCGCATGATCTAATTATTTACATATTTATTTATTTCAGGTAAAGAGCTGATGAAGATGTGAAAGTCTCTATGGGACAACTTCATACGGAAATTCCGTTTATTGAAGAAAACAAAAACACTGTTGAAAAATATCTTTTTTACTTCTGACTACCCGCCAGCACATGATTTTATATACAAATATTAAACAGTACACCTACCAGATCTTATGAGGAACACTGTTAAATAAGTTTTTATCAATGAGACCAGATTTTGACACCATAGTGTCGAAACCGGTTGTCGTGGATAAATAGATTTAAACAATTTGCAATCTTGGCATCTGTCCTTCTGGTTATAAAATACCATCGCTGCCTAAGATGAGTAAATTGTGTGATTCTTCATACAGTTCTGATATATACAGACTGACGCAGTGTAAATGACTAGTGTTCATTTTGAAAATGTGATGTAGTAAAATCAACGCCAAAGCCCCAAATGTGTGTTATGTACTCAACCTTAACATAATGTTAAAACTCGTCATTTCTAGCACTCTGTATAGTGTGCAAATTTAACTTTTAGTTTTGAGAGTTATCACCACCACAACTGTAGCGCTCATATAGAATTGCCAAAACGGACCTCCTACCAACAGAGGTCCATGTGTTGTGGTATTGCCTGGCCAATAATGTTATTAAGACAAATCAGGGACTTGCCGAAATAAATGAAATTGCCTCTCCAAACTGTACAGTGTGTGATGTGCCTGACACCCGTGGACATTGGTTCCAGTTTCCCCGGGTATCAGCTGTATAGGAACTCTGCCGAGGCATATAGGTCTCATCAGTGACACCACCCTAATTAGTGTGACCGTGAAATGATTTATTATGCCGGATGCAAAGCTGCACCCACGCACAAGGCATAATTCTACTCTGTGGTTACTGGGGCGTGCCTCCGCGTCGGGGAGGGTGCGGACTACAGGAGGTATCTGTGGAGTGTCCACTAACAGGCGAAAACACTCCGCACTGATGACACACTCTACGGCAACTACTTACAGTGGCGCTCATCCATGGTCACCAAGGCATTGAAATTGCGACAAAGTCATTGAATGGAATAATGTGAAGCATGAAACGGCCATAAACGCATTAGTTTGCTTTCCTTTTTTTCTCCACTTATTGTTGCGTGAATTGAATTCCCTTTCCCTTTAAGACCCATCGGTATAGGTCGCTTTGTGTTTAGTCCTTCTTGTTTCCTGCAGACAAAGAAGGGGAATCCCCCTCCTTGGGTTTTTAAAGTGACCTTTCATTTTGTAAAACCTATCTTTTATGTCGTTTTAATTCTCACTTTTGATTGCACTACAGGAATATAAATGTGTTTTACTTTCTAGAGGATGGATTTTCTATCAAATGTATTTGTATTTCTCCCTTCGTAGGAGTGGAAAATTCTCCTTTTGTATAGTTCTGTTGCATTTCTGTTGTTTCCAGTAATGAGTCTTTCAGTTTTTGTTGTTGTTGTTCTTCGATATGGTGTGTGATAGGACGTGTTGATGTGGTTGTAGGAGACCACCACCGAAAATAAAAGGCATCTGCATGCATGCCTGTTGACCTGCACTTTGCCGGCGGCCTACTCCGTAGCGCCAGCTAATTGAGCGAGATCGTGAGCGCCCACGGGCGCCCGCGCTCCACGGCGCAATAGCGGTACAGCCTGCTTTCTACACAGCAACTAGTACGTTTTGTCCACTAATTAATGTGGAAGGCAGAGGAAAGGATAGCGGTTCAGTTTAGTATTGTCTGCAGTTTATTAAATACAGAAACGAGTTTTGAGAGCGTCGTGATCATCCACTGGAGGTGCCTCCAGTCTCGACGCAGTCCGGCACGTCGCAGCACGGCCAGCGCAGGCACACCACACGCCCGGGCACGCAGCGATGGCCCGCCGGACAGGTAGCCCTGCTGCACGGGTCCGGGCACTGCAACATATGTGGCAGCACTCATGTCAGAGTGGCAGGAAATCCTTGGGTTCAACTCACAATGGAGATTAAGCAGGATTATTACAAGTCAAATGTGATGCATTTTTGGCATAACACGTAAGTAGGGGGTCAGTGGCAATAAGAGATAGCCTTGAACTCAGTCATTCACCTCTGGAGGTCAGTCCACGAAGGCTGATCTCATCCTTCCAGGAATTACGGCCGGCCGCGGTGGCCGAGGGGACTGAGGCGCTCCAGTCACGGTCTGCACGGCCACTACGGTCGGGGGTTCGAATCCCCCCTCGGTCATGAATATTTGTGCCGTCCTTAGTCTTAGCTAGTTCATAAGTGGTTTGTAAGCTTAGGGACTGATGACCCCGTAGCTAAGTCCCATAAGTTCTACAAACATTTGAACAGGAATTACGCTATGGTCAGCGCTGCATTCCATCACATAGGCCTAAATTCTGGGAATCCAGTGACACAATTGCATTCTGGGACTACGGTCGGGGATTCGAATCCCCCTTCAGGCATGGATATTTGTGCCGTCCTTAGGATTAGCTAGTACATAAGTAGTTTGTAAGTTTAGGGACTGATGACCCCATAGTTAAGTCTCATAAGTTATAAAAACATTTGAACATTTTTGCATTCTGGGAATTGCCCTTACATCATTACATTTTACACAAGTATGCATTCCATCATGTTCATTCTGGGAATTGCTGAACTTCATTGATAAAAGGGTCCGCTGCAGCTGTTTACGTAAAAAAAAAAAAAAAAAAAAGACGACGACCGGTTTTGCGACCTGCCGGCCGCGGTGCGGTGGCCGAGGGGACTGACCCATAAGCTTAACTAACATTTGAACTTTTTTTTTTCGCGACTTAAAGTCGCATCTTTGCGTTAATTACCTGAAAGAAGATCGTTTCAAGTCCTCAGGTGTTTATAGTATCACATGTAAGGATTATTTGTATATTTATATCGACCAGACAAGTAGAACATTCGAGGTCAGGTTCAAGGAACATCTGTATTTAGCTGCCTTTAATTCAGCTCTTGCCAACCACTTTTCTGCAACTGCTCACTCGGTCACTAGCATTTCCTCTAATTTATCAGTGCTACATAGGGAACGAAAAGGAAACGTCCTTGATATTTTAGAAGAACTGGAGATATAGCGGGTTTTAAAGCAATCTCCATCTGATACACTTAACAGCCAGACTGAATTGAGGCACAAATCCATTCTCGCAAACTTTGACTACCTCAATGTATAACCGAGCCCACTCATTTATTTCACAGTTGCTCCTACCTTCCCCGATTTCCTTTGTTATTATTTACCAATTTAAAAAACTCCTCTGTTAATGAGGGATTTTAGCCCTTTAATAGACCCCTGTTTAGTGGTTTTGGCTCCTTTCAGCGCCATGTATCATTTCACGGAATATCATGTTTCGTCTGGTGTTACACTAGCTTACGTTTGAACGGTCCGTTCATATACTTTGCGTACCAAGAGTTGTTTTTCCTGTGATTACTGTGTCCGCCAAACGCACTTTGTGCATGCGTGACCCCCGGTGCAGTCTGTCATCACGCCAGTGTACGTCCAGCCACGCCGCTGCCCATGCCGCCTGGCTCTGTCTGGTGGCAGGTATGTTGGTTAATCGTTGATGGTTTACATCTAGTTCTTCCCCTGCCGTATTTCAATGGCGTTTTCGCACCGCATTTTAATTATCGCACCAACTTGGATTTTAGGTTTGGTCGATGAGGCTGGTTATCCCCATGATATTTTACGCATGAGGGTTCTGAAAGCCGGGGTTGCTTTTGTATTTGGGAGCCCCTGGTTTTATGTTTTAATCGTATCATCATTCTTAGTGAATATTTGTATTCCATCTTTATTCGGATAGGTTTTTTTCCTGGTTTCTCACTTACTTATGGTCCGGTGTTTCCTTTTTATTCATGTATTTGACCTGAAGATGGCGAAACCGGTCATCACAACTTTGCTTTCCTACAACGAATATGCCTATTCCTTATTAACATCCTCCAAGCCCAATATACACATGACCATACGTCTGAGCTTATTTCTGCAGCAAACAGACTATGCAAATTTCGTCTGCCGAGTATTGCCTGTGCAGAAAAAAAAGAGTTCCATCATTTTGCGCCATACACCTTCTAATGACACACCCAGCCACCATGATGTGGTAAATCTTATTTTCTGGCAGGTAGGAGTCGTGAGGCATTAATAAGGATGGTACAGCAATATTGAAGAATGTAAGCAATCCAATTAGCACAGTAACTGTGCATAATTAGTTTAAAAAAAGTGTGTAGGGAAATGACCCACCAGCTCTCCATTAGCCATACAAAAATAACTGCTTGAGGTGGCATAAAAAGTCAATACCACTGGTCAGTAGACGATTCCAAACGAGCGGGTTGGAATGGGATATCACGTTTTTCCGAGAGGCAATCCAAAGGAAAATTTAGGGTTTTGGCGAATGATTGAAGAACTTTACCTAGCATTGACCACTATGAACAATCAAACATAATTTATACCTTATCAACACACTTGGATAGGTGGAAACTAGTCAATAATCTATTGGAGATCAAATTAACACTGTGTTTCTTGACCAAAGAACATTTTACCACCACATCAATCGAGATCCTTCGATTTGTATCGTAAATACCCCTTGGCAGACGGATTACCTACACCACCAAAAACCCAATATTCTTGGAATCTATATACACATCTAGCACAATGTATCATGAATTCTGTGAGGACCCTGACTTTGAGGTCACCAGAGCAAATTAACCAATGCTGAATTCTGTGATATCTAACTGCATCATATACCCGTATGATGTCATCTAAAACTAGCCAAACATGGTACATAGAGGTGAGGCTGTATGTAATGTAAATTTCTAATCTCTGTTCTTCATTTAAGGTGGGGCATTTTACCTTATAGTCCTCCTTATGTACTGTTTGCAGGAGATCATAAGCAATCTCGTTCTTCCGTATGAGAAATGCCCTAGGACGAGTGTTCAAGGTAATTGTTGTTAAGACTTAAAGTCTTTTTCAGGGCTATAGGGTTCAGAAAAAAATACAGAAAAAGGAAGTCAAGTGTCCGAAGACCAGGCAACATGATTCGAAGAGAACCTGGGTACCTTACTAAGGAAGTATCTGGTGT
This sequence comes from Locusta migratoria, assembly GCA_026315105.1. Lineage (NCBI taxonomy): Eukaryota > Metazoa > Arthropoda > Insecta > Orthoptera > Acrididae > Locusta > Locusta migratoria. The sequence goes on from CM048748.1 coordinate 403,096,533, forward strand.
CAGGGCGATTTCCACATATCTAGTTTGGCTGTCTGAAACTCTATGTGAGATATCCGAAACTAAAAGTGTGGTAGCCAAAAACTTAATTGTGTGGCCACTGAAACTTTATATGTGGTAGCTGAAACAATATTCATAGTAGCCGAATGTTTATATGTGGTAGCGACACTATACTTGTGGTCGCTGAAACTTTATAGATGGTAGCCAAAACTATATGTATGGTAGCTGAAACATTATGTGAGGTAGCCGAAACTTTATTTTGATGTCCTAAATTATGTAGTTAGGACTGTGAGCAATGTCTGCTTATAGTATTTCTCTCTTTTACCAATCATCTGAATGCTGATCGATAACGCATTATGATACAATGATTGCAACAGACAGCAAATAAATGAGAAATATTTTATGCTGACATTAAGCCATCTAAAAGACATCCAGCACTGCGACAGAGGAATAAAAGCAGGAATAATGGAAGCATCTCAGCTTTGTACAGGAGATGATTGTGGTGGTAAAATGTTATTTGGTCACGAAGCCTAGGGTACATTTGAACTCCAATAGTTTAGTGGTTAGTTTCCAGCAATATGAGTTGTATTAGGTTTAAAGTATGTTTGCTCCTAGATGCTATATTTGTATCTTAAAGGCTTAAATGATCAAAACACGGAAGTGGATCATATGATTAGTGTGTTATTTGATACTCTTATGGCTGTTATCAGTGATGATAAAAATATAAATGTGTAATAGGATACTCTGATTTCCTCGACTGTAGTATTGTGTTACTTACATTCACAATGCTTACTTGGAGCGCTATTATGATTGTTGCATTGCACTCGGAAGAGCAGATGACAAAGTCGTGCTACCCTGTGTCTGCCACTTCTCCCGATATTTCTGTCAAGTGGGAAAGACACATGACCGGCCACAAGTGTCAGCTGTCTTGAGAGACGACGTTACGAGCGCAATGAAACCTTTTATCCGATTTAAGAAATATATGCTGCGAAAACTACTGTTTTTGCACAACTTATAGTTCTCTCGCTCAGTGAGGATTTTAATTGTTCGTCACCTTTATTGTGCAACACTAAATGGCGATGGTACGCGTTGTGAGGGGGCTGATATGGAGCCGGTTATATCACATATCAATATATTAGACGTTTTCTTGATTGGAGAACTGTGTGAAGGGTGAGAGAGAGATAGAGAAAGTAGATGAGCTTGTATCCCGTGGGAAAGCTCCGCCCCGATTGCAAGTTGAGATCTGATTGGCTCCCGCCTATACTAGTTGCCAGTCGGGCAGGAGATGAGTCAGATGCGGCCGTTGCCATAGCGTCAGCTGGCACGGATTGATTCAGACTGCCACTACTAGCGAACTATAGAAACGAATAAAGCTTTGTACAATATAACAGAACTAGAGCAATATAATGAGCACTAAGAAACAAAATGAATACCATATGTAAGCATAAAAGTTGTAATATGATCAATTCAGGTTGTATATAATATTATTGCAAATGATTTGTAAATTTTATTTTAGATTTGTAATTAAGTAATATGCTAAGTCCCTGATACTCGTTGTTTGTATCTTTTCATGTAAATGTATTAGAGATATAAGGACGTGGGAGACAAGAGGAAGCAGGTAGATGAGCTTATCCTCACTGTAATCTGGTAGCAGACATGGACAGAGGCAGATGCTAAATCTGTAGCACGCCGTGGTCGCTGCTCCGCGTGACGCAAGCTCTATCCCAGCTGCTGAGCTTACACTACAATCCTTCGTCTCCACGTCAAGATAAGTATAAAGTGTTAAGTGTCATTAAACAAGTGAAAAGTGATCAGTTCAATTCAAATGCATTAAAAACGGCAAAGAGCCGATAACTTAGCTATCTGAAAATGAAAGGATGGCAAAGTGCTGATAATTTCTCATGTTTTAAAGTTAGTGTCGTCTTAATATGTAAACTAATTTTCCAATTCGAGAGAACTAAATAATTAATTTCTTAACTCATTTCTAAAGTAAACTTATTGAGGCTGAGCTTAGATTTTTCAAATTTGCAAAACAGGCACTATCTAATCAATTTTCAATGTCATTGATAGTTACCAGTCGCTATCATTATATTAACTAAAATGTTTTATGTAATTTTCAATAGGACCTAAAACATAGATATAATTATGATATTGTACTCTATAATGTTATGTAAAATCTTACCTATGGTGTTTTGATGTTACGTACTGCAAATCAACAAAATTTGGGAATTTGGTTAAAATTTTAGTTATATTATGTAAAATATTTCTAAATTACATAGTAGATTTTCAAATTGCTAGTTATTACATGAACTATACCATGTTGAAAATTTAATTAGATGGGGGATGTGTGAGGGGGCTGACATGGAGCCATTTATTTCACATATCAATTTATTAGATGTTAAAGGCGTTTTCTTGGTTGGAGAACTGTGTGAAGGGTGAGAGAGAGAGAGAGAGAGACAGTAGATGAGCTTGTATCCAGTGGGAAAGCTCCACCCCTATTGCAAGTTGAGATCTGATTGGCTCCCGCCTATACTAGTTGTCCGCTAAAACTTTAAGCTTCTTTTATTAATATTTAACTTTCTTATGTCTATTAAAATCATCTGTATACTTTCTGTAATGCTTTTGTGCTAAGCTATATTTCGATTAATTAAAAGATTTAATTATTTCTATATTTTGTAAAGCTGAACAATGTTAGTCTAGAAGTTTCGCCTGGCGCCAAAACTGTTGCTTGCGGCGCGCAGCGAAGTGCGGCGGCAGTCAGTCGAGCGCCGACCGCGATACCTTGCACATTCATGTTAGTTCAGTGCGGGCCAGGGACAGTTTATACGTTATGTATCGTGTATATATTTAATATTAATCAGTCTGTATATTTGTGCTTGGATATACACTGGCATTTCTTCAATAAAAACAAGCACTGGCATCCTACAAAATCTAAAGTTATTTGTAGTGCAGTACTTCCTAGCCACATTTCAACACCTCTTTAAGCATCACTTCAGGTACAACGGATGCGCGACCTGTGTGCTTCACCTGCGCAATGGGACATCAACTACGACAGAAGACACAAGGTTAGTAAAAGAGTGAATTCAGACGTGCACTGAAGTTGCATGTCGACACGGCACCTCGCGTGCAGTGCTGCCCCGTTTACAAACCAAGGCACTGGCACGAAGTGCGTTGGTAACATCGCCGAGGGGAGGCATGAAACAGGGGAGGTGTTTTAGGGACTTTGTCAATTATGCACTGACCGAACCTCCCTGCCTTTTTAAATAGAAGCCCCGCCGTTTTCGTGAATTGGACCTCGAACTACGAAATTTAATGGCGTTAGCAAGGCCCTTATACTGATAACATAAAATTCTTGCTCTAAATGTGTCATAGTAATCCCTTAAAGTTAAATTCTATGTTACATATTATTTATAAGAGCATCGTGATGATGAACCAAGTGGAAAATTAAGAGTTACATTCAAGACAGGGCGTGATGACGCTTATCTTGCCAGGCTAAATAAATTAAAGAAAATAATATTCTGCTTATAAAGAAAACACTAAACCATGAAACAAATTTGTTCTTACCCCCGGATCATTAGCTGTAGCATTAGTTGATAATGTCAGCAGTACGAAGCATAATCTCAGTAAGATGCTCATGATCTCTGGGGAAGTGTAACTGAAACAAATATTTTGTTAGTGTCATTATACCTTAAAATGTTTGAAGTAAACACATTAGATATCATGACAGTATCTTTGGAAATATTTAAAGTAATTATGTCAGAGTAGAAGTTACTAAATACAATACCAGAAAATAAATGAAGCTTAGGTTTTAACGTCCCAACGATAGCGTGGTCAATAGAGAGGGGGAGGGGGGGGTGAGAATGTAAAATTAGTACACTCAAGATATATTGTTGAAGTAGCACATGTAGGAAATCATTACTCTCAGATCAATATTTCAGGCGGTAGTAACCTACCAGTTGTCAATTCAAGCTGAAACACCCATACTCCTACTTCGTGTAGCTTGCATGGACGGTAATGCAGCCTCTGATTCTAGCAATCTTTCCATCATACAGGTGGTCAATGCTGTCTTGGGACACGTTATTCCACGCCTACTCTACCTGTTCACGTAGTTCTGAAAGAGTTGTGGAGTTGACGAGTCTCACGTGTCAATTGGCGTGGCATTATGTCTCCAGTCGAGAATGAGTGAGATCAGTCCGGAGATCGTGCTGCAAGAGTTGCGAAGCACGTTGAATGTGACGAGCAGTGTGTGGATGAGCGTTATTCTGTTGGAACAACACATCACATTCCTGTTAGAAGAATGTCAAAAGAATGGAACATTCAACACGTAACGGGCACTGCTCAGCGTTCCCACAGCAAACACCGAAGTTGGACGGGAGATGTTGCTCATCACATCCGAGATCATAATACCTGGGTGGAGCCAATGAAAAGCACTCTACGAAACAGCGCTTGCCAGGCCCACTATCGTACGTGCAAACAACCATCACATGCGTGCATACAGATCTATTTTCATCGCTGAAGACCACGGCCCGCAGTGCCAAGTGACCCACTGCCGGCACCATTAGAGCCGTGCTCGTCGAAGCTGAAGCGTGAGCCGAAGATGAGCTAGAGGTGAACGCGTCTGTAGTCCCACTGCTAGTGGCCGATTGGTTCGCTTTAACACTTCTAAGCTGACAAAACCTCCTGTGCTGTGCCAGCTGTACGAAATATCATTGTAGCCCGTACAGTACGACGGACTAACTTCTGCACTCCGTGGACGTCCAGAACTTCATCTGCGCGTGTGAGACTGTTCACGTGAGCATTGCAACTTTCACCGTTGCACAGCTGATGCAGAACGTCCAATTTGTGTGGTAATCGTCCGAAAGGAACGTTCCGCCACTCGTAAGACCACAATTTGACCCGTTTCAAATTCGCTCAGCTGGTTGTCGAAGAACAAGTGCATCTCCGTCTCATAGGACTTATTTGTTTCACACGTCGATATCAAACAGAGCCTTGCATCGACATCTACATAAATACTCTGCATGTCACAATGAATTGCATGGCAGAAGGTTCATCGAGCCGCTTTTGTGATGTTTCTTTACAGTTCCATTCTCTAATACCTCGCGGAAAAAATTCCTAAATTTTTCCTTTTTCCATTTGATTTATTTTATTTTGATGATCATGTCTTCCTGTGTAGGAGGGTGCTAACAAAATCGCTCTCGGAAGAGAATATTGCTGAAACAAATTTCACCAATAGATCTCGTCGCAACGAGTAACCTTTATTTTAAATGTGTTTATTTCCGTCAACAGTTGCAATATAATTGTTTAATAACATGTTTCGATCACTTGGATCATCTTCATATCTTATAGTTGCGATCATAACTCGTCTGGCTGAGTAGTAATTGGTACTCAGCCAGACGAGTTGTGATCGCAACTATAAGATCTGCAGATGATCCAAGTGATCGAAACATGTTATTAAACAATTATATTGCAACTGTTGACGGAAATAAACACATTTAAAATAACATAGTGCAGTTGCGGACACTCTCCAATCGATCATGTCGACTATAATAGTAACACCTTTCTTTTAATGATTTCCAACGAAATCGTGCACTATGTCCGTGACACTCTCTCCCCTATATCGCGATAATACAAAACGAGCTGCCCTTCTCTGTACTTTCTCTAAATCGTCTGTCAATCCCACGCGGTGGTGATCCCACAATGCGCAACAATTCTGCAAAACATGATGCACAAGTGTGGTGCAGGCAGAATGGTATTGATATTTCATAGAAAAATCTCTTTGTATTTCTTCTGAACACTTTTCCGGGAAACTTTTCCAAATTTTTATTTCATAAGAATTTTACTCTTGCTTTGAACGTCAAATATGCAAAATTTTATAGCAATCAGACGAATCACATTGATATCCCATTTGAAAAAGCTTTTTCAGTTTCTCGCGAATTTTCAAATTTTCCAGGTAACTTTCCCAAATTTTTAGTTCATAAGAACGTTCATCATTCGTCAAATGATGACAATTTTATCGCAATCGGATGAACGGCTCTCAACGTATAGTGTTGAGTACATTTAGAAACACTTGGTTCGAATTTTTCGACTTTCCTTTTTATGTATCCTTATTTTTTTTTTTACTGAAAACTTTTCCAAGACGCCGCGCGTACTGGAACACCGTGTTGCGGTGCGCGCGGCCGTGCGCCGTCTGGGGTTCCAATCCCCCCTCGGGCATGGATGTTTGCGTCGTCTTTAATATAAGGTAGTTCATAAGCAGTTTGTAAGTTTAGGGACTGATGACCCCGCAGTTAAGTCCCTTCATCTTAACAAACATTTGAACATTTGAATTTTTCCAAGACCATAATCAGCAAAGCGAAAAAAGAATTACCCCTCTTGCTCGTGTGATTAGTACATTACAGTGCTGAATTCAATCAAAAGCACATTGAAATACGCACTTTCAGTTTTTCTCAAAATTTACAATTTTCTGGTATATTTTCCAAAACATTTATTTAACACAAACCTTGTCCTGTGAATCCGTACTCAAGTGATGCTCTTACAACCATATGACAATTGATTTTTATTCTGAGAAAAATATCGCTTTCGATTTTTCCAAATTTTTCTACTTTCCGGGCGACTTTTCCAAATTTTCATTTGATGCGAACCTTCTTCTTGCTTTCAACATGAAATGTACAAAATTTTATCGTAATTGAACGAACGGTATTCATAGCTCACTAGAAAAAGCTGTTTCAGTTTTTCCCGATTTTCTCTTTTCTGGAGCACTCTTCCATATTTTATAACAGTTTAAACCTTCGCTGTGCCTACACGAATATTTCGAGACTAAAATTAGGCAAATCGGTTCAGCCGTTCTCGAGTTTTAGCGAGACTAAAGAACAGCAATTCATTCATATATGTATTATTGAGTAAATGGCAAATATAAACATAGTTTCGTCACCTCCCGAACCAAGAGCCCTCGCTGTTCGTTCCCTAAGTAAGTCAGAACTACAATCACACGCCAGACTGGACATTACGTGGATAATTTGCGTGTTTTTGTACTGTAGATTTGAACGTACGGGTCTCTATAACGGATAATATTAAGCAAAAACATTCAAGCCTTCCCAGAATTATCACCTAGAGAACATACTGTAGAAACTGCAACTATTTGATACGAATAGAAAGTGTAGACGTGGCAATCCATACAATTGAAACTTTTGATAACAACGATTATTACTTATCTAGGGTGTCATGATAATGAACACAGATTTTCGAAAACGGAAAACGGATTATCTAGAGCAGTGCTTTTTAACCTTTTCAAATATGCGATACCCTTCCAACTAAAAGTATTCCGGTTATTCCTCCAAGTAAAAATATTCTAACGACTTTCCTGCCACCTCACACCCCCCTCCCCACAGCTCCCCCCCACCATCCATCAAAAAAAAATATATATAAAATAAAATAAAATAAAAATAAAAATAAAAATAAATCACTCAGTCTAAGTAAACTATGTTAGTTATCTCAAAGGAAACGAAAGTAATGTTCTTTGTGTTGATACTGCTTTCTTATAAATTATAACTAAAAGTGTTAAAATTACAGTGGTCATCTTAGATAAAACCTATCAGTCAAACATAACATAAAAGGTAAGAACAGACTATGAATAAAAATGGAGGGAGAGACGATCGTCTCTGAGTCATGCAATTAGCACAAAGCACTCCCTCCATTTTTATTCATAGTCTGTTCTTACCTTTTATGTTATGTTTGACTGATAGGTTTTATCTAAGATGACCACTGTAATTTTAACACTTTTAGTTATACTGACTCCTGTTTGTCTCAGCTAGACGTATTTTATTTAATGCATTTTACCATTCAGTTTTAACACCTTTTTATCCATGAAGATGGTCTATTGACCGAAACTGGTAGATATATAAGGTTTTGAATAAGCAGCTGATGGTTTTTAAAAATGCATTTTATGAAATATATTACGGTTGTTGACACTCGCCTCATCTAAGCGTTTGTTTTTGTATTACGGAACCGCTAGTATTCAGACATGGTCTGGTCTGGTTATTTCATGTTGCAAGTGCTTCCTCTTGTGACGGCGACCCCCTGAGCAAGTGTTTGCGCCTCCCCTGGGGGTTGAAACACACAGATTGAAAAACACTGATCTAGATAAACGTCTAAACGACGTAGAGACAAGGTCTGAGACATGTGCTACTCCCCAAGATATCCCAAGATACGTCTCTTTAACAACCAAATTTTGGAATATATTTCTATCGTGTGCTGTTGTGCACAGGCGGATAACTCGTGAACCAAATGAGATACCATTCCGTTCTCAACTTAAAATAAGATTTCAATTATCATCTACATTTCTAGATAAATGTTACAGACTGCATTGCAAATACTCGAACAATTTGCTATGGTTTATTATTTAGATGATTGCAACTGTAGGTGGAAGAACGGCTCAAAGGCCGGTTTTGTACTTTTATGCAAAACTACGATCAGTTTGAATCTCTTGATTTCGGTAATGGACAATGAAATCTAAAAAAATTAAAACAATATTTTGAGAACGTATGGTAAAGGTTGAAACACATCCACTGAATGTGTGGTCGTGTTCCATTTTGAGTTTACTCTCAATTATTTCTCCGCCATTAATATTGTCTATTTGTATGACAATTATTTTATTCCTTTATTAATGATCAATGCACCATGTTTATATGTTTCCACCCGTGTGATTGAACTTGTGTGTTCATGTGAATGTGGAAGGTTGCTTGTAATATTGACTGACTGCCGCACAATGGCTTACAGTCGCCGCCTCGCGCTTTAGGCCTCGTTTACTTTAGTTAAGAACGCATGGCTTCGTTTGTCGTCTGCACTGGCGACTGCTGGGTGGCCAGAGACAAGCTTACTTGGCAAGATGGCGAGGTGGCCTGTTCTCAGTGCAGTACCAACATAATCATGGAGCTCTAGTAGAGGCTATTATCTTCTTCAGGTAGACAGAGTTTTAGCGCGCCCTACATCCGGTACTTGGAGGGAAAGGCTGTGTGCGTGGCCTGAGGCTGGACTCTTGCCGCGACTGCCGAAGTGAGTATTTCGTCGAATCATACTGAGGGGATGGCATGCTGTTAGAACTTTGATTTCTTTGTGATCAGACTGTCTTGGTTTATCAGTGATAGTTTTTCTTGAGTAATTCTTTCGCTATGCATGGCGAAATGTTTCTTAATTTACGGAACTCGAGTAATTTAGTGTAAATTTAGTAATTGCATTTTCATTCTGGTGATGACTTTGTGTCCGGTTTTCTCAAGTTAGAGTACACATGTCTGGCCTTCAGCCTTTGTGTAAACTTAGTATGTTTGAATTCCTTGTTGATTTTAACTAACCTTTCCGCGTCGTGTCTGTATCCGCGAGTATGCTAAATATTTCTAAGATTTCCTGGTTTGATTCCGTCTTTCCTGTCTTGGTATGACCAATTGCACAATGTGTTTTCATAACACTCTTTACTTTGGCCTTCAGCTTTTACTGATACTAGCTTTCTTCTATATGAATTCTCGTGTGTGCTTCACTTGCTTATTCGAAATTAATTTTCTTTTGTAAATTCTATGTAATTCACCATGGTCGCACACCATGTGGTACTTAAGGATAATATTCTGCTGCCTCCCCACACATGAGTTAGTTTGGTGCATGGTTTGATTTTAATTGTGCTTGAACACACCTGCACCTCGTCAAAATGCCGCTGACGTTTCGTTTGCCGCTGCTAAAGTGTTCCCGCATGAGTAATGTGTCGCAAGCATTATGTGTGTGGTGTTGCACAAGTATAAAGTGTGTGCTACTTACTTTCGCCGTGCGCCACCATGCACACACGGCGTGGCGTTTTTACGACGTCAGCCACGAGCGCCCTTTGCTACAACTCCGCTCATGGCCACCACTGAACGACATCGTTCACTTGGGACTGAGATATGAACCAGTTAACACTTCGGAATCAGAAGTGAAGACTTGGCTATCGGACAGGCACTAGGCAGGCCTCTAGCTCAACTATGTATCAGCATTTTGCAGTACTGAGCTATGTAAAAGTTAAGTATTACTAAGTCTGTAAGAAATATATATCTGGTTCTAATTTACTCTAGTGTTTCTAGTTTCTGCTGTCCCACTGGCTGGTCACCTCCTACCTGCACAAGCGTGCATCCTTTATTCCTATGTCGGTCTTCCTACTTGGCCACCGACACCTACGACGGAAACAAGACACAAAAGCGGCGACGAGGCTGGGACACAAAAGTGGCGACGAGGAGCGATAGCAGAACCTTGGACCAGCCCACTTACAGCAGCCAGACAGCAGCAGTCGGAGCACGCAGAAATTGCTGTCACCCACCCCCCCCCTTATTATAAGAATTTTGGGGGAAGATATTCTGTTCCAAGTTTTGTGGACTTTTTTGTTGCAGTACATCCTCATTTATCTTGCATTTGTGTTTTGTACTAATTTTCTTGTATGCAGCGCGTAATCGGTCAGCATGGCCACTACCCCGAACCCAAACTTAATGGAAATTATTCAGTTACAGACGGCGCAAATCACGCAACTACTTCAGGCGGTGTCGCAGTTGACGGCACAGACTCACCAACAACAAAACCACCCGTCGCACCAGCTGCCCACATCTACCGCCACACCGCTTCCCACCTTTCGCCAGTACGATGAATGTGGGGAAGAATGGAGAGACTACTTCGCACAGTTTCAAAACTCGTTTCGGCTCATCAACTTACAGGTCAGACCGTAAAACATTTCTTCCTCTCCATCGTGGGCACTAAAACCTTCGTATTACTGCAGAAACTTTTCCCCCACGCATCTCCTCGTGATGTAGACTTTGAACAAATAGTAGATGCACTGAATACTCATTATGAGAGAAAAGTTCTCGTAGCTGCGGCGCGGTACCGATTTTTCAGACTAAAAAATTACCAGAGCAGTCCCACCAGCAGTGGATTACGGAACTGAAGGGCTTAACCCGCAAATGTAAATTTACTTGCTCTTGTGGACTTTCTTATAGTGAGATTACATTTAGAGATGCGATCATACAGAACATTCAGGTCCCCAGAATTAGGGCAGCAATTCTGAAACAGTCTGACCCCTCATTGGACAGTGTACTGCAGCTTATTGAAGCGCATGATACCTTTGACTTAGCAGATGTAGAAATGCAAAGCCACAGTGTAAATTCAGTGTGCCGCACTGGATGCTTTCATAGTCACAGTTCTCAGTATAGCACTAGTGATTCTTCTAATTCTACTGGCCGTGCTGAATAGACAGTGAACAGTAGCCAGTGTCAAAGTGCGACACAAAGGTGGCCCCGTCGTGTTAGAAACAGTAATTTGAAAAACGGGCGCCAACGCTCTTATCAGAAAAATGTTCGTAAATCTTGTCCTCAATGTGTATCTCACCACAAACGTGCGCATTGCTCTAGTCGCAATGCAACCTGTTATCAATGTGACAAAACAGGTCATGTACAGACAGTGTGTATGCAGAATGTAAACTCAAAGAACAGTGCCGTTAGGAACAGTGCTTCGCAGAGTGCGAGAACAGTTAATTCTGTAAATGTCATACACGCTGTAAACTTGGACAGTGTTTCTCTTGACTCTCAAATGCAAGATAATTTTTCTGCGCCTACAGCAAAATTATGTAGTGAGCCACGTAGCAAGCGTCTTCGAGCGCGTAATTCTGTGCAACAGAAAAGGGTTCGGGACAAGCAAAATGAATAAGTACAGTGCAACCCTGTAGTGAACCTACTGCCTTCTACAACTTCTCCTTGTAAAAGTGCCCAGTACTGTGTAGCTAGTGACAGTAGACTTGCTGTAGCTACTCAAAGTAATTTTAGTGCAGCAGCCTCGCATTGCACGGACGCTGATCCGGCGGTAGTGCCATCTAGTGACAGTGTTGTTAATCCAATGTATGCCGATTCTGCGCCGCTTACTTCACTACGCGGCCCGCACATGCGCAAGCTCAGTAAACAAGCTGTATCAGACGTTGCCCCCATTCGCGCACCTGTCAAGCGCCACAAGGAAAAACTTTTTGTGACACTTTTCATAGAAAATCAGGCTGTGCAATTTCAGCTCGACACTGGTTCCGCTGCCACATTAATAAATAAAGAAACTTATGAATTTCTGGGTTCGCCAAAATTGTCGCCATCACAGCAAGTGCTAATGGCATATACAGGTCAAAATATTCCCGTGCTAGGAACGTGTAGCCTGCCCGCCTCTTTTGAAGGTGTAACAAAAACAGTAGCATTTGTTTTTCTTCACGCCAAATCGACACAGAACATTTTTGGACTAGATGCATTCGACTTGTTTGGCTTATCAATTCAAAGAGATGTGCTTCAAATTTCATCCGTAGTGCCTCAGGACAAAATCAATGCATTGTGTGAAATATTTAGTGACTTGTTTTCGCCGGATCTAGGTTGTGCAAAAGACTTCGTGGCACATGTAACTTTAAAAGAATCTGCAGTACCAAAATTTCGTAAAGCTAGACCAGTGCCTATCGCAATTCGTTATAATGTTGCTGCAGAACTTAAACGTTGGCAGGATAGTGGTGTGATTTCTCCTGTTTCTGCGAGTCAGTGGGACTCAACTATAGTAATTATACCCAAGCCGTCAGGAAAACTTCGTCTCTGTGTGGACTTCAAATCAACAGTGAACAGTCAAACAATTGTAGACACTTATCCCCTGCCCAGACCTGACGAACTAATGGACAAATTAGGAGAGTCTCGCTTCTTTTCTAAGATTGATTTAGCAGAGGCATACTTACAGATTCCACTTGATGACGAGTCAAAAAAGTTTTTCGTCATTAATATTGACATGGGCCTTTTTCAATTTCAATGCCTACCCTTTGGCAGTTCTTCCGCTCCCGCTATTTTTCAGCGCTTTTTGGAACAGCTGACTGTTTCTGTACCGTGTTGCTCGAACTATTTAAATGATATTATGGTCTCAGGACGCACAGTTGAAGAACATTTATCAAACCTGGAGTGCCTTTTCAAAGTGTTGACTGCAGCAGGTCTACGTTGTAATAAAGCAAAGTGTTCGTTTTTTCAAACTGAAATAGAGTACCTAGGCCATATGATTAATGCCCAAGGAATTCATCCCTTACAGTCACATCGTAGAGCAATCAAAGACTTGCCTCCTCCTAAGAATGTGCACGAATTGCAAGCAGTAATGGGAAACCTTAATTATTATTTCAGATTTATTCCCAGTGCCTCTCAGATTGCAGCTCCACTGCATCGCTTACGTAGGAAGAATGTTCCTTTTCTATGGTCTAAAGATTGCCAAGTTGCCTTTGACAAATTAAAGTCTGCACTACTAGTGATGCATGTCTGATTCCCTTTGACCCACAGAAGCCTGCAGTGCTAGCAGTGGATGCCTCGTCATACGGTCTGAGTGCAGTAATGTCACATCGTATTGGATCTCACGATCGACCAATTGCCTTTGCATCCAAGCTACTGACGCCGACGCAACAGAATTACAGTCAGATAGAAAAGGAGGCCTTGGCAATCATTTACGGCGTCACAAAGTTTCATCATTATCTCTATGGCCGAAAATTCTATTTGTTGACAGACCACAAGCCTCTCACGTCGTTGTTCTCACCCACAAAGCCAATTCCGCCACGAACGGCACAAAAGCTTCAGAGATTGTCCTTGATATTGTCTAATTATCAGTAAGAGATTTTGTACCGACCTACCACTAAACATGCCAACGCCGACACACTTTCCCGACTTCCGGTTGGCCAGGATGTGTCGTTTGATTCTTCAGAAGTGGCGTGTTGTCAGATAGACTCCAGAGATGCTTCCGCTGTCGCAGACTTCCCTTTGAACTCTCGTCGGGTTGCACAGGAAACGGCTGCGGTTGCGGATCTAAGTATGGTAGCACGTTTTGTTCGCTCAGGGTGGCCTGCCAGAGCCAAAGACATTGAACGACCTCTGTTTCGCCGTTATTTTGCACAACGTCATGCATTGTCTTTACGTCAGGGTGTTCTGCTCTTACATACCGACAACCACCAAACAAGCGTGATCGTTCCTCGTTCCCTGCAACGCCTCCTGCATCGAGGATAATGGGGTATTGTTAGGACAAAGCAATTGGCCAGACGTCATGGTATGGACGCTCAGATAGAGAACATGACGTCAAAGTGTATAGTTTATGCGGAACATCAGGCGGCTCCTCCGCAACGTTTCTCAGACTGGCCACGCTCCAAGGGACCATGGCGACGTTTACACATTGATTTTGCCGGACCTTTCTGGAATACGCGCTGGTTAATTGTAGTAGACGCTTTCAGCAAGTTTCTTTTCGTGATTGCCATGAACTCAACGACAGCGTCTAGTACAATCAGTGCCTTTACATGAGTGTTTTGCATCGAAGGTTTGCCTGAAACTATCGTCAGTGACAATGGACCTCAGTTTGTTAGTGCGGAATTTCAACAGTTTTCTCGTGTGAATGGCATTCAGCATATAACCACCGCACCTATTCACCCTCAGTCCAATGGTGAAGCAGAACGTTTCGTTCGAACATTCAAGTCTCACATGGAGAAGATGAAAGGTCAGCACTCCAGGCAGCAAGCTCTTCAAATTTTCCTGTCTACGTATCGGGGCATGCCACGTGACGGTCCATCTCCTGCCGAGCTGCTACACGGCCGCCGTCACCGCACTCTCCTTCACCTGCTGCGGTCTCCCACGCACCGAGTCGGTTCGTATGGCGTTTCGCGTTTTCAGGTTTCGACGCCGGTGCTATACAAGGTGTTTGCTGGACGTACAAGATGGTTGCAGGGCACCATGCAGCGCGTGCTCTGTCGCAATATGTATGTTGTACGTTCTTCAACAGAGTCGGAGCTGCGGCGCCTGCGCCTGTGCGCCTGCACAGGCGGCGCGATCCTGTCTTGGGTTTCTTGATTCCAGACCCAGTTCACGGCCAGGGAGCACAGCCACATCGTTCGCCGCCGGGTCCAGCGTCCCCGGACTACGAGATTCCCATGGACGTCGACGCGCCTCCGACGAAGTCGTCGCCGCCGCTGTCGCCGCCTCAGCTGCCAGCGTCACCGAGAGGGACTCCGGGACCGTGCGTGCCCCCGCCGCCTGGGCCACGAACCTCAGAAGATGACCTGCTCCCTCTTGGCGGAGGCGTGCGCCCTTCCCTTCGTTTTGGCGGGTTTCCCGGGGGATCGCAAGGCAGATGCCGGGATGCGGACGGCGTCTCGATCCCAGCCTCTGCTAGGACGCCCGTCCCACCAGTAACGCCCCGGCCCAGGCCCTCCTCCCAGTGCCGTCGCCGTGGCCCTCAGCCCTACGCCACGACGGCGCGGCGGTTTGGGGGGGAGGGGTGTGGTGGCGCACAAGTACAGAACGTGCGCGCCACCTACTTTCGCCGCGCGCCGCCAAGCACGCACTGCGCGGCGTTCTTACGACGTCAGCCACGAGCGCCCTCTGCTACAACTCCGCTCGTGACCACCACTGAACGACATCGTTCACTTGAGACTGAGATAGGAACCAGTTAACACTTCGGAATCAGATAGGCACCAGTGAAGACTTGGCTATCGGACAGGCACTAGGCAGGCCTCTAGCTCAACTTAGTACCAGCATTCTGCAGTACTGATCTATGTAAAAGTTAAGTATTACTAAGTCTCTAAGAAATATATATATCTGGTTCTAATTTACTCTAGTGTTTCTAGTTTCTGCTGTCCCACTGGCTGGTCACCTCCTACCTGCACAAGCGTGCATCCTATATTCCTATGTCGGTCTTTCTAGTCGGCCACCGACACCTACGACGGAAACGAGACACAAAAGCGGCGACGAGGCTGGGACACAAAAATGTGCACGTCTGTGAGTGAATGAATGTGCTTTTCTTTATCCACTGTGTATTTGCAAATTTCCTCCCTTGCTACCTCCATATTCATAAAGGTCAGAAACAATTTTATTAGGTGCAGTAACTTCTTGATTTAATTAACTTTTGTACAAGGTGTGTGCTTCATTGTGTTTCATTTGGTCTCCCCACTTTATTTGCTTGTTCATTTTATTGAATAGATAATGATTTACAGTATGAAACCTCTGCTTTTATAATTTCATGCCCCCATCCCATGTTTAATTATCTGTTCTTTTTTTAACATTAATTTTTTGTTTGTTAAAACATTGGCTGATCCCTTAAGGAGTGAGTAATTAGATAAATTTCCATTACGCAAATACTGTGGCCACTCGCAAAGTAATTTAGGGCAGCAGTGAGCGTTTTCACTTGTATTTGCAGATCTCAACTGCCTGAGATCTTTCATAGAAAATTTAACAAGTTACTTTCAAAATTTCGCCGATTTTTAATCAGTAGAAAATATCTAAGTTTTCATCCACACAATTCGGCTTTTCGTACCCAAAAATAATTGTTTATCGTGATTTTCTGATGAATCTCACATGAATAAATGGTGCTTTTTAAGCCGATATAGCCACGTACGGACCACACGCAATGTGCAAAAACCAATCAATTTGGTCTATTTTTATGGACTCTAGGAAGTATGAACAATTTAAAATTTTTATGTTAAGCTGTAGGATAACTGTAGTATTGCCATTCTTCTACTGTATATACAAACAGTAGACTAGTCCTTGATGTCTCAGAACGTGTCCCGCCAATCTATCCATTTTCTGAATCAGAATATGCCAGAAAGTCCTTTTCTCATCAATTCGGTTAAGCACCTCCTCCTTAGTTACGTAATTTACCCATCAAATTTTCATCATTCGTCTGTAGCACCAAATTTCAAAAGATCCTATCATCTTTTTACATGAACTCCTTATCGTCCTCGTTTCATTCCCATACAATACTACACTCCAGACAAATTGGATGCCAACAAATTACGTTTCTTCAGAATCGCTTTTCTTCCCATAGCCGTTCTGAATTTTATATCTTCTTTACATCGGCCATCAGAAGTTATCTTGCTACCCAAATAACAAAACTCATGTACTACTTTTATTGTCTTTTTACCTAATCTAATTCCTTCAGCATCGCCTGATTTTCTAACGCTACATTCCATTATCCTTGTTTTATTTTGGCTGATGTTCATCTTATACCCTCTTTTGAGGCCACTGTCCATTCCCTTCAATTGCTCTACCAGATCCTTTGCGGTGTCTGAGAGAATTACAATGTCATTGGCCAACCGTAACGTTTTTATTTCTTCTCCCTGAACTTTAATTCCTTCTCCAAATTTCTCCTTGCATTCCTTCACTCCTTGGTCAATGTACAGATTGAACAACATTGGGTAAGGCTACAACCCTGTCTTACTCCCTTCCGAACTTCTGCGTCCCTTTCATGCCCTTCGACTATAATAACAGCAGTCTGGTTTTTGTATAAGTTGAATATAAGTCTTCGCTTACTGTATTTTACCCCTGCTACCTTCAGAATTTGAAAGAGTTAATTCCAGTCAAGAGTATCAAAAGGTGTCTCCAAATCTACAAATGCTAAAAACATAGTTTTGCCTTTCCTTTGCCTATCTTCTAAGATAAGGCGTAATGTGAGTATTGCCCCCCGTGTTCCTACATTTCTCCTAAATCCAAACTGATCTTCCCTGCGTCGAGTTCCACAAGTTTTTACATTCGTCTGTAAATAATTCTTGTTAGTAGTTTACAACAATGACTTATTAAACTGATAGGTATATAATTTTCACATTTTTCTGTACTTGCTTTCTTGAAGTCGGAGAGTATTTCCCCTGTCTCATACATCTTGCATACCAGGTGTAACAATCCATGACTTGCTCTCCTAACAATATCAGTATTTCAGACGGAATATTATTCCCAAGCGATCTCCTCTTTCATTTCTTTTCCCCAGTCTATATTCACCTACATTTCCTTCTCTTCCTTTTCCTACTACCGAGTTGAAGTCCCCCATCAAAAGTTTATGTCACCCTTAATTATCTGAATCATTCCTTTTATCTCCTCACACATTTGTTAGATGTCCTCATCGTCAGCAGAGATAGATGACAGGTAAACTTGTACTACTGTGGTCGGTGTTGGTTTTGTGTCTGGCTGTGCTATGATAATGCGTTCACTACGCTGTTAATAGTAGCTTACCTGCAATCCTATTTTCTTATTCATTATCAGACCTACTCCTGCATAACCATCAACTGATTACGTTTTTTTTTTTCCAGTCTTGAGGGACTTAACTGCGGGGTTATCAGTCCCTAAACTTACAAACTACTTATGAACTAGCTTATACTGTATACTGAACAAACATCCATGCACGAGGGGGGATTCGAACCCCCGACGGGTAGTGGCCTCGCGCATCGTAGCATAGCGCCTCAATGCGCTTGGCCACTCCGCCGCGGCGATTTCGTGTTTTTAACCCTGTACTCAACTGACCAGAAATCCTCTTCATCCTGCCACCGAACTTCACTAATCCCTACCATATCTAACTTTAACCTATCCATTTCTCTTTTCAAATTTTCTAACTTACCTTCGCGAGTAAGGGTTAGTACATTCCACGCTCCGATTCGTAGAATGCCTGTTTTGTTTTTCTTGATGACGACATCGTCCTGAGTAGTTCCCTCCCTGAGATCCGAATGGGGGACTATTTTACCTCCTGAATATTTTACCTAAGAAGACGCCATCATCTTATGTTCATATAGTAGAGCTTCATGTCATCGGGGAAAGTAACGACTGTATTTCCCCCTTGCTTTCAGCCGTTCGCAGTAACTGCATGGCTAAGTCATGTTACAAGGCCAGTTCAATCAGCCAGACTGTTGCCCCTGTAACTACAGAAACGCCTGCTGCCTCTCTTCAGGAACCACACGTTTGTCTGGGCTCTCCACAGATACCCCTCCGCTGTGGTTGCACCTACGGTACGGCTATTTGTATCGTTGAATCACACAAGCCACCCAACCTCGGCAATGTCTGTGGTTCATGGCGGTGCCTGTATTAATATTGTGCAGTATGATTATATACTAACTTAAGAAGCAATGATTGTCACTGTTTTGGTAACAACAACTTAACAGGTTAAAACATCCTACTGAACTAAGTGTTGCTATTAGCTTTTTTTTTCTCTCTTTTAAATAACTGTCAAGTGAATCAGCTAAAACTTGCTCTGCAAGGATTGCAGAAAGCTAACGTTCTGTTGTAAGATTTTCACAGGATGGATAGGTTGCGAGGGACTGGTATTGTCAGAGTTTAATAACACAAAGTGAGTATTTTTTGAGCAAAAACACACTTTTTATAATGGGACAATCTCTATTCACATTCACAAACTAAATTTTGGGTAAATTAATTTGTTCATATCAATAGGCGTCGTTCCATTTCAAAATTTTCTGTTTGCACAAAATAAAATTTCTATTAATATATGTTCATTGAGTGACAATAGGAGCTCCTGGCGACCAACCCATTCTGTGAAAACCACATGTCAATAGCAGTTTCCATTTCTGCGATATTTGCGGTGTAAGTGTACATACATTCTTAGACATCAAGGAATTGTGAATTTAGCGTTGGAGGGAAGTGTATGGGGTAAAAATCGCAGAGGAAGACCAAGAGATGGATACAGTGAGCAGATTCAGACAGATGTAGGTTGCCGTTCTTATATGGAGATGAAGAGGCTTGCTCCGGATAGGGTATTGTGGAGAGCTGCATCAAACCAGTCTCCGGACTGAAGACCACAACAACAACAACAAGTGTACATACTATGCTTGTTTAAATTTTTAATTCTTTTGTGCGTCAAAAACCTGGCGTAAATCGTTCAAGAATTTGAGAGATTTTTTGGTAACAAAATTAAATAACGACTTGCGTAATGAGGCTGTGACATTTCTTTTTTTTTTTTTAAATCAGTGTCAGCGTTGCAAGTGTACCACAATTACAGTGTAATACTGTGACGTAGATGGAACATTTTACCCACGATATTGGAGAAGAATTCGCTCACATTCAAACTGAACCCCTATATGAATGTAACAGTTTCGTCAGTGCCGAAGTGCATTCATACATCGAACTTTATTAACCAAAACTCGTTACACATCCAGTCATCTGTCTGCACGTTTCGCAGGTACTTACCCACACTGGAGGGAAAGCAGCTGAGAGTCTGGCAGACACTGGCTGACTGACGTTGCGAACTGTCTTATACGGCTCGTGCCAACTGACGCAGTTACTGGAAGAGGGGAGGGGAGAATGCCGCTCCTCCCCTCTCCTTCCCCCACACACCTTTTCCCCTCACATGTTGAAGAAACAAAATTAACTGTAAAGGGGTGACCCACCTAGACTTTCCGATAACTGCAAAAAACAAGTTTTCACGCTACCAGCTGTGTGGCTAATGTAGGCAACTTTGTAAAGAAACAGATTGCGTGGTATCACAACACCGCGTGTTTTACTTACTGTTGTCATTTCTTCCTTTACTTTGTGCGATTGTATAGGCCTAAAAGCAAGAAGCGTCTAGGTGCAGCTATGGACTGCTGCATAATAAATCAGTCGCCTCGTCAGTAGTTGCCAAGTTAAATACCCCTTATCATTACGTGACATTTATTTATGTGTGTAATCTTCAGATTTTACTTCAGTCCGGAGACTGATATAACGCAGCTCTCCGCCCTAATCTATCTTCCCCTTAAGAAATGTTCAAATGTTTGTAAAGTCTATGGGACTTAACTACGGGGCTATCAGTCCCAAAACTTACAAACTACTTATGAACTACTTACGAACTAGGACGGCACAAATATCCATGCCCGAGGGGGGATTCGAACCCCCGACCGTAGTGGCCGTGCGGACCGGGACTGGAGCACCTTAGTCCCCTCGGCCACCGCGGCCGGCTCCCCTTAAGAACGGCAAACCACATCCATCTGAATCTTCTTACTATATTCGTCTCTTAGTCTCCCTCTGAAATTTCCCCCCACACACACTTCCCTCCAATACTAAATTTACGATACCTTGATGTCTTGATGTCTAAGAATGTGCCCTACCGATCATTACCTTCTTTTAGCTAAGGTATGCCAAAAATTCCTTTTCTTCCCAATTCTGTTCAGTACCTCTTCATTAGTTACATGATGTACCCACCTAATCATTAGCATTCTTCTGTAGCACCACATTTCAAAAGCCTCTATTCTCTTCCTGTCCGCACTGCTTATCGTCCATGTTACACTCCCGTACAAGGCAACACTCCACACAAATGCCTTCAGAAAAGACTTCCTTACCCTTAAATTAATATTCCATGTTAGCAAATTTCACTTTTTCAAAAACGTTTCCCTTTCCTTTGCCATTCTGCATTTTATATCCTCTGTACTTCGACCATCATATGTCATTTTACTACTGTACCCAAGTAACAAAACAGAACTACCACCTTTATTGTTTCGTTGCCTAACCTAATTCCTTCAGCATTGACTGATTTTCTAAGACAGCATTCCATTACCCTTCTTTTTCTCTTGTTAAGTGCATCTTATATGCTCCTTTCAACACATTGTAAATTCCGTTCAGTTGCTCTTCCAGGTCCTTTGAGGTCTCTGACAGAATTACAATCAGTAAAACGCAATGTTTTTATTTCTTCACCCTGAATTTTAATTTTTTCTTCAAATTTTGCATTGCTTACCTTCACAGCTTGCCCAAAATACAGATATACTGTTGTATAATATAATAAGAATAATTGTAATTGACTCCCCCGCAATCCTCTACTGCCTTAAATTATCCTCTTCTAACACAATTTGTACAGGTTTTGTGCTGCGATCTGGCAACAACGTATGTAGCAAATGTCAATAGCTGGTCAGTCAGTTACATACAGCCGGTGCTGTAACATGGATATTAAAAAAATAAATTCATTTTTATGACTTCCTGCAGTGTTTGCACGTGAAGAACTTAACGTAACTTCAAAACTGTACAAGGCATTTTCCACTGTTTTAGGTTAGATAAGTATTGTAAATAGTGCATTTCCATTTTCTGTAACTTGTGACATACTTTCAGCAAGTGACCAGTGCCGGTCTGAAGATGATTAACCTGGTTCGTCGAAACCGGTCGTCAGGAAATAAAGTACTGTAAAAAAGCGATCTTGGCTACATTTCCGTTTGGGAGTTGTTATTTAAATCACCCTTACCTTGAAGGCACGTCAAAGTGGCATGGGTTACACATCATACAAGTTGTACCGAAACTATAAGGGCAACCGGTCTCTAGCACATCCGTCGCATTAACGCCGCCTATACCAGATTCTAGAACATACAGGGTGTTTAAGAAGTGATGGTCAATAACTCAAACAAGAATATTAGAGGCCAAAAGCAGTTAAAAAGCTCCAGAAAACATAGGTT
Organism: Locusta migratoria; assembly: GCA_026315105.1. Lineage (NCBI taxonomy): Eukaryota > Metazoa > Arthropoda > Insecta > Orthoptera > Acrididae > Locusta > Locusta migratoria. Next base: position 403,118,740 of record CM048748.1, read on the forward strand.
CCCAAATCAAACGTTGTCGAGGTACAGCACATGTTCTGTTGCAGTCTTTGAGTGTCTAGGAACACATGGCATCTCTCAGTGTTAAAGCATGTGTTCGAAATCTACAGCTACAGCTGTATATACATCCATACACGGCAAGCCATCTGACGGTGTGTGGCGGAGGGTACCTTGAGTACCACTATTGGTTCTCCCCCCTATTCCAGTCACGTATTGTTCACGGAAAGAAAGATTGTCTGTGTGGGCTCTAATCTCTCTAATTTAATCCTCATAATCTCTTCGCGAGATATACGTATGAGAGAGCAATATACTGCTAGACTCCTCGAAACTTCGACAAAAGCCAGAACCGAGCAATATAGCGTCTCTCTTGCAGAGTCTTCCACTGGAGTTTATCGATCATCTCCGTAACACTTTCACGATTACTAAATGGTTCTATAACGTAGCGCACTGCTCTCCGTTGGATCTTCTCTGTCAACCCAACCTGGTACGGATCCCGCACCGATGGGCAGTATTCAAGCAGTGGCTAATCAAGTGTACTGTAATCTACTTCCTTTGTTTTCGGACTGCATTTCCTTAGGATTCGTCCAATGAATCTGTCTGGCATCTGATTTGTTGTTGCTGTTGTTGTGGTCTTCAGTCCAGAGACTGGTTTGATGCAGCTCTCCACCCTACTCTATCCTGAGCAAGCCTTTTCATCTCCTCATAAGAACGGCAACCCACATCCACTTGAATCTGCTTACTATACGCGTCTCTTGGTCTCCCTCTGTGATTTTTACCCCACACACTTCCCTCCAACGCTAAATTCACAATTCCTTGATGTCTAAGAATGTGTCCTACCAATCTATCCCTTCTTTCAGTCAAGGTATGCCAGAAATTTCTTTTCTCCCCAATTCGGTTCAGTACCTCCTCATTAGTTACGCGATCCACCCACCTAATCTTCAGCATTCTTCTGTAGCACCACATTTCAAAAGCCTCTATCCTCTTTCTGTCCACACTGCTTATCGTCCATGTTTCACTCCCATACAAGGCAACACTCCATACAAATGCCTTCAGAAAGGACTTCCTTAGGCTTAAATCAATATTCGATGTTAACAAATTTCTCTTTTTCAAAAACGCCTTTCTACCCATTGCCATTCTGCATTTTATATCATCTGTACTGCGACCATCATTTGTTATTTTACTGCCCAAGTAACAAAACTCATCTACCTCCTTTATTGTTTCGTTACCTAATCTAATTCCTTCAGCATCACCCGATTTTCTTACACTGCACTCCATTACCCTAGTTTTACTCTTGTTAATGTTCATCTTATATGCACCTTTCAGCACACTGTCCATTCCGTTCAATTGCTCTTCCACGTCCTTTGCTGTATCTGACAGAATTACTATGTCGTCGGCAAAACGCAATGTTTTCAATTCTTCACCCTGAACTTTAATTCCTTCTCCAAATTTCTCCCTGCTTTCCTTTATAGCTTGCTCAATGTACAAATTGAACAACATTGGGGAAAGGCTACAACCCTGTCTTACTCCCTTTCCAACCACTGCATCCCTTTCATGCCCTTCAACTCTGACAACCGCTGACTGGTTTTTGTACAAGTTGTAAATAACCTTACGATCCCTATATTTTACTCCTGCTTACTTCAGAACTTGAAAGAGTTTATTCCAATCAACATTTTCAAAAGCCTTCTCCAAATCTACAAAAGCTAGAAATGTTGGTTTGCCTTTTCTTAATCTATCTTCTAGGATAAGCCGAAAAGTGAGTATTGCCTCCCGTGTTCCTACATTTCTCCTGAACCCAAACTGATCTTCCCCGAGGTCGGCCTCTACCAGCTTTTCCATCCTTCTGTATATAATTCGTGTTAATATTTTGCAACCATGACTTATCAAACTGATGGTTTTGTAGTTTTCACACCTGTCTGCACCCGCTTTCTTTGGAATGGGGATTATAACATTTTTCTTAAAGTCTGAGGGTACTTCACCTGTCTCATACATCTTACACACAATGTGAAACAATTTTGTCATGGCTGGTTCTCCCAGAGACTTCAGTAGCTCTGACGGGATATCATCTACTCCAGGGGCCTTGTTTCGACTTAGATCTTTCAGCGCTCTGTCAAATTCATCTCTCAGTATAGTATCTCCTATTTCATCATCATCTACATCCTCTCCCCTTCCTACAATAGTGTCTCGAAGTTCATTTCCTTTGTAGAGCCCCTCTATATACTCTTTCCACCTTTCAGCTTTCCCTTCTTTGCTGAGAACTGGTTTTCCATCAGTTTCCTTGATATTCATAGAGCTGTTTTTCTTATCGCCAAATGTTTCTTTTATTTTCCGGTAGGCTGTATCTATTTTTCCCCTATTTATACATTCTTCTACATCCTTGCATTTGCCTTCTAGCCATTCCTGCTTAGCCATTTTGCACTTCCTGTCAATCTCATTTCTTAGTCGTCTGTACTCCATTTTGCCTGTTTCATTTACTGCATTTTTATACTTTCTCCTTTCATCGATTAAATTTAGTATCTCCTGTGATATCCAAGGATTCTTTGTAGGTCTTGCCTTCCTACCTATTTTGTCCTCTGCTGCCTTCACTATTTCATCTCTCAATTTTACCCATTCCTCCTCAACTGTTTTATTTTCCCCTGTTTCTGTCAATTGTTGCCTGAAGCTCCCTCTGAAATTCTTAAGAACTTCAGGTTCCTTCAATTTATCTAGGTCCCATCTCCTTATTTTCCTACCTTTCTGTAGTTTCTTCAGTTTCAGCCTACAGTTCATAACCAACAAGTTATGGTCAGAGTCTATGTCTGCCCCTGGGTATGTCCTACACTTCAAAACCTGGTTCCGAAATCTATGTCTTACCATTATAAAATCTATCTGGTATCTCCCGGTGTCTCCTGGTCTCTTTCACGTATACAACCTTCTTTTGTGATTCTTAAACCAGGTGTTTGTTATAACTAAATTATGTTCCGTGCAAAATTCTACCAGGCGGCTTCCTCTTTCATTCCTTTTGCCCAGACCATATTCACCCACTATCTTCCCTTCCCTTCCTTGTCCTACTACCGAATTCCAGTCTCCCATAACAATTAAGTTTTCCTCTCCCTTAATTGTCTGAATAATTTCCTTTAGCTCCTCATATATTTCTTCGATCTCCTCATCATCGGCAGAGCTAGTTGGCATATAAACCTGTACTACTGTTTTCGGTGTTGGCTTCGTATCTATCTTGACAATGATAATGCGATCGCTGTGCTGGTCATAGTAGTTTAACCGCATTCCTATTTTCTTATTCATTATCAATCCTACTCCTGTGATACCCCCAACTGATTTTGTATTTATAATCCTATACTCACCTGACCAGAAATCCTGTTCATCCTGCCACCGAACTTCACTAATCCCCACTAAATCTAACTTCAACCTATCCATTTCCCTTTTTAAATTTTCTAATTTTCCTACTCGATTAAGGGATCTAACATTCCACGCTCCGACCCGTAGAATGCCAGTATTGTCTTTCCTGATGATCACATCCTCCTGAGTAGTCCCCGCCCGGAGATCCGAATGGGGGACTATTTTACCTCCGGAATATTTTACCCGAGAGGATGCCATCATCATATGTTCATACAGCAGAGCTGCATGTCCTCGGGAAAAATAACGGCTGTAGTTTCCCCTGTAACTACTGAAAAGGCTGCTGCCCCTCTTCAGGAACCACACGTTTGTCTGGCCTCTCCACAGATACCCCTCCGCTGTGGTTGCACCTACGGTACGGCTATCTGTATCGTTGTGGCACGCAAGCCACCCCACCTCGGCAATGTCTGTGGTTCATGGGAGTGGCATCTGATTTACCGACTATTAATTTTATATGGTCGTTCCATTGTAATCACTCCTAATGCTGACTCCTAGATAATTTATGGAATTAACTGCTTCCAGTTGCTGACCTGCTATAGTGTAGCTAAATGATAAAGAATCTTTCTTTCTGTGTATTCGTAGCACATTACACTTGTCTTCTTTGAGATTCAATTCCCATTCCTGCACCATGCGTCAATTCAATGCAGATCCTCCTGCATTTCAATACAATTTTCTATTGTTACAACCTCTCTATGTGCTACTGTATCATCTGCAAAAAGTCTCAGTGAACTTCCGATGTTATCGACAAGGTCATTTATATAAATTGTGAATAGCAACTGACCCACGACACTCCCTGTGGCACACTTGACATCACTCTTACTTCAGAAGACTTCTCTCCATTGAGTTTGACATACTGCATTCTGTTATCTAGGAACTCAATTACTCAATGCACACAATTTGTCTGATAGACCATATGCTCTTACTTTGTTCATTAAGCGACTATGGGGAACTGTAACAAACGTCTTGCGGAAGAAGCACGGCAGCTATCTGAGAACCCGTGTCTATCGCCCTCTGAATCTCGTGGACGAATAGTGCGAGCCAGGTTTCACACGATCGCCTTTTTCGAAACCCATGCTGATTCCTACAGGGTACATTTCTAGTCTCCATAAAAGTCATTATACTCGAACGTAATACATGTTCCAAAATTCTACAACTGACCGACGTTGGAAATATAGGGATAAAGTTCTGCACATATGTTCGACGTCCCTTCTTGAAAACGGGGATGACCTGCGACATTTTCCAATCGTCTCTGAAATGAGTTACGACTCCTCTTAGGCAGTCCCGGGGAAGTCTGTTATTACTGCAAGGCTGCTTCGATCCACAAGCGTAATAGCTCAAGCGAGCTGACCTCGGTTGCGGAGACCAGGCTTCTGACATGACCTCACACACTGAAATCCGTGGGCCTTGGAGGCCAGGGTACCGGCCTTCCTCTACCTATCCCATGGTGACGACAGTTCAGAGTTAGATGCCGGCGCTGGAAAATGAAAAAGTGCTGGAGCGCCGTCATGCATGGCCGGAGCTGCATCAGTGTGATATCGTCGAGGACATCCGGAAGTACAGTCCGAAGAAACCACATGTACTGCTGCCCGGTTGGTCTCTGTGACACGAAATATGGTTGAGTTGTGTGGCCCCGAGCAGTTCTGTCCAGACGTCAAACAAATATGTTGTGATACGATCCCACCCCTTGAGAATCCAACGTAAATACCGCGATATCCAGGGGCGTTTAGAAATTGAATTTTTGCGATAACTCGGCAACGCTCAAATTACGGACCGATGTTTACAGGATTTTTCTTAACTGTTTCTGGCCTGTAATTTCCATGTGCAAGTTTTTGACCACCACTTATGAAGCGCCTTGTATTGTGATCAACTGAAAGATGCTTCTGTTAGAGCACAGAGAAGATAAATATTTGTCTCTTTAAAATACCGATAGAGATGTGCGGCTCAGGCCGCGAGGGAGTGGCCGCGCGGTCTAAGGCGCCTAGCTGCGTAGTGCGCGTCTGCTCCCTGTCTGAGGTTCGTGTCCTCCGTGAGACATAGGTGTGTGTGTGTTTTGTATTGTCGTTAGCATAAGTCAGTTTAAGTAAAGTCTAATGACTGATGACCATTGCAGTTTGGTCCCATAGCTTTAAAAACATTTGAACTCTTGAACAGGCAAAGTCCTTATTTCGCCTTTCGCACCAGAAATTTTGTAATAAGAATATACTCATTTCATACTTAGCCTATCTCCCTTTCATTGCCACTCTTTATGTACTCTCTCTCTCTCTCTCCCTCTCCCTCTCTCTCTCTCTCTCTCTCGCACACACACACACACACACACACACACACACACACACACACATAAACGCGCACGCACGCAAGCACACTGTTCATTAATTGGTAGTGCTGCCAATAAGCTGACTCTGTCACAATTTTTTCATTACTTCAATAACGCGATTTGAACATGTCCATCATAAGATATGTATTAGTTTTGTGACGACAGCCACACACACACACACAGGCACACACACACACACACACACACACACACACACACACTCACACACACATAGAGAGAGAGAGAGAGAGAGAGAGAGAGAGAGGAAGAGAGAAGCTGAAAAGGGGAGATGGATGTAAACTATATGTAAGGGTGAGGATCTGTATTCTCCAAACTGGCTATCTTCAATAGCAAAATTTTGTCCGTTTTCCCCCATCTCCCAAACACACGTGTTAGCTTCCCGGTCAAGGAGTTACGAGGTCCGAGCAGAGCATCCGCAATGATAAAGAGGAGATAATAGTGATTGAAGAAACAGAGAGCAGACTGCGTGAAAGAAAGAGGCAGTAGCTATGTAAGACAAAAATAATGCGATGTAGTCAGTGACATATGAACGCAGACAAAATGTGCAGAAACGAGTCAGTGAGAGGGAGACGTATCTCGACAGGTGCACTAAAAGCCAGATGTTGTTATTAAACCTATACGATGAGACAAAAATGATGTCGTATACTTAATATGTTTTCATGCCAAAGTTTTTGGTGGGGAATACAGGATGAAGTCTGAGCACAGACGTACATTAACTTGACAGTATCATTGGTGCAGTATGCAGTAAAATTGGTGTCACTGAAGCAGTTGTCGCTATATTACTGCCATAAAGGGATAGTAAACAACTAACAAGTTAAAATAGTCTTAAAAAATCGATACGCCAGTTTGTAGTGTTGACGTATATATAATGGGAATGAGAATATTACAAAGTCGTTGGATTGGATGCGGAGGAGATGTGTCGTGGGCAGCTCGTTCGCCAAAATTGACCCCTCTTGATGTTTCTTATGCGGATTCGTAAGAGACATTGTTCTTCAAAAAATGTTCAAATGTTTGTTAAGCTTAAGGGACTTAACTGCGGGGTCATCGGTCCCTAAACTTACAAACTACTTATCAACTAGCTTATCCGAAGGACGGCACAAATATCCATGCCCGAGGAGAAATTCGAACCCCCGACCGTAGTGGCCGTGCAGACCGTGACTGAAGCGCCTCAGTCTCCTCGGCCACCGCGGCCGGCATTGTTCTTCCCAACTACACCTGAATATATGCGAGAGAGAATTGTCAGAGCATGTGCTTCGACATGTGATACGGAATTTTACTCAATTCACGATAAGTAGCTTGCAGCTGTGCATACTGTCCAAATCTAAATATAGATCTTCTTGGCGTTTTTCGTCTAACTAAAGGCTGCTGTAGACCTGAACAGACCAAGCACTGTTACTTCCCTCACTTTCAGACAACGACTTGTACTTTAACCAGTCTCATGGCTGGCGTATTAATGTTTTGCGCTTTTTACCCCACATGGTCTATGCCAAATCAGCACCTTCCGTTTCGTGCACCTCCACACAGGCTATTTATATTTAAGCTCAATTTACAAATTACCTAAACATGACTCTTTACAAATACTTATTTTTATGGCCTTACATCCGGAGACTGATTTGATACAGCTCTCCACCCTACACCATCTTGAACAAGCCTCTTCATCTCCTCATAAGAACGGCAACCCACATCTGTTTCAACCTACTTACTGTAGTCATCTCTTGGTCTCCCTATACGACTTTTACCCCACACACTGCCCTACAATGCTAAATTCGCGATTCCTTGATGTCTGTATTCTACAAATCGATCCCCTATTTTTTAGTCAACGTATGCTGGAAATTCCTTTTCTCCTCAGTTCTTCTCAGTACCTCCTCATTAGTTACGCGATCTATTCAACTAATTTTCAGCATTCTTTTGCAGCGCCACATTTCAAAAGGCTCTATCTTTTTTCCTGTATGAACTATTTATCGTCCAAGTTTTACTCCCATACGAAGCAACATTCCACTCAAATGCCTTCAAAAAGACTTTCTAATATTTCAACCAATATTCGATGTTAACAAATTTATCTTCTTCAGAAACGCTTTTCTTCCCATTGCCATTCTGCATCTGTGCTGCGACCATCGTATATTGATGTAATTCCTTCAGCAGCACCTGATTCTCTTACACTACATTCCGTTACCGTTTTTCTCTGGTTAATGTTCATCTTACAAGCTCCTTTCAAGACACTGTCCACTCTGTTCAACTGCTCTTCCGGGTCCTTTGCTGTCTCTGACAGAATTGCAAGGTCATCAGCAAAACGCAATGTTTTTATTTCTTCATCCCGAGCTCTAATTCATTCTCCTAACATTTCTTTGCTTCCCTTCACAGCTTGCTCAATGTACATATTGAATAACATTGGAGAAAGGCTATATTCCTTACTCCTTTCCCAATCAGTGCGTTTCTTCCTTGCTCTTCAAATCTAATAACTACTGTTTTGGTTTATGTGTAAGTTGCAAATAACCTTCCATTCTCTATATATTACCCTTGTTGATTTAAGAATTTGAAAGAGTGTATTCCAGTCAATTTCAAATATGATCTCTACTCGCAATAAACTTTGAAGAGAGTATCATTCAATTACATATGCAGGTGCAGGCAGGTGTAGCTACAGGCAGAGTGATTCAGAGATTTCGTCAATATATTACTCGCTGTAATATGTGTAACAACAAATTTTTCATTCTTCGTAGAAGAAATATTGCATCTTTTACAAAGAAGGAAAGGTGGGCGGAATATAAGGAGAGGTACAAGGGAAATGACCTAGAAGGCGTTATTGGAGAGGATGTAGATGGAGATGAGGTAGATGACACTATGCTGCGAGAAACATTTGGCAGAGCACTGAAGGGCATAAGTCGAATCAAGGGACCCTGAATTAGATGATATTCGCTCTCAACTGTTGATATCGTTGGGAAAAACAGTTATGAAGAAACTATTCTACCTGGTGTGCAAGATCAATGATACAGGGGAAATACCGCCAAGAGACTAATAATTCCAGTTCTAATGAAAGCAAGTGGTTTTCTTCCTTCTTATTTATTTATTTATTTTGTTGACCGGCATTCAATCCGTAAAATTTACAAGGCAGCAGGGGTAAAATATAGGAAACGACAATATATATATATATATATATATATATATATATATATATATATATATATATATATATTCCTAATACAGAAACAGACAGCGGTTACGGCTATGAAAGAGATCCAATGGTTAAAAAGGGAATGGGATACGTTGTTGGTTTTCTCCAACGAGGAAGCTGTGAAGAAAAGTTATTAGGAAATTGGAAACGGGCTTCACTTTCGGGGATTAGAACCAAAAATTACACGATTTCCGATCGCATTCTAATTCTGGCGGAGACAGTAAATGATCAGAAGAGCAGATGAACGGGATGAACAATGTCTTGAAAGGAAGATGTAGATGAACATTAACGAGGAGAAAATAATGGTAACACAATGTTGTCGAACTACTCGGGAGATTGTGAGGGAATTATGAAATCATACAATAAAGGTGACAGATGTGTATTCTAACTTGGGCAGTATAATAAGTTAAGTTAGTCGCGAGGAGCAACATACGTAGGGCATAATGACAGTGGGAAGAAAATCATTTCTGAAGAAGAGAAATCGCGTATCATTCAGTATTAGTTTAAGTTTCAAATAGGAAAACATTTCGACTGTTTCGAGACGTCGAAATAAATTCAACGACGAAGCTGAAAATTTGTGCTGGATCGGGATTCGAACCCAGATTTCCTGCTTCGGGTCAGCGGTCGCCGTAACCAATTTCCCTTCACCCCCCCTCTCTCTCTCTCTCTCTGTAGGTAGCTCTATTCATTCCGGTCGCTGATCCTGTTTGTTCGATGTGTTCTTGCCTCGGCTTTTTCATTACAGAGAGCGTTCAGTCCTCTGACCGGGCGCGCTGAGCCACGGCGCCCGGCAATTAGGCTAGCGAGGCATGCTTTCCTTTCAACCACATTTTCAAATTACAGCAGGCTACGATGGTAGCGCCCGCTGCCCTTTAGTTCCTCGTGCTCCAAGCCTATACTGGATCAAAACCACCCAGAAGACAAGGCCCCACAACAGGCCGTGCCACGCCACACCGAGAGACCGCGAACGCTAGCTGACTTGCCGGCCGCTGGGGCACAGACCATCGCCTCGTAGCGGCCGGCCAGTCAGCCAGCGTTCGCGGCCTCTCGGTGTGACGTGGCACGGCCTCTAGTGAGGCCTTGAGTTCTAGGTGGTGTCGAGTGGATTTCCGCAAGGGACCGAGCGAATTAATGTGTCCGCATTGAAATTGTCATTGCTGTTGTGGACATATTTACAATTATTGATATGGTGTCCGTTCTTTTCCGACATGCCCGAATAGAACGGATACCATATACATAACTGTAATTAATGCAAGTGTTAGGAAGTCTTTTCTGAAGGCATTTGTCTGGAGTGTAGGCTTCTACAGAAATGAAATGTAGACGATAAATAATTCACACAATGTGATGTTACAGACGAATGCTGAACGTTAAGTCGGTTAGATCGCGTAACTAGTGAAGATTTGGGAAGGAAATAAATTTCGGGAATAACTTTACTAGACGGGGGGGGGGGGGGGATCGACAGCTATGGACATATTCTGGCTGGCCGCGGTGGCCGAGGTGACTGAGGCGCTCCAATCACGGTCAGCACGGCCACTACGGTCGGGGGTTCGAATCCCCCCTCGGGCATGGATATTTGTGCCGTCCTAGTTCGTAAGTAGTTCATAAGTAGTTTGTAAGTTTAGGGACTGATGACCCCGTAGTTAAGTCCCATAAGCTTGACAAACATTTGAACATTTGACATATTCTGAAACGTCAAGGATCTATCAATTTAACGTTGGAGGGAAGTGTGAGAGTAAACAACGCAGAAGGAGACGGAGAGACGAATTCAATAAGCAGGTTGGAAGGAATGTATGGCGCTTTTATACTAAGATAAAGAGGCTTGCACTGGATAGGGAAGTGTGCAGAGATGCATTAAACCAGTATTAGGACTAAAGATCACAACAACACACAGTTAACGAAATGGATGTGAAGAACGTCAAAAGAATTGTGAAGCCACTGCAATACCCTTGGACTGATCATTAAACAAGTGCTAAATTATCCTATTACACGAAAGCGGTTATTTATTTATTCACTTGTTCGGCATTAACAAAGACAAACATCACATATTTTGTTAATTACAAGGTTATTATAGTTCTATCGTGACAACAGTATTTTTTACAGAAGCTCTTACAATCCTACACTAAATTACTGATATTCTCGACCACTCTGTGGCTGGGTCATTGAGTCCGTGAATGTCCCTCAATTCACCATTTTAAAGCCGTACAGTTTACACACGAGTATATGGTCCGTAGATTGTATTTCCACACACACACACACACACACACACACTCACACACACACACACACACACACACACACACTGGGCTATCTGACAGGCCCCCCCTTGTACATCAGTTGTTGTTGGCAGCTTCCAACGCTTGTTCTTGTGCGGTTCAGCGCTGTCCATAGCTTCTGTGGGAGATTGAATCCCTCAATCTGCTTTCTGGCATACCTTGACTAAAAGAAGGGATAGATTGGTAGGACATTCGTAGACATCAAGGAATTGTGAATTTAGCATTAGAGGGAAGTGTGTGGGGTAAAAATCGCAGAGGAAGACCAAGAGATGGATACAGTAAGCAGATTCAGACAGATGTAGGTTGCCGTTCTTATGTGGAGATGAAGAGGCTTGCTCAGGATAGGGTATTGTGGAGAGCTGCATCAAACCAGTCTCCGGACTGAAGACCACAACAGCAAACAACAATCTGCTTGCTGGGGTCGTCCACCAGATTATGGTTCTTCTACACATAGTTCCTTCCAAGCTGAGCCAAAGCCTTGACGTTCTGCGACAATTTTTCATAAAGCTTATTTACAGGTGTTAGGTCTTGAAGAACAGGGAGGTCCGGGTTGTCTGGAATTTTCCTGTATGTTCTTCAGTTGTGATCGTCTAACTTGAGAGGGCTCTATGATTGATAGAACGGGGAGCCATGCACAGGGAGAGGTCCTGAGCGCTCCCAATATTATTCTCATTGCCTCCCTCAGCTAGATGTCCACTTTGGCTACATGTGAACTTCTCATCCAGAATTGTGAACAGTATTCTACTACGCTGTATACAAGATCCAGTGCTAAAGTCCTCAATGTGCTCTCTCCAGATACGTCGTTTCAGCCAGTTCCGAAAGGATAGCACTGCGGCATTTTGGTTTATGTTTCGTATCTTCTAGATGTGGGTTATACGTTAGAGCACGATCTCGTTACACTCCCAAGTACTTAGGCTTATCTTCGTGTCTAATCTATTGGCCATTCATACAAAGCTTTAATTTTCTATATACATCTCTGTTGTTGAGGCGCATTATGATGCTGATTGTTTTGTTGGGATTTGGATGTAGTTGCCATTTTGAGTAATAGGTGTTCAGGATACCCAGATCTGCATTCAGAGTGTTTCAAGGTCGTTTTAGTCTTTACTTTGATATGAAATATGATTTCTTTTTTTGTCTTATCATATACAAATAGATTGAAGAGAACGGGTGCTAATGCTGGACCCTGTGGCAAGCCGTTATTCAGACTCACGCTCCCGCTGCTTGTACCATGTACTGAGACTAATTTTCCTGTTTGCCAGCATGATCTTGAGTAGCGTGTAAGCCTGTTTGCATTTTATAATTAGGAAAGCGGTGAATAGAAGGAATGCTCTTATTCGTGATTTATTGATTAAAGGCGTTGTGTACTTTCTTTCAGACTAGATGAATAATCTGGCCTACATTTACTTATACAAGAGTAAGTAATCAGCTTAATACTACATAACGTTTGGCTGGTGTTTCAGAATAACAGTAATAAGTACTTCGTGCAGAATATAATGACTTTGCAAGGTATTATTAGCGACGAGTTTTTACTGTATTACATGGTTAGATTGCTCCGATATGCAAGTCCAACAAAAAAACTAAAATATTTTCCGAATGTTCCACAAGATTATGTGGTTACCGCCTGGTACGATCTTCCTGTAACTGCCAGTATTGAAGTTGTACGTACAGGTTTCTTGTACTGATGATAAATTTAGTTGTTGACAGCAGTAAAAGGATAGGAATAATAATGCACATGTTAACAGCAGCGATTTAATGGGTGTTTATGAGTACATTAAATACACAGACATAAGCTATTAGTGAGATCTAGCCATAGGATGCCGGCTTGCATTCCGCTGTGGTGGGGCAACATGGTGGTACGTAGCAATTCACCTTCACTAACGAACACCTCTCGTCAGGACCACACGGATTGTTGGCACACGGGTCCTCGCACTGAAACAGACAGACAAATAGACAGTGCACAAAAAAGTGAATTGAAAGTCACGGAATCATTTTTGTGGCCGTGCTATCGTTCTATTAGATCATTATACAAATTTATGAGTTTCTCAATAGGTTCATTGTTCCTCTCAATTTCACTAAAAATTATGCTACGTTAATCACTGTTTTACAAATTTTTCATATTTATGCATAACATATACACAATTTAGTCTTCGTGTTCCCCTACAATTTCTTCTTGCTATTGTTGTTTTAACGCCCCATGCAATACTATAGTAGGTAATCTACCAACCTTTACAGTGTTCTAGGTAAATAATTCTCAATAACCATCCAACTTCTCTTATTATAGGCAACGTTTTTCGACTTCAAAGTTTCTCAATCACCTATATCATCCCCACATACCACTGAAGGAGACAAGCACCACACTTCTTCTAAAGGAATGTAATACAGAATGTATACAAGACAAAGGCCTGTGCTCTTAACAGTCGCCAAACCAACACAAGAATTTAAGCATGATTAATCGTGTATCTTAAATAGGTCTCTAGCGAAGAACAGTTCTGTTTGTAAAATAGCAGAAGTACAAAGCAAAATATGTCGACCTGTTAATTTTGAAACAGTTTTGTAGCTCAGGAGTCAGCAGTATTTCAGTTCATTACCAGTTGAAGAAATATGTAATGGAAATAAGTGAAATAATATTTCGTAACATTAGACAATGCAAGTTCGGACCTGGATTATTTGTAGAATAGTGTCAATTTCTGTTACTGGTTTAAATTATGAAATAGCAACTTGTGTCTCATATTGCTTATCTGCAACCAAATAATCTGTGTTAACATTCTGAGAGTTAACAGGCTACTTCTACTGTGAAACGTAAATTTGGCGCACAGATAAGCAAGAAACTACCACATAATACGACGAGACCTTATGAATACACTACATGAGAATGAGAGTACTTGGCGACCTGCAACAAACTTTAATTTCAAACCTTTATTAAACGTTTTGTCGCTGATGAAAGGAAGAAAGTTTCTCGCTCACTACTTTTCCGCTGTCCATGGAATAAAACTGTGGCATTCAGTATGACGCTACAATTTATAATTGCTACACTAAATTTTGAACTCGCAGGAAATTTTGCAGACGGTATACACGCTTAAAGCTGAATGTACCTTCGAAATTGTATCACAGTGCGTCACGTAGTTCATGAGATATGAGGACGTAAAGAGTAACGTTTATGGAAAACCGCCCCATCAAGCATCACGTTTTAATCTATTACTTATTTACTACTAACCGTATTCGCGACAGATTTTACCGACATACAGCACTTATACAAATAAATATATTCGCACAAAAGTATACAATTGTACAACACATCTGTACGAATAACAAATCTGTAAATGCAGGCCTGTCGTTGTTCGCTTCAATCACTGCACGAATTTTCATGCGGTTTCCACAGGAAATATATGAGAAGATAGGTTGATGATTTAGGCATGATTTCATCAAAATCAGATCAAGCAAAAAAGATACTTCGTAATCTTAAGTGTTTTCGGTAACTGTCTGTTCATCTATTAGAAATACCTAATCTTCTAAACTACTTCACGGATTTGCATGGAGCAACTTTGTTTCATAAAAGTGAGATCACGGAAAAATATTTAGATGTAGGCTATGATTGAAGTATGGACGGCAGAGTACAGCCAACAAGCGACAGAGACGTTGTAGTACACCAAAGAACTAAGAGACGCCGCTGCTGTGAAATTAGTATGGGGTAGAGCACCAAGGAAGCGAACGTTTGTGATAGAATTAAGCAATCTTATCTCTGCGAATACCAACAAACATTGAACATAGTGTTACTGATTTAACTTTGCGTATTAAATAGTTAACGACATTTCTTTGCTTCTTTTAGCATGTCTTATTTTGTATCAAAAACTTTATTAAGATACATCGTTTCGGAGGATGACTTTTACTTACATTTGACATCTTTCGGACAATGACTTTTACTTACATTTGACATCTTGGCTAGGACAACTGAATTTATTGACATAGCGATCCAACAAGGATTTTTACTGACTGAGGTATGGAACCCTAGAAAGCCATGGTACGCACATGCCATTCTATAACAACCGTTGCAAAGCACGGGCATATAAGCTAGTGTTAAATATTGTAGTTGTTGCATTCTACATTCGTTTCCTACGTTCCAGCCTCACCGAGTTCACCGAAATTGTAGTGAAGAAACGTTAACGCTCTTGAGTAGAAAAGCGGCGTCTGTCTGCCAAAGGGCAGGTCTTCTGGTGTTCCCTAGCCATTTCTCTGTTTTTAATAGTAAATGAAAGCATTCAGTAAAATCCTGTAGGTTACGAGATAATTGTAAATAAAGTGTCCTGTTATTGTTTCTAAGCATGTCAGGGATCTTAATAAAGCGAAGAAAGACGAATGTGAAGTTATATTTAAGTTATTACCTATTTTATGACACTACATAGTTCAATAATGTAAAAAGTATGTTAAAATCAATGTAAACGATACTCATAGAATGAAGTCTTTCACGGCAGGTATCGGCAGTACGCCGCTTTACCTCCGAGGATGCCTTCCGCAGACGAGGGCGAAACGTCAGGGGAAAGTTTCATATATGGACCACGGCATCTCGGGCCCGGAAGCTTTAAGTAATAAACGATACTATTCGCATTCATCGAATATCGTATTCAGAAACATAGCTTGCCGGCTACTTGTGTATAACAACAAGCTACGGTAGTGTCGTGACTATAAATGTTAGACTCTGCTATGATCAAGGATTTTATAACCATAAGCATGTTAAGTATTCCGCGTTGCCCACTCTGCCCGGTTTACGGACAGAGATTGGTCGTTATAAATAAACCACCAGTTACCAAAGTCGCGCAGGCCACGGACAGCAGCAGCAGGAAGCAGCACAACTTCGGCAGCACGCTCATCTTGCTGAAACAGGACAGACAGAAAATTAATGTAAATCTCAATGACAGCACCAGTTGCAATTTTTATTTTCAAAACCACGAATGATTTCAGCCCACAAGAGTATGGTCATGTAGTTAATTACATAGCATTCCAATTATTTTTTATACGAAATAGTATCATCTACATCTACATGGGTACTCTGCAAATCACATTTAAGTGCCTGGCAGAGGGCCCATTAACCACTTTCATAACTTCTCCCTACCGTTCCATTTTCTAGTAGCGCCCGGGAAGAAAGAACACCTAAATCGTTCCGTTTTCGATCTGATTTCTCTTATTTTATTGGGAGGGTCAGGTCTCCCTATGTAGGTGGATGCTAGCAAAATATTTTCACATTCAGAAGTAAAAGTCGGTGATTGAAATTTCGCGAACAGATCTCCTCGCAACGAACATCGTCGTTCTTTTGATGTCCACCTCAAATCGTGCAACATTACCGTGACGCTTTCCCCCCTGTAAAGTGATAAAACAAAACGAGCTGCCATTGTTCAGAATCTCACCTGGTGAGGGTCTCACACTGGGCAATAGTACTCTAGGAGAGGACGCACAAGTCTGATGTAGGCAGTCTCTTTGGTGGAGCTGTTGCATCTTCGAAGCGTTCTGCCAATGAAACGTAACCTTTGGTTCGCCTTCCCCACCATATTTTCTGTGTGTTATCTCCAGTCTAAGTTGTTCGTAATTGTAGCTCCTAGGTATTTGGTAGAATTTACGACCTTGAGGTTTGACTGATTTATCGCGTAATTTACGTTCGGCGGTTTTCTTTCAGTGGTCATGTGTATTACTTCACTATTTAGTGTTAATTGTCATTTTTCGCACCATGTAGAAATTTTGTCTAAATCGCTTTGCAATTGCCTTTGATTCTCTGTTGACTTCAATAACCGATAAACGACAGTGTCATCCGCGAAGAGTCTAAGGGAGCTATTCATATTGTCTCCTCAATCGTTTATAAACACAAGGAAGAGTAGGGGACCTATAACGCTTCCCTGGGGAACGCCAGATGTCCCTTCTGTTTTACTCGATGACTTACCGCCAGTTACTACGAACTGTGCCCTTTCTGATACGAAATCGTGAATCCAATCGCAAAATTGGGTCGATATTCCATAAGCACGCAGTTTCATTAGAAGCCACTTGTGAGGTACAGTGTCAAAAGCCTTCCGGAAACCCAGAAATATGGAATCGATTTGATATCCCTTGTCGTTGGCACTTATCACTTCATGTGAATAAAGGGCAAGCTGTGTTTCGCAAGAGCGATACTTTCTGAATCCGTGTTGACTATTGGTTAATAGGTCGTTCTCTTCGAGGTAGTTCATACTGTTCGAACAAAGTATATGTTTCAAAATCATACTGCAAATCTACGTCAATGAGATGGGCCTGTAAGTTTGGGGATCACGCCTATTGCCTTTCTTGAATATTGGAGTGACTTGGGCAGCTTTCCAGTCTTTGGGTACGGATCTTTCGCTGAGAGATCGGTTGTATATGATAGCTAAGTATGGAGGTATTGCATCAGCATACTCTGGGAGGAATCTAGTTGGTATACAATCTGAACAGGAAGGTTTGTTTTTGTTTAGTGACTTAAGTTGTTTTACTACTCCAGGAACATCTACTTCTAAATTTCGCATGCTGGCAGCTGTTCTTCGGTCGAAACTTAATTAAGTTAAAATTTCAGTAAAATTAAGTAATACTGCAAATCCCTAGTTTTCCCACATTTTGCAAGATCCCCGCCTAACCAGGATTACACAGATTACACAGGAAGTTTCACGTTTTACTGGCAGTTGCAAATGTTAAGCCAGCCACTCCTTAAGCTTGACTTGTGAGCTGGCACATACGAATAGTTTTCCCGCACAGTTCTCGCATATCATTGAATTTCAAAAGAAAAAGCAGAATATCTGAAGATATACTAAGTTGTTGCGAATAGGTATTCCCCTCAAAATAAATTCCGGGATTCCAGTTAGGATACTTTTAATGGTGACAACGCTATAACACAGAAATAACATTTACACTTTATGAAATGAAGACTCGGTTAGGAGCGGTGTGCACCACGACTATAGAATGATAACTGTTGTTCTTGTCTTCAGTCCGGAGACTGGTTTGATACAGCTCTCCACCCTACTCTATCCTGGGCAAGCCCCTTCATCTCATAAGAACGGCAACCTACAACCATTTGAATCTGCTTACTGTATTCATCTCCTGGTCTCCCTCTGCGACTTTTACCCCACATCCTTCCCTCCATCACGTCTAAGAATGTGTCCAACTAATCGATTCCTTCTTTTAGTCAAGGCATGCCAAAAATTCCTTTTCTCCCCAATTCTATTCAGTACCTCCTTATTAGTTACGCGATCCACCTACCTAAGCTTCATCATTCTTCTGCAGCACCACACTGCAAAAGCTCTATCCTCTTCATGTCGGCACTGTTTATCGTCCATGTTTCACTCCCATACAAGGCAACGCTCCACACAAATGCCTTCAGAAAGGACTTCCTTACGCTTCAATAAATATTCGATGTTGAGAAATTTCTCTTTTTCAAAAACGCTTTTCTTCCCATTGCCATTCCGCATTTTATATCCTCTGTACTGCCCAAGTAACAAAACTCATCTACCACCTTTAGTGTTTCGTTGCCTAATCGGATCCCTTCAACATCGCCTGATTGTCTCAGACTGCATTCCATTATACTAGTTTTGCACTTGTTAATGTTCATCTTACACACATCTTTTAACACGCTGTCCATTCCGTTCAACTGTTCTTAGACGTCCTTTGCTGTCTCTGTCAGATTTACAATGTCATCGGCAGAACGCAATGTTTTTATTTCTTCACCCTGAACTTTAATTCCTTCTCCAATCTTCTCCTTGCTTTCCTTTATAGCTTGCTCAATGTACAAATTGAATAACATTGGAGAAAGACTACAACCCTGTCTTACTCCCTTCCCAACCTTTGCCTCCCTTTCATTCCCTTCAACTCTGATAACTGCTATATTTTACTCCTGCTGATTTCAGAATTTGAAACACTTTATTCCAATCGACACTGTCAAAGGCTTTCTCCAAATCTACAAAAGCTAGAAATGTAGCTTTCCCTTTCCTTAATCTATCTTCTAACGGAAGCCGTAAAGTGAGGATTGCCGCCCGTGTTCCTACGTCTCTCCTGAATACAAACTGATCTTCCCTGAGGTCGACTTCTACCAGCTTTTCCATCATCCGGAAAATAATATGTGTTAAAATTTTGCAACCATGACGTATTAAACTGATGGTACTGAAATTTTCACATATGTCTGACATGCTTTCTTTGGAATGGGGATCATTACAGTTTTGTTAAGCTTTGAGGATATTTCCCTGTCTCATACATCTTACGCACCAGGTGAAATAGTTTTGTCATGGCTGGCTCTCCCAGAGACTTCAGTAGTTCAGACCGAATGTCGTCCACTCCAACGGCCTTGTTTCGACTTAAGTCTTTCAGTGCTCTGTCAAATTCTTCTCTCAGTAATCTCCTATTTCATCTTCTTCTACTTCCTCTTTCCTTCTTACAATATTGAATCGAAGTTCATTTCCTTTGTAGAGATCCTCTATATACTCTTTCCACCTTTCAGCTTTCCCTTCTCTGCTGAGAACTGGTATTCCAGCTGAGTTCTTGGTATCCATAGAGCGGTTTTTCTTGTTTCCAAATATCTCTCTTATTTTTCTGTAGGCGGTATATATTTTCCCCCTATTTATACACTCTTCTACAGACATATTTGCCTTTCAGCCACTCTTGCTTAGCTATTTTGCACTTCCTATCAATCTCATTTCTTAGTCATGTATACTCCATTTTGCCTGTTTCATTTACTGCATTTTTCTGTTTTCTCATTTCATCAATTTTTTTCCTGTGATTTTTTGTAGCTCTCGCCTTTCTACTTATTTTGTCCCCTGCTATTTCATCTCTCAATGCTACCCATTCTTCTTCTACTGTTTTATTTCCACCACGTTTACGTCAGTTGTTGCCTAAAGCTCCCTCTGATATTCTTTTGAACTTAAAGTTCCTTCAATTTATCCAGGTCCCATCTCCTTATTTTCCTAACATTCTGCAGTTTTTTCAGTTTCAGCCTACAGTTCATGAGCAATAACATATGCTCAGAGTCTGCCTCTGGGTATGATTTACAGTTTAAAACCTGCTTCCGAAACGCCAAAGGACCTGGAGGAGCAATTGAACGGAATGGACAGTGAGCTGAAAGGGGCATATAAGATGAACATTAGAAAGAGCAAAACAAGGGTAATGGAGTGCAGCCGAAGAAAATCAGGTGATGGTGAAGGAATTAGATCAGGTAACGAAACAAAAAAGGAGGAAGATGAGGTTTGTTACTTGGGCAGTAAAATAACAAATGATGGTCGCAGTACAGAGGATATAAAAAGCAAAATGGCAATGGGAAGAAAAGCGTTTTTGAAAAAGAGAAATTTGTTAACAACTAACACTAATTTCAGCATAAGGAAGTCCTTTCTGGAGGCATTTGTGTGGAGTGTTGCTTTGTATGGGTGTGAAACATGGACGATAAACAGCGCGGACAGGAAGAGGATAGAGGCTTTTGAAATGTGGTGTTACAGAAGAATTCTGAAGATTAGGTGGGTGGACCGCGTAACTAATGAGGAAGTACTGAACAGAATTGGGGTGAAAAGGAATTTCTGGCATACCTTTACTAAAAGAAGGGGTCGATTAGTAGGACACATTCTTAGACATCAAAGAATTGTGAAATTAGCGTTGGAGGGAAGTGTGTGGGGTAAAAATCGCAGAGGGAGACCAAGAGATGAATATAGTAAGTAAATTCAAATGGATGTAGGTTCCCGTTCTTGTGAGGAGATGGAGAGGCTTGCTCAGGATAGATTAGGTTGGAGAGCTGCATCAAGCCGGTCTCCGGACTGAGGACCACAACAACAACAACATTATAAAATCGATCTGGTACATTCCGTTGTCTCCTGGTCTCCTCCACGTATACAACCTTCTTTCATGATTCTTGAACCAGGTGTTTGTTATGATTAAATTATGTTCCGTACAAAATTCTACCAGGCGGCTTCCTATTTCATTCCTTTTGCCCAGTCCATATTCACCTACTATTTTCCTTCCCTTTCGTGTCTACTATCGAATTCCAGTCTCCCCTCAGAAATAAGTTTTCCTCTCCCTTAACTGTCTGAATAATTTTCTTTAACTCCTCATACATTTCTTCGACCTCCTCATCATCGGCAAAGCTAGTTGGCACATAAACCTGTACTATTGTGGTCGGTATTTGCTTCGTATCTACCTTGACAATGACAATGCCATCACTGCGCTGCTGAGAGTAGTTTACCCGCATTCCTATTTTCGTAACCATTATTAGACCTACTCCTGTAATATCCCCAAATGATTTTGTATTTATAATCCTGTACTCACCTGATCAGAAATTCTGTTCCTCTTTCCACCTAACTTCACTAATCCTCACTATATCTAATTTCTCTCTTTAAATTTTCTAACTTACACACCCGATTAAGGGATCTAACATTCCACGCTCCGATCCGTAGAATACCACTGATGCGTTTCCTGATGACCACATCCTCCTGAGTTGTCCCCGCCGGGAGATCCGAATGGGGGACTATTTTACCTCAGGAACATTTTACCCGAGATGATGCCATCATCATATATTCATGCAGTAAAGCTGTATGTCCTCGGCAAAAGTAACGGCTGTAGTTTCCCCTTGCTTTCAGCCGTTCGTAGTAATTGAGTGACAAAGCCACATTAGCTGATGTTACAAGGCCAGCTCAGTCAATCATCCAGACTGTTGCCCCTGTAACTACTGAAAAGGCTGCTGCCCTTCTTCAGGAACCACACGTTCGTCTGGCCTCTCCACCGATACCCCTCCGCTGTGGTTGCATCTAAGGTACGCATGCCAACATACCTCGGTAATGTCTGTGGTTCATGGGGATGGAGATGATAGCTATCAAAAGAAATTTCAGTATCGGTCGTAAATTAACGTTTATTTGTTATTGCAAATCGATTTCGACTATGGAACAGTCATCCTCAGTGCAACATGCACAATCGAATCGAAACATTTCAGGTTTTACATATCAAGCCGCAAGGCGTAGCTACAAGATGTTTCACAGTAGTGTTTTCCAGTGCAGAATCACAGTCGTGATTCCAGAAACTGTCAGGGTCCCGTTTCCGCTACGGTTCCAGGAGGAAACTCTTTCCTGTCTTTCTGTTTCAGTTCCAGAAAACTCTCGTTCTCGTTGTGGTTCAGACAGTTTCTGAACTTTGGACTACTCGTTCTTCGCGTATTCTATTTAGCGTCAGTGACCAGTTATTTAGATTATACCAGTATTTTATGATTTTATAACTAACAGAAATGACGTGCTGTATACTATGTATTTTTCAGACAACAAAAAGGCAAATCTGCCTATTTATTGGTAATTTTAATCAACGGCGTAAAACGTAGAGTTACTCGGCCTCATTCAATGTGCAGATCTTTAGTTAGCCTTAGTCGGGCCCGGTGGTCTCGGAGTAAAGTGCTCGACTGGAAACCGAAAGGTCGCGGGTGCGAAACCCATTCGGAGCTCGGATTTTTTCAGTCTGCACTTTAACCCATCCTTCACCTCTCAGCGATGTGAGGAGTCGCCAGAAACGACACGTGGTTCGGATTTCGCTTTAAGCTGTTGGTCCCTTTACCCCGGGTGGCTAACTGGGTTAGACTAGGGACACGCAAGTCGCTAAAGAGGTGTCCAATTGAAAGACTTGCACCAGGTCAATGAGCTACACGAAATTACTAGTATTAATGTAGACTTCAACCATTTCTTTAAACTATAGCGTAAGAAATTTCACTTAAAAGTTAAGACTTTTCTCTTTACTCCCTGAAAGAAATATGAGATTCCGATGGCTGCAGTTTTTCAAGTTTGGTTCTTTCTCTGTGCTACCTGCTTCTTAGGTTCGATGCGTAAAAAAAGAAAAAAAATAATAATCATCAGCAATGCCGGATTTTCAGCTAGTAATATTACAAGGACAGTCGTGGGGAAGGCCGATGGTCGAATTCGATTTATTGGGAGAATTTTGGGAAGCTCTGATTCGTCTGAAAAGGAGCCCGCATATAGAACGCTTGTGCGACCCCATCTTGAGTATTTCTCAAGCGAGAGGGATCCCCAATAGATCGGTTTAGAGGAGGACACACAGGCATTTCAGAGGCGGGCTGCTAGGTTTGTAACTGGCAGATTAGATCAATGCGCGAGTATTGCCGAGATGCTTCGGGAACTTAAATAGGAGTCGCTGGAGGGGAGGCGACATTTTTTTTTTTTTTCGAGAAACACTGCTGAAGAAATTTAGTGGGCCGAAATTTGAAGGGGACTGCAGAATGACGCTACAGCCGCCAACGTACACGTCGCGTAAAGACCACAAGGATAATATCAGAGATCAGGGCTCATACATATGCATACAAGCATTCGTTTAATCCCCCTTACTATATGGGAGTGGAACAGAAAAGCCAGTAATTAGTGGTGGTACTGAGTAACCTCCGGCAGGTACCTTTGGGTGGATTCCGGAGTATGTACGTAGATATAGACGTTGTGCACATATATAACGTGTGTTTGTGTGTACGTATTGCATACAAGTCTACGGTTTTCTTCCAATCTTTATAAAACTTTGTACACGTAAGCTTCAATCTAGGAAGACGATCGCCGTAAGTATAAGGATCACGTACAACACATTATTCTCCAGATGACGGCATAAACAATGAGATGCGCGAAAAACTGCTACATCAAACGACAATGTTGCACATTTTCTCCTCAACCACTGGGCCCATTTCAAATTTGGTACACACATTCCTTACCGTGAGGTAACAATGCTGTCTGGGTAAGAACCACATATATCGTTCAGGACATATGTCATAAACAATAGACGGCCGCGGTGGCCGAGGGGACTGAGGCGCTCCGGTCACGGTCTCCACGGCCACTACGGTCGGGGGTTCGAATCCCCCCTCGGGCATGGATATTTGTGCCGTCCTTAGTCTTAGGTAGCTCATAAGTAGTTTGTAAGCATAGGGACTGATGACCCCATAGTTAAGTCCCATAAATTCTACAAACATTTGAACATCATAAACAATAGGAGTTGCAAGAAACTGCGACATAATGCGAAAAGTAAGGCTATTTATTCACCCATTGTATGACAGTACTTCGCGACTTGCAACCAACTTTAAACATAATTTCGAACCTTTATTAAAATTTCTCTCGCCGACAACCACATAAAAATAATGAAAGGAAAATAGTTTCTCGCTTACTACTTTTCCGCTTGCTCATGGAGCAAAACTACGGCATTCGGTATGACGTTGAAGCTTATAATTTCTACAATACAAATTGTAGTCGCAGGAAATTTTACAGATAGTTTACACACATACAGCTGAATGTAATTCCGAAATTGTATCACAGTTCAAGAGATATCACGACATAAATATTAACGTTCATGTTTTATAAAAAAAAAGGAGTGGACAGAGAGAGAGAGAAAAAAAAGGAGAGAAGAAGTAGTAACTTTAGGCTTTAATAAATAAATAAATACCCGGGCAACGCCGTGTTTTCAGGTAGGTAAAAACCTATTTTGTTCTTCATTAAATCAGGGCAATAAAAGTTGTTCATAAGCGAATTATGCAAATTTATGATTGAAAACGCTAGTTTTATAGCACCCAAAATACCTACTTTTAGGGTACTACCTGATTGACCTAAATTTTAAAAATCGAATATATATAAAAAATTTTATGCCAAAATTTTTCTCGTGGTACGGCCAAGTATTATGCAAATATTTTATAGAAAATTGTAATTTTATAGTACTTAAAGTACCTAATTTCATATTAGAACCTGACCGTGTCTAACTTAAAAAAAAAAAAAAAAAAAAAAAAAAAAAAAAAAAAAAAAAAAAAAAAACCAGACATCAAAAACATTGTTCTTAAATTGCCGCAGTGACTATTATTTCGGCTAAAGATGTTCTAAAAGACCCAACAATTTTCAACAACATTGCATACATAAAATATCATTATGCATTTTAGAGTGTTCATGTCTACATGCAACTGCGATTGATATACGAGGTACAAAAGAAATTCCAGGTTCTGTTGGTATGAAAGTTAGTGAGAGACTAAAGACAGTGCTACAAAATAAATAAATAAATAAAATAACAAATAAAAGACTGATCACTCTTTTCACAGCACAGAACAGAGTGTCCGGTCCCATTGAGCCTAATACCGTCATTTAAATACGCTCTGGAGACATCCATTGACGTAGAAACCTCATTCTCAGCATATAAGACGCTATTAACAGACAAGAGATGCAGTTTCTCAACGGAAAAGCTGGAGAAAGTGTTAGTTATTTACTGTGACTACACGGACATGGACAATAAAATAACTTGGATTTTTATCAATCTATTTATCTTTCTACACAATAAAATTTCAGATTTTGGTCAACTATTTCCTGATTTTTATAACCTATTTTTGTAAGTGATAGAACCTACTTTAGGTACCTAATTTAAGATTTTTAGAACCTAAATGTCCGAGGTCTAGTTATAATCGGTAATGGCTGTAATACTCGACTGACTTCATCATCATTTCACATGGACCTGTATTCCCAATCATGTGGTACATGTACAAAGTTTTATCGCCCAAAATAAATGTATTGTTAATACCCTGGGTCTTCCTTCGTGTAGTATTTTGAATGACCAGCAGTGTAAAAAGATGAATGTGCGTTTGTTTGTAATTCATACAAATGTACAGTCACTCCGATGTTAATGGAATTTTTCTCACTTGACCTTCAAAACAAGAGGTAAAACACTGATTTGATCAGTGAATAGGTAAAAATACCTTACAAAGTTTGCGACATAGTTAGACTGATCAGAGTGACAGTTTTGTAGTATGTGTGTTGTCATGGAGGATGTTTATACCCCGTAGACCACCGTATGACGAATGGCATAAGGTACCTTTCAAAAAATTTCGTAATCGTTTTTTCACACATGTGCGTTGACAGGTATTTGTACATGCACACACACACACACACACACACACACACACACACACACACACACACACACACGTTCGATCACACGTTAAAGCATTCATATGTGAACTCCTAGCAACGTCAAACACTTCACTAAAGCTACTCTAATTAGAGACATGAACAGCACACTGATGATGCGATGCGCTGTTCCGTTAGATGTTGTACATTAAAGCCAATTAAACACGTGGTAGTTGAGTAATGCTGGAAAACCACAGATTTATCGAACACCTTGCAATACAAATCAAGGGGTCTTCATTATCAAATATCTTTAAATAACTACTACATCTTCAACTTACCAACGATATTGTGACACAGTTGTTAACATTAGAGGTGGAACAGAAATGGTTGAGCGACTCAGTGTGATGTTGCTTTTATAGGCTCCCTTATCTGCTATTCCACTCTCTTCGGGAAAGGACAGTTTACGTAAGTGGCGTGAAAGCGTAATGGGATCAGGAAGTGGTGCCACCAAAACGAACAGATTTCTACAGCTTTTCGTGTTCTAGTTCGTCTTCGAGGGCATCAAATATCATCTAGCTATGCTGTGGAAGACGTGGCATGTAAATCAATTACTGTGGGGCAGCTGTCGCTCGTTGCCCATTATCGCTCTGATATAAAAATGAAGCCGTGCATCTAATTTCGATAAGGTAGAATGGGTACTCTTAACTGAATTTGCTACTTTGCTTACCGGGGCCCACAATCAAGGTTCTAGAAGCTGCTGGTGAAGGAACAAAAATTTTTCTGGCATTACTGATGTGGAAAAATTTGTTGAAGGGAAATTCTTATAGTCATATGCCCGTTCGTTGCATTGTTCGTCTTCCTCCGAACAAGTATATCCTATCTATTCTATTTCTTTTAAATTTTATTTATTTATAATTTAATTTAATAGTTTTTGCTGCACTATGGTAAATAAACTGCACGTATTTTGAATTTGGAGTAATTCTGATTCTGTCTCTTTCTTCTTAAGATCCTTTGACCTTCCCTAGGAAAACTTATCCATCACAGCTGATAAACATGTACGTAAAGAGGTGCTTCGGAATGTTCTGACTTCCATATTTTGAAATTCATATGGTCCTACTAATGTTTTATGTGCCAAGTCTCCTCCGGACAGATTGAGTTAATGATATAGAAATGAAGCAAAATTCATTTAGTATAATTTCTTTATAATAAGAATACAACGACATGGAACTTGTTGCGGCAGCAAAACTTCGTACACCATATTTTTCAGAAGATTTCATCGTTTACAGCAAGTCATTTTTAACCTTTTACGGATTTATAAAGCCGCAGGCAAGTTATCTTGTAGTTATAGTGGCGCTAGAAGACTGATTCCACAGTCCTTGGCACAGTCAATTTCTTTCATGACTCCATTGGTCCGACATGACAGAAAATATTGTTTCTACAGTGGTGATGTGTTCGGGAATAGAAGTTTATCAGTTGGAATTAACGGTCAGGATATTCAGTTTTCTTAAGAAATTAAATCTACGTTTCATTCTTACAAGTTAGTCTCCTTTCTGTAAAGCTGTTCAGATACATGCCTTCCTGAAAACAATTTTCGCCTGAAATTTTTAGACTAATTGCAGACAGACATGCAATACTGTTCTCAGTCGTCAACCAATCGGGGTTTTGCGTCATCCGTTAAATACGTGGTAGGTTTTGAAACTTATATGGTTAAATGAAATAAATTAAAATAAGTAATTGTGGTCGGGTTCGAAGACTGAAACTAGCATGTGTGAGTGTGCAAGGTTTGTGTGCAAATGCAACAGTACCTATCTACATTGGTACAGCACTGTGAATGTAAAAACTTATCTGAATGTTTGAACATCGAGTAAGAATAAATGTTATAATTAATCAGCCTGACATCGACCGATAGCAATGAGTATAGCCCTGTTAATGGTCTCAGCTATCCAGATCACGAGTCTGGTTAAACTATGAATGACAAGTCCGGTTGTAACTCAAGTTCCGATTCGTTAATCAGACAGACAAATTATTCAGTAATAAAATTAAATACTGATCATTGTTTAACACAAATTTGATATCCAAAATTAAATGTGATCATGGGTGGAGTGATAGACAATCTCGAACAGTGACTAATGGCAGCTCAATGACGTAATGGTATGACACAATAATACCACTAGATTTGATAATTATGTGTCTGTTAATTAATAAAAAATTAATGTTTAGATTACTACTGTGGCACAGACTGAGCGTTACATCTATTCGTAGAATGACAAACTATAACAGTAGCTGATAGCAATGAAAGGAACTTGTAGCCTACAATCTATCATAGAGTAGAAATGTCTAAGTCGGTAAACTTGTACAATCTATTCTAGTGTGGAAACGTCCAAGTCGATAATTGTGTAATTGACTAATTAATTACAGTACAGATCAAAGTTTATTAGATGCCAAAAGTGACTAAGTATGGATTCAGTTGCGAGCTTAGCAATAATCATTGTGTGTTCCGACACCTTCTGATCTAACTTTATTAACAAACCAATTATTGTTTTGTCAGCAAGTGGTGTAATTAATATCTGTATGAAAAGACGCGTTACACAATAGACATGAAATGCCAGTAGCTACCTGATAAGTAAGATGGTTCCGACTTCTACAACTGAATGTGAATTACGTAACTAAGGTGAACAATAAGCAAGTGATGTAAATAATAGAGCATCTTCCATGACTGGCAAAAATATTGGTAGCTACCTGATAAACTAGTTGCTTGCGATTTGTGTAACTGAAAATGTAAGAGCATAACAAATCGGGATACTAAGTATGTGTGAATTTGGATACTATGTATGTGCGAATTGTTTAACAGAGACTCAACAATTTACTTTCCAACTCAGAATATGAATCACAAATAAATTTAAATTCACTCACCCCTTATCCTAAGACAGCAGCTTCTTGCAGTACATAATGAAATATAAATGTAGTTAAGGCTTATATCTATCCTACTGTTTAAAACTTGAAGTATCATTTGGCAAGAGTAGTAAGGTCCTTTACTTTAAACTAAGGGGAACATAAAGCTATCTTAAAAAATTGCAAGTAGTGATTATTATTATTGTTACCTTATAAACATGACCATTACAAAAAGCACAAAAATCAAAATCAGAATTATTAAGAATCCTAACGGCTTACAACAATTCTCTCGCAGTCTATTGGTCTCAACCAACACCTACCTCTGTCTGTCCACTTCCACACACACACTCATTTTCCCTCCTTCTCGCTACTAGCTACAATGCGCCACTCCCACCGACTCAACAGTTCACCGCTGACCAAAAATCTCTTTGACCAAAGAGAGTGACAGCGATAAAGTGCTGCCACCCTTCAGTTTAAAGAAAATATTTACCTCAGTAATAATATGCTGTGACGTAGAAAGCCACAATCTGTTTCTAAAATAGCATCACCGAGACCTTACCAGGATGTGAAGTGTTTTAAAACCAGGAAGAACGCAAAGTGGTTGACTCGTAACTACCATAAAATTCACTGAAATTATCCTGGTATACCCTAAGAAGATTCAAATGTGTGTTAAGCTTATGGGACTTAACTACGTGGTCATCAGTCCCTAAACTTACAAACTACTTACGAACTAGCTTACACTCAGGGCGGCACAAATATCCATGCCCGAGGGGGGATTCGAACCCCTGGCCGTAGTGGCCGTGCAGACCGTGACTGGAGCGCCTCAGTCCCCTCGGCCACCGCGGCCGGCCCCTAAGAAGAAATGGCATCCTCACTTAGATAATTTGACTACCCTGGAGCAATTATTTACCTCAAAGATTATCTCGATGAGGCAAATCTTAAAGATGCTGCTTTTTAAGACCTGAACTCCTTCAACTGGCCCGCCATCCGTGGAGTGAAGAACACTAAAGAAGAAGAAAAAGCAGTGCTGCGTGTACACCTGATAATGTAAAATTACTTTTAAGTTGGTTCAAAGAGAATAAATTTTACCTAACAATTTCTGGCTTAGAGACATTATATTCAAATTTAAGAATGGCTTCCGTACAGCAGGTTAGAACCAGTAACCGACAGATGGTACAAGTAGTGTGAGAAGCATAACAGGTGCTGCCAGAAGATTTGGTTCCCATGTTTTAATTGATAATTAATAAACTATAAACATTTCCTACGAGTACAATTTGCACTATGAAAATTAAAATACACAATTCTGTGTTTGTTCGACATGTTTGTTTATTACGTGAATCGATTTTCGGATTCTTAGGTCATCATCAGACATTTACTTAAGTTTAGTCACAGAACTTGCGTTGTCAACACATCAGAAAAAAATGTTCAAATATTTGTAAAGCTTATGGGACTTAACTGCGGGGTCTTCAGTCCCTAAACTTACAAACTACTAATGAACTAGTTTATACTAAAGACGGCACGAACATCCCCAAACCAGAAGAGATTTTAGATGTAGAGAAATAAATCATCGTTTTTAATGGAGCAGTTACAATGTAAATACAAATGGAATTTTTAAATTAATAGTGATGCAAAAAAGGAAACACTGAGAAATAGTGAAAAACATAACA
Organism: Locusta migratoria; assembly: GCA_026315105.1. Classification (NCBI taxonomy): domain Eukaryota; kingdom Metazoa; phylum Arthropoda; class Insecta; order Orthoptera; family Acrididae; genus Locusta; species Locusta migratoria. The sequence goes on from CM048748.1 coordinate 403,149,327, forward strand.
ATTTCATGGCAATAATGACTATATTGAATAAAATTAAATTAAACATGAATCTTAAGTTTGAATTGGTTGTTCGAAACACAAGGTGACACAAAACCTAAGAAATATAGAACTTAATAAACTAATTGTAGAACCCAGGAAAAATTCGACGAAGGGAACCCCTCAATGTTAAGCTATGACCCAGTAAAATAAAATGTATCGTAATCAACTGTAAATGAGAACAAAATACTAACGAAAAAGCAGACACCGGACGTCGGCCATGTTTTGCCGCCAGCAGAAGTAAGGAGGGACCTAGGCTGGTCGCGCTGCCGAAGTCAGTTCAGATCCGGTGTTCAGACTGTGAACACGTAATAGTGGCGATCGGGCGTCCATGCTGTTAACACGTAGCACTTCAAACCGGAAATATTGTACGTAGGATTTGGTCGGCCACAGCAGATTAATGTTTTACTTAATAGTTATTAACTTTAATGGAGAGATAAGTAATAATATAGTTCATTGAGTACAGTTTGCTAATTTTCTGCGATTATGATTTATAAATTAGCTGGCAACCATCGCTTAGTAGACAAACAATTCGTAGCTATCCAGCATAATTTCAGCCTCAAGAGCAAGAACCAGAGACCTGCGTGCTGTTTTTAGGTGCCTCACGTGATCAGTAGTGTTGTTACAACCGATAACGGGTTCACGGTGTCCATAGTAATATGGAGGAGGTTCTGTTAAAAGAAATTTAATAAGAGAATAGGTAGGGGTGTTCGCCTGTGGTGAAACTAGCTAGCTCTCACAATCCAATCTGAAACCATTACACGCTGTCCTGGACGCAAAGCGTTGGTGCCTTGTACAGTACAGGCTGCGAACGCTATGTCTTCAATGTTGAGTATCTTCTGCATGGTTAATGTGGCATATGTGGGTTTTGGTCGGCCCTGGAAACGTTCCGACCTCTCACCTCAAACGGAGTAGCAAAAATTCGCTATTGCAAATAAATTTCGATAAAAAAAATTAAATAATTTGGAGAGGTAAAAACACATTGAGTAAACGTAGAATGTGGTTGATTTGAGCATACTGTACATAGCAGTGTATGAAATTCAGAGGAGATGTCGAAATTCCATGTGAAATTGAGAATACAGCCGTATCTCTTTCCGTTCCTCACCTGTTGGTTCATTTCTAGCGGACGAAGTCGCACTGTGTGCCTTCTTCCGTCCGAACGGATTTCGCCACATATATACGATATTTCGTAATCATGTGGAACGTGTCAGTTTAGAAAATATTGTCTATACATGACAATCAAAATTTTATAGACTTTTTATTTACATTTTTATTGTTTTTTATTTTTTAAAATTTTCATCTAAGAATTCATCTTCAGTGTAGAATGAGTTGCCATTCAGAAATTCCTTTAATTTCTTTTTAAATACAAGTTGGCCATCTGTCAGACTTCTAATGCTACTTGGTAAGTGACTGAAGACTTTTGTGGCAGCATAATTTAACCTTTTCTGAGGCAAACTTAGATTTAACCTTGAATAGTGAATATCACCCTTTCTCCTAGTGTTGTAGCTATACACACTGCTATTACTTTTGAATTGTTGATATACATCTCAGTAAATAAGTTTCCTCTGCCTATTTTCATTCACTGCTTTCATATTCGGATTGTTAACAATAAATTCTATAAGTGAATATATATATATATATATATATATATATATATATATATATATATATATATATATATATATATATTATGAAGCTGCAGTGAAGATCCCTAGATAAATGTCTGCAGGATGCTCTTTGCTGTGCTCCAGCAATTATTCTAATTACTCGCTTTTGTGCAACGCATACTCAATGTCGAATTGCCCCAGAATATGATCCCATATGACTGCAGTGATTGAAAATAGGCCTATTAAGCTAATTTACTGAGATGTATATCATCAAATTTTGCAATGACCCTGATAGCATAAGTAGCTGAACTTAAACGTTTCAGCAGATCTTTAATATGTTTCTTCCAATTCAATCCCTCATCAATACAAACACCTAACATTTTTGAATATTCTACGTTAGCTACAGATTTATGTTCGAAGTAAAAATTTATTAATGGTGTCATGCCATTTGCTGTATGAAACAGTATAAACTTGGTTTTATCGAAATTTAATGAGAGTCCATTTGTAGAGAACCACTTAATAACCTTCTGAAAGATGTCATTTACAGTTTCATCAGTTAATTCCTGTTCGTCAGATGTGATAGCTATACTTGTATCATCAGCAGAACGAATTAGCTTAGCATCTTTGTGAACGTAGAATGGCAAGTCATTAATATATATATTAAAAACAGCAAAAGACACAAGACCGAACCTAGTGGGACTCCACTTTTGATAACTCCCCATTTAGAAGAATTAAGTGTTTCATCTATATCATGTGAACTACTTATTTCAACTTTCTGCACACTTCCAGTTAAGTATGATTTGAACCATTCATGCACTGTCCAAGTCATGCCACAATTCTTAAGCTTATCTAGAAGAATTCCATGATTTACACAACCAAAAGCCTTTGGTAGATCACAAAAAATCCCAACTGCTGATGGCTGGTTATTCAAAGCATTTAATATTTCATCAGTTAAGGTATATATAGCTTTTGTGTTGAAAAGCGTTTTTGAAAACCAAACTGACATTTTGTTAGAACTTTATTTTTACTAATATGTGAAGCAACTCGAGAATACATAACATTTTCAAAAATTTTAGATAAAGCTGTCAGAAGTGAGATGGGCTGGTAGTTGTTGACATCGTATGTATCCCCTTTTTTATGCAAAGGTTTAACGATAGCATATTTCAGTCTATCCGGGAAAATACCCTGCTTTAAAGAGCTATTACATGTACAAACCTGTCATTCCATTAAAAAAAAAAAAAAAAAAAAAAAAAAAAAAAAAAAAATAAAAAAAAAAATAAAAAAAAAAATAAAAAAAAATTAAAAAAAAATAAAAATAAAAATAAAAAAAAAACAACTAAAAACTGAGGAGTTTGAATTACGACAGTTAGAATTAGAGAGAACACACAGAAAATATCGTGGGGAAGAGGAACCAAAGTCTACGTAACATTGGCGGAATATGCAAGAGTTCTTGTAAATAAACTGCCTACACTAGACTTGTGCGTCATATTTTGGAGTATTACTGCGTATTATGGGTTCCACACCAGAGGATATAGAAGATATTTAGGAAAGGGTTGCTCGTTTTATTCAAATGTTAGTAAATCTATCGGACTCAACTGCTGGGTTATTAGTCCTTAGCTTACAAACTACTTAAACTAAGTTAAACTAACCCAAGGACAACATAAACACTCAAGCCCGAGGGGGGACTCGAACCACCGACGGCGGACGGCAGGCGCGCACCGCAGCACTGCGCCCCAGTGGCCACGGCTAATCCGCCGCGGCTAGGTCGTTTTGTATTATAGCGATATAGTGAAGAGAGTTTTGCAGAAATGATGCACGAATTGGGGTAAAAATCATTGAAAGGCATTGTTCGTCGCGGTGAGATCTATTTGCGAAATTTCTCTCACCAAACTTTCTTCTCCGAATACGAACATATTTTGTTAGCACCCACCTGCATAAAGAGACATGATCACCATAATAAAATAAGAAAAATCAGATCGAAAACGGAAAGATATAGGTATTCCTTTTCCCTCGCGCTATTACCGAATGGATCGGTAAAGAAATATTATGACAGCGGTTCGATAAACCATCTGTCAGTCACTTAGATGTGATCTACAGAATACATATGTAGATGTAGTTGTATAAAGTAAATTACTTTTTGTCATCGTACGGTCTATATTGCTAAAATTTTCCAGGCTATTATGCCGTCGTCTCGTGGATTTGTTATAAAAACGCAACGTTTGGTCCCCATTTGTAGAGGACATTCTCATGGGGGATCGTGGTAATTATAAACGTTCGATACACGCCATGGCTCCTTACTGACCATCATCCCCCATTATAAATGTCCTCCGCAGATGGGGACGAAACGTTTGGTTATAATAACCTATCCACAAGACCACGACAAAATAGCCCAGAAAATGTTAGCAATATTGACATTTCCAGCTGCGGAAGTTTAATTTTACATCATATCACCTGGTATTTTCTCTCGAAGAATGGCTGAATTTCTTTTTGTCATTTGCCATATAAATGTTTGGAAGCAAATTATGAAACTGTTAGATCTTTACAGATCCACAGAATTTCTCTAATGTAAGGGACATACTCTGCTGTACGATCAAAAAGAAGGGATAGAAATATTCCTGCCGGAGAACAGAAAAGGAAAAAGGAAGACTCTGGCAGAGAAGTGGTGAAGCAGCTGTCTAAATTGTCATTCTTCCTTCCTCTCCAAAAACGTTTGGCGTGCGAACATATTAGGGAATACACAGGCAATGGAAGAGAGAAGACAAATTTCCAGCAGGAGAGAAAAAGAGAATATACAATTATGATAGAAGACAAACATTATCGGTTAAAAATGATAAATGGGTGGATATAGTAACAGTGAGAAAATAGATAGTGGAAAGGAATAAGAGAAAACGTTCAAATGTTTGTAAATCTGTCGGATTTAATTATTTTCGTCATAAGTACCTAGGCTTACAAACTATTTGAAATAACTTATGTTAAGGACAACAAATACACGAATGCTCGAAGGAGAACTCGAACCTCCGACGGCGAGCAGCGGCGCGCTCCGCAGCTAGGCGCCTTAGAATGCTCAGCGGCTCCATTGTGACTGAAAAAACAGAGATGAGTCGAGACTCACCATACGTTTTTTGGTCCCGATATTCCATACCGACCAACTTTAATAACAAAAAGTTACTTAATTTTCCCCCATCCCCTAAATAGGTCATTCCCGTTCAGGAGAAGTCTTGTCGATCAGACACGCAAAACTATAGGCCTATATTTCTGACATCGGTCAGTTGCAGAATTTTAGAACACATTTTATCTTAAATTATTACGTAATTTCTGTAGATTGGAAAACTCTTTTATAGAAATTAACATTGTTTCAGGAAGCAACGATCATGTGAAAGACGACTCTCGCTATTCAGCCACGAGTTCCAGAGGGCAGTAGATACAAGATCCCAGGCAGAAGCCATGTTTCTTGACTTTCGCAAGGCGTTCGATACTGTTCCGAATCGTCGCCTGATGAACTGGAAATCATAGGAAATATCAGACCAACTGTGTGACTGGACGTTTCGAGCTAACAGAACATGTCACTTTCAACGGAGAGAAGTCTTAAGAGGTTAAAGTAAACGTAGGCGTGCCCCAGGGAAGTGTTGTAGGACCGTTGCTTTTCACAATATACGATGGTTGGAACTTAAATAGTGACAACTATTTGTTCACAACCGATAGAAAAGCCGCAGTGGAGTAGCCGAGCGGTCTAAAGCACCTCGCTGCGGACAGCGCTGTTACTCGCCGTGGAGGTTCGAGTCCTCCTTGGGGCATGGGTGTGTGTGTGTTGTCCTCAGGCTAGTTTACCTTAGTTTAAGTAGTTTGTAAGCTACGGCCTGATGACCACGCAGTTTGGTCCGATAGATTTACAAATATTTTATTTGATCGATACCTTCAAAGTAGTGTAGGACCTGTTACCATACCAGCGATGTGGAAGGCGTAGTATACCGTTAGCAGTGCCTACGTCTACATCTACATGGGATACTCTGCAAATCACATTCAAGTCCCTGGAAGACGGTTCAATGAACCGCCTTTATACTATTTATCTCCTATTCCCTTCTCGAATAGCGCGCGGGAAGAAAGAACATCTTAATCTCTCCGTTCGAGCTCTGATTTATCGTATTTCATTCTGATGATCATTTCTACCTATATAAGTGGGAGTCAATAATATATTTTCTTATTCGGAAGAGAATGTTGGCGATTGGAGTTTCGTAAGTAGCCCACGCCGCAGCGATAAGCGCCGTTGTTGTAATGATTTCCATCCCAGATCCTGTATCATTTGCGTATTGCTGTCTCCCCTGTATCCTGACAATACGAAACCAGTTGCCCTTCTTTGGACTCTTTCGATGTCCTCCGTCAAACCCACCTGATAAGGATCCTACTCTGGGCAGCAATACTCCAAAAAAGTTCTGTTGGTGGTGAGGATGGAGCGATCTACTGCCTGCAGAATCTCAGGAACAGTTCTGAAGCGAAAAGCACGAAGTGGTCCCTTCATCTTCGGAATCAAATTAAAGTCACTAGGACTTTAGTCCGGAAAGTGTGGTGGATGGTACACTACTATTTCTGTTCGACCGAACAGAACAGCCACAGCTTGCACTGTATGCGCTCTCGCACTGTCGTGCAAAAATGTGGTTTGCGCAGTAAGTGTTGCCGCTTCTATCGCAAAGCTGGTCGCAGGTAATGCTCCAAAAAGGATCAGTAATACTGTGCATAGACGTCTGTCGTGGAGGAACGTAATGTGTCAGGATAACACCATCATAGTCGTGCACGAGAATGACCATAACTTTCACCATACTGGGCCTCTGGCGCACTTTCGAGATTCGCGGCGTCCCATAATGACGCCTTTTCTTGGATTGGCGTTTCAGTTTTGGCTGGTACTATGTGGCCCATGTCTAATCCAGTGCTACGATACGGCATAATAACGCCTCTCATTCGCGCTCATAGCGCTCCAAGTGCGTCTGAGCAGTGTCGTAACGCATGCATTTCTGCAATTGCGTGATGCAATTTTTCGCATGCCCGGGCGTTCCTTCAGCATGCGAAACACAGTCGTATGCGTTAATCCAATTTCATGGGCTAGCTCACGAATCGTCTGGCTTCCATCACTGTCCACTAACGCGGCAACAGTGTGCACTTCTTCTTCAGAGACGTTAGGACAACCTGCCCGATGTACCGGGTGATCAGAAAGTCAGTATAAATTTTGAAAACTTAATAAATCACTGAATAATGTAGATAGAGAGGTAAAAATTGTCACAAATGCTTGGAATGACATGGGGTTTTATTAAAAAAAAAAAAAAAAAAAAAAAAAAAAAAAAAAAAAAAAAAAAAAAAAAAAAAAAAAAAAAAAAGAAAGAAAAGAAGAGTAGTTCAAAAATGTCCGACAGATGGCGAATCATCTGATCAGAAAAACAATAATTAGCATAACAAATTAAGACAAAGCAAAGATGATGTTCTTTACAGGAATTGCTCAACATGTTCACCATCATTCCTTAACAATAGCTGTAGTCGAGGAATAATGTTGTGAACGGCACTGAATTATGGTGAGTCATTGGCGTCGGATGTTCTCTTGCAGCATCCCTAGAGATGTCAGGCGACCACGATACACTTGCGACTTCAGGTAACATCAAAGCCAAGCATGACGAAAGTGGCGGCTGAGCACACGATCATCACCGAACGACGCGTACAAGAGATCTTCCACGCGTCTAGCCGTCCGCAGTGGCCGAGCGAACTGCGGCGTGGCAGTCATGGTCTGCACGGCCGCTGCGGTCGAGGCTTCGAATCCCCCCTCGGGCATGGATGTTTGTGCTGTCTTTAGTATAAGCTAGTTCACAAGTAGTTTGTAAGTTTAGGAGCTGATGACCCAATAGTTAAGTCCCATAAACTCGACAAGCATTTGATTTTCACGCGTCTAGCAATATGGGGTGGAGCGCCATCATGCATAAAATCGTATGTTCCAGCAGGTGTTTATCAGCCAGGCTGGGGATAACGCGATTCTGTAACATGTCGGCGTACCTCTCACTCGTCACGGTACCAGTTACAAAACCAAAATCACGCGCCATCTGTCGGATATTTTTTTGAACTTTTTTTTTTGTTCTAATAAAACTCCATGTCATTCCAAGCAATTTTTACATCTCTATCTACATTATTCCGTGATTTATTAAGTTTTCAAATTTATACTGACTGTTTGATCACCTTCATTGAAAGCTTATACCCAACTGCCCTGTACGGCAATGCCGATTTCCCGCACGGCTCTCTTGTAAGACTTTGATGACACTGTCGTACTGTACAACCTCTGGCACTTTCAATCTTGATCCAACTCCGTTGTTCCCGTTTCGAAAACTTGGTGACAACGTTACGTGTGACCGCTCCATCACAAGTGACTGTGATTGTACGCAAGCAGGTGACGTGGGTCGGACGAATCCATTTGCTCGGAGGTAAGGTAGGTGTGTCATCAACGTGTGCTATCAGCGACAATAGTATATTCCACTGCATGGTGTGTCAGTAGCAGTGTTGCCACTATTTAAGTTCAAAAAAAAAAATGTTCAAATGTTTGTTAAGCTTATGGGACTTAACTACGGGGTCATCAGTCCCTAAACTTACAAACTACTTATGAACTACCTTATACTAAAGACGGCACAAATATCCATGCCCGAGGGGGGATTCGAACCCCAGACCGTAGTGACCGTGCAGACCGTGACTGAAGCGCCTCAGTCTCCTCGGCCACCGCGGCCGGCTAAGTTCCAATCTTCGTATATAAATGATACTTAATGGAATAGGTAGCGAAATGCAGTACGACCTGCAGGGAATGGCAACTGAACCTCAGCATAAACAAGAGTAAAGTACTGTGTTTACAATGAAAGAAAGATCATTATATAGCAGGACAAACACTTCCATAAAATATCTGGAAGAAGACATAACGATTTGAAATGGAACGACCATGTAAAGTCATTCGTGGATAAGGCAAATGTCAGACTGAGATTCATCGGAAGAATCTTCAGGAAGTGTAGTGCGTCGATAAAGCTAGTGGATTAAAAAAAATCTCGTTCGGCCAGTGCTTGAGTATTCCTCATCAGTGTGGGATCCGTACCAGTTAGGGTTAACGAAAGACACACAGAAGATAGAACGGAGAGCAGCACGCTTCGTTGCGGGCTAATTTAGTAAGAGCGAAAGCGTCACGGAGACGATTAGGGAACTCCAGTGGCAGACGCTGCAAGAGAGGCGTTCAGTACCGCGCTACGGGCTTCTGAGGAAGTTCCGAAATCGTGCGTCTCATGAAGAGTAATCAAAATATTGCATCCTCCTACGTATATCTCGCGAAGCGACCACAAGGGTAAGATCAGAGAGATTAGGGCCCACGCGGAGGGATACAGGCCATCATTTCTCCCGCGAACCACACGCGACTTGAAGTAAGTGACAATGGTATGCAAACTACGGGTTGGGATGGGTTGTTTGGTTGGGTTAGAGGGACAAAACTACTGAGGTTATCAGTCGCCCGGTGGGGAGGGGAAGGAGTGCGGATTGGATAGGAGGGGAGGGGAAAAGGATATGCAGTCCGGGAAGTAAAGAAGGAAGGAAGACTGCATTAGCTCGGGGTCTCGTCCTCTCTCACGAAAGAACGCAAATTACCCTCCGCCACACGCGGTGAGGGCTCTTGCGGAGCAAACAATGAGTGAAAGGTAGTTTTCCTATCTAAAGGACAGTGTTCTAATGCCCCTGCCCCTCCATCTTGCCGAAAAGGGCAGGTTAAAGGTATGTTTTTGTGTTAACATTAAAACTCGTCGTGACATAGTGTTGACGTAAATCGACCACCAGCTGAAAACCCGGCGTCGCTCGGGTATTTATTTATTCAAGTTCTAAGTTAGTCCATCTACCTTCCATTTTCTCTCTCTCTTTCTCTCACTCTCCACCTTCTCTTTCATTCTCTCTCTGTCCATAGACCTATCTCATTCCCCCTCTCTCGCTCTTTGTTCATCTCCTCATCTCCCTTTTCTCTGTTTATCTCCTCCAACTCTTTCTTTTACAATAATTTCCTCGTTTCTCTAACTCCACCTACTCCTCAATCCATTGCCATCTCCGTCCCTGAATAATTATAAAACTCATTTTAGCTTCTTTATGATCAGTGAAGTGTTGTCTAAGTTTATTGCAGCGTACCCTCCGCTTTACATTGTATGGAATTTTAGGTAGACGGGTGATGGTTCCCTCGTTTTGAAACTTAAGGTACCCTTCGACATGCACCGTACGGTGACTTTCTAAAGGTAGCATATGCGTTGATTCAGGGTATAAACTATCTGCGTTCCAAATTTCATTCAAATCCGTCCAGCTGTTTCAGCGTGAAGAGAAACGTATTAATTCATTGTAAGGTACGGTGGCTTACGAAAGTTATCCGATGTATTACTCAGTGGATAAGCTACCCCTGTTTCAAATTTCATTCACATCCGTCCAGCCATTTCAGCGCGAAGGTATAAGCAAAGAATTAAATAACTGTAAATCACCCTCCGCTATGCACCATACGAACCTAATTTTTGTATGCCTATAACCTTCGCGCGAGTGCAAGCAGAGAGTTGACAAAGTTTTATCGCAATCAGATGTATGGTATGGCCGTGCATAATACACGAACAAAAAGACAAACAAAAATCATTATTTTTTATATATTAGATTTATGTATTTATTTTCAAATTCGCATTAAAACCATACGCTGGTAACAACAAAGTCCTTCTGCTGGTGGTTTTCAGCCCCAATGAATCGGTACGCTTGGTATGCATCAAAGCTGACAGCCATTCAAAAATCTCAATGAAGTATACTTTCCACTAAAGCATATTTTTTAAAAAATTTACTTTAAACTGCTTACATAAAGTTCACATGATGTGAACAATTTTTATGTTTTAAATGTTGCTTTGATGATTATCTCCCTGGAAAATGTAACGTAACTTACACAGAGAGCTGCTAGAATTTTCAGAAATTTTATTTCATCCCCAACTTCGCCGAAGTCTGAAAATTAACTGTTTAATTAATTGAAATGATTGTAGGTGATCTGTATATATTAATATTGCACTGATAAACTGAATTCAATCATATTAAAAAAATTTCATCAGGATCGGAATACAACTGTAGAATCTGACGAAGTCCATATGTAAAGTACCCTCCGTCATAATTTTATATGACAATGATCTTCCTGTTGTTTTGAAAATCAAGTGTCCAAAATATCATGAAGAATTTGGGATGAATAAAGTGTCCTTATTCGCATGCCGCATGATGTCACAGGTTTTCAACCATATAATTGTTTATGACATCATATCTCCTGAACTATATGTCGTAAGCAGTTGTTACTCCTACGTCAATATGTGTACCAAATTTGGCTGAAATCGGTAGAGTGGTTTAGAAGCAGACGTCGCATGATGCACCACATTTCCACGTATTTCACTGTTTATTACGTCGTATCTCCTGAACTATTTGTCGTACAGTCATTTAATGGCCATCGCGGAAGTGAACACGTTGACAAAGTTCCACCACAATCGGTTGAACGGTACGGCCGCACATAAAATACGAACACATAAACATTCACTTCAATATATTAGGTATGAATATGTATACATAACTTTGTGGTCGTACCGCTAAATGTAATGAAATACAATATTTCAGCCGCGGTGGAGTAGCCGAGCGGTCTAAAGCGTCTCGCTGCAGAGCGCGCGGTTGCTCGCCGTGGAGGTTCGAGTCCTCCCTGGGGCATGGGTGTGTGTGTTTGTCTTTAGGTTAATTTACCTAGGTTGAAGTAGTTTGTAGGCTACGGACTGATGACCACGCAGTTTGGTCCGATAGATTTACAAACAGTTGAACAGTTGAACAATAATTCAGAAGGTATCCGTTGTGAGTGTTATTGTGTATTTTGTGAACAAACCGAAAGTATGAAGAAACAACCATTACGGAAGTAAAAAAGTGCGGCTTCGCTCCAAAGGATAAGAACGGCTGCCGAAATGTCACGTAGCAAGCAGTGGTTGTTTTGTTAGCGCGACATGCTCTTCACGGTGTTATAAATATTTGTAGTATATTGTGTCGACGCATCGATGCAGCTTTAATTTGTCAGTATATATTATCCTAAGTTAGCGTATGTTAATAATCTTAATATAGCCTTTCCTTGAACTAATGCTTTGCTGGTTTTGTGGTTAAAATCGTGGCGTTTTGATAAGCGCCTCGCTGCGCAGCGCGCGGTTGCTCGCCGTCGGAGGTTCAAGTCCACCCTGGGACTGGTATGTGTGTGTGTGTGTGAGAGAGAGAGAGAGAGAGAGAGAGAGAGAGAGAGAGAGAGAGAGAGAGAGAGAGAGAAAGAGAGAGAGAGAGTCCTTAGATTACTTTACCTTAGTTTAAGTAGCTTGGAAGCTACGGAATGATGACCACGCAGTTTGGTCCGATAGATTTAAAAACATTTGATTTGTACAAGCAAATTTAAAACTCTAAATTTCTCTTATGGGTAATGTCCCTGATCCATGTATATTCACAGGAATAAACACTTGTTCGTTTGAGACATGTTTATAGACTTTTTTTTATCGTTTGATTTTAAAAGTTGAGGTTAGCTATTTAGATGCTTGTCGGAAGTACTTTGCTGTTTTCTACGAATATTTGATATTTAAAAGATGCTGGCTCACGCTGAAAAAGAAATATAAATCGCTAAACGGGCGACAGAACTTGTTAACGTCTGCGTAACGTCGCGATGACGAAACACTTGCTTGAACCGTTGCCGGCGCTTGAACTTCAGAAGGAAGTAGAGGTTCGTTCCAGCAGCTGCCAGACGTCTACTTTCAATCGCTAAGAAACCGGTGTTACTGCGCATGCGCAGCTAATATGACGTAAAAACTCTTGTTTGATACTTGCATTGCTGGAACGCTTTTTGCCCTGTTTCTGGCCGCAGGCGAAAGTGAGCTTAAAGGAATAATTAAAATACTTTCCTTCCTAATAACGAAGAAGTGTAAACGAGAAATAACTGATCACAAGTTGGATTGCAATGACATCGAAATAATCGAAAAACACGTTACAAACACACACGTATCACGTGATATCTACTCCCCCCCCCCCCCCCTAATTCAGACCTTTCTGCGCATGCGCAAGTCGGCAGCTTGACCGCGCCAGAAATATTTTTCCGGGTAGCGTCTGGCTGCTTGCGGAAGAGCAAACATCCAGGGTTCGTTCAAGGAGCTGCAGGACTGCAGCTTCCTGCAACTTCCTGCGGCAGCAAAGCAGGCACTACCGCGCATGCGCGGTACCGATGACGTCAGTCAGGCTGCTGGAGAAACTTTTCCCTGCAGCTCATGCAGCCAGAAAGCTGCAGGACGCTGCAGCCCGGGAGCTTCCTTGAACAGCCGGTAGGCTGCAGGAAGCTGCAGGATTGCTCTTTGAACACGAATTTCTGTACTGCGTATGCGCGGTTGCAGCCCTGCAGCTCTTTGACCGAACCCCCACACTCCAAGTATCCAGAAGCAGCAGAAGGCGCTGCTGGAACATAATTTCAGCGTTGCGCATGCGCGTCTAGTAGTCTGGCAGCTGCTGGAACGAACCTTAGGGTTCCCGCGGTTAAAAGGATGCTTGACTGCCGCTAGGGTGCGCGAGAGGGAACGGGCGTGAACACATTTAGCATCGGTGGCCCATTTGCTCGAGCACTCGAGTAGTGTCTACCTCGTCAGCGGAGCCGTTTGGTCGCGTTCGTTTCGTCCCGCGTGGGAACCGCAATAGCAGCGGTAAACTCTACGGGGAGCCCAGTACCTGCATCTCGACGATAGGAGCTTCATGGGCAGGTGCCGTATTGTCTTATATGTTCGACGCCGCGTTCTATGGTAAGTACAAAAAATTTCCTACGTAATGAGGCTGCTGTAAGTGAAAAGTGTGTGTGTGTGTGTGTGTGTGTGTGTGTGTGTGTGTGTGGGGGGGGGGGGGGGGGGCAAAGCTTGGGTATCATTAGTCCGTGAGAGAATTCTCTAATGAAATAGAGAATATAAGCTGAACTCCGGTTGCCTGGCTTCTGAATATATTTATAAGAATTAAAAGTGAATTGCAAAAGTAAAATGCTGTGGATTGATTTGTTCCGTAACTGACTGAAGTTCTAACTTCTTAGTTGCACTGTGTAATCAAATATCATGGAACACTGTACGTGACATGTCAAGCACAATGTCTGGGAATTGCGAGTAGTTATACTTCGCACAATACATGTATTTAGGCTTACGGATTTTGACATGGTTTTATAGAATGTGGTAGTTAGTGGTTGTGTAAGGGGGGACGGAGGATCACGTAAACGTTCGTGGTGTTCTGTCGCATTTCTGAGATGCTTCACACTTGTTCGTCAGATCATATTACCAATTTTGGTTGGCAGGAAAGTTTCCTGCCTATGCTAGCTGGAAAGAAAAGAAAAAGAAAAGAAAGAAAAAAATCCTTACCTCGATGTATCGTTTCCGTAACTATGAAAGCAACAACCGTGGATAGAAAGATATTACTGGTAATTTTCGGCATAACTCTAGACTGGGATACCACCCGTCTGCTTTGACCCATGACGTCAAGATGTCGGAGAACCAGTATGCGGGATACTTCTGTATTGTAGATACAAATAATCTGTAGTTATTATAGATAACAGAATGTACCATCGATCAGAGGTCAGCCCAAAAATTCGAGCCTGCGGCGCCCACATACGTTAAGTCCCTCGGTTAACCTACACCTAACCATTAGAGAGAAGCTACAGTTAACTTAAAAAAAAGTTTTGTTTGTAAACAAACTATCGTCTTTAACTCAACCACCGCATAATCACTCACGCCTTCTACAAACATGCTCGCACGTCAAAACCACCGCGCTGCGCTGTCACGGGTCAAAGCTGCCGGGCGGTATCCCCGTCTACAGGTGAGCCTAATTTTCAAGTGAGACTCAGCCACCTTGCGGGATGTCATCGAAGTCTGCCGCTATTCGACGGGCGATGTAGGCTGCATGTTCCCCAAAGTATGATTCCTATTTTTTAGTACTTGCACGTTGAGTGGGTTACTCATTATTTATTCTTAAGAGGTACTTCAAATTTTGTATGACTTTTCAGTACGACGTATAAACACGTTCGATTGAAGACCGCGATACCAACCGTCGGCTTTAAGTGATGTAAGCTTCTGACGTCTTCGTTGCGCGGTAATTGAGTTTACGAGTGTGTAGGCGTGTGGCGGCGTCCTCGTGTGATGAACGTTGTTAGGCAGTCGTTTTTAGTTGTAATGTGCGTATGTTGTGACAGCCGTAGTATTCGTGTTCTACCTGTTCTGCCGTATGCATTATATGCGTTTTAGTGGTTTTAAATTTGACTTTCATTGCTTAATTTGGTTTTGAGGGTGGGCTTACAAGGGCCTCAGGAGCCGTTAAGGCGCCCCGGAAGTTGTTGATACTAGTCATTTATTTTTGTGTTTCTGCCGTTGTTGCAGCGGTTTTTCCCAAGACGCCCCCCGCGAAGAGCCGGAAATTGTCCAGATTTCCTGCTTGTGACGAGGCGGGGTCGATCTGATGGTCCTGTAGATACTCTTGGGCTAGTTGGGAGAGCCGTTGCCATTGCTGTCATTTTATCGTTTTACGTTAATTTTCGCGCGTTTTTCTATGTGCGCTTGTAGGCGATTCTCGTGATTATTTCGGTCGCTATATTGGCTAAGTGTCATTGCCATGTTGTCAAAGCTCATGGGTGGTGTCCCGGTCTTCAATTATGGAAAAACACGCGCTGGAATTTACAAAGTTTTTAAACATCATTGCAAAATTTAAAATATTTTAGAACAAAAAATTCATGTGGAACTTGAAATATTTCTTAACTTTTTAGAAAAATCCCAACAGCCTAATTCATATAAAATTTAAATTCCTTTGTCACATTTGAGATGGAAATACTGATCGTCAAACCAAACAGTAGTCTTTCGCTCCTAAACGCCTTGCTTCATTCTTCAAAGGTTGGTCTCGTTAGCAAATTTTTGGTCATTCTTTCCTCTGTTTTTCATTTGTTACAGCCGCCTTCTTTAAAATATAGTTCTATGGTATTTATACTGATATGTACATATGGCGCAAAGTATTCCGTTGCAATGGAATACGTTACAGAATAAATACATTGTTTATTACCTTTTACAACAGTACTAGCATGTTAACACCAGTAGTTCTGTTACAATGTTGTTACTTCAGCCTTACAGTTTCAGGAACACGACAGTGCCTATGCATTCTAAGAATGTATTACAACCGCTTTCTTATTGCCACATACATTACATCTTTATGGCAACTAGAAGGTTGGAAGTACTGGTATGTTTTGCTGCTTTCTGCGGAGTCTCAGCATTGTTCTAAGAGTTCCTACTAATGTTGTTTCTCCAACAAAAGTAACCTATGGTTGCACAGTGTTTTATACCTGGGGCCTCAGATGCGACAGCTTAGCGCACTAGCCACTACACTAAGACGTAGCCCAATAAACTTGGGTATACTCGTAATATACTGTAATCCTAGTGACCACGCCAGAACGCGGTGTTATGTTCGTAAATGCCGCGTGAGAATTCACTATTCTTTAGGGGCTCATGTCTCGGGTTCCTTTAATCAGAGGTCCAAAGTGTTCTGTATAGCTTATCGCCTAGTGGTCATTTGTATACATATTAGACTACCAATAGTTGTAGCTGACATACAGTAAAGCTTCAAAATTATACACTACCCTGAACCCCAATCAAATCGGTTTCCACAATACGTATGGTATATGGTGGGCTTTAAAAAGGCTTACAAAACCATTTATGGGCGCTTCCCGAGAATATCCAGAAAAACATTATTTTGTTACGAAAATTACGAATTATGGGGATGCTCACTTTCTATTCATTGCAAATCGTCGAAATTTTTTACCGTAAGTTCTTATAATTCTCGAAATTTTAAACTTTTCAGTTATCTTGAGTTTTCGAGATCCCAACGGTTGAAATTTGGTTTGGGAAAAAATGAAAACACTGATTGTAGCCGTTTTTGCAATCGCAAATATCTAACCATAGAAAGTGTTCATATATTTACATCCTGTAGACATTTATCTACAGACGGCATCGTTACGTTTCAGAAATAAAGACCGTTATGTTTCGCTGGCAACAGTGCGTATGTGCTGAAATACGGCGTTCATCCTGCTATGAAACTTACCATGCGATTTGAAAAAATCTACTCCGCGAAAAAATTGAATTGTTATGGAAATCGTCGTTAGATGTGATGATTTTTTGTTATTCGTCAATGTTGTTAACTCACCGCAAAGACGTGACGACGAGCTGAGGCACGCACGTACACACACTTCAGTTACCATGTATCTTTCTGGTATAATTTAATAAAATTAACTGACACAGAATTATTACAAGTAAAATGACCGCAATAAAAACCGAAATCATTTAATAAAACTAAAATTCCTGGTTGCTGACTTCAGTATTGCCCTGTCACTGGTACTTCAGCTAATCAAACTTTAAAAATCTACTAGATATTAGCCAGAATGAGGGAGATGTTTGCATTATTGCATAAGTACATGCACAATGTTTATTAATTTTCATAGATTTTTCAGATAAATGAGTATTCATATTTCATATCAAGGTAATATTTGTAGATCAGGTGAATTTGAATAACGTTCCAGTCCTTATAAAAAATATTTAGGTGCGCACACTTCTTATTGAAAGTCGAAAGCATTAAGGATCTAGATCCCTCTCTCGGTAGCGGTGGAATTGATAGACATATACACAGGATACTCTGTAAATCACATTTAACTGCCTGACAGAGGGTTCATCGGACCACTTTTATACTAGTTATCTCCCATTCCATTCTCGAATAGCGCGCGGGAAGAAAGAACATCTGTATCTCTCTGTTCGAGCTCTGATTTCACGTATTTATTCAGATGATCTTTTCTACTTATGTAAGTGGGAGGCAACAATATATTTTCGCATTCGGAGGAGAATGTTGACGATTGTAGTTTCGTAAGTAGCCCACGTCGCAGCGATAAAAGTTTTTGTTCTAATGATTCCCATCCCAGATCCTGTATCACTTCCGTGACGCTGTCTCCCCTGTATCACGACAATACAAAACAAGCTGCCCTTCTTTCGACTCTTTCGATGTCCTCCGACAAACCCACCTGATAAGTATCGCACACTGGGCAGCAAGACCAGATAAAACAGGAGGAATCTCACTGTATTATTGATGCTGTCCTTTTTCTAGCTAAGCAAGGAAGTCCTTTTAGAGGAACAAAAGAAGATAGTGATTTTGATGATCCACATAGTGGAAAATTTCTAAATACAATTGATCTCATATACTTTACTGTGCCCCTTCGTCTGCGTATTGAACGCCACAAGAAAGGTCAGATTAGCTATTTTTACAAAAATATACAAGATGAGTTCCATGACTTGATTGCTGACAAAATAATAAAAAAAATATAAAGATATTTTAGCTGCTAAATACGTTTCACTGATGTTTGACTGCACTCCAGATATCAGGCACAATGCGCACCATGACACAAGTAACTCGATATGTCAAGTCGAATGACTCAGATGGTGGAAAGTTTTACTGGCTTTTTTACAGTTACAGAAAAAAACAGAAGGCCTTAGTCAAGAGATACTGCAAAAATTGGAATAAGATGGGTTGAACATTAAGTACTGCAGGGGGCAGTATCATGGCAATGGGGCAAACAGGGCTGGAAAGTACAAAGGTGTCAAGTCAATAATACTTCAGAAGAACGAACTGGCCTATTTCGTACCATGTGCTGCTCACTCTTTAAATTTAGTAGGAGCAAATTCAGCAGACATTCAGCAAGACTAGGTGATCTGCAAGAGTATATGCGGTTGAAGCTGTTTACAAGCATTTTCATAAAGTTTTAAAAGCCCTGGAAGAAACTGAAACTTATAAATTGTCAACGCCAGAAACAAAATCAGAGATCTATTTTAAAAAATACGAGAAAACTAAAATTCATTATTTTAACTTGTTTCTGGTATTCAATATTTAAAATAAATTGCTCTTGTTAATCAATTTCTGCGAAGTTAATACTTTGTTGTAATCTTGTAATATTTTTTTACGTATTAAAATTGTTCTGTTTTCCTTTTATCTTAATTCAGTCAATAAAATAAGTTCATGTGAGATTGACATTTATTTAGAAATATGTAACTCAATTAGCGTCAAAGTCGATTCTTACAGTGGGTGGGAGGGTGAAAGAAGGGGCGGTAAATTTAAGCTTGTCCCCCTTGGCAAATGTCCTAGATCCGGCCCTGGTCCCTACTACAGGTCACGCACTTTTTGAAGGCCCCTCTGTGATGGGCGGAAGTCGGCAGAGTTCGTGTCTATGGAATGTTTGCTTTCTACCAACCTTACCTCGTAACAGCATTGTACACCGTAGGCATCGTCAATGTATTGTTGATTTGTGCTTAGTATTCTCTTCTAATTTGCTAAAATAAGTTGACGTACCCCGACGACTTCTTTTAGAAAAAATAATGCTGTCCTTGAAAGTGGTGTGAGGAATGTTATTTCCGATTGTTATTCATTTACAATAAAAATAGGCAGGAGGCACAGCTACACCCGCATAAGTCCCTTAAAAATATTTCGTAGATATACGTTCCAGTTTTGTTACTCAAACATTCAAGTTATAATTTTTTTCCATCTGTGACGGTTTACCCTCGTACATGTTTTTCAAACTTGTAATCTATACGCTGTAAGATGGCGGCACAGGAAGAAAGAGGCTGGGCTTGTTCGAACAGCCAGTGCGCTACGAGCTGAATGCTAGCTGTAATTCCCAACATTCTCCGCTCAGGGCCCACCTTTCAGTGCGTGATCTTTACAATACTGTTAATTCCAACCGGAACTTCCAGTTGTTACATTGAGTTAATGTACAGCATTGTTTATTCAGATATTGCAACGTGTTTTCAAAAGTAGTTTGCAGAGGTAAAAAGCATGTTGCGTGGATTTTACCGTACACTGCGTATGAGATATAAAGTTTAAAGTTGAGAGCAAAATATCTTTCGTGGTTCTTGAGATCGGTCGGCTCACGATAAACGCGATAGCTATAGGTTCGAAAAGGACGCATGCGAAAATGTCATTTGTGGTATCGTATCTTGCAATTTTAAATTATTCGAATGTTACGCACACGTTGTTCAGATGTTATATAAATTCTGCTTTTTCGGAAATCTGTTCTCGTTATCAAGGTAAGCTAGGAAAAAATATTAGTCTCTGGTATTAAAAGAATCATGTGGATTGGCAAACTAGCTATTTATGGCAAATGGTGAAACTTTTACGATGTGCCCTACAATGGTACCAGGAGGCCTTGAAATTTTTCCATAATAGTATCCGTTAACGAGTTCTATGAATTCAAAGTTAGCGAACGTATGCACGTAAAAATTGCACATAATGTCCGGTTTGACATGTAAATATTTTAACGAACGTACAGCAATGTCACGAACCTGTTTATACTCGCCGTTAACTCAGCGATAACGCGTCATAAATCATCGTAATTTTTTGTGTGGAAAATTTTTCAAGTTGTCTCATTCACAGATCGCCGTACAGTGCGTTAGTGACAAATATGACAGTACACGGTTATAACCTTCTCATATTGACTTACATCTGTGAGTAAACATTCTGCAGTTAAGACATAGACGTTAAATGTCACTGCATTGGAAAATGTACATTTTGGTATGCCCATATCGCCTTGTAAATTGTTAGATAAAAACGGTTAAATGTCTCCGTTATTTTTCTTAGCAAAGGTAGAAGTTGCTATCTCTCCTGATTCCACGAGTATTGGAAAAATATTCTATTCGCATATTGCGGCCACCACGGCTGAAAAATTAATCGCAGATACCGTGTAATATCTTTAAAGTAGCTGAATGTTGTTGCCCCCATTTCCGTTCGGCAATCGCAGAAGAAACATTTCTGGAAGTTTTTAAGGTAATCCTTACCACTGTTTGATGCATTCAATTTTTAATTTCATGTATCTTCATAGCTGAAATTACATCAGAACCCAGGGGGACAAAAACAAGGTAGGTTCTCTAAACCACTTCAACCCAGAACTTCATTAGAAGAAATAAACTTCATTTAGGAACGCCATTTTCTCCTTTTAAAGATTCTTTATACTTCAAGGAAAAACCCGTGAAAAGATGCTTGGGCACCAAAAGTGTTTATTACGAGACATTTCCTGCACTGCAAAACTTACCGGGTTTAATAAAATTCTCCGCAAATTTTTTGCCCAACCTAATTTTGCTCGTTGAAGACTTAATTTCCGTCATTCGAACAGCTACTGTGCTCCGTTAATTATACTTTACTTTGCAAGGGGAAGAAAATTCCTAGACTTCAAATGTTTCTGATTTTAGCTTAAGCATAGCTGCGTCTCAAATTGATAAGACATCGCACTGAAACTGAGAGCTCAATATCATAGCATTATCGAGGTGGTTTCATATCCGTCGGATGAATAATCTTGGCTGGGCCAACTCTAATGAGAAATATGTTCTCTGAAAAATATAATTTAGATCATGCAATTTAAAGGAATATTCTGTGATAAATTTTACTTGGACATCGAACAGTCTTTAGATAAGCTACTGAATTTCATACCCTGTGTGTAAAAGTATCGAGGCATAGACAAAACATTCTCCACTGATATACACAATGTTTTATATAAGCAGCACGCCTCGTTCCAAGGAAAAGGAAACCAGCTGGAAAAGGTTATCGGAGCATAAAAGGCAAAAATGTTGTTTGAAATGACAGAAAAGTGAGGAACTAGCTGTCTCCTCATTTCGCCTTCCTAGACAAAATTTTGGCATGTGTACATATTCGCGCTCTTTGTACAGAAATAGATCCGCAAAGTGGCAGTGGATGAGTTAGAGTAGGATAGAAACAGATACGACAGTCAGTGGGAGAGGCAGGGATTTCATAGAGATAAGTTCTTTCGTTTATTGTGGGTCTGTAAATAGGTTTACGGTGTCACAGGTGCTCTGCGTGTTGACTACTATGAGGTGTTTGTTCGGTATCGGTAACGAGAATTGACCAAAGGTAAATTTTATTTGCCAATACCGACCATAAAATTGTTAAATTCCGAAAACCTGGTATCGATAACTAGTTATACGTTTCTTTGCATTAGTTAAAATCCTATTTTGTAAAAATTTTATTTACACTATTAACTTGAACATTTCGGAATTTTCAGTAGGCTAGTATGGCCTCGCCTAAAACTCCCGCTTTCTCAGATTCCATGAATATTATCTTTAATTTGACTTATTGTAGAATATTCCCATCTTTTGATGCGCCTTCACGTGGTACAGTCTTTGGATTAGGTAAAAAACATTGAATTGGAATTGTACTTTCTGTTCGGTTTATTCTGTAGCATTTAGTGTTAAACGGTTTTGTTTCGGAATAGTGAAGTTATATTACATACTGTGTACCCTGTAAACATAATTCTGCGTCATAGGTCAAAGCTGCGGAATCTTTCTTCGGTATTATCATTAAACGCAAGGCAATTCATCGTTAGAAATGTTTTAGCTAGTGTCAATACAGAAGTTACGAAAATAAAATCATCAGCTACGTAGCTCGTTTCTACAGGCTATTACTGTCAAATTTATTCAACACAGTTATGTCCCGTAACTGGACATAGTGTAACAGGACACTTTTGTCAAATGCCGTTTTTGTCCAATATCTAAGCCTTAAATTTGAAAGTTTTTCTGCGATGAGAAACGCAATTGCCTCGAGTGCTAGCAGCACTACAGCTGTTAAGAGCCTGTAACGGTAAACATTGACAAGTTGTCTCGGTGTATTGTTAATAGCGGTGGGTCGAACCAATTCATTAAAGTGAGCTTCATTCTTTAACGTGAAGCGTTCGTGCATGAACTACTGGAGCCCGTCTCTGTCCAGTTCGTCATTCAGAGTTTTTTTCAATGCGCCGTGCTGACTGTGCTACATATGTCGAACAGATGACGGAACTATGCAATTACGGGGAAAGCCCTGCATACAGAAAGCGACAACCTTTCGTGTGTGCATTGCCGACAATTGTCACTCGAACGTGACGTGGTAGAGGCAGCCATTCCTGGGCCAACCTAGCCACTACTTATAATGTAGAAATGTACTATTTTAATTCCTGTTTACGAAGGCTTCATATCATAAAAATTTCAACTAAATGAGTTAAACTGTTTAGTTTTTAGTATGGGGAACTGAGCGATATCGTTCGTATTTCTCTCTCTACGGTAACTACAGTTAGCTTAGGTCTACCGGAAGAGTAATAGCTATGCGCTGTATTTTGCATAAAGAATTCTTTCCTCTCATTAAAAGAACTCTTAAAAAGCTACGGTCACATTACGATGTAATTAGTCTCGCCGTTGTTACATAATTGATAGCGTTGTTGCTCTGCAACCTAGCAAGAGGTATGAGATGAAATTTCGCCTAATTTTGGCCCACTTCAGATTACGGTAGTAACACTAAGTGGACCTTTGCCATTGCCCTTTGACAGCTCAAAATTTAAATGAAAATAATGGCTTAACCGTTCATCTGTCACAATTAAGCCAATTTGTAGAGGAGAAAATTCTCTAAAACTCCCGTTTTCTAAAACTGGTAAAATGCTGAAATGGTTGTATTTGTTTATCCACCAGCGATTCTGTCCTAGTAGGTTTAATAATGTTAAGTCAGGTTATAAACTGAAAACTGGAGCACCCCAAGGAGGTGTCATCAGCCGCACACTAGTTAACATCCCCCCCCCCAGGGGACCCACAGCTCTTTTGTGGGTATGTGTGTGGCGTGCACGGGGCCCCGAGCCGAAGCAGCCTTTCTTCTGCCCCAGGCTGCTTCACTTTCCCTCCCGGTTTATGCCTTCGCCCGTAGACGGGCGTCCTTTGCGAGTTAAGGTGCTTTCTTATAGTAGTTTCTCTCATTCCTTGGTTTCTTCCTTTCCTAACCACTGCTTCTTTCTCTCCTTGCTGTACTCTCCTAGCCTTCTTTTCCTCATTAGTCTCCGCTTCGGCGTTTGAGACACTTCTTTCTCTAAACTTCCTTTCTTCTCTCCCTGTGCGTGTCTGAAGGCAGACCCACGCATTATCATGTGTAGCAGGTGACGGGGTAACGCGTAATTCCCCGCCACGGGTAGACAAGTAACCCCCTGGTAAAGGCCAGGCCCAGGGAGGGGTGATTACCCGAGCTGGAAGGAGCGCGCCATCGGAGACGCCGGTAATCATGGGGGACACCTCCGCTATGAAACCTTCCAAATCTTCTCTAACCTTGACGCATAAGCGGAAACACGATTCTCAGCCACAAAAAGTCTTGCCTAACATTCCTAAGTTCCTGGTGGTATAACGTACTGACGATCAGGATTTTTCTGGTGTAACTCCGTTTATCATAAAGAAGGGTGTCGATGCGATCGCCGGTCCCTTGAAGACCTGCTCCAGACAGTGCAATGGGACCTTGTTGCTTGAGATTGAGAATGCATTCCAGGCACAAAAATTACTTTGGGCTACACTTTTGCATACTTTCCCAGTAAAAGTAGACTTACCGCACCCTCAACTCTTCACGTGTGTAGTCTTCACGAGATCTTCACGAGATCCCATCTTCGTGGGACTGCCCCGTTTATAAAGAAGAGCGGGTCATCCAAGAGATTCGTGTCAAGGAGAAGGTCTTAACCTATGCCGCTCGGAAGTTATTAGCGAGTAGGAAGCCCGCTGTACTTCCATCGGGTACTTACAGCCAGGTCCTCACCTCACCTCGACCAACTAAGGAGGTCCCCCCAGGGGGCCCACAGTTCTTTTGTGGGTACGTGTGTGGCGCGCACGGGGCCCCGAGCCGGAGCAGCCTTTCTTCTGCCCCAGGCTGCTTCACTTTCCCTCCCGGTTTAGGCCTTCGCCCGGAGACGGGCATATTTCGTGAGATACGGTGGTTCTTGTTGTGGTTTTCTTCCTTCGTTCCTTCCTCTCTTACCCTTCGTTTTCTGTCTTTCCCTCCTTGTACTCTCCTAGCCTTCTTCTCCTCATTAGTCTCCGCCTCGGCGTTTGAGACACTTCTTTCCTTCTTTCTCTTCCTTTCCTATCCTCTTCTTCTTTCCTCCCTGTGCGTGTCTGAAGGCCGACCCACGCATTATCGTGCGTAGCAGGTGACGGGGTAACGCGTAATTCCCCGCCCCGGGTAGACATGTAAGGCACGTACGTACCCCCTGGTAAAGGCCAGGCCCAGGGAGGGGTGATTACCCGAGCTGGTACCTTCCGAACGTGCCGATTGGTCCCTCCGTCAGTTCTCGGGAGGTGTGACCTGAGGTGTGAACAATCACCTAAGGCGGGTAAGCCCTCGGAGAGGGCCCCCACTAGGAAGGAGCGCGCCATCGGAGACGCCGGTAATCACGGGGGACACTTCCGCGATGACTTCCTTATCTTCTTTCGTGACGTTGACCCACAAACGTAAGTTAGATTCGCCTCAGCCTAAAAAGACTCTGCCTAATGTACCTAAATTTCTGGTAGTCTCTCGCACCGACGGAAAGGATTTCAATTCTGTCAATCCTTTCGTTATACAGAAAGGTGTCGATGCAATTGCTGGCCCTGTTAAAACCTGTTCACGTCAGCGCAATGGCACATTGTTGCTGGAAGTGGAAAGTGCCTTCCAATCCCAAAAACTGATACGTACTACGTTGTTGCACACTTTTCCAGTTAAGGTCGAAGCGCACCGCACACTCAACTCGTCACGGGGGGTAGTTTTTACGAGATCCCTTGACGGGTTGTCTGATGAAGACATCCAATCGTATATGTCCGATCAGGGTGTGACAGCCGTCCACAGGGTGGTGAAAAAGGTCGATAACCAGCTGACACCGACTCGTACTGTGTTTTTGACGTTCGACAGAGTTGACCTCCCGTCGAAGGTCAAAGCAGGGTATGAAGTCATCTCCGTCCGACCTTATGTGCCTAACCCAACGCTTGCACACTCACCTACAGGCAGTTGCCGTCCGCATCACCTTATCCACATTTACCTTCTCCCTCTGTAATATATATTCGCCATCGTCATCTGCCCTTACTAGGGCAGATGTGCTAAACCTTGTTGACCAGCTCCCTTCACCTTTCGTGTTGGTAGGCGACTTTAATGCCCACCACCCCCTATGGGGCTCTCCGGCACCTTGTCCGAGAGGCTCCCTTTTGGTGGACATTCTCCACCACATCGATCTTGTCTGCCTCAACACCGGTGCACCGACCTTCCTTTCTGACACAACACACACCTATTCCCATATAGACCTCGCAATATGCACTCCTCAGCTTGCCGGTCGGTTTGAGTGGTATGCATTTTCTGACACGTACTCGAGTGACCATTTCCCTTGTATCATCCACTTCCTACATCATTCCCCATCTCCACGTCCCACCAGTTGGAACATTTCTAAAGCCGACTGGGGGCTTTATTCTTCCATGGCTGTTTTTCACAATCAGAATTTTCCCAACTGTGACAGTCAGGTCGAATACCTCACAGAGGTTATTCTCACTGCTGCTGAACGTTCCATACCTCGTACATCCTCTTCTCCACGTCGTGTCCAGGTCCCTTGGTGGACTGCAGCCTGGCGCGTCGCGCTTCGAGCCCGACGCCGTGCTTTACGCACCTTCCGCCGCCACCCAACGTTGGAGAATTGCATCAATTACAAACGTATGAGAGCGCAGTGCCGTCGTATCATAAACGACAGCAAGAAAGCTTGCTGGACTGCTTTTACTAGTTCTTTTAACCGTTTTACTCCCTCCACGGTTGTCTGGGGTGGCCTACGCCGTTTGTCCGGCATCAAGGTCCACTCCCCGATTCCTGGCCTGACCGTGGAGAACGCAGTCCTCGTGGACCCAGCTGATGTTTCAAACGCATTGGGTCGTTTATTTGCGGAGGTTTCGAGCTCTGCCCATTACCACCCTGCCTTTCTCCCTCGCAAACAGGTAGAGGAGGCACGGCCGCCTTCTTTCCGCTCTTTTAATCGTGAAAATTATAACGTCGCCTTCACCATGCAGGAGCTAGATCGTGCTCTCGCCCTGTCCCGGTCTTCTGCTCCCGGGCCCGATTCCATTCATATTGAGATGCTGAAGAACCTCTCTCCTGCGGGCAAGTGCTTTCTTCTTAGTACCTACAATCGCATATGGACTGAAGGTCATGTTCCCACAAGTTGGCGTGAAGCCATTGTTGTCCCCATCCCCAAACCAGGGAAGGACAAACACCTTCCTTCCAGTTATCGTCCCATTTCTCTGACGAGCTGCGTCTGTAAGGTGATGGAACGCATGGTTAACGCTCGGTTGGTCTGGCTCCTCGAATCTCGCCGCCTCCTGACTAATATCCAATGCGGTTTTCGTCGACACCGCTCTGCTGCTGACCACCTCGTTACGTTGTCGACCTTCATTATGAAAAACTTTCTAAAGAAGCGTCAAACAGTAGCAGTGTTCTTCGACTTGGAGAAGGCATACGATACCTGTTGGAGAGCGGGCATTCTCCGCACATTGCGCACATGGGGCCTTCGGGGCCGCCTTCCTCTTTTCATTCAAGCGTTTTTGGCGGATCGCAAGTTCCGGGTACGGGTGGGCTCTGTTTTGTCAGATACCTTTTGCCAGGAGAATGGGGTACCACAGGGCTCCGTCTTGAGTGCGGCGCTCTTTGCCATTGCAATCAATCCGATCGTGGACTGCCTTTCAGCCGACGTCTCCGGATCTCTTTTTGTTGACGATTTCGCAATTTATTGTAGCGCCCAGCGGACGTGTCTCTTGGAGCGTTCTCTCCAACGCTGTCTTGACCGTCTATATTCCTGGAGCATCGCAAACGGCTTCCGATTCTCCACTGAGAAAACTGTGTGTATCAATTTCTGGAGATACAAGGAATTTCTTCCACCTTCTCTACGTCTCGGCCCTGTTGCTCTCCCTTTCGTGGAGACTACAAAATTCTTGGGACTCATGTTGGATCGGAAACTTTGCTGGTCCACACATGTGTCCTACCTGGCTGCCCGTTGTGCCCGATCCCTTAACGTTCTTCGTGTCCTCAGTGGCACGTCATGGGGAGCGGATCGCACCGTCCTGCTTCACATTTACCAGGCCATTGTTCAGTCGAAGCTCGACTATGGAAGCCTTGTATACTCTTCAGCACGGCCGTCGATTCTCCGCCGTCTCAACTCTATCCACCATCGTGGATTACGTCTGGCGATCGGTGCATTTTATACCAGCCCTGTTGAAAGTCTGTATGCCGAGGCTGCTGTATTACCCTTGACCAATCGACGTGACACTCTTGTGTCGGTACGCATGCCGCCTACGGTCGATGCCCAACCATCCATCTTACAGATTATTTTTTGACGACTCACTCGATCGCCAATATCAGTTGTCTGCGATTGCCTTGCTTCCACCGGGAGTTCGGTTTCGCCGCCTGCTACAGCGGCTCGATTTTACCCTTCCTTCCACCCTTCGGTTGAGCGAAAGCCCATTGCCACCGTGGCATCAGGCCCAGGTTCACACACACCTCGAACTTAGTTCGCTCCCCAAGGAGAGCACTCCGGATTTGGTATTCCGCTCGAGGCTTGTCGAACTCCGTTCGCGGTTCGATAATGCCGTATTTATTTACACTGATGGTTCCAAGAGCACTGCCGGTGTCGGATCTGCCTTCGTCGTCGGGGACAACCGTTTCCAATACAAGCTCCCCGACCGGTGCTCAAACTTCACGGCTGAGCTTTTCGCCCTCCACCAGGCCGTTTTGTATACCTGCCGCCACCGCCACCCTTTCTATGCCATATGTTCTGACTCCCTTAGTGCCCTGCAGAGTCTTAAGGACCCTTTCTCGAACCATCCTCTCGTGTATCGGATCCAACGCTCCCTCCAGTTGCTGGCGGATGACAGCTGTCACGTTTCTTTCCTGTGGGTCCCTGGCCATGTGGGTGTGCCCGGGAATGAGGCCGCCGACACAGCAGCCAAGGCAGCAGCTCTTTTGCCTCGCATGGCTACCTTTTGCGTCCCATCGGACGATATTCAACGGGCTCTTCGCCGGAGTATCGTGTCGCAATGGCACAGTGTGTGGCTTTCACTATACAACAATAAATTGCGAACTGTCAAACCGATCCCGACCGCTTGGAGGACATCCTCACGCCCCTCTCGGCGGGAGGAGGTCATCCTGGCTCGGTTGCGGATCGGTCATTGCCGTTTCAGCCACCGTCACTTGCTATCCGCCGAACCTGCACCGCTATGCTCCTGCGGTGAACTGCTGACAGTGCGACATGTTTTACTGACTTGTGTTCATTTTAATCATCTCCGTGTAGCCCTTCACTTTCCGTCTACTCTGGAGGAAATTTTAGCTGATGACACACGAGCAGCTGCTCGAGTTTTGCGTTTTATCGACTTGGCCCACTTATCCAAGGATATTTAACCCTTTTAATTGTCTTTTATCTTTAGTTTTTAGCCTCTTGTTGATGTACTGACAGTCACCATTTTTTTGAGATCATAGCGAATCTATGTTCTTGGCTGGGCGCTAATGACCATAGAAGTTGTGCGCCCTAAAACCACAAAAAAAAAAAAAAAAAAAAAACTACTAAGGAGGTAGGCATTCAGACCTGCGACTTAACATTCTGACACTGTTGTCAGGTCGGCTAGCCCGAAAATTGCTCGTTACACCTATGATCCCTTCTGCCCGTTCTACAGTACATTTGTCAGCCAGTACCCACACATCCTGGGCACCTAAATCCGCTGCCCGCAGTTCAAAAAAAGAACGTGTTCATGAAGACTTCCTCAAGACTACGTCTTCTCCATCGTAAACCGCCCCCCAGGGGGCCCACAGCTCTTTTGTGGGTACGTGTGTGGCGCGCACGGGGCCCCGAGCCGAAGCGACCTTTCTTCCGTCCCAGGCCGCTTCCCTCTTTCCCCCCCCCCCCCGGTTTGTGCCTTCGCCCGGAGACGGGCGTTTTTCATCAGTCAAAGGTTTCTTTTTCGCTTCCTGTCTTCTCTTCTTGGTCCTCTTCCTTTCTTGTTCTTCAGCCTTCTCCTATTTTTCCTTTCTCCTTGTTCTTGACTCACCCTTTAATCTCCGCCTCGGCGTTTGAGATTCTCCCTCCTTCATCCCTTTCTCTCCTTCCTCCTTTCTTCCCTCCCTGTGCGTGTCTGAAGTTCGACCCACGCTCTGCGTAGCCGGTGACGGGGTAAGGCGTAACTCCCCACCCCGGGTAGACATGTAGGGCACGTACGTATCCCCCCGGTAAAGGCCGGGCCCAGGGAGGGGTGATTACCCGAGCTGATACCTTCCGAACATGCCAATTGGTCCCTCCGTCCGTTCTCGGGAGGTGTGACCTGAGGTGCGAACAGTCACCTAAGGCGGGTGCGCCCACAGTGAGGGCCCCACAAGGAAGGAGCGCGCCATCGGAGACGCCGGTAATCATGGGGGACAAGTCTGCTATGAAACCTTCCACATCATCTATAACCTTGACCCATAAGCGGAAACATGATTCTCAGCCACAGAAAGCATTGCCAAACATTCCTAGGTTCCTGGTGGTATCACGTACCGACGATAAGGATTTTTTGCAGTAAATCCGTTCATTATTCAGAAGGGTGTCGATGCGATCGCTGGTCCCTTGAAGACCTGCTCTAGGCAGCGCAACGGGACCTTGTTGCTCGAAATAGAAAATGCATTCCAGGTGCAGAAGTTACTTCGAGCTACCCTTGTACATACTTTCCCTGTGAAAGTGGAGGCTCACCGCACCCTCAACTCTTCGCGGGGGGTTGTGTTCTCTAGATCACTGAATGGGTTACCGGACGAGGAGATATTGAACTCTATGTCCGATCAGGGAGTCACGGATGTTCATCACGTTATGAAAAAGATTAACAATGAACTCGTGCCAACCCGTACTGTCTTCTTGACTTTTGACAAGGTTGACCTGCCATCAAAAGTGAAAGCGGGCTACAAGGTCATTTCCGTCCGCCCGTACATACCAAATCCTACACGCTGCTTCCATTGCCAAAGGTACAATCATACCAGTAAATCTTGTCCAAATGCAGCCAAGTGCGCCACCTGTGGCAGGGACGCTCATGAGGGTGAATGTCTACCTCCATCCCCTCGCTGCATTAATTGCATGGGTGACCATGCTGCTTCTTCACGGGACTGCCCCGTTTATAAAGAAGAGCGGGTCATCCAAGAGATTCGCGTGAAGGTCGTCTCGACCTATGCCGCTCGGAAGTTATTAGCTAGTAGGAAGCCCGCAGTACTCCCATCAGGTACTTTCAGCCAAGTCCTCGCCTCCCCTCGACCAACTAA
The DNA here is from genome assembly GCA_026315105.1 of Locusta migratoria. Classification (NCBI taxonomy): domain Eukaryota; kingdom Metazoa; phylum Arthropoda; class Insecta; order Orthoptera; family Acrididae; genus Locusta; species Locusta migratoria. Next base: position 403,180,172 of record CM048748.1, read on the forward strand.
GGAGGTGGGCATTCAGACTTGCGATTTAACGTTCAGTGACACTGTCGTCAGATCGGCTAGCCTGAAAATTGCTCGTTCCACCTCTCCGATGCCTTCTACCCGTTCTACACTGAATTCATCGACCAGTTCACACACATCCCGGGCACCCAAATCTGCTGCCCGGAGTTCAAAAAGGGAACCCGTCTGCGAAGATTTTCTCAAGACTCCGACTTCTCAATGGTCAACCGCTTCTTCAACCCGTCATGCTTCTAAGAAGGCTTCCAAAAAAGAACAGCCCCCACCTTCCCGGCGCGGCGTGACTCGTCGGTCACGCCATCCAACAGTTGCCGGCCTCGGCCGTCTTCTGTTTCACCGGGTCGCTCCGTCTGCCGGGCACCCGGCCCTCTACCGGCGGTGGAAACTGCCCCTCCTGATCAACTCAGGAAGGTGGCAGCCACGTCGGTCGAACCTATGGACCACGACCCTTTGCCCCTGGACAGCGATAGCAGTGCTCCCTCGAAATCGGGTCCTCAGCGGCCGTCGAGGTGACCCCGATTGCTAGTTGGTTTTTATCCTTATTTCTTCTCTCATTTTTATCATGGCGCTCCTTCAATGGAATATTCGCGGCATTCGTTCTAATCGGGAGGAGTTAAAACTACTCCTTCGATTGCACTGCCCGCTTCTAGTCTGCCTCCAGGAAACTAAGTTGCGTCCGCGTGATCGTGCAGACTTTCCACACTACACCTCTGTGCGGTTCGACCTGCCACCCGTGGAAGGTGTCCCAGCCCATGGAGGGGTTCAGATGCTCCTTCGAGGCGATGTCTATTACCATCCCATTTCATTGCATACTCACCTAGAGGCAGTTGCCGTCCGCATCACCCTATCCACATTTACCTTTTCCCTCTCTAATATTTATTCGCCATCATCTGCCCTTATTAGGGCAGATGTGCTAAACTTTGTTGATCAGCTCCCTTCACCCTTCGTGTTGATAGGCGACTTTAATGCCCACCACCCCTTATGGGGCTCTCCGGCACCTTGTCCGAGAGGCTCCCTTTTGGTGGACCTTCTCCAACACCTCGATCTTGTCTGCATCAACACCGGTGCACCGACCTTCCTTTCTGACACAACACACACTTACTCCCATATAGACCTCGCAATATGTACTCCTTAGCTTGCCGGTCGGTTGGAGTGGTATGCATTTTCTGACATGTACTCGAGTGACCATTTCCCCTGTATCATCCACATTCTGCATCATTCCCCATCTCCTCGTCCCACCAGTTGGAACATTTCTAAAGCCGACTGGGTGCTTTATTCTACCATGGCTGTTTTTCACGATCGGGATTTTCCCACCTGTGACAGTCAGGTCGACTACCTCACAGGGGTTATTCTCACAGCTGCAGAACGTTCCATACCTCGTACTTCCTCTTCTCCACGTCGTGTCCAGGTCCCTTGGTGGACTGCAGCCTGCCGCGACGCGCTTCGAGCCCGGCGCCGTGCTTTACGCACCTTCCGCCGCCACCCGACTTTGGAGAATTGCATACATTATAAACGTATGAGAGCGCAATGTCGTCGTATCATAAACGACAGCAAGAAAGCTTGCTGGACTGCTTTTACTAGTTCTTTTAACCGTTTTACTCCCTCCACGGTTCTCTGGGGTGGCCTAAGCAGTTTATCGGGCATCAAGGTCCACTCCCCCATTCCTGGCCTGACCGTGGAGAACGCAGTCCTCGTGGACCCCTCTGACGTTTCCAACGCATTGGGCCGTTTCTTTGCGGAGGTTTCGAGCTCTGCCCATTACCATCCTGCCTTTCTCCCTCGCAAACAGGTAGAGGAGGCACGGCCGCCTTCTTTCCGCTCTCTTAATCGTGAAAACTATAACGTCGCCTTCACCATGCAGGAGCTAGACCGTGCTCTCGCCCTGTCCCGGTCCTCTGCTCCCGGGCCCGATTCCATTCATATTGAGATGCTGAAGAACCTCTCTCCTGCGGGCAAGTGCTTTCTTCTTAGTACCTACAATCGCATATGGACTGAAGGTCATGTTCCCACAAGTTGGCGTGAAGCCATTGTTGTCCCCATCCCCAAACCAGGGAAGGACAAACACCTTCCTTCCAGTTATCGTCCCATTTCTCTGACGAGCTGCGTCTGTAAGGTGATGGAACGCATGGTTAACGCTCGGTTGGTCTGGCTCCTCGAATCTCGCCGCCTCCTGACTAATATACAATGCGGTTTTCGTCGACACCGCTCTGCTGCTGACCACCTCGTTACGTTGTCGACCTTCATTATGAACAACTTTCTAAGGAAGCGTCAAACAGTAGCCGTGTTCTTCGACTTGGAGAAGGCATACGATACCTGTTGGAGAGCGGGTATTCTCCGCACATAACACACATGGGGCCTTCGGGGCCGCCTTCCTCTTTTCATTCAAGCGTTTTTGGCGGATCGCAAGTTCCGGGTACGGGTGGGGCTCTGTTTTGTCAGATACCTTTTGCCAGGAGAATGGGGTACCACAGGGCTCCGTCTTGAGTGTGGCACTCTTTGCCATTGCAATCAATCCGATCGTGGACTGCCTTTCAGCCGACGTCTCCGGATCTCTTTTTGTTGACGATTTCGCAATTTATTGTAGCGCCCAGCGGACGTGCCTCTTGGCGCGTTCTCTTCAACGCTGTCTTGACCGTCTATATTCCTGGAGCATCGCAAACGGCTTCCGATTCTCCACTGAGAAATCAGTGTATAAACTTCTGGAGATACAAGGAATTTCTTCCACCCTCTCTACATCTCGGCCCTATTGCTCTCCCTTTCGTGGAGACTACGAAATTCTTGGGACTCATGTTGGATCGTAAACTTTGCTGGTCCACACACGTGACCTACCTGGCTGCCCGTTGTGTCCGATCCCTTAACGTTCGTGTCCTCAGTGGCACGTCATGGGGAGCGGATCGTACCGTCCTGCTTCACCTTTACCAGGTCTTTGTTCAGTCGAAGCTCGACTACGGAAGTCTTGTATACTCTTCCGCACGGCCGTCGATTCTCCGCCGTCTCAACTCTATCCACCATCGAGGATTACGTCTGGCGACCGGTGCTTTTTATACTAGCCCTGTTGAAAGTCTGTATGCCGAGGCTGCTGTATTACCCTTGACCACTCGGCGTGACATACTTTTGTCTCGGTACGCATGCCGCCTGCGGTCGATGCCCAACCATCCATCTTACCGATTATTTTTTGACGACTCACTCGATCGCCAATATCAGTTGTCTGCGATTGCCTTGCTTCCACCTGGAGTTCGGTTTCGCCGCCTACTACATCGGCTCGATTTTACCCTTCCTTCCACCTTTCGGTTGAGCGAAAGCCCATTGCCACCGTGGCATAAGGCCCCGGTTCACACTCACCTCGAACTTAGTTCGCTCCCCAAGGAGAGCACTCCGGATTTGGTATACCGCTCGAGGCTTGTCGAACTCCGTTCGCGGTTCGATAGCGCCATATTTATTTACACTGATGGTTCCAAGAGCACTGCCGGTGTCGGATCTGCCTTCGTCGTCGAGGACAACCGTTTCCAATACAAGCTCCCTGACCGGTGCTCAAACTTCACGGCTGAGCTTTTCGCCCTCCACCAGGCCGTTTTGTATACCTGCCGCCACCGCCAACCTTTCTATGCCATATGTTCTGACTCCCTTAGTGCCCTGCAGAGTCTTAAGGACCCTTTCTCGAACCATCCTCTCGTGTATCGGATCCAACGCTCCCTCCAGTTGCTAGCAGATGACAGCTGTCACGTTTCTTTTCTGTGGGTCCCTGGCCACGTAGGTGTGCCCGGGAATGAGACGGCCAACATAGCGGCCAAGGCCGCAGCTCTTTTACCTCGCGTGGCTACCTTTTGCGTCCCATCTGAAGATGTTCAACGGGCTCTCCGCCGGAGTATCGTGTCGCAATGGCACAGTGCGTGGTTTTCAACGTCCAACAACAAATTGCGAACTGTAAAACCGATCCGGACCGCTTGGAGGACCTCCTCACGCCCCTCTCGGCGGGAGGAGGTCATCCTGGCCCGGTTGCGGATCGGTCACTGCCGTTTCAGCCACCGTCACTTGCTGTCCGCCGACCCTGCACCGCTGTGCTCCTGCGGTGAACTGCTGACTGTGCGACATGTTTTACTGTCTTGCGTACTTTTTAATCATCTCCGTGTAGCCCTTTACTTTCCGTCTACTCTGGAGGAAATTTTAGCTGATGACACACGAGCAGCTGCTCGAGTTTTGCGTTTTATCAACTTGGCCAACTTATCCAAGGATATTTAACCCTTTTAATTGTCTTTTATCTTTCGTTTTTAGCCTCTTGTTGATGTTCTGACAGTCAACAATTTTTTTTGAGATCTAGGGAATCCATGTTCTTGTCTGGGCGCTAATGACCGTAGAAGTTGTGCGCCCTAAAACCACAAAACAAAACCACAAAACCAAAAAGGCAAATAAAATACTTGGACAAACTCCCATGGCAATAATGGTGACACATAAGGGAAATATGGGAGAGATGAGGTAAACCTTCAAAAATTGTTAAAGCTAAACTCAAATATCAAATAATTTTGGCAGTTTAATTAACAGTATGAAAGATTACGTGTTGGTTGCTTAGGTATTATCACACGAGTGGAGTCGTAATCATACAATTTTTTATTTGTATTTTTTTGTTCGAAATGTTTGACCTTTTGCAAACTACAGCAAATTCAAAGTAGGCCGTTACACGTCAGTGCCATTTTTTCCTTGTCTAGCCAGTAACAATACAAATACCAGTAACAATGACAGAAAGGAATTTCCATTTAATCGTGATTTTGAGAAAATTTAGAGCAGCTGTTTCAGAGAGCTAATAGAATTGGTAATGCCTCAGTATCACGTTGTAGCTAAACTCCATATTGTCTACACAAACTATACATCCCACAAGGGGAAAGCAATGCGGAATGTATCGTTTGCATACATTAGCCTAGGATTCATGGGAAGCATCCGATATATAGGAACCATATTCCTTGATGTAATAAGATACGGTTTCTTAGCTCTTAAAGAAATCCCATCTCTGTAAGACTTATTACATCAAGGAATATGGTTCCTATCAAACAGATGCTTCCTATGAAACTGCATGTAGTTTAAATAAACGGCGTAATAGTTTCCAAATACAAACTAATATGGCTTACGAAACATATCAATAAAGCAGGTTTGGTGCAACATCTCTTTTGGAATTCATCCCGAAAGTCACCGTTGGAAAATTTTATTTCAATGACGCGTTTCGCCCTTTCGAGGCAGCATACGATAATCTGAAGACAAAAAAGTGATGCATACTACATAGATGTACAAGAATTTTAAGTTGTGAAATTATAACTGAGGAGGGCACCGGGATTATATGGCCTAGTTCTGTGCTGTAAGAACCATCTGTAATTTACAGAAAGTAAAAGAATAAAATTACGTAAAAGATTTATGGTGAGCTGTCTTACATCATTGCAAAATAAACCATTTAGGATGGAAACCTATCGTCAGTCCTTTCAAATTTAGGCTTTAACTGGGAGAAAGCAGGTACATGTTAAGTGAAATACCAAGATGCTAATACGAATGCGCGACATAAGAAATTAACTCAAGTTACGCTAAACCAAACACGTCATGTTACGCACAGAATAGAATGGCCGGATAGAATGCTACTGCAAAGAAAATTTTGCAACTGACTTTCGGAATAAATTCCGAATATGCCACCAGTATGGAATGGAAACATTCCTTTTCTGGAAAATTAAAAGTTTGCAATTATTCGATTTCCTATTACTATTACATGTAAATATGACAGAAATCTTCACTTGCATTCTTATCTTTTCACTGACATTTGTCATAAACCTATAGTTCCGTAAGGGTTATCCTAACGCATGTTATTCCTAAGTAACAAATGCTTGTTAAAAATATTTAAGGACACTATAACACATTGAACTGCTCAAATTTCATTCCATTACTACTAACATGCAAATACAAATTGTGTCGATGAACACTCCCTAGAAGACAGATTACAAATTCTGTAGCATTGACTATTTGTATGTGTATTTGTAGCGTCCATTGATGGAAAACAGTGCTTCCGTGCATATTTATTACTATGCTATTTTAACCTTAGACTCGTTGTGGCACAGAGTAGGGAGTAGCTACGATTTGTGCGACTAATTTTAATGGTCTAAGTACGCCGTCTTGAGATGGTAAAAATATTTGAAGCGAAACGCGGCTGAATGTTTTATGAATTGTGCATTGTAGATTATTGAAATACATAAACGATTTGATTAGCTTAGGTTAGATGTACTTTTCGTTCCAGTAGATCCGAATTGAGGAAATCATCTTGGATGTAAAACATCTCAGAACAAAATACACAATATATACTTAGAAAAAAGAGCATGTGTGTAAATGTACATTCCAGATCCGAAATGTAATTTGCCCTTGTGGATGTGGAACTGGTCATGACAATAAATTATCTTAAGAACATTTACATCGTACAGTACATGAAACATTACTACATACTATGTGCATATTACAATAACTTTTCATTTTTACAACACTGAACACTGATTTACAATGATCACATTACTGCACAAAACTTGTACTGAAGTCAAACTGAAGACAGTATTCATAATTGTCAATATTATATAAAATAACTTAAATCAATCACTTCTAGTAAGAAATTCATCAATGGAGTAGGGTTGGCCACCAAAAAAAACCTCTTTTCAAACTGTACTTTATTGTGAGTTAAATTTTTATGGCTGATGGCATGTTATTGAAAATGTATACTGTTGAATATTGGACACCTTTCTGAGCCAAAGTGACTTTATATTTTGATGCAAGTTATTCTTGTTTCTAGTATTGATCCCATGGACTGAGCCATTGATTTGAAAAGACATTTTTATCGACAAATTTCCCAATACATTTATTCTCTAATGAAGCAGTAGTAAGTATACCAAGTTCCTTAAATAGCCCTCTACATGTTCGAGTTGTCACCACAAATGATCCGTAACACACGTTTTTGTGACCTAAAAACTTTTGCTTGGCCTGATGAGTTGCCCCAGAAAATAATCCCGTATGACATTATGCTAGCTTTATATCTCCTGTATCTGACAACATTCACATAGCAAACAGGGACTTGTTTAGATGCTTCAGCAGTTCTGTGGTATGCCAGTCCCAGTTAAATTTATTATCCAGTTGTAATCCTAAGGATTTGATACTTTCAACTTCTATTCCCTTGTTATACTCCAGGCATATACTGGCAGGAAACCTTTTACAAGTCCTAAACTGTATATAGTGTTTTTTTCAAGGTTTAGCGACAGAATTAGCTAAGAACCATTCATTAATGTCCATGGAAATTTTATTAGCCGATCTTTCTAAGGCTAGATTTGATTTACTATTTATTGCAATATGTCATCTGCAAATAAAACAAACTTGGAGTCCGATAATGTTGATGAAAGGTCATTGAGAGATATATATATAAGAAAGGGAGTGTAGGATAGCCTTGGGAACCCCACATGTTATTAGTTCCCAGTTTGATGAGGCCCGATAGTTCAGTACACCTCTTACCTATTGACACCTTTTGTTTCCTATTAGAGATATAAGATTTGAACCATTCTGCTGCACTTCCTGTTACGCTGTAATACTCTAATTTGCTCAAGAGTATATTGTGATTTACAGTCAAATGCCTTTGACAGGTCACAATATACCAGTGGCATGTAATTTGTCTAATGAATTATTTTCTCACTGTATGTGTAGATAGATTCAGTATCAGAGCCCTTTAGAACACCGAATTGTGACATGGATAATACCTTGTGGTAAGGTGTTTAAGAAGACTGTACATTCCTTTCTAAAATTTTCGAGAATGCCGGCAAAAATGAAATTGGACGGAAATTTGATGGAATTTTTCTCCTTATATAATTTTATATATTTTATGGTGGACATTACTTTTAGTGGTGTTGTCATACTCATATTACTGCAGTTATTTATAGTCACACGTGAGATATTCCATTGAAGCAGTTACTGACCCTGATAATTCCATATTTTCGGTAATAGTTAAAAAATGCTTGTTGAAGATTGTAGCACCACTGCACACATGTTGCCTGTGGGTCATCTCTTAATGCTATGTGCTACTCTTTGTATCCGGTTCTACCAGTTTCCTCCTTTACTATATACCATATTGTATTTATTTTCACATTTTTGGAAACATTTTTGTTTATTTTTGGGTTAATAGCACTCTATTTAAATTTGTTAATAAAGAACAGACTAGAATGCACTAATTTATTTCATTCAACTAGTTTGTCTTATGTAGACCATCTTCAGGAATTTGTCTCCATCGATGTTGTGGAGCTGACAGGTAGCTGGGAGCCTTCCAGTGCGTCACTGCTGGCAGCATGGCAGCACTGGAAGCAGTGACGCACTGGAAGGCTCCCAGCTACCTGCCAGCTCCACAACATCGATGGAGACAAATTCCTGAAGATGGTCTACATAAGAGTGCAACTAGTTGAATGAAATTAGTGCATTCTAGACTTCTTTATTAACAAATGTCTTTATTTTGTCTAATAGGACTATACTATTCTGATACTGCATTTGCTTTCAGTATTACTGTCTTAAATATGTTGCAGTATGTTTTGTAATGATTTAAAGCATTTACATCAGAACTGCTTCTGACAGTTGTAGTTTCCTTTTGGTCTTAAAGAACACCTTTATTCCTCGAGTAATCCATGGTTTCTTTGTAGACTTTGGTGTAATGTGTTAATTTTGGGGAAAGCAGTTTTCAAATAAGTTGTACCTTTATGAAAGTGTTGTATTTCTGATACATACAATTGTCACTGTAGACATGACTCCAATTCGTCTTTGATCAGTTTTCTAAAATGATAAATTCTTCTCTTACTGACTCTTAAGCTCAGATTTGATAGATTTTATATTCTGATTAGTATTATCTAGTAAAAGTAACTGCATGTCACGGTCTGAAAGGCTGCTTATTATTGGTTTTATAATATAATTTTGATCATTTGACATTTCTATAAAGACATCATGGCTGTCTTTGAGCCCTTAGCTAAACTAGTTGGAAAATTAACAGTATGAATTAGGTTGAATGACAATGCTACTGACTGCAATAATTCCTTACTACGAGAGTTTTCAAGGAAGGCTACATTAAAATCACCAGCCAACACTATTTCTTATCAAATAAGCCAACAGCTTAGTTATATGGTATTATGTACACAGTTACTACTATAAATGATTTATTATGAAATTCTACTTCTGTTGCACATGCTTTCATATGCTGCTCTAAACAAAATTTGTCTATGGTATTTAAATTTATAACAATTTCCAAAGAATGTGACAACTCCTGCATCCTCCATTTCCACTCTACAAAAGTTGGAATCTAACCTAAATCATGAAATACTTAACAAATCTATACCAGTGGTCACATGATGATCAGAGAGGTATATTATGTCGATTGGGTTGGGTGACTTTCATCAAGGCCTATAAGTAGTTCATTTATTTTCTTAGCCCTCTAATATTTTGGTGCACTAAAGATAATTTGCATTTGACATTGACTGTTAAAGAACGGTGGGGAGATAAGAATCGTCACCAATTATCTGAAATTTTAACAGCTGTTTGCTGATCTGATTTGTCAGGTATGATGTTTAGTTGCTTTATTAAACTGAAGGTTTGTTTCAATATTAACCTCTTAGAACTTTTTGTCCTGCCTATCCTAAAAAAGAAACTGCTCTGACCCCTGTAACTACTGTCAGTGCCTCCCCTTTAAGTTATCTGCTATTAGCCCAGCCAGTTTACCCTTGCCTTTCCTATTGATATGTAGGCCATGTCTAGTATCCCACCTACTGAGTGAATCAACAGGAACCACACCAATGTGACCCCGCACCTGATCCAAGCAGGTGTTCCTACTCCAAATTAATTCTAACAGAAAAGTTCAAATGAGGTAGGTCGTGGCGCTCCGGAACACACACGAACTCAACACTGGTACGCATTGATGCTGATGCAGTCTTTGCCAGGTCACACTCTACGTTGAACCCTGGATCTCTGCCAATACTGTTCCCCAAACCACCCACAATAACCGCGGTGTTCTCCTTGGTGAAACCTTTCCACAGTAAACGTAAATCCTGTCACCTGACCCAGACCCCCCCAGGGGGCCCACAGTTCTTTTGTGGGTACGTGTGTGGCGCGCATGGGGCCCCGAGCCGGAGCAGCCTTTCTTCTGCCCCAGGCTGCTTCACTTTCCCTCCCGGTTTCTGCCTTCGCCCGGAGACGGGCATATTTCGTGAGATACGGTGGTTCTTGTTGTGGTTTTTCTTCCTTCGTTCCTTCCTTTCTTACCCTTCGTTTTCTGTCTTTCTCTCCTTGAACTCTCCTAGCCTTCTTCTCCTCATTAGTCTCCGCCTCGGCGTTTGAGACACTTCTTTTCTTTCCTTCTTTCTCTTCCTTTGCTATCCTCTTCTTCTTTCCTCCCTGTGCGTGTCTGAAGGCCGACCCACGCATTATCGTGCGTAGCAGGTGACGGGGTAACGCGTAATTCCCCGCCCCGGGTAGACAAGTAGGGCACGTACCTACCCCCTGGTAAAGGCCAGGCCCAGGGAGGGGTGATTACCCGAGCTGGTACCTTCCGAACGTGCCGATTGGTCCCTCCGTCAGTTCTCGGGAGGTGTGACCTGAGGTGTGAACAATCACCTAAGGCGGGTAAGCCCTCGGAGAGGGCCCCCACTAGGAAGGAGCGCGCCATCGGAGACGCCGGTAATCACGGGGGACACTTCCGCGATGACTTCCTTATCTTCTTTCGTGACGTTGACCCATAAACGTAAGTTAGACTCGCCTCAGCCTAAAAAGACTCTGCCTAATGTACCTAAATTTCTGGTTGTCTCTCGCACCGACGGAAAGGATTTCAATTCTGTCAATCCTTTCGTTATACAGAAAGGTGTAGATGCAATCGCTGGCCCTGTTAAAACCTGTTCACGTCAGCGCAATGGCACATTGTTGCTGGAAGTGGAAAGTGCTTTCCAAGCCCAAAAACTGATACGTACCACGTTGTTGCACACTTTACCAGTTAAGGTCGAAGCGCACCGCACACTCGTCACGGGGGGTAGTCTTCACGAGATCCCTTGACGGGTTGTCTGATGAAGATATCCAATCGTATATGTCCGATCAGGGTGTGACAGCCGTCCACAGGGCGATGAAAAAGGTCGATAACCATCTGACACCGACTCGTACTGTGTTTTTGACGTTTGACAAAGTTGACCTCCCGTCGAAGGTCAAAGCAGGGTATGAAGTCATCTCCGTCCGCCCTTATGTACCTAACCCAACGCGCTGTTTTCAGTGCCACAGGTACAACCATACCCGTGAACATTGCCCAAATGCAGCAAAGTGTGTCACTTGTGGTAGGGACGCCCATGAGGGGGATTACCCACCTCCGTCCCCTCACTGCCTAAACTGCAACGGTGACCATGCGGCTTCCTCTCGCGACTGCCCTGTATACAAGGATGAGAAGGTAATCCAGCAAATTCGGGTTACGGAGAAGGTATCGACATCTGACGCTCGTAATTTGTTGGCGAGTCGAAAGCCCACTGTCCTCCCAGCGGGTACATACAGTAAGGTACTCACCTCACCTCGACCTACCAAAGATTCCAGTACCCAGACATGTGACTTCACTTTCACTGACACAGTTGTGCGATCCGCCAGCCCGAAGATTGCCCGTTCCACGTCCCCGCTTCCTCCTGCTGCTTCTAAGGTACAGTCTTCGTCAACATCTAGTAAACCGCGGGCACCTAAACAAGATGCCCGGACCTTGAAAAAGGAACCCGTCCGTGAGGATTTTCTGCGTTCTCAGGCTTCCCAATCGACCGCTTGGAGGACATCCTCACGCCCCTCTCGGCGGGAGGAGGTCATCCTGGCTCGGTTGCGGATCGGTCATTGCCGTTTCAGCCACCGTCACTTGCTATCCGCCGAACCTGCACCGCTATGCTCCTGCGGTGAACTGCTGACAGTGCGACATGTTTTACTGACTTGTGTTAATTTTAATCATCTCCGTGTAGCCCTTCACTTTCCGTCTACTCTGGAGGAAATTTTAGCTGATGACACACGAGCAGCTGCTCGGGTTTTGCGTTTTATGAACTTGGCCAACCTATCCAAGGATATTTAACCCTTTTAATTGTCTTTTATCTTTCGTTTTTAGCCTCTTGCTGATGTTCTGACAGTCACCATTTTTTTGAGATCATAGCGAATCAATGTTCTTAGCTGGGCGCTAATGACCATAGAAGTTGTGCGCCCTAAAACCACAAAAAAAAAAAAAAAAAGCTTCCCAACCGTCAACTGCCTCTTCCCGCCGTCACTCTTCCAGAAGAGCTGACTAGAAAAAGAGTTCCTCTCCTTCCCCGCCGAGGCGTGACCCATCTGTCGCGCCGTCCAACAGTTGCCGGCCTCGGCCGTCTTCTGTTTCACCGGGACGCTCCGTTTGCCGGGCACCCGGCCCTTTACCGGCGGTGGAAACTGCCCCTCCTGATCAACTCAGGGAGGTGGCAGACGCGTCGGTCGAACCTATGGAGCACGACCCTTTGCCCCTGGACAGCGATAGCAGTGCTCCCTCGAAACCCGGTCCTCAGCGGCCGTCGAGGTGACCCCGCTAACTACTTGGTTTTTATCCTTATTTCTTCTCTCATTTTTATCATGGCGCTCCTTCAATGGAACATACACGGCATTCGTTCTAATCGGGAGGAGTTAAAACTACTCCTTCGATTGCACTGCCCGCTTCTAGTCTGCCTCCAGGAAACTAAGTTGCGTCCGCGTGATCGTGCAGACTTTCCACACTACACCTCTGTGCGGTTCGACCTGCCACCCATGGAAGGTGTCCCAGCCCATGGAGGGGTTCTGATGCTCCTTAGAGACGACGTCTATTTCCATCCCATTTCCTTGCACACTCACCTACAGGCAGTTGCCGTCCGCATCACCTTATCCACATTTACCTTCTCCCTCTGTAATATATATTCGCCATCGTCATCTGTCCTTACTAGGGCAGATGTGCTAAACCTTGTTGACCAGCTCCCTTCACCTTTCGTGTTGGTAGGCGACTTTAATGCCCACCACCCCCTATGGGGCTCTCCGGCACCTTGTCCGAGAGGCTCCCTTTTGGTGGACATTCTCCACCACCTCGATCTTGTCTGCCTCAACACCGGTGCACCGACCTTCCTTTCTGACACAACACACACTTATTCCCATATAGACCTCGCAATATGCACTCCTCAGCTTGCCGGTCGGTTTGAGTGGTATGCACTTTCTGACACGTACTCGAGTGACCATTTCCCTGGTATCATCCACTTTCTACATCACTCCCCATCTCCACGTCCCACCAGTTGGAACATTTCTAAAGCCGACTGGGGGCTTTATTCTTCCATGGCTGTTTTTCACAATCAGCATTTTCCCAACTGTGACAGTCAGGTCGAATACCTCACAGAGGTTATTCTCACTGCTGCTGAACGTTCAATACCTCGTTCATCCTCTTCTCCACGTCGTGTGCAGGTCCCTTGGTGGACTGCAGCCTGCCGCGACGCGCTTCGAGCCCGACGCCGTGCCTTACGCACCTTCCGCCGCCACCCAACTTTGGAGAATTGCACCAATTACCAACGTATGAGAGCGCAGTGCCGTCGTATCATAAACGACAGCAAGAAAGCTTGCTGGACAGCTTTTACTAGTTCTTATAACCGTTTTACTCCCTCCACGGTTGTCTGGGGTGGCCTACGCCGTTTGTCCGGCATCAAGGTCCACTCCCCGATTCCTGGCCTGACCGTGGAGAACGCGGTCCTCGTGGACCCAGCTGATGTTTCAAACGCATTGGGTCGTTTCTTTGCGGAGGTTTCGAGCTCTGCCCATTACCACCCTGCCTTTCTCCCTCGCAAACAGGTAGAGGAGGCACGGCCGCCTTCTTTCCGCTCTCTTAATCGTGAAAACTATAACGTCGCCTTCACCATGCAGGAGCTAGACCGTGCTCTCGCCCTGTCCCGGTCCTCTGCTCCCGGGCCCGATTCCATTCATATTGAGATGCTGAAGAACCTCTCTCCTGCGGGCAAGTGATTTCTTCTTAGTACCTACAATCGCATATGGACTGAAGGTCATGTTCCCACAAGTTGGCGTGAAGCCATTGTTGTCCCCATCCCCAAACCAGGGAAGGACAAACACCTTCCTTCCAGTTATCGTCCCATTTCTCTGACGAGCTGCGTCTGTAAGGTGATGGAACGCATGGTTAACGCTCGGTTGGTCTGGCTCCTCGAATCTCGCCGCCTCCTGACTAATATCCAATGCGGTTTTCGTCGACACCGCTCTGCTGCTGACCACCTCGTTACGTTGTCGACCTTCATTATGAACAACTTTCTAAAGAAGAGTCAAACAGTAGCCGTGTTCTTCGACTTGGAGAAGGCATACGATACCTGTTGGAGAGCGGGTATTCTCCGCACATTACACACATGGGGCCTTCGGGGCCGCCTTCCTCTTTTCATTCAAGCGTTTTTGGCGGATCGCAAGTTCCGGGTACGGGTGGGCTCTGTTTTGTCAGATACCTTTTGCCAGGAGAATGGGGTACCACAGGGCTCCGTCTTGAGTGTGGCGCTCTTTGCCATTGCAATCAATCCGATCGTGGACTGCCTTTCAGCCGACGTCTCCGGATCTCTTTTTGTTGACGATTTCGCAATTTATTGTAGCGCCCAGCGGACGTGTCTCTTGGAGCGTTCTCCCCAACGCTGTCTTGACCGTCTATATTCCTGGAGCATCGCAAACGGCTTCAGATTCTCCACTGAGAAAACTGTGTGTATCAATTTTTGGAGATACAAGGAATTTCTTCCACCTTCTCTACGTCTCGGCCCTGTTGCTCTCCCTTTCGTGGAGACTACGAAATTCTTGGGACTCATGTTGGATCGGAAACTTTGCTGGTCCACACACGTGTCCTACCTGGCTGCCCGTTGTGCCCGATCCCTTAACGTTCTTCGTGTGCTCAGTGGCACGTCATGGGGAGCGGATCGTACCGTCCTGCTTCACCTTTACCAGGCAATTGTTCAGTCGAAGCTCGACTATGGAAGCCTTGTGTACTCTTCAGCACGGCCGTCGATTCTCCGCCGTCTCAACTCTATCCACCATCGTGGATTACGTTTGGCGACCGGTGCATTTTATACCAGCCCTGTTGAAAGTCTGTATGCCGAGGCTGCTGTATTACCCTTGACCACTCGACGTGACATACTCTTGTGTCGGTATGCATGCCGCCTACGGTCGATGCCCAACCATCCCTCTTACAGATTAATTTTTGACGACTAACTCAATCGCCAATATCAGTTGTCTGCGATTGCCTTGCTTCCACCGGGAGTTCGGTTTCGCCGCCTGCTACAACGGCTCGATTTTACCCTTCCTTCCACCCTTCGGTTGAGCGAAAGCCCATTGCCACCGTGGCATCAGGCCCAGGTTCACACACACCTCGAACTTAGTTCGCTCCCCAAGGAGAGCACTCCGGATTTGGTATACCGCTCGAGGCTTGTCGAACTCCGTTCGCGGTCCGATAATGCCGTATTTATTTACACTGATGGTTCCAAGAGCACTGCCGGTGTCGGATCTGCCTTCGTCGTCGGGGACAACCGGTTCCAATACAAGCTCCCTGACCGGTGCTCGACCTTCACGGCTGAGCTTTTTGCCCTCCACCAGGCCGTTTTGTATACCTGCCGCCACCGCCAACCTTTCTGTGCCATATGTTCTGACTCCCTTAGTGCCCTGCAGAGTCTTAAGGACCCTTTCTCGAACCATCCTCTCGTGTATCGGATCCAACGCTCCCTCCAGTTGCTGGCGGATGACAGCTGTCACGTTTCTTTCCTGTGGGTCCCTGGCCATGTGGGTGTGCCCGGGAATGAGGCCGCCGACACAGCAGCCAAGGCAGCAGCTCTTTTGCCTCGCATGGCTACCTTTTGCGTCCCATCGGACGATGTTCAATGGGCTCTTCGCCGGAGTATCGTGTCGCAATGGCACAGTGTGTGGCTTTCACTATACAACAATAAATTGCGAAATGTCAAACCGATCCCGACCGCTTGGAGGACCTCCTCACGCCCCTCTCGGCGAGAGGTCATCCTAGCCCGGTTGCGGATCGGTCGCTGCCGTTTCAGCCACCGTCACTTGCTATCCGCCGACCCTGCACCGCTGTGCTCCTGCGGTGAACTGCTGACAGTGCGACATGTTTTACTGTCTTGCGTACTTTTTAATCATCTGGAGGAAATTTTAGCTGATGACACACGAGCAGCTGCTCGAGTTTTGCGTTTTATCAACTTGGCCAACTTATCCAAGGATATATATATGTGGCGTTTGTTCGGAAAGAACAGACATGACATTCTTATCCTGCAGCTGTTATTATTTAATATTCATAGAATATATGACTTCAACTGCTATTGGGCAAAGCTGAAAATGTGTACCCAGCCGGGATTCGAACCCGGGTCTCCTGCTTTCTAGGCAGTTGCTGTGTCCCCAGTGGTGTAGGGGTCAGCGCAACTGCCTAGAAAGCAGGAGACCCGGGTTCGAGTCCCGGCTGGGTACACATTTTCAGCTTTGCCCAATAGCAGTTGAAGTCATATATTCTATGAATATTTATCCAAGGATATTTAACCCTTTTAATTGTCTTTTATCTTTAGTTTTTAGCCTCTTGTTGATGTTCTGACAGTCAACAATTTTTTTTGAGATCTAGGGAATCCATGTTCTTGTCTGGGCGCTAATGACCGTAGAAGTTGTGCGCCCTAAAACCACAAAACAAAACCACAAAACCAAAAAGGCAAATAAAATACTTGGACAAACTCCCATGGCAATAATGGTGACACATAAGGGAAATATGGGAGAGATGAGGTAAACCTTCAAAAATTGTTAAAGCTAAACTCAAATATCAAATAATTTTGGCAGTTTAATTAACGGTATGAAAGATTACGTGTTGGTTGCTTAGGTATTATCACACGAGTGGAGTCGTAATCATACAATTTTTTATTTGTATTTTTTTGTTCGAAATGTTTGACCTTTTGCAAACTACAGCAAATTCAAAGTAGGCCGTTACACGTCAGTGCCATTTTTTCCTTGTCAAGCCAGTAATAATACAAATACCAGTAACAATGACAGAAAGGAATTTCCATTTAATCGTGATTTTGAGAAAATTTAGAGCAGCTGTTTCAGAGAGCTAATAGAATTGGTAATGCCTCAGTATCACGTTGTAGCTAAACTCCATATTGTCTACACAAACTATACATCCCACAAGGGGAAAGCAATGCGGAATGTATCGTTTGCATACATTAGCCTAGGATTCATGGGAAGCATCCGATATATAGGAACCATATTCCTTGATGTAATAAGATACGGTTTCTTAGCTCTTAAAGAAATCCCATCTCTGTAAGACTTATTACATCAAGGAATATGGTTCCTATCAAACAGATGCTTCCTATGAAACTGCATGTAGTTTAAATAAACGGCGTAATAGTTTCCAAATACAAACTAATATGGCTTACGAAACATATCAATAAAGCAGGTTTGGTGCAACATCTCTTTTGGAATTCATCCCGAAAGTCACCGTTGGAAAATTTTATTTCAATGACGCGTTTCGCCCTTTCGAGGCAGCATACGATAATCTGAAGACAAAAAAGTGATGCATACTACATAAATGTACAAGAATTTTAAGTTGTGAAATTATAACTGAGGAGGGCACCGGGATTATATGGCCTAGTTCTGTGCTGTAAGAACCATCTGTAATTTACAGAAAGTAAAAGAATAAAATTACGTAAAAGATTTATGGTGAGCTGTCTTACATCATTGCAAAATAAACCATTTAGGATGGAAACCTATCGTCAGTCCTTTCAAATTTAGGCTTTAACTGGGAGAAAGCAGGTACATGTTAAGTGAAATACCAAGATGCTAATACGAATGCGCGACATAAGAAATTAACTCAAGTTACGCTAAACCAAACACGTCATGTTACGCACAGAATAGAATGGCCGGATAGAATGCTACTGCAAAGAAAATTTTGCAACTGACTTTCGGGATAAATTCCGAATATGCCACCAGTATGGAATGGAAACATTCTCTTTTCTGGAACATTAAAAGTTTTCAATTATTTCATTTCCTATTACTATTACATGTAAACATAACAGAAATCTTCATTTGCATTCTTATCTTTTCACTGACGTTTGTCATAAACCTATAGTTTTGTAAGGGTTATCCTAACGCATGTTATTCCTAATTAACAAACGCTTGTTACAAAATATTAGTCCATATTTAAGGACACTATAACACATTGAACTGCTCAAATTTCATTCCATTAATTCAAACTGTGTCGATGAACACTCCATAGAAACAGATTACAAATCCTGTCGCATTGACTATTTGTATGTGTATTTGTAGCGTCCATTGATGGAAAACAGTGCTTCCGTGCATATTTATTACTATGCTATTTTAACCTTAGACTCGTTGTGGCACAGAGTAGGGAGTAGGCCTTGGGGCCTATACATAAACTCCGCTACGATCTGTGCGACATTTTAATGCTCTCAGTACGCCATCTTGAGATGGTAAAAATATTTGAAGCGAAACGCGGCTGAATGTTTTATGAACTCTGCATTCTAGATTATTGAAATACATAAACGATTTGATTAGATTAGGTTAGATGTACTTTTCGTTTCAGTAGATCCGAATTGAGGAAATCCTCTTGGAAGTAAAACATGTCAGAACAAAATACACAATATATACTTAGACAAAAAGAGCATGTGTGTTAATGTACCTTAAAGATCCGAAATGTAATTTGCCCTTGTGGATGTGGAATTGGTCATGACAATTAAGAACATTTACATCGTACAGTACATAAAACATTACTACATAATAGGTGCATATTACAATTACTTTTCATTTTACAACACTGGACACTGATTTACAATGATCACATTACTGCACAAAACTTGTACTGAAGTCATAATTGTCAATATTATATACAATAACTTAATCACTTCTAGTAAGAAATTCATCAATGGAGTAGGGTTGGCCACCAAAAAAACCTTTACTCTTTTCAAACTGTACTTTATTGTGAGTTAAATTTTTTATGGCTGATGGCACGTTATTGAAAATGTCTACTGCTGAATATTGGACACCTTTCTGAGCCAAAGTGGCTTTAAATTTTGATGCAAGTTATTCTTGTTTCTAGTATTGATCCCATGGACTGAGCCATTGATTTGAAAAGACATTTTTATCGACAAATTTCCCAATACATTTATTCTGTAATGAAGCAGTAGTAAGTATATCAAGTTCCTTAAATAGCCCTCTACATGTTAGAGTTGTCATCACAAATGATCCGTAACACACGTTTTTGTGGCCTAAAAGCTTTTGCTTGGCCTGATGAGTTGCCCCAGAAAATAATCCCGTATGACATGCTAGCTTTATATCTCCTGTATCTGACAACATTCACATAGCAAACAGGGACTTGTTTAGATGCTTCAGCAGTTCTGTGGTATGCCAGTCCCAGTTAAATTTATTATCCAGTTGTAATCCTAAGGATTTGATACTTTCAACTTCTATTCCCTTGTTATACTCCAGGCATATACTGGCAGGAAACCTTTTACAAGTCCTAAACTGTATATAGTGTTTTTTTCAAGGTTTAGCGACAGAATTAGCTAAGAACCATTCATTAATGTCCATGGAAATTTTATTAGCCGATCTTTCTAAGGCTAGATTTGATTTACTATTTATTGCAATATGTCATCTGCAAATAAAACAAACTTGGAGTCCGATAATGTTGATGATGAAAGGTCATTGATATAAGAAAGGGAGCGTAAGATAGTCTGGCGGGACCCCTCATGTTAAGTTACCAGCTTGATGAGGCCTGATAGTTCAGTACACCTCTTACCTATTGACACCTTTTGTTTCCTATTAGAGATATATTTGAACCATTCTGCTGCACTTCCTGTTACGCTGCAATACTCTAATTTGCTCAAGAGTATATTGTGATTTACAGTCAAATGCCTTTGACAGGTCACAATATACCAGTGGCATGTAATTCGTCTAATGAATTAATTATATTCTCACTGTATGTGTAGATAGCCTCAATATCAGAACCCTTTAGAAACCCAAATTGTGACATGGATAATAGTTTGTGGTAAGGTGTTTAAGAAGACGACTGTACATTCTTTTCTAAAATTGTAGAGAATGCAGGCAAAAGTGAAATTGGGCGGAAATTTGATGGAATTTTTCTCCTTATATAATGGCTTAACTTCAACATATTCCAACCATTCAGGAAATGTTCCATTGATAAGACTGGTTACACAAGTAAAATATCACTAAGCTCGGAAGAACATTTTGTAATCAAATTAGTTGATATATTATCATAGGCACTGGAATTTTTTGATTTTAAGGATTTTATGGTGGACATTACTTTTAGTGGTGTTGTCATACTCATATTACTGCAGTTATTTATAGTCACAGGTGAGATATTCCATTGAAGCAGTTACTGACCCTGATAATCCCATATTTTCGGTAACTGTTAAGAAATGCTTGTTGACGATTGTAGCAACACTGCACACATGTTACCTGTGGGTCATCTCTTAATGCTATGTGCTCCTCTTTGTATCCGGTTTTACCAGTTTCCTCCTTTACTATATCCCATATTGTCTTTATTTTGTCTGATAGTCCTATACTATTCTGATACTGCATTTGCTTTCAGTATTACTGTCTTAAATATGTTGCAGTATGTTTTGTAATGATTTAAAGCATTTACATCAGAACTGTTTCTGATAGGTGTAGTTTCCTTTTGGTCTTACAGAAAACCTTCATTCCTCGAGTAATCCATGGTTTCTTTGTAGACTTTTGTGTAATGTGTTAGTTTTGGGGAAAGCAGTTTTCAAATAAGTTGGACATTTATGAAAGTGTTGTATTTCTGATACATACAATTGTCACTGTAGACATGACTCCAATTCGTCTTTGATCAGTTTTCTAAAATGATAAATTCATCTCTTACTGACTCTTAAGCTCAGATTTGATAGATTTTATATTCTGATTAGTATTATCTAGTAAAAGTAACTGCATGTCACGGTCTGAAAGGCTGCTTATTATTGGTTTTATAATTTAATTTTGATCATTTGACATTTCTATAAAGATATCAATGGCTGTCTGAGCCCTTAGCTATCCTAGTTGGAAAATTAACAGTATGAATTAGGTTGAATGACAATGCTACTGACTGCAATAATTCCTTACTACGAGAGTTTTCAAGGAAGGCTACATTAAAATCCCCAGACAACACTATTTCTTATCAAATAAGCCAACAGCTTAGTTATATGGTATTATGTACACAGTTACTACTATAAATGATTTATTATGAAATTCTACTTCTGTTGCACATGCTTTAATATGCTGCTCTAAATAAAATTTATGAATGTCTATGGTATTAAATTTATAACAATTTCCAATGAATGTGACAACTCTTCCATCCTCCATTTCCACTCTACAAAAGATGGAATCTAACCTAAATCATGAAATACTTAACAAATCTATACCAGTGGTCACATGATGATCAGAGAGGCATATTGTGTCGACTGGATTGGATGACTCAAGGCCTCTAAGTAGTTCATTTATTTTCTTAGCCCTCTAATATTTTGGTGCATTTAAATTTGTCTGTTACAGAACTGTGGGGAGACAAGAATCATCACCAATTATATGAAATTTTAACAGCTGTTTGCTGATCTGATTTGTCAGTTATGCTGTTTAGTTGCTTTATTAAACTGAAGGTTTGTTTCAATATTAACCTCTTAGAACTTTTTGTCCTGCCTATCCTAAAAAAGGAACTGCTCTGACCCCTGTAACCACTGGTATTTTACCACCGTCAGTGCCTCCCCCTTAAGTTTCCTGCTATTAGCTCAGCCAGTTTACCCTTCGTTTTCCTATTGAGTTGTAGGTCACGTCTAGTATAATCCCACCTATTGAGTGAATCAACAGGAACCGCACCGTGTGACCCCGCACCAAGCAGCTGTTCCAACTCCAAATTAACTCTAACAGAGTTCAAATGAGGTCAGTCGTGGCGCTCCAGAACACACACGAACACAACAAAGGTATGCACTGATGCTGATGCAATCTTTGCCAGGTAACACTCTACGTTGAACCCTTGATCTGTCAATACTGTTCCCCAAACCACCCACAATAACCACGGTGTCCTCCTTGGTGAAATCGTTACACAGTGAACCTAAATCCTGTCACCTGACCCAGACCAGCACTTGGTTTAAAGAAACTTGTGACCTGGTATACTGTTCCTAGTTCATCCTGCAGGAGTTGGTCCACACCTTTGGCATACGAGCTACCTAATAACAAAACTTTCTTCCTTTTTGATTTCCCTACATTCTTATTCAAATTACTGTTGAAAGTTTGTTCCGCCCTGTCTGTCTACTTACATCTGAGGCTCATCAGTCCCTAACTGAAGCAACAGGTCACTTATTTTTTACATTCACCATAGAGCTGAGTTCTGGCCATTTTCTTTCCACCTGTTGCTACTTACCACCTCTGGTTACCCTCCTCCCTCTCTAAATTGTTCAGATCCCTCTTAGCCTGATCTAACTCTGCCTGAAGAGCAGCAATTTTCCCCTCCTGTTCCACTATCTTCCTGTCCCTAGTACATAGCCTGCAAAACCACTGAGTCGCGCTCACTTACCCAATTGCCGCGCCACTAGTCACGCCAATGAGAAAAATTTCTGTGCTCATCACACCATACCCCGGAACTGACAATTCTACGGCAAGTCTGACACTCATGGTAAAAGTATTTTATTTAGTAGTCAAATTACCTATCGTGTACGCGAAATTTAGGCCTACTCTACTCGATGTAAACAAAGGTAATCAGTGCAAAGTCTCTAAAACAAATTATTTTACGCTGCTTTTACAAAAAATAAATAAAACAATGAGTGGATACGCTGTACTTAATATGCTAGAAGGAAAAACAATTACCGAGATTCTTCAAAGTTACTGTGCAATAAGACGGAAGCAAAAATACGACTGCAAACCTATATAATCTTTACGCGTTTTCTAGAAAAATACACAAAGTGAAACCTTTAATAGGAAAATTGTATAGATGTTGTAAAAGTGTAAAATTTCATCTTGTCTTTACGAGAACTTAGTATTGCTATAGCAATTCAAGATTACCGAAATATTTAAATTTAGAATTTTTTAGTTAAAAGTTCTATGTTTCGACGAATAACACAAAACGAAAATAAATCGTTAGTAAGACTGGAACATGTCTGATAATTAGCAATCTATTTTTCACTGTAATGCTACCTTTCATTGTAGTGTTACTATCTTAACGGAAATCTTTCGAGGGTTTTTTTTTTTTTTTTTTTTTTTTTTTTTTTTTTTTTTTTTTTTCCTCATGTAGGCTTGGTATTTCACATAGCTGCTGCTGCTGCTGCTTCTTTCTTAGTTTGAGGAACATGATAAAATTTTGCTTACGGGAGCATTGGAGTAGTGTGTTTGTGGACAGCGATCGTTGAATGCTCCGTAAAACTTTATTTACGGCAGCGGCAGGGGTAGTGTGCTAATGTTGGCAACGACCGCCGCTTGCTGTGTGAAACTCATCACTTACATTAAAATCTTTCGTATTGATCATGAAATAATTCTGTTCCTGCTCTACGGCGCTCAGGTTCTTGAAAGTAACATTTCCTGTTCAGTGACTTCTTATTCCTATTTTCGTAAACGTTATGTCGCGTCTAAGTTTTTACTTAAATAGGTTGCCCTTTCAGGATCAGAAAGTCGTACTTACAACCGCTGTCTTTTCGCTCCAGAACGAAGGCTTTTTTGCGGAATTTTAACTTGTAAAAAGTTATTCATTGCTATTAATATGCAGATATTTGTATAAACAAACTGTTAAACTAAAATAAAAGTTATTTTGCCATACTCGTTTCACCTTTATTTGCAAGGCTCATACGGTGGCAATTTTCGTAGAATTTGGTTTAGGCTACATGTGCTGCTTGTTTCAGGTTGTTGTTACTTTCTTCTACTTCATTTGGATTTTTCAATTCAGCACTTAAGCATAGGCACATGCTATTTGAACATTGCTGTTCTCTACTATTCATTACAGATTCCAACCACTCGATTAATAATAAAAATGTAGTTTAGTCTCTGATACTGTAAGAGCGAAGTAGGACATGGTGTTGATTTCATCGTGTATTCCGTTATTTTAAACGCTGGTTTAAAATTAGGTACAATAACAGGACGCAATGGAGGACATAGAGCATCACGAAACGCCACGTACTTTAGTTTGTCATCTAGTCGGTGACATAACTGCGGCTCGTAAAACGGCAACTTTTCAGCCGTAGCATTGACTATGGCTATGCGTCTCTGTTGTCAATATGGCGTTGAGCGCAACGCTCTGCTGTACACGTATCAAATAATCCGCACCCTGCTTTTCCTTCTGTAGACTTTTTATTCTTTACCCGTGATACGCTATGGGAGCACGCTATCCGCCTGGCCCAGAAATGGCGACCGCCTCTGATTTCTCTCTACAGTGCATCAGCTCATAGCTGCCAGTGGTTTGCGCACTTAGGCTGGGGTCACAGTGGCTCAGACATCGATGGGTTTTACCGACGACCAGCATCGGCGAAAGAAGTGTGATCGTTTCAAAATTAGGCTACACGGTGTCCATGAGTACTATCTTCAGACGACATTCGGTGAAATTCAAAACAATGTTTCCTTCGGCCAATCGACCTACGTTATCACACGATACATAAGGACAGATCATGATACATTTAGTGAAAGAAAGATTTCGGCAATCAGAAGACGATAAATATCACAATCGGTATATAGCGCAGATTCTATGGTCTGATATTGCAGTTTTTTGGAAACCGCAAGTTGGTTAAATCCTTTATCAGAAATTTTAGGCGTAAATTATAATCTCAAATGTTTCATTTCGGAATTGTATCGTATCTTGATGTTACTGTGGCCCTTCTATTTTGCTTGTGATAACACGGTATTATTCTTACTGCTTCTCGCAATTTTTTGGCAACGTGATTTCGTTCAATGAAGTAATCTGCAAATGAGCACTAGTACTTCCGCTTTTCATGGTTCCCGTGTTCACGTTTATCTTAAGTTCAGTTAGCTTTATCAAATTTATTACACGACAGTCATTGAATAGCAATGTAACTTCATTTCTTTCATCATAATCGGATGTTTCAGGATAGCTTATAACTGGTTTATTCATGGATATAAATTATGGAATACTGCACCCATTATGTATTTTTATGCTTAGCACAACGCATTTCCAGAACTTTCTCTCTTTCGGTGCATTACGTCTGTAAAATTTAAATACCATCACACATTGAAACGTCGAGATGTATTTGTCTAGGTTACTGCAATGAGGGAAATCGTACATACTATTGAAAATTTTCACATACTAAATAGAACTTGTCTGTTCCATAAGATTGGATATAAAAACAAGTCGTCACACTTGTTTTTGTAATAAGGTAGGTGTGTCATGATTGATTTTTGTGTAACGGAGGCGGTAGAATAACTTCAGCAGAGAAAAGTACTGTTTCTAACATTTAGATAAAACAGATTTATTCTATCAGATTTGCCCTACTTCAGTAAACTAAAGACAACTGAACTGCAATAGTGTCAGAAAATGACACTGGGACGTCGAAAAAGTACCGTACGTAGGCAAACAAATGCACTAAAAATGCGAATAAATTCTCGAAACTGGTTGTGATAAGCATAAAACTTATCTAACTGTAGTTTTGCACTATTTAAAGCATGTCTGCACAACTTAAATCCAGCAAAACTGTAATATTGCTTGTCAGGGACACTAGTAGCTCCCGTTTCCAAGCTAAAGAATATCGGAATCTACTTCAGATCAGACGAATAGATTCTAACCCAACCTTCTCCTTAACCCGACCAAAGTGACAAACTATATCGGATGCAGTGTGACCATGCCGTTGGCAGAGGTTTCCAACTCGGGCGACGGCGTCTGACGGTTTGTCGGTGCCACTGTGAACACAGCCTTAGGGCAAGGTCACAGTGTAGACGATCTCATCGCCCGACTGTACTGACTTCGGATGGGAGTGGGTGAAGTTAAAATCATTTCTTCGGTCAAACCGGCCGTTCTCATATAGCAGATATGGATAGTGAGATACTAATCTCCGTGAAAGAGATAGTGGTCCTAGAACACAAATACGGGATATAGTTACGAATCTATGGTCTGATATTGCAGTTTGACAACAGCAAGATGGTTAAATCCTTCATCAAAAATTTGATATAAATTATAACGTCAAAAGCGTTGAATTCGGAATTCTCTCGTATCAGCATATTATTGCAGTTCCTCTTTCGTGTATTGCCTTGTGGTAATAGGGCATTAGCTGTCCATAAATTATTGCTTCTCGTGTCTTCAGTAAGGTGGTGATTTTGTTTTTTAAAATGACCTGCTTCTGCTTTTTAGTGGTTTCCGTGTTCAGTGCTCTTATTCTAAAGTCCACACTTGTCTTCCCCACACAGAATGAGTGATTGAAGTTTACTATAACTCCATTTAGTTCATTTATAATCAGATGTTTTTGACTAGCGTGTAAATGTATTATTCACGGTTTCAATGAAAACTGCACCCATTGTGTATTTTTATGCTTAGCACAATGCATTTCGAGAATTTTTCTAGCTTTTGGAGCATCTGTTTACATAAATGTATTTGAGGTTTGCGTGTGTAATTTTAAGCAGGTCTTGCACACAAATACCTTAAAGCATAAAAAGGTAGTGTTTCTAATATTGGTATGAAAGACAAACCAAGATTTATTCTACTGCCCTACTTCAGTAACCCAAAAAGACAACTACAGTGAAATAGTGGCAGAAAATTACGTATTGGAACGTCAAAATACCGTTCTTAATACGTTAGAAAATGCGGATAAATTCTCTAAATGCGTTGTGATAATTTACTTCAAATCTGTGTATTTTTCCGCAACATCAAACCACTAGTATGTAATAGAAATTCGTTTTATCGTTATCTCGTATTCGTAAAACTTGTCTGCTGGTAGAAATAACAAGACAGTGTACACAATCCTCGCCAAATTGTTTTCGAGACACTTGTACTTCATTCGTAAGCATTATGTCTTCATTAATAGCAAAAGCCGCGTTTTAGTGCTCACTACGGATTACCCAGGAAACTGAAATGTACTTCACATACAGAATATTCTAACTTAACCTCGTTAACCTCACCAAGGGACAAACTATATCGGATGAAGTGTGACCATGCCGTCGGCCGATGTTTTCAGCGTCTGACAAATTGTCTGTGCCACTGTGAACTCAGCCTAACGAATGGCGCCATTTCCCCCACCGCATCTCTCTCTTAGCACGTGCAGGTGTCGGTTAGTTCACACGTCCTGAGTCTCTTCCCTCTCACACAGGTGTCTGTACGCAGTACTGTAGGAATGGTGTACTACTCGAATTTCTGTATATGTATTTTGGTCGATTTTGTACAGTTAGATTTAGAAAAATTTCAACAATCTGCACCATTCGTGGAATAAATTTTTGAAATGCATTACTATGAAATACAGGGTGATCAATCCTCAGTGCAACCGCCTGGCGCAGAATTTTTCGCCGGCAGGCGGCCAGCCGGTGGCCGGCATTTCAGCCCACCGACGGCTGCACTGGTGGTGGTGGTGGTGGTTGTTGGGAGTTTGTCGTTCTGCTCTACTGCGAGGCCTAAGTGTCGCATTCTTGTGGAAGTATGTTTCTCAGCCGACGCAGTACTGCCTTGTGTGTGACAGTGTTCAAAGGGAAATGGTGAAAATCAATGCGCTAAAGAGTATTCATCTAAGATTCATACGTGAGCACAGAATCAGCACGTGAGCTACAGAGATTATTTTTGGACGAATTTCCTCGTCGACAATAAATTGAGAACCCTAAAACCGATCCCATCCGTTTGGAGGACCTCTTCACACCCCTCTCGGCAAGAGATCATCCTGGCCCGATTGCGGATCGGTCACTGCCGATTCAGCCACCGTCATTTGCTAACCGCTGACCCTGCACCGCTGTGCTCCTGTGGTGAATTGCTGACGGTGCCACATGTTTTACTGTCTTGTCCTAATTTTAATCATCGTGTAGCCCTTACCTTTCCGTCTACGCCGGCCGCGGTGGCCGAGGAGACTAAGGCGCTCCAGTCACGGTCTGCACGGCCACTACGGTCGGGGGTTCGAATCCCCCCTCGGGCATGGATATTTGTGCCGTCCTAGTTCGTAAGTAGTTCATAAGTAGTTTGTAAGTTTAGGGACTGATGACCCCCTAGTTAAGTCCCATAGACTTTACAAACATTTGAACATTTTTGCCGTCTACTCTGGAGGAACTTTTAGCTGATGAGACACGAGCAGCTGCTAGAGTTTTGCGCTTTATTAACATGGCCAATTTATGAAAGGATATTTAACCCTTCTATTTGGTTTTTTCTTTCGTTTTTAGCTTTCTCTTGATACTCTTATCTGGCAGTTATAATTTTTTCGAGATCTAGCGAATCCGTTCCGATCTGGGCACCAATGATCTGAGAAGTTGTGGGCACTAAAAACACACAAATTCCTCATGTTCGTGTTCCTAACCGCAGTAAGATTCATAGATTGGTGGCTAAATTTCGCAAAACGGAACTGTTACAGGAAACATAATCAACCAAGTCCAGTCCTGACAGAAGAAACACTCCATAACGTTGAACAAACTGTGGAAAGGTCTCCTAGAAAATCAGACGCCTTTCTCAGCAGATTGGAATTTCCTACGCCTCTGCTCAGATGGCTACGAAGCTACTGAAGTCACAACCGTATAAAATAACCGGCTGACCCTGCAAAAAGGTTACGGTTTTGTGAATGGGTCAATTTCTCCGACATGCACCTTTTTCAGAACCCAAACTTTTTCCGAACGAATCCTGGTTTCACCTAAGTGGGTATGTTAACTCGCAAAAGTCCCTGAATGCCCAACTTAATTCACAATCAGCACCTGCACGATCAAAAAATAGAAGTGTATTGTACTGTTAGCACAGAGAATATTTCGTCTCGTTGCCGCCGGTTGTCCTAGGTGTCGGTGGCAGAGTAGAGACTGACACAGGGAAATAGGATGCACGCGTGTGCGGGTACAGTGTCTGAGGTGACCCGCCAGTGGGACAGCAGAAACTAGAAACACTGAGCTAGATTAGAACAAGATATATATTTCGTAGAGATAGTACAATACTTAACTTTAACTGAAGACTAGTGGAATGCAGATATATAGTTTAACTAGAGGTCTGCCTACTGATGAGACTATTCTGGTGCCTGTCTGATTACCAAGTGACCGATCCAGTTCAGTGGTGGTCACGAGCGGGGTTTCAGCAGAGGGCGTTCGTGGCTGACGACGTGACGCCGTGCTTGCATGGCGGCGCGCGGCGAAAGTACGTGGCGCGCACTTCAGACTTGTGCGACACCACGAATAGAGCCTATATTTTTTCAGGAAACAATAGCGATAGGTATGTTGAACATCTTGCGGCCTTTTTCCCCCAATTGAGAACGTGCTTTCGCGACATTTCAACAAGACTGCGGCGGCACATATAGCCAACTTATTAAATTGTTAATGTGTTCAGTGAAAAATTATCACTAAGATCACTTGGCCCCCTGGTTCTCCTGATTTAATCCCGTGCTATTTTTAGCTGTGGGAAAATTAAGAGAAAGCATACAAATAAAATCCCTAAACTTTAAATAAATTAAAAACACATTCGTCATGTAATAACTGCAATTTCTGAGAGGACACTTAAGAGTGTAATCAGCAACTTCCTCAGCACCTTGTATAATACAGGCGAGTGATAAAGTTTTCTTGCTAAGTGTTTGTGTTATGTACATCAGAAGTAACATGCG
The DNA here is from genome assembly GCA_026315105.1 of Locusta migratoria. Taxonomy (NCBI): domain Eukaryota; kingdom Metazoa; phylum Arthropoda; class Insecta; order Orthoptera; family Acrididae; genus Locusta; species Locusta migratoria. The sequence continues at coordinate 403,209,994 of CM048748.1, forward strand.
CGCCAACCCGTATTACATTTTAGTGTGGCGGTCCCACAGCCCACTAAGCGGGCACTGCAGCTGCCATCGCCGGCAAGTCGCACGCTGCAAAGGTGGTTGCTCTGAGGATTGATCACCCTTTATTACAATAGAATGCTACTGTCGTAAAAACTCACATTACGGCTGGCATCTGATAAACATTTATAGACATACTTTCAGCTGGACGTTTTTACTTGAACGTTTCACCACTTCCCTATGCGTACCCAGTCTCATTGCTACTGTACATGCAAAACATTTTCTTGTACAAGAAATTCATCGTCTCTGTGCGACCTCAAGCTTTCGACCAGTGCAAGCAGGGTGGAAGTCCTAGTGGACTACGGATTCTCATAGCTGTTAGAATATCACTAGAAAATCAGTTGTAAGGGAAGCGTAAAAACATAAGGCACTATAAAGTGGTTAGTGAGCAACTTGCACGGTTTTGTTGAAGGTGTAAGTATTCCCTCACAGTAACTCCAAAACAACTACTACTATTCCCTCATATTACAGAGCAATTTAGTAGTGTCACTGGACAACAAAAGGAAATGCTAAGTGCTTCCCCGAAGAAAGCAGAGAAAGCTTTTTCTCAAGGGTAATTCAGGCATTACACTGTTTCCCAGAAGACTATCAGGCAAAATGACTACCAAAACGTAAACCTATCAGAGCCTTAACGTCAGTTTGGGGCGAAGACTAATTACGAATGAATGTAGACAGTAAAACTGACTCTATGCCATAGTGAGCCCATAGCTAGAAGGGGATGGAAATTTATGCAAGCTGTGACCTTTATTATGAAAATATAAGGTTTCAGAAAACATTTCTGAAAACCTGGAGTCAGTTTTTGTTTTGGTGCGTTCGTTGTGAACACTTGATAATGTGAATTCTTCCCATCACTGTCTCTGGGCGAGTGATATCGCTCTGACGTGCCCATTAGTCTTCCTTAACGGGAAAGAACTCCGGGGCATTAAACTTCAACCTACTGCTTGGTTGCCCCTCTGCCCTTTCGTCTTGAGACGGTCGTTCTCGCCCGGTTACGCATAGAACGTTGACTGTACGCCACCTTCTGATTGAAAGCCAAATGATAGTCCACATCAGTCCATGTTCCCCGTCTGAGTTGCCTGATATCTTAGCAGACAATACCAGTAAAACATTGAAGCATATACTAACAACGCTTTGCTGCGTGAATAATTGTTTAAACTTGTGGTCGACTTCCACATCCTAGTGCTCGAGCCATATAATATCCATAACAATGTTTTGATACATATTACCATTTTTATTCCCTTATTGTCCTATGATTTTAATATCATAAGAGATAGTTTATCAACTAGTAACATAGTAATTGGTTAGTGAGCATTTTAAACCTTGATTTGAGCTACCTATATAATGTTTATGATCTCTATTTACACGTCACTGAGTAAATTATTATTAAATTTTTTCTTTACCCTGCGTTTTGTAGTTAGACAGCCTCTAATAAATATACAGTAATTGCATTAAATTAGAAAGAACGGCCAAATATCGAGACTTGTCAGACATTCTGTACTTTGAGCTACTTTTCAGCTTTATGGAGTGTGCAGTTTATGGTATTAATTCAAGTCTTGGAATTTTGAGTGGGGATATTGCAATATTAAAGCTAGAAGGCGTTTGCTCGTGTGTAATAGTGACCGTCTTACCTGTTTGTTTTACCACCTACACTAAAAAGACGTACTGATTAATCCAGTCATTCCTGGATGTTCAATTATTTTACATACGTGATTTACCTTGCATTGCATTGTAGGTGCCGGTATGCACGAGTTGCTGTAAATTAACCATTTGAACACTAGTGTCGCTGTAATGCTATTTCACGAAAAGTTGTCATTTTCACCTCATTAGAGATAAAGTTGGCGGCACTTAATGGTAGCTTATAAACATACGTAAATGTGTATTGGGAAAGGTATCGATTACACAAATATAAAGATCTACTTCCTTCTTTTATTCAAAACACGTGTAAAACAAACGATTATGTAAGACTATAGGAAAAAACTTGAGTTTAATAAATCTCTTGGCGTTGTGTATATTAATAGTGCTTCTTTCGTGTCACCATATTCAAACTAGTTTTCCCTTAATATTATCTACTTAAATTTCTGTTAAAACGCTGATAAATTACTAATTTTGAGGAATAAGACTCTAATGAAACTGTTAGCCTTTAGACAAGTGCAGTTTGCTTACCTCACTCACTCACTTGTTTTTACTAGCAGATAACGTGGCACATTTCTAAACCAAAGCTATTGACGTGTAGCTAGAAGTCGTAAATAAGAGCATTGTCAATAGATGACTGGTAGGTGGATTACTTGTTCACCTGCGAAATTGTGTTCACACGTTTACACAGCGAATATTCTGCTGAGAGGATTCCTACATTGTCAAGCATTGTTTTTACATTGGTTCTTTCTTCACAGAAAAAAAATAATTTTACGTTTATTTGCGTTTCCTACCGGATTGGTAAAAGTTCGATGTAAATACTGTAAGATGTGCAGAAATTGCATGTTAATATTTTAGTACCACATGGACTTACGGAAACTTGAGTGACAAGATAAAAACAAATCTTCAATAAATTCAATTATATGGTTACATTATGTGCTATCGTGAAATTTTGCAGGTACTATAACAACTGTTAAAAATAGAAAATTTATCATGTACACACGTCAACCCTATCAAATGGATGCAAAATAGAGATTTTTCAATCAGCAAAAATAAACTGCATGTTCAACTCAATCTTTGTCAGGTCCTGTTGAAAATTGCTTACCCAATTGCATTCAGGGGCAATAAAAATTTATCCTATAGTGACAAAATTTCAAAACTAAAAGCTCTGACTTTAAATTTATCCGTTAACTATTTCACCTATCTTTCGATGAATAGATACACCTCAGTACTCGCTCCTTCAAGCTGAGTAAATGATGGTGCTTGAATACCTGTTTGGTGTCAACCAATATTAGAAGTAGCTAAAGGCTGTCATTTGGAAACATTAAAACTATGAGAACTATGTACCTTGTCTCAGGTCATACTATTGTAATAATTCTTTAGAGGCATGTAAAATTACCATAAATTCATAAACGTAGCTTGAAACGGATGTCTGTCCTTAACCAAACCTGATAGTTGCGTAACATTTTGTACACTTAACAGAAAATACATACATTGGTGTCCCTTGAAGTTTCAATCAGATGGCTTACTGATTGTATGTCAAATTGTCGTCACTGTTTCACATTAAAACTAAAATGAGCTTTTACTTGTGTTATTGGTGTTCTTCTATGTCGAGAAAACAGTTGTCAAATTTTGTAATGCTGCTCTGCTTCTAAGGAATATTCATATTTTGTCTGAGGTTACAGTATAGTACCATTGATAAATATTTCATACTGAATTGCTTAAACGAAAGATGCTGTATGTAGTTCACCTAACGTGTAAGCCATTTATATAAAGAAATTTGTACGATAAAATAATTCAATTAATGACAAAGTATCTGGTCTAAATTGTACATCATTTGAGATTCGTTCAGACTGTCAACGATTTACCAGCAGAAATAAGCTGGTAAACGATTTATTTCCATATATTGTAAAGAACATACTAAGCTCTAGTGATGTTGACGTAACAGTTGAAAGTTCAGTTGAATAGTTAAATGACCTTGAAGTTTCTTCTATTGATTAGTATGTGATTGTTTTACATCGAATTTCACGAAACTGTTACAATTCAAAAGGATGTATGGAATGGAGTAGTTCATAGGCTATATTTTTCAGAATTTGTGCTATGAACTCACGTGCAATGTGTACTTAAATATTATTGCTACAAATATTTACCTGTGCAGACAATGGCACAGTAATATTTATTCCATACATATTAGTTTCAAATGATTCTTGCAGTAACCTATTACGATATAGGATCGCCTTTTTCTGTATACCTTTCCAATATTTAACACTTGTTCTTGAGGCACATTTTCATCGCCCATAAAGAAGCATATGAATTTATAATGAACCTTCAAGTCAGTAATAGTACTATAATTTTACACATGTATATCGTCTTAACTGTTACAAATAATTCGCATTATATCTATTACATTTGTCCAAAGTGTTACATCTGATTGCTAAGTGTATGTAATACTCGTAACATACAACCAATGCGATGTACTATGCTTCGTATTCTCAAAAATTCGCTAGATACATGTGCTTTGTTACTATGTAACCAAACAATGTCAGTATGAAAGAATCATGTAAAATAACTGTTACTGTATAAATGTAAAATTGTAAACATAATTTAAATATATTTTGGTTTTCTAAATGCCATATTTATCATTGTTAAACAGCAAATGGTATTTTTAGTGATGTTCTTTCTGAAATATGTGTCAAAGTACACTAACGCTACAAATGTAAAGTCTATTTTTGCAATCATTTTATAACTACTCATCAATACTGATCTTAAATATGTTTGCTCTTAAGATATGCACAGTTTAACCTTCAGTCTCTGGGGTTAGTATATATATATATCGACCATCTGTCGTGGAAGATGCATAATATCAATTCGTTAATTTTGGATTTGAATTTTGTCCTAGACAAGTTTACTTCAAATGAAAAATACCTGCCTTCTGAAGGTTAATGTGTAGCCATGCAAAATACAAATTACAATTTGTAAATGTTAAACCCATTACCACTCAAGTTTTTAGGGTAATGCCACATTCTTATATGTTTATAATTCGTGAAAAACATAATTTCTATGGCACTGCGCTGAACACAATTGCCTGCTGAAAAACTGTTTTCTTTACACTTGTAAGGACAAATTATTCACTTGGAGGAATAATGTAAGAAACTTTTTCTGAGCAGACCAAGTCAAGACATGAAGCAACTGAAAAACTGATGACATAACAAATAACGTGCTGCAATTATTACAATATCATTGTGAAACACACATTTCAGTTTTCCACTCCATATTGAGTGGACAGGGACAACGTATATTGTATCAGATTGGAAAATACCAGCAGCAGTGTTTTTATCTTACTATATCAACAGCTTTCCTTTCTTGAATCCATTTTTAAACAAAGGTACAAAACGAGATGAACACAAATTACAGATTGCAGGAATAACAGCCACCACATTGAATGTTCTATCTTACAGTAGGTACATAATGGGGCCGGAGGTTGGTACCAGCGGAGTACTGAAACCAGTTGCAATAGACATAAAACACAGCTGCTGAAAATTTGTAAACCTGATAACACATATATAAATTAAAACGGTCAACGTAGGTTTATAATAGGAATTAAACACATTAACTGTTACTAATAAAACAAAGTATAATAGATCATTGGGAAGTAAGGGATGTATCCGTTACTGTGTGACTGGAAAGCTTCAACAAAAGATTTGACAATTAGATGCCGACTGGTTATAAGGCTGTAACTGTTATCTATTGCATGAAATACGGTGTACACTCAGTCGTCCTCTCCCTCAAGCAATATGTAATCACAGGTTGCTGTGGCTGTCGGCTGCCTGTATGTGTTTAGTAATTGCAGTTGCTATGTAAAACTACGCAGTAATTTGCCATTAGTGTATAAAAAATTATAAAATATCCTGTATTTAATACTTAACGTATGGGTAAATTATTGTTCCTCATACATATTTATCGTCCATAAAAAATCATATGAAGCTGTAAGCAACCTAGAGCTCTTCAGTGCCACTCTGACAGTTTCATTTTTTCATGTATAGCGTCATTGCTCTTAAGATTTACAGAATAAAGTATATTTTACTTTGATTTGTCAAAAGTGTTGACGCTTCTGATTGCTCATAACCTACAATGAATATGATGTACTGTAGTTCGTATTCTTCTAAGGTTAGATTGAGGCGCTTTGTTACTATGTAACCATAAAATGCCACAGATAATGAACTACAAAACATCTGAGACCGGTGTTCGGCCTGTGTGTGGTCAGACACTGTGTCTGGTGTAGGAACGATAAATATGTATTGCCAGTCGGTCTTGGTTCGGTATGTAATTATTCAATTACAAAGATTCATTTAATCTTTTGTAAACTGCATATTGTATTAAATCTGGCAAAGAGTAAAACATAATTACCTTAATAGCTTAACTGAAATTACATATACAATAGGATAATGTACGTAAATTGTTCGTACAATTTGTATCCCATCAATTTTGGAATTTTTATTTGTATAACCTTTGTACAGAGTTCCTGTATAAACAGGCTTATTTAAAAATACTACAAAAGTCATATGCGGATTTGTGATTCAGGTTTAATATAGTTACAGATTATTAACGTAATGTACTTAGTGTAAGAAAGTATTTAGTGAATGTTAAGAGACAACACAGCATGCGCTGATTGAACTATGTTTGACATGAAATTGTCATGTGCCACTTCAAGCTTTAGTGCTAATCAATCTTTAGTATGCCAGCAATATGTAATACAGCCTGTAATCATTGAAGAGAGAACCTTGTCTCATCACTGAACTCTTGGTCTGTCCTGACACTGCTTATACTTTCACTTCTGCTTCCTTTTATGTCTGCCTCCCTTAACCATCTCTTGCTCTTTTGTCGTCTTGCGGTATTAGGTTCAAAGTCCTGAGGGTGTCTTCCATTCCCATTATCTGCTTTTCTTCCATAAGGTAGTCCTGACGTTACTGTTTAGCTGCATGTCACTACAGCAACACAAGAACCTCAATTTTGGAAAGAGATATGCCCAAAATTGACTGCAGTAATTAGAGGCTGGATGGAGAAAACACTTCACACGAGAAAACACCTTAGTAGCGTGTACAACGTTCCAAATAAGGACCATAGCAAATCTGAAATCTTGTCGAAATGCCATTACTTCAGTGTCAGTTACGCAGATAACCACAATTTTAACTGCTTTGAAGAGACTAATAAGCAGTGGACAAATGACACGCTTGATGCAAGTTTACAGACCCTTGTAATGCGAACAGAAATAGTCGGCACCAGATATCAAAAAGAAAAGGGAAAAAGGACAGTTGCGATGGAGTATTTTCCCTTTTCATGAGTCTTTCGGAACACGGCTCACCATATGGCTTTCTCAGACTTAATGGAAGACTTCACCAATCGAGTCATCTCAGTTCTTTCCTAATAGTGGAATAGCAATATGTCATTTCAGAAGATGGTGGTGTAAATCTGCTAGCAGCAGGATAATACGCCCAGTCAATGGACACAATTAACCTGTAGACCTTACCAGAAAAGATAAAATTGCTTGTGGGTCGATATTCTTCCATAGAAGTGGTAACTGTTAAGGGTAGCTGATGCCAGTAATGGACAGAACCTGTTCCTTAACAGTGTTTTAAAATGTAGTGTGCCAGAGCAGTGGCAGAAGTTGACAAGTTGATTGTCTGGCACATAGCAGCTGTTTCCTGCACAACATGGTATCCGGACGGGATTTGGCTAAACATGTATCTGAGCGTTGGTGGACTGCTGATTTTGCCAAGGAACCTGGAAGAAAGATGGTTCGGGTGAAAGCAGTGTCTGTTCAACTCAGTAATTTTACGAGCCAGTTAGCAACACGTAGCTGAGGAAAGAAACGGTTTACTCACTAGCAGTTGCTGAAGTTCCCTAGTTGCCTGACACGTCCTTTAGGCCAGATGTGATGCCAAGAGCACAGCTCGTGTGACGAGGCTTCCTTGCTATCATGTTTTTGCATTGACATTGTACTACCTAAAATATGTACTGAATATTGAGACTTAAAATTAGGATATACAGAATAAACCTCGTGAATACAGGCAGCTGTGTCTGGAGAGGACGTTATTTTGTATATTTAATTAGTTTATATATTACTTACCTATGTTATCACTGCAGCCTACTATTAGTGTGTGATTGTAATTTGTTTTCATGAATAACACAAGGAAATAATTTATAACTTAGCAGTCTGCCTCTCTTTTAACAATATTAGTGTTGAGAAGTAGAGCCAAAACAGCAGATACACATTCGATTAAGTAGAACAAGAAGTAGTCACTTGGTACTTCACAATAACATACAGTAAAGTGATATTTATCTATATAAATTCCATAATAAAATTGCATAGAAACAACAAAATTTTGTAACATATTGGTAGTATTACATGATCTTTGAATTGAATAGACAAAATTAATTATGGCAGTAATCGCGTCATTAATCTCAATTCTGTGCGTGTTCTGCCCCTACCTCACCAGGGTAAATCGTTATATTGTAAAATATTTAAAGGAACATAATTCTTTTACTTTGTGACTATCTTCTACTAAAACAAAACATAAAATTGTAGCTGTAATTTTAATATAATTAAATTTTCATGGTTCAGTTTTTGTTAGTCAATATCGCTGGTATATAATTTTATTTGGACGACAGGTTTCACTATTCTCTGCCAGCAATATCTGATCCGAAAATTGTTTTACATAGCCGTCATCTTGTAATGTCAACAGCTGTTATATAAGCGCATAGGTGCAATGTCATTGTAATATGTCCAAATAAAATTATAAACAACGAACTCGACTAACATAATTGGAACATATAGTTCCATTGCCTCCTCATAATTTAAAGTTCAGTTTTTAAATGTGTGATCAGTCACTGTGTTAAAGAGCAAATGGTATGTTATGCTATATAATTCTTAGTAAAATTTGGTGATTGAAGAGTTAGAGTATTTTCTGATCTGCGCAAATACGTTGTAAAATCCAGTTTTGTAATTCGTTCAATTTTAGTTAAGAGATTATTGACTTGTAATGGCCAGTTATTGACTTGTAATGGCCAGTTATTGACTTGTAATGGCCAGTTATTGACTTGTAATGGCCAGTTATTGACTTGTAATGGCCAGTTATTGACTTGTAATGGCCAGTTATTGACTTGTAATGGCCAGTTATTGACTTGTAATGGCCAGTTATTGACTTGTAATGGCCAGTTATTGACTTGTAATGGCCAGTTATTGACTTGTAATGGCCAGTTATTGACTTGTAATGGCCAGTTATTGACTTGTAATGGCCAGTTATTGACTTGTAATGGCCAGTTATTGACTTGTAATGGCCAGTTATTGACTTGTAATGGCCAGTTATTGACTTGTAATGGCCAGTTATTGACTTGTAATGGCCAGTTATTGACTTGTAATGGCCAGTTATTGACTTGTAATGGCCAGTTATTGACTTGTAATGGCCAGTTATTGACTTGTAATGGCCAGTTATTGACTTGTAATGGCCAGTTATTGACTTGTAATGGCCAGTTATTGACTTGTAATGGCCAGTTATTGACTTGTAATGGCCAGTTATTGACTTGTAATGGCCAGTTATTGACTTGTAATGGCCAGTTATTGACTTGTAATGGCCAGTTATTGACTTGTAATGGCCAGTTATTGACTTGTAATGGCCAGTTATTGACTTGTAATGGCCCACGGGCCAGTTATTGACTTGTAATGGCCCACGGGCCAGTTATTGACTTGTAATGGCCCACGGGCCAGTTATTGACTTGTAATGGCCCACGGGCCAGTTATTGACTTGTAATGGCCCACGGGCCAGTTATTGGATTCAATTTAAGCTCCCACCATCCTGTTCTCCAGGGAAAAAGTGTAAATACTAGTTGCTGTAGCTGCTGCCTGCCTATATTTCGTTTTAAGTAATAGCTGCTATATTTTAGTAATAGCCGTTTTTTACTGTTCAAACCAAATGTTTCTTCATAATCGTCCAGATTTGGTAAATAGTCATTCATACCTAGTCCTGTACCATTTGTGTAATTAAAATACTACGTACTACATACAGTACTCTGTAAACAGAAGTCTGCAGATACCACTATTCCTCTATGAAAGAAAAATAAGTTTATTGTAAAGATGTTAGGGACATTACTAATTTTCTGATACTAATGTTTTAAATTAACGTATAAAATTTCTTTAGAAAGGTGAACAGATAGGGCTTAACAGCTTTGACATAATTGTAAAATGACATAATGAGCATAGCTGTTTTTCACAATGCTACCAGTTCCGGTTAGTTCACCATTATCAAGCTAATAGTTAAACTCTAACGCTTGATAATGGTAAACTGAAACCGGTAGCATTGAGAGGAAAAATTTATAGTCAATGTCGTTTTACCAAAATGTATATAATTTCTATACAATTTTCATGTTAGATTTTGTACGTTCTTGATTGTCTTAATGTACCAGTGAACTGCTGAATAACTAAATTGTACTACATTTAAAACAATGTAAATTCTAATAACTCCAGAGTTCCTGGAATATTTTACCTTCAGTATGTGAGACAGTTTAATCATTTATAAACATTTGATAGAATGACAGCTTTTAGCGATTCAAATGGTATTGTGAACAGTGATATCCAGGTTAACTGCAGATCCTGGGGGTAATATTTCCATCTGAAGCAAAATGTCTGAATGAAACTAAGATGTTAATACAGAGTTTTTAATTTTTGAAATTAAGTCTATGCCATGAAATAAGGAAAATAATTTTTGTTGCCTATGAATGTCATTATCGAAAGGGCAGTGATACTGACGTCGAATGAAAGTAATCTGCAAAATCTGACGGTTCAAGTAATCTAATAATAACCGTGAAGTCACTGTACTATACGTACAAACACCCTCATATATATGTAGAATACAGCTCACTTGACACTAGCACTTGTAGTAGCACATACCTTGCGGCAGCGTGGTAAAGCAAAGTAGGGTATGCCGTACATAACACCAATAGCCCAGTTTCAGCTTCCATAAGAAACACACCCCCAAACCTACCAACTGTAAAATTTAGGAACACTCGTCTAAGCAGACAGTCCTTTAGCTAAAGGTTAGGTCAAGTCACTGTACATATTATTTCCAAAACTCTGCAGGAACTTGGAAAGCTGAATACCGCATTAAGGTATTAGTGAGGTGTACCTTCCACGGTATTGAACGTGGGCGCCATCTTGAAATCGACCATTGTCAACCTGTGCATTTTTCATGGAAAGAGGAGCGTGCGATATATCCGATCACCATTTTGTAAAGTTCATTCCTATAAAAATGTACTACGTACTTAACACAATTCGAAGATTGCAACACTATTCATTTATTTGGACTCCCTTAGTGCCCTGCAGAGTCTTAAGGACCCTTTCTCGAACCATCCTCTCATGTATCGGATCCAACGCTCCGTCCAGTTGCTAGCAGATGACAGCTGTCACGTTACTTTCCTGTGGGTCCCTGGCCACGTGGGTGTGCCCGGGAATGACGCCGCCGACATAGCAGACAAGGCCGCAGCTAATTTACCTCGCATGGCTACCTTTTGCATTCCATCGGGCGATGTTCAACGGGATCTTCGCCGGAGTATCGTGTCGTCATGGCGCAGTGCATGGCTTTCACTGTACAACAATAAATTGCGAACTGTCAAACCGATCCCGACCGCTTGGAGGACCTCCTGACGCCCCTCTCGGCGGGAGGTCATCCTGGCCCGGTTGCGGATCCTTCACTGCCGTTTCAGCCACCGTCATTTGCTAACCGCCGATCCTGCACCGCTGTGCTCCTGCGGTGAATTGCTGACGGTGCGACACGTTTTATTGTCTTGCGTAAATTTTAATCATCTCCGTGTAGCCCTTCACTTTCCGTCTACACTGGAGGAAATTTTAGCTGATGACACACGAGCAGCTGCTCGAGTTTTGCGTTTTATCAACTTGGCCAACTTATCCAAGGATATTTAACCCTTTTCATTGTCCTTTCTTTCGTGTTTAGCCTCTTCTTGATTTTCTGGCGGTCACCAAATTTTTTTTTAGATCTAGTGAATCTAAGTTCTACGGTCATTAGCGCCCAGGCAAGAAGTTGTGCGCCCTAAAAACCACAAAAAAGATTCATTAAGAGGTAAAGACTAGACTGTTCTTAATAAGTCATATGTGTTAAACAAGCTATCCTTTCGACTACAGCGCCTACAAAAGTTTGACTGTCTTTGTGAACGTGCAGAAAGATTTCCGGAGAATTGCGTTCCTTAATCTGAAAATATATATATATAATATAAATTGCCGCGAGAGACCAATAACACAGACTTGTTCGACGAGAATGCAGAAACAGAACTTCACACAGACGCCAGTGGTTATGGTATTGGTGCAATGCTTGTACACGCTCAGGAAGGTGCTGAAACTGTGATAGCCTATGCATCAACAGTACTCTCATAGTCAGAGATCAACTACTCAACTGAAAAATGTCTCGCAGTTATCTGGGCTATCAAGTTCCGACCGTATTTATTCGGCAAACCATTCACCGTCGTGACAGACCACCATTCTTTGTGTTGGCTGATTAGCTTGAAGGATCAACCAGGTCGACTAGCAAGATTGGCATTAAGACTCAAGATGTCACAGTGGTATTAGAGAATGGGCACAAACACAAGGATGCTGACTGCCTTTCGAGGAATCTATTAGAGTAACACAACAGCATTAATGAAATTTCAGCCCTCAATGAATTAGATGACGTTACAGCTGAACAGAGGGAAGATCCAGCACTATTAAAAACGATAGAGGCCTTGGACAAAGAAGAATCGACCAATGGAGAGTTCCAACTTATAAATGGAACATTGTATAAGAGCAACTACGATGCACTGGGCCCCAAATGGCTACTGGTTGTTCCAGCTCATCTCCAGCCAGCTATTCTCAAATATTTCCACGGTGCTCCAATATCCAGTCATCAGGGATTCGTGAAGACCCTAGACAGAATCAGACGCAGGTATTACTGTAAAGGTCTCTACCGATCTGTCAAGCACTATGTGAGTCACTGTAAAGAGTGCCAGCGACGGAAGCATGTGCCGCAATTACCTCCAGGGCATATAGTGCAGATTCCGCCGGCAGAAGCTGCATTCCACCGAGTTGCGATCGATCTTTTAGGGAGGTTCCCGAAGTCGACAACCGGTAACCGTTGGATAATAGTCTGCACTGACTACCTCACACGCTACGCTGTCACCAAAGCTGTGCCGACTGAAGAAGCTCCAGAGGTCGCAAAATTCCTTCTATAAGACATTTTGAAGCATGGAGCACCACGTGTCATGATATCTGATCGTGGAAAAGTATTCCAGTCAAAACTAATATCAGACGTAATGTCACGGTGCAACATTGTCCAAAGAATGACAACTGCATACCATCCTCAGACAAATGGTCTTAAGGAACGTTTTAACAAAACATTCGCCGACATGCTGTTGATGTACGTCGATGTTGAGCAGGGGGATTGGGATAAAATTCTGCCAGTTGTGACATTTGCTTATAATACCGCAAGACAAGACACCACAGGCTTCACTCCGTTTTCCTGCTTCATGGCCGTGAAGCTGAGACGTCAATGGATACACTGTTCCCGTTCCAACCGGACGACACTCAGGATGACTATGTTAAACAGCTCATCACCAGGGTCGAAGAAGCAAGACAGCTGGCTCGCAGACACTGGACGCCCAGGAGAAGGACCGTCAGCGGTATAACGATAAGCACCGACCTGTTGTGTACAGCCCAGGAGATCTGGTATGGATTTTAACCCTGTACGGAAGGTTATCAGAAAAGTTATTGAAGCGATACTTTGGTCCGTATCTTGTCATACGCTTCCTTTCAGACGTCACATACGAAGTTGAGGATTGAGCTGTCGTCGAAACGTCAAAAACGAAGAGACATTGTTCACGTCCTGCGCGTGAAGCCTTACTACGATCCTGAAGAGCAGGTAGACAATGGCTTCTAATCCAAGGACTCTAAGGATGGTAAAGTTCCCAATGAAGCCATGAGAGGAACGTCTGTCGTGTCGTCGATAATAATGAAGAGAAGGATTCTCTTGAACAGTCATGCAGAGGACCAATGACACGGTCAAGATCCAGGACATTGCAGCTGATTCCACAGGGATCATAACAGCGGGTCGCTGTTTCTCCAGGAGAGGAAGCAATGCCGCGAGAGACCACGAACACCGACTGCCGGCGTGGCGCAGGGGATAGCGTCACGGACTGCAGTGCAGAAGGTCGCCGGTTCAATCCCGCCCACCGGCAAAAAATTTCTTTGTAATTAAGAATTCCAGAAGGTTCTACATCTTTCTTATGTTCACTTGTAAATTCTACTTGTTTATGTTAACTGTTCTTCTAATTTTTGGTAAATTCTGTGTATAAACAGCAGAGCACTCTGCCTGAGAGGCAGGCAGTGCTGCGTGTATGTTGAGTTCGTAATAAACGTGCTTTGAGTATAAGTGATGTGTTCAGTTGCCTTTGAAGTCAAGCCTGCTCCCATTTCAATGCGACAAGTTGTTGGCTTTACATAGCTCCTCAGATAAGTGGTGAAAGATATTTGGTTGGCCAGTCTACATTCTACGTTGGTCATTGAAATAGCCAGGAAATTGACCACATAACTGCTGACACAACTACTCCATTGGGATAAAAATCAGATTTTTCAGATTTGGTACATGTCCCTTTTGGATTAGGGTTCCCAGATGACGACCTTCAAAAAGACACTCCTAGAGTCATACAGAAATTTGCAAAGGTTGTATACGTTATTCATTTACCTGACATTAAGACAAATTACAATTTTTACATCTACAGTGTTGTATTGAAGTATTTTGTGGCTTTTCAGTCAGTTGCGACAGTCATTTTTATTCTTTATTTAATTTAATAAATTGGAGTAAAATTTGTGACTGGCTATGGAAGAAAGCTTCATTTTGTGTCAACAGAATTCTCTGGTAACTGTAGTAAGTCTGACTGGAGTTCTGCCCTCCAAAAGGATTTTTGTGGAGAGGGAACGAAATTCTGAAGACTGCCGTCTTCGCGACTCTGCGGAGCTTCAAATGCAGCACTGGGCACGTCTCGTTTGCTACACTTTTAAGTAACTTTCCACTCTTTGTTTGCGCTATCTGGTCTCAGAGCAGCTCATAATTCGCATGATGCAGTACGCATCTAGTGTTGGCGTGTCATTTGGGGAATCTTGCATGCTTTTTACTTTGCAGTTGAGTGCCATCAGGGCCAGGCGATTTTCTGGCTCTGGTATGCTTGATCGCCCATGCGATTTCGTGTATGCTAGTGCATCTGACTTCGTTGCGTGGAGGCTGAGCCATAAAGCGTGCGATCGCCTGGTCCGTTTGTGTGAACACTGGGTCTGATGGAACCAGGTTCAATGTAAATGACGCTGCTAGTGTTTGGGCCATTAGGTCAACTCTCTTCCGCTGAGTATGCTGGACCATCTGGTTCCTGTAAAGTAGTGTCTGGCCAGAGGCCACACTCCAGGACGTGTGGTATCCATTCCAGCGAGTTTCTGGTCCTATAGTGTTTTGAATGTTTTTATTTTCCCCTGTAGACTGTTTACGTGATGTTTATACACCGGACGCCTGTTACGCTGCCAATATCTCTTGAGTCGGTTTCTCATTGAGATAAGGCCCACGATTTCCTGGGCAGGGCCGCTGAGTGTTGTTGTGTTGCACGTAGTGGAATGGATTCCGGTATTGCGTATTGGACGGCTTTGATGAGCACTTCATAAATTTGTTTGCGTAATCTCGTCAGTATCAGGAATAAAATTATCAAGCGTTTCCTTGAACAGAGCCCAATTCGCGCGCTTGTAATTCAGTATCCTATGTGGTTCATTGTTCTGTAGTGTTTCTTCCGTGTGCAGTATTAAAGGAGTGTGGTTTGAGGGCAGATCGTTTACAACCTTAAGGTTGAGAGTTACTGTGATGCCCTTGATGAGAGCCATGTCTATCACGTCTGGCCTCTGATTCCTTTGGTAAGGAATATGTCGGTTCAATCGGTGCGAATATGATGTAGTTTCTGCCTAGT
The DNA here is from genome assembly GCA_026315105.1 of Locusta migratoria. NCBI lineage: Eukaryota > Metazoa > Arthropoda > Insecta > Orthoptera > Acrididae > Locusta > Locusta migratoria. The sequence continues at coordinate 403,225,720 of CM048748.1, forward strand.
GAGTGTTCGTACAGTTTTTTGCCGTTGCGATTTTGTCTAAGTTCCAGTCGCGATGTTTTGCGTTCGGTTCTCAAGCGGCGATGACTCGTGGTGCGATGTTGAGTACTGTGCTAATATCGCGTGTTACAATGTTCCCAGGAGGGTTGTCAAGCGACACCAGTGCAGTGTATGCTCCGTTGAACTTGACCCTGATGGCCGTGGCCTCAAATCTTTAAAGTGCAGGGAGCTGGATATTTGTGTGAACAATGTTTGTGTATGATGATCGCTGTTCCGCCTCCGTCTCTGCCGTCCGTTCGTTCGGTACGATAGACGCAGTAACCAGTGAAGTTCAATCTATTGTGAGGTTTGAGTTTAGTCTCGCTCACGAGGGCAATCAGTATCCCCTTAACCTCAAGGAGCGGATCCCATCTGCTTTCCAGTACAGGATCTGTAAGTGTTGGGTTTTTTATGTGAAGGGTGGGGGAGGCAGGTGTGACGTGTTAGCCGTGAATGGCTGAGGAAAGGTTTGTGATTGCAGTTTGACTTCCCAGTACTGGCCGGGTTCGGTGACATGAGCAGTGTGAGCAGTGTGGTGACGGCTCCGAAGATCGTCATAAAGACCTGTTAGGTCGTATGTTGGGGGAATATTACATGCATTATTCCTCCTGGTGTTCTTTCGATGTTGGGTATGTCGGGCTAAGTGGTATTCGGCGAGTTGGTGGCCGCTTGTATTTGAGGTGGTGCTAAGTTTGGGCTGGCTTGTGTGTCTGCTGCTTGTGTAGCGTCTGTGAGCGCCTGTATTTCGGGTGTGGTGAGTGGTTGTGTAGTGTGTTGTATTTTCAGGTGCAGTGTTTGCCTTAGTGTCCGTGTTCCGTTGGTCGATTTGTTGTTGTTGTGGTGGAGTTGTTCTCACTCTGCTTCTTGGGTTGCCTTCTCCTACGCTGGTGTTTTGGTTTCCCTTGTGTAGGTGCGGTTTCGTTGTCTTGTGTGAAACAGCCTGGCGTGGAAGGAGTGGGTTCTGTATTGTATGGGGGCAGGCAGTGTTTGCACTGTGTGGGGAGTTTCCGGCGTTGGTTGTTTCGGCTGTGTATCTGCTGCAGGGGGAGATTCTTGTGCGTTTGTAGGGCCCTGAGTGTCCGCTGCCTTCCCCTGTCCCTTTACCACGGCAGCGAAGGATTTTGCATTCCTCACTGGTCGCGGGTTTTTTGGAGTTGTTTTTGTTGCTATGACGTTTTCTTTGCGGCCCTGATGCGCAAAACACACAATGTAGGCGGAGCACTTCTTGTAGGTACACGCGTGCGCCTGCCCGCAATTAGTGCATTCGCGGGCGTCTGATTGTGCAAGTTAGCAGTGTTGTTCTGAATGGTTGCTAGCACATTTGCTGCACCAACATGACAGGCTGCAGCGAGCGGTCGAATGACCAAATCGTTGGCAACGTTTACATTGTGGAGGGACGCGAGGTGACTCGTAGTGCTCTACCCTGACTCGCATGTGAAGGACATAATTTATGTAACCTTCAAAACTTCACGGGAGTGGGCCGTGTCAGCCAGCTCAAGGTAATTTGGTTGTGGTATGTGTGTTCTCTGACCAGACGTCCGACTTGCTCTGATAGTCAAAGCTCTGGTCACATACTTGTTTTCAAAGTGTCGCCAGGAGTGTTTATATCCACCCATTCACGGCTTACAACTGCGTGCGTTCGTCCGCGGTCCTTTACGTGTGGTGTTCTATTTCCTTTGTTTTGAGGAAGCCCAAGAATTAGTGTAATCTTCTTTGGTAGCCACGTACATTGCAGCGCTTTCCCGTGAGAGTTTGGTGTATGTGGTTGGCTTATGCGTGTTAACGAAGTCTTTGTTTAGGCGACTGAGGTCACCGTAGTTCTGTATGACGACTGGTGGGAATCCATTTCGTGTTGTCCTGCGTGGTTGGTTGTTTGTTTGGTGGATGGTTGCTTGCGCAGGTATGGTGGTGTTAGCTCCTAGCTCATCGCACACATGTTGGTGGGTGTTAGCAGTAGCGCAGGACGCTTGCCTTAAGAGTTTGTGAGTGCACTTGTTTGTGTGGTGTGCGGGAGACTATTGTTCCGTTTGCGACTGACATTCTGCCAGGGTCCACCCTCGTCGTCTTGTTGTTGGTTTTGGTCGATCACGAGAGGGCCGGCTTCGGGACTATCTAGGTGGATGGCGACAGGTACTGTATTTTTTTTCTGTTCCATAGGACCCAATTGAGGAGTGAGACTCCATGGTCATGGAACAAGTCAATACATTGTTACACAAGAATGGTAATAGAAAATTAAGTAGTCCTTTGCACACGACTATCTTATGACAAAGTGAAAAGAATCAATAAAGAAAAAAATGAATTAGCTTAATTGTTTAACTTTTCTAGGAGTTCCGCGACAGAATAAGAGGAGTGAGCCATGAGGTAACTCTTCAATTTAGATTTGAAAGCGTGTGGATTAGTGCTAAGATTCTTTAGTTCTTCTGACAGCTTATTCAAAATGGATGCCGCAGAATACTGTACCCCTTTCTGCACAAGTGTTAAGGTGGTGTGATGCAAATGTAGATTTTACTTCTATCTAGTATTCACAGAGTGCAAGCTACTAACTTGTGGGAATAAGCTGATATTAACAACAAACGACATTTAATTCGCAGACTGCTGAATAGGGGTCGACATGACGTTCGCGAACTTGGACCTCCTCAACCTCCCTAGATCCTCTTCAGCAGTTTTTCAACTGCACCTGAAGAGAGCAGATCAAACGCTTCTGCTCCTTTATCTTATTCCTGCTGCAAATCCTACAGTTCCAGGAGAGAACCTCACCACAATACCCACTTGCTTCCTCACTGCATTCCCCCTCCCATGAAAATACTTCCTACAAACCCCACGCTGCAGCCCACTACGCACTACCCTATGACAGAGCCCACACTTTTTACTCTTGGTAAAATTTCACAATTATTTGTTAAGAAAAACTAGACGTCTACGTTATGAAGTTATGTAGTTATGTTTCTTCAAAAGAACGAGTTAGTACCTCTTAACTACAGCAATCAACAAATATCAGTCTCTACAAATCAAGTAACAACTAACAGTATCAGAAAAGAGCAAATAACACTACCACAGAAACTTTACACTGTTGCTTGTATAAAGTTCAAATTAGTCACTAATAAACTAACTAAACACAGTGAGAGTACAAGAGTTATCAAATACCGTAACTTAGTTTCCCAACCTCAACTTCGTTAAAAACAGCAAGTCACCTGTTGAAAAGTACTAAATTTAATAACTAGCATGATAACCTCCTGAAATCTACTTACTTTAATAATTTAACTACAATAACACACACTTACTGGAACTTAGCTTTCGGAGACCGTTACGGCTGGAACCACTCGGCACCAGATGTAAACAAAGCAGTAAGACCTCGATGCTGACGCACACGCGAACACAAATACCACCATTTAAAGCAAATACGGCACAACAAACGCTAAAAAATAACTGACGATCCTTTACTAGAGCACCTCTAGATTGAATATTATCACGAACAGTGGCGTAACTAGGACTTGGCTTTGGGGGGGGGGGGGGGGAATAGATCTGCTTGACGAGCAAAATTTGTCAGTTTCCAGACTGACTACCATCTACTACTCCCGTTGAAGAAACTAATTCACTCCCATCCAATGAAAGCTTATGGTAAAACACCCCAAATTTCCAATCTTTACCTTTACCAGATTGCTGTTTTACGATTACTTTCTTTTGCTTTTTTTGTGGGGGTTCTATCCCCCTCATCCCCCCATAGATACGCCACTGATCACGAAATAACAGTTAAAATAACTATATTAATCCTACAATTATATAAAAAAAAGAGCGATGTGGACAGCAGTCCAGCACTCGTGACGTCACGCCAAAGGTGTTGTGTGTGTTGCCCGCCATCTCGGCCCTCAGTTCGGCCCTGGCTTCCGCCACTGCCTTCACCAGCTCTTCCTGGTGAGTTTCGAGCGGGATGCCGATAGCGAGGGGTACTCTCGTCGTCATCCCTTCTGACGCCTGCTTTTGGCTTTGTGTATGGTAATGAGGAATTTTGTTGGGCAGATTGGACGTCTTTGCAGCAAAGGAATAGAAATTTTTATTTGGAAAGGATTTCGACAATTTTTGCTTTGTTACGACCGGCAGGAAGTGTAAAAGCCCTAAAGAAGAGGGAAGTACTACTTTCTATCGGCGCAAGGGAGCGCGGAATGAAGAGAGACCTACTGTGCGCGGGGTGACCCGACGTAAATGGGCCCCTGACACGGAAATACCCTACCAAAGAACGGGTGAGTCCCGCGGAGATATGTAACCAAGGTTAGAAAGGAGCTACGAGCCGGAGATCTTTGTCCCGCTGTGCGCACTAGGCGGTAGCAAGATGGTGCTCTCATACGTCCTCTGTTGAGCTTATTCGCAACCACTCTTTCGAGCTATTGTCTGCCAGCCACGGCTAGGGTATCAGCGAGCGCTGCGTCCGCACAGGACGGCTGCGAATCAGCACGACACTCGGTACACCGCAGTACGAGCGAGACGTCATTAAGATCGCTTCCGCCTTGGAAGGTACAGCATCTGAGTTGTGACGCCTCCGCTCTTTGTGAGGTGGCGCCTTGCCAACCATCTGCAGAGAAGTGTACTGAGCTACAGTATGCCGCCGCCGCCGCCGCCGCCGCCGCCGATCCAACGTCTGGCTCCCACGTCAAGTCAATATTGACAACATTCCCTGACTTGTGTCCATGCCCAGTGAAATCGGCCCAGAGGCGCGTGTCCTGTGTTCACTTGGTCACTGGACCCCCGGAAAAAAGGTGGTCATGATGAAGAAGAAGAAGAAGGAAGAAGAAGAAGAAGAAGAAAACAAAGGGAATAAATGCATAAAATAGCGCGGCCGCTTAATAAAGGCGGTAGTGGCCGCAGCGTTGTAATGCGCATGATCGGCTGAAGTTCAAATTCTGAACCACCTGTAGGCAGGAGGGGTAGGGGCGGCGGGGGCGAGGGGCGAGGGAGGGGAAACGCCGCTCTTAACATTGGCGTTGGAGCTGGTACACACACCAGCTAGTGGCTACTGGAGCTCTGGCAACTACTCACGAATGGTCCCGAAGCAAGACAATGGAGCTACTGCGCAACGCGAGGTGCGCATGCGCAAATCTTACGTGAAGGCAACATCCGCCCTTCATACTTGATTTTGGCGCATTGAAGGTGCATCAAGAGTCATATATGGTAAAATACCTTACAACTATATATTAAATAAAAATAAACTAACAAAGCCTTCATTATTATTCATGATTGGATCTTTTGAAGTCGCTACTCTACACCTATATATAGCCGTGTGGTTAGCGGCATTGCGTTGCGCCGTCGAAGGTTGTGGGTTCCAGACCGACTGCAAGCACTTTCTTAAAATCCAATCATCTTTTTAACAGGTGCAGCGACTAGCATACAGAAATCTTTGTTCCTGTATCTTTGGACGTTTTAGCAAATGAGTCACGATTTTGAGAGTAAACGACATTTGTACTCTTCGTAGTAACAAATGATGTGGAGAGAGCAGCCTTTGAGCATGCGTAAGGTCAGGAGGGGTTACCCGAAGGTAGCTTCTCTGTTCATTGTAACAGATGCATTTAATTAGTCACTTAACAGTGTAATCAACTACTTGCTGTTTTTTGTGCTCATGTGCTCATTTGTTATAGATCTTTATTCTCAAAGACAAATGAACGTTTAGTATCTTTTAGAACAAATTACTCAGCTTTGTGATTTGAACAAAAGTGTGAAATACAGAAGCTTGGTAAGCCGACGCCTCGACTCCAGTTGAAGCAAACGCAAACAAGCCGAGGTAAGATATTCTGCAGATCTTTTAACGAAAATATCACAGCACTTTCCCCTGGCGCCACTTGCAGGTGCTTCAAATTGCCTCTTTGTACGGGTGGGGGAGGGGGCGACGAAACGTCAAAGGACCGAGCGGTCGGGCACTACGGTCGGGGGTTCGAATCCCCCCTCGGGCATGGATATTTGTGCCGTCCTTAGTATTAGCTAGTTTGTAAGTTTAGGGACTGATGACCCCGTAGTAAAGTCCCACAGACTTTACAAACATTTGAACATTTGAACCGAGCGGTCAATGAACGAAGTGAACCCCCAGTCATCTGAAGCACCAGCCGCTACTGGTTACAACTGTGACTTTTTAACAACGCAAATTACATTATATAAAACACACTTCACCCAAGATCGCTAGTTTGTTACCGGTTTCAATGAACTGTCACATTTAGAAAAAAATTTCTATTTTCATTACTTTCGAAAATGAAATATAAGAAAAAGAACATTGGAAATGATGGAAATCTCTAAGTGGATCATGATGTCTACTGCACATTTAAATATAGTGTGTTCTTGTCACAAGTAATAGAGACTGAACCAGCTAAACATTCCATAGGTGTGTTGCTTTAGGTTCCTAACAGGTGAAAGTGGTGTCACAGAAAACATGAATACATGTACCACAGAACGTCTCACTTTGGAATTAAAATAAATTTTTTCTTCCCCTATATATAAAAGATGTAACAATTATTTAACACTACTCATGTCATTAATCAATAAGTGAATTCAAAAGTAGCTTTTTGTCTACATAGAGTACAGAGAATAAAACTTATATACAGTATAAAACCGAAGCTCACTAACAAATAAAATGACATAACGTTGCATTTAATCTGGTTATATAGGTGGCGTGTCACAGGTCAATGGAAAAAGTGCATAATCTAATTACATGGGTGGTTCAAAGTCCACACTAAATGTGAAGGGTGAAAACACACAGCATAAAAGAATAAAAGCCTTAAGAATGACGCTAGTGATCACAAAGTGGTACAGCTTGTCCAAGATTGTTGTAAATCATTAAGAAACGAACATATGTCAAAAGTAGGTAGGTATTATGGGTGACAATCATAAAGTCACATATCAGTGAAAAACCTTGTAACATGAGTGGCTGTAGCAAACAAAATTTGTGTAGTATAAAATAATAAAACCTTAAATGACGATAGCATAACAATGAAACAGTGAGGTATAATGTGCAACATGCTTCTCATGCAACATGACGAAGAATGACATGCTTCATGGGTAACAGTTTACCCAGAATGCAAAGGGTCACACTAACTGTAGTATAATGAAATTAAAATCATTAAAACTCAACCTGTTAATGTAGTCATGTATATACTATTAAAGCATCATTAATAAATTAACAAGGACATAACATTGGCGACGACTTGGAATCATGTGCAGCTTGCCTCAACACATGTAATTGAATACTTTAGTTACATGTGTAGCTCGAGATTCATATTTACTGTAGGAATGAATAACATGCTTCATGGGTAGCTCAAAGTTTACCTTTAATATAACTAGTCATGCTAATTGTAGTTTAATAAAATTAATAACATTAAAAATGATATTGAATTCATATATGTTGCATTGCAACAAAATCATTAAAATTAAGAACATAACAAAGAGGGCAACTTGGTGTTATGTGCAACATGCCTCATCACATGTGAATGAAGAATTTAATTACATGGGTAGCTTGTCTAAATTGACTGTAGGGGCAAAATTTGTGGTATGAAAGAATTCAACCTTGAAATAAGACATTGACATATGGGTAACTTCAGGTCTGCATTAGAAGTAAAGTGTTAAACTGATATATAACAGAGTGAAAACCTTAACACTTTTGACAGCAATATGACATTGAAGTCTGAGGTACTATGTGTAAAATGTCGCAAGTTACATGTAAATGAATAACATGTTTCATGTGTAGCCAAAAGTCTACCTTAAATAAACGGAAAAAATATAGTACAATTTTAAAAACGTTAAAAATTGGGGAGGGAGCAATAAAATGGAAGTAAGGTAAAATTGGTGTTATGTGTAACATACCGTACTGTTGAGATATATTGACTAAATAGTGAACTACGTTTGGATTATATATATATATATATATATATATATATATATATATATATATATATATAACAAAGGAAAGAAAAATGAGTAAACTGATCCCAACATGGGAAAGTAAAATCTTAATGAGGATATGTAAGTAATCTCTTGACATTGATGTCGGCTTAAAAAAATGACGGAAGGTCTCCTTTACTAAGTGTGGTGATACAGATACATAGCCCAAAGTTTTCATTAATGTCATAAAAAAATAAAGTTTTTCTGGTTACATTCCAGTTGGTCATATAAAATTTTGTCAGGTGCTTTAGCAACTTGAAAATTTATATACATACTGCAATAATAAAGTTTTCTAACTTTATTGCCTCTATGCAAAACTTTCAGATTATGTTCAATAGAATTAATGGAATGTTGGTTTTTAGATAAGTTCGAAAGGCTTTTATTTGCGTATGTATGCTCACGGAACCTGGTTTTAAAGGATCTTCTAGTTTCTTATGTAGAATTGGTCACAATTGTCAAAATTGCTACAGTTGAGCTGATGCAGCAAATAAATCTTTGACCTTGATATTGTGACGTAACCATAACTGAAGTGTGTTAGTTTTGAAGCCTATTTTAATGCTAGATTTTTAATGTAGGGTCATGGCCACATGTTAAGTTTTAATAGTTTTACCTTTCTTATTTTTTGTTCTTTGTGCCATTTTCTTTTTTAAATTTCTGTAGGTATTATCTATTATGTCTTCGTACACATTAGCTAAGGCAATTTCTTTAAGAATATTAAGTTCAGTATTGATTTGAGATTGCTTGGGTGGGATTTTTAGAAGCCTATGTATCATAGAATTGAAGAAAGATATATATAATATCTTTGTGGATGACATGCAGTAGCAAGTATAATTACGTCAGATGCAGAAGGCTTCCTATATAAGCCCAATGTGTGTCACTGGCCTTCGAGCAGCTGTTTTTATTCACCACTATCGCCGTTCCAAATATTTTACATTGCCTCTGTTTCTCTCCATTGTATTTACTTTATCTCTATTTTACCTCTCCGTTTTATGTATGTTATCTCCAACACTTTATCTCCTGTATGTTCGTCTGTTTCACCTATGTCAAGTTTTATTTCTGTAGGGTGAAGAGCGCCAGTGAGCGCTGTCGGCCCGCCCCTTTTTAGGGGAATTGAAATAACAATAAAAAGTACAGAAAATCTTGCTTGTGCCTGCCATATCACATGGTTATTGAAGCTCAACAACCAAATACCATTCATATTGCAAATACAGCTGTTGTGGCATGGTATGGAATTATATATAGCTGGACCCACCAGGGGGCCCACAGTTCTTTTGTGGGTACGTGTGTGGCGCGCACGGGGCCCCGAGCCGGAGCAGCCTTTCTTCTGCCCCAGGCTGCTTCACTTTCCCTCCCGGTTTATGCCTTCGCCCGGAGACGGGCGTATTTCACGCGTTCAGGTGTTTTCTTGTTGTCGTTTCTCTTATTCCTTGGTTCCTTCCTTTCTTACCCTTTGTTTCTGTCTCTCTCTCCTTGTCTTCTCCTCGCCTTCTTCTCCTCATTAGTCTCCGCCTCGGCGTTTGAGACACCTTTCCTTCTTTCTCTTCACTTCCTCTATTCTTCTTCTTTCCTCCCTGTGCGTGTCTGAAGGCCGACCCACGCATTATCATGCGTAGCAGGTGACGGGGGTAACGCGTAATTCCCCGCCCCGGGTAGACAAGTACGGCACGTACGTACCCCCTGGTAAAGGCCAGGCCCAGGGAGGGGTGATTACCCGAGCTGGTACCTTCCGAACGTGCCGATTGGTCCCTCCGTCAGTTCTCGGGAGGTGTGACCTGAGGTGTGAACAATCACCTAAGGCGGGTAAGCCCTCGGAGAGGGCCCCCACTAGGAAGGAGTGCGCCATCGGAGACGCCGGTAATCACGGGGGACACTTCCGCAATGACTTCCTTCTCTTCTTCACTGACATTGACCCAGAAACGTAAGATAGACTCGCCTCAGCAAAAGAAGACTCTGCCTAATTTGCCGAAATTTCTTGTTGTGTCGCGCACCGACGGAAAAGACTTCAATTCTGTCAATCCTTTCGTTATACAGAAAGGTGTTGATGCAATTGCTGGCCCTGTTAAAACCTGTTCGCGTCAGCGCAATGGCTCATTGTTGCTGGAAGTGGACAGTGCTTTCCAAGCCCAGAAACTTATCCGGACTACGTTATTGCACACGTTTCCAGTCAAAGTAGAAGCGCACCGCACACTCAACTCGTCACGTGGGGTAGTTTTTACGAGATCCCTTGACGGGTTGTCTGACGACGACATCCGGTCCTATATGTCCGATCAGGGTGTGACAGCCGTCCACAGGGTGATGAAAAAGGTAGATAACCAGCTGACACCGACTCGTACTGTGTTTTTGACATTCGACAGAGTTGACCTCCCGTCGAAGGTCAAAGCAGGGTACGAAGTTATCTCAGTCCGCCCTTATATTCCAAACCCAACGCGCTGCTACCAATGCCACAGGTACAACCATACCCGTGAACATTGCCCACATGCAGCAAAATGTCACTTGTGGTAGGGACGCCCATGAGGGGGATTGCCCACCTCCGTCCCCTCACTGCCTTAACTGCAACGGCGACCATGCGGCTTCCTCTCGCGACTGCCCTGTATATAAGGATGAAAAAATCATTCAGCAAATTCGGGTTACGGAGAAGGTATCGACATCTGCCGCTCGTAAGTTGTTGGCGAGTCGAAAGCCCACTGTCCTCCCAGCGGGTACATACAGTAAGGTACTCACCTCACCTCGACCTACCAAAGATTCCAGTACCCAGACATGTGATTTCACTTTCGCTGACACAGTTGTGCGATCCGCCAGCCCGAAGATTGCCCGTTCCACGTCCCCGCTTCCTCCTGCTGCTTCTAAGGTACAGTCTTCGTCAACATCTAGTAAACCGCGGGCACCTAAACAAGATGCCCAGACCTTGAAAAAGGAACCCGTCCGTGAGGATTTTCTGCGTTCTCAGGCTTCCCAACCGTCAACTGCCTCTTCCCGCCGTCACTCTTCCAGAAGAGCTGACAAGAAAAAGAGTTCCTCTCCTTCCCCGCCGCGGCGTGACCCATCTGTCACGCCGTCCAACAGTTGCCGGCCTCGGCCGTCTTCTGTTTTACCGGGACGCTCCGTTTGCCGGGCGCCCGGCCCTTTACCGGCGGTGGAAACTGCCCCTCCTGATCAACTCAGGGAGGTGGCAGGCGCGTCGGTCGAACCTATGGACCACGACCCTTTGCCCCTGGACAGCGATAGCAGTGCTCCCTCGAAATCCGGTCCTCAGCGGCCGTCGAGGTGACCCCGCTCGCTACTTGGTTTTTATCCTTATTTCTTCTCTCATTTTTATCATGGCGCTCCTTCAATGGAACATTCGCGGCATTCGTTCTAATCGGGAGGAGTTAAAACTACTCCTTCGATTGCACTGCCCGCTTCTAGTCTGCCTCCAGGAAACTAAGTTGCGTCCACGTGATCGTGCAGACTTTCCACACTACACCTCTGTGCGGTTCGACCTGCCACCCGTGGAAGGTGTCCCAGCCCATGGAGGGGTTCTGATGCTCCTTCGAGACGACGTCTATTTCCATCCCATTTCCTTGCACACTCACCTACAGGCAGTTGCCGTCCGCATCACCTTATCCACATTTACCTTCTCCCTCTGTAATATATATTCGCCATCGTCATCTGCCCTTACTAGGGCAGATGTGCTAAACCTTGTTGACCAGCTCCCTTCACCTTTCGTGTTGGTAGGCGACTTTAATGCCCACCACCCCCTATGGGTCTCTCCGGCACCTTGTCCGAGAGGCTCCCTTTTGGTGGACCTTCTCCAACACCTCGATCTTGTCTGCCTCAACACCGGTGCACCGACATTCCTTTCTGACACAACACACACTTATTCCCATATAGACCTCGCAATATGCACTCCTCAGCTTGCCGGTCGGTTTGAGTGGTATGCACTTTCTGACACGTACTCGAGTGACCATTTCCCTTGTATCATCCACTTCCTACATCACTCCCCATCTCCACGTCCCACCAGTTGGAACATTTCTAAAGCCGACTGGGGGCTTTATTCTTCCATGGCTGTTTTTCACAATCAGCATTTTCCCAACTGTGACAGTCAGGTCGAATACCTCACAGAGGTTATTCTCACTGCTGCTGAACGTTCCATACCTCGTACATCCTCTTCTCCACGTCGTGTGCAGGTCCCTTGGTGGACTGCAGCCTGCCGCGACGCGCTTCGAGCCCGGCGCCGTGCCTTACGCACCTTCCGCCGCCACCCAACTTTGGAGAATTGCATCAATTACAAACGTATGAGAGCGCAGTGCCGTCGTATCATAAACGACAGCAAGAAAGCTTGCTGGACAGATTTTACTAGTTCTTTTAACCGTTTTACTCCCTCCACGGTTGTCTGGGGTGGCCTACGCCGTTTGTCCGGCATCAAGGTCCACTCCCCGATTCCTGGCCTGACCGTGGAGAACGCGGTCCTCGTGGACCCAGCTGATGTTTCAAACGCATTGGGTCGTTTCTTTGCGGAGGTTTCGAGCTCTGCCCATTACCACCCTGCCTTTCTCCCTCGCAAACAGGTAGAGGAGGCACGGCCGCCTTCTTTCCGCTCTTTTAATCGTGAATAATATAACGTCGCCTTCACCATGCAGGAGCTAGACCGTGCTCTTGCCCTGTCCCGGTCCTCTGCTCCCGGGCCCGATTCCATTCATATTGAGATGCTGAAGAACCTCTCTCCTGCGGGCAAGTGCTTTCTTCTTAGTACCTACAATCGCATATGGACTGAAGGTCATGTTCCCACAAGTTGGCGTGAAGCCATTGTTGTCCCCATCCCCAAACCAGGGAAGGACAAACACCTTCCTTCCAGTTATCGCCCCATTTCTCTGACGAGCTGCGTCTGTAAGGTGATGGAACGCATGGTTAACGCTCGGTTGGTCTGGCTCCTCGAATCTCGCCGCCTCCTGACTAATATCCAATGCGGTTTTCGTCGACACCGCTCTGCTGCTGACCACCTCGTTACGTTGTCGACCTTCATTATGAACAACTTTCTAAAGAAGCGTCAAACAGTAGCCGTGTTCTTCGACTTGGAGAAGGCATACGATACCTGTTGGAGAGCGGGTATTCTCCGCACATTACACACATGGGGCCTTCGGGGCCGCCTTCCTCTTTTCATTCAAGCGTTTTTGGCGGATCGCAAGTTCCGGGTACGGGTGGGCTCTGTTTTGTCAGATACCTTTTGCCAGGAGAATGGGGTACCACAGGGCTCCGTCTTGAGTGTGGCGCTCTTTGCCATTGCAATCAATCCGATCGTGGACTGCCTTTCAGCCGACGTCTCCGGATCTCTTTTTGTTGACGATTTCGCAATTTATTGTAGCGCCCAGAGGACGTGTCTCTTGGAGCGTTCTCTCCAACGCTGTCTTGACCGTCTATATTCCTGGAGCATCGCAAACGGCTTCTGATTCTCCACTGAGAAAACTGTATCAATTTTTGGAGATACAAGGAATTTCTTCCACCTTCTCTACGTCTCGGCCCTGTTGCTCTCCCTTTCGTGGAGACTACGAAATTCTTGGGACTCATGTTGGATCGGAAACTTTGCTGGTCCACACACGTGTCCTACCTGGCTGCCCGTTGTGCCCGATCCCTTAACGTTCTTCGTGTCCTCAGTGGCACGTCATGGGGAGCGGATCGTACCGTCCTGCTTCACCTTTACCAGGCCATTGTTCAGTCGAAGCTCGACTATGGAAGCCTTGTGTACTCTTCAGCACGGCCGTCGATTCTCCGCCGTCTCAACTCTATCCACCATCGTGGATTACGTTTGGCGACCGGTGCATTTTATACCAGCCCTGTTGAAAGTCTGTATGCCGAGGCTGCTGTATTACCCTTGACCAATCGACGTGACATACTCTTGTGTCGGTATGCATGCCGCCTACGGTCGATGCCCAAGCATCCCTCTTACAGATTATTTTTTGACGACTCACTCGATCGCCAATATCAGTTGTCTGCGATTGCCTTGCTTCCACCTGGAGTTCGGTTTCGCCGCCTACTACAGCGGCTTGATTTTACCCTTCCTTCAACCTTTCGGTTGACCGAAAGCCCATTGCCACCGTGGCATCAGGCCCAGGTTCACACACACCTCGAACTTAGTTCGCTCCCCAAGGAGAGCACTCCGGATTTGGTATACCGCTCGAGGCTTGTCGAACTCCGTTCGCGGTTCGATAATGCCGTATTTATTTACACTGTTGGTTCCAAGAGCACTGCCGGTGTCGGATCTGCCTTCGTCGTCGGGGACAACCGGTTCCAATACAAGCTCCCTGACCGGTGCTCGACCTTCACGGCTGAGCTTTTCGCCCTCCACCAGGCCGTTTTGTATACCTGCCGCCACCGCCAACCTTTCTATGCCGTATGTTCGGACTCCCTTAGTGCCCTGCAGAGTCTTAAGGACCCTTTCTCGAACCATCCTCTCGTGTATCGGATCCAACGCTCCCTCCAGTTGCTGGCGGATGACAGCTGTCACGTTTCTTTCCTGTGGGTCCCTGGCCATGTGGGTGTGCCCGGGAATGAGGCCGCCGACACAGCAGCCAAGGCAGCAGCTCTTTTACCTCGCATGGCTACCTTTTGCGTCCCATCGGACGATGTTCAACGGGCTCTTCGCCGGAGTATCGTGTCGCAATGGCACAGTGTGTGGCTTTCACTGTACAACAATAAATTGCGAACTGTCAAACCGATCCCGACCGCTTGGAGGACATCCTCACGCCCCTCTCGGCGGGAGGAGGTCATCCTGGCTCGGTTGCGGATCGGTCATTGCCGTTTCAGCCACCGTCACTTGCTATCCGCCGAACCTGCACCGCTATGCTCCTGCGGTGAACTGTTGACAGTGCGACATGTTTTACTGACTTGTGTTAATTTTAATCATCTCCGTGTAGCCCTTCACTTTCCGTCTACTCTGGAGGAAATTTTAGCTGATGACACACGAGCAGCTGCTCGGGTTTTGCGTTTTATGAACTTGGCCAACCTATCCAAGGATATTTAACCCTTTTAATTGTCTTTTATCTTTCGTTTTTAGCCTCTTGCTGATGTTCTGACAGTCACCATTTTTTTGAGATCATAGCGAATCAATGTTCTTGACTGGGCGCTAATAACCATAGAAGTTGTGCGCCCTAAAACCACAAAAAAAAAAAAAAAAAAAAAAAAAAAAAAAAAAAAAAATAATAATAATAATAATAATAATAATAATAATAATAATAATAATAATAATAATAATAATAATAATAATATATAGCTGGAAATGGTGCGAAACCATGTGTGACTATGGCAGACAGTTGGGAGTCACTGTCACACCCCTAGATGAAAGGTATAAATGTATCCAGGTCATCATTTAGTTTCTCAGTTTGTCATCATTGTCTAACGTAAGCAAAAATTGCATTAAACACAGTTCATTGAAACTAGTTACGTTTTGTAAATTTAAATTAAATTTGTGTCATGGCTTAACCACTATATATGTGGAATATAATAGTCACACACACTCCTTACTACAATGTCATAACTAAAAGATATTGCTTTACATTGTACTTAACTACAAAATGCCTACATTTTTTACTTGGGAGACTTAACAGTAAAACGGCGCTGCGTCAACTGAGGTATATCGTTAAGTCCGGTTGTATTCTGGATGGATTCAATCAGTAAGTTCAAGAAAGCTAATTTCGGCCAAGACGAATATTCGGACGAAACCAATATTTTGGCCGAAACTGGCCATAACCGAGACCGAATGCTCGGGTGATTCTTACTCATTAGCAAGGATTACGCGGGGAACTGAAATATACTACACACACACACACACACACACACACACACACACACACACACACAAATATTTTCTACCCTTACGTCGTTAAGCTCACAGTGACAAACTATATCGTATGAAGTGTGACCACGCCGTCGGTCAATATTTTGTCAATCTCGGGCGACAGCGTCTGACGACCTTCGTCGGTGCCAACAACTGGCGCTGTTTTCCCCACCGCATATGAGTATTCGTACGTGTAGGTATCAGCTGGTTCAGGTGTCTCGCAAGCGAGAGCGCCCCTCCCCCCCCCCCCCTCTCATATGTAGGGGTCTACACATTACGTATACGGAAATTCGTGTTGTACACCATTCCTACTGTAAAGTGTTCTGGTTAATTTTGTACAGTATCAACGTTGTTGTTTCGAATTTTCGAATGCTACATTCTTGAAATACCTATCTATGAATTAATACACTAAATTCAATGTTTCTACTAAGTCTTCAAATATCCAATTACGACTCACATCTGATCAGTGATGCAATTCTAGACATACGTTTAGCTGAACGTTTTTATTTGAACAAACACTCGTAAATTCACTGTAGTTTCGTACTCCAACAGAAAAGTAATGAAGATGAGGGCGTATTGTAGGGGGAACGCTGGTGGACGCCCCTCTCCTTCCCCCACTTTTTCCGATGGGTGCCCCGTCGTCAAACTACTGTATATGCAAAATATTTTACTTCAGAAATTCTTTCGTCATTCAGTGCGTTGTGTGACCCTACGCTTTCAAAAAGTACAAACAGGGTAGAAGTCCTAGTAGACTGAATTCTCATTTCAGTAGCTGTTTGACACGCTAGAAACTATAGTGCCTTCTGCGATCTCTTGAACGCTTCCCTTACAATTTAAGGTACCGAGTTTGTAAGCAACATTTCACTGTTTTCTTGAAGGTAGTGGTATTCCCTCACAGTACACCCAGAATATGAACGCCGTCGGTTTGGAGGTAAAATAAATCAGTCAGACCTTCAGTCAAAGACCATTCCTAACACTTAAAGTAGCTTTTGTTCAGGATTGCATTTTCACAAACCTCGCTTGCTTTGAGTAACTTCCATTTTTTCAGGAGGAGCACTTTTTCAAAGTTTCACAATAAAAACATTACAACAGTTTTATTAACAATAAGTGTCTGCATACTTTAACAATGTAAGGTAAATATATTTTATTAATATGTAACTACAGCTTTAACATATTTTGACACAATTCCAATTTCTTCCAAAGAACCGCCTTACATCAGACCATCAGCCCTCATCAGGTGTTTTACTGCCGTATACATATTTCCAAACCTGTGAAATAAAATAAGCGAGAGTTAATTATTTTTCCACTCTTTTGCATATAAATTCTTTCAGTAAATTCATAAACAATGCCCATTTCATAGAAAACCTACGGGCACTATCGTAGAATAGCGTGGTAATTAGAAAGCTTGATGAGCTTAGTTTTGCGACCTAAAATCACAAAAAGAAACTTAGTCATAAGCGCTCACGTCAGAAATTAAGTAAAAGCATGGACTATGTAAAGGCAAAAGGAAACACATCAAATTTAACAATTAGAGGAGAAATGGCGGGAAGTGGAAGGACTGAATGGTGGGGGGGGGGGGGGGAGAGGGGAGACCAATAAAGTTGTTACGCCTACTCGTAGTGGCAAGAACAAACACGTGAAAATATTCGACGGCAGTGTCGATCGAATTCGGGCCAATGCATCAGCAATCCCTGCGCTACCATGTAACACAAGTAGAGGTAAAATGGCGCGTCATCGGTACTCCTTCGAGGAATACGCAGATATGCATTTAGCTTACGGCGCTGCGGGTCAATATGCACCAGCTGACCGCGACTGCTACCACGCAAGATTTCCCAGCTGTTGATAGACGGTTAAGGGAGTCTTGGAAGTTTTGCTGTACCCAATGTTGACGCTGGACGAGAACGTTACATACGGAACGTTCAGTTCGAAGAAAACGTTTTCGAAATGGTTGCTGCAACACCTAGTACGAGCTCGAGGGCCATCGGTACTGCTTTGGGAGAGTAAGTAACGTTATTACTACATTCTTAAAGAATGCCTGCAAACTACACGTGGCAAAATGTATTCTTTTGTCATTACAGGTTTCGCACGGTGTAGTATTGAACGTCTTACGGAAATAGGTTTTCGTCGTGAATCAGCTACAGATGGTGCACGATTTGGTTGAAGAGGACTACCCCCTCTCGTTACCAATATTCCATGTGGTATTTAAATAAATGTAACGAAAATCCACATTTCGTAAAGATGGTGTTGTGGACAGACAAGGCAGGTTTCTCCAGAGAAGGACCATTTAATTCCCGAAACAGCCACATTTGGATGGACGCAAATCCGCATGGCACACATTAAATCCTATCAGCATAGGTTTAGCGTCAACATTTGGGCAGGTATCGTAGGCGACTTTTTGTTGGGTCCTGTTCTACTCCCTGCCCATTTAAGTGGAACGACGTATTTAGCATTACATGAAAACGTCCTTCCGCTATACTTAAAAGACGTTCCTCTGACGGTCCGTCAGAGAATGTGGTTCCAACACGAAAGTGACCCGCCGCACTTTGCTTTTTGCGGTACGTAAGCATTTAGATGTGTTGTACCCGCAAAGGTGGAATGACCGAGGTGGTCCATTCCTTTGGCCAGCTCGTTCACCAGATTTGGCACCGTTAGACTTTGTGGGGCCATGTGAAACAAATCGTCTACGCTACCCCAGTAGACACAACTGAAGAGCTTATTGCGAGGTGGGGCTCGAACTCAGGACCTTTTGTATCACATGTTCAGCTCTCTACCCCCAGACCACAGTGTCTCTCGTTACAACGGCCTTTCATATACAAGTTTATACCCATATGACTACAATATGGAGGATACGTTTGGTAACGCTGCCTCTAGCGCGCAGATTCGAACAGCCCACAAAACTACGTGATTGGCTAACTTCTAAGCTAAATAACTCATAAATGTTAAGAAAAAAACGTTGCGCCGTTTCCGTCTCAGTACAACCTGCCCTACAACGTCCTGACCAGCATTTGACATTTTCGGACCACCCTGTATACTGGCACTGCCGTTGTGGTACGTATGCACGAAGGCAGAGATTATTTTAAATTTCCTCTTCGTATCTTCAGTTCGGAATTCACATTATCGTGGCTTCGCAGTTGGCCTTAGATAGATCACCTTTCATGTCCTTCCTTAAAAAAAAAACGGAGAAATTATCTTCCTTCAAATTACGTGGAGATGAAACGTAGGCCTCATGGGGCCAATAAAGGAAAAAATAGCTCCACAGATAGTTTCCATGTTGACGGCTGCTCTTTGGCTGGTAGATGTTGGTATCGGTGCGATGAATGATCGGAGGTGAATGAACAGTTAACAAAGCGAAAATTGTTAAGACCAAAGTTGTGGACATAATTATTTTATACGAGTAATATTCCAAAAGTATTAACAAATAGTGAACTCAAAAATTTACTCGAAAACCAGTCACATGTGTATAATAGTTGTTTCATATACAAATATTTTGTTAAAAAGTCGTGTCTTCGACACGAAACACTTTTTTACGAGTTGCAGTGCAAATTAATTTGAAGAAACATGAAGAAATTTTCTACGAATGCGACAAGACATTAGATTACGTTGTACGCCTGTCAGTAGATCAAAATATATCGTAAAGCGAGCACCTCTTGCCAACATTCCAATACATCGACGATGCCATAAGTAAAATTTTTAGCCTGAATTCTTTACAAAGTGGAAAAAACGCAAAGTCGCATTCTTATTGGCTGTCTGAACGTAACGGTGCGTATATTTTGTCTATTAATAATTAACGTATTTACTAAAGGGGAACGTATTTTAGTGCGTCCTTTCCTTACTTTGTCCCTATAGTTCTTTTTCTTCTTTAACCTCTTGCCCTCTTTTTAAATTGCATCTAGTCACCGTACCATTTATTATGATGGGAAGAGCATTACATATGTGGCGTGAGTAAAGCATAGAGCATATGGTCCGATGAAGTATCCCGTGGGAAAACGCCGCCCGTATTTCCATCTAAAATCTGACTGGAACTTAGTAGTAGTCTCATTCCGCCAAACCCCCTGCAGCACTTTAATTTCGGTATAGTGAATATCAATGAATTACATAGTTTAACATAATGTCATTTAAAAAGTTATTTAAATATTTGTTCAATAAAAAGATTACATTTAAGCTCCAACGGAACATTCTAGGGTGTTACGCCTCAGTCAAGCTAAGGGCATCATGTATGTCAATCAAGTGCGTGTATCGCATAAAATGTAAGTTTGTTAAAAGTTAATAATATGAGGATAGTTTACAACTCACCGCAAAGACGTGGCGACGAGCTGCGACAGGCACATACAAAAGACACACACATACAACACATTCAGCTATCGGCCATGGCCTTCTTCAGAAAATAGAGCACTCACGCAATCTCACAGGCACACAACACAGTCATACAACCATCACCTCCGACTGCCGCACTTCGAATCACGCTCTGCAGCGAATCGGGGACGGGAGGGGTGGGGAGGGGGAGGGGATAGAAAGGTTACGTCACGGTGGTGGGGATGGGTTAGATGGGAATAACGAGATACAGCTTAGGAATGGAGTTGGGAGGCGGGTGAGGGGAGAAAATAAAATAAAATAAAGTAAAATAAATATATATAGAAAATGCATGCACACTGCAAATACACAAGACGGCATACACACACATACACACACATACACATGCACGCATACGCGCGCGCGCGACTCAAAATAGTCGAGGTTTGGGATAGAGAGGTAGGAACTGTAAGGTATGGAAAAAAATATATATAGGGAAGTTATCGTAGGTTGAGGCCTGGTTGATTTCGGGATCGGAGAATGTATTGTAGGGATAACTCCCATCTGTGCAGTTCAGAAAAGCTGGTGGTGATGGGAGGATCCAGATGGCCCGGGTTGTGAAGCAGCCATTGAAATCAAGCATGTGCTTCGCTGCATGCTGTGCCACGGGGTGTTCCACCTTGTTTTTGGCCACAGTTTGGTAGTGGCCATTCATCCTAATGGACAGCTGGTTGGTGGTCATGCCAATATAGAAAGCTGTACAGTGCTTGCAGCACAGTTGGTAAATTACGTGGCTGCTTTCACAAGTGGCCATATTATTAATTCCAACCTGGACTTTCCATTATTATATTTTGTTAAAAGTTCGTGATATTTCTATTATACTTCACTGTTCTTGTACAGAAAAGCACAACTGTATAAGTAGCAGGAAAAGCCAGTGGCATGCGGAACTGCCGGGTGACATACGTTATTATACTAAAACCTAGCACTATTTCAACAGCAAGAAACAACGGATCTACGACCCGAGTGTAGCTTGAAAGACGGCTGTCTGCCGTCTCCCCTACGTTTTTAGCTTAGATAATATACAAAGTTCACTGGGCAGCCTTTTTTCTTTCCTATTTTTCCCCTCTGAACGTAAACCCCTAACAGCATTTCATTTCATGTTGTTGAATGTTTCTGTAATATTTCCGGGATTTTATGCTAATAATTCATTATTGGCGTCACATAGAAGCCGTACATTTTGCCACATTCATTGACACCCTGTCCTTGAGAGAATATGTTCTTGCTTTATTCTGTATGTGCATGTATGAGAATCTTCTAGCATGGGAGTCTGTGTATGTATGAGAATTTTCATCGTCGGCTGCTGGCTGCTTGGTACTAGTGTTTCTCTGGTAGCATCAAAAGCAGAGGTTGGTAACGACCACCTATCGATACGAAGCCAAAGAGGTTCCTCCACACTTTCATTACAAGTTCGGTTGGCAATGTCCAGTTATGGAGCCTCAGCAAGACGCGCAAGTTTCATCTCTCCCCACCACCTCGGTTTTTCCTGGAGTTTACACCGATTTTAGATGGATTTCCGGCATGGTGGTGGGGGTCTCACAGGCCGACAGGACATTGTGTGGCAGCGCTTCCAGCTGATAAGACGTTTCGGTTTTTCGTTCCTCCCTTGAGATGGTAACTATTCGTTGTCTGGTTTATCTGAAGTAAAAATTCATTTTTCGGGATAAGTTTCCCCGATCATGTATGGAAATGTATTCAATTGCATATCGGTGATTTTGCATAGGTAAATGCGGTGAATATGCAAGTAATTCGGTTTCATAACGGCTGGGAATCGGTAACCTGTGTGAGACTAGCTGGCGGTGTATGAACTCTGTTTAATTTCTTTCTAACTTTGTGAAACGCGAATAATATGTGGGAATATTTTTTATTCTGTGCAGTGCATGTGAAATATTTTCAAATTTTCTACTCCCATGAGTGATACGTATTCCACGTGGTGTGTTATTAGAACAAAGCCTTCAGCTACCTCTGTATCTGTTTCTGTGTCCTTCAGGCAGGAAACTATGCATTTATCTTTCTGATTTCCATTAGAAGCTCGCGATATCCTCTCTATCTGTAAACTGATTTCTCTTTCCCAAATGTGTAGTTTGCATTAAGACTCCCACAGTAAATTTTCTTCTAGCCTTTGACGACCCCCTTTATTAGCTTGCTTATGAAATATTACGTATTTCTTAGTTGATTTACTCAGACTTTGAATTATTCCATTTTCTGATTTTTGAAAACTTTACTTCGTCCATCCGTGTAAAACCTTCCAAATCGCGTCTAACTGTATTTAGGTTTCTTATGATATCCTACACATTTCTAAGGGTTACATGCCGTAGCTATTTTTATTTTTCGAAATTGAATTTTGTATTTTTGTTTTGGAACCACGCGGCTCCGAACTCAAAGGGTTTATAGCTTAGCCACTTGTCGCCGCTGCTCATACACCAGTGCCTTCCTATTTTGTATTTTTGCTTGTAATCTGTGATACCGTTGGTTTTTGTGGAAATGAATGCGATCTTTAAGCACTTCGGCTTCAGTAGGGTGCAAATACGTAATGTAGCAGACACGTGCCCTGTGTCTCAATAATTCCACATGTTCACGGTTAGATTGAATGGAAATTAATCTCCCTATTATGGCGTACCATCTGAAGTAAAGACAGACCAGAGTGACCCACGAAGTTCATCTTTTTCTTGTGTTGTATGCTACATCCTGGTTCGCTGAATTTCGCCTACGATAGCGGCGCCGGCTTCTGCTTCGTATCAGCACGCTGAGTTGGGTGAGTTTCGCTTTGATTTGCGCGCGAGTGGCTGAATGCTTGTTGATTATAAATCCCTCCTCCGACGATGTTCAGTTCAGATTACTTTAATATTGTATCTTAATGAGATGCATTTTTATTGTTTATCAAAATTGGTGCCCCATTTGATCATGTTTAAACTGAATAAATAATTTGTCAGTGAAATTTTATCCTTCTTATAAATATTAGATTATGAATACGCTCCCTTTATATTTAATGTTTTTCACCAGTGCTGAGAAATTCAGATGCATAGCATCATATTTTTAATTCCGTTGCGCCATAAATGTTCCCTCGGCCTCCTTCATGAGATTATTTAGTTCGCGGTGGCTTGTATATCAATGATTGTAATTCTCGTGATCTATGACGTATGCTGGCCAACATCTCTTTCTCTTCCTACTGCTAAAGTAAAGTTCGAGTCAGTTCTAAATTCTGGGCCAGGTAACAATATTTTGTTGCAGGAAGTAGTCAGTAGTTCACGCGAATCCTTCAGACATGTAACTCTGGCCATAAAACCTGCTAAAGTAAGCTGTTAACTCTCGCTGACAAGGAGCCTGTGAACTTTACAATTAACGGTCGTCTTTGAAGCTTCTGCGCAGGGGACAACAGCAGCGAAAAAAGATAGCAGGTTAGTGAAAAACTCTCGTCTTCACACACTGACGAGGTACGAAGCAATACGGCCTCTCATGTGGAGTGGTTTCTTCTTTTACAAGTATAAACGTTGGCACGATGTGTCAGTAACAGGACCAAGGGTAGAAAGAAGGCAAAAAATTAGAAACTTAATTATTTCAAAATGAATACGTAACTTTCTCGAGTATTAAAGACATCCCACGTTGTTCTCTTTTATTCGGAAGTAGGCGCACGACTCTTTTCCCAAGGAAAGGGAAAAGGTGAGGGGGAGGAGGAGGAAAAGTAGCACTTGGTCCCCGCGGTATCCATGCCCGTACCACAGAGTAACATATACAGAGGAGCAGCCTCCCCTAAACCACTGTCCTACGCTCCCCTCGTAGTTCCGTAAGATGCTATCAGGTGTCAGGCGGTTTGCTGGCTTAGGGTGCCTCTCTCACGTCAGAGGGTAGTGTCGAGGAGAGGCTGAGGGGAGAGCTTGTGCCGCCTGCCACGAGGCCACGGCTGTGTCCAGCTTGCTGGCGTTTGAGGGGAGGTGGTGGTGGGGAAAACCGCTACCTGCCACCTGCTCTGGCCAGTTTAAAGGGCTGCTTCTGACCGCAGCGCCATCATGGGACATCTTACGGAACTGCTGGAAACCCTCCCTTCCTGCACCCCTGAGCGTAGGACCGGGCCCTTACGGAGGTTTCTGTATATATTTGTCTGTGCCCGTACACACCAGAGAGAAGTTATACCCCTGGAGGACCTCGGATGGTGTGGATGAAAGGAAGTATCTGAACCAGGCTTTTAGGCGGCAATGCATTACACAATTGGTCGCTCACTGCCCAGAAAAAGAATATTCACGAGCCTTACATAGCAAGTGTCTAGTTTGAGGAAAAAGAGCTCCGCTCCTATATCGATAAAAACTACTTCGGGCTGTGACCTCGCCTTGAAATAGAATCCTAGCAATAATCAAAATTATATTTCTAAGAACACTTAAAACTATACCATCAATAAACCACAAAATCTGGCACAATTTTATAGCTATTATTATACCTACTGTTGCTTTAGTACCGCGATGGAATTCATTTGCCAGTACAGTCTGTTAGAGAAACGCACTTGGCTGCGCAGCCCCCTTCCACGGGGTAAGAGATGCAATTGGTGTTTGCTGCGCATAAGGTGTACGCGCAAGCGTTCGGTTCGCACTGCTTTGGCTCCTGCAAAAAAGAAAATAAAAGTGAACGGTAGCCTAGAACACGAAAAACTGACAGATTTTCAGCTGTTAATTTTGCATTGCTAAAACGCAGCATCTAAGACTGAACCTTAGAGTAACCCATCTAATGGGTTTATTTTATACTAATTAACAAAGGGGAAGCTACTCCAAAAGCCAGCGCAACAAATAATCGTAATGTGCTACACCACAATCCAACTACATTTTTTAAGCACTTAATCATTATCGTGAATAAGATTGGTGTATTTAACTGATGTATTTCCGATACTTTAAGATTTGACCTCGCTTTCACATGTACATAATTCCAAAAGATGCTTATCCGTATCTCTGCCTTTATGTCCCTGGGAAGCAGTGATGATAATGTAACTTGAATAAACAAAACCAGTCCAGGATTGGCATGTAAAATGTTAAATTTTGTTAATGACATGACCACTATTAAAACTTTACAATAATGCCTGGAGAAAAATATATTGCTCCTCGCCAAACTTTTAATTCTTTGACAATGATCGTAGCACGATCCAATGACATATGTTTATGAAACGTATAGACTTTTAACAAAATACATGCGACCCCTACACCGCTTTTGTTTAAAAAGACTTGTATAAAAATCGAATTACTTGCCATTACCCTCAGTTGTACAGAAGACTTAAAATAATTTTCAATGTGTTGAACGCAGTTCGAATGTACCAGCAGTGTTTTGTATACGATTACAATGAAATATTATTTGTTATAATGAATTATTATATTATTATTATTATTGCCGGTATTAAAATTGAGAGCTAAAACAAATAGAACAATGTAACAGTTTATAAGTGTCTATTTTTAAAATAAAATTTTTCGTTACCGACATATTGATGTTGTATGTTGTTGAAATCTCGGGCTTCTGTCCGATTTAAGGTCATTTATTAGTTCCACTAATCTATAGAATAAACTTGTACACTATTTTTTGTGAACACTGGCATATTAAAACTTCGTGGTATAAAATTTCACACATACATGAAATGTTGAGCCAAATTGCGCACTTTACTGTCACTAACAAGGAATAGATTTTATAGGACACATTCTGAGACATCCCCCCCAGGGGGCCCACAGCTCTCTTGTGGGTACGTGTGTGGCGCGCACGGGTCCCCAAGCCATTGCAGCCTTTTTTCCTGCTTTCCCCAGGCTGCATTCCCCATCCTAGTTCCCCCTCCTTCCCATCCCAATTCCTCCTTCCCACCCTCTCCAACCCCGTCTCTCGGTGGTACTCTGGATGACGGCTTGGCTATCCCATGGTACCGATTGTCCTGCACTTTGGTTTTGTCTGCTGTGTACACCGGTTTTTGGCCCAGTTTGGTCCCCCTCGGGGTTTGACCTTCCATACCAAAATTGTCCGATAATGTGTGAGCCAATTGGGGAAGAACTCCCGACCTAGCCCCTACGGCGCGGGTCCTAACCTTTCCTTTCCACTTCCTTTCCTCGCTGTAGCCCCCATCCCCCGCTAGGTCCCCAGCACGTGCAGCCAGTCCGTGTGGGGGGGGGCTGTTATGTACCCTTTGGCTGAGCCCCCTGACACCACAGGGATCACACTACTGGTGTCTGAGCTGCGACCTCTCCATGCAAACCAAGGAGTTTATGCCTCTCCTCGGGGGTATCAGAACTCCCGGCAATGGCCATCGTGCCAGGTGGCCTTTGTTGAGACTGGGTGGCGCCCATGGAGAGAGCCCTGGTTTCGGAGTGGGTGACACCAGGGCGGACGTCTAGCCCCATGAAAAGAGTTAGACTCCAAAATGGTCGTGCATCGGCCGTCTCTGAAGACAGGAAGAGATCGTTTAATGCTGCTACTGCAGATACGAGGATGTTTCCCTCCCTTGCTACCCCTTGGGAGGAAGGCCAGGCTCACCGGTTAGGAGCAAAACCCTTTCCTCGCTATCTAGTTTGCTCAAGGACTGATGGAGAAACTTTTACTACCACCAAACCTCTGTTCTTTGTCGAGACCATAGAGGACAAGTTTGGTGAAGTGGAATCTATGGGTAAGCTTAGATCTGGCTCATTACTCATTAAAACAGTCTCGGAAGCCCAGTCTGAAGCTTTGCTCGCCTGCACCACCCTTGGCGACATTCCAGTAACAATTGTCCCGCACAAATCCTTGAATATGGTACAGGGTGTGATATTCCACCGGGACCTCCTCTTTCAAACTGAAGAGGAGCTTAGGGCCTATCTCGAGCGGCGTGGTGTACATTTTGTTCGCCGCGTTCAGAGGGGATCTAAAGATAACCGCGTCGATACTGGGGCCTTTATCTTGGCCTTCGAGGGGGGACACTCCCAGAGAAGGTCAAGATAATGATATATCGATGTGAAGTGAAGCCCTACATTCCACCTCCCATGTGGTGTTTTCGATGTATGAGGTTTGGTCATATGTCCTCTCGCTGTACAGCAGTCCCAGTAAGCGGTGATTGTGGATGCCCACTACATGAGGGGAGCCCCTGTGTTCCTCCGCCGGTGTGCGTCAACTGTCAACACTACCACTCTTCACGGTCGCCAGATTGCCCTATGTTCAAAGAAGAAAAGAAGATTCAAGAGTACAAATCCCTGGAGCGTTTGACGTACCCTGAGGCCCGCAGTAAATATGAACGTCTGCATTCCGTGCAAATGGCGACGACCTTCGCTACGACGTTATCTTCTAGCATTTCACCCTCCCCTTCCCACTCCCATCTCCCCCCTACACCCCGTCCACACCCCTCCCTCACATCTCCCTCTCCTGTAGCTCCTGTAGCCCTCCCTTTGTGTCCCACCCCTTCCCAGCCGGAGAAGTGCACCCCTTCTCCGTCGCTTGCCGGTGACAGTGCCCTATCTCAGGGCCTTCCGTACCGGCGTTCCCCAGATTGGAGATCTTCGACCTCCAGCCGGCCATCGGACTCCCAGTCAGTGAGTTCAAAGGTTGCCCGATCCTCGTCAGTACCAGACCTAACTGACAAACTGGGGTGGGTCCTGCCCGTCCCACACGAGAGAAGGAGAAGGAGACGAAGAAACCAAAGTTACAAGATAAAGACCCTCCGGTACCACCGGAGGTGCCGACTGTGCTTTCGCAACTCGCTCATCCCATTGAGCCCGAGGCTGATCAGCTATTTATGGATGTTGTCCCTTCTTCTTTGGTGACGGACGCTGACAAAGCAGCGTGACAGACGTTATGCCATGCGCTTCCCGCCTAGATCCTCGTGATGTGATCATCCAATGGAACTGTAATGGTTACTACCGTCACCTCTTGGAGATTAAACAGCTAATCTCTCTCTTATGCGGCCTGTGTCGTCCTGCAGGAATCGAGGTTTATGGATGCACATTCACCGACCCTCCTTGGGTTCCGTGCTTTTTGTCGGAACCGGCTTGGTCCCCTCCAGGCGTCTGGTGGGGTTTGTACTTTGGAGAGGAATCCAGGTACTCACAATATCTCTCCAAACTCCATTGGAAGTGGTTGCTGTCCGGGTTCACTTGGACACTCCATTGACAATTTGCAACCTCTACCTTCCACCTGACAGGCCACCTACACTCACGTCCCTAGTGGCCCTCCTTCAGCAACTCCCCCCTCCTTACCTCATCCTTGGGGACTTCAATGCCCACCATCCTTTGTGGGGCAGTGCTTATACATCTAGCCGGGGCCGCCTCATAGACCAGTTTCTTGCTGACCACAATCTGAGCCTTCTCAACGATGGTTCCCCAACTCATTTTAATGCCGCTCACGGCACCTTTTCTGCCATAGACCTCTCTCTCACTTCTCCTTCTCTCCTTCCTTTATTTTACTGGTCGGCGTATGACGACCTCTGCGATAGCGACCACTTTCCGTTGATCCTTTCACTTCCCTCACGCCTACCACGAGCCAGGGTACCCAGCTGGGTTTTCTGTCGTGCTAATTGGCCGCTATATACATCCCAGGTTGTGTTCCCATCTTCCCCCTCAGGCTGTATAGATGATATTATAAGCCAAATGACCAACATGATTACCCAAGCTGCCAACGCCGCTGTTCCCTGGTCGACAGGCCCTCCTACTCGCCGGCCTGTCCCTAGGTGGAATGCAACTGTTGCCGCAGCCATTCGCGAGCGCCGTAGGGCCTTGCAACATCTTAAGCGCCACCCATCGCTCGCTGGTCTAATAAATTTCAAACGTCTGCGTGCCAGAGCTCGTTACTTAATCAAACAAAGTAAGCGGACATGCTGGGAGCATTTTGTCTCCTCGTTGGGTTCTTCTGTCCCTTTGACAAGAGTGTGGGCTATGCTCCGATCTATCCAAGGTAGCTGGCGGCCGTCTTCCGTCCCTGGTCTTACCCTGCCTGATGGGGTCTGCACGGAGCCATCTGTTGTTGCAGAACATCTTGCAACTCACTTCGTCAATGTATCAGCAACTACTTCATATCCGGCGACCTCTCCTTCAGAAAGACCAGGCCGAAACCTTCAAATTAGGCTTTACTACTCACCAGGTGGAACCATATAACGAACCTTTTACTGACTGGGAGCTGTCGCTGGCCCTCTCCTCTTCTCGTGATTCAGCACCTGGCCCTGACGATATCCATAATCAATTGCTGAAACACCTTAACCACTCACAACGACAATTTCTCCTAAACGTTTTTAACCGTATTTGGCTTAAAGGGGTGTTCCCCTCCCAGTGGAGGGAGAGTATTGTGGTCCCTGCCCTCAAGCCTGGCAAGGACCCGTCGGCGGTGGACAGTTATCGACCAATAAGCCTGACAAGTGTCCCCTGTAAACTACTTGAACGGATGGTAGCCCGCAGATTATGCTGGGTTCTTGAATCCCGGGGACTTCTCTCACCTTACCAGTGTGGGTTCCGAGAGGGACGATCCCCTATTGACCATTTACTTCGACTGGAGACTGCGATCAGACAGGCCTTCTCTAAAAGACATCATCTGGTAGCAGTCTTCTTCGATCTGCATAAGGTGTACGACACTGCTTGGCGTCATCATATTTTACGTTCTCTTCATGACTGGGGCCTCAGAGGCTCCTTACCAATTTTTATCCGTCAGTTTTTATCCCACCGCCTCTTCCGTGTCAGAGTTGGCTCTTCCTTTAGCTCCCCTCGGATACAGGAGAACGGTGTCCCCCAGGGCTCAGTGTTGAGTGTTACACTTTTTCTAATCGCCATAAATGGGTTGGTTAGCTCTGGGTCACTGGTAACCCCGGCGTTGTATGTCGACAACTTTTGCATATGGTACAGCTCCTACTCAGTAGCCTCTACTGAACGTCAGCTCCAGAGCGCCATTCGGCGGGCTTCAGTGTGGGCTACGTCCCATGATTTCCAGTTTTCCTCATCAAAAACGAGGGTGGTGCACTTTTGTCGTCGTCCTACAGTTCACCCTGATCCAGAACTGTTCTTGGGTAATCAGCGCCTGGAATTTTTAGCACAGCATCGTTTCCTGGGTCTCCTCTTTGACAAAAAATTGACTTGGGTGCCCCATATTCGCCACCTAAAGATTAGTTGTATGAGGAAACTCAATGCCCTACGTTTCCTTGCTCATTCATCTTGGGGTGCAGACCGAACAACTATCCTCCGTATCTATCGGGCTCTAATATTGTCCCGATTGGACTATGGGTGTCAAGTTTATGGCTCGGCAGCTCCTTCTGCCCTGAAATTATTAGACCCAGTTCACCATTATGGTGTCCGCTTGGATACAGGTGCATTCCCGACTAGCCCGGTCGACAGTCTCCTTGTTGAGGCGGGAATCTGCCCTCTTCAGGTCAGGCGGCATCAGCTTCTGGCGTCTTATGCCATCGCCATCGGGCAATATCCTGCTCATCCCGCTTACCAGGTTCTTTTTGCATATGAAGGGCTTCGACCCCCTGATACCCGGCCGCGGGCGGGCCTTCCCGTCGGACTGCGGCTTGCCTCTCTTTGCCGGGATTTCCATTTCCCTTCGCTAGATTACGCCCCCCATTTTACTGCACGCACACCTCCGTGGATGGTGCCGCGACCACTAATTCGGACGGATCTCTTCCAGGGCCCAAAAGCTTTAATTTCCCCCATGGTCTTTCGGCGTTTGGTGCGCCCAGTACTAGAAGAGTTTCAGGGAGCCTCTATCTTCTACACTGATGGCTCGAAAACAGCGGGCCACTCAGGATATGCTTTTACATCTCCTGTTGGGGCGGAATGCTATTCTCTGCCAGAGGCATGCAGTGTGTTTACGGCAGAGCTGATGGCGATTTATAGAACCCTCTGTTTTATTAAACGTTCTGCCGTGGAACGTGGTTTAATCTGTGCTGACTCCATGAGCAGTCTGCAGGCCATTGATCGTTGTTTCCCCTCCCATCCTTTAGTTATTTCCATCCATGATCTCCTTGCTGACCTTCATCGTGCTGCCTGCTCCGTTACCTTTCTCTGGGTGCCAAGCCATGTTGGTATTACAGGGAATGAAGAGGCTGACCGGTTGGCTAGATCGGCAATTACTCGCTGTCCATCTCCCTTTCGAATTCCGGGTGCGGATCTGCGGGTGCAGATCAGATCTTTGCTTCACTCCTCATGGGACAGCAGTTGGAAAGCTACTGCCCCTTCCAATAAACTCCGCACCATCAAAGATATGACTGCAGCTTGGAGTTCATCTTTACGCCCTTCCCGGAGAGAATCAATTGTCCTCTGTCGCCTCCGTCTTGGACACTTCAGGCTGACCCATGGATTTCTTTTACGAAATGACAGTCCACCACATTGTGATTGTGGAGCCGTACAATCCGTATCTCATATTCTGACTGAATGTCCTCTCCATTCGACACTTCGTGGCGACTATGGCCTACCGCCTGCATTGCCTTTAGTTTTGGCGGATGACCCACGACGGATGGTTGATCGCGTCCTTGCCTTCCTCCGTGAAAGTTGATTTTATTATCAGCTCTAGGACTCGCTTGGTCGGGGTGAGTGGATTTGTGATTCTTGGCTGATTGTGGGGTTTAGAGCCTTATCCCCATCAGCCCCCCACTCTTTTACATTTTAATGTAGCTTTATTTATCCCTGCTCTGGAGCTATGATACGTTGACCACTGTGCCATTAGTACCTTGTGGTTTAGGCTAGAGGTCGCTTCCAGAGCTGTGGGATCGGACACTGTAGCATTTGCTGCCCTGGGTTGGTCTTAGTCTTGTTGGCGAGTCGATTTTACTTTCTAGTGTAATGGTCTTTTGGCTTTCACCTATTTTTCGTTGGGTTCCGTGGCGTATACAATTTGGGGTTGAAGGGACTGATGACCTCGTTGTTTGGTCCCTCATGTCCACCACCACCACCACCATTCTGAGACATCAAGGAATTGTCAACTTAGCATTAGAAGGAAGCTTGTGGGGTAAAAATCTTAGAGGGAAGCAGATTCAAACGGGTGTAGGTTGCCGAACATATTCTCAGATGAGACTTGCACAGGACAGGGTAGAGTGGAGAGCTGCATCAAACCAGTCTGCGGACTAAAAACAACGAGTGTTAGTCAGGATATGCCACAAACTCCTTTTCTCCCTAATTCAGTTAAGCACCTACTCTTTAGTCACGTGATCTAGCCATCTAATATTCATCATTCGTCTGTAGCACCACATTTCAAAAGCTTCTGTAATCTTTTTGTCAGAACTTTTTATGGTCCACGTTTCACTGCCATACAATGCTATACTAAAGACAAATGCTTTCAAAAAGGACTTCCTAACATTTAAATTAATATTGGATGTTAACAAGTTTCGCTTCTTTAGAAACGCTTTTCTTCCCATAGCCATTCTGCATTTTATATCTTCCTTACTTCGGCCATCAGAAGTTATCTTGCTACCCAAAATATTCATCTACTACTTTTATTGTCTCATTACTTAATCTAATTCCTTCAGCATCGCCTGATTTTCTGACATTACATTCCATTACCTTCGTTTTACTCTTGTTAATGTTCATCTTACACCCTCTTTTCAAGACACTGTCCATTCCATTCAATTGCTCTTCCAGATACTTTGCGGTTTGCCGATGACGTAGTAATTTTGTTAGAGAATGCAAAGTTTTTATTTCTTCTCCTGGAACTTTCATTCCCTCTCCAAATTTCTCCTTCCATTCCGTACAGATGGAACAGCATTGTGGAAAGTCTACAACCCTGTCTTACTCCCTTCCCAACCTCTGCGTCCCTTTCTTTCCCTTCGACTCTAGTAACCGCTGTCTGGTTTTTGTATAGGTTGAATATCTCTTCTTTCCCTATATTTTACCCCTGCCACCTTCAGAGTTTGTAAGAGTGTATTCCAGTCGACATTGTAGATTTGGAGAAAGCTTTTGACAAACGCTAAAAACGTAGGTTTGCCCATCCTTAAAAGATAGGAACATGGGAGGCAATACTCAAAACATCTTAGCCTACCTTTGGATTTAGGAAAAACTGATCTTCCCCGAGGTCAAATTTCACAATTTTCTCCATTCGTATGTAAATAATTCGTTTAAGTAATTTGAATCCACGCCTTATTAGACTGATATTTCTGTAATTTTCACACTTGTCTGCACTTGCTTTCTTTAGAATTGGAATTACGATATTCTTCTTGAAGTCGGAGAGTATTTCCCCTGTCTCATACATCTTGCATACCAGGTTGAACATTTTTTCATGACTGGCTCTGCTAACGAAATCAGCAGTTCAGACGGAATATAATCAACTCCAGGGGCCTTGTTTTGACTAAAGTCCTTCAGCGCTCTGTCAGATTCTTCTCTCAGTATCATATCTCCTATCTCATCTTCCTCCACTTCGTCTTCCATTTCTAGAATACTGACTCTAAGTTTATTTCCTTCCACAGTTCAGCTTTCCCTCTTCGCTTAGTACTGGTTTTCCGTCTGAGTTCTTGATATTCAAACGAACGCTTTTCTTGTCTCCAAATATCTTTTATTTTCCTGTAGGCGGTACCTATCTTTCCCCTAGTTACGCATTCTTCTACGGTTCATTTATCCTGTAGCCACTCCTGCTTAGTGAGTTTGTCAATCTCATTTTTCAGACGCTTTTACTCTTTTCTTGTTTCACTTGCTGAATTTTTATATTTTCTCCTCTCGTCAATTAAGTTCAGTATGTCCTGTGTTATTCAGGGATTTCTATTAGGGTTGTCCTTCTGCCTATATGATCGTTTGCTGCCTTCACTACCCTATCTCTCAGAGCTACCCATTCTTCTTCTAATGTATTACTTTCCCCCGTTTCAGCCAATCCTTGCGTAATGCTCCCTCTGAAACTCTAAACCACCTGCGGTTCCTTAAATTTGTCCTGGTTCCATCTCGTAACTTTTCTACCTTTCTGCAGACTCTTCAGTTTCTTATTTGCAGTTCATACCAACAAGTTATGGTCAGTCTCGTAATGTAATAATACAAAATGTCAACAGTGGTGCCCCAGGTCAGCCGATGTTGCAGTATAGCGAACACAGAAGATGCGTATCACACACTCTGCTTTGGAAGGCCATAGAAGAATGCAAGCAGGTCTCTAGCCGATGTGGCCGAACTACGTAATGTCGATCGTTCTGTTGTCTCTCGGATGTGGAGACAATTTAAAGAGCGAAACAGAATCCGTAATATTTAACCGCTGTTAGTTTATTATTATTATTATTATTATTATTATTATTAGTGTCAGCTTGATGTAAGAAATTACTTTGAGCCCAGCTTCCCTTATACCAAGATTGTAGTTTCGCCACTGGGTGATTCGAAAAGAAATTCCAGCAGTAGTCTTACTTCTGATTTATATTCACGTTTCATGAGTATTACCATGGTTGATTTACTGCAGTGCATATCGGTTTCAAGACGAAGGAACAGAGTAAATGCTGAATGTGAGAAGTAAATTGTATGCACGAAATTGAATACCGCCATCTGTCTTTACCACTCATTTACAAAGACTGACGTAGGCACATAATATTGTCAGAAAAAATCACTTTATGGTAAGAGGGATAGAAGGAATCTTTGTACCTCTGGGAACGGTCCACTAGTTCAGGAGGAGATATAACACACACACAAAATATACAGTATTATGTAACTACACTCTACGGACTCCTCACCGAAGTCGACGGCATGGCAGCAGTAGCAGCCAGCAGCACAATCAAGATGGCGCAGTTCAACTTCATTTTGGCCGATCTACAGCTGAGTTTTCAAATTTCTGAAAGGAAAAGGTGCACTCCTTTTAAACAAGCAAGTAAGACATGCTGCAGGAATAAATATATGAGAAATCTTAAGGGGGTTCCATGTTCTATGAATTTTAGTAAATACAATAATAAAAATGATTGCTAAAGCAGGTTGTGGATGGATGACAGTAGCAAATATCTCGTACAAAAACATAACCACGACCAAGTATAGTCTGAGGCTGCTGCGCACACATTTTCATTGCACGGCTTTCCAGACGCAGTGTTATTTTCATAGTACGTGCGCTCTCGCGCTACCTTGTACAGGGCGATACAATTTTTAATACTTGTGTTCCTATTAAGAATAATACCGCGAAGACTGAAGTATAGCCTGAAATCCTATTCCTTTAATGTCTGTTATTGTAGGCGCTACTTTAATTCTCTATGCTAAAATTCAAACTGCTCAAGCAGGTTGTGGATGACTGACTCTACCAATCGTCCGTGTTGGTTCCTTAATAACATTGGATGACTTAATACAACTTTAATGTCATGGCCCTCTGTTATAGGACTTTTAATACTCGTTAACTTGATACTAAAGATATTGGGAAGTTTTATTATTGCAATATGCCTTTTATTACAAGAACTCGTAATAGAGGTAAGGTATGTGATGCGTGTATGTATTAAAGGTGTTTATACAAACACCATCACCATTAAACTTAACATTTCCACTTTGTATTGCTCACTCCCATGAACCACAGACATTGCCGAGGTGGGGTGGCTTGCGTGCTTCAACGATACAAATAGCCATACCGTAGGTGCAACAACAGCAGACAAACGTGTGTTTCCTGAAGAGGGGCAGCACTCTTTTCAGTAGTTATAGGGGCAACAGTCTGGATGATTGACTGAGCTGGCCTTGTAACATAAGCTAATGTGGCTTTGCCACACAGTTACTGCGAACGGCTGAAAGCAAGGGGAAACTACAGCCGTTACTTCTCCCGAGTACATGCAGCTATACTGTATGAACATATGATGGCATCCTTTAGAGTAAAATATTCCGGGGGTAAAATAATCCCCCATTCGGATCTCCGGGCGGGGACTACTTAAGAGGATGTGTTCATCAGGAAAGACAACACTGGCATTTTACGTATCGGAGCGTGGAATGTTAGATCCCTTAATCGGGTAGGGAAGCTAGAAAATTTAAAAAGGGAAATGGATAGGTTGAAGTTAGATATATTGGGATTAGTGAAGTTACGTGGAAAGAGTAACAAGATTTCCGCTGAGGCGAATACAGGATTACAAAGACAAAATCAGTTGGGAGTATTACAGGAGTAGGTCTGATAATGAATAAGAAAATAGGAATGCGGGATAAGTACTATGAGCTATACACTGATCGCATTATCGTGGTCAGGATAGATACGAAGCCAACAGCGACCACAGTAGTGCAGGTTTATGTGCCAACTAGCTCTGCCGATGATGAGATCGAAGAAATATAAGGAGCTAAAGGCAATTAGAGGGAGAGGAAAACTTAATTGTTATGGGAGACTAGAATTCGGTAGTAGGACAAGGAAGGGAAGATAGTAGTTCAATATGGTCTGGGCGAAAGGAATGAAGAGGAAGCCGCTTGGTAGAATTTTGCACGGAACTAATTAAGTTACACCTGGTTTAAGAATCACGAAGGAAGGTTGTATACGTGGAAGAGACCAGGAGACACCGGGAGATACCGTTATGAAATCTGTTAAGACATTGATTTCGGAACCAGGTTTTTAATTGTGACATACCAAGGGACAGATATAAACTCTGGCCATAATTAATTGGTCATGACTTGTAGTCTGAAACTAAAAAAAACTGCAGAAAGATAGGAAAATAAGGTGGGACCTGGATAAACTAGGTTCCTTTAAAATGTTCGAGAACTTTAGATGGAGCTTTAAGCAACAATGGACAGAAAGAGGAGTGGGGGGGGGGGGGAATACAACAGTAGAGGAGGAATGGGTAGCACTGAGAAATTAAATACTGAAGGCAGCAGAGGACAAAATAGGTAGGAAGGCAAGACCTATGAAAAGTCCTTGGCTGTCACAAGACATACGAAATTTAATCAATGAAAGGAGAAAATATAAAAATGCAGTAAATGAAACAGCCATTTTGCACTTCCTGTCAATCTAATTTCTTAGTCGACTGTACTCCATTTTTGCCTAAGCAGGAGTGGCTAGAAGGTAAATGCTAGGTTGTAGGGGAAAATAGGGAAAAATATACAGCCTATAGGAAAATGAGATACTTGGAGATAAAAAAACAGCTCTATAAATATCAAGAACACAGATGGAAAACCAGTTCAGCAAAGAAGGGAAAGCTGAAAGGTGGAAAGAGTATATAGAGGGGCTCTTCGAAGGGAATGAACGTATAGGCAATATTGTAGGAAGGGGATAAGATGTAGATGAGGATGAAATCGGATATACTATACTGAGATGAATTTGACAAAGCCCCTGGAGTAGATGACATTCCCTCAAAGCTACTGAAGTCTCTGGAAGAACCAGCCATGACAAAACTGTTTCACTTGGTGTGTAAGATGTATGAGACAAGCGAAGTACCCTCAGACTTTAAGAAAAATGTAATAATCCCCATTCCAAAGAAAGCAGGCGCAGACAGGTGTGAAAACTACAGAACCATCAGTTTAATAAGTCATGGTTGCATAATATTAACACGGATTATTTACAGAAGGATGGAAAAGGGTGGTAGAAGCCGACCGCGAAGATCAGTTTGGGTTCAGGAGAAATGTAGGAACACGGGAGGCAATACTCACTTTAAGGCTTATCCTAGAAGATAAAGAAAAGCAAACCTATATATCTAGCTTTCGTAGATTTGAAGAAGGCTTTTGACAATTTTGATTGGAATAAACTCTTTCAAGTTCTAAAGCAAGCAGGAGTAAAATAGTGTAAAGTTATTTACAACTTCTACAACCGCTGTCTGGTTTTTGTACGTGTTTAACGGCTTGAAAGGGATGCAGTGGTTGGGAAGGGAGTAAGACAGGCTACAGCCCTTTCTCCAATGTTATTCAATTTGTACATTCAGCAAGCTATAAAGGGAAGCAAGGAGAAATTTGGAGAAGAAATTAAAGTTCATGATTAAGAATTAAAAACAATTGCTATGTCTGACAGAATTACTATGTCGTCAGAAAAACGCAAAGGACCTGGAAGAGCAGTTGAACGGAATAGACAATGTACTGAAAGGTGCATATAAGATGAACATTAACAAGAGCAAAACTAGGGTAATGGAGTGTAGTCAAAGAAAATCAGGTGATGCTGAAGGGATTAGATTAGGTAATGAAAGAATAAAGGAGGTAGATGAGTTTTGTTACTAGGGCAGTAAAATAAAGTATGATGGACGTAGCACAGAGGATATAAAACGTAGAATGGCAGTGGGAAGAAAAGCGTTTCTGAAAAGAGAAATTTGCTAACATCAAATATTAAAGTGTAAGGTCTTTTCTGAAGGCATTTGTGTGGAGTATTGCCTTGTACAGTAGTGAAACACGGATAACAGAGAATTCAGACAGGAAGAAGGTAGAGGTTTTTGAAATGTGGTGCTACAGAACAATGCTGAAGATTAGGTGGGTGGATCGCGTAACCAATGTACTGAACAGAATTGGGAAGAAAAGGAACTTTTGGCATACCTTGACTAAAAGAAGAGATCTATTGGTAGGACACATTCTAAGACATCAAGGAATTGTGAATTTAGCGTTGGAAGTGCGTGGGGTAAAAACCACAGAGGAAGAGATGGATACAGGAAGCATATGTAGGATTCCGTTGTTATGTGGACTTGAAGAGGTTTGGTTTGATGCAGCTCTCCACAATACCCTACCCCGAGCAGTCTCCGGACTGAAGACAACCAACAACAACAATAACAACAAAAATATAGAGTGAACTTGAAAAAGAAACTACACAATCTTGCTAAAAGCCGAGAAGGGATTCTGTGTGTTGTAGTTGTGTACAGGCCCGACCCGGCGGTTCATATTTTATTAAAAGTTGTTAGTTGCCCAAAAGTCCCCCCCCCCCCGCTTTACTTCGTTTTATATATATAGTGGTAGCGGGGAGGAGGGGGATAGAGAATTAAACATGCTTAGTAAAGAGTAATCTTTTATTTCGTAACACTCGTTTTAAAATGAAAATGTTATATTAGAAAGCTAAGATGCTTGTCACATCATTAATCGAAATTCTTTCTCAAAAATAGCTTTATAATTTTTTTCCATGGTAGGATGGGCGATCTTCTTAAAGTATTAAAATGCCAAGATCGCAATTTATCGACGATCGGTGTCGGTACACTTAGGGTGCCATCATCTGGTCACTTGTGTCCTATGCTTTCCATTTCGTGAAGACGTGCGACATTATAACTGTACGTCAATCATACAGCTTTGTTTTTATGTGTAACATACCATTTATAAATAAGTCAAATCATATTTAAAATACCTTCTCCATTATGTGTCACGTTGACAGTGCCTTCTTACAACTTGGTTCGTTGCAACCCACGGATAAGACTGTACTGACTACCTCACCCGCTACTGTCATCAAACCTGTGTCGATAGCAGAAGCGGGTTCACCACGTGTGATATGATTGAGGAAAAGTACTCACTTCAAAACTAGTATAAGATGGAATGTTACGTTGCAACATTGTCCACAGAGTAACAACTGCGTACCATCCTCAGACAAATCGTCTTACAGAATGTTTTAACAAGACATCAGCAGATATGCTGTCTAGACAAAATTTACTAAACTGACACGTTCCACATCATTACGAAATGTCGTATACATGATTCAAGGAACAAGTATTAATCTAATCTATGTACATCGATGTTGAGCAGGAGGATTGGGATACAATACTGCCAGTCGTGACATTTGCTTATAATACCGCAAGGCAAGACACCACAGGCTTCACGTCGTTTTTCCTGCGCCATAGCCGTGAAGCTGAGACAATGGTGATAAGCTATTACACATAGTCGTCTTGAGTGTCGTCTGGAACGGGAACAGCGTATCCAGAGTCGAAGAAGCAGAACAGCTGGCTCGCATACGGACACTGGACGCCCAGGACAAGGACCGACGGCGGTATAACGACAGGTATCTACCTGTTGTGTACAGCCCAGGAGATCTGGTATAGATCTTTAATCCTGTACGGAAATTTGGGCTATCGGAAAAGTTACTGAAGCGGTACTTCGAATGTGACGGCTGACAGGCGGCGTATGACACGATATGGACCGAAGTCATGATTTACGAGTCGTCCTAAAACCGACAAATACGAAGAGATACTGTTCGCGTCCTCCGTATCAAGCCTTACAACGATCCTAAACAGCAGATAGAGGCGGCTTTTTATTAAAGGACTCTGAAGACCGTTATGATGATCATGAAGCCACGACAGAAGAGTCTGTCGCCGGTGCAGAAAGTATTACAGACACAACGTTCCGGAGAATCCTTCCAGCCATACGGAGGACTCATAACAAGATAAAGATCGACGACACTGCATTTGCCTCCAGAGGAAACCTTTGGATCGCTGTATTTCCGGGAAGGGGAACAATGCCGCGAGACTTCTGACAGAACGCGTGGTGCAGTGGTTAGCGTCGCCTATTGCTGTACTGACGGTCCTCGGTTCAAACCCCGTCACTGGTAAATAATCACTGATGTGCTTGTAAGTTCCAGAAAATTCTTTTTAGGCATAAATAGCGGAGTTCTGTAACCAGGGGCCAATTTGTTGTGAGTGCACACTTAAAGGTTTATTGCCAACAGTTGTGTAAAGTGATGTGCTCTATTAATGACCCAGCCTTCGAATTCCGACCCACCTGCTGTTTTGAATGTGACAACATTAAGGTCCGACCGAATATTCGGCTTCGAGCGCAATTTCGGGTTTGGGACAGAAATTGGGAGTTAGTTTCGGCAAAGCCGAAGATTCGGTTAAAGTTATGGATGAAGTCTAGTCGCGTTCGGGATGGATTCAGTCAACAACGCTTTAGCTAAACGGCGCACCATCATCTGGGGTAGTGTTCTTGTCTGCGCATAAAATTAACTGCAGAATACCAATCACAATATAACGCATTCGTATTTTAGTGATATTCTGATACTGCGTTTGTAACAATTCAAGTTATTAGCGTACATAATGGAACGTGTTATCATATCGTTATGCTGAAAAGTTTTGTTTCCTTGAAAGCAAGGAGCTTTCGTAATAACTAATATTGGTTTAGGCAACATTGATCATGTAGTACATAGCTTTTCATGAAGTTTTCGTAAATTTACACTGACAATGATCATAGTGTTAGGCGCAACTGTGACGTTATTTTCCGGAATACTTTCTACAGCTTAGAATTAGTTCCTGTCAGTTCATCAACATCGATCTATTAGTACATCTATTACTATATAACCGAATTTATTTCTCTTAAATACAATTATTATAATAAAAATAACAGACATGAACACCCACTGAAATTTTAGGAAGTATGTACGAACTCTGGAAGGCGTGGGAGTCAAGTCTGTCAGCGACAGGACCTAATCTGAAAATTCAAATGTTCAAATGCTTGTAGAGCTTATGAGACTTAGTTAACTAGGGGGTCATTAGTCCCTAAACTTCCTACTTATGAACTAGGTTATACTAAAGACGGTACAAACATCCATGCCCGGGGCGGGGGATTCGAACCCCCGAACGCAGCGGACGTGCAGACCGTGATTGGCACGCCGCAGACCGCTCGGCCACTGCGGCCGGCCACCTGAGTCCACAATTTCGCTTTATATGAGTGTTAATGTGTAAATGTTAGTTCCGTATTACAGCGTCGTCAGCAATAAACGTATCGTAATTGGGATCCTGCACTTTGAGAATACCCACTCGCAACAACTTCTATATTTTCTGCTGTTCCGCTTTGGACTTTCATTAGAAATGTAAATCGCTACAAGAACTGTGAGGGAGAACAACTTCGGTACGAGTGATAGGTGGCAGAAGTGTGGGAGCCTTGGTTAATTGTAGGCCTACCTGTATATGCTAATTTTATTAATCTATTTGTCCTGTGAAGTGGCAGGAGCCATTGTATCAGTTTTATTATGTAATTTATCGCGGTTTAGGAAATGTGATAAAAAGATAGTAGTGGAGAGTTGAATTTATTCTCTATATGAGAATATTTAAGTGATTTTAGACTAGTGCTGGGAGTGTTTCTTTCCGGGCGAGGCGATTTAACAGTCGCCAGACAGGCAGGGATGCTCTCGCGCTGTGGAATAGGCGAGCCGTTTCGAAATGGGCCGCTTCTATGAAGACCTCTGAGGCCAGTGCCGCGGCCGGCTTTAGCGTGCAGAACGGTGTGGGGCGCCTTCGCCACCACCTGTCTGTTGGGACTTCTATTCCGTGTACCACCTGCGGCCAGTCGTACGGTGTCCGAGCGGCTGACAGAAATCACGGAATTTCATCAGGGCGTTGCAGACGTCCTGGCGGAGACGAACAATCGAAACGGTTTTCGTGAGCTCAAAGCGGGGTACTTGGCTGGAATCGAGGCATCGGTGTGTCGCGTAGCTATCCAGATGTCAAAGGAGATGGAAATTACTGTGTCGGCCGGATCCCGGACAGTCAAAATAACAGAGAAATGGCCGGCCCAGTCGCGAACAGGTTAGAGGCAGGGCAGTCCGTTTGGCACAGCTTGAGGTCGGCGCCAGCTCTGCCCTGCGTCCTGCGTCCGTATTTTTTATCAAAGTAGAGAGCTATGTGGAGAACGATAGGTTCGGCTGCCTGTACCGTAGTCGCGTTGGAATAAGGTGGGAACTGGTGGTAGCGTACACAAGAAGTAATAGCCTCCCCAATGAAACTAAGAGCCAGTGGTGATTGGCGTTTGAATGTCATGAGGGCGTGGCTGGCTGGTGCTGGGCCAGAGTTTTGGCGAGATACATTGAGGATTCTCTTCGG
Organism: Locusta migratoria; assembly: GCA_026315105.1. Classification (NCBI taxonomy): domain Eukaryota; kingdom Metazoa; phylum Arthropoda; class Insecta; order Orthoptera; family Acrididae; genus Locusta; species Locusta migratoria. The sequence goes on from CM048748.1 coordinate 403,268,388, forward strand.
GGAAACCGGCGATAGCAGATGTTGCCTAACTACTTATTCATTTTTAGAAAGTTAGGCTTTAGGACTTTGCAGACCACAAATATCAGAGGGCAGCCACCGTACTTAGGATTTTCTTTTGATTCCGCCGAGAGCGGACAGTTACAGTTAAGTGTTCGCTTGCGAGCATGCGTTTTGGTCGTTCGTAGTACTACAGTGCGGGTACACACGTTGTTCAGATAGTCCGAATTCTTCGAATGTGGAATATTGGAGCGGTCTGAACACTTCATAACCAGAGCTTGTCTCCTAGTTCGATACAAGCGTGCGATATCAGCTGTTGTATGCCTAAAGCATTGTAACACTAGTGCCAATTATTCAACCAGTCTGGCGATACCTGGGTACCATACTCGCGTCGTATACGCTGAAATATATATGCTACATCCTAGCCGATTTGGTCTGATTGCTATTGTTCCTCTGACTGAAAGCGGGTCGCATATTTCAGCTTTCCTCTCCGACGCTCCTTCAGGTGATCCACCAGACGGTAATGAGTGGCAAAGTAACGCCTGAATTGAGCTAGGACCACTGATTACAGTATGGCAGGCTTTAAATAGAGTTGTGGGACGGCCTTTCTGTGATAGTTGAACAGTTGCTCCTTGTGTCAATTATTGTGGAACATACGTACTGGTTAGGGAACCCAAGATTGAGGAGTTCCTAGATGACAATGTAGCATGTCATTCTCAATGGAGAGGTGTCTTCCCAAGTAAGAGTGATTTGAGGTGTCGTGGGCCCATTGTTCCGATTTTATCCGCAAGGTCATTTATATATATCGTGAAGTTCACTAAGGCTTTTTGTTGATGCTGTAGTGTAGAGAGAGGTTGTAACAATGGAAAATTGTATTGAAATGCAGGAGGACCTGCATCAAATTGACACATGGTGCAGGGAATGGCAATTGAATCTCAATGTTAACAAGTGTAATGTGCTGCGAATACACAGATAAATATCCTGTATAATTTAACTACACTATAGCAGGTCAGCAACTGGAAGCAGTTAATTCCATAAATTATCTGGGAGCAGGCATTAGGGGTGATTTAAAATGGAACGACCATATAAAATCAGTCGTCGTTAAAGCAGATGCCATACTTACATTCATTGGAAGAATCCTAAAGAAATGCAGTCTGAAAACGAGGGAAGTAGGTTACAGTACACTTTTCGCCCACAGCTTGAATACTGCTCACCGGTGAGAGATCCGTACCAGTTGGGGTTGATAGAGGAAGTAGAAAAGATCCAACGGAGAGCAGTGCGCTTCGTTACAGGATCATTTGGTAATCGAGAAAGCGTTACGGAGACAATCGATAAACTCCAGTGGAAGACTGCAAGAGAGACGCTCTGTCGCTCGGTAGGGGCTTTTGTCGCAGTTTCGAGAACATAACTACGTATATCTCGCGAAGAGATCATGAAGGTAAAATCAGAGAGATTAGAGCCCACACAGAGGCATACCGGCAATCTTTCTTTCCGCGAACAATACGTGACTGGAATAGGAGGGAGAACCGATAGTGGTACTCAAGGTACCCTCCGCCACAAACCATCCGGTGGCTTGCGGAGTATGGACGCAGATGTAGAATTGTCTTAAATACAGAAAAAGATTGTGCGTTTTGCTTAAAAGGATTCACTGCTACACTACTCTTATGTTTGTAAATCTGTGGGAGTCAACAGCTTGGTTATTAGTCCCTACACACAGCAGTAATATGTAGAGGTTATTACGAAAGTTCAAGCTCTTCTCACTGAAAATACGTAATTGCTGCTACGTTGACATCAAAATACGTTGAGTACTAAGTCTGTAAAAAGTTCAGATTGCTGGAAAGATATTGGGGGAGGGGGTGGGGAGAAAGTAAATATGCCTGTACAGAACAGCTTGCATTAGAAATTATATGAATAGTTGCAACTCACCAGCTCAGTATAAATCCAGATTAAGATGGATTAATGAAAATTACCCAATACTAATAAAAACCGTTAACTGAACGTATGTTTAGTTAGGTATTGGGGTAAAGTGTGTAATGAGCTTTAACTAGCCGCAAGCCTGTCATGACATATTCGTATGCACTGGCTGGCTAGTCGAACGTAAGGGGCTGTCGTCTTGATATTGCCGGATGGAAGTCATTTTCTACGGTCTCCTGGTTAGATTACACATCTTCAAGGTGGTTTAGTTTTCCCACATTTTGTGAGTTCCCCTTCCTGTACTAGTTGTAACATAACGTACATTTACAGAAATTTTAGTCTATTTCGGTCGAAACCGAAACTTATGAAAGTAGACGCCGAATATTCGGTTAAATTTTAGGTTTCGGCCGCAAATCCTGTTGCGGTCGGGCTGCACAAAATATATATCACCATACTGGGTCCCCCACAATAATAAAAACGGAAATAATTCTGAATAGGTCAAACGTAAAAAATCACGAGCACAAATGGTTCCATTCCTGTACACTTATTCATGAAGACGACTAGAGAAGAAATGAAAATCAGTTATATTTTGTAATATATAAATTTTGTAACTTGATCGCAGTCCCAGCTCGACGACTATGACATGTGGATTGATAAGATAGTTTTCTCGAAACGTTTTTATTTCATTTAATAACAAGTTTTAGCAGTCTTTGCGCCCGACACAATAAGACTCTTAGCCTTGTTCATCCTGCCTGAAAGTCAATAACATTATCGCGAAATCAGCAGGCAGACAGCACTATGATGCGGCCACGTCGGTAGAGCCGTTAGCAGAATGAGTAGAGCGCTTGCTTACTTGGCCACGTGCTGTGCTGCTCGCCCGCTGGCCCGGTCTGCTGCCAAGGCCGCCGCTGCGCCGCTGTTTATACACAGCCGGCTGGCCGCGGGGAACCACCTGCTCTATCTGCCGCCCGCACCAGGAGGACACGTCCGCGCTACAGCCCTGCCGATAAAGGCTGTGTTCACAGTGGCTCCGGTATCGCTGGGTTTTACCGGCGACAGCCATGGGCGGAAGACGGCCCATCGTTTCTAATCAGTACTCCAGTATGGGTACGGTCACAGTCGAGCTTCCAGGCCCCTCCAACTCGAGCACTCGGTGCTTCAGCGCCACGGAGCCGCGCCGTGCGGCCCCGGTGCTTTCCCTCCCCCACCACCTCTCCCTCGCCGTGTAGCAGCACGTGTGAGACAGTGTTCGCTCTAGCTGCTTCTTCGATGCTCTGAAATATCCGTTCTGAGTCTCATGAAATACGACACTGTTAATCTATCTTGCGAAAGTTTATCATGCGCACAAAAGGTTCAGATATGTGTGTGTGCGCTATTTTTATTCATCATCTACATCTACATAGATACTCTGCAAATCACATTCATGTGCCTGGCAGAGGGTTCATTAACCACTTTCATAGCTTTTCTCTACCGTTCCATTCTCTAATAGCGCACGGGAAGAAAGAACACCTAAATCGTTCCGTTTTCGATCTGATTTCTCTTATTTTATTGGGATGGTCATGTCTCCCTAAGTAGGTGGGTGCTAGCAAAATATTTTCACATTAAGAAGTAAAAGTAGGTGATTGAAACTTCGCAAACAGATCACGCCGCAATTAATAGCGTCTTTCTTTTAATGATTTCCACCCCAATTCGTGCAACATTTCCGTGATGGTTTCCTCCCCGTAACGTGATAAAACAAAACAAGCTGCCCTTCTCTGAACCTTCTCAATATCTTCCGTCAGTCCGACCTGGTGAGGGTCCCACAAGGGGCAACAGTACTCAAGGAGAGGACGCACAAGTGTGTTGTAGGCAGTCTCTTTGGTGGAGCTGGCGCATCTTCGAAGCGTTCTGCAATGAAACGTAATATTTGACTGGAGAGAACACACAGAAAATATTGTGGGGAAGGCGAACCAAAGTTGTTCGTAATTGTAACTCCTAGGTATTTGGTAGAATCCACGACCTCAAGGTTTCACTGATTTATCGCGTAATTGAAGTTCAGCGGATTTCTTTTAGTGGTCATGTGTATTACTGCACACTTTTCTTTATTTAGTGTCAATTGCCAATTTTCGCACCGTGAAGAAATTTTGTCTAAATCGCTTTGTAGTTGCTTTTGATCCTCTGTTGACTAACCGATAAACGACAGCATCATCCGGAACAGTCTAAGGGAGCTATTCAGATTGTCTCCTAAATCGTTTATATACACAAGGAAGAGTAGGGGACCTATAACGCTTCCCTGTGAACGCCAGATATCACTTGTTTTACTCGATGGAAAGATTCTTACATCCAGATGGGAAATCAAAATGCTTAATATGCTGCCCTACCACAAATATCAAAGCACCGACAAATCCCCGTCACTACGAAATTAAACATTCCGTAACACACGAGGGGACTGTCGGACAAGACAGAAGGGACATGATTACTAAATTAAAAGCACAATTACTACAATCTTGCCAACTCATGTTTCTTCTAAAAGGAAAAAAATTAACATTTATTAAAAATGTACTTATTACGGATGGTGCTGCTCCTCGCGTCCAAGGTTAGTCCTCGATCGGGCAAGCGTGTGAAAAATGTTCAAATGTTTGTAGAGCTTAACTACGGGGTCATCATCAGTCCCTAAACTTACAAACTAATTATGAACTCCAGAATGAAACTTTCACTCTGCAGCGGAGTGTGCGCTGATATGAAACTTCCTGGCAGATTAAAATTGTGTGCCGAAACCGGGATTCGAACCTGGGACCTTTGCCTTTCAAGGCAAGCGCACTACCGACTATGCTATCCCGACACGACTCACAACTTTACTTCCGCCAGTACCTCGCCTCCTACTTTCCAAACTGCACAGAAGCTCTCCTGCGAACCATGCAACACTAGCACTCCTGGAAGAAAGGAGTGCTTTCTTCCAGAAGCTTCTGTGAAGTTTGGAAAGTAGGAGGCGAGGTACTGGCGGAAGTAAAGTTGAGTCGTGTCGGGATAGCACAGTCGGTAGTGCGCTTGCCTTGAAAGGCAAAGGTCCCATGTTCGAGTTCCTGGCAGATTAAAATTGTGTGCCGGAACCGGAAGTTTTAATTATGAACTACCTATTGCTAAGGACGGCACAAATATCAATGCCCGAAGGGGGATTCGAACCTCTGACCGCTTGGCCACCGCGGTCGGCGCAAGTGTGTGTGTGTGTGTGTGTGTGTGTGTGTGTGTGTGTGTGTGTGTGTGTGTGTGTTCTTTACGTTACGTTCTTTGTAAGTCTAGGGACCGATAAGACGTTTCGTCCCCTAGGATTACATACATTTGAGAATTTGGATCGCTGACTTCGCTTTGAAGAAAGTCATCACGGGTTATTTACATGATGTAAATAAATCGATGCAGGGTAAAAATAAATTAATCGGTACTATGTGTGACCGTACTGGAAGGTAAAATTGCAAGTTTTGCTTTCTAAAAGTCAGTTTCAAGAAGAAAATTTGTAAAATTGTTCCTCTCAAAATGAGAAAATAACTAAACCTGCATTCGAATGTTTTTATGATGCCTTTTTCGGTGTATCCACAGCATGCCCCATCATGTCTCCAAATTGAACTGATAAAACTATACTATAAATTACTATTGTAATAGTGGCTGTGGTGTGTCAAAATTGAATCAAACTCCCTTTTATGAAGGCGTTGAACAGGAATTCGCGAGGGTTCGTGCCTTTGTCCTAAAATCGTTGCAGTGTTCTGAACAAAGTTCATTTGTGAAGAAATGTTTTCAGTTATGAATATCAACAAAAATATGGTAATGTTAATGCATCGTTGCAAGCTGTATTTAGAATTGCAATTGCCAAAACGATTGTCCTAATATGAGGAAATTAGTGGCTTCAAATCGATGCGAAAGATCAACAAAATATGTTGAAAATTCCTGCAATAAAACTATTCTTTCTGTCTATACACAAAAATTGGCATTATAATAATTATTCGTTTTAACAATTCACATACAACACGACTCTCGCTGCACCAAGGGCTACGACAACATAATCCTCTGCTACCGCTGCCATGTGCCTGCCTCGCTGACGTGCCCCATACCACCGCGCTGCAGCAGAGCACCGGTGCTTTTGCTGGTGCCAGCCGGTGCTTGCCAAGCACCCGAGTTGGAGAGTCCTCTAGCAGATCCCATCACCAGAACGTAGAGATTTCGAAAGACAGTCAGTAAAATTTAACTCAGTTTGTGAGAACGTCGGTTGATTTGACGGAAGAGAACACAGTAGATATAGACAGTGAGAAACTGATAAGTTTAGTAAAACAGATTGGCACATCCAGAAGACGATAAACTCTACAATCGGGCTATAGTTCCGAATATATCGTCTGATATTAGTCTATTGGAAACCGATAGTCGCTTAAATCCCTTTGGGAGTAAATAATCTCAAAAAGAGTTCATTTCGGAATCGTGGCATATCTCGCGTTCTTTAAAAAGGTGCCGGCCGCGGTGGCCGAGGAGACTGAGGCGCTCCAGTCACGGTCTGCACGGCCACTACGGTCGGGGGTTCGAATCCCCCCTCGGGCATGGATATTTGTGCCGCCCTTGTTCGTAAGTAGTTCATAAGTAGTTTGTCAAGCTTAAGGGACTTAACTGCGTGGTCATCAGTCCCTAAACTTACAAACATTTGAACATTTTTAAAAAGGTGGTCACGTCGGCCCCACCTTCGACTGGAATTGTCACAGCTCTCAAAGACGTCAGTTCTTCCTGAGACACTTCGCTGCCTATTTTTGTCAATTATTGATGGATTATGTGGCTCTTCAGTAGTTTACACTGACGGCTCAATGGTAAATGATCGTGTTGTCTTTGCCTATACATTTGCAGGACATACTGAGCTACGCTCCCTGCCAGATGGCTGCAGTGTATTCACTGCGGAGCTGCTAGCCATCTATTGTGCACTTGAACATCTCTGTCCATACCCCTGGGAGTCCTTCGTCATCTGTAGCAACTCAGAGTGGTCTCCAAGTCATCGACCAGTGGTTCACAAGAGTGCCCTCATTCTTCAATGGCGTAGATGGAGTCAGTGAAATTCCTTTGGACTCCCAGGCACGTTGTAATAGAGGGCAACGAACTGGCTGGCAGGCTTGCAAAAGAGCTACCCTTAAACCCCAGAATGGTCACATGATGCTTCTTATATGGACCCTCTCAATCTCTCCTTAGCGCTTCAGCATTGAGAGATCATGGTACCCAAAAGCCTCTCTGACAAGTCCGAGCACTGGCCTTCCTGTGGCAGGGTCGTATATCTGACAGAGCAGGGCGCGTTTGGGGGCTTATGGGTTGCCAGCCCTTTCGCCCCCATCTGTTGCAGGTCTGCACAAGTTGCAGTGAAAAGGAGGGCGGGGCTTCCACTGAAGTGCCTGCGCCACCTGCTCACTCACAAAGCCAGCCAACCAGTCCTGGTTTGGATGCCCTCACACATTCCAGTGCCCAGTGTCCCCAATCTTTTTCAACCAAGACCGGACTGGGCATGTACCAGTGTCGAGTCCCACAACACAGAGAACAATGTGGAGAGGAAGAAGGCACATTGGTCGTAGGAGAAGATCCTGAGGATGGCCTATGCTGAAGCCAAGCTCCTCATGGGGGGGGGGGGGGTTCCACTTCATCAACCGGTCGCTGGAGGCCATTAAGGGGCAATGTAGAAGGGGGGGGGGGTATAAAGAGCATGTTTCGGCTTTTGTTGCATCTTTGAGGGGTGGGGCATCTACATCTTCAGCTCACGCCCCTCGTGTCTATCGCGCTCCATCTCACTCTCCTGTCCCTGGGACCTCGTGGGAAGAAGCCAGCGGGGTGTACTTACATCTTTGCCTCCCTCTTCTCCCCGTTTCTAGGACCTGGACCATGGCCATATCATCAGCCTTGGTCCAGGTACACCTCCCAACGTCCTCCTTGGAATGTTCCCTGACGTGCTTGATGCGTTGAGCAGCTCCAATCCTTTACAGGAGACTGCAGTGTGGCAGTACCAGCAGCTGCCACCACCTCTCTCGAAGAAGAAACGTCGTCGATGGGAGTTCACGGTGTGCCAGGAGGCATACTGTAGGAACAAGAGTCGCTGCATCAGGCACTAATCGATGGGACATTGTTTGAGCATCCTCCACTGCCGCTGGGCTCGTTGAATTCTGGGTGAACTATTTCACCCAGAGGCCGATGGGACTTTCTTAGTCCCTTGAGATGCCCTCCATCTTGGGGGTCTGTGGCCCTCAGGGGCCCCACAGATCGTCATCACTGATGAACAGGTGGCTGTAGCTCTTCCTCCACGTTGCTCTGCAGCTGGCCCTGATGGTCTCTCTCCATCAGAGATGCACAGTTTCTCTCCCATTGTCCTGCATAAGCTTTTGAACCTTTCCCTTTTATCCTGTACACTCCTGTCCCGTCTCTTCTGTGCCCGTACCACCCCTGCAGACTTCCACCCGATCAGTCTGCTCAATGCTGACCAGGGCCTTCCCCAAGGTCCTACCGGATCGTCTAATGCGGTTCCCCTGCCTCCTTCGCAGATGATATTCTCCTCTCTGCTTCTACCAAGTCTGGGATGCAGGAACTGATAGGTCTCAAGATTTCCGCACTACGTGACCTTGGTCTCCAGGTGAACCTTGTCCTTGGTTGCCTCTGGCAGGGAGAAAAAGGCAAAGGTCGATGTTGACATCTCCTTCAGCACTGGCTATTACAATATGCCTGCCTTGCGTTCAGGGGAGTCGTTTCGCTACCTGGGTCTGCAGATCGAGCCAAGTGGGAGGAGTCTGTTTAATCCACGACAGGAGGTAGCGCATCGCCTGGAGATCCTGATGAGAGCGCCTCTGAAGCCAAAACAGCGACTCCATGTTTTTATGACTTATGTCGTACTTGCTTTCCACCATGGCCTAGCTCTGGGTTGCACTCATCTTCGTGCGCTCTCGGCGTTTGATAGGTGCCTGCTCCCTCCTGTTTGTTCATGGCTGTGGTTGCCAGCGGATACACCGGTGGCATATTTTCATGCTCCTGTTAGTCAGGGGCTTGGGGATCCCTTCAGTCCGCTGTTAGCGCCACCTTTCTTAAAAAGAACCTTATGCCCTCCTTGAAAGAATTTAGGAGTGCCGATGGGCTGAGTGACTCGGAGCTTATTGAGCGTGAGTTGGCAAAGCTGAATCAGTACCTCTCTTATAATGCCAAATCTCTCTCCTCATCACAGCAGCTGGGCTGCATGTAGGCAGAGCACCTACGCAAGGTCGTCGATGGTTCAGCCCGAATACCAGGGCAGCATGGATGGGTGTCAGAACCAAGTGGCTTCCTTACTCAGTGAGACTGCATCCAGTGTATCTGCCCCCGCATTGCCTTCCCTACTAGGGCTAGAAGACATTGCGGGTGTGCAGGTGACACTATGTGCCATGCAGAGTGCAACACCAAGGAAACTGCTAACCATACCATCCAGCATTGCTTCTGGAGCCATGCACCCTGGGTCAAACAGCATGATGCCGTTGTCAACTATTTGGCCCAGGGTCTTCTACAATGGGGCTTTTAAATCCAAGTCGAGTTCCATCTTACGATTTCTGAAGGGCACCAGAAGCTGAATATCTTGGCATTGTGTAGAAACATGGCACACATCGATGCCCAGGTTGTGGGAGACAGCTTGGGCCTGGGCTCTAGTCACCTGGAGAAGGTCACCCAGTATGAGACCCCTGCCGTCCATCAGGCAGTCCGAGCAATTTGCCCACCTGCAGTGTCATCAGTCACCATGAATAGGAGAGGGGTCTGGGCCCCAAATCTGCAGAGGAATTACTGGATCTTGGCATGAAGTGGGACCTAAAAGTGCTTTCGACTTGTGTGTGCTTATTGGAAGATTGGCGTGTGCGAGGATCTTTCACAATATGACGGCTGTCCGCCCAATGGACAGCATTGGCGTTGGCTGAGTGGTTGATTGTTTTATGTTGCAGTGCTGTTTGCCGCTCTCCAACCAGGCATAAGCGCGGAATTACATGTATCTACCGTCCATTGTGTATTTTCCTTCTTTGTATAGTGTATTGTTCTGTCTATTGTTTATAGCGGCTTTAATACATCTATAACAAATACAAATATATATTACACCTACTGATCTCCGTTCCATATTACGCCATAAAGTTCTCGGTTTGTGGAGCGCTGAATGGCGCGCCCCCACAAGTGCTCAACAAACTGAGGTCCATAAACGTGCCAAAAAATGTCTGGAGGTCCTCTATGCTGAACCCTCGCAAGGACTCTATCGTCCTCTACCGGCTCCACATTGGCCATATTGGCTGACACATGGTCACCTATGTCGCGAGGACCCACCTCAGTGTTGCTGTGGCGCCGGTTTATCAGTCGCCCACATTTTATTGAAATGCACTAACCTTGCCGCCCAGAGGCGGAGTTACAACCTCCCTGACGACCTGAGCTCTGTTTCAGCAGACAATTCCTCTACGGCTGATAGTTTTAAATTTTATCTGTGTGAGTGGATTATATAATTCCATCTGAATTTTATTGAGTTTTCGGTATATATTTATTCCCCGCTTACCTATCACTTTTAGGTAGGGGGTTTTACTGTGACCACCCAGCCAAGATCCTCAGGTATCGTTTTTAATTCTCTCTCTCTGTCTCTGTGTGTTCTTTCCTTGCTGCTTTTATTTCTTAACACCTTTGCTTGGTGCTTTGTAACACGTCACCACGTAGTCTTATACGCCTTTGTAGCGATCAGCCCTGTATCTTTTACACTTGGAACAAGGGACTGATAACGTTTGCCGTTTAGTCCCTTTCAAAAGCCAACCAACCAACCATCTGCCACTGATGTCAAATTTTACCAAGACCCAACTACCTTGAGAACAAGAAAGTGTTCCTTTCCCAAACGGAAAGAAGGATGAGAAATGATCTTCAGATGACAAATCAAATATGCTACCTCCAGAGCTGCTGCCAAGCTCGAGAATTTCATCATAAGAAGTAGTGGAAGATGAAAACTCCTTTGTCTGTTTAGTGGCCTCTTTGTTTGGGAAAGACTTTTTATTTCCTCTTATATCTATACTGTACAATCCTGTCTCATCAAGATTCCAGACATTCTGAGGTTGTAGACCATACCTTATTTGTTGGAAAATGCCATTTCACTTTTTTTCTAAGGGATATTCTCTTCTTTTAAAACTTCCGGCCAATTCCTCTTCCTCCCATGTCACTGGATATTTTAATGTTAACCTTCAAACCAAATATGCTAAAGCTAACTTTTCAGATCATCCACAGTCAAAGTTCCATTGCGCAGCCCTTTCTTATATAGTAAGTTCTTCCTCTTGCTCTGTGGTGAAGACTTTTTGTGTAGCACTGCTGGCTTCATATTTGAAATGAGTTTGGACAGAAAATTTGTGTTTTTGGATGTGTGTAGCAAGGGTACTTTTCGACAATCCATATACCTCAGTCGCTTCTCGTACGATAGTTTCTGTGTAAAAGCCTAATTGGCAGCTGCCTCCATGCATTCCGCATCTGGTTTTTCTCTTTTACGTCCTATCTTACTTATACCCATCTAAAAAGATAAAAAAACTTAAGTAAAACTGTAGGCGAAAAGGTTGGTTGTACCTTGGGACATGTCCCAAGGTAAAACCGTCCCAAGGTACAACCCTTTCCAATAATAATTCACAAAATCGAAAGTGAATCTCGTTCAGGAATTCGTTTGCTAACACGTGTTGCCAACTTAACTGATTGTTTATATGAGGAGTCTGAGTTCTGTGTTTACTGAATAGTAACATCATTTATTCCACACTCAGTAACACACATGCAGAAATATGAGCTCTTTCCTTTGTAGAATCAAAAAACTTAGTGCAGCCTGGCAAACGAAATAGTTGCCATTGCAATAGTTGCCAAATAGCTGCAATTAGTTTGCCAACTCCAGTTAAACGCAATAAACACCGCCCGTATCTCTTCCAGACAAGATGTGAGATTGTGACTTTAGGATTTTGGACACGAAGTGACGACTGCCTCGTAACGCGACGAAACTTCCAGCACTGATTGACAGGGCGCGTCTAATCCAGCGAGCACAGAATAACATGGAGGGGTTATACAATGACAGTGAAATGAAGCCGGCAGAGAGCGCGACACCCAGCCAACATGGCGGCCACAGGGCATGAATCTTCCTAGTGGCGAGCGCCACCCGGCCACAGTTGCGAGCACAGGGTAGTTTATTGAGTTCACTGTCTTAATTCATTTTTCATATATAATTTAAGGCGTTTTTTTACTATTTTTGTCATAAATAATTTCAGATAGGAAAAATGTGCTATTTTATACAATAGTATAATTTGCTTTTCCTGTCTGCCCCTTTAATCATATGACGATACATTTAATACTCAAGAATACTGGGATAATTTCTTCTTAAGTTATGAAAGGTTACTTTTAATCGTAAACTATATTTGTCGATATGAATATGTGAAACAACTAAGATAAGAATAATAACGTAGAAGCGTTTACCGCTTCCACACTTTTGTCAGCTCTGGATCCTAAACTATGAGAGCCAGCGCAGTGAACATAATATAGACTCGCAGAACTCAAAAAGATCTAAATAAATAAATACGCGAGAGCATGTGTCTAACGTTTACGAGTAAACCACATTTTTCGCAGCTGATGGCTTCAGACTACAGATATAGTGATTGTGGGACAACTGTAGAAGTTAGACACATGATCTTGTGGCCTTTTTTATAAATCTTCGTGCGCTGTATAATTCTATACTATGTACTTTGGCGCAGGTCTCATAGTTCACGCTACAGAGGTCACGAAAGCGCGGAAGTAGTAAACCATTCTACGTTATTATTCTAATTACAATTATTCCACTTTTCGTATTAACATTTCATATAGCCTACGTTGAACCAACATTTATAACGAAGAAATTGAAACAAACCGCATCACGATACGTCCTGTAATTCTTTAATTGGAGAAGTTTAAAGATTACCCGTAGTAACAAAATAAATAAAAAGTATTAAGTCATAATTATTTAATACCGAAAATTATATCCAAATTAAAAATGTTGATGAAAAGTGGTCACAGAATACAAGGTGAGTGGGCAACAGAATCATTACTCGCTTGTGGGCAAACTCGCTGAAACTAAAATGAGAAAGGTTCCTCCGCTGTATTCTATCCAAATTTGTGAGAAAACAAGGGAGCTATAAAAAGTTATTTAAATAAAAAGGTCATTTCATTATTTTTTATACAAACACAATATGAATTGTACTCGGTAAGAACTGTTTCATTCCTTCAGTATTCAGCTTTCTGCGTGAAAAATTTGGTAATTTTTTCCCTATTCTAATGGGTTCAAATGACAATGTAATTGAGACGCGCACCGTTTCAAGAAGTACGCATTTATCGGCCCAACACCGTTTCTACACCCATCCAAGATGGCTGCCGTGTCGTCACAACCTATACGCTGATGTAGGCGTTATAGCCTCTTTGTTATTCTGTTCTCACTGGTCTAATCCCAGTATTGATATGAGTGAGTGCTCTAAAAGGTGACGGGGAGAGAAAACGGGAGCAAAAACAGTCGTAGAAACTTGGTTCTCCGGTGACGCCACTTTCTGATCCCATTACGCTTTCACATCGTTTACGTAAACGGTTTGTTTTCGAAGAGCGCGGACTAGCAGAACATTAGTGCGTGTTTGACGAAGTTCCAGTCTCGCCACAGGCACATAAGACGCGAGATTCAAGCCGTATAAAAGCTCCACCTCTTCGCTCCTCAGCATTCGTGTTCCTGGCTTAGAGGTAAACAGCTGTAGCCCGGTCTTCTTGGTAAGCTGATATAATGTGCTTAACCGCTAAGCGGCCTGCTTTGGATTCTGAAGCACTGCCCTTCTACCAAGTCTGAAAAATTAAGGGCCAATGAATTGCCAGTGGCCAAAGGGCAACGTGTTATGGTACAGATTCACTGTGTTAATCTTGTATGTATTGTCAGTAGCCGAAGTCGTCATATATTCGCGTATAATGTTAGTTAAATAGTGTGTGTGAGGTGATTTAAAAACTGGAAAAAAAAGTGTAAGCAAGTAAATATGACACTAACACGCTTAACGATGATGACTTTCTGCAATTTACGACCCCCTGCTCGCTGCGAATAGTGAATACCTAAAGGTACTGCAAACTTTTCCAGATAAAATTTAAAAAAGGCACACAAGGATAGATTATCTTCAGCTGTGAAGGAATTCGCATCATTTGAAAAGGCCGTTTCATTTACAATTTTCAAGAAAAAATTACTTCACGCAAGTCATGATTATAATATTCTATAAACAACTAATTTAAGTGGAGGAGTAACAATATTTCATTTGAGAATGCAGTGAAAATTTAACCACTTAATTCGATTTACTTGTCCGTTTGTCATTTTGACAGTTGATGTGGGTGAACTGCAGTTTATGCGGCCCGCGCTCGCAATGTTAAGGAACGGCAGAGCAGTTAATCAGGAGTCGAGTTATACCGGCCCAAGATTACGCGTTACATGACGAGTAAATGTGGCGTCAGTTTCGAAGTTTATTAAAGGATTTCTGTACGGCGTTTCTGTGATTGTAATTGATTTTCCTTTTACAAAGATTTGATTTAAATCTCTCATAGCCTATGGGACTTAAGCACGGGATCATCAGTCCCTAAACTTACAAACTACTTATGAACTAGCTAATACTAAGGACTGCACAAATATCCATGCCCGAGGGGGGATTCGAACACACGACCGTAGTGGCCGTGCAGATCGTGACTGGCGCGCCTCAGTCCCCTCGGCCACAGCGGCCGGCTATAAGAGATTCTTAGATAATTTTATTACGGTCATAAGTGACCTATTATTAATACACCACTGCAATCAACCATAGAGCAGGTGTAGCATGTTTCATTTATGATCTGTACGGAACAATTTTCATTTTAAGATGATCACTAAGGTATAGGTTAAACAAGGTATAGGTTAAACAAGACTTTATTTACTTTTTTTATCCTTAGTATGTGAGGCCACGTAGCGCCCGAATCTCCGGTTCAGAAATACTAAATTGATTTGCAGTTTTACGCTCGAGAGATATATATCATTTCAGTCCGAGCTACCTCAATTGCAAGCATTCTTGGAAATTACCACAATTACTTTTACTGACCGGGCAAGGGTACATACTAGAACCTGTCAAATAAAACAAGCTATACCTGCTCTATGGTTATTTTATGATAAAAACAATGATCAAGTGACATCCAAACTGATAGCAATGGCAAAAGGTTTTGACGAACAAATTACATACACCGCTTCGATTTGTTTACATAGTACAATTTTAACGCTCTTTCTGATTGGCCGCTCTACCGTTCCATAACCTAGCTAGCGCGAGCCGCATAAACTGCAGTTTTACCGTTGATGTCTCAATATAATCTTTGTTTTGGTTGCAAGAATTATTTCACTTCAGGAAGATGAAATCAGTATTAAGTGGTTTGCACAACTAACGTAATAGTACTTTACTATATCACTGTTGTTAGTATCCGTTGTACTTGTTAACTTAATATCTATTTTTTATAAACGCAGTCTTAACATATGGTTCCTTATGACGGTTTCCGGACTTCAGTCATTTACGCCGCAGTGTGTTCCTTCAATGCCACAATGTCCCATAAATTAGGTTTTAACTTGGGTAATGGTAAAATTTCTTTCTCTCTTGATAATAGTTCAATATTTGATTAGATTGAGTTTGTTTATATTTTTATAAAATTTCATTGCCACTTGAGCTGAAGAATCTTTGAAAAAGATAATTAAGATATTCTAGACAGGCCATAAGTCTTGATCGCAAAAATTAAATTTCTATTAACTGGTTTTGACTTGACGTAAGTCATCTTCGGAATAACAAGTAGCCGGCAAGGATTAATGGAAATAATTACAAAAATGTCTAAGTACGACTTTGTATCTATTTTATGTTAAATCTAGTGATATTATGGCGTTTACCCCTGTGGTCAGTGCTGGACTCGGCTGGGCTGGGCTGTCCTGGGTGTTCTGCTGCCAGCAGGTAACTGTTGACTAGTGGCCATGAGGCCTAGTGTAAGATTTTGGCGCCAAGTCAGCAGTCAGCCAATGGGAAAAGGCTTACAAAGAGTAGGTTCTGAGTAATGTATAAATATAGTCTGATAATAAAAATATATAAATAGAATTAAGAAGTATAATAAAAAAGGTATAATATAAAAATGCTGTGAATTAAAAAATGCATAACGAATGTAATCAGAAGGTGAGATTTAATCAATGGTATTAATCTGCAAACGAAAGGTTATAATAATCAATACATATGCTAATGTGGCTAAAACTAAGTAGACCTAATTTTATAATATTACAGTACTGCATAATTATAAATTAAGTCGTATTTTTATGGTGCAATGCCATCTATTAGGTCATTAGATATGACGCCGTTACCATGGTAAAGGGAAGGTCAAAGATGTTAGCAATTGGTGACGCCGTTGTCATGTCAACACAGAAGTTAAAACAGTGGGTTGGTAGTCAAAGATGAGCGTAGAAGGTCGCCAACTGTCGTCATGGTGATGCAAATGCATCAATGTGCAGAGGGAAGGTAGTTAAGACATACTTTTTAGAGTGCATGGAATTTGAAAAACGCTAAAATTGTCATTTTTCATAATGATGTATATTAGAAGGAAATAAGTTACCATACCTTTGTCCCTTGGTAAAATACTAATAAAACGTTATACAATGTGTCTTAGAGAATAAAATGAACAATAAAAGGTTCAATTAATGGTAGTAGGAACTACTAGTATGATACTACCCATAGTATTTTGAGTAGTAGACAAATAGCAAAAAGTGCCAAAACAGAAGATATGGCGGCTCTGAAGAGTCATGAAGAGACAGTAACTGTGGTCCCTATACTAAGTTATTACTATTATAATAAAATACAATGGACAATAAGATAGGTTTTATAGTAGTACAAACTACAAGTATTAAAATAAAATACAGAAATTGCCATAACAGAAGGTAATATAGTGGCTCTGAAGAGTGTCATAAAGGAAAAGATGTAACATTTAGAAGGCTAACGTACAGGGGGTTATGGTAAAAATACAAAGAACACAAAAAGAAAATGTAATGACAGTACAAACAACTAGTATCATAATAAAATATCCAGGGTGCCAAAGTATAAGACAATATGGGCGTTTGGCAAATCAGGAATATGTGTAGGCCATTCCGGAAATAACAGGGAAACATATATACTCCCATAAGTATGCAATTTGATTGTAATTAAAAGATTCCATGTATAAATTAACATGTACTTGATTTTAAATGTACATCATCTAAGAGGTTGCAACATAAAAGGAGAAACAGTATCCCAAGTTTCAAATGATATTTTCAAACAGTTCAAAATAGAATTCAGTGATAAAACCTAAGACTTCAATAAGAAGATATGATGGACTCTCTTTATGGTGAAAGATGATTTCCAGTTCTCTGAGAGTATCTAAGAGAACCTTTTGTGGCAATATGTAGGATTTTCATGTTATTCTCTAAATCACATTCTGAATGTTCGTCATTAGTTATGACAGGCTCACCACGTAATAAATCCGTATTTGGGCAACACCTGTGTTTCTTGAATCTTGTCTTAAAACTTCTACCAGTTTGCCCAATATATACGTTTTGGCAGTCTCTACATATCAGCCAAGACCCATATTCGAAATCTGGAGTGTGTAAACTATTACCAGTTTTGTGTTTTAGTCTTTGGGACAGAATTTGTGGTAGAAAATACTAATGAAAAATCAGTATTTTTAAATAGCCTATTAATCTTATCGGAAATATTACCCATGTAGATCATTTTTTGGAGAAATACCTTTCGTATTTGGTTGTGGTTGCTGCAACTGTATCTTTTGGTACAGATTGTCGACCAACTTTGCATTATGGCCATCGTTAGTAGCAATTTGTTTGAGGAGGGAAATTTCTCTTTGTTTTTGTTCTTGCGAATACCGGTAGTTTGTTCACTCCGTTCAACATTGCACAAAAGAAGGCTTGTTTATATTTGTTTGGATGACAAGATTTAGCATGAATAATGACATGCGTTGTTATAGATTTTCTGTATACAGAAAAGGTATGCTGTCCTTCATTATTGGCGATTGTCAAGTCTAAAAAAAAAAAAAATGGTCTTATGTTGTTCATGTTCAATTGTAGAAATGAGAATGAGGTGCATATGGTTTAAAGTATCATTGAGATCATTTAATTCTTCCTCAGAGCCATTAAATAGTGTCATCAACTTAACGTTTGTAGTAAACAATTTTTTCAAAAAGTGTGGATTGACCCTAAAAAATAAAATTTCTTTGTAGTTGAAAAATGTCAGCAATAGTAACTGCTAGGGAATCGCCCATAGCGAGGCCGTCTTTGTGAAAATATGTGTTTCTCGAAAGAGAAGTAGTTGAATTTTAACGATGGCTCTAAAGACTCTATGATTTTACTGATTTCCTCATGATTATATACAAATATTCCAGTGGCTGAAATTAAGATTATTAGAGATTTTGTTAGTCATAAAATTCTTAATATCTAGTGAAGCAAAACGTGCTCCTACAGGAATTTGGATGTCATAGATACTTGACACAAGTTCAGAGCTTTTTTTTATGGAGAAATTCTTTTCAAAAATTTAGAACTCTTTCAAAATTTCGTTTAATTTCTTGTTTAGGTAATATGACGGACATTAAATATTGTTCGCTATAGGCCAATTGTGTTTGTGAAGCTTAACCTGAGCTCTGAGTTTTGGCAACTGTGGATTCATTACTTTTAATTGTTGTTTCTCTTTTGGTGAAAATAGATTAACGTTTTCATCAATAAGTTTTCTAATTTTCATTTGAAATTTAGGAAGTGGATCCTTGTTAATTTAATATTATTTTCTTGAAAAAAATTGTAATTTTAGAAATGTAATCGTCTTCAGCAATTATGATTAAGTAAAGCAGATAAGGGTGTTTCCTTTTCTTGCATCACTCATTGGGTTTGTTATTAATGATTAGAGATGTCACTTCTGAAAGACTCAGAAAAAGAAAGTTTTTAAAAGATGTCCTTTGTCTTAATAGTAATCTTGTATCATGTTTAGTAAGTTTGGGTTTTTTGGCTGCAACTCTTACATCAGCAACAATATGTTTAACATTAGTATCATTAAGTACATCTGGTACGTTATACTTTCTTTGTCAAGGACTATTTTGGGGGTAGAAAATTGAATCAGTTAAATTTACAAAACTCGAATAAAATTTGTGTTGCTGTAGGGTTGGTTTCGTGGAGGAATCTGCTTGTTCATTGACAAGTACATTAATTTTCTTTTCATGGGTAGTGCATTTACGCATATGATCAATTTTTTCATCTATCAGCCGAGTCCAGCACTGGCCACATGGGTAAACGCCATAGCATTGTAGATATTTTATGTTACATCTAGAGTCAAGTCGTACTTAGACATTTTTGTAATTATTTCCATTAATCCTTGCAGGCTACTTGTTATTCCGAAGATGACCTACATCAGGTCGAAACCGGTTAATGGAAACCGTTAATTTTTGCGATGAAGACTGTTTTTTGTAATATTAATCATACCGAATAGATCGAGCCGGAGGGAGTGGCGGGGGGGGGGGGGGGGGGCACCACTATCAAGATCCGGAACTGAAAGAAGTGAACCCCCAGTCATCTGAAGCACCAGCCGCCAGTGCTGCTTTATATAAAAGCAAAAGGCTTGTTTTATGCGCATGCTTTGCTTCAACCATGGTCGGTGGTACTGGCAGTTTCCTTAATTCCCGCCCATACGACCCACTGGTGGCTGTGATGGAAAGTAGCCCTCGGTATCGTGCTTAGTCAGGGATTTTGTTTGTGGTGCCTGGCAGTGAGTGCGTGTGTTCAAACTTCACCGAGGTAAACGGATTAAGAGATTATATGACACGTTGTCTGAGGACGAAACCGCACATGTGTATTACGTCGTATGAATGAAACAAATGCATTCTCACATACACGGTAAAGCTCACAACTTACAGATTAGGTTATAGCAATTCGTAAAATATTTGCTTTATTTTTCGCGAATTTTGGTACGCCATAATCGCCCACTGCCACGCACCGCCACCAAACTGCCTTCGTAACAGCAAGAGACAAGCGACTTTCTCTTACCACAACTACTAGTGGGTGGCATTCGCTTGTCGTGGAGGAAAGTGAGGTGAAATGAAGAAAAATAATACACTGTGGATTCGTGAACCCAGCAGAGCGAAATTTTGATACAATCTTGAGGTTGTACACATCACGATCACGCAGTCAGAACCATACGCACGTCAGTACAGTCACCAAGCGTGCACAATGTCGACGCTGGTATCGTGTATACCCTGCTTTTGCAGCAATGCAGGGTGTAACTTTCCCATGAAGACGATCGTAGAGGTGCCGAATGGAGTCTTACGGTATGGTCTGCCATACTGTTTCCATCTGATGCTTCAGTTGCCGCTGTGGAGTGGCCGAGCGGTCTAAGGCCCCTCGCTGCAGAGCGCGCGGTTACTCGCCGTCGGAGGTTAGAGTCCTCCCTGGGGCATGGGTGCGTGTGTTGTCCTTAGGCTAGTTTATCTTAGTCCGTAGCTTACAAACTACTTAAACTGATGACCGCGCAGTTTGGTCCGATAGATTTACAAACATTTGAACTTTTTTTATTTATTTATTTTTAATTTTGTGCCTCAGTTGGACCAGATCTTGTGTTGGTCATGTAGACCGCGCCACAATGACGTTTCATCCTCTCCCAGACATGGTCAATGTGGGACAGATCTGGCAATAATAATGGGCAGGGTATTTGACGTACACCTAGAACAGCACGTTTGGTTGAACGGGGATACGTGTGGACGTGCATTGTCCTGTTGGAAAAGCACATCGCCTTCTTGGTGCATGAACGGTGGCAAGATTTCACAGTCCCCTGCACGACACCACACACGCGTATGACCATCATTGGCACCAAGGCAGCTACGACTCTCCTCTCCTCACTGAAGATGACACGTTTCCTTTCGTCCGTACATAAGCGCCTACCGTGTCACCATTGGAGACGGGATGTACGATGTTGGGGCGTGAGCGGAGGGCACTCCAATGCACACTCGAATGACATGAGAGTGTAGAATATCGCTCCCTTCACAATGAAACACGATCCATTCTCCTCTAGTGATCGTCTAGTGATCTGGTGAAAGAAAGAGGTTTTTCTGAACGGATCGTTGGGCACACAGGAAGGCCTACCATCAAAATGACATTGACTGATTGTATTTCTCGTGGTGCTATTGGGCCCATAAGTGAATAATACAGTGGAAGTAAAAATGAAAAAGTTACTTGCGAAAGTAAATTAAACATGTGAAAGCAAAAACATACACAAATATGCGTTTACCGTGGCTTCTACATTTCAGAAGATGCAATTTTGTTAGTGAAAATATCGCAAGATACTGAGCACACATCGCATATAGGCTGCCTCAGGAAGAACAGGAAAATGAATGTTAAGAGATGATCGTATAGAGGAATTGAGGTGTGTCCAATTTTTGAATGCAGAGATGCAGCTGTTAGTAATAGTAAGCCAAACTAACTTTAAAAGAAAGGCAAATGACGTTTCCACTGATTCACAAAATTATACTTTCAACTGAACGGAAGAATGTTCTACACGTTCATATTTATTAATCGTTATTGGCTTACGAGGTGATCAAGTTTCAAAGTCTGAATATGTTTTTGTAAACCAAAAACCGTTGATTTATCATTTGATTTCAGTTGAGTGTATTTGGTTAATTACCATAAACAGAACACAAAACGTCATATATCATTACCAGCTGAAAAATGCTCCTGCCGGAGCATAGAAAAGGCGAATATGTTCTGACACAAAAGTGTGGAACTAGCTGCCTCCATCCTCATTCCCACTTCCTCACCAATTATTTTGGTATGCGAACATATTCGCGCACTTTTAGTGCATAACTTTGATGGTTTAACTGGGCAAAAATATTTACATAGTCAGTAATGTCGTCTCACTGTCAGTGTCTCATATATATAATCTGTCCCTTTGTTTGCGCTCTCTCTCTCTCTCTCTCTCTCTCTCTCTCTCTCTCTCTCTCTCTCTCTCTCTCTCTCTCTCTCTCTCCCCCCCCCCCCCCCACTGCCGGTTTCTGTCTGTGTCAAACTTTCAATGACTTCATCCCTTTCCCTCGCGATTCATCATCGTTGTCTGTTTCTGCCACTTCCATCGTCTCTCTGCCCCACTGACGTTGCCCCATTCACTTCGTCCTGTTGCCAGTATCCTTTCTTTCTCACATAGTCGGCTTTCATTGTCTTCAATCACGAGTGTCTCAGTTACACACATCCATGGGGTTTGACCTGTAGACCGGAAAACTTTAGCACGAAACATTTTTTTCCAAATTTTCCATCCCTAGTATCCGCGTGTTATAGTATTGGAGAGCCGCACGCTCATGCTTTCTGTATGGTCTCCATTCGTCTGTTTCCCACTGATTTCTCTTTTGCTCCAATTGCTACTATCTGCATCTGTCTTAGTTTGTTGTTGCCACTGTTGCCGACTTCAGACATCTCGTTTCGCTTCCATTGCTGGTTTCATGCATATTCCTTTCTCCTGAACTGACACTTTCTCAGTACCATCATATATGGCTCTGTCTGCCTGTTGCGCTATGTCCTACTCAAATTCAGCAAAAACAAAAAAGCGCAAATATGTTCGCATGCCAAAATTTTTGGTGAGGAAGTCGGAATGAGGATTGAAGCAGCTAGATCGACACTTTCGTGTCAGAACATATTTGCGTTTTACATGCTCCGGCAGGAGCATTTTTCAACTGGTTTCCGTCTTTTTCCTGTTACATCAGAGTGTACTGCTTATATAACATGAAAGCAATGGTGATTAAAATTTGGACAGTTTAATATTATAACGCATCGTAAAAATTTCGACGATATGCTGTGAATAGAAGTGTAGATTTGCCAATGCACGCAGTTGGATCTTCTGATACCAAAAATCATGATTTTTGTAGAGTTTCGCGATAACGAATACACATTTCTGAAAACGGGAAACGGATTTTACAGATAAACACCTAAACAACATACGCATAACATTTTAGTCATTTGCTATTCACTACGTCACAATCAGAAACAGCGTTTTCGGACCTATTACTGTCACTTGCTATCATTCACAGACCGATATCTCAAGAACCACATAAAGATATCATTCTGCTCTAAACTTTAAATAAAATTTCGATATGTTATATACATTTCATACGCAGCTATGTGTAATCTAAAATTAACCATACGAGAAGTCTACGCAATGTGTTCTTACCTCTGCAAACTCTTTAAAATAAGTTGCAATAGTTCACTAAACCGGATTCTGCATATTAACTGTAAAATAAACGAAAACAAAAATCACTCCTTCATCGACCGAAGATTTCAATCTTTAAGATGTAAAAAAATAAAATTTTTTCCCCTAGTACCCTTTTTGAAATGGCATGGTAATTTTCAGAGCTGTCCGAACGCCGTCTTTCAGCACAATACGCACTTTTTGTAGCAAAATATCGCGGTTTTTCGGCCTATCCCGCTAACGGACAAAGATTTACGAAAACGGAAAAATGCCGTTTATAGGTAAATGTCTATAGGATGTATTGTAAATATTTGAACAATTTTCTATGGTTGGTTATTTGCGATTCACGGTGCTAAAACTGCTAAAATTCTGGTTTTGTGATTTTGTGCAAAACTAAGATAAGTTTCAACCTCTGGATCTTGGTAACGGATAACGATATCGAAAAAATTTAAAAACGGTATCGAGAATATTATTATAAGAACATATGGTAAAAATTTCGAAGATTTGCAATGAACAGAAAGTATCGAAGTGATCATCACAATTCGTATTTTTGGTACCCAAAAATCATGTGGGTTTTTTGAGATTTTCTTAGGAATCGCCCATGAATGAATGGTGCTTTTGTAAGCCGTTTAAAGCCCACCATAGACTACACGTCGTGTACTAAAGCCAATTGATTTGCTCAATTCGGATGGGCTCCGGAAGTGTTAACTTCCAAATTTTGACGATGTACTGTATGATAGCTATAGTATACCCATTCTTCTAATATGATCTATCCAGAACACTGTACCCGTTCACTCTAGGAAGAATAGAACCTGAGATATGGCCCCCCGTAAAGAATCGCAAATTCGCACGCTCCATTTACAAACACATTAGTATCGCGCATTGCCCTGCACGATATGATTATTTTAGAAAATGTGATGTAACTATTGCTCTGAAATAATTACGATAAAGATTTTAGAATTTAACACCCAGGCAAATTTAAATTTATAACATGTAACGTTTAAATATTTTCAATGTTTGTTTCAGTGATACTTCTCCGGAAACCATGGGCATCGTGCTGAGACTGTGTGTTGTATTGCTGGCTTTGTCTACTATAGTTACAGCGCTTACAATACAGCAAAAAGAAGTGGTAAGAAGAAACCTTGGTTTTGTACCAAAATTATTTTGATTATAATTAGAACACGTACGTCTTAACTTGGCAAGATCTGAGCCATCAGGGGTTGTAGGAAAGAAATGGAGGTTTGGGTCTGGCCAGGGAGCGTGTTGGAGGCCGGGTGGTTAAGGCGACCGCTTGCCACAAGCGGCAGACCCGGGTTCGAGTCCAGGTCCGGCACAAATTTTCATTTGCTACCAAGAGACCACCTTCGCAAATGCCGCTAAAGTCGGCAGAATTCGCAAATTGACAATGAATAGAATATTACTTCTAACCGGGAATTTTAGATTACATTCAATGCGACAAGCATGTTTTAAATTAAGAGTAATGTAGACTCTAGTATTTGGAATATGATACCAGTAACGCAGAGAAACTATATCGTTCATTACAAGTACGACGATGTAGAGAAATTTAAATCTGTGTATTTTGACTAAGAAGACTATAGCGGAATTTGGAAATGAGAGAATGGAGTAGAGAAGGGAAAGAGCGCGATACGCCGCAAGTCGTGAAGACAGGTGAGAGGCAGGTTTCATTACAGAATATAAACAAACACCTTCCATTAACTCCACGTATTAGTAGTACGAATAAAATCGTTGTCTGAAAATAACTGCATCTTGCATCAAACTGTATTTTTATTAACTTGATGTTCACAGTTACGACCCTGGAGGCATACACATGCACTCATAATGGACAAACGGACAAAACAGGATTTGGTCGTATTACCTAAATGCCAATCAATATAAACATTTGAGGAATTAAAAATAACAGGCGGGCCGCAACACGATGATCCCTGGCTCCGCCTACTGGGTTGGGAGACCGCCCCCCCTCCCTCCCCTTGGAGAAACGGAATAAAACCATGTTGCCAAATAGCGACCGTTAGCTACACTGTCCGGCAGGAAACTGTTGTCTGACATAACTGGCAGAAGTGCACTGCGCAGCCGGCGCTCAAAGCCGATTGGCTCAAGCACCAAGGATCATCGTATTTCGGCTCAACTATACAGTTGATAACTTTTTGTCAGGAATGTGACAAGTAAGAAATGTCTGACGAACGTGTTTTATGGTAATCCTTCCCGACGGGACTTAAGTCTTTATGACGCAGTAAATGGGCAAAGTGGAAAGTGATATCTGACTTGTTCCTAACGGAACGTTTGTTTGATGTATTACATGAAACCAGTGAACTCCATACAAACTGGATGTATAACTCTGGTGTCTGAGCATTGAACTCAATTATCTCTATAGCACATGGATGTAGAACTTCATCTGTCTAAATATGCACAGTTTCTTGCCAAATTTAAATGTAGCTGCAGTGAAGTATTACAATAAAACAAAAAGAAAATACGTTTCGATGCCTCTCCCATATCATCCTATTACATCGCATATTGACTTAAATTACAAATCGAGAGGTAATAATTTCGTATAACTCATTGGCCTGGTGCAAGTCTTTCAATTGGACGCCACAAAGCAAGTAATTTTTTGTCACTTGATAACTGATGGATACTCGTTTGTCGAATTTAAACATGGCAGGCAATGTAAAATCGTGTGTAAAACATGAATGTGCAAGCACGCTGCAATTTCCTGCTCAGACACCAGAGCTCTACATCCAGTTTCTGTGAAGATCACTAATAGATCTACAGTGTGCTTGAATATTCAGATGTTTCCCATACGTTTTCGCATTGTCCGCCATATTTAAATTTGGCATACGAATTATTACGTGACAAAGAATTGCTTGCTTGCCTGTTGATTTGATTTTTTTTTTTTTCAATACACGATGTAATAGGCTAATATGAAGCCGCGCGGGAGTAATGGAGCGGTCTGGAGCGCCACATTGCGGATCACACGGCTTCCCTTGTCGGAGGTTCGAACCCTTCCTCGGGCAGGGATGCTGTCTTTAGTTAGTTCACAAGTAGGGATTGATGACCCAGCAGTTATGTCCCATAAGCTTTACAATCATTTGAATAATTGATCTAATATGAAAGCGGAATCCAAAGTATGTTCTTTTCGTTTTCTTGCAATACTTAATAACAGCCATATCTGTATTTGGCAGGGGACGAAATATATACACCTATGGCTGGCACGTTTAGACAGATTAAGTTCAACATCCAGGTAGTATGGAGATCAATATATGAAACACTCACTGGCCGAGAATGTGTTTTTTTTCCCGATCTCTCCTCACAGAGACCAGCAAACAAGACTGTCTTATGTCTGTCTTTTTGTGACAGCAAAACACGTCTGTCGAAATCGTGGACACGATGTTGCTTGTGTTCACATTGTTAATTTCGCTTGGTGTTGTTTTAGCTAATGGAAACTCCTATTATTCAAAGGATAGGGCTGTTATTATTATTGTAGCATTCAGAACTGTCTGGGAGTTTTTAGTTCTGGCTGTGTGTCGTAAAGGGTCATACTCTTATGGATATATTCTTGCCCAAGACGCATTACACAGGTCAAATAAGGCATTATATCGATAGTTGGCGTAGCGAGCGCAGTAAGTCGATTATTGGTGGTCTGGCAGTGGCAGGCCTACGACTCAAGTATGAAAGGTCGGCGAGTGTGTAAGCCGCGTGAGTAATAAGAGTGATTGTTGAAAGTCCTTCCATTGAGCATATTTCGGGCTGAGTTTATCCCCAACGCCGTGGGAGTTTCTCACCATTTGTAACGATCGTAACTGTGTAAGAAGATTTTCCGCGCCGCGAATCGTGTCAACCGCGCCGGCTACAAACCACATGGAATGCAGTGAAAGATTGTTGTGCAATTGTGAGATAAAAGTAATTTTTTATATCTCTGAATAATCTCAAATATGCGAGGCAATCACGGCCTTCTAATAACGGTTATTTACACAGGTCACCAGTATTAGTCTCCACACGCCAGTTAGTTACTATTCGGTGTCTGTTGCCATTATTGACAAATTATTAACCCTTAAGACAACTGTTTATCAGTAGCAAATTAATTACTGGTGAAAACTATTCGCGAAACGGACAAAACGATAGCCCTTATCCTGTGCACACGGTCATACTTGTCATTAATTGGATTGCTATTCGACGTCAGACCGACGACAAAATATTCAGGAATGTTTGTGTCAAAATTATCTCGTGCATGTTACTTCTGTAGTTGTCTGTTTCTAGATGTCAGTAATATGTGGTTGCTGTTTAGTTATTCCTGAAATGTATTCATGTTCCGTAATTCTTTAACAAAAGAACACAACAGTTTGCTTTTTTTCCCCCACTTCAGATAAAC
This sequence comes from Locusta migratoria, assembly GCA_026315105.1. Classification (NCBI taxonomy): domain Eukaryota; kingdom Metazoa; phylum Arthropoda; class Insecta; order Orthoptera; family Acrididae; genus Locusta; species Locusta migratoria. The sequence goes on from CM048748.1 coordinate 403,295,946, forward strand.
AGCAAAATTTTTTACATTGAAATGCCATTTTAGATAACAATATGTTGTTAGTAAATCCTTATGTCAACAGCGATGGACATTTCATAATGTCTCTTAATTGCATTATATCCTCTTGGACTTTAAAGTACTATTTTTTATTTCTTTATTTTACATTTTTTGCTTCAAATAAGGAGAACAAAAACTAGTGTATTCTCATGTGCTTTCATTCACTCTAATAGTAAAATAAGCAAATATGCTCAAATATTCGATAGCTTGGGCAAGAAGGGGTTAATCAAGCGGCCACTTTCCTGGCATATGATGAATGTTCAAATGTTTGTTAAGCTTATGGGACTTAACTACAGGGTCATCAGTCCCTAAACTTACAAACTTCTTACGAACTATCTCATACTAAAGACGGCACAAATATCCATTCCCGAGGGGGGATTCGAACCCCCGACCGTAGTGACCGTGCTGACCGTGACTGAAACGCCATAGTCTCCTCGGCCACCGCGGCCGGCTGGCATATGACGACTTTTTCAGTAAACACACTACACATATGAAGACTAAGGTTGCTTAATTGCTTAATAAAATAAAAAATAAAAAATCCTGACTCAGAGATATAAAAAGTTATATCCCAGACTACTGTTGTAGTTAGAGATTCGTCATAGGCTATAATGCCAGGGTATGCAAAAATATACAATATCATGTTTTTGTGGTGACACGTGAAACGCTTTTCAACATCGTTCGTGTGTGTCAGAACTATAGCATGGCGCTAAGTTATTCACAAAAATTGAAGTTACGGTTGGGATACGCAAATGGAGGAATCATGTTCAGTTCCTTGCTCACCTCTGCCATGTTGTATTGGACAGATAGTACTTCCTATAATCACAGTTCCCATAGTGGTGCATGAAGTCATTTATGTTTTGGGTTCCCTTAACGAGTAAAACTACAGAATGTTGCAACGGTTTGCACAAGTCACTCCAACAATTAAGCAACTGTGCATGTCGTTTATAGATTGGACACATACTTTGCAAAACAATTTGCATTAGGAAACTTACGGCACTGTCCTTGTTCCACAGCCTCTGGTTGTTACAGATCATCTTAATAACGCAACTGTACACGTGAGGTTGCGGTTGGAGATGTGCAAATCCGTCACGTCTCGCAATGTTTTCTGAAAGCCTCTAACCTCGCGTCTTCAGAAGTGTGTCCCACTGGTTGCGCTGCTCGCTGGATCGTGCAGTTGCGGTGGGTGACGCTGTAACTGTGACAGTTGGCGTAACCCAAGATCACACGTGGCGCGTTCACTGATGAAGTTTACTTTCACTTGTACACTGTCATCCAGTGTTATACAGAAACACCTATCCCGCCTATTACATTTTTTATAAAAGCCACCTCAATGGTAAGAGTCCAATGGCTCTAGTCGCCGCAATTGACAACAAAGCGCTTGTCTGACTTCTAAACCCTTCGTCGAATCAAAGGGCCGGCTTTTTCTCGTGCCGTTATTTGGGCATTTCGACAGTAGTCTTGAGTTTCTCGTGTCTAGCTCTCTCGGCCAGTCATGGGCCTGACTCACACCTTTAAATGGAATTCTTGCCCTTAGCTAATAGCTATCAGCAACACCTCCATATATCGCCAACTTACATGTGTCACAGAATTATACAAATTATAAACATATTACATATTCACTTATTTCAATCACGAGTATGCAACTTATGTTTCTGAGAAATCGGTATTGTAAAGGGTTAATTTTTATTCCCTTCTGGTTATACGTTCCGCCTAATATGCAAGACACTGTTGCTACTTTTTACCCAAACAGAAAAATCACTGATTATGGCACCTCTATTTATTTACAGTTTGGATTTACATTTTGTGGTCATGTAGGACCCTTTTCACATACACTGGTGACGTTGTCATGGTTAGTTATAGAGTACATTTTTGTGGACAATAAACGAACAAGACACATATTTCGCAGAGTTTCTTTCTTTGACCATAATTTCACGTTTTGACAAAATGACTATGTACACTTTGTAACTATGCGCACCTACTAGTCGGCTTCGTTTGTTCTCCAATGGAATGGTTGTGTGGTATATTGATTTCTAATTAATTTTCTTTCTGTGATACTGGTTCTGGATAGATTTTAATATTTTTAAGCCTGTTTCTATTTCGGTTGGGTGGTGTAGGCTGTGTGGTTGTAGGCTGTGTGGTTGTAGGCTGTGTGGTTGTAGGCTGTCTGTGTTATTGCAGTGCCCGGACCCGTGCGACAAGTCCCGCTCGCCGTGTGAGCCGGACGAGACGTGCATCAGGGAGCAGGTGCAGTGCATCAGGGCGCCGTGCTGCGAAGTCGCCTCCTGCGAGATCACCGCCTACCCGGGCCGATGACACCTCTGCAAACGACCGTGTGTGCGCGCCGAATAAACTGACGCTGATGCTGTACCGACCTGTCTTCCTTTCCTAGTACATCCACAACCGGTCTGTGCTCGTATTCAGTGCCAAAAACACGCCTGTCTTGAATGAAAGACTGTAAGACACCTGTTCACTTCTGAAATTTACTGTACTGATGTAAAAAAACGTAGCGTGGCTCCTTTGTGAAAAAAACTATGCGTCATAAGGTACCAACTAAATGACCGATACCAGCTATACTGGTGGATATATACGTATTCACACATCAGGATACATCACATGCACATTCTGTGTTTGGACTACTTATAACATTTGTGAATAAAAGCGACCAAGCTGAAACAATCTATTCTCCATGTATATCCGTTTAAAAACATCGAAACATAATCATTAATACTGTTCCGCAAAAAAAATTAGTCTTAGCTGTACTGTGATAATGGACGGTCATAAGTCACTTAATGTTGCACTTTTTGTGAACTGGTATGTGTTATAAAGCAGCTAAAACGGTAAAACCTTACTCATAAGCAAGAACAGTAAATTAAAAAAAGAAAAGAAAACTAAAAATAACACAAGTATCAGTTCATGGTACCCACTACTGGGAAATCATGGAAGGTTGAGCCAAAGATCATTTCTCCGTTTGCACAACAAGATTTATTTAACAATTACAACAGTGGGCCCCCCTACAACTTGAAGCTGTAAATCAGATAAATTCCAATGACTGAACGGCGTAAGTAACCTAAATTTACAACAAAGCGCCAGCGCACGCGCGCGAACGGACGCGCCCTCAGCGTACCCAACAGTGCTTTTTCTGCAAGAAAACTAAAATTTTACTCAGTGCACTGCTAATTTACACACATGTATATACACTAGTAGAAATACCCAGAAATAATGACCGCAAATCGGAAGGCAATAGTGAGTGACTAGGTGAGCATATAATCAACTGCGACTGTATAATTGTTGTTACTACGTGGACGTGCACACTAGCTCATCAACAACACTATCCTTCCAAACCCGTTTCCACCCTCAAACATAAGGTAAAGCAGTCAAAAATCCGAAGATTCGTTTGAACACCACAGTGCTTTACTAGGCATAGTCCTGTTTGGAGGTGGTATGCCGTTGCCTTCCTCCGACCTTCGAACTGACTTACCCATCCAGCTACTCGGTATTTTTCACATGATCAATACTGCCAGAGGTGAAAGAAGTGGAAAGTGACAGATAAAAATCTTAGGACCTGGCGGGGATCGAACCCGCGACCTTTGGATTTGTAGTCTGGCACTCTACCACTGTGCAACCGAGCCGCACTATGGAAATCAAACCAGTCAGCACACTGAGATCTCAGCAGTCTCGGTCTCAATTACTAGCACTCAAGGAAAACGTGACGGCGCATCAACAGACAAGATAGGCTTCTCTTCCTGTCTTTCATGCAGGCCTGTTATTCCAAACAGCAGCACTCAAAATCACGGCTCCAGAGATCCCAACGACGCGGCCAAAGTTCGCACGCACGCGACCAGCCCAAACAACCCGCAAGGCCAAGCCCCCTCGTTACCCAGAAAATACGCCATGAGCTGCTGGAACCAAACTCTCTGTCGTCAAGCCAACTACCAACTCTCGTCCGTCCATCCGTTCGTCCGTCCGTCCGTCACGAGGCATCGAACTCGGACAAAAGAACACAAGCAGTCGCTAACATCGATACACGAACCGCAACGGTTCAGTTTGATTTAGCTACATACATTTAATAGTGTATTCATTCCCTTGCGTCTAATAACAGCCGCGGCGCAATAGCCGTCCGTACAAAGGCGCCTTGCTACGGTGCACGCAGCCGTTCGCTGTCTGAGGTCAGTTGAACATTCTACTAACAGCTAGTATAATCAATGCAGGACAGGCTGAACGATTCCTTGTTACTGCTGTGTCAATCTACCCCAATTCTTGACCATTCACTTCCTTCTGTTGTGTGTTACTGGAAATATATTTTCTAATTCTTCTTTCTAACTCTTCCCACAAATGTTCAATAAGATTCATGTCTTGGGACGAAGGTGGTGTTTGTTGGCTGTGGGGGTGAGGGGGCTATTATGCGGAATCCTCAAACTACAGCCCTCAGGGGCTCAGCATTAATTTGCTGAGTATGGACTTGGCGAACCCAGGTCCTGAGCTGTGGGCTGTGTCACGCCCACAGTCCGCTACACCGTAAGCTCTGTGCGTGCTTCAACGACCATCGTTCGGCGCGACGATGGAACGTTGTACGTTTCAGAGCCCGGGGATCTTGGCTTAATCGCCTGGGTCGCGAGGACGGTACAAACCTCTATAAAAAAAATCCTCAATCTCAAGGTGTGCTATGTGCCGAGGAGATGCATGGCTGTTGAGGTTGAACAGTCGCTAGCGAGCAACCTCTGAGGAACCTGCCGCACCTCAGTTGTATAAGGCTTACCCAGGCAAGTGGGGCTCTGCCTGGGTGGACCTCTTTTCCCTAGCTGCTCGTGGGACGAAAATGAAACGAGCAAATAAAAGCGTGGCCGGTCGCAAAATCGCGAAAACGGCGTCTCCAAGCGTGGAAGAAGAAATTACAATGCTGCTGGATATAACTCCAGTTCGTTCCCTTCCCTGCCTACACCGTGGGAGGAACTTCGGGCTAGATCTGCGGATGAGCTATATTCTCCTAAATTCCTAGTATATAGCCGCACGGATGGTGAATCTTTTACATCTACGAAGCCTCTTTTCTTTGTGGAACATCTTGAGGACATGTACGCCGAAGTTTCCGAAATTTCCAACATGCGAAGTGGCGCAGTGCTCATAGAAGCAGCTTCCCCAGCTCAATCGCGGGCGTTACTTGCCTGCGGCAAGCTGGGTGGTGTCCCTGTGAGCATCATACCATATAAGTCGCTAAATATGGTCCAAGATATCATTTTCCACGGAGGCCTTTTGTTACAGTCCGACGACGAGTTACGTGCCAACTTAGAGCATAAAGGGGTCAACTTCATCCGGCGTGTCCATAGGGGACCAAAGGATCACAAGGTTGCCACCGGTCCTTTCACCCTAGCCTTTGAAGGCGATAACCTGCCTGAGAAGGTCAAGGTAATGGTTTACCGGTGCGACGTGAAACCTTATATTCCTCCCCCTATGAAATGCTTTAAATGCTGGAAATTCGGCCACATGTCCTCTAGGTGTACTTTCAACGCTAGATGCAGGGACTGTGGACGTCCAGAACACCTGGACGCGCCATGCACACCGCTTCTCATCTGCGTTAACTATGGCTTGCATCATCCTCCTTATTCGTCGGATTGCACCGTTCTTCATAAGGAACGGAAAATTACGGAACTTAAGACCTTGGACCGACTTTCGTATTCTGATGCGACTTCACCCCGTTACCATGACGGCCTCTTTTGCAGCTGTGACATCGTCGCCATCCTCTTTTTAAGACTGCAGCAGACACTAGTGTTCCACTATCTGCCAGCCCTCAGGGCCATAAACTCAAGCCTGCCCCCACAGTGGCCGGGGGCCCCATTCCTCCTCTTGCTCCCAAGGCACTTGGTTCGGGAGCAGCCCTCAACCCTCTGTCAGAGAAGATTCAATCTTCTCCGGCTGTCCTCATTCAGAGGGGGACCCTCGGGACTCTCCCTTCAGCGGCTTCCACCAGCGCCGGTACCGGCACTAGCTGCCAGCAGCAGGCATCGTCGCCGGCTACTGGCCGCAGGGCGTCGCACTCTCCCTCGGTCACTGAGACGGAGGCTGAGTCTGCAAAGCCTCCTCCTTCCAGCGAAGCCCCCGAGGAACTCGAGGGTTCTAAAGAAAAAGGAGAAGAAAGATAAGACCAAAGATTCCCTGGTGGCGACTGTCACCCGCCCCCTCAACCTCCACCTCTGCCTCTGAGGACGAGGTGGAGATACTCGCATCCCCTGAGGATCTTGCTCTCTTGGACGCATCGGACACAATGGACTAAGAAGCTGATGCATCACTACCGGTGGCTACATACGATGTTGAGGTGTAATGCATAACATTTTTTCATTCATGCCTTCCCAGCTGTCGGACTCTGTCATCGTCTAATGAAACTGCGGCGGTTTTTTCACCCATCCACCTGGCTGAGCAACGACAACTTGAGCGTTACACCTGTTCTCTGCATTGCTCTCCAGGAAACCTGCTTTCCAGCAATGCGGACCCCTGCCCTTCGGGGTTATAGGGGATATTTTTGTAATCGTAGCCAGTATAACAGGGTGTCAGGTGGAGTGTGTGTGTCCTTACCTCTATATGTAGTGAACCTGTGCCCCCTTCAGACACCGTTAGAAGCAGTGGCTATCAGTGATCTCTTGCGTTGTCCTTACCCTGTCTGCAGTCTCTACCTCCCTCCAGATGGCGATGTCTCTATGGCTGTCTTGGCTGCACTTATTTCGCAACTCCCGCCGCCTTTTTTGCTATTTGGGGGACTTTAATGCCCACAATCCCCTGTGGGGTGGTTCTACAATTTCTGGCCATGGCAGGGTTGTCGCGGACCTGCTTTCTCAGCTCGACCTCTGCCTCTTGAATACAGGTACCCACACACATTTCAGTGTGGCACACGGCACATTCTCAGCCATTGATCTGTCGATATGCAGACACAGCCTTCCGCCATCCATCCATTGGAGTGTCCATGATAACGTGTGTGGCGCCGGCCGCGGGTGGCCGAGGGGACTGAGGGGCATGGATATTTGTGCCGTCCTAGTTTGTAAGTAGTTCATAAGTAGTTTGTAAGTTTAGGGACTGATGACCCCGTAGTTAAGTCCCATAAGCTTAACAAACATTTGAACATTTTGAACTTGTGTGGCAGTAATGTTTTTCGATATTTTTGTCACTCCCATAACTTCAGTCCCCAGCACGCTCTCCTCGGTGGGCTCTTCTTAGGGCTCACTGGGAAGGCTACACCTCTGTTGCCATCGTTGGCCCTCCATCACTCGATACCATCGACTTGGTGATTGAGAGTGCCACGCGATCCATATTGTCTCCTGCAGAAGCTACTATTCCTTGTTCCTGGGGCGCCCACGGCGTAAGACGGTGCCATGGTGGTCACCAGAGGTCGCTGACGCCATTAAAGGCTCCATTTAAAAGGCTCCGTGCTTGTGCCCCCTCAGGGGCTCAGCATTAATTTGCTGAGTACGGGCTTGGCGAACCCGGGGTCCTGAGCTGTGGGCTGTGTCGCGCCAACAGCACGCTACACCGTAAGCTCTGTGCGTGCTTCAACGACCGTCGTTCGGCGCGACGGTGGAACGTTTTACGTTTCAGAGTCCGGGGATCTTGGCTTAATCGCCTGGGTCGCGAGGATGGTACAAACCTCTATAAAAAAAACCTCAATCTCAAGGTGTGCTACGTGCCGAGGAGATGCATGGCTGTTGAGGTTGAACAGCCGCTAGCGAGCAACCTCTGAGGAACCTGCCGCACCTCAGGTGTATAAGGCTTACCCAGGCAAGCGGGGCTCTGCCTGGGTGGACCTTTAGTTCCCTAGCTGCTCGTGGGAAGAACATGAAACGAGCAAATAAAAGCATGGCCGGTCGCGAAAACGGCGTCTCTAAGCGTGGCAAGACAGAATTCAATGCGTCTACATATGACCCTAAAGCGTTTCCTTCCCTCGCCACCCCGTGGGAGGAACGACAGGCCCGGAATAGATCAGAACCATATTCGCCACAGTACCTTGTTTGTGCGCGTGTAGATGGAGAATCATTCATGACCACCAAGCCGCAGTTTTTCGTGGAACAGCTTGAAGATAAATTCGGTGAAATAGAATCATTTTCGAAAATGCGCAGTGGGGCAGTGCTGATACAGATGGCGTCCCCAGCACAGTCGAGGGCATTACTTGCCTGTGACAAGCTGGGTGATGTTCCAGTCAGTATCACGCCTCATAAGTCACTCAACATGGTCCAGGGTTTAATCTACCATAGAGATCTCCTCTCTCAGACCGATGAGGAGTTGAGAGCATACTTGGAACGTCGGGGGGTTCACTTCGTTCGGCGAATGCACAGGGGACCTAAAGACCAGAGGGTTGCCACCGGTGCTTTTATCTTGGCCTTTGAAGGCGATACACTGCCTGAGAAGGTCAAGATAGTGATCTACCGCGTTGATGTAAAGCCATATGTCCCTCCCCCTATGCGGTGTTTCTGGTGCTGGAAGTTCGGGCACATGTCGTCCCGATGTACTTCCAGCCCGAACTGCAGAGAATGTGGGCGGCCATCACACCTGGACGCCCTATGTACCCCACCTCCCGTTTGTGTAAACTGTGGGCAACATCATCCGCCATGCTCGCCGACCTGTACTATTCTTCATCGTGAAAGAAAAATCATGGAAATAAAGACCCTGGACCGGCTCACTTTCTCTGAGGCACGTAAAAAATATGAACGGCTCCATCCTTTGCTGCAGTCGCAGTAGCGCCGGTTTCTTTGAAATCTACGGTACCAGTGACCTCTCCATCTGTGGTCTCTATGGGCCAAATACCTTCTACTGCCCCCTCGATGGGTGGGGGACAATCTACGTCCATTGCTCCCGCAAAACCTGCAGGAGGGATACCCACCCAACCATTGGGGACTCCAGTCCCCACCCCCTGCCAGGGAAGCAACAGCCTTCCCCGGCCCCTCTCGCCTGGAAGGGGTCCCTTGTGGCACCCCCTCCTGAGGCTTCCACGAATGGATTGGAGGATCCCAGCCACAGGCTGCAGGATCCACCTGCCCCCAGTCGACGGGTTTCCCGGTCGACATCGGGCCCGGAAACCACTTGCGAGAGGTCCTCCCAGCCCTTAAGACCAAAAGGGCAGCGAGAGGCTAAGAAGAAGTAGTTTAGGAAGAAAGTCTCCTCGGTGACTTCAAAGTCAATTCCTACGTCATCTGCCTCAGAAGATGAGGTGCAGATCTTCGCGTCTCTCGAGGATTTGGCCCTCACTACAACGCTCGAACCAATGGTCCTAGATGACGTAGATGCACAACGCCTACCAGACCGCAAATCCTTGGACTGATGACCTTTAGTTTTTCATCATGGCTTTCCAGCGAGGAGTGAATGAAATTCTCCAATGGAATTGCGGAGGATTTTTCAACCGTTTAGCTGAGCTGCAACAGTTGTGCCGTTTCCCAGTACTTTGTATGGCTCTGCAGGAAACCTGGTTTCCTCCTCGGCGGACCCCAGCCCTTCGTGGCTATCGGGGCTACTTCAACAACCATGCCGACTGTGACAGAGCCTCTGGCGGTGTCTGTATATACATTCTTACCACTGTCCCTAGTATTGCTGTGCCTCTCCACACACCTATTCAGGCCGTTGCTGTTCGCCTTCGGGCTCCGCACGAATTCACTGTCTGTTCTATATACCTCCCTCCAGACAGGGATGTTTCGCCCACTGATCTTGCTGCTCTGATAGCACAGCTGCCCCCACCGTTTCTTCTTTTGGGGGACTTTAACGCCCATCACCCTTTATGGGGCGGAACAGAGACGACTAGACGTGGTAGGGATGTTGAAACTCTTCTTACACAACTAGACATCTGCCTTCTAAATACTGGTTCCCCGACACACTTCAGTGTTGCGCATGGCACTTTTTCAGCTATCGATCTCTCCGTCTGTAGCCCAATCCTTCTTCCACACCTCACTTGGAGGGCCCACGATTACCTCTGCGGGAGCGACCATTTTTCTATCTTTTTGTCGCTCCCACAGTCTCAACAGGCGGAACAACTGCCTCGATGGTCCCTCCATAGGGCTTATTGGCAGCGTTACACCTCTACTGTTGTCATTCCTGCCCAACTGTCAGCCGATGTGCATGTGGCGGTCCAACAGGTGACTGTCGCCATAGTTTCCGCTGCTGAGGCCACTGTACCAACCACCTCACGGTCCCCTCGGCGCAAATCTGTGCCTTGGTGGTCACAAGACATCGCTGAAGCCATTCGGGATCGGCGTAGGGCACTTCAGCGCTACCGGCGACATCCCTCCATCGATCACCTGATTGCCTTCAAACGGCTCCAGGCCAGAGCTCGAAGACTTATACGCCAAAGTAAGCAGGATTGCTGAGAGAGGTACGTCGCCTCTATTGGACCTCGTGCCTCACCTCGGGTATGGACCCAGGTTCGACGTCTTTTCGGGTACCGCCCTCCAGCAGGAATCCCCTGTCTTCGCCTACAGGGTACTGTCTGCTCAGACCCGCTTGCTGTTGCCGAGCACATGGCACAGTTTTTTTGCAGGCTGCAGTTCGACTGAAGCTTACGGTGCAGCCTTCCACACTATAAAAGACTGAGTTGAGCGGAAGCCACTGTCATTTCAGACGCGTCGCCAGGAACCATACAATGCACCCTTTAGCAAATGGGAGTTTCAATGTGCCCTTGCTGCATGCCCTGATACTTGTCCTGGACCAGACCGTGTCCATGGCCAGTTTCTTTGGCATCTTCCTGTGGATGCTCAGAACCAACTGCTCGCCTTGTTTAACCGTCTCTGGGCAGAAGGTGTTTTTCCCCTCACAATGGCGGGAAAGCATCATCATCCCAGAGATAAAACCTGGGGCTGACCCACAGGTGGCTGAAAGTTACCGTCCAATCAGCCTCACAAACGTTGTATGTAAGCTCGTTGAACGTATGGTGAGTCGGCGGCTTATGTGGATCCTCAAAGACCGGGGACTCCTGGTAGCACAACAAAGGGGTTTCCGTCAGGGCCGCTCCACAATTGACAATCTTGTGTCCTTGGAGTCGGCTATTCGTACTGCTTTTACCCGACGTGAACACCTTGTTGCTGTATTTTTTGATCTTCGGAAAGCGTACAACACAACCTGGCGCCACCACATACTGGCTACATTGTACGACTGGGGCTTACGGGGCCCACTTCCGATCTTTATCAGGAATTTTCTCTCCCACCGCTCCTTTAGGGTTAGTGTGGGTACCACTCTTAGTTCCTCACACATCCAAGAGAACGGTGTCCCACAGGGCTCCGTCCTCAGTGTGCCTTTGTTTTTAATCGCCATAAACGGGCTTGCCACAGCTGTGGGATCCTCTGTTCTAGCTTGTTTGCAGATGACTTTTGTTTATATTATAGTTCGGCTAGTATTAGCGTCGCTGACCGGCGGCTACAGGGAGCCATCCGGAAAGCTGAATCATGGGCCTCTACCCATGGTTTTCAGTTTTTAGCACAGAAGACCCGTGTGATACATTCCTGTCGGCGGCGAGCAGTTCACATGGATCCTGAGTTATATCTGGGTGGTGAATTGCTCATTGTCGCAGAGACTCATCGTTTTCTTGGCATGGTATTCGACAACAGACTTACTTGGGTGCCACATCTGCGTCAGCTGCGACAAAAATGCTCACGGCATCTTAATATTCTCCGCTGCTTGAGCCATACTGCTTGGGGCGCTGCTCGTACAGCTGCAGGAGGGTGGAACAAGTCCTTGATACAATCAAGGCTTGATTACGGATGCCTCGTATACGACTCCCCTCAGGGGCTCAGCATTAATTTGCTGAGTACGGGCTTGGCGAACCCGGGGTCCTGAGCTGTGGGCTGTGTCGCGCCAACAGTCCGCTATACCGTAAGCTCTGTGCGTGCCTCAACGACCATCGTTCGGCGCGACGGTGGAACGTTGTACGTCTCAGAGCCCGGGGATCTTGGCTTAATCGCCCGGGTCGCGAGGATGGTACATACCTATATAAAAAAAAAAAAACCTCAATCTCAAGGTGTGCTACGTGCCGAGGAGATGCATGGCTGTTGAGGTTGAACAGCCGCTAGCGAGCAACCTCTGAGGAACCTGCCGCACCTCAGTTGTATAAGGCTTACCCAGGCACGCAGGGCTCTGTCTGGGTGGACGCTTATTTCCCTAGCTGCTCGTGGGAACACCATGAAAAGAACACGAAACGTTGGCGGACGTATAACCGCCGTCTCTAAGCGCGGTAGAAGTGAATACAATGCTACGCAGTATGACCCCCAAACGTTTCCTTCCCTGTCTACACCGTGGGAGGAACGTAGGGCCAAAACGCAAGGTGAGGCTTATGCCCCTAAGTATTTGGTGCGTACGCGAACGGATAAGGAATCTTTCATGTCCACAAAGCCAATGTTCTTTGTGGAACATTTAGAAGATAAATATGGAGAGGTCGATGGTCTGTCGAAGATGCGATCTGGCTCAGTTCTCATAACGACGTCATCCCCGGCCCAGTCACGGGCTTTGCTAGCCTGTGACAAGCTGGGTGATGTTTCCGTTAGCATTACACCACATAAGAGCTTAAATATGGTTCAGGGTATCATATTCCACAGGGATCTCTTGTTGCAATCTGACGACGAATTACGAGCTAACTTGGAGCGGCGAGGTGTGCATTTCATCCGGCGCATCTATAGGGGTCCGAAGGACAACAGGGTAGCCACCGGTGCCTTCATCTTGGCTTTCGAGGGCGATTCATTGCCTGAGAAGGTCAAGGTGATGGTCTACCGGATCGACGTAAAGCCCTACGTCCTCCCCCTATGCGCTGCTTCAAGTGCTGGAGGTTTGGGCACATGTCCTCCCGATGTGATGCCAACCCAACATGTCGGGAGTGTGGGCGTGCATCCCACCCGGACGCCCCCTGTACCCTACCTCCAGTTTGCGTCAATTGCAACCAGCAGCATCCTCCGTGTTCTCCCAACTGTTCTGTACTCCACAAAGAGCGTAAGATCATGGAGTACAAGACCCTGGACCGGCTGACATACGCAGAGGCCAGAAGTATACAAAGCTCCATCCTGTGACCATGACCACCTCATACGCCTCTGTAGCTTCCCCATCGATCTCCAGACCACCTGTGCCATCAATGCCAGCGGGCCCCCAGGCCCGAACCACTGCACCTGCCCCCTTGGCAGTTGGGGGCGCCACTCCTTCGGTTGCTCCCACACTCTTCCATTTGGGAGCAACAGATAAACTATCTCAGGGGACGTCGGTCCCCACTCCACAGCCGGAGAAAAAACAGCCTTCTCCGGCTCCTCTCGCCCGGAAGGGGTCCCATGGGACACTCCCTTCCGAGGCTTCTCCTCGTGGGAAGGTGGATCCCAGCAAATGGCTGAAGGATCCCCCGGCGGCTGATAGAAGGGCCTCCTGCTCTTCGTCAGCTCCTGCCGCCCCGTCTGAGAAGCCCCCACGGCCCTCAACACCCAAGGGCCAGCGAGAGGGTAGAAGGAAAGAAAAGAAGAAAAAGGACTCTTTGGTGGCCTCCAAGCCACCCACACCCACATCCTCTGCTTCAGAGGATGAAGTCGAGATCCTCGCCTCCGCTGAGGATCTCGCACTTCTTGATTCGTCTGACCATAGGAGCTCTGCACAACCAGGTTCATCTGAGTCTATGGTCTTAGATTCTGTTGAGCCTGATCATAAAGCAGCAGATGTTCCTATGGAATGATCTTCTTTTCTTTTTCTTTTATGGCCTTAGAGCATGGAGAACGACTTATTCTCCAGTGGAATTGCGGCGGCTTCTTTAATCACCTGACTGAGCTGCGACAACTACTGTACCGCTACCCGGCATTTTGTATCGCCCTACAGGAGACATGGTTTCCAGCACAGCGCACCCCTGCCCTCCGTGGGTATCGGGGCTACTACCGCAACAGGACCCTTTACGACAGGGTGTCTGGCGGTGTCTGCCTATATATCCTGGACACTGTCCCAAGTGCCCCTGTGCCCCTCACAACCACTCTTGATGCAGTGGCTGTCAGAATTCGGGTAACGCAAGAATTCACTGTCTGCAGCTTGTACCTTCCTCCGGATGAGGCCGTGTCTCTCAACACCCTTACTGCTCTGGTCTCGCAACTTCCCCCACCATTCCTCCTTTTGGGGGACTTCAACGCCCACAACCCTTTGTGGGGTGGACCCCAGACCATAGGCCGCAGTAGGGATGTTGAGACATTGTTGGCGCAACAAGACCTTTGCCTCCTGAATACAGGTGCCCCCACGCATGTTAGCGTGGCACAGGGCACGTATTCAGCGATCGACCTCTCCGTCTGCAGCCCCAGCCTTCGACCACACCTCGGTTGGCGTGTGCATGACGACCTGTGTGGCAGCGACCACTTTCCCATCTTTGTGTCGCTCCCGCAGTACCAAGCTGCAGACAGCTTACCCAATTGGCGTCTCCGTAGGGCTGACTGGCCAGTCTATACTTCAACCGCTGTCATCACTGCACCACTGCCAGATGACATTGACAATGCAGTCCAGCAGGTGACTGATAGTATTGTCAGGGCCGCTGAGGTAGCAGTTCCGCAAACCACCGGTTCCACTAGGCGTAGGTCTGTGCCTTGGTGGACACGGGAGATTGCTGAGGCTATCCGGGAACGTCGGCGAGCGCTCCAGCGCCATCGACGCCACCCATCCATGGAGAATTTTGTGGCCTTTAAACGGCTCCGTGCGCTCTCTCGACGACTCATACAGCAGAGCAAGCAGGATTCCTGGGAGCGGTATGTAGCCAGTATCGGCTCCCGCACCTCCCTGACTCAGGTATGGACACAAGTCCGACGCGTCTTTGGATACCGCCCGCCGACAGGAATCCCATCTCTCACCATCCAGGGTGTGCTCAGCACGCTCCCGACAGCTATCGCCGAGCATAAGGCAGACCACTACGCACGATGCTCTGCGACTGCCGCGTACAGTGCCGATTTCCGCTCCCTCAAAGAGCGGGCCGAGCGGAAACAGTTGTCCTTCCGCACTCGCCGTCGGGAAATATACAACGACCCGTTTAGCGAGTGGGAGTTCCGAACTGCCCTTGCTGCGTGTCCTGATACAACTCCGGGACCAGATAGGATTCACGGCCAATTCCTCCGACACCTCTCACCAGAGTTTCAACGCCGCATTCTCGCCCTGTTCAACCATCTATGGGCAGAGGGCACTTTCCCGTCGCAGTGGCGGGAAAGCACTATCATCCCGGTGCTGAAACCTGGTGCAGACCCCCTGGTGGCTGACAATTACCGTCCGATCTGCCTCACCAACGTTCTCTGCAAGCTCTTCGAACGTATGGTGAGTCGGCGGTTTATGTGGATCCTAGAAGAGCGCGGACTCCTTGCTCCGCAACAGGGGGGCTTTCGCCAGGGCCGTTCTACCATTGACAACCTCGTGTCATTGGAGTCGGCCATTCGCGCTGCGTTTGCTAGGCGTGAGCATCTCGTTGATGTATTTTTCGACCTTCGAAAGGCGTATGACACCACCTGGCGCCACCATATTTTGACGACTCTGCACGACTGGTGCTTACGTGGCGCCCTTCCTGTTTTTATTCGCAATTTCATCTCCCACCGATCGTTTCGGGTGAGGGTTGGGACATCATTTAGCTCCCCCCGTATTCAGGAGAACGGTGTCCCACAGGGCTCCGTCCTTAGCGTTCCATTGTTTTTAGTGGCGATAAACGGTCTTGCTGCGGCTGTGGGGTCATCAGTCAGTTGCTCTCTGTTCGCCGATGACTTCTGCCTGTATTTCAGCTCCGTTTCCAACGGCGTAGCTGAACGGCGGCTGCAGGGTGCCATCCGAAAGGCCCACTCATGGGCCTCTACTCACGGATTTCAGTTCTCCGCACTGAAAACCCGCGTGATGCACTTCTGTCGCCGTTGGGTAGTTCACCCTAACCCAGAGCTCTACTTGGGTGGTGAACTACTTCAGGTCGAGGAAACACATCGCTTCCTGGGCATGGTGTTCGATGCCCGGCTGACTTGGGTGCCACACCTACGTCAGCTGCGACAGAAGTGTTGGCGGCATTTAAATGTTCTTAGATGCCTCAGCCATACTAGTTGGGGAGCAGCACGTCCAACCCTGCTTCAGCTCTACAAGTCTCTCATTCTGTCACGGCTTGATTACGGGAGCTTGGTGTATGACTCCGCAGCCCCTTCTGCCTTGCGGGTGCTAGACCCCGTTCACCACACAGGTGTGCGTCTCGCAACAGGGGCTTTTCGTACCAGTCCCGTAACGAGCCTTCTAGCTGAAGCTGGTGTTCCCCCTCTGCGGTATCGCCGGCAACGGTTGTTGGTGAGTTACGTTGCCGGGTTCATGCTTCACTCTGCCATCCGAACCACAGGCTTCTCTTCCCACTTTCTGCACTCCATCCCCCACGACGTCGGCCCAGGTCGGGTCTCCTGATTGCGGTCCGTGTCCGTTCCCTTCTCTCCGCACTTGATTCCTTACCCCTTCCTCCACCTTACCATTACTCCTCCCGTATCCCCCCCTGGAAAATTCCTCGCCTGGAGCTTCGGCTGGACTTGTCCCGGGATTCGAAAGCCTCGATTTCACCACTGCTTCTCCGTCGCCGGTTCCATGCACTGCTTGATACGTTTCATGGAGCAAACATCATCGACACGGACGGTTCTTTGGTCGATGGCCATGCTGGATATGCCTTTATGTATGATGACCACATCGAACAGCTGTCATTGCCTTGTGGAAGCAGCATCTTCACCGCAGAACTGGTCGGTATTTTGAGAGCTCTTGAACACCTCAGAGCTCGCCCCAGGGGGTCGTTCGTCATCTGTAGCGACTCCCTGAGTGGCTTACAGGCCCTCGACCAGTTTCTGCCCAAACACACTGTGGTGCGAGCCATTCAAGATGCTGTATTCGCCCTTGGCGAGTCAGGCCGTTCTGTCGTTTTTGTCTGGACGCCAGGGCATGTAGGTATACTGGGCAATGAACGTGTGGATCAGCTGGCCAAGCAGGCCACCACTTCGCGGTCCCTGGACATTGGCCTCCCAGTTTTCGACCTCCAAACCCAGTTGACTCACAAGGTCTTAAGGGTTTGGAATTCGGAATGGGCAGACTCCACTGAACCAAATAAGCTCCGTGCTGTCAAGCCGTCTACCGCTGCATGGAAGACGTCCCTGAGGGCTTCTCGCAGGGAGTCGGTTGTCCTTTGCCGACTCCGTATAGGCCATACTTGGCTCACGCATGGTCACCTTCTGCGTCGCGAGGACCCTCCGCAGTGTCGATGTGGTGTGCCTTTGACGGTCGCCCACATCTTAATTGAATGCCACAATTTAGCCGCAGTGAGACGAAATTTTAATATCCCTGACGTTTTGCAGCTTGCATTAGCTGACAACACCTGCATGGTTGACTCTATTTTACATTTTATGCGTGAGTGTGGACTTTACAAGTCCATTTAATGTTTGTGTTTCTCTGTCGTTTCTCTGTCCTCCGCCTGCTTAAGTCTGTTAGGTAGGTGGTTTTAGCGTGTTGCAGAGTGGCTGGGTGTGTTCCTTATATCCTTGTGACCACCCAGCAAAAACACTCTTGTGCTGTTTCAGCTGCTTTATCCCTTCTTCGTTTTTAATCGTATCCTTTCTTTCTATTAGTCTCAAAGTTTTAAACTTTGACTTGTTAATGCATTCACTTCGGATCGCTTAACAAAATGTTTTCTCTCTTTGACTGGAACAAGGGACTGATAACCGTCGTAGTTTAGTCCCTTCCAAAACCCAACAACAACAATCCTATACGACTCGGCAGCACCTTCCGCCTTGAGGATCCTTGACCCCATCCACCATGGTGGTATTCGGCTGGCAACTGGGGCCTTCCGCACCAGCCCTGTGCCAAGTCTTCTAGCCGAAGCAGGGATTCCTCCATTACACTTCCGCCGCCAGCAGCTTCTCGCTAGCTATGTTGCTCGAGTCCATGCCACGCCACACCATCCAAATCGCAGGCTTTTGTTTCCAACTGTTACCCCTCCTTTTCCACCACGTCGACCTAGATCAGGTCTTCCGATCGCGATCCGGGTTCGTACATTCCTTTCCTCACTTAATTCCCTACCTCTCCCTGACGCTTTTTCCTGCCCATCCCGTCTTCCTCCTTGGTCCACTCCCTGTTTAAAGCTCCACTTGCAACTGTCCTGCGATACAAAGGCATTAGTTTCACCTTTGACACTCTGTTGCAAGTTTCTGGCACTCCTTTCTGCTCACCGTGATGCAGAAGTCCTGTACACTGATGGCTCCCTGGTAAATGGCAGAGCCAGTTACGCTTTTGTTCATGGTGACCCCACAGAACAACGGTCCCTGCCGCCTGGCTGTAGTATTTTTACAGCCGAACTGATCGTCATTTCTCGTGCTCTTGACCACCTCACAACGTGCCCCCGGAAGTCGTATGTCGTGTGCAGCGACTCCCTTAGTGGCCTGCAAGCCCTTTACAATTATTATTCTTCCCATCCGTTGGTGCAATCCATCCACAACGCCATCGCTACACTTGGCAAGTCTGGATGTTCGGTGGAGTTTATCTGGACCCCTGGCCACATTGGCATCCCGGGGAATGAGCGTGTCGATCAGCTGGCTAAGCTCGCCACCACCGCTCCTCCCCTGGATATTGGTATCCCAGAACGGGATATCCGAATGGATTTGCGCCACAAGGTTTTTGAGGCTTGGAACACACAATGGGCAACTCTGAGCACTACCAACAAGCTCCGAGCGATCAAGTCCTCTACGGCCGTCTGGAAGTCGTCTTTCAGGCCTTCCCGCAGGGACTCTGTTGTCCTGTGTCGCCTACGTATTGGCCATACGTGGTTGACACATGGCTACCTTTTACGTCGAGAGGACCCACCAAAATGCCATTGTGGAAGTTTGTTGACAGTGGTCCACATTCTGTCGGACTGTCTATTTTTATCCGCCTTGCGGCAGTCTTTTAATCTACCTACTGCGCCTGCCTTGATTTTATCTGACAATGCCTCTATGGCTGACAGAGTTTTAGGTTTTATACGTGCAGCTGGATTTTATCATTCTATTTAGTGGTGGGCTTGTGCCTGGTATCTCAGGCTCCCGCCATACATATTTTATTATGATATTTTTCTTCTTTTACCCTGTTTTTACCTCAGTTTTTAGTCTGGGCAGAGTGACTGGCTCATCTTGTATTTATTTCTGATCAGCCAGCCACTGTTCCCTGCTATTTTAGCTTAGTTTAACACTTGATACTCTCAACAGCATTGAGGATGACGGGAGTGAGAGAGACCAAGTTCATAGTCATAGTATCCCCTTCTGGGTATTAATCTGTATTTTACCTTTTCCTACTTAGATATCTTGTCTTCGCTAGGAACAGGGGACTGATAACGATGTAGTTAAGTCCCCTATAAACCACAAACAACAACAACAACAATCTTCCGTAAGTTAAAGGAGCGGGTGGAACGCAAGCCTCTCTCTTTTACCACCCGCTGCACTGAGGCTTATAAAGCTCCATTCTGTGATTTGGAGCTACTTGGAGCCCTCGCGCAATGTCCTGACACGAAAGTGTCCTGTACCATAGTGATGCAAAAGTTAAAATTTGACTCGTCAGAGAAAATAACTCTGAAATTTGCAAATTAATATGTATCCAAAGATCCAACCTTTTCTTCCTAATTGACTTGCTTATATAAGGTTTATGTCTTGGAGCTCGAGCTTCGTAACCGTTTTGATGCAACATCTTCCAGTCTTTGGGTGAACTTGTTTCCAATAAAGCTCGTGCAATCGTGCACTGTCTTTAAGGATTATTAGGAAACACCGAAAATAAGTCCATCAATGTGCCTCTCTTCTCTTTCTGAAACGTAACGTGACCTTCCTACATGATTCCCACTATTTTTTTGTGTTCCTGTTAAGAGGAGCCGTTGTACAGTGTGCAGTGTTGTTACCGATCAGTTCTATTTATTATATGATTTACCCTCTTCATGCCACTTTAACGTTATCACCCTCTCTTCGAAAGTTGTTTCCTTCCCTTTTCTACCCGTGTTGTTGTCACTGGCGTATTTGAGTATTAGACACACTGGCCTTGCTACTGTCTTCACTTAACGACATTCAGCTAGGAACTGTGGCTACGTCTTTGCATTACACCACCAGTGTGTGAATACTTCTTTCTGCCTCAAGTACTACACCTATCAGTGGTTCTGTCTCTACCATTTAATGAGTGCTTCGGATTTAAATAAATTTATGTATACATATACATTTGGCGCACGTGGAGTGAGTAATAGAGATAACAAAATGAACAGTTAATCGCCTTCATTATAAAGGCAGGATCTACTTCAAACAAAACTGTCTGAGTCTTCTGTCCACCTGTGTGTATACGAGAATAACGAATGCTCCATTCACAGCACAACAAAAGGCGTATAGCCTGCCCAAATATGTAAACTGAAGAGCTGAAGAATGTAACACAGTTGCCCAGGGCCACTGAGAGCCGGCACTGGGCTCAGGGTGGGATGTGTGACTGGGCCTTAACTGCAAACACACAAAGCGAATTATATTGTTATTTCGAAGACAGTTTCACATCAGTCTGACATTTGGTGAATACCGGAAATACAAAGTGTGTTTGGAAAGTTCAGTGAATGGTCTCAGGAACTACAGGAAATAAGAGATACAAATAAAATACCTTTACTGGATTACAAAGTAATTGTCATTGCCTACAATACGATTCTGACAACGCTTGTAGAGTCATTGGAAACTGTCAGTCAACAGTTCTTGTGTAATCGTCCAAAGCACCGAGGTCACGCGTTGTTGTATCTCCGTAATTTAAGGCGGGGAAACAGAAAGAAGAGTGCCTGGGCCAAATCTGCTATACTATATGATCAAAAGTATCTGGACACCCCAAAAAAAAATAAGTTTTTCAAATTAGGTATTGTGCTGCCACCTACTGGCAGGTACCCCATATTAGCGACCAAAGTAGACATTGTGAGAGAGCAAAATGGGGCACTCCGTGGAATTTACGGAATTGTTTGAAAGTTTAGGGACTGTTTGTAAAGCTTATGGGACTCTACTACGGGGTCATCAAACTACTTATGAACTATCTAATGCCAAGGACGGCGCAAATAACCATGCCCGAGGTGGGATTCGAGCCCCCGACCGTAGTGGCCGTGCAGAACATGACTGACGCGCCGCAGACCGCTCGGCCACCGCGGCCGACTTAACGGAATTCGAAGGTCGTTAGGTGATTTAATACTAGTAACAACAAAAATCTGTACACGAGATTTCCACACTCCTAAACATCCCTAAGTCCACTGTTTCTAATGCGATAGTGAAGTGGAAACGCGAAAGGACACGTACAGCACGAAAGGATATAGGCCGAATGTTGGCTGGCAGAGACCGCCGACGGTTGAAGAGAGGAGTACAGTGTAATAGGCAGGCATCTACGCGTATACAAAACATCACAGATGAAATCGAAACCGCCTCAGGATCCACTACATGTACTATGACAGCAGGTTGCCCACAAGCCACACATGACGCAGGTCAACACCAAACAACGCCTCGCCTAATGTAAGGAGCGTAAACATTGGACGATTCAACAGTGGAAAAACATTGTATGCAGTGACGAATCACGGTCCACAATGTGGTGATCCGATGGCAGGGTATGGCGAATGTCCGGTGGACGTCATCTGCCAGAGGGTACAGTGCCAACATAAAAATTCGGACGCGCTATTGTTATAATGTGGCCGTAATTCTCATGGAGGGGCTTGCACCCTTTGTTGATTTGCGTGGCATTATCACAGAACAGGCCTAAATGAATATTTTAAACATCTTTAAACATGAAACTACGTGGCAGATTAAAATGTGTGCCGGAACCAGGACTAGAACCTGGGACCTTTGCCTTTCGCGGGCAAGCGCTCTATCGCCTGAGCTATCCCGACACGACTGACGATGCCGCCTCACAACTTCACTTCCGCCAGAGCTTCCAGAAGTGCTAGTCTTGCATGTTTCGCAGGAGAGCTTCTGTGAAGTTTGGAAAGGAGGAGGCGATGTACTGTCGGAAGTAAAGTTGTGAGGCGGCATCGTGAGTCGTGTGGGGATAGCTGAGTCGGTAGAGCGCTTGCCCGCATAGGCAAAGGTCCCGGTTCCGGCACACAATTTTAATCGGCCAGGAAGTTTCATATCAGTGCACACTCTGCTGCAGAGTGAATGTTTCATTCTATCTTTAAACATCTTTCTTGCCACTGTTGAAGACCAATTCGAAGGTGGCGATTGCATCTTTCAACACGATATAGCACCTGTTCATATAGCACCTGTTCATATAGCACCTGTTCATATAGCACCTGTTCATAATGCACACCCTGTGGCGGAGTGGTTACACGACAATAATCCTGTAATCGAGTAACCTTCACAATCACTTGAATCCTCTACAACAGCTTTGGGATGTTTTGGAACGCTGACTCCGTTCCAGACTTTACCGACTTACATACACCTCTCCTCAGTTCAGCAGTCCCTCATGAATGGGCTGTACCTGACTTATGGCAGGCCGGCTGCGGTGGCTGAGGAGACTGAGGCGCCCCACTCACGGTCTGCACGGCCACTACGGTCGGGGGTTTGAATCACCCCTGGGGCATGGATATTTGTGCCGTCTTTAGTCAGCTAGTTGATAAGTAGTTTGTAAGCTTAGGGACTGATGACCCCGTAGTTAAGTCCCATAAGTTCTACAAACATTTAAACTTATGGCAGCTTCCATTCTCGCAGACATACCTTCAAAGGCTAAGGGTGGGCCAACTCCATACTGAATTGCCGCATTAACGATGGAGGGCGCCACGAACTTGTAAGTCATTTTCAGCCATGTACACAGATACTTTTGATAACAAATGTATGATTCTTAAATACAGTCGGCGATCATCCTCAAATATCCGTTACATTCGTTCAATCTACGAATGTGCTTGTAGATGGTCGACCGGAACGTATTTAATTCTCAACACCTTCCTTCCCACCTCTAAATCGTTTAAACCACTCAAACCATTGGCGGATCCAAGGGGGGAGGTCCCCCCCCCACCAGAAGTTCTACTTTTTTTTTTCTTTAGAATGCGAAGCTAGCGTGTTATTATTGCACTGAATCTCCAAAACTGTGAGACTTTCGTTGATTGGGCGTGGGGGGTCTAGTCTTTCTACTGAGCCAGAGTTTAGCTGACGACGAGGATTCTTACACCGCCCCCCCCCCCCCCCCCAAACAGGCCGTCGTGGATCCGCTCCTGACTCTCACACATTTTACTCACAGCTTCAATACCAAACATTTGCCTTAACATCCTATGGATCTCCGTTGCCGTTTGCCCAGTTTGAAACAAAACTTGATGTCCGTAAATTGCTGGTTTTGCGCTCCATGTTTCAATGACACGAGTTCTCACACTGATCCTGTTAGCTGGGTTGCAGCGTGTACCACCGCTTCAGTGCAGTGCTTTTCATGATAGGGGGCGCTTGGTGACATGTTCGCATGCGCAGCCCGCAGTGTAGTAGCCTTTCGTTTTTGGTGAACCTGTTGTAACTGCTGTAGTGTATCAAGGTAAGAAGCGCCAATGTTTTGCAACCTGTGGGTCGTGACCCCCCAGGTCGTTCGCCGTCACAGGAGGAAGTACTTTACATTAAAATAACTAGAGGTTCACTGATAAATTTCACTTGGGCACAAGTTTTTTTATTCAGTGTAAAAGTTATGTAACATTCATTAGGAATCACATAGATCGTAAATTGTTTTAAAATACAGTTTTTTAGTTATGATTAAGCGCGAAGTCTGAAAAAGTTTTCAGGAACCAATCTATAGGTAAAAGAACATGATACAATAAATAATTCTGAAAAATTCGTAGAAATAGCTACTTATTTTCTCTATAAGATGAGACCTTTCTTAATTAGCATAATTCGCCTGTCAGTCTAGCCTGAAATGCGAAACACTATAAGTAAACTATATTTTTGTTGGGAATCATGTAAAAAAATAGGATAATATGCTCCATTCCGAAAAATATGAAAAAAACCTATGTACAACAATTTGAAGCAAAGGAAAATTTGAGATAAAGTATTTTTGTTAGGGTAGGGAAGAGGGGTCGCCAGAATATTTTATACTTGGAAGGGGTCGCATATTCGAAAAGGTTGAAAAACACTGCACTAGAGCAATGGCTCTTCCCTCAGTTGGAAGGAGGTGAGCCACAGAACTTCATTTTCTAGTAAGATGGTGCGCCACCTCAC
This sequence comes from Locusta migratoria, assembly GCA_026315105.1. NCBI lineage: Eukaryota > Metazoa > Arthropoda > Insecta > Orthoptera > Acrididae > Locusta > Locusta migratoria. Next base: position 403,320,128 of record CM048748.1, read on the forward strand.
TGTCACAGCGAAGTGCGCGATTGGTTTAACGTCACTGTACCCAGGCGCAATGGGCCCAATGACAGGGCTTGCTCTTCGTGGCCTCCACTTTCACGCGACCTAACACTATGCGATTTTTTTCTTCGGCGCTTCAACGATCGTATGTACGTGCCTGCACTACCACGCGGCATTTCTGAATGTAGCAACAGCTTCTTCCATCCGGTTTCTTAAATCAATGGAGAGACACTTATCAACGTATGGGAAGTACTCGGCTATAGTCTTAAATATGCTGTGTGAGAAATTGTGCTCATATTGAGTATTTATAAGGTTCTTGGTAAAACTGTTTGAGTTGCTCTTTCATTTGACATATCATTTGTAATTGTAAGTTTACTATAATAACTATTATAAATCTTTAAAATGACGATATTCATTTAAACACCCTGTATTTCTCAAGGGACCTCACAGTTGACTATTTTTAACACACTTGACACCTTCCGGATTGTTACAGGTACAGTACATATAATTTTATTTCATAAATTCGTTTAATTTACTTTCACAGCAGTTTCTAGTGATTTCTTCATTGAAAAATATTTGCCAATAAGCTGCAGTATGGAATGGTCCCTCTTTTTTTCGCCCCCCCCCTCCTCCTCCTCCTCCTTCTTCTTCTCTCTCTCTCTCTCTCTCTCTCTCTCTCTCTCTCTCTCTCTCTCTCCATGTGCTTCAGCACTGTAATGGCGCTTTGCGAGCTTTTCTTTCGGCGAAATACCGGATATTAAAAAGTCAGTATAAATCACGGAATTATGTTGATAGGGAGGTAAAAATTGACACACATGCTGGGAATGACATGGGGTTTTATTAGAACAAAAAATCAAAATGTCTGACAGATGGCGCTTGAGAGCAAAACGTCAGTGACTGCGCATGAAAATCGTGCATAAAAGGAGCTGTAATGAGATAATCAGATGCACCAGCAGTCGTAGCATGTTGCCGTTACCTGAAAAAGCGCTTTTAGTGAAGCTGTATTATCAGAATGGGGAATGTGCTAATTCAGCGTTAGTATCCTATCGCCATAGGAAGGGGATTAGAACGAGTAAAGGTCCGTGGTGACAATGATTTCGAAGTTGGAAGCCCGTAGTGGCCGACTGAGACAGTTCAGGAACAAATGGAGACTGTAGCGGGTTCGTCTGTACAAGGGGAACTCGGTGCTCGTGCAGTCGCACGTCGCACCGGTATTCCATACACTGTTTCCTTGGCGCTTAGGCCTACCCTCCGATGCTATCCTTACAAAATCCATCGGCATCGTGAACTGTTACCTGGCGATTTAGTTAAGCAGAGGGCATTTGCGATGTGGGTGTTTTAATAGATGGAGGAAGATGACCATCCGTTGAGTAACGTGCTGTGGCGTTCACATACCCTCGGAGCGTGAAATGAGCTTCGACGGTCCACAACTGCAGAATTTGGGCTACCGAAAATCCTAGAACTGTCATGGAAACTCCATTGCACGACTTGAAAGTCACGGTATGGCTTGGATTTATCACATCTAATATACGGGGCCTTTTCGAGGAACTGCGTGATTCTGGTTTTGTAACTGCTGCCGTCACGGGTGGCAGGTATGCCGATATGTTACAGAATCGCATCATCCCCTCCTGGCTGATAAACACCTGCTGGAACGTACGATTTGTATGCAGGATGGTGCTCCACCCCATATTACTAGACGCGTGAAAGATCTCTTGCGGCCTTCGTTTAGTGATGATCGTGTGCTCAGCCGCCACTTTCCTCATGCTTGGCCCCTCAGGGGCTCAGCATTAATTTGCTGAGTACGGGCTTGGCGAACCCGGGGTCCTGAGCCGTGGGCTGTGTCTCGCCAACAGTTCGCTACACCGTAAGCTCTGTGCGTGCTTCAACGACCATCGTTCGGCGCAACGGTAGAACGTTGTACGTTTCAGAGCCCGAGGATCTTGGCTTAATCTCCCGGGTTGCGAGGACGGTACAAACCTCTATAAAAAAATCCTCAATCTCAAGGTGTGCTACGTGCCGAGGAGATGCATGGCTGTTGAGGTTGAACAGCCGCTAGCGAGCAACCTCTGAGGAACCTGCCGCGCCTCAGTTGTATAAGGCTTACCCAGGCAAGCGGGGCTCTGCCTGGGTGGACCTGTTTTCCCTAGCTGCTCGTGGGACCAGGATGAAACGAGCAAACAACAGCGTCGCCATACGCAAACCTGGCGTCTCAAAGCGTGGTAAAACAGAATATGATGCAACGACATATGACCCTAAGACTTTCCCTTCCCTTGGTACCCCATGGGAGGAACGTCGGGCAAGAAACCGGGGTGAGGCTTACGCCCCTAAATATCTCGTTTGTACCCGCACTGATGGAGACTCTTTTACGACGACTAAGCCCTTGTTCTTCGTTGAAAACTTGGAGGACAAGTATGGTGAGGTGGAAGGCATGTCGAAAATGCGCTCTGGGTCGGTGTTAATAACGACGTCATCCCCAGCCTAGTCACGGGCATTGCTTGCCTGTGACAGGCTGGGTTATGTTTCCGTTAGCATAACACCACACAAAACCTTAAATATGGTGCAGGGAATAATATTCCATAAAGACCTTTTGTTGCAGTCAGACGACGAACTGCGTGCAAACTTAGAACGGCGGGGTGTCCATTTTATTCGCCGAATTCATAGGGGTCCGAAGGACAACAGGGTTGCCACCGGAGCCTTCATCTTGGCTTTTGAGGGCGATTCATTGCCTGAGAAGGTCAAGGTGATGGTCTACCGGTGCGACGTCACGCCCTAAGTTCCTCCCCCTATGCGTTGTTTCAAATGCTGGAGGTTTGGGCATATGTCCTCCCGATGTGATGCCAACCCTACATGTCGGGAGTGCGGACGTGCTGTACATCCAAACGTCCCCTGCACCCCTCCTCCAGTATGTGTTAATTGTGGCCAAAATCACTCTCCTTGTTCATCTGTCTGCACGGTTCTGCACCAGGAAAGGAAAATAATGGAATATAAGACCCACGATCGACTGACTTACACAGAGGCAAAGCGAAAATATCAAAAGCTCCACCCTGTGCGCCTGGTTAACACCTATGCCACGGCAGCCTCGTCATCGTCTGCAGTGCGTATTCTACCATCTGTTGCGCCTATGCCAGTGGGCTCCCAGGCCCACTCAACTGTCCCTCCCCCTTGCCAGCTGGGGGCACTTCCTCTTCGGTGGCTCCCACTCCTGTTGCAGTGGGAGCATCAACCCCTCAAACATCGGGGACACCGGTCCCCACCTCCCAGCCGGAGAAGGTGAAGCCTTCTCCAGCTCCTCTCGCTCGGAAGGGGTCCCTCGGGACACCCCCTTCCGAGGCTTCTCAGGGTGTCTCAGAGGATCCTGGCCAAAGGCCTACGGATCCCAAACCTGCTGGTCGAAGGGCTTCTCACTCTTCTTCCACGCCCAGCGCCACTTTCGAGAAGCCCTCCCAGCCCCTCAGGTCGAAGGGGCAGCGAGAGGGAAGAGTCAAGAAGACAAAGAAGAAGGACTCTTTAGTGGCTCGAAAGCCACATCTACCCTCATCTTCTGCTTCAGAAGATGAGTTAGAGATCCTCACCTCACCTGCGGATCTCGCCCTCATCGACTCCCCAGAGCCGATGATCTTGGACTCGGTCGGTTCAAAATCGGCGGTAACTGGTGAAACGTCGAAGTAACCATTTTCTTTTATCTTTTTAATCATGGCATTTAATGACAATAGCACAATCCTCCAGTGGAATTGCGGTGGATTTTTCCCCGCTTAGCTGAGTTACGCCAACTCCTCAGCACTTCACCTGCGTTTTGCATTGCCCTGCAAGAAACTTGGTTTCCCGTGATGCGCACCCCTGCCTTAGGTGGCTATCGGGGTTATTATAGGAACCGCACAGACGGTGACAGGGCGTCAGGTGGCGTATGCATTTACGTCCTTACCTCTGTCTACAGCACAGCTGTTCCACTACGAACGCCTTTGGAAGCTGTAGCTGTCAGGGTAAGAACTGCAGTGGACATTACTCTCTGCAACGTCTACCTTCCTCCTGACGGTGAAGTACCACAACATGTCCTGGCTGCACTGATAGCGAAATTACCCCCGCCTTTTGTGTTATTGGGTGATTTCAACGCCCATAACCCATTGTGGGGTGGTACAGTGACTACTGGCCGTGGTAGAGATGTCGAGTCCTTGATCTGTCAACTCGACCTCTGCCTTTTAAACAACGGTGCCCCCACGCACTTTAGTGTGGCGTATGGTACTTACTCGGCCATCGATCTTTCTGTGTGTAGCCCTAGCCTGTTCCCCTTAATCCACTGGAGTGTCCACGATGATTTGTGTGGTAGTGACCACTTCCCAATTTTCTTGTCACTACCCCGACATCGGGCCCCAGAACGCTCGCCCCGATGGGCGTTAAATAAGGCTGACTGGGACGCTTTTACTTCTGCTGCCATCATTGGTTCTCCTCTACTCTCCAACATAGATGTGGTAATTGACAGCGCTACCTCAACCATTCTTTCTGCAGCTGATTCAGCTCTTCGGGATCAGCCCGGCGGCGAACAGTGCCCTCAGGTTGTCCAAGGTGGGGTGGCGTCGATGGCGCTGTAGCGCCCGCCGACGCTCCCGGATGGCTGCAGCAATCTCTGGCGTCCACCAGGGCACAGACCTGCGCCGTGGGGTGCCAGAAGTGGTGGACACAGTGGCCTCAGCGGCGGAAACTATAGCAGCAGTGACTTGACCAACCGCTATGTCCACATTGGCAGGCAATGGTACAGGAAAAGTAGCAGTGGACGTATAATCCCGCCAATTAGCACGACAGAGGGACCATCGAGGTGGGCTGCCTGCAGGTTGGAAGTGCAGGTGCGACACAAGGATAGGAAACTGGTCGTTGCCGCAAAGGTCATAATGGGTCCTCCAGCGAAAATGTGGGAGCAAACTCGGACTACATAAAGAGAGGTCGATTGCTGAGTAAGTGCCTCGCGCCACGCAGAAATGCGTGGGGGCCCCAGTGTTTAAAAGACAGATGTCCTGCTGGGACAGAAGTGTCTCGACATCCCTACCACGAACCGTCGTCTGCGTTCCACCCCATAATGGGTGGTGGGCATTAAAATCCCCCAAGAGGAGAAATGGTGGGGTCAGTTGCGCTACCACTGCAGCAACATCAGTAGTGGATACGGTTGCATCCGGGGGAAGGTAAATGGAACAGACGGTGAATTCCTGCCCCGGCCGCGCAACGAATCTGGAAGGCTAAAGGACTGCCGCAAAGTGGCTAAAAACGGACAATACAACAGTATGTGGACCACAGTCAGCTGGGCGCCACAACGGCAAACTGGTGGACCCTCTCGACGCAAGAGGTGGCCGTGTGTTAACCACGTATGGCCAATGCGTAGTCGGCAGAGTACAACAGACTCCCTACGAGAAGCTCGTAGGGAGGACCTTCACATTGCCGTAGAAGGCTTAACAGCACGGAGCTTATTCGGTGCGTTCGATTGAGCCCACTCTGTATTCCCAAGGCTTAATACCTTCCGATGGAGCACCGCCCGGAGATCCCTCTCCTGGAGACCGATTTCTTCGCCAGTTGGTCAACACGTTCATTTCCAGTTATTCCAATGTGGCCTGGAGTCCAAAGGAAGACCACAGTGCGACCAGATGTACCTAGTCTGTATACAGTTTCCTGAATGGACCGTACCAAAGGATGTCTTGGGAAACACTGGTTAAGGGCTTGCATACCACTCAGGGAGTCAGTACAGATAACCACAGACTCCCCGGGGCAGGCTCCGAGATGTTCAAGGGCTCGCCAAATGGCGACAAGTTCCGCCGTAAACACACTACTCCCACAGGGCAATGAATGTTGTTCTATATGCCGGCCGTGGGTATAGGCATACCCAACATGGCCATCGACCAGGGAGCCATCGGTGTATATAAATTCAGCGCCATGGCACGAATCCAGAAGGGCCTGGAACTGTTGACGCAGAGTCGTTGGTGCAACAGAGGCTTTGGAGTCTCGGGACAAGTCTAACTGAAGCTGGAGGCGAGGAAGGACCCAAGGAGTAGTACAAGAATGGTACTGGAAGGTGAGAGGAAAAGGAAGGGACTCTCGAGAAGAAAGAAGGGAACCAACACGAACCGCAATCGGGAGGCCCGTCTGGGGCCGTCGTCGTGGGGAAGGGAGTGCGACAGTTGTTTTTGTTGGGTGTTTAAAGGGGACTCAACTGCTGGGTTATCAGTCCCCTGTTCCCTGCTAAGATTTAACTTTTAAAAGATTCCTTTTTGTCGCATAGTACTCGAAGTCCAGTATACTCCCAGTACAAAGAGACAGTCAATGGTAAAAGGACGTAACAAAGAACAAGACAAGTGTTGACAAAATAGACAGAAAACTAAAACAAGGTAGCGGAATCGTGGGGCTGGCTGATCACAAGGATAATACAGGATGAGCCAGCCACTCTGCAAACTTTAAAATCCTTAAATTAAAGCAAGTCTTAAACCGTAAAATGACAGCGGCCTATTGTTCTGGAGGGGTGAAGCCCGACAAGGTGGGCCTATAGGCCCCACCATTAAATAGACCAATAGAAGCCAGTTGCACGAATAAAACCTAAAACACGGTCGATCACAGAGACATCGTCAGATAAAATCAATGGGAGCTCACAAGGCAGCGTAAAAGCCTGCCTCAAGTCGGCTAAAAGTAAGCAGTCCACCAGAATGTGGACCACAGTCAATAGGGCACCACAACGGCAAGTTGGTGGGTCCTCTCTTCGTAGAAGGTAGCCGTGTGTTAACCACGTATGTCCGATACGTAGTCTGCAGAGGACTACAGACTCCCTACGAGAGGCTCGCAGGGAGGATCTCCACACAGCTGTGGTGGACTTGACTGTACGCAGCTTGTTCGGAACGTTCAAAGCATCCCATTCCGAGGTCCAAATCCCCAGAACCTTACGGGTTAGTTGTAATCGTAGATCCCTTTCTTGAAGTCCTATCTTCAAGGGCCGTGATGTGGTGGCCTGCTTGGCGAGGCAATCAACCCGTTCATTTCCTGGGATGCCTATGTGGCCTGGGGTCCAAAGGAAAACCACCGAACGTCCTGATTCGCTGAGGGTATATATGGTGTCCTGAATGGACCGAACCAACTGGTGCTTTGGCATAAACTGGCCTAGCGCCATCAGCCCACTCAGGGAGTCACTACAGACAACTATGGACTCCCCGGGGCAGTTGCGGAAATGTGAAAGAGCGCGCGAGATGGCCACCAGCTCAGCTGTGAAAACGCTAGTCCCACAGGGTAGGGAATGCTGCTCAACGTGGTCACTATGAACATACGCGTACCCAGCACGTCCGTCCACAACGGAGCCGTCAGTGTAGACGACTTCTGCACCACGGAAAGTATCTACGAGTGCCTGAAACTTTCGACGAAGGACCATTGGCGAAACTGAGGCTTTCGAGTCACCGGACAAATCTAACCGAAGCTGGAAGCGAGGTACGAACCATGGAGGTGTAGGTGAAAGGTATCGGAATGTGGTAGGGATGGGAAGGGATGCGATGGACGAAAGAAGGGAACGAACACGAACCGCAATCGGGAGACCCGACCGTGGACGTCGTCGTGGGGAAGGGAAGACAGCAGCTGGGAACAGAAGCCTGTGGTTCGGGTGGTCAGGTGAGGCATGAATACGGGCGACATATGAAGCCAGTAGCTGCTGCCGGCGGATTCGGAGGGGGGGAACCCCAGCTTCAGCAAGGAGACTTGTCACGGGACTTGTACGGAAGGCACCCGTCGCTAGACGGACGCCACTATGGTGTACTGGGTCCAAGGCCTGCAATGCGGATGGGGCTGCCGAACCATACACAAAGCTCCCGTAGTCTAACCGTGATTGTATCAGCGCTCTGTAGAGCTGCATAAGACTCGAACGAGCGGCTCCCCAACTAGTGTGGCTGAGGCAGCGTAGAATGTTAAGGTACCGCACGCAGTTCTGCTTGAGCTGGCGAAGATGGGGCGCCCAAGTGAGCCGGCTGTCGAAGAGCATGCCAAGAAATCGGTGTCTCTTCGACACGAAGAAGTTCATCATATATATATAGCTCTGGGTCCAAATGGACAGCTCGACGGCGGCAGAAGTGCATAACCCGGGTTTTAGATGGAGAAAACTGGAACCCATGGGTTGATGCCCACGACTGCGCTTTTCGAATGGCTCCCTGTAAACGCCTTTCAGCTACCCCAATGCTAGCTGAGCTGAAGTATAGGCAGAAGTCATCGGCGAACAAGGAGGAAGAAACCGACGACCCCACTGCCTCAGCAAGTCCATTAATGGCAATTAAAAATAGGGGTACACTAAGGACAGAGCCCTGTGGGACACCGTTCTCCTGGACGCGAGAGGAGCTGAGGGAAGTACCAACCCGTACTCGAAAGGATCGGAGGGAAAGGAAGTTCTGAATAAAAACCGGCAGCGGACCTCTCAAGCCCCAAGCGTGCAGTGTAGCCAGAATGTGGTGGCGCCAAGTGGTATCGTAGGCCTTCCTGAGGTCAAAAAAGACGGCAACAAGGTGCTCACGCCTGCTAAATGCCGAACGAATGGCGGACTCCAGAGCCACTAAGTTGTCAACAGTGGAGCGGCATTGGCGGAAACCCCCTTGGCGTGGGGACAACAGACCCCGATGTTCAAGTACCCACATAAGCCGCCGGCTCACCATACGTTCGAATAGTTTGCACAGAACGTTGGTGAGGCTGATTGGGCGGTAACTATCAGCCACCTGTGGATCAGCACCAGGTTTGATCACGGGAAGAACGATGCTTTCTCGCCATTGTGACGGGAAAGCCCCCTCCACCCATAAACGGTTAAACATGGCGAGAAGCTGGTGCTGAAACTCCACGGAAAGGTGCCGAATGAACTGGCTGTGGATCCTGTCCGGACCTGGAGAGGTATCGGGGCATGCAGCAAGGGCAGTGTCGAATTCCCATTTACTAAAAGCAGAGTTATACGATTCTGTTCGACGTGTGTGAAATGACAGCCGTCGCTGTTCTACCCGCTCTTTCAGTGCACGGAAGTCTGCACTGCCCCTCAGGGGCTCAGCATTAATTTGCTGAGTACGGGCTTGGCGAACCCGGGGTCCTGAGCTGTGGGCTGTGTCGCGCCAACAGTCCGCTACACCGTAAGCTCTGTGCGTGCTTCAACGACCATCGTTCGGCGCGACGGTGGAACGTTGTACGTTTCAGAGCCCGGGGATCTTGGCTTAATCGCCCGGGTCGCGAGGATGGTACAAACCTCTATAAAAAAAACCTCAATCTCAAGGTGTGCTACGTGCCGAGGAGATGCATGGCTGTTGAGGTTGAACAGCCGCTAGCGAGCAACCTCTGAGGAACCTGCCGCACCTCAGTTGTATGAGGCTTACCCAGGCAAGCGGGGCTCTGCCTGGGTGGACCTTTAGTTCCCTAGCTGCTCGTGGGACGAGAATGAAACGAGCAATCAATAGCGTCGCCACACGCAAACCTGGCGTTTCTAAGCGTGGAAAAACAGACTTTGATGCAACTGCTTATGATCCTAAGACGTTCCCTTCCCTTGGCACCCCAAGGGAGGAACGTAGAGACCTTCGCCGATCTGAACCGTACTCGCCACAATACCTAGTATGTGCCCGTTCCGATGGAGAGTCCTTTCTGTCAACTAAGCCACAGTTCTTCGTCGAACAGCTCGAAGACAAGTTTGGCGAAGTGGAGTCGTTCTCCAAGATGAAGAGTGGGGCTGTATTGATACAAACGGCGTCCCCAGCCCAATCGCGGGCATTGCTTGCCTGCGATAAGCTGGGTGACATCCCTGTGACAATCACGCCCCACAAGTCCTTAAACATGGTCCAGGGTCTAATCTATCAGAGAGATCTGTTGTCCCAGACCGATGAAGAATTGCGAGCAAACTTGCAGCGTCGAGGGGTTCACTTCATCCGGCGTGTATACAGGGGACCCAAAGATAGCAGGGTTGCCACCGGTGCTTTTATCTTGGCCTTCGAAGGTGATACACTGCCTGAGAAGGTCAAGATAATGGTATACCGTGTTGATGTAAGGCCATATGTCCCTCCCCCAATGCGGTGTTTCCGGTGCTGGAAGTTCGGGCACATGTCGTCCCGATGTACTTCCAGCCCGAACTGCAGGGAGTGTGGACGGCCATCACACCCAGACACCCCTTGTACCCCACCTCCTGTTTGCGTAAATTGCGGGCAACATCATCCGCCCTGCTCGCCAACTTGTACTGTTCTTCATCGGGAAAGGAAAATAATGGAAATAAAGACCCTGGAACGGCTTACTTTCTCTGAGGCACGCAAAAAGTACGAGCGACTCCATCCTGTGAAGATGACATCATCTTTTGCCGCAGTCACAGCGGCACCTCTTCCATTTAGATCAATAGCACCGGTGTCATCTCCATCTGTGGGCCCTATGGGCCAACAATCATCGACTGCCCCCTCGATGGGTGGGGGACCATCCACATCTCTTGCTCCCACAACACCTGTGGGAGAAATGTCTACCCCATCACCGGGGACTCCAGTCCCCACTCCCCAGCCGGGGAAGCACCAGCCTACCCCGGCCCCTCTCGCCCGGAAGGGGTCCCTTGTGGAACCCCCTCCTGAGGCTTCCACTAGTGGTTTGGAGGGTCCCAGCCAGAGGCTGCAGGATCCACCTGCCCCCAGTCGTCGGGCTTCCCGATCGACATCGGGCCCAGAGACCGCTAGTGAGAAGTCCTCCCAGCCCTTAAGACCAAAAGGGCAGTGGGAGGTAAAGAAGAAAAAACAGAAGAAGAAAGTCTCCTCGGAGACTTCAAAGTCAAGGAATCCTGCATCATCTACATCAGAAGATGAGGTTCAGATCTTCGCGTCTCTCGAAGATCTGGCCCTCACTAGAACGCTTGAGCCAATGCTCCTTGATGATGCAGATGTGCAACGACAGGCAGACCGCAAATCTTTGGGCTGACAATATTCAGTCCTTCATCATGGTCTTCCACATGAATCACATTCTCCAGTGGAATTGCGGAGGGTTTTTCAACCATCTAGCTGAGCTACAGCAGTTGTTGTGCCGTTTCCCAGTGTTGTGTATGGCTCTACAGGAAACTTGGTTTCCTGCTCAGCGGACCCCGGCCCTTCGAGGCTATCGGGGCTACTTCAACAACCGTGTCAACTGTGATAGAGCCTCTGGTGGTGTCTGTATATATACCCTTGCCACTGTCCTCAGTATTGCTGTGCCTCTCTGCACACCTATTGAGGCTGTTGCTGTTCGCCTTCGGGCTATGCTGGAATTGACTGTCTGTTCAATATACCTTCCTCCAGACAGGGATGTTTCGCCCACTGATCTTGCTGCTCTGGTAGCACAGCTGCCCCCACCGTTTCTTCTCTTGGGGGATTTTAACGCCCATCACCCTTTATGGGGCGGAATAGAGACAACCCGACGTGGTAGGGATGTTGAAGCTCTTCTTGCACAACTAGACATCTGCCTCCTCAATACTGGTTCCCCGACGCACTTCAGTGTTGCGCATGGCACTTTCTCAGCTATTGATCTCTCGGTCTGCAGCCCGATCCTTCTTCCACACCTCACATGGAGGGCCCACGATGACCTCTGTGGGAGCGACCATTTTCCTATCCTTTTGTCGCTCCCACAGTCTCGACAGGCGGAACAACTGCCTCGATGGTCCCTCCATAGGGCTGATTGGCAGCGTTACACTTCTGCTGCTGTCATTCCTTCTCAACTGCCAGCCAATGTGGATGTGGCAGTCCAACAGGTGACTGTCGCCATAGTCTCCGCTGCTGAGGCCACTGTTCCAACCACCTCAGGGTCCCTTCGGCGCAAATCTGTGCCTTGGTGGTCACAAGAAATCGCCGAAGCCATTCGGGATCGGCGTAGGGCACTTCAGCGCTACCGGCGACATCCCACCATCGATCACCTGATTGCTTTTAAACGGCTACGGGCCCGAGCACGACGGCTTATACGGCAAAGTAAGCAAGATTGTTGGGAGAGGTACGTCACCTCTATTGGAACTCGTGCCTCACCTTCTCGGGTGTGGACTCAGGTTCGACGACTTTTCGGGTACCGCCCACCAACAGGAATCCCCTGTCTTCGCTTACAGGGTACTGTCTGCTCAGACCCGCTTGCTGTCGCTGAGCACATGGCACAGTTTTATGCAGGCATCAGTTCAACTGCAGCTTACAGTGAAGCCTTTCGCGCCATTAAAGAAAGAGTTGAGCGGAAGCCACTGTCGTTTCACGCACGTCGCCGGGAGCCATACAATGCACCCTTTAGCGAGTGGGAGTTTAAAAGTGCCCTTTCTGCATGCCCCGATACTTGTCCAGGACCAGATCGTGTTCATAGCCAATTTCTTCGGCATCTTTCTGTGGACGCTCAGAACCAACTGCTCGCCTTGTTTAACCGTCTCTGGGCAGACGGTATTTTTCCTTCCCAATGGCGGGAAAGCACCGTCATCCCAGTGATAAAACCTGGCGCTGACCCACAGGTGGCTGACAGTTACCGTCCGATCAGCCTGACAAACGTCCTATGTAAGCTCGTTGAACGGATGGTGAGTCGGCGGCTTATGTGGATCCTTGAAGACCGGGGACTCCTAGTAGCACAACAAGGGGGTTTCCGTCAGGGCCGCTCCACAATTGACAATCTTGTGTCCTTGGAGTCGGCTATTCGTACAGCTTTTACCCGACGTGAACACCTTGTTGCTGTATTTTTTGATCTTCGGAAAGCGTACGACACAACCTGGCGCCACCACATACTGGCTACATTGTATGACTGGGGCTTGCGGGGCCCACTTCCAATCTTTATCAGGAATTTTCTCTCCCACCGCTCCTTTAGGGTTAGGGTGGGTACCACCCTTAGTTCCTCATACATCCAAGAGAACGGTGTCCCACAGGGCTCCGTCCTCAGTGTGCCTTTGTTTTTAATCGCCATAAACGGGCTTGCCACGGCTGTGGGATCCTCTGTCTGTTCCAGCTTGTTTGCAGATGACTTTTGTTTATATTATAGTTCGGCTAGTATTAGCGTCGCTGAACGGCGGCTACAGGGAGCCATCCGGAAAGCTGAATCATGGGCCTCTACCCATGGTTTTCAGTTTTCAGCGCAGAAGACCCGCGTGATACATTTCTGTCGATGGCGAGCAGTTCACATGGATCCCGAGTTATATCTCGGTGGTGAATTGCTCGTTGTCGCAGAGACTCATCGGTTTCTTGGCATGGTATTCGACAACAGACTTACTTGGGTGCCACATCTGCGTCAGCTGCGACAAAAATGCTCACGGCATCTTAATATTCTCCGCTGCTTGAGCCATACTGCTTGGGGTGCTGCTCGTTCCACCCTCCTGCAGCTGTACAAGTCCTTGATACAATCAAGGCTTGATTACGGATGCCTCGTATATGACTCAGCAGCACCTTCCGCCTTGAGGATCCTTGACTCCATCCACCATGGTGGTATCCGGCTGGCGACTGGGGCCTTTCGTACCAGCCCTGTGCCAAGTCTTCTAGCCGAAGCAGGGATTCCTCCATTACACTTCCGCCGCCAGCAGCTTCTCGCTAGCTATGTTGCTCGAGTCCATGCCATGCCACACCATCCAAATCGCAGGCTTTTGTTTACGACTGTTCCCCCTCCTTTTCCACCACGTCGACCTAGATCAGGTCTTCCGATCGCGATCCGGGTTCGTACACTCCTTTCCTCACTTAATTCCCTACCTCTCCCTGACGCTTTTTCTTGCCCATCCCGTCTTCCTCCTTGGTCCACTCCCTGTTTAAAGCTCCACTTGCAACTGTCCTGCGATACAAAGGCATTAGTTTCACCATTGACACTCCGTTGCAAGTTTCTGGCACTCCTTTCTGCTCACCGTGATGCAGAAGTCGTGTACACTGATGGCTCCCTGGTAAATGGCAGAGCCAGTTACGCTTTTATTCATGGCGACCACGCAGAACAACGGTCCCTGCCGCCAGGCTGTAGTATTTTTACAGCTGAACTGATCGCTATTTCTCGTGCTCTTGACCACCTCAAAACGTGCCCCCGGAAGTCGTATGTCGTGTGCAGCGACTCCCTTAGTGGCCTGCAAGCCCTTTCAAACTATTATTCTACCCATCTGTTGGTGCAATCCATTCAAAACGCCGTTGCTTCACTCGGCAAGTCTGGATGTGCGGTGGACTTTATCTGGACCCCTGGCCACATTGGCATCCCAGGGAACGAGCGTGTCGATCGGCTGGCTAAGCTCGCCACCACCGCTCCTCCCCTGGATATTGGTATCCCCGAACAGGATATCCGAATGGATTTGCGCCACAGGGTTTTAGAGGCTTGGGACACACAATGGGCAGCACTGAGCACTCCCAACAAGCTCCGAGCGATCAAGTCCTCTACGGCCGTCTGGAAGTCGTCTTTCAGGCCTTCCCGTAGGGACTCTGTTGTCCTATGTCGTCTACGTATTGGCCATGCGTGGTTGACACATGGCTATCTTTTACGTCGAGAGGACCCACCGAATTGCCGTTGTGGAAGTTTGTTGACAGTGGTCCACATCCTGTCGGACTGTCCGTTTTTAGCCGTCTTGCGGCAGTCTTTTAACCTACCTACTGCGCCTGCCTCGATTTTATCTGACAATGCCTCTATGGCTGACCGAGTTTTACGTTTTATCCGTGCAGCTGGGTTTTACCATTTGATATAAAGGTGGGTTCCTTAGCCTGATCTCTCAGGCACCCATCTCTCATAACTTTTTACTTTTCTTCTTTTGTGTTGTCTGACCTGCTTTATTCGTATGTTTTAGAATATGCAGAGTGGCTGGCTCATCCTTTATTATCCTCGTGATCAGCCAGCCACAACATTCTGCTGTAACTTTTAGTCCCATTATCTTTGTTTCCTCTTTAAGTTTTCTTCTTTGTGTGTCATGAACTCACTGCTCCTTGTCATTGTGTACCCATTGTGCATTCTCATTTGTGTGTTTCAACGATTGTCATTTTTTCATCTTGCAATTAACCGCATTGGCTTTGCTTGCAACAGGGGACTGATGACCGTGCAGTCTGGTCCCCTCTAAACAACAACAACAACAACAACAACAAGTCTGCACTGTATGCCGCAGTTGCGGAATTGCGAGCATAATGCTCCGCCATATGCTCAGCAATGGCAGTGGTGTCAGTGCATACAGTACCCCTGATCCGTAAGCTGGGGATCGCTGCTGACGTGCGGTACCCAAAGAGGCGTCGAACTTGGGACCACACCTGAGATGGTGAAGCACGAGAGCCGATGCTGGCTACATACCTCTCCCAGCTGTCCTGTTTGCTCTGGCGAATGAGCTGTCGAGCTCGGGCCCGAAGCCGTTTGAAGGCTATCAGGTTGTCCAAGGTGGGGTGGCGTCGATGGCGCTGTAGCGCTCGCCGACGCTCCCGGATGGCTGCAGCAATCTCTGGCGTCCACCAGGGCGCAGACCTGCGCCGAGGGGTGCCAGAAGTGGTGGGAACAGTGGCCTCAACGGCGGAAACGATAGCAGCAGTGACTTGACCAACCGCTATGTCCACATTGGCAGGCAATGGTACAGGAAAAGTAGCAGTGGACGTATAATCCCGCCAATTAGCTCGACAGAGGGACCATCGAGGTGGGCTGCCTGCAGGTTGGAAGTACAGGTGCGACACAAGGATACGAAAATTGTCGCTGCCGCAAAGGTCATAATGGGTCCTCCAGCGAAAATGTGGGAGCAAACTCGGACTACATAAAGAGAGGTCGATTGCCGAGTAAGTGCCTCGCGCCACGCAAAAATGCGTGGGGGGCCCCAGTGTTTAAGAGACAGATGTCCTGCTGGGACAGAAGTGTCTCGACGTCCCTACCACGAACCGTCGTCTGCGTTCCACCCCATAACGGGTGGTGGGCATTGAAATCCCCCAAGAGGAGAAATGGTGGGGGCAGTTGCGCTACCACTGCAGCAACATCAGTAGTGGAGACGGTTGCATCCGGGGGAAGGTAAATGGAACAGACGGTGAATTCCTGTCCCGCTCGGATGCGAACAGCAACTGCCTCTAAGGTCGTTTGGAGAGGCACAGCAGCGCTAGGGACAGTTGCGAGGACGTAAACAGCGACACCACCCGAAGCCTTATCGTATATATCGCGGTTACAGTAAAAGCCCCGATAGCCTCGAAGGGCTGGGGTCCTCTGAACAGGAAACCACGTTTCCTGCAGTGCTATACAAAACACCGAGCTGTGGCATAACAACTGCTGCAACTCAGCTAAGCGGTTGAAGAAACCGCCGATATTCCATTGGAGAATAACTTTGTCTTCTAGCTGAGATGCCATAAATAGTAGCTGAGGAGCAGGTTAGTCCATTGCATCGCCGTCTGCCTTGTGTTCAGCATCAAGAGAGTCGTGATCCATACGTTCTATTGGATCAGTAAGTGCAAGATCCTCGGGGGAAGCGAGGATCTTTACCTCATCCTCTGAACCAGAGGATGAGGGTATATGTGGCTTTGGAGCCACCAAGGGTTCTTTTTTTCTTGTTGATTTTTTCTTAGCCTCTCGCTGGCCCTTGGGTTTTAAGGGCCGGGAGGGCTTCTCAGGCATGGTCTCGGGGGCTGACGAAGAGCAGGAGGCCCTTCGGTCAGCAACAAGAGGATCCTGCAGCAATTTGCTGGGATCCTCTTTGCCATGTGGAGAAGCCTCGGAAGGGAGTGTCCCAAGGGACCCCTTCCGAGCGAGAGGGGCAGGAGAAGGCTTCTCCTTCTCCGACTTAGAGTTGGGGACTGGTGTCCCCAATGTTTGTGTGGTTGTTGCTCCCACTGTGAAAAGAGTGGGAGCCACCGAAGAGGAAGTGCCCCCAGCTGGTAAGGGGGCAGGGGTAGTTGATTGGGCGTGGGAGCCCACTTGCAGTGGTTCAGTACGCGGTACTCGAGGCACTAAGGGTGACGATGAGGCTGCTGTGGCATAGGTAGTGGTCAGATGAACGGGATGGAGCTTTTGATACTTCCGTTTTGCTTCTGAGTAGGTCAGTCTGTCCCGGGTCTTGTATTCCATAATCTTCCGCTCCTGCTGCAATACTGAGCACGTAGATGAGCAAGGGGAGTGATGCTGGCCGCAGTTTACACATACTGGAGGAGGGGTGCAAGGGACGTTTGGATGGACTGCACGTCCGCACTCCCGACACGTAGGATTTGCATCGCATCGGGAGGACATGTGCCCAAACCTCCAGCACTTGAAACAACGCATAAGGGGAGGAACGTAGGGCTTTACGTCGATCCGGTAGACCATCACCTTGACCTTCTCGGGCAATGAATCACCCTCGAAAGCCAAGATGAAGGCACCGTCGCGACCCTATTGTCCTTCGGACCCCTATGGACTCGCCGAATAAAATGTACTCCCCGGCGTTCCAAGTTAGCACGTAGTTCTTCATCAGACTGCAGCAACAGGTATTTATGGAATATTATCCCCTGGACCATATTCAAGGTCTTGTGTGGCGTTATTGTTACGGAAACATCACCCAACTTGTCACAGGCAAGCAAGGCCCGTGACTGGGCTGGGGATGACGTCGTAATTAAGACTGACCCAGAGCGCATCTTGGACATTCCTTCAACCTCACCGAACTTGTCTTCCAAGTTCTCCACGAAAAACAAGGGCTTTGTGTTCTTAAACGATTCTCCATCAGTACGGGTACAGACAAGGTATTTCGGAGCATAAGCCTCACCCTTCTGTTTTGCCCGACGTTCCTCCCATGGCGTAGCGAGGGAAGGGAACGTTTGGGGATCATACTCTACCGCATTAAAGTCATTCTTACCACGCTTTGAGACGCCATGTTTGCGTGTGGCGACGCTATTGAGTGCTCGTTTCATGTTCGTCCCACGAGCAGCTAGGGAACTAAAGGTCCACCCAGGCAGAGCCCCGCTTGCCTGGGTAAGCCTTGTACAACTGAGGTGCGGCAGGTTCCTCAGAGGTTGCTCCCTAGCGGCTGTTCAACCTCAACAGCCATGCATCTCCTCGGCACGTAGCACACCTTGAGATTGAGGTTTTTTTTGTTAAAGAGGTTTGTACCGTCCTCGCGACCCGGGCGATTAAGCCAAGATTCTCGGGCTCTGAAACGTACAATGTTCCACCGTCGCGCCGAACGATGGTCGTTGAGGCACGCACTGAGCTTACGGTGTAGCGGGCTGTTGGCGCGACACAGCCCACAGCTCAGGACCCCGGGTTCGCCAAGCCCGTACTCGGCAAATTAATGCTGAGCCCCTGAGGGGTTTTGATGCCTCAATCTCTGTTGTGGTCAATCCACGAATTGGTTTGTAGCGCTCATGCTGGCAGCAAGTCTAGAATGTGAACGTTTTTCTGCTATTCTCTTCATTTTTTTGACATGTCTTATGATTTTGTCTATGTACCTCAGGCGTAATCTTCCTCTTGGAACTCCCACACACACACCCCCACACCCCTCACACACTCTCTCACACACACTCTCTCACACACTCTCTCACACACTCTCACACACTCTCTCACACACTCTCACACACTCTCTCACACACTCTCTCACACACACTCTCAAACACACTCTCACACACACTCACACACACACTCACACACTCACTCACACACTCACTCACACACTCTCTCACACTCACACTCTCTCTCACACTCACACTCTCTCTCACACTCTCTCTCACACTCACACTCTCTCTCACACTCACACTCTCTCTCACACTCACACTCTCTCTCACACTCACACTCTCTCTCACACTCACACTCTCTCTCACACTCACACTCTCTCTCACACTCACACTCTCTCTCACACTCACACTCTCTCTCACACTCACACTCTCTCTCACACTCACACTCTCTCTCACACTCACACTCTCTCTCACACTCACACTCTCTCTCACACTCACACTCTCTCTCACACTCACACTCTCTCTCACACTCACACTCTCACACTCACACTCCTTTTTCCGTGTGTGTGTGTGTGTGTGTGTGTGTGTGTGTGTGTGTGTGTGTGTGTGTGTGTGTGTATCAACATACTTCCTTCCCTATCCTCCATCTTTTCCCTATCATCATCCAATCTTATTTGCAAACATGCATGGAATAAAATAGGTGAAAGTGAGTTTTTTTTTTTAAACCGCCGTGTCCGATTAGCAGTGCGTACTGGGGCGACGTGTTGCTGTGCGTGAGTCTGTTCGCCGTCTGGGGTTCGAGTCCCCCTTTGGGCATGGGTGTTTTTGTTATCCTTAGGTTAGTTTACCTTAGTTTAGTTTGTAAGCTACGGACTAATGACCAAGTAGTTGAGTCCGATTGATTTACAAACATTTAAACATTTTTACGGCCTTTTTCTATTTTTGCTTGCTGTACATACTCTGCACACTTCTAGCTTTTTTATCTCTTATATAATTTCCAAATTATTCTATCGCTAATATTTTGAAAGAATTGCAGATATAATTAGCATAACAAATTAAGGCAAAGCAAAGATGGTGAACATATTGAACATTTCCAGTAAAGAACATCATCATTTCTCAACAATAGCTGTAGTCGAGGAATAATGCTGTGAACAGCACTGAAAATCATGTCCGGAGTTAATGGTGAGGCATTGGCGTCTGATGTTGTCTTTCAGCATCCCTAGAGATGTCGGTCGATCACGATACACTTGCGACTTCAAGTAACCCTGAAGCCAATAATCACACAGACTGAGGTCTGGGGACCTGGGAGGCCAAGCATGAGGATGGATGGTTTGATTTTTAAAGGGAATTAACGACTATGGTTATCAGTCCCTGGTTCCAACTATAGAGGATAGAATAAAAAAGCACTACAATTCAATAGAAAACGATTTGTTAAAACTCACCAAGCAAAGAGTGTACGTCAAAAAAATAAAAGAACCAAAGTAAAAACTAATAAAAGAAGAGAAAGGTGGAAAGACGGTGCCAGAGTGTCCTGGCCAGGTAACCACAGACTAGGAAGTAGGGCATCTGACCGCGTTTGCACATTAAAACCACCTGCCCAAAACGGTAGGCCAACGAAGAACAAACACATAATGAACACAGTACTACAATTCAAATCGATCGGAACAACCCACTCACACGAATAAAATTTAAAACTGCGGCAGCCATAGAGGCATTGTCAGCTAAAACTACTTTCAAATCGTCAGGGAGATTAAAATTCCTTCTCTGTGCTGCTAAGTCCGGGCATTCCAAGACGATGTGGGCGACTGTCAGACGCGCACCACATCGACACTCGGGAGGATCCTCGCGACGGAGAAGGTGGCCGTGCGTAAGCCAAGTATGGCCGATACGCAGCCGGCAAAGAACAACAGAGTCTCTGCGAGGGGCTCGCAGAA
Organism: Locusta migratoria; assembly: GCA_026315105.1. Lineage (NCBI taxonomy): Eukaryota > Metazoa > Arthropoda > Insecta > Orthoptera > Acrididae > Locusta > Locusta migratoria. Next base: position 403,340,364 of record CM048748.1, read on the forward strand.
AGGTCCTCCACACGTTTGTAGTATCCTTGATACGCCTCGGTTTGTTGGGCGCCTGTAGGGTGCGCCATTCACTACTCCACAAACCGAGCACTTTACGGCGTAGTGCAGAACGCAGATCAGAGCATGAAATGCCGATGTTGAGGACAGGCTTGTGGGTGGCCTCTTTGGCCAGCCTGTCGGCCAGCTCATTGCCGTCTATCCCGACGTGTCCCGGAGTCCAAAGGAATGCCACTGACCGCCCTCGTTGTTCAATGGTGTACAAGCACTCCTGTATGGCAACAACCTGAAGATTGCGCGGAAAACACTGGTCGATGGCCTGTAAACCGCCCAGGGAGTCGCTACAGATGACGAATGACTCCCCAGGGCAGGAACATATATGTTGAAGTGCGCGGTGGATGGCTACCAGCTCTGCAGTGAAAACACCGCAGCCATCTGGCAGGGAGCGCAACTCATTGTGTCCTGCAAGCGTGTAGGCAAAACCGGCATGACCGTCTACCATCGAGCCGTCTGTGTACACTATCGGAGAGCCTCGGAAACCATCAATAATTGATATGAAGTGGCGACGAAGGGTCTCAGGGTGGACTGAAGTTTTAGCATACCGTGACAGGTCCAGCCGAAGGTGAGGCCGTCGTATACACCATGGTGGTATATGCGACTGGTATCTGAATAAGGAGGGGACAGGAACAGACTCCAATTGGCTCAGCAGAGACCTAACACGAACACCAACCGTCAACCCTGATCTCGGCCGCCTCTGCGGAATGTGGAGATCAGTTAGAGGAAAGAGTAGACGGTGGTTTGGATGGTTAGGTAAACCACAGATGGTAGCCGCATAATTCGCAAGTAGTTGTTCTCGCCTGATATGCAAAGAAGGCACACCGGCCTCCACAAGGAGACTAGTCACAGGACTTGTTCAAAAGGCTCCTGTTGCTAGCCTAACCCCACAGTGATGGACGGGGTCCAACAACTGCAGAGATGAAGGTGATGCCGAGCCATAGGCAACACTGCCGTAGTCCGGTCTGGACAGAACAAGCGCCTTGTAGCACTGCAGCAGCCTACTGCGGTCTGCGCCCCAAGTGGTGTTACCGAGGCAGCGGAGGACATTAAGGTGCTTCCAGCACTTCTGTTTGAGCTCACGGATATGAGGAAGCCATGTCAGCCGGTCGTCAAACACTAGCCCCAAGAAACGGTGCGTTTCCACCACATTGAGCAGATGGCCATCGATGTAAAGCTCAGGATGTGGATGGGCTGTCCGACGCCGGCAGAAGTGCATAATGCATGTCTTGGTAGCAGAGAACTCAAACCCATGGGCAAGGGCCCACTTCTGCGCCTTGCGTATGGCTCCCTGCAGCTGTCGTTCAGCAACATGCATGCTGCTAGAGCTAAAATATAAGCAGAAGTCATCTGCATACAGCGAGGTGGAGACTGAGGAACCTACCGCTGCCGCTAGACCATTTATCGCCACTAAAAACAGAGGAACACTCGGGACAGAGCCCTGGGGTACTCCATTCTCCTGTACATGCAGAGAGCTACAAGAAGCACCGACTTGTACACGAAACGTACGAAAAGATAAAAAATTTCGAATAAAAATGGGAAGCGAACCCCGGAGACCCCACCCATATAATGTGGTAAGGATGTGATGTCTCCAGGTCTTGTCATAAGCCTTAGATAAATCGAAGAAAACTGCCACCAGGTGTTGGCGGCGAGAGAAGGCTGTCCGTATGGCGGACTCTAGGTGAACCAGGTTATCCACAGCTGAACGCCCCTTTCGGAAACCACCCAGACATGGAGTGAGAAGACCCCTGGACTCAAGGAGCCAACACAATCGTCGACTCACCATACGCTCCAGCAATTTAAAAAGAACGTTGCTGAAGCTGATTGGTCGGTAACTGTTCAACTCATGTGGATGTTGACCAGGTTTGATTACCGGGACTATCAGACTCTCACGCCACTGTGAAGGGAACGTACCAGAACTCCAGATGTGGTTGAAGATAGCCAGAACGTTACGCTGAGACTCAGGTGGCAGGTGTTTCAGCATCTGATTATGGATACGATCTGGCCCAGGCGCTGTGTCAGGACAGTGTGCCAGGGCACTGAGAAATTCCCATTCACTGAATGGAGAATTGTACAGTTCAGTACGGCGAGTCTGGAAGGATAAGCGCTGTCGTTCCTCCCGCTCTTTCAGGGCGCGAAAGGCCCTGGAGTAGGCCGCAGGTGCAGAACTCTGAGCGTAGTGTTCAGCAAACAGTTCAGCAACTGCATCTGGATCTGTGTAAACTACTCCATTCACAGAAATCCCGGGCACACTAAGACACTGGTAGCCATAAACACGTCTGATCTTCGCCCACACCTGGGTTGGAGAGGTACGCGATCCAATGGTAGAGACATATCTTTCCCAACACTCCTGTTTGTCTCGTCTAATCAACTGTCGGGCGCGGGCACGAAGCCGTTTAAAAGCAATGAGGTTCTCCATAGATGGGTGCCGCTTGTGGCGCTGCAGAGCTCGCCTGCGCTCTCTAATCGCCTCAGCAATCTCCGGGGACCACCAGGGCACTGTTCGCCGCCGGGCTGATCCCGAAGAGCGAGGGATTGCACCAACAGCTGCAGAAAGAATGGTTGAGGTAGCGCTGTCAATTACCACATCTATGTTGGAGAGTAGAGGAGAACCAATGATGGCAGCAGAAGTAAAAGCGTCCCAGTCAGCCTTATTTAACGCCCATCGGGGCGAGCGTTCTGGGGCCCGATGTCGGGGTAGTGACAAGAAAATTGGGAAGTGGTCACTACCACACAAATCATCGTGGACACTCCAGTGGATTAAGGGGAACAGGCTAGGGCTACACACAGAAAGATCGATGGCCGAGTAAGTACCATACGCCACACTAAAGTGCGTGGGGGCACCGTTGTTTAAAAGGCAGAGGTCGAGTTGACAGATCAAGGACTCGACATCTCTACCACGGCCAGTAGTCACTGTACCACCCCACAATGGGTTATGGGCGTTGAAATCACCCAATAACACAAAAGGCGGGGGTAATTTCGCTATCAGTGCAGCCAGGACATGTTGTGGTACTTCACCGTCAGGAGGAAGGTAGACGTTGCAGAGAGTAATGTCCACTGCAGTTCTTACCCTGACAGCTACAGCTTCCAAAGGCGTTCGTAGTGGAACAGCTGTGCTGTAGACAGAGGTAAGGACGTAAATGCATACGCCACCTGACGCCCTGTCACCGTCTGTGCGGTTCCTATAATAACCCCGATAGCCACCTAAGGCAGGGGTGCGCATCACGGGAAACCAAGTTTCTTGCAGGGCAATGCAAAACGCAGGTGAAGTGCTGAGGAGTTGGCGTAACTCAGCTAAGCGGGGAAAAATCCACCGCAATTCCACTGGAGGATTGTGCTATTGTCATTAAATGCCATGATTAAAAAGATAAAAGAAAATGGTTACTTCGACGTTTCACCAGTTACCGCCGATTTTGAACCGACCGAGTCCAAGATCATCGGCTCTGGGGAGTCGATGAGGGCGAGATCCGCAGGTGAGGTGAGGATCTCTAACTCATCTTCTGAAGCAGAAGATGAGGGTAGATGTGGCTTTCGAGCCACTAAAGAGTCCTTCTTCTTTGTCTTCTTGACTCTTCCCTCTCGCTGCCCCTTCGACCTGAGGGGCTGGGAGGGCTTCTCGAAAGTGGCGCTGGGCGTGGAAGAAGAGTGAGAAGCCCTTCGACCAGCAGGTTTGGGATCCGTAGGCCTTTGGCCAGGATCCTCTGAGACACCCTGAGAAGCCTCGGAAGGGGGTGTCCCGAGGGACCCCTTCCGAGCGAGAGGAGCTGGAGAAGGCTTCACCTTCTCCGGCTGGGAGGTGGGGACCGGTGTCCCCGATGTTTGAGGGGTTGATGCTCCCACTGCAACAGGAGTGGGAGCCACCGAAGAGGAAGTGCCCCCAGCTGGCAAGGGGGAGGGACAGTTGAGTGGGCCTGGGAGCCCACTGGCATAGGCGCAACAGATGGTAGAATACGCACTGCAGACGATGACGAGGCTGCCGTGGCATAGGTGTTAACCAGGCGCACAGGGTGGAGCTTTTGATATTTTCGCTTTGCCTCTGTGTAAGTCAGTCGATCGTGGGTCTTATATTCCATTATTTTCCTTTCCTGGTGCAGAACCGTGCAGACAGATGAACAAGGAGAGTGATTTTGGCCACAATTAACACATACTGGAGGAGGGGTGCAGGGGACGTTTGGATGTACAGCACGTCCGCACTCCCGACATGTAGGGTTGGCATCACATCGGGAGGACATATGCCCAAACCTCCAGCATTTGAAACAACGCATAGGGGGAGGAACTTAGGGCGTGACGTCGCACCGGTAGACCATCACCTTGACCTTCTCAGGCAATGAATCGCCCTCAAAAGCCAAGATGAAGGCTCCGGTGGCAACCCTGTTGTCCTTCGGACCCCTATGAATTCGGCGAATAAAATGGACACCCCGCCGTTCTAAGTTTGCACGCAGTTCGTCGTCTGACTGCAACAAAAGGTCTTTATGGAATATTATTCCCTGCACCATATTTAAGGTTTTGTGTGGTGTTATGCTAACGGAAACATAACCCAGCCTGTCACAGGCAAGCAATGCCCGTGACTAGGCTGGGGATGACGTCGTTATTAACACCGACCCAGAGCGCATTTTCGACATGCCTTCCACCTCACCATACTTGTCCTCCAAGTTTTCAACGAAGAACAAGGGCTTAGTCGTCGTAAAAGAGTCCCCATCAGTGCGGGTACAAACGAGATATTTAGGGGCGTAAGCCTCACCCCGGTTTCTTGCCCGACGTTCCTCCCATGGGGTACCAAGGGAAGGGAAAGTCTTAGGGTCATATGTCGTTGCATCATATTCTGTTTTACCACGCTTTGAGACGCCAGGTTTGCGTATGGCGACGCTGTTGTTTGCTCGTTTCATCCTGGTCCCACGAGCAGCTAGGGAAAACAGGTCCACCCAGGCAGAGCCCCGCTTGCCTGGGTAAGCCTTATACAACTGAGGCGCGGCAGGTTCCTCAGAGGTTGCTCGCTAGCGGCTGTTCAACCTCAACAGCCATGCATCTCCTCGGCACGTAGCACACCTTGAGATTGAGGATTTTTTTATAGAGGTTTGTACCGTCCTCGCAACCCGGGAGATTAAGCCAAGATCCTCGGGCTCTGAAACGTACAACGTTCTACCGTTGCGCCGAACGATGGTCGTTGAAGCACGCACAGAGCTTACGGTGTAGCGAACTGTTGGCGAGACACAGCCCACGGCTCAGGACCCCGGGTTCGCCAAGCCCGTACTCAGCAAATTAATGCTGAGCCCCTGAGGGGCCAAGCATGAGGAAAGTGGCGGCTGAGCACACGATCATCACTAAACGAAGGCCGCAAGAGATCTTTCACGCGTCTAGTAATATGGGGTGGAGCACCATCCTGCATACAAATCGTACGTTCCAGCAGGTGTTTATCAGCCAGGAGGGGATGATGCGATTCTGTAACATATCGGCATACCTGCCACCCGTGACGGCAGCAGTTACAAAACCAGAATCACGCAGTTCCTCGAAAAGGCCCCGTATATTAGATGTGATAAATCCAAGCCATACCGTGACTTTCAAGTCGTGCAATGGAGTTTCCATGACAGTTCTAGGATTTTCGGTAGCCCAAATTCTGCAGTTGTGGACCGTCGAAGCTCATTTCACGCTCCGAGGGTATGTGAACGCCACAGCACGTTACTCAACGGATGGTCATCTTCCTCCATCTATTAAAACACCCACATCGCAAATGCCCTCTGCTTAACTAAATCGCCAGGTAACAGTTCACGATGCCGATGGATTTTGTAAGGATAGCATCGGAGGGTAGGCCTAAGCGCCAAGGAAACAGTGTATGGAATACCGGTGCGACGTGCGACTGCACGAGCACCGAGTTCCCCTTGTACAGACGAACCCGCTACAGTCTCCATTTGTTCCTGAACTGTCTCAGTCGGCCACTACGGGCTTCCAACTTCGAAATCATTGTCACCACGGACCTTTACTCGTTCTAATCCCCTTCCTATGGCGATAGGATACTAACGCTGAATTAGCACATTCCCCATTCTGATAATACAGCTTCACTAAAAGCGCTTTTTCAGGTAACGGCAACATGCTACGACTGCTGGTGCATCTGATTATCTCATTACAGCTCCTTTTATGCACGATTTTCATGCGCAGTCACTGACGTTTTGCTCTCAAGCGCCATCTGTCAGACATTTTGATTTTTTGTTCTAATAAAACCCCATGTCATTCCCAGCATGTGTGTCAATTTTTACCTCCCTAACAACATAATTCCGTGATTTATACTGACTTTTTAATATCCGGTATTTCGCCGAAAGAAAAGCTCGCAAAGCGCCATTACAGTGCTGAAGCACATGGAGAGAGAGAGAGAGAGAGAGAGAGAGAGAGGAGAAGAAGAAGGAGGAGGAGGAGGGGGGAGTCGGCCATCCGTACGGCTTTCAGCAGACGTGAACACCGACCCATGGATTCCAGTTCTCTGCCGCCAAAACCCGGGTCATGCACTTCTGTTGCCATCGGGCAGTGCACCCAGACCCTGAGTTGTATTTGGGTCAGGATTTGCTTTGTGTTGTTCAGACACACCGTTTTTTAGGTATGCTGTTCGATTCCCGGCTCACGTGGGTCCCACACCTGCAAAAGCTGCGGAAGAAGTGTTGGCGCCACCTGAATGTCCTTCGTTGCCTAAGCCATACCACTTGGGGAGCAGCTCGTACATCTCTACTGCAACTGTATAGGGCTCTTATCCAATCCTGTCTGGATTATGGTAGCCTGGTATACGATTCTGCAGCCCCTTCTGCACTGCGTGTCTTGGACCCAATACACCATAGTGGCGTACGTTTAGCGACAGGTGCCTTCCGCACAAGTCCCGTGACAGGTCTCCTTGCTGAGGCTGGGGTTCCCCCCCTCCGAATCCGCCGGCAGCAGCTACTGGCTTCGTATGTCGCCCGTATTCATGCCTCACCCGACCACCTGAATCACAGGCTTCTGTTCCCAGCTGCTGTCCTCCCTTCCCCACGACGACGTCCACGGTCGGGTTTCCCGATTGCGGTTCGTGTTCGTTCCCTTCTTTCTTCAATCGCATCCCTTCCTATCCCTACCACATTCCGATACCTTTCTCATACACCTCCATGGTGTGTACCTCGCCTACAGCTTAGGTTAGACTTCTCCGGTGACTCAAAAGCCTCCGTTTCGCCAATGGTCCTGTGTCGTCAGTTCCAGGCACTCATTGATTCTTTCCGTGGTGCAGAAGTAGTATACACCGATGGCTCCTTTGTGGACGGTCGTGTTGGGTACGCCTATGTTCACGGTGATCATGTTGAGCAGCGTTCCTTACCCTGTGGGACTAGTGTTTTCGCAGCTGAGCTGGTGGCCATCTCTCGCGCTCTTAAACATTTCTGTGCCTGCCCCGGGGAGTCTATGGTTATCTTTAGTGACTCCCTGAGTGCCTTGATCGCCCTAGACCAGTTTATGCCAAAGCACCATTTGGTTCAGTCCATTCAGGACGCCGTTTTCTCTCTGGGCGAGTCAGGCCGTTCGGTGGTGTTCATTTGGACCCCGGGCCACGTAGGCATTCCGGGTAACGAAGGAGTTGATCGCCTGGCCAAGCAGGCCACCACATCCCGGCCCTTAAAGATAGGTCAGCAAGACCAGGACTTCAGTCAGCAACTGACCCATAAGGTTCTAGGGATTTGGACCTCAGAATGGGCTGCCTTGACTGAACCAAATAAGCTGCGCATAGTCAAGCCCACCACAGCTGTGTGGCGATCCTCCCTGCGAGCCTCTCATAGGGAGTCAGTAGTCATCTGCAGACTGCGTATTGGACATACGTGGTTGACGCACGGCCACCTTCTACGACGAGAGGACCCACCAACTTGCCGTTGTGGCGCCCTATTGACTGTGGTCCACGTTCTGGTGGACTGCTTACTTTTAGCCGACTTGAGGCAGTCTTTTACACTGCCTTCAGAGCTTCCATTGATTTTATCAGACAATGCCTCTATGGTCGATCGTGTTTTAGGTTTCATTCGCGCAACTGGCTTTTATTGGTCTATTTAGTGGTGGGGCCTATAAGCCCGCCCTGTCGGGCTTTCACCCCTCCAGACCAATAGGCCACGGTCATTTTACAGTCTAAGACTTGTTTTTCCCCCTCAGGGGCTCAGCATTAATTCGCTGGGTACGGGCTTGGCGAACCCGGGGTCCTGAGCTGTGGGCTGTGTCGCGCCAACAGTCCGCTACACCGTAAGCTCTGTGCGTGCTTCAACGACCATCGTTCGGCGCGACGGTGGAACGTTGTACGTTTCAGAGCCCGGGGATCTTGGCTTAATCGCCCGGGTCGCGAGGACGGTACAAACCTCTCTAAAAAAAAAACTCAATCTCAAGGTGTGCTACGTGCCGAGGAGATGCATGGCTGTTGAGGTTGAACAGCCGCTAGCGAGCAACCTCTGAGGAACCTGCCGCACCTCAGTTGTACAAGGCTTACCCAGGCAAGCGGGGCTCTGCCTGGGTGGACCTTTAGTTCCCTAGCTGCTCGTGGGACGAACATGAAACGAGCACTCAATAGCGTCGCCACACGCAAACATGGCGTCTCAAAGCGTGGTAAGAATGACTTTAATGCGGTAGAGTATGATCCCCAAACGTTCCCTTCCCTCGCTACGCCATGGGAGGAACGTTGGGCAAAACAGAAGGGTGAGGCTTATGCTCCGAAATACCTTGTCTGTACCCGTACTGATGGAGAATCGTTTAAGAACACAAAGCCCTTGTTTTTCGTGGAGAACTTGGAAGACAAGTTCGGTGAGGTTGAAGGAATGTCCAAGATGCGCTCTGGGTCAGTCTTAATTACGACGTCATCCCCAGCCCAGTCACGGGCCTTGCTTGCCTGTGACAAGCTGGGTGATGTTTCCGTAACAATAACGCCACACAAGACCTTGAATATGGTCCAGGGGATAATATTCCATAAAGACCTGTTGCTGCAGTCTGATGAAGAACTACGTGCTAACTTGGAACGCCGGGGAGTACATTTTATTCGGCGAGTCCATAGGGGTCCGAAGGACAATAGGGTCGCGACCGGTGCCTTCATCTTGGCTTTCGAGGGTGATTCATTGCCCGAGAAGGTCAAGGTGATGGTCTACCGGATCGACGTAAAGCCCTACGTTCCTCCCCCTATGCGTTGTTTCAAGTGCTGGAGGTTTGGGCACATGTCCTCCCGATGCGATGCAAATCCTACGTGTCGGGAGTGCGGACGTGCAGTCCATCCAAACGTCCCTTGCACCCCTCCTCCAGTATGTGTAAACTGTGGCCAGCATCACTCCCCTTGCTCATCTACGTGCTCAGTATTGCAGCAGGAGCGGAAGATTATGGAATACAAGACCCGGGACAGACTGACCTACTCAGAAGCAAAACGGAAGTATCAAAAGCTCCATCCCGTTCATCTGACCACTACCTATGCCACAGCAGCCTCATCGTCACCCTTAGTGCCTCGAGTACCGCGTACTGAACCACTGCAAGTGGGCTCCCACGCCCAATCAACTACCCCTGCCCCCTTACCAGCTGGGGGCACTTCCTCTTCGGTGGCTCCCACTCTTTTCACAGTGGGAGCAACAACCACACAAACATTGGGGACACCAGTCCCCAACTCTAAGTCGGAGAAGGAGAAGCCTTCTCCTGCCCCTCTCGCTCGGAAGGGGTCCCTTGGGACACTCCCTTCCGAGGCTTCTCCACATGGCAAAGAGGATCCCAGCAAATTGCTGCAGGATCCTCTTGTTGCTGACCAAAGGGCCTCCTGCTCTTCGTCAGCCCCCGAGACCATGCCTGAGAAGCCCTCCCGGCCCTTAAAACCCAAGGGCCAGCGAGAGGCTAAGAAAAAATCAACAAGAAAAAAAGAACCCTTGGTGGCTCCAAAGCCACATATACCCTCATCCTCTGGTTCAGAGGATGAGGTAAAGATCCTCGCTTCCCCCGAGGATCTTGCACTTACTGATCCAATAGAACGTATGGATCACGACTCTCTTGATGCTGAACACAAGGCAGACGGCGATGCAATGGACTAACCTGCTCCTCAGCTACTATTTATGGCATCTCAGCTAGAAGACAAAGTTATTCTCCAATGGAATATCGGCGGTTTCTTCAACCGCTTAGCTGAGTTGCAGCAGTTGTTATGCCACAGCTCGGTGTTTTGTATAGCACTGCAGGAAACGTGGTTTCCTGTTCAGAGGACCCCAGCCCTTCGAGGCTATAGGGGCTTTTACCGTAACCGCGATATATACGATAAGGCTTCGGGTGGTGTCGCTGTTTACGTCCTCGCAACTGTCCCTAGCGCTGCTGTGCCTCTCCAAACGACCTTAGAGGCAGTTGCTGTTCGCATCCGAGCGGGACAGGAATTCACCGTCTGTTCCATTTACCTTCCCCCGGATGCAACCGTCTCCACTACTGATGTTGCTGCAGTGGTAGCGCAACTGCCCCCACCATTTCTCCTCTTGGGGGATTTCAATGCCCACCACCCGTTATGGGGTGGAACGCAGACGACGGTTCGTGGTAGGGACGTCGAGACACTTCTGTCCCAGCAGGACATCTGTCTCTTAAACACTGGGGCCCCCCACGCATTTTTGCGTGGCGCGAGGCACTTACTCGGCAATCGACCTCTCTTTATGTAGTCCGAGTTTGCTCCCACATTTTCGCTGGAGGACCCATTATGACCTTTGCGGCAGCGACCATTTTCCTATCCTTGTGTCGCACCTGCACTTCCAACCTGCAGGCAGCCCACCTCGATGGTCCCTCTGTCGAGCTAATTGGCGGGATTATACGTCCACTGCTACTTTTCCTGTACCATTGCCTGCCAATGTGGATATAGCGGTTGGTCAAGTCACTGCTGCTATCGTTTCCGCCGTTGAGGCCACTGTTCCCACCACTTCTGGCACCCCTCGGCGCAGGTCTGCGCCCTGGTAGACGCCAGAGATTGCTGCAGCCATCCGGGAGCGTCGGCGAGCGCTACAGCGCCATCGACGCCACCCCACCTTGGACAACCTGATAGCCTTCAAACGGCTTCGGGCCCGAGCTCGACAGCTCATTCGCCAGAGCAAACAGGACAGCTGGGAGAGGTATGTAGCCAGCATCGGCTCTCGTGCTTCACCATCTCAGGTGTGGTCCCAAGTTCGACGCCTCTTTGGGTACCGCACGTCAACAGCGATCCCCAGCTTACGGATCAGGGGTACTGTATGCACTGACACCACTGCCATTGCTGAGCATATGGCGGAGCATTATGCTCGCAATTCCGCAACTGCGGCATACAGTGCAGACTTCCGTGCACTGAAAGAGCGGGTAGAACAGCGACGGCTGTCATTTCACACACGTCGAACAGAATCGTATAACTCTGCTTTTAGTAAATGGGAATTCGACACTGCCCTTGCTGCATGCCCCGATACCTCTCCAGGTCCGGACAGGATCCACAGCCAGTTCATTCGGCACCTTTCCGTGGAGTTTCAGCACCAGCTTCTCGCCATGTTTAACCGTTTATGGGTGGAGGGGGCTTTCCCGTCACAATGGCGAGAAAGCATCGTTCTTCCTGTGATCAAACCTGGTGCTGATCCACAGGTGGCTGATAGTTACCGCCCAATCAGCCTCACCAACGTTCTGTGCAAACTATTCGAACGTATGGTGAGCCGGCGGCTTATGTGGGTACTTGAACATCGGGGTCTGTTGTCCCCACGCCAAGGGGGTTTCCGCCAATGCCGCTCCACTGTTGACAACTTAGTGGCTCTGGAGTCCGCCATTCGTTCGGCATTTAGCAGGCGTGAGCACCTTGTTGCCGTCTTTTTTGACCTCAGGAAGGCCTACGATACCACTTGGCGCCACCACATTCTGGCTACACTGCACGCTTGGGGCTTGAGAGGTCCGCTGCCGGTTTTTATTCAGAACTTCCTTTCCCTCCGATCCTTTCGAGTACGGGTTGGTACTTCCCTCAGCTCCTCTCGCGTCCAGGAGAACGGTGTCCCACAGGGCTCTGTCCTTAGGGGTACACTATTTTTAATTGCCATTAATGGACTTGCTGAGGCAGTGGGGTCGTCGGTTTCTTCCTCCTTGTTCGCCGATGACTTCTGCCTATACTTCAGCTCAGCTAGCATTGGGGTAGCTGAAAGGCGTTTACAGGGAGCCATTCGAAAAGCGCAGTCGTGGGCATCAACCCATGGGTTCCAGTTTTCTCCATCTAAAACCCGGGTTATGCACTTCTGCCGCCGTCGAGCTGTCCATTTGGACCCAGAGCTATATTTATATGATGAACTTCTTCGTGTAGAAGAGACTCACCGATTTCTTGGCATGCTCTTCGACAGCCGGCTCACTTGGGCGCCCCATCTTCGCCAGCTCAAGCAGAAGTGCGTGCGGTACCTTAACATTCTACGATGCCTCAGCCACACTAGTTGGGGAGCCGCTCGTTCGAGTCTTATGCAGCTCTACAGAGCGCTGATACAATCACGGTTAGACTACGGGAGCTTTGTGTATGGTTCGGCAGCCCCATCCGCATTGCAGGCCTTGGACCCAGTACACCATAGTGGCGTCCGTCTAGCGACGGGTGCCTTCCGTACAAGTCCCGTGACAAGTCTCCTTGCTGAAGCTGGGGTTCCCCCCCTCCGAATCCGCCGGCAGCAGCTACTGGCTTCATATGTCGCCCGTATTCATGCCTCACCTGACCACCCGAACCACAGGCTTCTGTTCCCAGCTGCTGTCCTCCCTTCCCCACGACGACGTCCATGGTCGGGTCTCCCGATTGCGGTTCGTGTTCGTTCCCTTCTTTCGTCCATCGCATCCCTTCCCATCCCTACCACATTCCGATACCTTTCACCTACACCTCCATGGTTCGTACCTCGCTTCCAGCTTCGGTTAGATTTGTCCGGTGACTCGAAAGCCTCAGTTTCGCCAATGGTCCTTCGTCGAAAGTTCCAGGCACTCGTAGATACTTTCCGTGGTGCAGAAGTCGTCTACACTGACGGCTCCGTTGTGGACGGACGTGCTGGGTACGCGTATGTTCATAGTGACCACGTTGAGCAGCATTCCCTACCCTGTGGGACTAGCGTTTTCACAGCTGAGCTGGTGGCCATCTCGCGCGCTCTTTCACATTTCCGCAACTGCCCCGGGGAGTCCATAGTTGTCTGTAGTGACTCCCTGAGTGGGCTGATGGCGCTAGGCCAGTTTATGCCAAAGCACCAGTTGGTTCGGTCCATTCAGGACACCATATATACCCTCAGCGAATCAGGACGTTCGGTGGTTTTCCTTTGGACCCCAGGCCACATAGGCATCCCAGGAAATGAACGGGTTGATTGCCTCGCCAAGCAGGCCACCACATCACGGCCCTTGAAGATAGGACTTCAAGAAAGGGATCTACGATTACAACTAACCCGTAAGGTTCTGGGGATTTGGACCTCGGAATGGGATGCTTTGAACGTTCCGAACAAGCTGCGTACAGTCAAGTCCACCACAGCTGTGTGGAGATCCTCCCTGCGAGCCTCTCGTAGGGAGTCTGTAGTCCTCTGCAGACTACGTATCGGACATACGTGGTTAACACACGGCTACCTTCTACGAAGAGAGGACCCACCAACTTGCCGTTGTGGTGCCCTATTGACTGTGGTCCACATTCTGGTGGACTGCTTACTTTTAGCCGACTTGAGGCAGGCTTTTACGCTGCCTTGTGAGCTCCCATTGATTTTATCTGACGATGTCTCTGTGATCGACCGTGTTTTAGGTTTTATTCGTGCAACTGGCTTCTATTGGTCTATTTAATGGTGGGGCCTATAGGCCCGCCTTGTCTGGCTTCACCCCTCCAGAACAATAGGCCGCTGTCATTTTACGGTTTAAGACTTGCTTTAATTTAAGGATTTTAAAGTTTGCAGAGTGGCTGGCTCATCCTGTATTATCCTTGTTTTTTTGTCCCAACTTCATCGACGCTTTTGTGTCCCAGCCTCGTCGTAGGTGTCGGTGGCCGAGTGGAACGAGACCGACACAGTAACAAAAATAGCACGCTGGTGCAGGTACGGAGGGGAGCAGCCAGAAACTATAAACACTAGAGTAAATTAGAAAGAGATATATATTGCACAGAATGTAACAATACTTAACTTTTACATAGTACTGCAGAATGTTGATACATAGTTATTAGAGGCCTGCCTAGTGCCTGTACAATAGCAAAGTCTTCACTGGTGCCTATCTGATTACGAAGGTCCTAACTCGTTGCTATCTCAGTCCGAAGTGCGAAGTGAACGATGTCCTTCAGTGGTGGCCACGAGCGGAGTTGTCGCAGAGGGCGCTCGTGGCTGTCGTCGTGAGAACGCCGCGCCATGCGTGCATGGCGGCGCGCGGCGAAAGTAAGTGGCGCGCACTTTGTACTTGTGCGACACCACACCCCTCCCCCCCAAACCGCCGCGCCGTCGTGGCGTAGGGCTGAGGGCCACGGCGACGGCACTGGGAGGAGGGCCTGGGCGGGGGCGTTACTGGTGGGACGGGCGTCGTAGCTGAGGCCGGGATCGAGACGCCGTCCGCGCCCCGGCATCCGCCTTGCGATCCTCCAGGGAACCCGCCGAAACCTGGGGAAGGGCGCACCCCCCCGCCCAGAGGGAGCAGGTCATCTTCTTCTGAGGTGCGTGGCCCAGGCGGCGGCGGCACGCACGGTCCCGGAGTCCCTCTCGGTGACGCTGTCATCTGCGGCGGCGACAGCGGCGGCGTCGCGTCGATCTCCATCGGGACGATCTCGTAGTCCGGGGACGAACGATGTGGTTGTGCTCCCTGGCGGTGAACTGGGTGTGGAATCAAGAAACCGGAGACAGGATCGCGCGGCCTGTGCAGGCGCAATTGGTTTGCGTGGCGCCGCAGCTCCGACCCTGTGGAAGAACCTACAACATACATATTGCTACCGAGCACGCGCTGAATGGTGCCCGGCAGCCATGTCTTCTTGTTTCCAGCAAACACCCTGTACAGCACCGGCGTAGAAACCTGAAAACGCGAAGTGCCATACGAACCGACTCGGTGCGTGGGAGGCTGCAGCAGGTGAAGGAGAGTGCGGTGACGGCGGCCGTGTAGCAGCTCGGCAGGAGACGGGCCGTCACGTGGCATGCACCGATATGTAGACAGGAAAATTTGAAGAGCTTGCTGCCTGGAGTGCTGACCTTTCATCTTCTCCATGTGAGACTTGAATGTTCGAACGAAACGTTCTGCTTCACCATTGGACTGAGGGTGAAAAGGTGCGGTGGTGATATGCTGAATGCCATTCACGCGACAAAACTGTTGAAATTCCGCACTAACAAACTGAGGTCCATTGTCACTGACGATAGTTTCAGGCAAACCTTCGATGCAAAACACTGATGTTAAGGCACTGATTGTACTAGAAGCTGTCGTTGAGTTCATGGCAATCACAAAAGGAAACTTGCTGAAAGCGTCTACAACAATTAACCAGCGCGTATTCCAGAAAGGTCCGGCAAAGTCAATATGTAAACGTTGCCATGGTCCCTTGGGGCGTGGCCAGTCTGAGAAACGCTGTGGAGGAGCCGCCTGATGCTCCGCACAAACTGTACACAGTGATGTCATGCTCTCTATCTGAGCGTCCATACCAACCCAGGTACAATGACGTCTGGCCAGTTGCTTTGTCCTAACAATGCCCCAATGTCCTTGATGCAGGAGGCGTAACACTTCTCGTTGCAGGGAACGAGGAACAATCACTCTTGCTTGGTCGTTGTCGGTATGCAACAACAGTACACCCTGACTTAAAGATAATGCATGACGTTGTGCAAAATAACGTCGAACCAGAGGCCGATCAATGTCTTTGGCTCTGGCAGGCCACCCTGAGCGAACAAAACGTGCTACCACACTTAGGTCTGCATCCGCAGCTGTTTCCTGTGCAACCCGACGAGAGTTCAAAGGAAAGTCTGCGACAGCGGAAGCATCTCTGGAGTCTATCTGACAACATGCCATTTCTGAAGAATCAAATGATACATCCTGGCCAACCGGAAGTCGGGAAAGTGTGTCCGCGTTAGCATGTTTAGTGGTAGGTCGGTACAATATCTCATACTGATAATTAGACAATATCAAGGACCATCTCTGAAGCTTTTGTGCCGTACGTGGCGGAATCGGCTTTGTGGGTGAGAACAACGACGTGAGAGGCTTGTGGTCTGTCAACAAATAGAATTTTCTGCCATAGAGATAATGATGAAACTTTGTGACGCCGTAAATGATTGCTAATGCCTCCTTTTCTATCTGACTGTAATTCTGTTGCGTCGGCGTCAGTAGCTTGGATGCAAAGGCAATAGGACGATCGTGACATCCAATACGATGCGAGATTACAGCGCCCAGACCGTACGACGAGGCGTCAACTGCTAACACTACAGGCTTCTGTGGGTCAAAGGGAATCAAACATGCATCACTGAGTAGTGCAGACTTTAATTTGTCAAAGGCAACCTGACAATCTTTGGACCATACAAAAGGAACATTCTTCCTACGTAAGTGATGCAGTGGAGCTGCAATCTGAGAGGCATTGGGAATAAACCTGAAATAATAGTTAAGCTTTCCCATTACTGCTTGCAATTCATGCACATTCTTAGGAGGAGGCAAGTCTTTGATTGCTCGAAGATGTGACTGTAAGGGATGGATTCCTTGGGCATTAATCACATGGCCTAGGTACTCTATTTCAGTCTGAAAAAACGAACACTTTGCTTTATTACAACGTAGACCTGCTGCAGTCAAAACTTTGAAAAGGCACTCCAGGTTTGCTAAATGTTCTTCAACTGTACGTCCGGATACCACAATATCATCTAAGTAGTTCGAACAACACGGTACAGAAACTGTCAGCTGTTCCAAAAAACGCTGAAAAATAGCGGGGGCGGAAGAACTGCCAAAGGGTAGGCGTTGAAATTGAAAAAGGCCCATGTGAGTATTAATGACGAAAAATTTTTTTGACTCGTCATCAAGTGGAATCTGTAAGTATGCCTCTGCTAAATCAATCTTGGAAAAGAAGCGAGACCGTCCTAATTTGTCCATTAGTTCGTCAGGTCTGGGCAGGGGATAAGTGTCTACAATTTTTTGACTGTTCACTGTTGATTTGAAGTCCGCACAGAGACGAAGTTTTCCTGACGGCTTGGGTATAATTACTATAGGCGAGGCCCACTGACTCGCAGAAACAGGAGAAATCACCCCACTATCTTGCCAACGTTTAAGTTCTTCGGCAACTGTATCACGCAATGCGATAGGCACTGGTCTAGCTTTACGAAATTTTGGAACTGCAGATTCTTTTAAAGTTACATGTGCCACGAAGTCTTTTGCACAACCTAGTTCCGGCGAAAACAAGTCACTATATTTGTCACACAATGCATTGATTTTATCCTGAGGCACTATTGACGAAATTTGAAGCACATCTCTTTGAATTGATAAACCAAACAAGTCAAAAGCATCTAGTCCAAAAATGTTCTGTGTCGATTTCGCCTGAAGAACTACAAAAGCAACTGTTTTTGTTACACCTTGAAAAGAGGCGGACAGGCTACACGATCCTAGCACGGGAATATTTTGACCTGTATAAGCTGTTAACACTTGCTGTGACGGCGACAATTTTGGCGAACCCAGAAGTTCATAAGTATCTTTATTTATTAATGTGACAGCGGAACCAGTATCAAGCTGAAATTGCACAGTCTTATTTTCTATGGAGAGATTTACAAAAAGTTTGTGCTTCTGGCGCACGACAGGTGCGCGAATGTGGGCCACGTCTGCTACGGTTTGTTTACTGCCCTTGCGCGGGCCGCGTAGTGAAGTGAGCGGCGCAGACTCGGCACGCAGCGGATTAACAACACTGTCACTATATGGCACTACCGCCGGATCGGCGTCCGCGCAATGCGAGGCTACTGCACTAAAATTACTTTCAGTATCTACAACAAGTCTACTGGCACTATCTACACAGTACTGGGCACTTTTACAATAAGAAGTTGCAGAAGGCACTAGGTTCACTACAGGATTGCACTGTACATTGTCACTTTGCGTGTCCCGAACCCGTTTCCGTTGCACTGTTTTACGCGCTCGTTGGCGCTTGCTACGTGGTGCACTATATAGTTTTGCCATAGGCGCAGAATTACTTTCTTGAAATTGAGATCCAAGGAAAGCACTGTTCAATTCCACAGCCCGTATAACATTTACAGAATGAACTGTTCTCGCACTTTGCGAAGCACCGTTTCTAACGTTACTGTTCTTTGAGTTTTTAATTTGCATACACACAGACTGCACATGTCCCGATTTGCCACATTGATAACAGGTTGCGTTGCGACTAGAGCAATGAGCACGCTTGTGGCGAGACACACACTGGGGGCAAGATTTACGTACATTTTTCTGAAATGAGCGTTGGCGCCCGTTATTCAAAGCACTGTTTCTAACACTACGGGGCGACCTTTGCGTCGCACTTTTACTCTGGCTACTGTTCACTGTCTGTTCAGCACGGCCGATAGAGGAATAAGAATCCCTAGTGCGACACTGAGAACAACGGCTAGGAAAGCGACCGTTGCGGCGCACTGAATTTACACTGTGGCTTTGCATTTCTACATCTGCTAAGTCAAAAGTATCATGCGCTTCAATAAGCTGCAGTACACTGTCTAATGAGGGGTCAGACTGTTTCAGAATTGCTGCTCTAATTCTGGGGTCCTGAATGTTCTGCGTAATCGCATCCCTCAACATAACGTCACTATACGAAAGTCCACAAGAGCAAGTAAATTTACATTGGCGGGTTAAGCCCTTCAATTCCGTAATCCACTCTTGGTGTGACTGCTGCGGTAATTTTTTAAGTCTGAAAAATCGGTACCGTGCAGCAGCTACGAGAACTTTTCTCTCATAATGAGCATTTAGTGCCTCTACTATTTGTTCAAAGTCTACATCACGAGGAGATGCTTGCGGGAATAGTTTCTGCAGTAATACGAAGGTTTTGGGGCCCACCACGGACAATAAAAGATGCTTAACAGTCTGACCTGTAATTTGATGAGCCGCGACGAGTTCTTGAAACTGTGCGAAATAGTCGCTCCATTCTTCCTCACGTTCGTTGTACTGGCGGAACGTAGGAAGCGTTACGGCGGCAGGTGTGGGCTGCTGAAGCGGCGGCGGCTGTTGTTGTTGGTTGGCTGCTTGCGCTGTGAGCTGGGACACAGCCTGTAGGAGTTGCGTTATTTGCGCCGTCTGTAACTGAATAATTTCCATTAAGTTTGGGTTCGGGGTAGTGGCCATGCTGACCGATTAGGCGCCGCGTAGACAAGTAACTTATAACAAAACACAAATGCAATATGAAAGAGGACGCTCTGCAACAAAAAAGTCCACAAAACACGTAAAAAATATCTTCCCCCAAAATTCTTATAATAAGGGTGGGTGGGCGGGAGCAATTTCTGCGTGCTCCGGCTGCTGCTGTCTGGCTGCTGTAAGCGGACTGGTCCAAGGTTCTATCACTCCTCGTCGCCACTTTTGTGTCCCAACTTCATCGCCGCTTTTGTGTCCCAGCCTCGTCGTAGGTGTCGGTGGCCGAGTGGAACGAGACCGACACAGTAACAAAAATAGCACGCTGGTGCAGGTACGGAGGGGAGCAGCCAGAAACTATAAACACTAGAGTAAATTAGAAAGAGATATATATTGCACAGAATGTAACAATACTTAACTTTTACATAGTACTGCAGAATGTTGATACATAGTTATTAGAGGCCTGCCTAGTGCCTGTACAATAGCAAAGTCTTCACTGGTGCCTATCTGATTACGAAGGTCCTAACTCGTTGCTATCTCAGTCCGAAGTGCGAAGTGAACGATGTCCTTCAGTGGTGGTCACGAGCGGAGTTGTCGCAGAGGGCGCTCGTGGCTGTCGTCGTGAGAACGCCGCGCCATGCGTGCATGGCGGCGCGCGGCGAAAGTAAGTGGCGCGCACTTTGTACTTGTGCGACACCACACTTGTGATCAGCCAGCCCCACGATTCCGCTACCTTGTTTTAGTTTTCTGTCTATTTTGTCAACACTTGTCTTGTTCTTTGTTACGTCCTTTTACCATTGACTGTCTCTTTGTACTGGGAGTATACTGGACTTCGAGTACTAAGCGACAAAAGGAAACTTTAAAAGTTTACTCTTAGCTGGGAACGGGGGACTGATAACCCAGCAGTTGAGTCCCCTTTAAACACCCAACAAAAACAACTGTCGCACTCCCTTCCCCACGACGACGGCCCCAGACGGGCCTCCCGATTGCGGTTCGTGTTGGTTCCCTTCTTTCTTCTCGAGAGTCCCTTCCTTTTCCTCTCACCTTCCAGTACCATTCTTGTACTTCTCCTTGGGTCCTTCCTCGCCTCCATCTTCAGTTAGACTTGTCCCGAGACTCCAAAGCCTCTGTTGCACCAACGACTCTGCGTCAACAGTTCCAGGCCCTTCTGGATTCGTGCCATGGCGCTGAATTTATATACACCGATGGCTCCCTGGTCGATGGCCATGTTGGGTATGCCTATACCCACGGCCGGCATATAGAACAACATTCATTGCCCTGTGGGAGTAGTGTGTTTACGGCGGAACTTGTCGCCATTTGGCGAGCCCTTGAACATCTCGGAGCCTGCCCCGGGGAGTCTGTGGTTATCTGTACTGACTCCCTGAGTGGTATGCAAGCCCTTAACCAGTGTTTCCCAAGACATCCTTTGGTACGGTCCATTCAGGAAACTGTATACAGACTAGGTACATCTGGTCGCACTGTGGTCTTCCTTTGGACTCCAGGCCACATTGGAATAACTGGAAATGAACGTGTTGACCAACTGGCGAAGAAATCGGTCTCCAGGAGAGGGATCTCCGGGCGGTGCTCCATCGGAAGGTATTAAGCCTTGGGAATACAGAGTGGGCTCAATCGAACGCACCGAATAAGCTCCGTGCTGTTAAGCCTTCTACGGCAATGTGAAGGTCCTCCCTACGAGCTTCTCGTAGGGAGTCTGTTGTACTCTGCCGACTACGCATTGGCCATACGTGGTTAACACACGGCCACCTCTTGCGTCGAGAGGGTCCACCAGTTTGCCGTTGTGGCGCCCAGCTGACTGTGGTCCACATACTGTTGTATTGTCCGTTTTTAGCCACTTTGCGGCAGTCCTTTAGCCTTCCAGATTCGTTGCGCGGCCGGGGCAGGAATTCACCGTCTGTTCCATTTACCTTCCCCCGGATGCAACCGTATCCACTACTGATGTTGCTGCAGTGGTAGCGCAACTGCCCCCACCATTTTTCCTCTTGGGGGATTTTAATGCCCACCACCCATTATGGGGTGGAACGCAGACGACGGTTCGTGGTAGGGACGTCGAGACACTTCTGTCCCAGCAGGACATCTGTCTTTTAAACACTGGGGCCCCCACGCATTTCTGCGTGGCGCGAGGCACTTACTCGGCAATCGACCTCTCTTTATGTAGTCCGAGTTTGCTCCCACATTTTCGCTGGAGGACCCATTATGACCTTTGCGGCAACGACCAGTTTCCTATCCTTGTGTCGCACCTGCACTTCCAACCTGCAGGCAGCCCACCTCGATGGTCCCTCTGTCGTGCTAATTGGCGGGATTATACGTCCACTGCTACTTTTCCTGTACCATTGCCTGCCAATGTGGACATAGCGGTTGGTCAAGTCACTGCTGCTATCGTTTCCGCCGCTGAGGCCACTGTGTCCACCACTTCTGGCACCCCACGGCGCAGGTCTGTGCCCTGGTGGACGCCAGAGATTGCTGCAGCCATCCGGGAGCGTCGGCGGGCGCTATAGCGCCATCGACGCCACCCCACCTTGGACAACCTGATAGCCTTCAAACGGCTTCGGGCCCGAGCTCGACAGCTCATCCGCCAGAGCAAACAGGACAGCTGGGAGAGGTATGTAGCCAGCATCGGCTCTCGTGCTTCACCATCTCAGGTGTGGTCCCACGTTCGACGCCTCTTTGGGCACCGCACGTCAGCAGCAATCCCCAGCTTACGGATCAGGGGTACTGTATGCACTGACACCACTGCCATTGCTGAGCATATGGCGGAGCATTATGCTCGCAATTCCGCAACTGCGGCATACAGTGCAGACTTCTGTGCACTGAAAGAGCGGGTAGAACAGCGACGGCTGTCATTTCGCACACGTCGAACAGAATCGTATAACTCTGCTTTTAGTGAATGGGAACTCGACACTGCCCTTGCTGCATGCCCCGATACCTGTCCAGGTCCGGACAGGATCCACAGCCAGTTCATTCGGCACCTTTCCATGGAGTTTCAACACCAGCTTCTCGCCCTGTTTAACCGTTTATGGGTGGAGGGGGCTTTCCCGTCACAATGGCGAGAAAGCATCGTCCTTCCTGTGATCAAACCTGGTGCTGATCCACAGGTGGCTGATAGTTACCGCCCAATCAGCCTCACCAACGTTCTGTTCAAACTATTCGAACGTATGGTGAGCCGGCGGTTTATGTGGATACTTGAACATCGGGGTCTGTTGTCCCCACGCCAAGGGGGTTTCCGCCAATGCCGCTCCACTGTTGACAACTTAGTGGCTCTGGAGTCCGCCATTCGTTCGGCATTTAGCAGGCGTGAGCACCTTGTTGCCGTCTTTTTTGACCTCAGGAAGGCCTACGATACCACTTGGCGCCACCACATTCTGGCTACACTGCACGGTTGGGGCTTGAGAGGTCCGCTGCCGGTTTTTATTCAGAACTTTCTTTCCCTCCAATCTTTTCGAGTACGGGTTGGTACTTCCCTCAGCTCCTCTCGCGTCCAGGAGAACGGTGTCCCACAGGGCTCTGTCCTTAGTGTACCCCTATTTTTAATTGCCATCAATGGACTTGCTGAGGCAGTGGGGTCATCGGTTTCTTCCTCCTTGTTCGCCGATGACTTCTGCGTATACTTCAGCTCAGCTAGCATTGGGGTATCTGAAAGGCGTCTACAGGGAGCCATTCGAAAAGCGCAGTCGTGGGCATCAGCCCATGGGTTCCGGTTTTCTCCGTCGAAAACCCGGGTTATGCACTTCTGACGCCGTCGAGCTGTCCATTTGGACCCAGAGCTATATTTATATGATGAACTTCTTCGTGTCGAAGAGACTCACCGATTTCTTGGCATGCTCTTCGACAGCCGGCTCACTTGGGCGCCCCATCTTCGCCAGCTCAAGCAGAAGTGCGTGCGGTACCTTAACATTCTACGCTGCCTCAGCCACACTAGTTGGGGAGCCGCTCGTTCGAGTCTTATGCAGCTCTACAGAGCGCTGATACAATCACGGTTAGACTACGGGAGCTTTGTGTATGGTTCGGCAGCCCCATCCGCATTGCAGGCCTTGGACCCAGTACACCATAGTGGCGTCCGTCTAGCGACGGGTGCCTTCCGTACAAGTCCCGTGACAAGTCTCCTTGCTGAAGCTGGGGTTCCCCCCCCTCCGAATCCGCCGGCAGCAGCTACTGGCTTCATATGTCGCCCATATTCATGCCTCACCTGACCACCCGAACCACAGGCTTCTGTTCCCAGCTGCTGTCCTCCCTTCCCCACGATGATGTCCACGTTCGGGTCTCCCAGTTGCGGTTCGTGTTCGTTCCCTTCTTTCGTCCATCGCATCCCTTCCCATCCCTACCACATTCCGATCCCCTCAGGGGCTCAGCATTAGTTTGCTGAGTACGGGCTTGGCGAACCCGGGGTCCTGAGCTGTGGGCTGTGTCGCGCCAACAGTCCGCTACACCGTAAGCTCTGTGCGTGCTTCAACGACCATCGTTCGGCGCGACGGTGGAACGTTGTACGTTTCAGAGTCCGGGGATCTTGGCTTAATCGCCTGGGTCGCGAGGATGGTACAAACCTCCAATAAAAAAACCTCAATCTCAAGGTGTGCTACGTGCCGAGGAGATGCATGGCTGTTGAGGTTGAACAGCCGCTAGCGAGCAACCTCTGAGGAACCTGCCGCACCTCAGTTGTATAAGGCTTACCCAGGCAACCGGGGCTCTGCCTGGGTGGACCTTTAGTTCCCTAGCTGCTCGTGGGACAGACATGAAACGAGCAATAAATAGCGTCGCCACACGCAAACCTGGCGTCTCTAAGCGTGGAAGAAACGAGTACAATGCTGCAGAGTACGATCCCCAAACGTTCCCTTCCCTGGCTACACCATGGGTGGAACGTCGGGCAAGAAAGCAGGGTGAGGCTTATGCCCCTAAATATCTAGTTTGCACCCGCACTGATGGGGACTCTTTTAAGACGACTAAGCCCTTGTTCTTCCTCGAAAACTTGGAGGACAAGTATGGTGAGGTGGAAGGGATGTCTAAGATGCGGTCAGGGTCTGTCTTAATAACGACGTCATCCCCAGCTCTGTCACGGGCACTGCTTGCCTGTGACAAGCTGGGTGATGTTTCCGTTACCATTACGCCGCACAAGACCCTAAATATGGTACAGGGCATCATCTTTCATAAAGACCTCTTGCTGCAGTCAGATGACGAATTGCGTGCGAATCTAGAACGGCGGGGAGTACATTATAATTCGGCGAGTCCATAGGGGTCCGAAGGACAATAGGGTCGCGACCGGTGCCTTCATATTGGCTTTCGAGGGTGATTCATTGCCCGAGAAGGTCAAGGTGATGGTCTACCGGATCGACGTAAAGCCCTACGTTCCTCCCCCTATGCGCTGTTTTAAGTGCTGGAGGTTTGGGCATATGTCCTCCCGATGTGATGCCAATCCTACATGTTGGGAGTGCGGACGTGCTGTCCATCCGAACATCCCCTGCACCCCTCCTCCAGTATGTGTTAATTGTGGCCAAAATCACTCCCCTTGTTCGCCTGTCTGCACAGTTCTGCACCAAGAACGAAAGATCATAGAATACAAGACCAGAGACCGACTGACGTACTCAGAGGCAAAGAAGAAGTACCATAAGCTCCACCCTGTGCGCCAGGTCAACACCTATGCCACAACAGTCTCACAGTCATCCACCACTGTGCCTTCGATTCAGCCATTCAGTCTGTACCAGTGGGCTCCCAGGCCCAACGAAATATCCCTGCCCCCTTACCAGCTGGGGGCGCTTCCTCTTCGGTGGCTCCCACACTTTTCACCGTGGGAGCAACACCCGCTAAGTCATCGGGGACGCGAGTCCCCACCTCTAAGCTGGAGAAGGAGGAGCCTTCTCCGGGCCCTCTCGCTGAGAAGGGGTCCCTTGGGACACCCCCTTCCGCGGCTACTCAGAGCGCTCCGGAGGATCCTGGCCACCGGCCTATAGATCCACAACCTGCCGGTCGAAGAGCTTCTTGCTCTTCTTCCGTCCCGGATGCCGCTTCTGGGAAGCCCTCACGGCCCAGCAAACCAAAGGGCCAGCGAGAGGAGAAGAAGAAGAGATACAAGAAAAAAGAATGTTCGGTGGCTTCAAAGCCACAAC
The DNA here is from genome assembly GCA_026315105.1 of Locusta migratoria. Lineage (NCBI taxonomy): Eukaryota > Metazoa > Arthropoda > Insecta > Orthoptera > Acrididae > Locusta > Locusta migratoria. The sequence continues at coordinate 403,365,746 of CM048748.1, forward strand.
CACCCACATCCTCTTCTTCAGAGGATGAAGTCGAGATCCTCGCGTCTCCTGAGGATCTCGCAATTACTGATTTCCCAGACAAGATCTCTGGTTCTGTGGATTCAGAGCGCTCCTTTATTCATCATGGCGGTACAGCCAGGAGATAACATCATCCTCCAGTGGAATTGTAGCGGCTTTTTCCATCACCTGCCTGAGCTACGACAACTTCTCAGCCAAACACCTGCCTTTTGTATTGCTCTTCAAGAGACCTGGCTCCCAGCGACGCGGTCCCCTGCCCTTCGAGGCTACAGGGGCTATTTTAAAAATCGCTCTATCTATGGCAGAGTTTCCGGTGGAGTCTGCGTCTATGTCCTAGCCACTGTCCCGAGCGCTGCCGTGCCTCTTCAAACGCCACTAGAGGCGGTTGCTGTTCGGCTCCGGGCAGTGCAAGACATTACCATATGTTCGGTCTACCTACCACCTGATGAGGTTGTCTCTCCTGTAGACCTTGCTGCCTTGGTCGCCCAACTTCCCCCACCCTTTCTTATTTTGGGGGATTTCAATGCCCACCACACTTTGTGGGGTGGCGCACAGACTTCGGCACGGGGTAGAGATGTTGAGACTCTACTGACGCAGCTGAACATCTGCCTCCTGAACACAGGTGCTGCTACGCACTTTAGCGTGGCACACGGTACATTCTCTGCCATAGATCTGTCTGTCTGTAGCCCAATCCTGCTTCCGCACTTCACTTGGAGGGTCCACGATGACCTGTGTGGCAGCGACCATTTCCCTATCTTCCTGTCGCTCCCACAGTGTCCACCCGCTGACCGTCTGCCTCGCTGGTCCCTCCATAGGGCCGACTGGCCAGCATATTCCATAGCCGCTGTGCTTCTCTCTCCTCTTCTGGCTGATATCGATACCGCTGTGCAGCAGGTCACACATTCCATCATTTCTGCTGCTGAGAACACTATACCCGTCTCACTTGGATCACTCCACCGTAAGTCAGTGCCCTGGTGGACGCCGGAGATAGCTGAGGCCATCCGGGAACGTCGGCGAGCACTACAGCGCCACCGACGCCACCCTTGTGTTGAACATCTTGTTGCCTTCAAGCGTCTCCGTGCACGGGCGCGGCGATTGATCCAGCAAAGCAAGAGGGCCTCCTGGGAGCGCTATGTCGCCTCCATTGGCTCCCGAGCATCGCCTTCACGGGTATGGTCGCAAGTTCGACGCCTCTTTGGCCACCGCCCACCAGTGGGAATTCCGTGCCTCCGCATTCAGGGTACAATTTGCACTGACCCTCACACAATAGCAGAGCATTTGGCACACCACTATGCTTGCACCTCAGCGACCGCTGCATATGATGCGGATTTCCGCGCCCTTAAGGAGCGCACAGAGCGAAAGCAGATATCCTTTCGAACGCGACGCCAGGAAATCTACAACATCCCTTTCACCGAATGGGAGTTCGAAAGCGCACTTGCCGCATGCCCAGCCACGTCTCCTGGACCCGACCGCATTCATAGTCAGTTCCTCCGACATCTGTCAGCAGACTCTAAACGCCAACTTCTCTCCTTGCTGAATCGTCTCTGGGTTGAGGGTGTCTTCCCGTCCCTATGGTGGGATAGCATCATCATCCCAGTGATGAAGCCTGGGGCTGATCCACAGGTGGCTGATAGTTACCGCCCAATCAGCCTCACCAACGTTCCGTGTAAACTCCTCGAACGGATGGTGAGTCGGAGGCTTATGTGGATCCTTGAGGACCGGGGACTCCTGTCCCCACAACAGAGTGGGTTCCGTCGTGGCCGCTCCGCTATCGATAATCTCGTGTCACTGGAGTCGGCCATCCGTACAGCCTTTACACGCCGCGAACATCTGGTTGCTGTATTCTTTGACCTGCGAAAAGCGTACGACACCACCTGGCGCCACCACATATTGTCTACGCTGTATGACTGGGGCTTACGCGGTCCGCTTCCTGTATTCATACAGAATTTTCTCGCGCAACGTTCTTTTCGAGTTCGTATCGGTTCCTGTTTCAGCTCCCCTCACTATCAAGAAAACGGTGTCCCACAGGGATCCGTACTAAGCGTCCCTTTATTTTTGGTCGCTATCAATGGTCTTGCTACTGCTGTGGGGTCATCGGTTTACACCTCGTTGTATGCCGATGACTTCTGCATGTATTTCAGCTCCACTAGCATCGGCGTTGCTGAACGGCGGTTGCAGATAGCTATTCGAAAGGCGCAGTCGTGGGCGTTTACTCATGGTTTTAACTTTTCCGCTTCGAAAACCCGGGTGATGCATTTCTGTCGGCGTCGGGCGGTCCATCCTGACCCCGAACTGTATCTCGCTGATGACCTGCTGCGTGTCGAAGAGACGCACCGTTTTTTAGGAATGTTATTCGACAACCGTCTCACCTGGGTGCCACACCTTCGCCAGCTCAAACAAAAGTGCTGGCGACACCTTAATATTCTACGCTGTCTAAGCCATACTGTTTGGGGAGCGTCACGCCCAACGCTCCTGCAACTTTATAAGGCGCTCATCCAGTCGCGCCTAGACTATGGCTGCGTAGTATACGATTCGGCTGCACCTTCAGCACTGCAAACATTAGACCCAGTCTTACATTCTGGAGTTCGTTTGGCAACAGGGGCTTTCCGCACGAGCCCTGTGACAAGCCTACTAGTTGAAGCTGGGGTCCTTCCTCTGCGGTTCCGCCGGCAGCACCTGCTGGCTTCGTACGTTGCCCATGTTAAGGCCTTGCCACACCATCTGAACCACCGGCTTCTTTTTCCAGGCGCTGCACTCCCAATCCCTCCAAGACGACCTCGGTCGGGTTACCCAATATCGGTCCGCGTTCGTTCTCTACTTTCGTCCCTCGAATCCCAACAACTCCCTGCCACTTTCCACTATTCCTTTCAAACCCCTCCTTGGTCCATCCCCCGATTGCAGCTTTGTCTGGATCTGTCCAATAGATCAAAGGACTCCGTTTCTCCAACGCAACTCCGACACCAGTTCCTGGATCTCTTCAACTCTTTCCGTGGTGCTGAAGCCATCTATACTGATGGGTCCCTAGCTGATGGTCGTGCTGGGTATGCATGTCTCCATGGTAACCATGTCGAACAACATTCATTGCCCCGTGAAAGTAGTGTCTTCACTGCAGAGCTGGTCGCTATCCTCAAGGCTCTAGAACACCTCCGAGCCTGCCCCAGGGGGTCATTTGTCATCTGTAGTGACTCCCTGAGTGGCTTGCAGGCACTCGACCAGATCTTCCCTCGTCACCCGTTAGTGCAGTCCATTACAACTCCATCTAGTGGTGGGTGCTATAGCCTGATACTTCAGGTCCCCACCTATCCAGCGATTTTAAACCCTTTTAAGACCCTTCTGTAATTTACCGAGGGATTTTTAGTGTGTGAAGTATGGCTGGCTCATCCTGTTTTTTCCCTGTGATCAGCCAGCCGTGTTTTTCTGCTGTCCAGTTTTAGCTGAGATCTCAACTTCTTTTTTCCATATTGTGTCTCTTCGTTTTGTGTTGTAAGCGATTTCTCCAATGTCAGCTTACCCCATTTGTGAGTTTTCATCTTCGGAGCTGTGTTTTACTTTTTATACTCTTGACAGAGGACTCTTAGCTAGGGACAGGGGACTGATGACCTAGCTGTTTAGTCCCCTTAAAACCATCAACAACAACAACAACAACACATTCCGATACCTTTCACCTACACCTCCATGGTTCGTAACTCGCTTACAGCTTCGATTAGATTTGTCCGGTGACTCGAAAGCCTCAGTTTCGCCAATGGTCCTTCGTCGAAAGTTCCAGGCACTCGTAGATACTTTCCGTGGTGCAGAAGTCGTCTACACTGACGGCTCCGTTGTGGACGGACGTGCTGGGTACGCGTATGTTCATACTGACCACGTTGAGCAGCATTCCCTACCCTGTGGGACTAGCGTTTTCACAGCTGAGCTGGTGGCCATCTCGCGCGCTCTTTCACATTTCCGCAACTGCCCCAGGGAGTCCATAGTTATCTTAGTGACTCCCTGAGTGGCCTGATGGCGCTAGGCCAGTTTATGCCAAAGCACCAGTTGGTTCGGTCCATTCAGGACACCATATTTACCCTCAGCGAATCAGGACGTTCGATGGTTTTCATTTGGACCCCGGGCCACGTAGGCATCCCAGGAAATGAACGGGTTGATCGCCTCGCCAAGCAGGCCACCACATCACGGCCCTTGAAGATAGGACTTCAAGAAAGGGATCTACGACTACAACTGACCCGTAAGGTTCTTGGGATTTGGACCTCGGAATGGGATGCCTTGAACGTTCCAAACAAGCTGCGTACAGTCAAGTCCACCACAGCTGTGTGGAGATCCTCCCTGCGAGCCTCTCGTAGGGAGTCTGTAGTCCTCTGCAGACTACGTATCAGACATACGTGGTTAACACACGGCTACCTTCTACGAAGAGAGGACCCACCAACTTGCCGTTGTGGTGCCCTATTGACTGTGGTCCACATTCTGGTGGACTGCTTACTTTTAGCCGACTTGAGGCAGGCTTTTACGCTGCCTTGTGAGCTCCCATTGATTTTATCTGACGATGTCTCTGTGATCGACCGTGTTTTAGGTTTTATTCGCGCAACTGGCTTCTATTGGTCTATTTAATGGTGGGGCCTTTAGGCCCGCCTTGTCGGGCTTCACCCCTCCAGAACAATAGGCCGCTGTCATTTTACGGTTTATGACTTGCTTTAATTTAAGGATTTTAAAGTGTGCAGAGTGGCTGGCTCATCCTGTATTATCCTTGTGATCAGCCAGCCACACGCTTCTGCTGCCTTGTTTTAGTTTTCTGTCTATTTTGTCAATTCCTGTCTTGTTCTTTGTTACGTCATTTTACCATTGACTGTCTCTTTGTACTAAGAGTATACTGGACTTCGAGTACTAAGCGATGAAAGGAAACCTTTAAAAGTTACCTCTTAGCTGGGAACAGGGGACTGATAACGCAGCAGTTGAGTCCCCTTAAAACACCCAACAACTGAGAGTCGAGTACGTGGTTGCAATTAGACAGGTTTACTTTGAACCTTTCTGCTATTGTATCGTCAGAGTCGGGGGCCGTTAAAAGGAACAAATTATTAACTTTTTACGATATTCCATTACTACCTCTACCCAAAACATCTCACAGGAACTATCAACTTTAACTTCACTAGACGATAGACACTTTTGACGGCGCCAAACACGTCTCTGCCTAATTTGTTTAATCTATCCTTTCTGAACACAGATCTTTTGCCAAAACTTCTGCTGAACTTACTTCCGGCTTGAGCAAACTTTCACTGCCTATAATGATGTATGTTTCTGTGCTTTCTATTAATGCTTGGAGTTCTGGAACTTTCCCAACACAGCTACGACAATTTACAACTGTTATACCGATAGTTCCTAGATCTCCATTTCCCCTGTTCCACCTGCACCCTTTGAGACAGCCCATTTTGTTTTCCCCCGAAGCCCTTTATCCTAAAAAACCGCCTAGTCCACTCCACACAGCCACCGCTACCGGTGTAGCCGCTTCCTGCGTGTAGTGGTCTCCTGACCTATTTAGCGGAATCCGATAACCCACCACCCTTTGACACAAGTCGAGGAATCTGCAGCCTACACGGTGACAGAACTACCTCAGCTTCTGATTCAGACCCACCACTCGACTCAGAAACGACTGTGGACGTTTGATACAGTCGACGATGCTGCAGATGGTCAGCTCTGCCTTCATCTCGCAAGGAAGAGGGCAGTCTGTACCACCTCAGATAGCCGCTCAAATCCGGAGAGAATCTCTTCTGTCCCAAAGCGACACACGCAGTTGCCTGCCCCTGTCCCCTTCATGGCATCCGGAAGGACCCGTTCCACATCTGGAATGACTCCTCCCCTCCCCCCATCGGTCCCCTCAGGGGCTCAGCATTAATTTGCTGAGTACGGGCTTGGCGAACCTGGGGTCCTGAGCTGTGGACTGTGTCGCGCCGACAGTCCGCTACACCGTAAGCTCTGTGCGTGCTTCAACGACCATCGTTCGGCGCGACGGTGGAACGTTGTCCGTTTCAGAGCCCGGGGATCTTGGCTTAACCGCCCGGGTCGCGAGGATGGTACAAACCTCTATAAAAAAAACCTCAATCTCAAGGTGTGCTACGTGCCGAGGAGATGCATGGCTGTTGAGGTTGAACAGCCGCTAGCGAGCAACCTCTGAGGAACCTGCCGCACCTCAGTTGTACAAGGCTTACCCAGGCAAGCGGGGCTCTGCCTGGGTGGACCTTTTTTCCCTAGCTTCTCGTGGGACCACAATGAAACGAGCAACAGATAACGTTGGTGGACGTACAACCACCGTCTCTAAGCGTGGGAAGTTTCGTGCTACTTATTATGACCCCAAGTCGTTCCCTTCCTTGGCTACGCCCTAGGAGGAACGCAGGGCTGCTAACAATGAACCATATTCGCCTAAATATCTTGTATGTACGAGGACTGATGGGGAATCATTTACAACAGTGAAGCCTCAGTTCTTCGTAGAACATCTGGAGGAGAGGTTTGGAGAGGTGGAGTCCCTCTCTAAGATGCGTAATGGCTCTGTATTGATCCTCACCGCATCCCCAGCCCAGTCGTGGGCGTTGCTTGCTTGCGATAAGCTGGGAGATATCGCGGTCAACATTGCGCCACATAAGTCGCTCAATCTGGTCCAGGGCATTATTTTCCACAGAGATCTCCTCTTACAATCTGATGAGGAGCTGCGCGCCAACCTCGAGCGGCGAGGTGTTCACTTTGTCCGGCGCATCCATCGTGGGTCTAAGGACAATAAGGTTGCCACCGGTGCCTTCATTGTAGCCTTCGAAGGCGATACACTGCCGGAGAAGGTGAAGGTGATGTGCTACCGGGTTGATGTAAAACCCTACATCCCTCCTCCCATGAGATGCTTCCAGTGCTGGAAGTTTGGGCATATGTCATCCTGTTGCCCTTCCAGCGCCACTTGCCGGGATTGTGGACGTCCAGCCCACCCGGACGCACCATGTACTCCGCCGCCCATCTGCGTGAACTGTGGCCAGGAGCATCCTCCCTGCTCATCACAATGCCCTATGCTCCGGAAAGAGAGAAAAATTATTGAATACAAGACCTTGGACCGGTTGACCTATACTGAGGCGAAAAAGAAGTACGAGCGCTTGCACCCAGTTGCCATGACGACTTCTTTTGCAGCAATTACATCGTTAGCACCATCTGTGGCGACACCCATCTCTTCTCATTCTTTTTCTGTGGCCCCCCAGGGCCACAAACCTACATCTGCCCCCAAGGTAGTTGGGGGCCCCCTTCCTTCTTCTGCTCCCCAGGTACCTGCCTCAGGAGCAGCCTCCACCCTTCTGCCGGAGAAACAACAACCTTCTCCGGCACCCCTCGTTCGGAAGGGGTCCCTTGGGACACTCCCTTCCGAGGGTTCCGCCCGTGTCGCTTCCGACACACGCCAGCAGCAGGCCAAACCGAAGGCTGCTAGACGCGGGGCCTCATGCTCCTCCTCAGCCCCTGAGGCTGAGTCTGAGAAGCCAGCCCTGCCGGCGAAGCCCCCGAGGGGCAAGAAGGATCGGAGGAAAACTGTTAACGACGACGTGAAGGATACTACGGTGGCTCCCGAGCCACCTCACCACTCCACCTCGACCTCTGGGGACGAGGTGGAGATTCTAGCGTCCCCAGACGACCTCGCCGTCGGGGACATCACAGACCTAATGGATACTGAGCCGGAACAAAGGCAGACAGCGGATCTGAGTGACGCTGATTTGTAATCTCCATGTCTTCCCAGTTATCAGACAGCATTATCCTCCAGTAGAACTGCGGCGGTTTCTTTCCCCACCTGGCTGAGCTACGACACCTTTTAAGCACAACACCTGCCTTCTGCATTACCTTACAGGAAACGTGGTTTCCAGCAATGCGGACCCCAGCCCTTCGTGGCTACAGGGGATATTACTGCAACCGTAGCTCATATAACAGGGTCTCAGGTGGTGTATGTGTGTATGTCCTTACTTCTGTTCATAGTGAACCTGTGCCCCTTCGTACACCACTAGAAGCAGTGGCTGTCAGGGTAAGGACAACACAAGAGTTTACCGTCTGCAGCCTTTATCTCCCTCCAGATGGTGACCTCTCTTTGAATGATTTGGCTGCACTTATATCGCAACTACCCCCGCCTTTCTTCTTATTGGGCGACTTCAATGCCCATAACCCGTTGTGGGGTAGTACTTCGCTTTCTGGCCGAGGCAGAGTAGTCGAGTCTTTACTTTCTCAACTCGACCTCTGCCTATTAAATACTGGTGCCCCCACACACTTTAGTGTGGCACATGGCACGTTCTCGGCCATTGATTTATCAATCTGCAGCCACAGCCTTCCACCATCTGTCCACTGGAGAGCCCACGACGACCTGTGTGGCAGTGACCATTTTCCGCTCTTTCTGTCACTCCCACAACGTCAGTCCCCAGAACGCCCCCCTAGGTGGGCTTTAGGCAGGGCTAACTGGGAAGATTACACATCCACTGCTATTGTTCAACCTCCCCCACTCGATTCCATCGATGTGGTGGTTGAGGGCGTCACTCACACCATTGTTTCCGCTGCAAAAGCTGCAATTCCATGCTCCACAGGGTGCCCACGGCGTAAGACAGTGCCGTGGTGGTCGCCGGAGATCGCTGAGGCCGTTAAAGACCGCAGGCGGGCCTTACAGCGATACAAACGGCACCCCTCTCAGGAGCACCTAATCAATTTTAAACGGCTTCGCGCTCGTGCTCGCCAGCTTATAAGAAGACGGAAACGGGAGTGCTGGGAGAGGTACGTCTCCACTATCGGGACGGGTACCTCTGCATCACAGGTCTGGGGTAAAATCAGGCGGTTAAAGGGAATACCGTCACCGGCGGGAATACCCGGAATCTCCACAAATGGAGTTCTATGTACGGACCCGGCCACTCTTGCAGAGATGTTTGCCGAGCATTATGCTCGCGCCTTTGCCTCTGCAAACTATCCACCGGCCTTCCGTACATTGAAGGAGCGGGTAGAACGCCAGCACCTCTCCTTTCGTACCCGCCGCTCTGAATCCTACAACAGTCCTTTCACTGAGTGGGAGCTCCTCAGTGCTCTTCGACAATGTCCAGACACGGCGCCGGGGCCTGATAGCATCCATAGCCAGATGCTGAAACATCTCTCAGCAGATAGTCGGAGGGCCCTACTTACGGTCTATAACCGCATTTGGTGTGATGGTGTTTTCCCGTCACAGTGGCGGGAGAGTATCATCATCCCCGTACTTAAACCCGACAAACATCCTCTGAACTTGGATAGCTATCGGCCCATTAACCTGACTAACGTTCCCTGCAAACTGTTGGAGCGGATGGTTAGTCGGCGGTTGTGTTGGATTCTTGAGACTCGGGGATTATTGGCTCCATGCCAGGGCGGTTTTCGCCAGGGTCGATCTACCACCGATAATCTGGTGTGCCTCGAGTCTGCAATCCGCACAGCCTTTTCCCGGCGCCAACACCTCGTTGCCGTCTTCTTCGATATGCACAAAGCATATGATACAACCTGGCGACGACACATCCTCAACACTTTATATGACTGGGGCCTCCGAGGCTCCCTACCGATTTTTATTCAGAATTTTTTAGCCGTCCGTACCTTTCGTGTTCAAATTGGTGCTTCTCTGAGCTCCTCTCATGTCCAGGAAAATGGGGTTCCTCAGGGTTCCGTTTTAAGCGTCCCATTATTTTTAATCGCCATCAACGGTTTAGCTGCAGCGGTTGGATCATCGGTGTCCCCCTCTCTTTATGCTGACGACTTTTGTCTCTCTTTTAGTTCCTCCAGCACCCAAGTTGCCGAGCGCAGGTTGCAAGGTGCTATTCGGAAGGCACATAACTGGGCGCTTACCCATGGCTTTCAGTTTTCTGCCTCCAAGACCAGAGTGATGCACTTCTGCCGGCGTCGGACCGTCCACCCACACCCTGAACTTTATCTGAATGACGAACCACTTATGGTAGTGGAAACTCACCGTTTTTTAGGAGTGGTCTTTGACGCCCGGCTGACATGGCTCCCCCACATTCGTCAGCTGAAAAGGAAGTGCTGGCGCCACCTCAACCTTCTCCGCCACCTGGGTCATACGACCTGGGGTGCTGATCGCTCGACACTGTTGCGGCTTTACACGGCGCTGGTGCAGTCCCGTCTTGATTTTGGGTGCATTGCCTATGGGTCTGCGGCACCTTCGGCACTGCATCTCCTGGACCCCATTCACAACTGTGGGGTCCGCATTGCGACGGGCGCTTTCCGCACCAGCCCGGTGAACAGTTTACTAGTGGAGGCTGGGATCCCACCTTTGGGGATCCGCCGCCAACACCTGCTCGCAGCTTATGCAGCGAACGTGTATTGCTCCCCAGGCCACCCAAACCGTCGTTTTCTTTTTTCTAATGTGGTCGTCCCTCACCATCAGCGACGCCCCAGGTCAGGTCATACGATAGCCTATAGAGTTCGGTCCCTCCTCCTGGAACTTGAGTCTTTGCCCCTTCCGTGTCCATATCGGATCCAGGTGCATACACCTCCATGGTGTTTGACAAGGCCATCTATTCGGCTGGACTTGGCCCATGGGCCCAAAGACTCAGTACCACTGGAGGCGCTCCGCCGTCAGTTCTCGGCTGTCATAGCGGAGTTCCGTGGTTATGACCTGATCTACACCGATGGCTCAATGGTGGATGACCGTGTTGGATTTGCCTATACACACGGTGACCATGTGGAACAGCACTCTCTGCCGAATGGCTGCAGTGTTTACACTGCAGAGCTGGTGGCCATTCACAGAGCTCTTGTGCATATCCAGTCTTGCTCAGGCGAGTCTTTTGTTGTTTGCAGCGACTCCCTGAGCAGCCTTCGAGCTCTGGAGCAGTGTTACCCACGGTCTACCCTGGTGTTGTCCGTTCAGGAGACACTTTATGCCATTACACGGTCCGGGCGATCGGTGGTGTTCATCTGGTCTCCAGGTCATGTTGGTATCCCAGGCAATGAACGTGTTGACAGGCTTGCCAAGCAGGCTGTAGGTATGTCCTGTCTAGAGATCGGCCTCCCGGCTTCTGATCTCCGTTCATTGTTGCGCCAGAAAGTACGTCAGCTTTGGGATACTGAGTGGCGTAGCCTGCACACGCCCAACAAGCTCCGGGTGGTCAAGGAAACGACGGTTGCATGGCGCTCCTCCATGCGCGGTTCACGACGGGACTCAGTGGTTTTATGTCGCCTCCGCATTGGGCATATGTGGCTCACCCATGGACATCTCCTTCGGGGTGAGGACCCAGCCCAATGTCAGTGTGGCTCCAATTTGACAGTCGTCCACATATTGTTGGACTGCCCCCTTTTAGCCGCCTTGCGGAGACATTTTAACCTCCCTGCTGTTTTATCGGAAGTTTTAGGTGACGATGCCACAATGGCAGATACCGTTTTACGTTTTATTCGAGCAGGGGGATTTTATCGTTCTCTCTAACTGGAGATTTCTTTGTGAAACCGAGTGGTTGACTTTTCCTTTTTTATTCTTATGGTCGGTCAACCACGGCTATCGGTTTCTTTGTTGTAAGTTGTCTTTGTGTAACCATCTTTTGTTTAGTCTTGTGGTTCTTGATGTTTTATGGACTAGTGGGACTCCTCTCCCACTTCGATATTTTAAACTCTAGGCGTATTATCTTTTACGTGTTTGGCTTTACTTTTGACGCCTAGAGATGGAATGGGGGACTGATGACCATTGCAGTTTTGTCCCCCTTAAACAACCAACAACAACAACAACAACAACAACCCCCATCGGTATGCACACGAAGTGCACAGTGGCTTTCTTCCCCTCCTTACTGGCAAAATCCATAAGGGGCCCCATTATTCGCCTAATGTTCGAGCTCTCTACTTCAAGCAACAAAATGTTCAAATGTTTGTATAGCTTATGGGACTTAACTACGGGGTCATCAGTCCCTAAACTTACAAACTACTTATGAACTAGCTAACACTAAGACGGCACAAATATCCATGCCCGAGGGGGGATTCGAACCCCCGACCGTAGTGGCCGTGCGAAGCGTGACTGGAGCGCCTCAGTCACCTCGGCCACCGCGGCCGGCCTTCAAGCAACCCCAGTCTCTGAGATTGCCCGGATCTTCGTGACTGAGAGGTGACCACAGGACTTGTGGCACCATCCGGCTCAGGAACACTGCCCATCTCCGACAGTGCCTCAAACCTGTTTGTAAAACGGACTGGAAAGGCCTCACGATCGGTCCCCAGGAATGTCTTACGCCGTCCGCCACGCGCCGGGGAGACCTTCCAATCCCCCACGGACGGAGCGGCGACCCCAACGTGTGCAGTGACCGGACTGGCCAAAGCACATCACTCACAGGGCAGGACTGCCCATCAACCGCAGCCTTAAGCTTCGCAACTGTAGCCAACGCCGCCTGAAGCTGGGAGCGAACAAACTCAGCCTGCGTCCGCAGACATCAGTCACAGTCCCTAACCATATTAAACCCAAAGAACAATTGAAGTGTAGGACTAAAAACCGTAAGTACCTTCCAAACAATAATAAACGAGCGGGAGGGTACACTAGACTATTTATATTTAGATTCAGATTCGCGTTAATAAATAAAAGTCGCGAGCACACGAAAATTTAAGAAAAGTAAATATCGGAGAAAAATCAGAACTAGTGTCGTCTACTGAGGAGCCGGTTTAACTGGAGAAAGCTGAAAGCGCTGCTGTCTGCTGACGTGTGAACTGACGGTAGCAATGAAACGGAAACACGGTTTTAAAACAGAGGCAAACGACTGTCTCAATGCGAATCACACGGAGGATAAATACACTATTCAGATATTTAACGCTTAAACGAATATCGTATAAACGCGAGCACGCGGTAAATTTAATGAACTTAAGGGAAAGTGCACAGAAAAGTCAAAGTATGTAGCTTCTGTACAACTGAAAATGTGCTCCCGCTGGTGAGGTGCGCACTGGAGGACGGCCACTCGGCGACTGTTGTGTTGTTAATTAAAGAATGTGTACATGGAGCAGTCACGAAATATTTCATTCCCATTAACCTTCAGTACCTCATTTTCTAAATTTGCCATTGGCTACATGTCGAAATCTGCCCATTTCATATTGATCAAGGAAAACTGAAAATATTGCACACTTTCCATTGCTACATCGAATATCCGCTAGTCTGGAAACTTGCAGGTAAATTTGGTGTTTCTTCATAGGGACACTAGGTTTAAAAAATTATGTGTATCATTTGCTAAATGGATGAACCTTAAGCAACTGTTTTTCAAATACGACAATGCGAAAAAATAGCGCACTACTAGCGTTGAGAAGTAGTTTTTTTACACAATTGGTGCGCTTCTTCTTCTCATCTGAAACCTCATTCCATTCACATCGCCATCGCCTCAGTGCTTTCGAACATTTTTATTTATTTTTTTATTTATTTTATTTATTTATTTATTTATTTTTTTTTTTTTTTTTTTTGTGCCACATATTACTTTTTGAGCTTCCATGACGTTCAATCTTTCTCTATGACTGTGTGAAGCAAGTATAAGACTAATTCACACAGCGAAAGTGAAATATGAAAAGGAAAATTTGAAATATTTACCGAAAATTGCAAAATAAACAAATAAATAAAATAAAAAATAAAAACATCGGCACTCGATACGGTCATTTCGATATCGATATATTCCTATATTTTTTAGAAATGCTCCGCAAGTTCGTGGCTGTTTTTGGAACATCTACTACTGTTTGTAAACAGTACAATGTAATCAATCAACGACGCGTCCAAACTGCTCTGGAGCCCGCACCAGCATCCCTGGTTCAAATTTGGCTCGCTAGAGGCCGCCCCTCAACCATCGGCATGGACGCCTCGTTCGTTGCAATCATTTTCCATTTTACATTCTAAGAATTTTTATACGTTGTTTAAATAATACAAACAACTTTAAGTAAACTAAATCCAATACAATTGGCCTTAAGCTAAATTATTATACTTCCTTTATCAAAATTTTAAATTGACGACACGCCCACTTATCACATAGCCTCATTGGCCGCTACATGTTCCGTTTTTCTCCTAACTGACATTTATAATATTTTATTATTGACCTTTACATTTTATCAACTAATGATTAGAATTTTATGCTTGCAATGATGTAATGTTTATATCAGCAAATTAATGCTGAGCCCCTGAGGGGTGTTCTGAGTACGGGCTTGGCGAACCCGGGGTCCTGAGCCGTGGGCTGTGTCGCGCCAACAGTCCGCTACACCCTAAGCTCTGTGCATGCTTCAACGACCATCGTTCGGTGCGACGGTGGAACGTTGTACTTACAGAGCCCGGGGATCTTGGCTTAATCGCCCGGGTCGCGAGGACGGTACAAACCTCTTTTAAAAAAAACCTCAATCTCAAGGTGTGCTACGTGCCGAGGAGATGCATGGCTGTTGAGGTTGAACAGCCGCTAGCGAGCAACCTCTGAGGAATCTGCCGCACCTCAGTTGTATAAGGCTTACCCAGGCAAGCGGGGCTCTGCCTGGGTGGACATTTAGTTCCCTAGCTGCTCGTGGGACCAAGATGAAACGAGCAAATAAAAGCGTGACCGGTCGCGAAATGGCGTCTCTAAGCGTGGGAAGACAGAGTTTAACGCCTCTACCTATGACCCTAAGACGTTTCCGTCCCTTGCCACCCCATGGGAGGAACGAAGGTCACTTATTAGATCTGAGCCGTACTCACCTCAATATCTGGTCTGTGAGCGTACTGATGGCGAATCCTTCACTTGTACTAAGCCTCAGTTTTTTGTCGACACAATCGAAGACAAGTTTGGTGAAGTGGCATCATTTTCGAAGATGAGTAGTGGGGCCGTTCTGTTACAGGCGGCGTCCTCGGCCCAGTCGCGGGCACTACTTGCCTGCGACAGGCTGGGTGATATCCCGGTGCGTGTCACGCCCCACAAATCATTAAATATGGTCCAAGGTCGTATCTATCATCGAGATCTTTTATCCCAGACCGATGACGAGCTGCGTGCATACCTGCAGCGACGAGGTGTCCACTTCGTCCGGCGGGTGTACAGGGGTCCTAAAGAAAGTAGGGTTGACACCGGTGCTTTTAGCTTGGCCTTCGAAGGCGATACACTGCCTGAGAAGGTTAAGATAATGGTCTACCGGTGTGAAGTCAAACGCTATGTCCCCCCTCCTATGCGGTGTTTCCGGTGCTGGAAGTTCGGGCACATGTCGTCCCGATGTACTTCCAGCCCAACATGCAGGGAATGTGGGCGGCCACCTCACCCGGACGCCCCATGCACCCCACCTCCGCACCTCCGCTGTGTGTGAACTGTGGGCAACATCACCCGCCATGCTCGCCGAACTGCTCTGTCTTACAACGGGAACGTAAAATTATGGAGATAAAGACCTTGGACCGGCTGACCTTCTATGAGGCACGTAAGAAATACGAGCGGCTACACCCTGTCCGTATGGAAACGTCTTTTGCCACAGTTACAGCAGCTTCCTTGAGACCAGTGAAACCACCGGTGTTGTCTCCTCCTGTGGGCCCTAAGGGCTGTCAATCTTCCGTGACGGGTGGGGGCCCGTCTCCATCTCTCGCTCCCTCGACACCTGTGGGAGCAACTTCTCCCCCACCATCGGGGACATCTGTCCCCACTCCCCAGCCGGAGAAGAAACAGTCTTCCCCGGCCCGTCTTGCTCGGAAGGGGTCCCTCGGGACGCTCCCTTCCGAGGATTCTCAGAGTGCGCCAGGGGATCCTAGCCTTAGGCTAAAGGATCCAACAACCGATGACCAAAGGGCTTCCAGCTCTTCGGCTGTCCCTGATGTCGCTTCTGGAAAGTCCTCCCAGCCCTTACCACCAAAGGGCCAGCGGGAGAGAACAAAGAAGACCAAAAAGAAGAAAGAAAAGATTAAGGACCCTTCAGTGGCTCGAAAGGAGCGCTCGCTCACATCTTCGGCCACTGAAGACGAGGTGGAGATCCTTGCGTCCCCTGAGGATCTCGCCTTCCTAGGATCGCCAGAACCCATGGTTCTCGATCCTACAGATTCTGTGGAATTGGCAGCAGGTGCCCCTGCTGAATGACCATTTCATCTCTTCCATTATGGCTATTCAGCAGACTGCAAACGAAATCTTGCAGTGGAATTGCGGCGGATTTTTCCGCCATCTGGCAGAGCTGCGACAATTACTCTGCCACTTCCCTGCGATCTGTCTAGCGGTGCAGGAAACATGGTTCCCCGTCGACAGGACCCCAGCCCTCCGAGGCTATCGGTGCTATTTTAAAAACCGAGCCATCTACGACAGGGTCTCTGGCGGCGTGGGTGTTTATGTCCACGCCTCTGTTCCCAGTGCTGCTGTGCCTCTCCAAACATCTCTAGAGGCAGTCGCTGTTCGACTCCGGGTAGTGCAAGATTTTACCGTCTGCTCTGTTTACCTTCCACCTGATGAGGCCATCTCTCCCACAGACCTCGCAGCCTTGGTCGCCCAACTTCCCCCACCCTTTCTTCTTTTGAGGGACTTCAACGCCCACCACCCTCTGTGGGGTGGCACGCAGACCTCGGCCCAGGGTAGGGATGTTGAGTCTCTCCTGTCAGAGCAGAACCTCTGCCTTCTTAACACCGGTGCTCCTACCCACTTTAGCACAGCACATGGTACGTATTCTGCCATAGACCTGTCCGTCTGCAGCCCTAGCCTCCTTCCACGTCTCACCTGGAGGGTCCATGACGACCTGTGTGGCAGCAACCATTTCCCGATCTTCCTGTCGCTCCCACAGTGTTCGCCTGCCGACCATCCGCCTCGCTGGTCCCTCCGTACGGCTGACTGGCCAGCTTACTCTTCAGCTGTTGTGATTTCCTCTCCGCTTCCAGCAGATGTTGATGCCGCCGTTCAGCAGGTCACAGAGGCCATCGTTTCTGCAGCCGAAAACTCTGTTCCCACAACATCCGGTTCGCTCCATCGTCCTTCGGTGCCCTGGTGGACACCAGAGATTGCTGAGGCCATCCGGGAACGTCGGCGAGCACTACAGCGCCACCGACGTCACCCTTCTGTCGAACATCTTGTAGCCTTCAAGCGCCTCTGCGCACGGGCCCGGCGACTGATACAAGATAGTAAGAGAGCCTCGTGGGAGAAGTATGTCGCGTCCATTGGTTCTCGCGCTTCTCCTTCCAAGGTGTGGTCGCAAGTTCGACGCCTCTTCGGGCACCGCCCACCAGCGGGAATTCAAAGCCTCAGGGTCCAGGGTATGCTATGTACTGACCCTGTCGCCGTCGCTGAGCACCTGGCAGATCATTTTGCACGTACATCGGAGACTGCTGCCTATAGTGCAGATTTTCGTGCTATTAAAGAGCGAGCAGAGAGCCAGCAGATTTCATTTCGAACACGACGTCGTGAATCATATAACGTGCCATTTACTGAGTGGGAGTTTGAAAGTGCCCTTGCTGCATGCCCGGATACCTCCCCTGGACCCGATCGCATTCACAGCCAGTTCCTCCGACACCTATCAGCGGATGCCAAAAGCCAACTTCTCGCCCTGTTTAATCGCGTATGGCTTGAGGGTGTTTTTCCGTCCTCGTGGCGGGAAAGCATTATCATTCCGGTGATTAAGCCTGGGGCAGATCCGCAGGTGGCTGATAGTTACCGCCCGATCAGCCTCACCAACGTTCTATGCAAGCTTCTCGAGGCTCATGTGGATCCTCGAGGACGAGGACTCATGGCGCATCAACAGGGTAGGTTCCGTCAAGGCCGCTCCGCTATCGACAATCTCGTGTCACTAGAGTCGGCCATTCGTACAGCATTTTCTCGTCGTGAACACCTGATTGCCGTCTTCTTTGACCTGCGGAAAGCATACGACACCACCTGGCGATATCATATTCTGTCTACGCTGTACAATTGGGGCTTACGGGGTCCACTCCCTACATTCATTCAGAACTTCCTGGCGTTGCGTTCTTTTCGTGTTCGTGTTGGTTCTTGTTTCAGCTCACCTCATTGTCAAGAGAACGGAGTCCCGCAAGGTTCCGTTCTTAGTGTTCCTTTATTCTTAATCGCCATAAACGGTCTTGCTGCGGCTGCGGGGTCATCGGTTTCTACTTCTTTGTATGCCGATGACTTCTGCATGTATTACAGCTCCTCCAGCATCAGCGTAGCTGAACGGCGGTTGCAGATCGCAGTTCGGAAGGCACAGTCGTGGGCGTTTGCCCAAGGTTTTCAATTTTCTGCATCCAAAACCCGTGTGATGCATTTCTGTCGACGTTGGGCAGTACACCCGGAACCCGAACTTTACTTAGCTGGCGACCTGCTACAAGTCGAAGAGACACACAGATTCTTAGGTCTAGTGTTTGATGACCGTCTAACCTGGGTGCCGCACCTACGCCAGTTAAAGCAAAAGTGCTGGCGACACCTCAACATCCTGCGCTGTCTCGGCCACACTGTTTAGGGAGCCTCACGCCCAACGCTCTTAGAACTTTACAAGGCCCTCATTCAGTCGCGCCTAGACTATGGCTGCATAGTCTACGATTCGGCTGCGCCGTCAGTGCTGCAGGCATTAGACCCAATTCTACACTGTGGTGTCCGTTTGGCGACAGGGGCTTTTCGCACAAGCCCGGTGACAAGCCTCCTTGTCGAAGCGGGAGTCCTCCCGCTGCGGTTCCGCAGGCAACATCTGCTAACTTCCTATGTTGCTCGTGTTCAGGCCTCGCCCTTCCACCCGAACCGCCGGCTCCTATTTCCAGACGCTGCACTACCTATCCCTCCACGACGGCCAAGGTCGGGATACCCGATCTCGGTCCGTGTTCGTATCCTTCTTTCGTCTCTCACATCCTATCCACTTCCTACCAGTTTCCACTATTCCTTTCACACCCCCGTCAGTGGCTCAGCATTAATTTGCTGAGTACGGGCTTGGCGAACCCGAGGTCCTGAGCTGTGGGCTGTGTCGTGCCAACAGTCCGCTACACCATAAGCTCTGTGCGTGCCTCAACGACCATCGTTCGGCGCGACGGTGGAACGTTGTACGTTTCAGAGCCCGGGGATCTTGGCTTAATCGCCCAGGTCGCGAGGACGGTACAAACCTCTCTAAAAAAAACCTCAGTCTCAAGGTGTGCTATGTGCCGAGGAGATGCATGGCTGTTGAGGTTGAACAGCCGCTAGCGAGCAACCTCTGAGGAACCTGCCGCACCTCAGTTGTACAAGGCTTACCCAGGCAAGCGGGGCTCTGCCTGGGTGGACCTTTAGTTCCCTAGCTGCTCGTGGGACAGACATGAAACGAGCAATAAATAGCGTGGGCGGTCGCAAAAACGCCGTCTCTAAGAGAGGAAGAGTTGCTTATAATGCAGCGACGTATGATCCCCGAGCGTTCCCTTCCCTGGCCACCCCTTGGGAGGAACGGCGGGCTAAATATAGGGATGAGTCTTACTCTCCGAAGTATCTCGTTTGCAGCAGAAGGGATGGGGAAACCTTCATGTCAACGAAACCACTTTTCTTCGTTGAACACCTTGAAGATAAGTTTGGTGAAGTCTCGGGTATGTCGAAAATGAGGAGCGGTTCGGTACTGATCGAAACAGCGTCATCCACCCAATCGAAAGCATTACTTGCTTGCGATAAGCTTGGTGACGTTCCGGTCAGTATAACACCCCACAAATCGCTGAACATGATCCAGGGACTTATCTACCATAGAGACCTTCTTTTACAGTCGGATGACGAGCTACACGCCAACCTAGAGCGACGGGGTGTCCACTTCGTCCGGCGCGTGCATAGGGGTTCGAAGGATAATAGGGTAGCCACCGGTGCTTTCATCTTGGCCTTTGACGGCGATACATTGCCCGAAAAGGTCAAGGTTATGGTCTACCGGTGTGATGTAAAGCCTTATATTCCTCCCCCTATGCGCTGCTTTAAATGCTGGAAATTCGGACATATGTCCTCCAGATGTAATTCCAGCCCCACATGTAGGGAATGCGGGCGTCCATCACACCCGGACGCTCCGTGTACTCCTCCACCTATTTGTGTAAACTGTGGGCAGCAACATCCACCCTGTTCTCCAGACTGTACTGTGCTCCGCAAAGAGCGGAAGATAATGGAAATAAAGACCCTGGATCGACTGACACATACTGAGGCACGTAAAAATTTGAACGGCTTCACCCGGTTTCTCTGACAACGTCTTTTGCTGCTGTTGCATCATCACCACCTCTTCGGTTATCTACCTTGCAGCAACCATCTGTGGGCCCAAAGGGCCATCAAAGCTCATCTGCCCCCGTCAAGGTCGGGGGCACTCCTCTCACTGCCCCCCCACTACCACCTGAGGGGGCCACTCCACCACTAACATCGGGGACACCAGTCCCCACCTCCCAGCCGGAGAAGGAGCAGCCTCCTCCGGCTCCCCTCTCTCGGAAGGGGTCCCTTGGGGCACTCCCTTCCGAGGCTTCTCTTAGTGATCCAGCGGATCCCAGCCACAGGCGGAAGGATCCCAAACCTATTGGTAGAAGGGCTTCCCGCTCTTCCTCCACCACTGACGCCACTCTAGAGAAGTCCTCCCGGCCCTGCAAACCTAAGGGCCAGCGAGAGGGGCGGAAAAAGAAGACCAAAGAGTCTTCGGTGGCTCTACAGCCACCTGCCACCTCATCTTCTGCATCGGACGATGAGGTACAGATCCTCGCGTCACGTGAGGATCTTGCACTTACTGCCTCTCCAGAACGCGTGATCCTGGATTCTGAATGTTCCAAATCGGCGGCAGCAGATGAACCCATGCAATAGTGTTATTTATACTTCGCATCATGGCCTTTAAAGTCATGCACCATCAAATTCTCCAGTGGAATTGCGGCGTTTTTTTCCACCACCTGGCTGAGCTGCAACAGCTAATGTGCCAACTCCCTTTGCTCTGCATAGCGTTACAGGAAACGTGGTTTCCTGCCCAGAAGACCCCTGCCCTACGTGGCTACCGGGGCTTTTTTAAAAATCGTCCTTTCTGTGACAGGGTCTCTGGAGGTGTGTGCCTCTATGTCCTTGCCACTGTCCCCAGTACAGCTGTGCCCCTCACCACGAATCTCGAGGCAGTGGCTGTTAGGATCAGAGCAAGGCAGGAACTAACGATCTGTTCCCTCTACCTACCGCCAGATGAGATTGTTTGTCTTGCTGACCTTGGTGCCTTGATCTCTCAACTTCCCCCACCGTTTCTCCTTTTGGGGGATTTTAATGCCCACCACCCGATGTGGGGTGGGATGCAGACTTCGGCGCGTGGTAGGGATGTGGAGATGCTCCTGACACAGCAGAACCTTTGCCTTCTGAACACGGGTGCTCCGACGCACTTCATCGTAGCTCATGGCACATACTCGGCCATCGACCTGTCCATTTGTAGCCCGAGTCTTCTCCCTCATCTGAATTGGACTGTGCATGATGATCTCTGTGGCAGCGACCATTTTCCCATCTTTCTGTCGCTCCCAGAGACTCAAGCCGCAAACCGGCAGCCTCATTGGTCGCTTCATAGGGCTGACTGGCCGGCATATGCTTCAGCTGCAGTGGTTACGACTCCACTTTCGGCTGACATTGAAGTGGCTGTCCAGCAAGTCACAAAGGCCATAGTTTCCGCCGCCGAGAAAACTGTTCCAACCGCATCCGCGTCACTTAGACGTAAGTCGGTCCCTTGGTGGACACAGGAGATCGCTGAGGCCATTCGGGAACGTCGGCGTGCGCTCCAGCGACACCGGCGACACCCTTCTCTAGAGAACCTCATCGCCTTTAAACGTCTCCGTGCACGGGCTCGGCGACTGATTCTGCAGAGTAAGAAGGATTCCTGGGAGAGGTTTGTAGCCTCCATCGGCTCTCGCGCCTCCCCTTCTCGGGTCTGGACCCAAGTACGGCGCCTCTTCGGATATCGCCCACCGCCTGGAATCCCATCGCTCACCATTCAGGGTGCTCTCTGCACTGACCCACAAGCCATAGCTGAGTGCATGGCAGATCACTATGCCCGTTGCTCTGCAACTGAAACATACAGTGCAGACTTCCGCACCTTCAAAGAGAGGGTCGAGCGGCAGCAGTTGTCATTCCGCACACGCCGCCAGGAACCTTACAACACCCCGTTTAGCGAGTGGGAGCTTCAAACCGCTCTGGCTGCGTGCCCCGATATATCTCCGAGACCAGATCGAATACACAGTCAGTTCCTCCGTCACCTTTCGGCTGAGTTTCACCATCACCTTCTCTCCCTGTTCAACCGTATCTGGGCAGATGGGGTTTTCCCATCGCAGTGGCAGGAAAGCACCGTGATCCCAGTGTTGAAACCTGGAGCAGATCCATTGGTGGCTGACAGCTATCGCCCAATCAGCCTTACCAATGTGCTCTGCAAGCTACTCGAGCGAATGGTGAGTCGGCGGCTGATGTGGCTCCTTGAAGACCGCGAACTTCTTGCTCCATAACAAGGGGGATTCCGTCAAGGCCGTTCCACCATTGACAACCTTGTCTCGCTGGAATCGGCTATTCGCACTGCCTTCACCAGGCGCGAACATCTCGTTGCGGTCTTCTTTGATCTCCGTAAGGCTTACGATACAACCTGGCGCCATCATATTCTGGCTACACTGCATGGTTGGGGTCTGAGGGGCTCCCTTCCAATTTTTATACGGAACTTTTTATCAACCCGCTATTTTCAAGTTCGTGTAGGCACCTGTCTCAGCTCTCCTCATATCCAGGAGAATTGTGTCCCACAGGGATCTGTTCTCAGTGTTCCCCTCTTCCTGATTGCCATCAATGGTCTAGCAGCAGCGGTTGGGTCATCAGTTTCCTCCTCCCTATTTGCGGATGATTTTTGCCTTTATTTCAGCTCCGCCACAATTGGTGTCGCTGAACGGCGGCTGCAGGGAGCCATTAGAAAGGCAGAGTCATGGGCCTCAGCCCACGGTTTCCACTTCTCGGGTTCTAAGACCCGAGTAATGCACTTCTGTCGTCGTCGGGCAATTCACCTTGATCCAGAGCTGTACCTAGGTAATGAACGTCTTCGTGTTGAAGAAACGCACCGCTTCCTCGGTATGGTTTTTGATGCCCGGCTGACTTGGCAGCCGCACCTCCGTCAGCTGCGACAGAAATGCTGGAAACATCTGAATATCCTCCGCTCTCTTGGCCACACGGCTTGGGGAGCATCACGCCCAACTCTTCTCCAGCTATACAAGGCCCTCATACAATCGCGCCTGGACTACGGGAGTATTGTGTATGACTCTGTAGCGCCATCAGCACTGCAGGTATTGGACCCGGTCCTCCATAGTGTTGTCCGTTTGGCGACAGGGGCCTTTCGCACGAGCCCGGTGACAAGTCTGCTAGCCGAAGTAGGGGTTCCACCCCTGAGTTTCCGCCAGCAGCGCTTACTAGCTTCTTATGCTGCCCATGTACACGCCTTACCCCACCATCCAAATTACAGGCTTCTCTTTCCGGATGTTGTCCTCCCTTTTCCACGACGGCGGCCAAGGTCGGGTCTCCCGATTGCGGTCCGTGTTCGATCCCTTCTCTCCTCTCTTGAATCCCTTCCTATTCCTCCCGCTTTTCACTACTCTTCCCGTGCTCCTCCTTGGTCTGTACCACGTCCGCAGCTTCGGTTAGACTTGTCCCGCGAGTGTAAAACCTCTGTTGCACCGTTGACTCTCCGCCGCCAATTTCAGGCGATACTGAGTTCTTTCCACGGCGCCGAAGTTGTATACACAGACGGGTCTCTCGTGGATGGCCGTTGTGGGTATGCCTACACCCATAATGAGGACATAGAACAACACGCCTTACCCTGTGGGAGTAGTATATTCACTGCAGAGCAGATCGCTATCTGTCGAGCACTTGAGCACCTTATAGCCTGTCCCGGGGAGTCGTATGTTATCTGCAGCGACTCCCTGGGCGGCTTGCAAACTCTTGACCAGTGCTTTCCAAAACACCCCCTGGTGCGGTCCATCCAGGACTCTATTAACCTTCTCGTCCAGTCTGGCCGCACTGTGGCCTTCGTTTGGACCCCTGGCCACGTTGGAATTCCGGGGAACGAACGCGTAGATCGACTGGCTAAGCAGGCAATTACTTCCAGCCTCTTAGAAATTGGCGTTCAAGAGAGGGACCTCCGATTAGAGTTCCACCAGAAGGTACTTGGGCTTT
This sequence comes from Locusta migratoria, assembly GCA_026315105.1. Classification (NCBI taxonomy): domain Eukaryota; kingdom Metazoa; phylum Arthropoda; class Insecta; order Orthoptera; family Acrididae; genus Locusta; species Locusta migratoria. Next base: position 403,389,796 of record CM048748.1, read on the forward strand.
GGAACACTGAGTGGGTTGACTCACCTGCCCCAAATAAGCTCCTTGCAGTGAAGCGTTCTACAGCTCCGTGGAAGTCCTCCCTGAGGGCCTCTCGGAAGGAGTCAGTCGTCCTTTGTCGTCTGCGTATTGGTCACACGTGGATGACACATGGCCATCTACTTCACCCCCTGCGGGTTCGGGGGTAAGAATAGGCCCGCGGTATTCCTGCCTGTCGTAAGAGGCGACTAAAAGGAGTCTTCATACTTTTCGGCTTCCCATCTGTGGTCCCCTATTTGGGTTTGACCCTCCATTTTTCAAAATTTTTTCCGAAGAGCGAACCATTTGGGGAAGGACACCTTACGTGGTGCAACATGTAATTCTCGTGCTATGCCATCTTATGCACCCATCATGGAATGGACTTGCGACTGCAGCTTCTATGCTGCCATCGGGCATGCCATTTCTTTTTCCATGCACGTCGCGTCCATTGTGCACGGATATCCCAGCACCCTCCATTATGATGGTTCACATAGCGCCAGAAAGCCAACACGGTAGCCAGTCCGTTGTGGTGGGGTCGTCATGTATCCTCTTGGCTGTAGCCCCCTGACAACGCAGGGATCGCTCTACCGGTGCCAGAGCTGTAAGCTCCTCATGCAGGCCTAGGAGTAGATGCTTGTCGTCGTGAAGCATCGGGACTCCCGGCAACGGTCATCCTGCCAGGTGACGTTGCTGTGGCTGGGTGGCGCCCATGAGGAGAGCCCCTGTTCGGAGTGGGTGGCATCGGGGCGGATGATTCGCAATGAAGCGAAACAAATCCAACCATCAAAATCCTGGCGTAACAGGTGTCTCGAAGCGTGGAAAGTACAATGCAGCGACTTATGATCCCTCATCGTTTCCTTCCCTGACTTCTTCTTGGCGGGAACGTGGGGGTCGACAGACTGAATCATATGTCCCGAAGTTTCTGGTCTGTACTAGGACAGATGGGGGATCCTTCCAGGCAACTAAGCCCATGTTCTTTGTTGAACATATTGAGGACAAGTTCGGTGAGGTTTCAGGAATTTCTAAGATGCGAGACGGATCGATTCTTATACAAGCAGAGTCCCCTGCACAGTCCCGTGCTCTACTCACATGCACTAAGCTTGGCGACGTGCCTGTCTCTGTAACGGCACATAAGACATTGAATCTGGTGCAGGGAGTCATTTTTCACCGTGACCTCTTGCTGCAGTCGGATGAGGAGTTGCGCGAAAACCTGCAACGGCGCGGTGTCCATTTTGTCCGCCGTGTCTTTCGGGGTTCGAAAGACAATAGGGTGGCAACCGGGGCCTTCATCTTGGCCTTCGACGGCGATACCTTGCCCGAGAAGGTCAAGGTGATGGTATACAGATGTGATGTCCGACCGTACATCCCTCCACCCATGCGCTGTTTCAAGTGCTGGCGGTTCGGACACATGTCTTCCCGTTGCGACGCAGCCCCTATTTGTCGTGACTGTGGCCGTCCTGTACACCCCGATGCACCTTGTACCCCGCCACCTTCTTGTGTCAACTGCAGCGGCCATCACTCGCCTTGCTCACCGGACTGTCCCGCTTACCAAAGGGAGCGCAAGATCGTAGAGTATAAGACCCTCGATCGCGTAAGTTACTCTGAGGCCCGCCGCAAGTATGAGAAGCTCCACCCGGTATCGATGATGACTACATATGCTGCTGCCACAGTGTCATCGCCTCCATCGAGGGCGGTTTCCCGACCCCCTATCACACCTTCTGTGGGCCCTTTGGGCCATCAGTTAATCTCCGCTCCCCAGACGCCAGGGGGAGCACCTTCTTCTGCGAGGCTTTTGCCTCCCCCTTCAACGGGGTCTTTGAACCCCGTCCCTCTGCCGGAGAAATGTCTTCCTTCTCCGGCTCTTCCTTCAGGGAAAGGGCCTGACGAGCCCCTTCCACCACCTCCTGCAGTTCCCACTGTGTCTGACACCCTGGATGTCAGTCGACCTATAGATGCACGGAAAGGGTCTCTTGAGGTCTCCGAAACGCCAGTTTCGTCGCAGCCAAACGTCAGCCAGTGGTTCAAAGTCCAGGTACCCGCTGGTAGCCGGGCCTCCCCATCTGCGTCGACATCCGACGCCACTTCTGGGAAGCCCGCTCGAGCACCGAAGCCCAAACCCAAGCGGGAGCGGGCGAGAAAAAAGGATGTCCCTCAAGAGAAAGAGCTGGCGGCAAAGGCGGCTTCCTCGATGCCGTCCGCTACCAGTTCTGACTCAGACAATGAGGTCGAAATCCTTGCGTCTAAAGAGGACCTCGCTCTTACAGACACCCTAGACGCAATGGATATGGACACCACAGACCCTCAGCGGGTGGCGGCAAGTGACACTGAGGCGCACCGCGTCTCTTAATCACTTTCATGCCTCCCCAGTCCTTAGGCAGCACTTTCCTCCAGTGGAATTGCGGCGGTTATTTTTCCCACCTAGCAGAGCTGAAACAACTTTTAAGCTCTTCTCATGTACTGTGCGTTGCCCTCCAGGAAACCTGGCTTCCGGCAACGCGAACCCCAGCCCTTCGTGGCTATCGTGGGTTTTACACGAATCGTCTTGTATATGACAGAGCATCTGGTGGCGTCTCCATTCATGTCATCAACTCTGCCTACAGTGAAGCTGTGCCCCTTCAAACACCTTTGGAGGCAGTGGCTGTTCGGATCAGGACACCACTAGCTATAACCGTCTGCAGTGTTTATCTTCCACCTGATGGTGCAATCCCCTGCCACATGTTAGCTGCACTGATTGCTCAGCTCCCCCCACCCTTCCTCATCATGGGCGATTTCAACGCCCATAACACTTTGTGGGGTGGCGACATGACTACTGGCCGAGGTAGAGAGGTTGAACATCTTGTCTCCCAGCTCGATCTTTGTATTTTAAATACAGGTGCTCCCACGCATTTCAGTGTGGCACACGGCACCTACTCGGCCATCGACCTCTCTATTTGCACCCCTGGCCTCGTACCATCTCTTCATTGGAGAGTGCATGACGACTTGTGTGGCAGTGATCACTTTCCGATTTTTTTGTCACTGCCCCATCGTCATTGCCCTAGCCGTTTGCCCCGTTGGGCTCTTAACAAAGCTGACTGGGATGCATTTACAACTGCTGCCACTGTTCGATATTTGCCGGACACTAACATTGATGTGGTGGTCGATACTTTAACAGACGTCATTGTCTCTGCAGCTCAGTCTGCAATCCCGTCTTCTTCTGGTTCGTCCCGGCAGAGGTCCGTGCCCTGGTGGTCGCCGGAAATCGCTGCCGCAATCAGAGACCGTAGGCGAGCTCTTCAGCGTCACAAACGGCACCCATCAGTGGCCAACCTCATCGCTTTCAAGCGACTTCGTGCCAAGGCTCGGCAACTCATCAAACGAGCCAAACAAGAATGTTGGGAGAGGTATGTCTCGACCTTAGGTTCTCGTGTCTCTCCATCTCAGGTGTGGACTAAGATCAGGCGCCTCTATGGCCACCAGCCTCCTGTTAGCGTCCCTGGGCTTTCTATCAATGGGGCTATGTGTACAGACCCGACTGTGATCGCTGAACATCTTGCTGATCACTTCGCTAGGTGCTCTGCATCTGCTAACTACAGTGCAGCATTTCGCTCCCGCATGGAGCGTGTGGAGCGACAGCGCCTCTCCTTTGCGACGCGCCGTCGGGAGTCCTACAACGCCCCGTTTACCGAAAGTGAGCTGCTTAGTGCCTTGGCCAATTGCCCAGATACGGCTCCCGGTCCCGACCGTGTCCATGTACAGATGCTCAAACACCTCTCGCGGGATTCTCAGCGCCATGTCCTCGAGATATTCAACCGCATTTGGGGTGGTGGCGAGTTTCCGTCCCAGTGGCGGGAAGCCGTCGTCATACCGGTGCTGAAGCCTGGCAGGGACCCACTGGAGGTTGACAGTTATCGTCCCATCTGCCTGACCAACGTTCTCTGCAAGTTGCTCGAACGTATGGTCGCACGTCGCTTGACTTGGGTGCTCGAGTCACGGGGCCTTCTGGCGCCATCGCAGGGTGGATTCCGCCAGGGTCGTTCAACGACGGATAATCTGGTGTGCTTGGAGTCAGCGGTTCGGACAGCTTTTTCCCGTCGTCAGCACCTCATTGCAGTTTTCTTTGACCTTCAGAAGGCCTACGATACTACATGGCGGCGTCACATCCTCGCTACGCTGCATGAGTGGGGCCTTCGGGGGTCACTTCCCATCTTCATTGCAAATTTCCTCCGACTCCGCACGTTTCGGGTCCGAGTCGGTGTTGCCCATAGTTCGCCCCATATCCAGGAAAATGGGGTCCCACAGGGGTCTGTGCTGAGTGTCTCACTGTTTTTGGTGGCCATTAATGGCCTGGCTGCAGCTGTGGGTTCATCGGTGTCTCCTTCCCTGTACGCCGATGGTTTTTGCATATCTTTCTGCTCCACCACAACAAGTGCTGCTGAACGCCGACTCCAGGCGGCCATCCGCCAGGCACACATGTGGGCTCAGCATCATGGCTTCCAGTTTTCCGCCGGCAAAACACGTGTAATGCACTTTTGTCGGCGTCGGACGGTGCACCCCCACCCTGAACTCTATCTTGACGGCCAACTGCTTCCTGTTGTGGACACCCACCGATTCCTCGGCCTGATTTTTGATGCCCGACTGACCTGGCTCCCTCATATTCGTTTTCTGAAACGGGAGTGCGGGCGACATCTTAACGCCCTTCGATGTTTGGGCCATACCGCATGGGGAGCTGACCGCTCCACCCTGCTGCGGCTGTATACAGCCTTGGTGCGGTCGCGTATAGATTATGGGTGCCTCGCTTATGGCTCTGCAGCACCTTCAGCGTTGCGCCTATTGGACCCTATTCACCACTGTGGGGTTCGAATTGCCACGGGAGCCTTCCGAACCAGCCCTGTGGCCAGTCTTCTAGCGGAGGCCGGGGTACCCCCACTACGGGTCCGCCGCCAGCAACTGTTGACAGCGTATGCAGCCCGCGTCTATAGTTCCAAAGGACATCCCAACTACCGCCTCCTTTTTTCTACTGTGGCTGTTCGTCACCAGCAGCAGCGCCCCAAGTCAGGACACACAATAGCCGTCCGCGTGCAGTCCCTGCTGGGGGAGCTTGAGTCCTATCCTCTACCACCTCCATTTCGGGCCCATTCACGCACACCTCCATGGTGCCTGCCACGGCCATGTCTTCGTTTAGACTTGGCCCACGGGCGCAAGGACTCGCTTCCCCCTGAGGCTCTCCGTCGCCAGTTCCTTGCTGTCGTTGCTGAGCACCCCGGCTACGACATTGTTTATACGGACGGCTCGATGGTAAACGGCCGCATTGGCCTTGCCTACGTACATGGTGACCATGTTGAGCAGCTGTCTCTGCCAGAAGGCTGCAGTGTTCTTACTGCAGAACTGGTGGCCATCTTCCGTGCCCTCGAGCATATGCGTTCCTGCTCAGGTGAGTCTTTCCTTCTTTGTAGTGACTCCCTGAGTAGTTTACGTGCTCTGGAACAGTGTTATCCGCGTTCGCCATTGGTGATGGCCATCCGAGTGGCTGTTTCTGCCCTTGTTCAGTCTGGCAGATCGGTGGTGTTCCTTTGGTCTCCGGGTCACGTCGGCATCCCAGGCAACGAACGTGCCGATGGGCTTGCCAAACAGGCGGTTACTGCCTCTGTCTTACAGATCGGCCTCCCAGTTTCAGATATCCGTACCTTGTTGCACCGTCGGGTACTTCGACTTTGGGATGCTGAATGGCGCAACCTGAGCACGCCCAACAAGCTTCGGGTTGTCAAGGAGACCACGGCTGCGTGGCGCTCCTCAATGCGGGCCTCTCGCCGGGACTCAGTAGTCCTGTGCCGGCTCCGCATTGGCCATACTTGGCTGACCCACGGCCATCTCCTGCGCGGTGAGGACCCGCCTCGTTGTCGTTGTGGTTCTCCCTTGACAGTGTCCCACATTTTAACGGACTGTCGTCTTTTAGCCGCCCTGCGGCGGGATTTTAATCTTCCTGCAATTTTATCTGACGTTTTATGTAACGATGCCAATATGGCTGATTCTGTTTTAGGTTTTATTCGTAACAGCGGTTTTTACAAATCTATATGAAGTTTGTGTTGCCCCGTGGCTGACCCTTCCTATTTTATTCTCATGGTCGGTCAACCACGAACTTTGACTTTGTCATTTCATTTCCACACTTGTTTGCTGTTTCCGTGTGATTGTGTCCTATCATGTTGTCTCCCACCTTGTAGTCCTTTGTCAAATTTGTTTACATTTTATTGATTGAGTGGGGTTTTCCTCCCGTAACAGTTTTAACTCTGGGCGGACATTTCAGGGTTTCCACACTTCTCTAGCTCTGTGATGGAATGGGGGACTGATGACCTCCGCAGTTTTGTCCCCCTAAAACATCAAACCAACCAACCAACCAACCATCTACTTCGACGGGAGGATCCTCCACAGTGTCGCTGTGGCACTTTATTGACAGTGGTCCACATCCTGGTGGACTGTCCCCTTTTAGCTGACTTACGACAGTCCTTTGACCTGCCAGCTGCGCTTCCGTTTATTCTGGGCGACGACGCTGTTACAGCTGATCGTGTTTTACGTTTTATCCGTGCAGCTGGGTTTTACCATTTGATATAACGGTGGGTTCCTTAGCCTGAACTCTCAGGCACCCATCTCTCACAACCTTTTACCCTTCTTATTTTGTGTTGTCTACCCTGCTTTTATTCGTATGTTTTAGAATGTGCAGAGTGGCTGGCTCATCCTTTATTATCCTCGTGATCAGCCAGCCACAACATTCTGCTGTAACTTTTTAGTCCAATTATTTTTCTTTACTCTTTGAGTTTTCTTCCTTGCGTGTCGTGACCTCAATCCTCCTTGTCATTGTGTACCCATTGTGCTTTCTCTTTTTTGTGTTTCAATGATCGTTTTTTCATCTTGCTATACGCCGCATTGACTTTGCTTCAACAGGGGACTGATGACCGTGCAGTCTAGTCCCCTCTAAACAACAACAACAACAACAACAACAACAACAACAACAACAACAACCTTTCACACCCCTCCTTGGTCCAGTCCTCGTTTGCAGCTCCGTCTGGACCTGTCCCATGCGTCGAAGGACTCTGTTTCTCCCATACATCTCCGTCACCAGTTTCTGCAAGTGCTCGAGCCGTTCCGTGCCGCAGACGCCATTTACACAGATGGTTCCGTAGTAGATGGCCGTGCTGGGTATGCGTTTCTACATCACAACCACGTAGAACAGCATTCTCTGCCCGGTGAGAGTAGCATCTTCTCTGCCGAGCTGGTCGCTATTCTCAGAGCTCTACAACATCTCAAAGCCTGCCCCAGGGGGTCATTCGTCATCTGTACTGACTCCCTGAGTGGCTTACAAGCGATCGACCAGTGCTTCTCTCGGCACCCAATAGTACGTTCGATCCAGGACACTGTTCACTCCCTGGGCCAATCAGGCCGTTCTGTGGTCTTTGTGTGGACCCCAGGTCATGTTGGCATACCAGGGAATGAACATGTTGATCGATTGGCCAAGCAGGGTACTATGGGACCACCTCTAACTATTGGTGTCACGGAACAGGATGTTCAGCTGGTGTTGCACCGGAAAGTACGTGAGGCTTGGAGCACCGAGTGGGCTACGGCGACTGCACCGAATAAGCTTCGGGCAGTGAAGCTCTCCACAACTTTGTGGAAATCTTCACTGCGGCCGACCCGCCGAGAGTCAGTTGTCCTCTGTCGCCTTCGGATAGGACATACGTGGCTCACCCACGGGTATCTCCTTCGGCGCGAGGCTCCACCCGTGTGTCGATGTGGTACTGTGTTGACAGTAGCCCATCTTTTAATGGACTGTCCGCTTTTAGCCAACTTGCGGCGATCTTTTCATATCCCAGACACGCTATCATTAGCTTTAGCAGACGACGCCTCTATGGCTAACGCAGTTTTAAGTTTTATCCGCGCTTCTGGTTTTTATGCATCTATCTAACCGTGGGTGCTGTTGCCTGATCTCTTAGGCCAACAGCAACCCAGGTTTTTTACCTTTTCACGTTCATAGGAGTTCTTAGTGTGTGCAGTGTGGCTGGCTCATCCTGTTTTTCCTTTGTGATCAGCCAGCCAAGGTTCTCTGCTATCTAGTTTTATTCGTGACTTTATTTTACTCATTCTGTGTGTCTTCGTCTTGTATTGTCAGTGGCTTGTCTATTGTTAACCTGCCCTTTTGTGCGGTGTCATTTTCAGGGCATTGTTTTATCTTTATTGACAGTTGACTCTCAGCTAGGAACAGGGGACTGATAACCTAGCTGTTTAGTCCCCTTAAAACAACCAACAACAACAACAACAACAACAACAACAACCTCTCACTGTTGGTGTCACGGAACAGGATGTTAAACTGGTGTTGCACCAGAAGGTGCGCGAGGCTTGGAGCACCGAGTGGGCTACGGCGACTGCACTGAATAAGCTTCGGGCAGTGAAGCTCTCCACAGATTTGTGGAAATCTTTACTGCGGCCGACCCACCGAGAGTCATTTGTCCTCTGTCGCCTCCGGATTGGACATACCTGGCTCACCCACGGGTATCTCCTTCGGCGCGAGGCTCCACCCGTGTGTCGATGTGGCACTGTGTTGACAGTGGCCCATCTTTTGATGGACTGTCCGCTTTTAGCCGACTTGCGGCAATCTTTTAATATCCCAGACGCGCTATCATTAGCTTTAGCAGACGACGCCTCTATGGCTAACACAGTTTTAAGTTTTATCCGCGCTGCTGGTTTTTATGACTCTATCTAACGGTGGGTGCTGTGGCCTGATATCTTAGGCCTCCACCAATCCAGCTTTTTACCTATCCACACCCTTAGGGGTTCTTCGTATATGCAGTATGGCTGGCTCATCCTGTTTTTTCTTTGTGATCGGCCAGCCAAGGTACTCTGCTATCCAGTTTTATTCCTGACTTTCCTTTACCAATTCTGTGTGTCTTAGTTTTACGTTTTCAGAGGTTTGTCCATTGTCAACCTGTCCCTTTTGTGCGTGATAATTTTTAGAGCTTTGTTTAATTTTTGTCGTTATTGACAGTGGACTCTGAGCTAGTAACAGGGGACTGATGACCCAGCTGTTCAGTCCCCTCAAAATCCAACAACAACAACAATTATATCAGAACATGCCGATTATAAAGATTTGGAATGTTAAATATGACACGCCCATTTTTCTGGTGTCGCCATTGGGCTCCAAAAGTTTTAAATTCTCTGAGTTATATTGTTTTAATTACTTGACGTTGCTTTCTCTACGGCATAACGTAAGTTTCCTTATGCTTCTGTTCAGTACCTTTTTATATATGTAACATTCTATCTTGTACCATGTAATTTTTGTAAACTTATTGCTACACATTATATGCAGGTTTGTCACACTTGAAAATGGCCCAACATAGAGGCCGAAACCGGTAGTGTGGGTTTAAATAAAGCACCAATAAATGCAACCGGAGCTGGACTTTCATTAAATTGAACCACAGTTGCGGCAACAGCAAGCATCCAGTCGTAGAGAAACTAATAAAATTCCTATATAACAAGAGTTACATCTCGTAATTCATACACACACACACACACACACACACACACACACACACACACACACACATATATCGGGATATATACTAATGTATTATCAGCCTACTGAAAATGGAGCGTCGACGGCGAAACAGTGCAGCTATCTCGAGAACTCTCTTTTAGATGCAACAGGATGTGTCGCAGACGTGCACCTCCTTATGCAATTAGTCCTTCTTGGAATCGCAGGAAGTGTGTCCCCACTTCCAGGAAACCGGCAAGACACCGACAGGCAGACTACGTTATAAGAACTGCGCCATATCAAACGGTAGCGATGCCAACTCGTATCCGCGGTGTAGTAACTTTCTACTGAACACGTAAGTCCCAGATAGCTCAAATGTTTCATTAGGTAACAACTATTGTTTCTGACATCAAAGTTTCACTGTGACTGGCTCTTTATTATTGCTGATGTTGTTATTGTGATTGTTGTTGTGGCTTTGAGTCCGTAGACTATTTTGATGCAGCTCTCCTCGCTGCCTTATCCTGTGCAAGCCTCTTCATCTTCTCATTAGAACGGCAACCTACATCCTTTCAAACCTGCTTACTGTATTTGTCGCTCAGTCTCTCTCAGCAATTTTTTACCCCCCCCCCACCTCCCACACACACACACACACACACACACACACACACACACACACACACTTCCTTCCAATGCTAATTTGCTGATTCCTTCATGTCTCAGAATATGTCCCACCAATTGATCTCTTAGTCAAGACACGCCAGAGATTTCTTGTCTGCCCAATCTGCTTAGTACCTCCTCATTAGTTACGTGATCTACCCATCAAATCTTAATCATTCGTATGTAGCACCACATTTCCAAAGCTTCTATCATCTTTCAGTATGAACTCCATATCGTCCATGTTTCACTCACGTACAAGGCTACACTCCAGACAAATACTTGCAGAAAGGGAATCCTAACATTTAAATTAATATTTGATGTCAACAAATTACTCTTCGATTCCCATAGCCATTCTGCATTTTATATCTTATTTCATTTGACTTTCCGAAGTTATTTCGCTACCCAGATAACACAACTCATCTACTACTTTTATTGCCTCAATACCTAATCCAATCCCTTCAGCATCGCCTGATTTTTCTTACACTACAATCCGTTACCCTTGTTTTGCTCTTGTTAATGTTCATCTTACGGCTTGCTTACAAGACAATTTCAATTCCGTTAACTTGTCTTCCAGGTCCTCTGTTGTCACTGACAGAATTACAATGTCAACGGCAAAATGACGTTTTTATTTCTTCGTACCATTGCTTTACTTCCTTCTCCAAATTTCTCCTTGCATTATTTCACAGCTTGCTGTAGACACAGAATGAATAACTTTGGCGAAAGGCTACAAGTGTGTCTTAATCTGTTGCCAACCACTGCGTCCATTTTATGCGCTTCGACTTTATAACTGCTGTCTGGTTATTGTACAAGTTTAATATAAGTTTCCGTTACATTTATTTTACCTCTGCTGCCTTCAGAAACAGTGTGTTGCAGTCAACATTTTTAAAAGCCTTCTCCAAATCTACAAAATCTGAAAACAAAATTTTGCCTTTCCTTCACCTATGTCGTATTTTAGTGCCTCGCGTGTTCCTACATCTCTCCTAAATCCAAAAATGTTGAAATGTTTTTAATATTTCCCATAGATTTATAATGTTTCCCAAGTTTTGGGATCTAACTGCAGTGGTTAGCGATCCCTATACTTACAAACTACTTAAAATACCTTAAGAACAACACATACCAGTGTCCGAGGGAGAACTCCAACCTCCGACGGGGAGCAACCGCGCGATCCACAGAAAGACGCCTTAGAGCGCTCAGCCATTCCACCGCGGCTCTACTAAATCCAAACTGATCTTCCCCAAGGTCGGATTGCACCATTTGTTTCCATTCATTCGTAAATAAGTCGTGTTTTTATTTTGCCGCCTTGACTTATTAAATTGATAGTTCCATAATTTTCACAGTTGTCTGCATCTGCTTTCTTTGAAATCGGAGTTGTTATATTTTTTTTGATGGTGGTGAGTATTTACCCTGCCTCATACATCTTACACACAAAGTAGAACAGCTGCTTCATGATTGGCTCTCCCGTCAATGTCAGTAGTTCAGACAGAATATCATTTACTCCTGGGGCCCTGTTGCGACTCGAATCTTTCAGTGCTCTGATAAATTCTGCCCGCCCTATAAGTTCACCTGCTTTCTCTTCCCCTTTTCGGTCATTTTCATCAACTTCCTGTTTCCTTTCTTGAGGTTAATTTCCTTTATTGAGCCCCTCTACACACAAGGTGTCAAGAGGTTTTCCCCCCGTTTCCGGAGGCTATTCCTTAGGTTATTTGGAACTAACAATGTAATTAAAGTAATTAAATCAGATCCATAATAAAGGTCCTACAGTAACTGAAAACTCAGGAAAATGGCAGAAAAAGCTTTCATTGTAGGTTCTCACTATCAAAAATTCCCATAATAATCAATTTGAACAATTTTGTAGCAGTCTTTTCCATTCAGGGTGGATTTAACGCAAAAGTTCAAAAATTTCCTCCCAGCATTTGAAGGCAAACATTTGCACAGTAGTGAACCACGAGAGTAGTATGCTCCTTCCTTATTGACTTTGCGGCATCGAAAATGCGTCGTATCAATTCTTCTCGCGTTTCCACCTTAACTTCGTACACCACGTCTTTCTTCCGCCACCAGATGCAGTAAGCTAGGGTTGCGAAATCTGGCTGGCCAGGTGATAGGGCCCCTGCGGCCTATCCATAAGGAACAAGCATGCTATCCGTGTAGGAATTGCTGATTAAGATAAGCTGTTACCACATGGTCGAAGTGTGCAGTTACCCTGTCATGTTGGACGTACATTTGGCGTCTCGTTTCCAGAGGAACATCTTTAAGAAGCTGCGTACGTCTTCTCGTAAAAACGTACTGTACATTTGAACATTAAATTACTTGGGAGAATAAATGGCCCCAATAACTGGTCACACAGACCACCACCCAGACATTCACATTTAATCTGCGTCGAAATTGAGATACTATCACTGTATTAGGATTTTCGTCTGCTTGTTATACATGTTGCTGATGCCATCTGTTGTATCACTAAACATTATGAAGCGATAGAGCTGCTGATTTCCATTTAACCAGTTACAAAAGTGCAAATATATATACATGTGGCGTCTGTTCCGAAAGAAAAGACGTCACTTCTGATCCTGCAGTTGTTATTATTTAATATTCATAGAATATATGACATCAACTGCGATTGGGCAAAGCTGAAAATGTGTACCCAGCCAGGATTCGGACCCGGGTCTCCTGCTTTCTAGGCAGTTGCGCTGACCCCTACACCACAGGGGACATAGTGATCACCGCACCTGCACGACTCCCGTCAGACACAAATTCCCAGCTTCGCCCTGCCCACAGTACTCAAACTCGTAGTTATGAAACTACGTTAATGGGGAGGGGTGGGCAAGTTTGAAGCCCTTACTCTTACGGGAATTTTCAGCTTTGCCCAATCGCAGTTGATGTCATATATTCTATGAATATTAAAAGTGCAAATGGTTGGCAAATTCATGTGGTTCTAAATGGTGAACTCTCTCTCCCTACGAAAAGGATACAGTCCATTCTCATGAAGAGACTACATACCTGAGGTGGTGAAACGTTCAATCGGGTACTAGGAAGAGTACCAATTTCCACCAGTTAAACGGAAAGAACATGCCACGCTACGTTCCGTAGCATGCCTGTTTTATTCCCCCTTGATGACATCATCTTCCTAAGTTGTTTCCACTTGGAGATGTATATGGGGGACTAATTTACGTCCGAAACGTTTTTAGCGAAGAAGACGCCGTCGTTACTTCACCTGTATGTCAGCCTGTAAAAGTGTTTCCACTCTAGGTCGCTCCGTTCAGTCTATCACCACCACATTTTACAGACGTATTTGTTGGGCACCAGCGACCAGACGCTGCTAGAGGACGGCACTGTGCCCTATCCAGGATATTATGCATCACATCGAAAAAAAGAAATGAAGTAAAAAAGTAGTTCAGAATTGAAAATTTAGTAACCTTCGATTGAAACTTTTTGCGATACTTTGACTCTGAAAGTTGATACACACATCTAGACACAATTCTTAATATGGCTCTACCATCATATTCTTTTGCTTTAAGTCACTTAACGGAGGTTCGAAGAATGGTTGGCTAGGGTTAAGGCAACCGCTCGCGAAAAGCGGTCCCGCACCAATTTTTACATGTTACACATTCATAGACCACCTTTCTAAGAGCAGCTAAAGTCGATCGTTTTCGCAAATATCGACTTAACATCGTGTTGTTTGATCCATATAGCTGCAGACTATCAGCAATGTCTGTTTCTTTAGAACAGATGTATCATTTTTGAAGTATGGTTTGGAGTTGATACTTCAATTTGTCGATGAATATGACTCAGGAAAATACCTTTTTTTTTTTTTAAGAAATAACGAAATATATCATTAGTCAAAATTAACAAAAATGGTTCATGATTAATGGATTCGTTTTATCATTAATAATATTAAGTATATAAAATATTAATATACATTAGTTTGTGTACTTATTTATTAGATATTTTTATATATTTAATTTCATATTATTATTGTTATTATTATTATTATTATTATTATTAATTTATTTTTAGATATATTTGCAGAAATTATGACTGCAGGAAAGCCTAAAGTGGGCATTAAACAATCCAGCGTGAGATTCATTCTACTGACTCTCTGCACTGAGGCTGCCTCTTAATGTTATTGATAGAGTAAACACTAATATGAGTACTAATTGTGGATGTCTGTTTCAGTGTGTGCCTTCCAGGTAGGATGGGTCTCATGAGGAAGCTCAGTGTGTTGCTGCTGGTGTTGTCCGTTGTGACGGCTTTTGAGGAAGAGGAGAAGGTAATAATGAAATGCCTGTTACCAGCTAAAATCTGACTGTACACCTAAGGTGTAAACAAACTATGGTGGTGGAACTTGGCAAGTATAAGAAAGGCTCAAAGTAATGCAACAGGTACGGTTTCGCCATTTTACAGTATCAGGTAATTAGGCATATTATCTTTAGAGGGAAAACTCCCTGAAGAGATAAAATATAGTAAAAATAATGTAATTCAGGATCAGTTGACGTGTAATTAACGTTCCCAAAAGCTGCATAACATACTTTTGTAATTATTTGTAAATTTATCAAATACGCCATTAACATTAATGAATTTCACAAAACGGAAATGTTTCTTAGAAAATAAAGAAGTTTTCACGTCACAACCATTCAAGTATGATAAAATTTATTTTTGAACTGCAATTTTGGAAAGTAAACTACACACGATGGGCCGTGCGAATAAAGTGGAAAATGTACTTTACTCTCGTAATTTCGAAGAACATACTTAAAAACAGGGTCGGAGAATGTATTTTACCTGAGAAGCTACTCAGATTGAGTAAAATGTTGGCGGAAGTTGCTCGACATAAAATCATTTCCTAATTCCCTATGACTAAAACTAGGGAAGTTTCTCACAAACGAAGAACATCTCTGTTTCCAGACTTGAGCTCTGTAGCATACTTCCAGCTGGGTAACTTTTATTGACGTTTAGTTTTACTGTGGTTTATAACAAAAATGACAGAATTTGTGTAACACAGTAGGCAAAAGGATATTTTATAGGTAGTCAGCAGAAATAGGAGAGAAAGAAGTTTATACATATACACCAATGGAAACATGATTTTTGTAAGTGAAGCGGCTCAGCAGGGATACATTATTTCCCTGGTGAGTAGCTTCCCTTACACTTGAAGCATTCTATAGAGAAGCGAGACTGATCTCAGTGTAGGTTTTTTCATTATTGACATAGAAACGAAACACAACTAGATTTAACGGATTTTTTGGAGTGTGTGTTTACAATCGCATAGCTATATAACAAAATTACTTTTCGAAATAGGAGTCCGTTAACATGTCCTTTTCAGCAGCTACTTGTAAACGAAGTGCCTTTCAGGATTTCACATTCTGTATCACATAAAATAAATATTGCTGCAATAATAAAGTATTGTCTTTTGTGCTGCTTTTGTTCATTCTATTAAAACCGATTCGCATATTTGTAATACGTTTTATGACAACATAAATCTCGATTCCTGGTGACGTTAGAACTAAATAGACATGACGGAAAAATTAAATAAAAACATAGCGGACTTGATCTCCCAACAAAACCGTACGGGCTATTAGTAGACCATCGGGCGTCATATAAGACGAAAAGTATGAGATAGTTACAATTAAACAACTGTTCTGTGCCGGACTTGACAACACAGCGTACACAGTGAAAACTTACACAAGAATGATGGGAAGTTGCGAGACGGTTCTTCCTGCTAAGAGCCTATGATACGAATTTTTTATTCGTGTGAAACTGTAAGCTTACTCAAAGAATATTCTTTAACTCTGATAATCTTCTACAGAACATGTGCTATTTCTTATGGATACGGTACAGTCTGCTTCCGAGAAATTCAACATAACTTAATAAAATACGTAAATGTTCATTATTATAATTATTTGTGGAATTTTTGTTATGCTTTAGGGTGATATTTTACGCGTTATATGCGTGCTCTTTTCCGAGTGTATGTTTATAGGTGCATCTAATACATCGAAAAAAGGTAAATTATTATTAATATTCAAGGGAAAATCTGAATGTTCTTGCCCCCTAGTTTCTAGCCGAATTACTTCCCTCAGGGGCCTTAGCATTAATTTGCTGAGTATGGGCTTGGCGAACCCGGGGTCCGAGGCCATGCTCTAGGCTGGACTTGGCCGATAGACCTAAAGACTCTGTTCCTCCTGAGGCACTCCGCCGTCGGTTCTTTGCCGTCGTTGCAGAGTACACTGGACACGACATCGTCTATACGGACGGTTCGATGGTTCATGGCCGTGTTGGCTTTGCCTATGTTCATGGCGATCACGCAGAGCAGCGGTCTCTGCCGGATGGCTGCAGTGTGTACACTGCCGAGTTGGTGGCCATTCTCCATGCTCTTGAGCATATGCGCTCCTGCTCAGGTGGGTCTTTTCTGCTTTGCAGTGACTCCCTGAGCAGTCTTCGCACACTCGAGCAATGTTATTCACGTTCCTCCTTGGTGCTGGCTATACATGAGACACTTTTTGCTCTCGACCAGTTAGGACGCTCTGTAGTCTTCATTTGGTCTCCTGGTCACATCGGCATCCCAAACAACGAACGAGCCGATGAGCTAGCTAAACAGGCTGTCCATGCGTCCGTGTTAGACATTGGTCTCCCGGCATCAGATTACCAGTCTGTGTTGCGCCATAGAGTACGTGAGCTTTGGGCGGCAGAGTGGCGTAGCCTGAGCCACCCCAACAAACTCAGGGCAATAAAGGAGACCACAGCTGTGTGGCACTCGTCCATGCGGGCCTCTCGCCGGGACTCGGTAGTCCTGTGCCGGCTCCGCATCGGCCACACTTGGCTGACCCATGGCCATCTCCTCCGCGGTGAGGACCCGCCTCGTTGCCGTTGTGGCTGTCCCTTGACGGTGGCCCACATTTTGTTGGACTGCCATCTTTTAGCCGCTCTGCGGCGGGATTTTAATTTTCCTGAAATTTTATCTGAAGTTTTACGTAACGATGCCAATATGGCTGATTCAGTTTTAGGTTTTATTCATGACAGCGGTTTTTACAACTCTATATGAAGCTTGTGTTGCCCCGTGGCTGACCCTTCCTATTTTATTTTCATGGTCGGTCAACCACGAACATTGTCTTTGTCATTTTATTTCCACATTTGTTTGCTGTTTCCGTGTGATTGTGTCCTTTCGTGTTGTCTCCTGACTTGATGCTCTTTGTCGAATTTGTTTACATTTTATTGATTGAGTGGGGTCTTCCCCCACATAGCACTTTTAACTCTGGGCGAACTTTTCAGTGTTTCCGCACTTCTCTAGCTCTTTGATGGAATGGGGGACTGATGACCTCCGCAGTTTTGTCCCCCTAAAACATCAAACCAACCAACCAACCAACCAACCAACCCGGGGTCCCGAGCTGTGGACTACGTAACACCGAAAGTACTCCGTACTGTAAGCTCTGTGCGTGCCTCAGCGACCACCGTACGGCGCGACGGTCGAACGTTGTACTTTATAGAGCTTGGGGGTCTTGGCTTAATCGCCCAGGCCGTGAGGACGATAAAAAAACTCTAGAAAAAACTCAATCTCAAAATGTGCTACGTGATGAGGAGATGCATGGATGTTCAGGTGAAACAATCGTTAGTGAACAACCTCTGGGAAACCTGCCTCAACTCAGTTGCATCAGTATTACCCAAGCAAGCGCAGCTCTGCCTGGGTGGACTTTTATTTCCCTGGATGCTTGTACGAACAAGATGAAACGAGCGGGACACGTTGGTGGCCGTATAATCGCCGCCTATAAGCTCAGAAAGTCAGAGTTCGATGCCACAGCATACGACACTGAGTAGCTCCGTTCCTTGGCCACGTGACAGGTGGAATGCAGGGCCCTCAACAAATCAGAGTCGCTCTTGCCCCAATACTTTTTTTGTGCTCGTAGTGATTGGGATTCTTTCTTGTCAACTAAGACACAGTTCGTCGTAGAACACCTCGAGGACAAGGTTAGCGAGGTTGCGTCTGTCTTCAAAATGAAAAGTGGGACTGTTTTAATACAGACTGCATCTCCAGCCCAGCGAAGGAATTACTCGCTTCCGTCTAGCTGTGAAATATCCCCGTCATTATCACGCCCCACAAGACGTTCCACACGGTCGAGGGTCTCATTTATCACAAAGATCTTTTGTCACCGTCCGACGATGAGTTGCCCGCCGACGATGTGATCACTTCGTCTGGCGCGTCTATAGGGGACCGAAAGACTGCAGGTTTAAAACCACTGCATTCATGGCCTTCAAAGGCGGTACACTGTCTGAGAAGGTCAAGTTTATGATATACCGGTGTGACTTACGACCATATGGCCTTCCCCTTATGAGATTCTTCAACTGCTGGAAATTCGGGCATCGGTCGTCCCAATGCACATCCAGCTCCACATGCAGGGACTGTGGGCGGCCATTACATAAGGATGCTCCATGCATCCCACCTACCGTCTGTGTGAACTTTGGGTAGTACCAACAACCTTGCTCACCGAACTGTACAAAGAGAAAAAATTATGGAGATAGATACTGGACCCCCTAACATTCCTTGTGGAAGTAACGTCTTCACTAAGGATCTGATAGCTATTTTATGAATTCTCGCACATCTGAGACTGCCCCAAGGAGTCATTTGTCATCTGTAGCGAATCTCTGAGCCAAACATCTTATTGTAAGGTCAATTCAGGGAGCAGTCTAAACCCTTGGCAAGTCAATCCGTTCTGTTGCCTTTGTTTGCACACCAGGCTACATCGGTATATCAGGCAATGAATACGTCGACTAGTTGGCCAAGCAGGCCCCCACTTCGCGTCCACTGACTGGATATTGGCCTCCTGGAAACGGACCTCCGATTCCACTTAAACCACAAGGTCCTTCGGCTTAGGAGTACTGAATGGGCTGACTCGACTGGACCGAACAAACAACTTGTTGTCAAGTTCTCTACACCCACATGAAAGTCCTCATTGAGAGCTTCTCATAGGGAGTCGGTTGTCCTTTGACACCTGCTTATTGGTCACACCTGGATGACGCATGGCTACCTTCTTCGTCGAGAGGACCCACCACAATGGTCCACATCCTGATAGACAGTCCCCTTTCAGCCGCCCTGCTGTGCTTAATCAAATACTTAGAGACGATGCCTCCATTGCTGACCGTGTTTTAGTTTTTATTTGCGCCTCTGGCGTTTATCGTTCTATTTAGTGGTGGGTACCTTCGCCTCATCTTTCAGGCCCTCACCGCTCTAGAGCTATAATCTTCTTTCGCTTTTACGTTTTAAGTTATGTCTTCTTTTAACTGTTTTTAGTCTCGGCAGAGCAGTTGGCTCATTCTGTATTGTCTTTGTGATCAGCCAGCCTCTATCCTCTGCTGTGAAGTTTTAGCTCAGTTCAACACTTAGTCTCTTCTTTTTGCGTTTTCGACTTTTACCTGGGCTGATATCTTAGATAGAAACAGAGGACTGGTGAGCTTGTAGTGTGTTGTTCTGTTGGGAATTTTGAGGGGACCAAAGTCCAATTACGTCTGTCCACGCGAAGTTAACAAATCCATCTCCAGCGCTGACCTTTGAAATTTCAGCGTTGGATCTGTGTTGACTCTGGTCGGCTTTACCTTTCGGTGGCGGTAGCTCCACCTGTCGGGACTGATGTCAGTTTTTGAAGATGGCGATTGGTTTCACACGTCCTCAGCGTCAGAGCAACTACATGTGACATGATGAAAGGCGAGGAAATGATTTGTTCACTGAATCATGAGGAAAGGTAATGCAGCGAGAGCGAATATTTCCTGGGCCGAATTGTTACTGCCGATGAAGTCCCCCTCAGGGGCTCAGCATTAATTTGCTGGGTACGGGCTTGGCGAACCCGGGGTCCTGAGCTGTGGGCTGTGTCGCGCCAACAGTCCGCTACACCGTAAGCTCTGTGTGTCCTTCAACGACCATCGATCGGCGCGACGGTGGAACGTTGTACGTTTCAGAGCCCGGGGATCTTGGCTTAATCGCTCGGGTCGCGAGGACGGTACAAACCTCTATAAAAAAAACCTCAATCTCAAGGTGTGCTACGTGCCGAGGAGATGCATGGCTGTTGAGGTTGAACAGCCGCTAGCGAGCAACCTCTGAGGAACCTGCCGCACCTCAGTTGTACAAGGCTTACCCAGGCAAGCCCCCCCAGGGGGCCCACAGCTCTTTTGTGGGTACGTGTGTGGCGCGCACGGGTCCCCGAGCCATTGCGGCCTTCCTTCCTGTTTCCCAGACCGCTTTTCCTCACCCTGGTTCCCTCCCTTCCTAATCCTTTTTCCCACCCTACCCTTCTCCAACCCCGTCTCTAGGTGTTCTCGTGTTGACGGCCCGACTATTCCCATGGTACTGCTGGTTTTGCAATTGTGTCTTTGTTTGCCGTGTTCACAGTTTTCGGCCCAGTTAGGTCCCCATTGTGGCCAGAGGATGATGTGATCCTTCTAGCGACGCCAGAAGATTTGCCCTTTGCCGATCTCGGGGATAACATGGACACGGAGGATCAGGCTTCACAGCCAGAGACGAGTGCTGATACCACCCCTCTTCCATCTTCATCTTCATGCACCGTCAACCAGGAGACAGTCTGATCCTCCAATGGAATTGTGGAGGATTTTTCTGCCATTTGGCTGAATTGCGTCAGCTGTTGAGCGCATTTCCACCTCTTTGTGTTGCTCTCCAGGAAACCTGGTTTCCTGGTGATCGGACCCCACCCTTCGGGGCTACCGGGGGATTTCAATAATCGCACCATTTACAATAGGGTGTCGGGCGGGGTATGTCTATATGTACATACCTCTGCCTACAGTTCCCCAGTGCCACTTAACACATCCCTGGAGGCTGTCGCTGTCAGGGTTCGAGCATCGCGGGACATTACCATCTGTTCCCTTATCTCCCTCCTGATGCAGCAGTGGCACCAGCTGACCTAGCAGCCTTGATCGCTCAACTTCCTTCACCGTTTCTTATTTTAGGAGATTTTAATGCACATCACCCCATATGGGGGGAGCAACGTGACTACAGGACGTGGTCGAGAATTTGAACTACTTTTTAACCAACTTGACCTTTGTATTCTTAATACAGGAGCTCCTACCCATTTTAGTGTGGCCCATGGCACCTTTTCCGCCATAGACCTTTCTGTGTGTAGTCCGGGCTTACGTCCACTCCTTAACTGGTGGGTCCATGATGACCTTTGTGGAAGCGACCACTTTCCCATCTTCCTTTCGCTTCTCCACTACCAACGCCATGCACGTCTACCCCACTGGTCCTTCCATAGGGCCGACTGGGCAGCATACACATCAGCTGCAACGCTGGATACCCCTCTCCCTGCTGATGCAACAATGGCAGTAGACCAAATTATTTCCGTTGTCGTTTCTGCCACTGAGTCCGCGATACCATGTTCTTCTGCCGTATCCCGGCGAAGACCAGTACCCTGGTGATCACTGGAGATAGCAGCAGCAATTCGCAATCGCCGCAGAGCTTTGCAGCAATATCGGCGCCACCCCACCATTGACCACCTGGTTGCCTTTAAACGTCTTCAGGCCCAGACACGCCGGCTTATCCGGCAGCGTAAGCAGGCATGCTGGGAGGAATACGTATCCACAATTGGACCCCGTGTCTCCTCCAGCCAGATTTGGACGAAGAATTCGCCATATATCAGGCTACCGTCCACCGACAGGGATCGCGGGTCTCTCTATCCATGGAACTGTTCATACCGACCCGACCATCATTGCCGAGTCTTTTGCAGCGCACTTTGCTCTTAATTCGGCGTCCACTGCCTACAGCCAAGGTTTTTGTACCTTAAAAGAGCGGGCTGAGCGAAAGCAGTTGGTATTTCGCACAAACCGCCAGGAGCCGTACAATGCGCCATTTACCGAGTGGGAATTTCAAAGTATTCTTGCCAGTTGCCCCAATACATCTCCAGGACCGGACCGAATCCACTGTCGAATGCTAAATCATCTCTCTGTAACCTCGCAACACCATCTTTTGGATTTCTTCAATCGTCTCTGGATCGAGGGGGAGCATACCCGTCCCAATGGCAGGAGAGTACCGTTATCCCTCTGCTGAAACCAGGTGCGGATCCATTGAACGTTGACAGTTACCGTCCCATAAGTCTCTCAAACGTCCTTTGTAAGCTTTTTGAACGTTTGGTGAGCCGGCGACTTCTATGGGTTCTCGAGTATCGGCGTCTGCTCGCCCCACAACAAGGTGCTTTCCGGCAAGGTCGCTCCGCCATTGATAACCTCCTCTCTTTGGAGTCGGCGATCCGTACTGCTTTCGCCCGATGTCACCACCTCGTCGCCATCTTTTTCGACCTCCGGAAAGCATATGACATGGCATGGCGTCATCACATCTTTGCCACGCTACATGGGTGGGGTCTCCGTGGCTCCCTCCCTCTTTTTATTCAGAATTTTTTACTTTCGCGCCGCTTTCGAGTCCTCGTTGGCACCTCCTTCAGTTCCTCCCATATCCAAGAGAATGGGGTACCACAAGGGTCCGTCCTAAGTGTACCCCTCTTCTTAGTGGCCATTAATGGCCTAGTGGCTGCAGTGGGGCCATCAGTTTCTTGTTCTCTCTATGCGGATGACTTTTGCCTGTACTACTCTACCGCTAGTACAACTGTACCTGAACGACGACTGCAGGCAGCCATTCATCGGGCACAGAATTGGGCTTCTGCCCATGGTTTTACGTTCTCCCCTGCGAAAAACAGGGTGATGCACTTTTGTCGCCAACGCACGGTACATACGCATCCGGAGCTCTACCTTGATGGTGAGCTCCTTCAGGTTGTGGATACACACCGTTTCCTGGGTCTTCTTTTTGACTCGCGTTTGACATGGCTCCCTCATCTGCATCAGCTTAAGCAACGGTGTTCACGACATCTGGACATCCTTCGTTGCCTCAGCCATACTGTCTGGGGGGCAGCACGCCCTGTCCTCCTGCGGCTGTACAACGCTCTGGTGCAGTCACGTCTAGACTACGGAAGCCAGGTCTTCGGCTCAGCCTCTCCATCTGCACTGCGAGTTCTCGACCCAGTGCATCATACCAGCATCCGTCTGGCCACTGGAGCCTTTCGTACAAGCCCTGTCACAAGTCTCTTGGCAGAGGCTGGAGTCGCCCCATTGCGATACCGGCGCCAACAACTACTCGCCCAGTATGCTGCCAGAGTTCACTGTACCCCTTGGCATCCGAATAACAGACTCCTCTTTCTGGGAGAGGTCACTCGTTTGCCGCAGAGGCGACCTCGGTCGGGACACCCAATAGCGGCTCGGGTTCAATCGCTTCTCTCGACCCTTGACTACTTCCCTCTTAACCGTCCTTTCCGCTCGACTCTCCATGCTCCTCCCTGGACCGTTCCTCGGCCGCGGATTCGGTTGGATCTTTCCCATGAGCCGAAGACCTCTACTTCTCCTTTGGTCCTACGGCATCAGTTTTCTGCACTGCTCCGTGAGTTTTGTAACTCCGAGATCATTTATACAGACGGTTCTTCAGATGGCGAACACACTGGATATGCCTACATACATGACGCCTATGTTGAACAACGCTCTTTGCCACCTGGCAGCAGCATCTTCACCGCAGAAATGGTGGCTATAAATCGCGCCCTTAAACACATCCGCTAATGCCCTGGAACCTCCTTCCTGATCTGCAGTGACTCGCTGAGCGGTTTACAGGCCCTTGATCAGTGTTACTCTCGCCATATATTGGTCAGGGCCATTCAGGAGTCGATACTGGCTCTCGGTGACTCTGGTCTCTGTGTTACATTCATTTGGACCCCGGGCCATGTAGGCATTCCGGGCAAAGAGAGCGTTGACCAGCTAGCCAAACTGGCTACCACTTGCCGCCCTCTGGCGATTGGCCTCCCAGAAGCAGACTTCCGCCCGTTGCTTCGCAATAAAATACGCGAACTGTGGAACACCGAATGGTCCGCTCTGGACGTGCCCAATAAGCTGCGGACGATAAAGGACACAACATCTGTCTGGAAGTCCTCGCAGCTGGGATCCCGTAGGGACTCCGTGGTTCTTTGCCGTCTCCGCATTGGTCACACCCATCTGACGCATGGTCACCTCCTCCGTCGAGAGGACCCGCCCGTGTGCCAATTTGGTGCTCCATTGACTGTGGTCCATCTCCTACTCGACTGTCCCATTTTAACCCCACTGGGGATTTCTTTTAACCTCCCAAACACTCTCTCTTTGGTGCTCGGCGACGATGCCTCTGTGGCTAATTTGGTTTTACGATTTCTTCATGCCGGGGGGATTTACCAGTTGCTATATCTTCTCTGGGAGGTCTTTTAGATTCTTATCTCTGTTCTCCTTGACGGGACTTTAGACTACAGTTTTTCACGTGTATGCTATGTGGCTGGCTTTTCCCATTTTATACCTAAGGTCTACGGTCGGCCAACCACATTCATCGGTTTTATCATAATTTTATCTAGGATCTATTACTGTGTGTCTGGCGTCTTACTATCGTCCCTTGGTGACTCTGTCAATATTTCATTGACAGTAGGTTCCTTTCTTTTGCCCTACTTTAAATATAGCTCAGGCGCATTTAAAGACGACTATGTTCTTCTGTGTGTCGCCTAGCTATGAAGCGGGGTACTGATGGCCATAGTAGTCTAGTCCCCCTAAAACCCCCATACCAACCAACCAACCAACCAATTCAGACACGACAGGACATTACCATCTGCTCACTCTACCTTCCTCCGGATGAGGCAGTGTCTCCTGCAGACCTTGCGAACTTGATCGCACAACTTCCCCCACCATTCCTTCTATTGGGGGATTTCAATGCCCACAACTCCTTGTGGGGTGGCTAACAGGTATCAGGTCACGGTAGGGACATTGAAGTTCTACTAGCACAGCTGGACTGCTGTCTTCTTAACACCAGTGCCCCCACACATTTCAGTGTGACGCATGGCACATACTCGGCTATAGACCTTTCTCTCTGCAGCCCAAGTCTTCTACCACAGCTTCATTGGGGGGTCCACGATGACCTATGTGGTAGCGACCACTTCCCCGTCCATATCTCTCTTCTCCAATACCAACCTCCAACTCGTTTGCCCTGTTGGTCCCTTTGTAGGGCTGACTGGCCTGCTTACACCTCAGCTACTAGGCCGATCCCTCCACTCCCAGATGACGTTGATCAGGCTGTTCATCACATTACTAGCGCCATTATTACCGCTGCTGAAGCCAGTGTTCCGACCACCACTGGCTCAGTTCGGCGAACGTCGGTTCCATGGTGGTCTGCAGAGATTGCTGAGGCCATCAGGGAACGTCGTAGGGCACTCCAGCGCCACCGGCGCCACCCTAGTATAGAGCACCTGATCGCTTTCAAACGTCTTCGGGCTCAAGCTCGGAGGCTGATACGCCAGAGTAAGCAGGACTGTTGGGAGAGATATGTCGCTACCATTGGCTCGTGTGACGCCCCATCTCGGGTGTGGTCACAGGTTCGGCGCCTTTTTGGGTATCGACCACAGGCAGGAATCCCCAGCTTGATCATTCGGGCTACTATATGCATGGATCCAGCTGCTATCTCCGAACACATGGCGGACCATTATGCCAGCACCTCTGCGACGTCTGCGTATATTGCGGGCTTCCGCACTCGCAAAGAACAGTTCGAGCGGAGGCAGTTGTCTTTCCACACACGTCGGCGAGAACCATATAATGCCCCATTCACTGACTGGGAGTTCCAGAGTGCCCTCACTACCTGCCCTGATACCACACCAGGGCCAGATCGAGTCCACAAACAGTTCCTGCGCCACCTGTCACAGGAGTTTAACGACCAACTTCTCGCCCTGTTCAATCGCCTTTGGGATGACGATGCTGTCCCGCCATTGTGATGGGAAAACACCGTCAACCCAGTGATAAAACCTGGCGCTGATCCACAGGTGGCAGACAGTTACCGCCCGATTAGCCTCACCAACGTTCCTTGCAAGCTCCTGGAACGTATGGTGAGTCGGCGGTTTATGTGGGTTCTTGAAGACCGTAAACTCCTCGCCCCACAACAAGGGGGATTCCGCCAAGGTCGTTCTGCATTAGACAATCTGGTTCCGCTAGATTCGGCCATCCGCACTGCTTTCGCCAGGCGTGAGCACCTGATTGCAGTCTTTTTTGATCTCCGAAAGGCTTATGACACTACCTGGCGTTACCATATTCTTGCTACGCTGCATGACTGGGGTCATCGGTGTCCTCCTCCCTGTATGCCGATGACTTTTGTCTGTATTACAGCTCAGTTAGTATTGGTGTCGCTGAAAGGCGACTACAGGGAGCCATTCAAAGGGCTCATTCCTGGGCTTTAGTCCATGGATTCTGATTCTCTGCCTGCAAAACTCGGGTTATGCACTTTTGCCGCCGCCGGGCAGTGCACCCAGACCCAGAACTGTACTTGGGTGATGAGATCCTTCATGTTGAAGATACGCATCGCTTCTTGGGCATGGTGTTCGATGCTCGGCTCACGTGGGTACCCCACTTACAACAGCTTAGACAAAAATGCTGGCGGCACTTAAACATACTGCGTTGCCTCAGCCACACTGCTTGCGGAGCCGCCCGTCCCACCATCTTACAACTTTAAACGGCTCTCATCCAGTCCTGCTTGGATTATGGGAGCCAGGTGTATGACTCGGCAGCCCCTTCTGCACTCCACGTATTAGACCCCATCCACAATGCTGGTATTCGCTTGGCAACAGGAGCTTTTCGAACGAGCCCGGTGATGAGCCTCCTTGTTGAGGCCGGGGTTCCCCCACTGCGGTTCCGTCAGCAACAGTTGTTGGCCTCGTATGTTGCTCGTGTGCGCACTTCCAACCATCATCCGAATCGCAGGCTTCTCTTCCCAACTGCTGCACTCCCATCCCCTCACAGACGGCCTCGGTCGGGCTTCCCGATTGCAGTCCGTGTCCATTCCCTTCTCTCCTCCCTTGACTCCCTTCCCTTCCCTCCTACTTTCCTCTACTCCTCCCGTGCACCTCCTTGGTGTATTCCTCGTCCGCAGCTACGGTTGGACTTGTCCCGGGACTCGAAAGCCTCCACTTCACCATTGATCCTTCGTCGCCAGTTCCTGGAACTCCTTGATTCTTTCCATGGTGCAGAAGTCATCTATACCGACGGTTCCCTCATAGATGGCCATGCTGGGTACGCCTATCTCCATGGTGACCTTTTTGAACAGCGGTCTTTGCCAAGTGGGAGTAGTGTTTTTACTGCAGAGCTGGTCGCTATCTCTCGAGCTCTGGAACATATCCGAGCCTGCCCCGGGGAATCGTTTTGTCATCTGTAGCGACTCCCTGAGTGGCTTGCGAGCACTCGACCAGTGTTTCAGGAAGCTCCCTCTGGTGCAGTGTATCCAAGACTCTGTTGCCGCTCTCAATAGGTCTGGTCGCTCAGTGGTCTTTGTTTGGACCCCAGGGCACATCGGCGTTCTTGGCAATGAACGTGTGGATCAGTTGGCCAAGCAGGCCACCTCCTCACGCCCTCTTAAAATTGGCCTCGTGGAAACAGACCTTAGGTGGACGCTACACCGGAAGGTGCGGGACGCTTGGAGCTTGGAATGGTCTGCACTGAGTGCACCAAACAAACTTCGCACAGTCAAATCATCCACAGCCACATGGAAAACTTCACTGAGGCCCAATCGTCGAGACTCTGTTGTGCTATGCCACCTCCGCATCGGGCACACTTGGTTGACTCACGGCTATTTACTTCGGTGTGAGCCACCGCCCATGTGTCACTGTGGTGGTGCCTTGACAGTCGTTCATCTCCTGATGGACTGTACTATTTTAGCCCCCTTGCGGCAGTCATTTAATCTACCACCTACCCTATCCTTAGTGCTAAGGGACGATGCCTCCATGGCTGAGTCTGTGTTATGTTTTATCCGTGCAGCCGGTTTTTACAACTCTATTTAATGTAGAGTGATTTCTCCTTACTTTTAACCGTATTTTAATTTTTTATATCTTCTGACTATCAGACATTCGTGTTTGCTGTGACATTCGTGACTGGCCCGTCCATTTTATCTCAGTGACCAGCCAGCCACAGATTCTCATCGCCAATTTTAGCGTGATTGACTGCATTGTTTTATTTTCTATGTCTGTGCTGTCGGTATCTCTATTTTTGCTTTTGGTGAAACTTTATCTTTGACATGTACTCCTCCTGAGTATTTCTACACTGTCTCCAGGTCCGTAAGGCTATTGCTTCCTATTACATGGACTTTCTTCGTTAGGAACAGGGGCTGATGACCAAGTAGTTTAGTCCCCTCTAAACAACAACAACAACAACACCAACAACAGCGATGAAGTCAAGACTGTATAATAGTGGTGCCATAATAGGCCAGTCGCCAGGTATGTTAAGGTCCAAAAAAATTGCAGGAAGCTGAATTTTTGGTATGTTGTTAGGACATATTAGAGTAGTATTAAACCAAGTTTGCAGTTTCGAAATCCTTTAGCTTAACTTTTAAGAGCCAAAAACACCCCAATTTTCGGACTTTTTTCTGTTTTTGGCTTATAACTCGTGAAGGTTGGTTTTTTGACGAAAAGTCGCTCACACCTCTATTAATGTAGATAAAATATTCTAAAATTTAAGCCCAACCGCAGCTTTGTAAGTCCAATAGTTCCCGAGCTATTGGACTTCAAAAATTGACTTATTTCTCCAAATATTTCTAATTTTCTATTTTAGACATCTTTCGGATGGAATATTGGCTCTAATGATCATGCCACGGGAAAAGTCATACAAAAAGAAGTTATAGAGCAGTTATTTACCTTTAATCCAAGTACTGAACGAAGTCCATAGGCCCAATAGATATCTAGTTATCGTTAAAAAACGAATAGTTCGAAAAATCAGAGCATATATATATTTTAAATTAAAAGGAGGAATTACTCGCCGCGGTGGAGTAGCCGAGCGGTCTAAAGCGTCTCGCTGCGGAGCGCGTGGTTGCTCGCCGTGGAGGTTAGAGTCCTCCCTGGAGCATGGGTGTGTGTATGTGTGTTGTCCTTAGGTTAGTTTACCTAGGTTTAAGTAGTTCGTAAGCTACGGACTGATGACCATGCAGTTTGGTGCGATAGAATTATAAACATTTGATTTGAGGAATTACTCAATAACGATGGCTATTAACGCATTGTATATAAATAGGTGTAATTTATGTGTTAGTGCATACCAATATATTTGTTAAAGTAGGAATTGCTGTAAAAACAACGAAACCTCTCCGTTTGTGGGTATTGGTCAGCCATTAAGGGATTGGGATTTTCGTTCGTAGCGAGGCTTTTTGGAGTGTGAAGGCATCCCAGCCCCCTCCCCCCCCCCCCCTTGCTCCGAGTGGTGACTTATCGGGTGTTCTGTCCTCCCTCCCAAACTTTATTTTCCCATGTCTTCCGCACTACACACAGTCTGCCCTTTGAAACGTTCTTCACAGATCCGAATATGGCCGTTTCTAACAAAAATCGTCTAAATCTCGATCGTGGTGATGTTGTAAGTACTTTCAGGTTTGCAATATGTCGGAGCTATCCCCGTCGCATGTTTGTTTCGGGATCGACGGGGAGTTCTTGAAGAAGGAACAGTGGCAGTGGAAAAAACGCGGAATTTAGACGCTGATGAAAATTAGCCAGAAACGTGGGCTTTAAAGGAACATGAGGTGTCGGTGCAGTTTAAACGAAGTGACAGAACATGACGTATGCAGGAAAAGGGTACACTGTGGAAAGTAATGTGTAAGCATCTGTTCAGCAAGGAGGAGTTGTTTGATCTGCTTAACCAACGTCTTCGCGTCGGGAAAGGTTGAGAAGTGCGTCGGATTCAATGCCTCACATCATTGGAGATTGTTGTTTCTTTTGTGGTGAAAAATTCTCCAAGGAATATTTAGAGAAGCAGATAAAATTGCCGAAATATGTACAGGATGAACTCCATCAAGGGGAAACACTGAAATTGAAAGAATCGATTGTGGAAAAAGATAGACAAGCTGGTGAATGGGGACAATACATTCTTCAGCGTCTTTCATGTATAAGTGAAACTGTTGCTACTGAGGGAAAGTACCGTAAAAATTGCTACGTAAAATTGTACTCCTTGTCGCGATCTACTGGTGCAGGAGGTAAACGAGGCCGTCCTGAACATCCCTTCCTTATCGAAGGTATGGAGCGTATATATGCATACCTTGCGGAAACAAGAGAGGAAAACCAATTTTCCATAAGTGACTTGATTGCAGATAACTTCACATGTGACTACAAACCAGCAGTTGCAAGTGTTCAAGCTCATCTAAAAAAGCGATATGGAGAAAAAATTAGTTTTTCGCAGGTTGGTCCGTATCACAGGCCAGTCTTGATGTTCACAGACATTGGACAAAACGTTCTTTATAAAAAGTGCTACAATCAAAGACTTGGCGATCCTGCTGAAGAGCGGCTTAGAGTTGTTGAAGCTGCAGCAGAGATTATCCTGTAAGACATTCGTTCCCAAACATTTGACACTACTCAATATCCCCCGTCAGATGCCTTTTTAAAAGACGCAGAGGCATCAGTTCCCGATTCTCTGCAACTGTTGTTTGAACAGATTGTCCGGAAAACCAAACGTCCTTCTCTTGAACAGTGGAAAAAGAAGTACATAGGATTTGCTTATGCAATCATGGCTGCACCGAGGCCCAAATCTTTCCAATCCTCAATTCAAATAAACTTTGGAACCTATTCGTAATGAAACTTTGGATCAAAGTACCTTGTTGAACATTGCCACAGTATGGAATTTCTTGTCCATATATGGAGGCTATGTATTTTGAAAGTTCCGCTGTCCTCTGTGGAGAAGTAACCAAACTAGTTGACAAAGGAGCTTTTATGCATTTTGTGTTCGACAATGCAGATGTGAACGTTAAATCAATGGATGGAGAAAATACGTTCCATGAAATGGGCGGTATAATGATCATGATCAGTTCACCCAGACATAAACAAACAACATTTGAAATGTTTTTACGGAATCTATCAGGTTCACACACTGCCACACATATTAAACATTCTTCTATGAGAAAGAAATCTGGCTTGTCAGCAATTTCAATTAACGAAGTGAAAATCCCTGAAGACATTTTGCCCAAATTCCCAGACCTGCTGTGGTTGTTTGGAAAAGCAACTAACGTGCCAGGCATCCCAGGATGGAATGGATTCATGGAGCAAGTGACAGAAGATCTTCCTTAGAAACGTTCAAAGATTGTATATCTCCCTTTTATCCATGCTCCCCCAACAGACGACGACACTGTTTTGACATCACTTTTGGACGCCAGTTAAAGAACAAGCATTTACGGTCAGGAAACATGTTTTGTGGCCTACGATCAACCACTGTACTTGAAAGCCTGAGACATTGTGGACAGCCACCAGCATCCTCAGCTTGTCAACATAGTAGTGAGGCTTGGAGGTTTTCACCACTTCATGTCATTCATACGGGCCGTCTGTGCCATAATAACAGGAAGTGGACTCAAGGAATTTCGCTGTTCAATATTGGCTGAAAACAGTGTTGAAAAAATCCTATTTATATACAATACGTCAATAATCATCGTCAATGAGTAATTCTTCCTTTTTATTTAACATATATAGGATAAGAGGACTGCAATTCGTCTGAGTCAATTTATTGAATACTCCGATTTTTCCAACTTTTCGTTTTTTATCGATAACTAGAAATCTATTGGGCCTATGGACTTCGTTCTGTACCTAGATTAAAGCTGCATAACTGCTCTATAACTTTTTTCTGTATGACTTTCCCCGTGGGATGATCATTAGAGCCAATATTTAGCCGAAAGATGACTAAAATCGAAAATTAGAAGTTTTTGGGGAAATAAGTCAATTTTTAGTCCAATATCTCGGGAACTATTAGACTTACAGAGCTGCGGTTGGGCTTAGATGTTAGAATATTTTATCTACATTAATAGAGGTTTGAGTGACTTTTCGTCCAAAAACCACCCTTCACGAGTTATAATCCAAAATCAGAAAAATGTAGGAAAATTTCGAGTTTTTTTGGCTCTTAAAAGTTAAGCTAAAAGATTTCAAAGCTGCAAACGTGGTTTAATACTACTCTAGTATGTCCTAACAACATAGCAAAAATTCAGATTCCTGTAATTTTTTAGACCTGTTGTTGTTGTTGTGGTCTTCAGTCCGGAGACTGGTTTGATGCAGCTCTCCACAATACCCTATCCTGAGCAAGCCTCTTCATCTCCACGTAAGAACGGCAACCTACATCTCTCTGAATCTGCTTACTGTATCCATGTCTTGGTCTTCCTCTGCGATTTTTATCCCACACACTTCCCTCCAACGCTAAATTCACAATTCCTTGATGTCTAAGAATGTGTCCTACCAATCTATCCCTTCTTTTAGTCAAGGTATGCTAGAAATTTCTTTTCTCCCCAATTCTGTTCAGTACCTCCTCATTAGTTACACGATCCACCCACCTAATCTTCAGCATTCTTCTGTAGCACCACATTTCAAAAGCCTCTATCCTCTTTTTGTTCGCACTGTTTATCGTCCATGTCTCACTCCCGTACAAGGCAACACTCCATACAAATGCCTTCAGAAAGGACTTCCTTAGGCTTAAATCAATATTCGATGTCAACAAATTTCTCTTTTTCAAGAACACTTTTCTACCCATTGCCATTCTGCATTTTATATCCTCTGTACTGCGACCATCATTTGTTATTTTACTGCCCAAGTAACAAAACTCATCTACCTCCTTTATTGCTTCGTTTCCTAATCCCCTCAGGGGCTCAGCATTAACTTGCTGAGTACGGGCTTGGCGAACCCGGGGTCCTGAGCTGTGGGCTGTGTCGCGCCAACAGTCCGCTACACCGTAAGCTCTGTGCGTGCCTCAGCGACCATCGTTCGGCGCGACGGTGGAACGTTGTACGTTTCAGAGCCCGGGGATCTTGGCTTAATCGCCCGGGTCGCGAGGATGGTACATACCTCTCTAAAAAAAACCTCAATCTCAAGGTGTGCTACGTGCCGAGGAGATGCATGGCTGTTGAGGTTGAACAGTCGTTAGCGAGCAACCTCTGGGGAACCTGCCGCACCTCAGTTGTATAAGGCTTACCCAGGCAAGCGGGGCTCTGCCTGGGTGGACCTTTAGATCCCTAGCTGCTCGTGGGAACAAAATGAAACGAGCAAAAGAAAACGTTGGTGGACGTACAACCACCGTCTCAAAGCGTGGGAAGTTTCATGCCTCATCTTATGACCCCAAGTCGTTCCCTTCCTTGGCCACGCCATGGGAGGAGCGCAGGGCCTTAAAAGGATCAGACCCGTACTCGCCGCGATATTTAGTTTGCTCCCGTACTGATGGTGAATCTTTCTCGTCCACCAAACCACAGTTCTTCGTCGACCAGCTCGAAGACAAGTATGGTGAGGTGGAGTCTTTCTCCAAAATGAGGAGTGGGGCAGTCTTGATACAGACGGCATCCCCAGCCCAGTCTAAGGCATTACTTGCCTGTGACAAGCTGGGTGATATTCCCGTCTCTGTCACACCCCACAAGACGCTCAACATGGTCCAGGGCCTCATTTATCACCGGGATCTCCTGTCACAGTCAGATGATGAGCTGCGCACAAACTTGGAACGGAGAGGTGTTCATTTTGTTAGGCGCGTTTATAGGGGACCACAAGATCGTAGGGTCGCCACCGGTGCCTTCATCCTGGCCTTCGAAGGCGATACACTGCCCGAGAAGGTCAAGGTGATGGTCTATCGGTGCGACGTCAGGCCGTACGTCCCGCCGCCTATGAGGTGCTTCAGGTGCTGGAAGTTCGGGCATATGTCGTCCCGATGTACTTCCAGCCCTACGTGCAGAGAATGTGGGCGTCCGTCACATCCAGACGCTCCGTGCACCCCACCTCCCGTATGCGTGAACTGTGGGCAATTACATCCGCCTTGCTCGCCTGCCTGTACTCTCCTGCACAAGGAACGGAAAATCATGGAGATCAAAACTCTGGACCGTCTTCCATATTCTGAGGCGAGAAGAAAATATGAACGACTCCATCCTGTGCCCCTCACTACATCTTTTGCTGCTGTTGTCTCTTCATCACCTCCTCAGAGTATAACTCCTCGAGTACCGCCTCCCTCTATGGGCCCTAGGGGCCACCACTCTGCTGCTGTTCCATCTTTGGGTGGGGGCGCTCCTCCATCCACTCCTGTAACACCTGCTTTGGGGGCAACCCCCCCACAACCATCGGGGACACCAGTCCCCACCTCCCAGCCGGAGAAGGAACAGCCTACTCCGGCACCTCTCGCTCGGAAGGGGTCCCTCAGGACAGCTCCTTCCGAGACTTCTCGCAGTGCTTCAGAGGATCCTGGCCGGAGGCTCAAGGATCCCCAAACTGTGGGTCGAAGGGCTTCCCGCACTTCGTCCGCACCTGATGCCACCGAGAAGCCATCACAGCCAATCCAACCGAAAGGGCAGCGAGAGGGTAAAAAGCCAAAGACCCGTAGAAAAAAGGAATCCGTGGTGGCTGCACAGCCACAACATCCCTCATCTTCTACTTCAGAAGATGAGTTAGAGATCCTCACATCACCTGAGGATCTCGCACTGACTGATGCACCAGATCCTATGATTCTGGTTTCAGCAGAGGCAGACCGGTTGACAGCAGATGTTCCCATGGAATAACCTGCTCTACCTCTTTATCATGGCCCATCAGCTCGACGACACTGTAATTCTCCAGTGGAACTGCGGCGGTTTTTTCTCTCACCTGGCTGAGTTGCGTCAACTTTTGAGCATAACACCTGCTCTCTGCATTGCTCTCCAGGAGACCTGGTTTCCAGCAATGCGGACCCCTGCCCTTCGTGGATACAGGGGATATTATTGTAATCGGCGTGTGTATAACAGAATCTCAGGTGGCGTCTGTGTGTATATCCTTAACTCTGTGCATAGTGAACATGTGCCCCTTCAGACATCATTAGAAGCTGTGGCTGTCAGGGTAAGGATACCACAAGACATAACCATCTGCAGCCTGTATCTTCCGCCAGATGGCGATGTACCACCAACCACACTGGCTACGCTGATCTCGCAGCTCCCGCCGCCTTTTCTGCTTCTGGGTGATTTTAATGCCCACAACACCTTGTGGGGTGATGCAGTAGTCAGTGGTCACGGCAGAGAGGTCGAGAACTTGATATCCCAGCTCGACCTCTGTCTTTTAAACACTGGAGCCCCCACGCATTTCAGTGTGGCACATGGCTCTTTCTCGGCTATTGACCTGTCAGTATGCAGCCCTAGTCTCTTGCCATCTGTCCACTGGAGGACGCATGACGATCTGTGTGGTAGTGATCACTTTCCTATCTTCCTATCACTACCCCATCGTCGTTGCCCTGGCCGCATTCCTAGATGGGCTTTAAACAGAGCAAATTGGGATCTATTCGTTTCTGCTGCCACTCCTGGACCTCTCCCGGATGATTCCATTGACCTAGTGGTTGCGACTGTCACTCAAAATATTTTATCTGCTGCAGAGCACGCAATCCCCATTTCAACGGGATGCTCCCGGCGAAAGTCCGTGCCTTGGTGGTCGTCGGAAGTCGCAGACGCCATTCGGGACCGTCGGCGTGCTCTTCAGCACTATAAGCGACATCCGTCGCTTGAGACTTTTATCGCTTTTAAAAAACTCCGTGCTCGTGCTCGGCAGGTAATACGGAGGTCAAAGCAGGAATGCTGGGAACGTTACGTGTCCACCATCGGTACAAGAACCTCTCCTTCTCAAGTCTGGACGAAGATCCGACGCCTTTTTGGCTACCAGTCCCAGGCAGCAATTCCTGGGATCTCTATCCAAGGGGCTGTATGTACGGATCCAGGCGCTGTCGCCGAGGCTTTTGCGGAACACTACGCTCGCGCCGCTGCATCCGGAAATTATCCACCTGCCTTCCGCACATTAAAACAGCGAATGGAACGCAAATCCCTCTCATTCACCTCACGCCACCCTGAGGTATATAACGCTCCGTTTAGCGAGTGGGAGCTCCTCAGTGCCCTGGCCCACTGCCCTGACACCGCCCCTGGGCCGGACAGACTGCACAATCAGATGTTAAAACATCTATCTGATGATTTCAAGCGCCAAATTCTTGCAGTATTTAATCGCATCTGGAGCGACGGTGTCTTCCCATCACAGTGGCGTTCAAGCACCATCGTACCAGTGCTCAAGCCAGGCAAAGATCCGCTAGATGTAGACAGTTATCGGCCCATTAGTCTTACAAACGTTCTATGCAAACTGCTAGAACGCATGGTCAGCCGGCGGTTGTATTGGCTCCTTGAATCTCGGGGCCTGCTAGCTCCGTGCCAAGGGGGTTTTCGCAGGGGGCGCTCGACTTTGGACAACTTAGTCCATCTTGAGTCTGCCATCCGGACAGCGTTCTCTCGACGTCACCATCTGGTGGCCGTATTTTTTGACTTGTCGAAGGCGTATGATACGACCTGGCGACACCACATTTTAACCACATTACATGGGTGGGGTCTCCGGGGCTCACTCCCTATTTTTATCCAAAACTTTTTAGCTGTCCGTACCTTTCATGTTCAAGTTGGCGTGTCCTCTAGCAGCCTGCATGTCCAGGAGAATGGAGTGCCTCAGGGCTCTGTTTTAAGCGTTCCGTTATTTTTAGTGGCAATCAACGGCTTAGCGGCAGCAGTGGGGTCGTCAGTATGCCCTTCATTGTATGCTGACGACTTCTGCATCTACTTTAGCTCGTCTAGCATGTGTGTTGCAGAACGACAGCTGCAGGGAGCCATACGTAAGGCGCAGACATGGGCTCTCTCTCATGGGTTCCAATTTTCTGCTGCCAAAACGTGCGTTATGCACTTCTGTCGTCGACGGCCAGTCCACCCACATCCAGAGTTGTATCTCGATGGCCAACTACTCAATGTAGTTGCAACGCATCGATTTCTTGGAATGGTCTTCGACGACCGGCTCACATGGCAACCACATATTCGCCAGCTGAAACAGAAGTGCTGGCGGCACCTCAACGCCCTCCGGTGCCTGAGCAGTACTACTTGGGGTGCAGATCGTAGTACCCTGTTGCGCTTCTATAAAGCCCTTATTCTGTCGCGTTTGGACTATGGGAGCATAGTATATGGTTCCGCATCGCCATCGGCGCTGCTGTTGTTGGATCCTATCCACCACTGTGGAGTTAGGCTCGCGACAGGAGCCTTCCGAACCAGCCCTGTGGACAGTCTCCTTGTGGAGGCTGGGGTGCCTCCATTGCGAATCAGGCGGCAGCACCTGCTGGCGAATTACGCAACCCATGTGTATGGTACCCCCAGTCATCCCAACTACCACCTACTTTTTCCGAACGCCGTACTCCATATCCCACAACGGCGGCCGAGGTCGAGTTTGACCGTTAGTGCCCGTGTCCAGTCTCTCATGAGTGACCTGGGGTCTCTTCCTCTGCCATCTCCGATCAAATACCAGTCGCGTACGCCTCCATGGTGTATTCCTCGACCTGTTATTCGACTGGATTTGTCGCAGAGCTCCAAACGCTATGTACACCCTGAGATGCTTCACCGTCGATTCCTGTCGATTCTTGATGGGTACAGGGGCTCCTCGGTCGTCTACACGGACGGTTCGATGGCAGGAGGTCATGTTGGCTTCGCCTATGTACATGCAGGACACAACGAACAGCGCTCCTTACCGAAAGGCTGCAGTGTGTTCACAGCAGAGCTGGTGGCCATACTTCGTGCACTCGAGCATATTTCTACCTGCCCTGGGGAGTCGTTCCTCATTTGCAGTGACTCCCTGAGTGGCCTACAGGCACTCGATCAGTGCTTCCCACGCCATACTTTGCTTCAGGCCATCCAAGAGTCCCTGCATGCCATAGACCGACGTGGGCGGTCAGTGATCTTTATCTGGACTCCAGGACATGTTGGGATCGACGGGAACGAGCTAGCTGACAGGTTAGCCAAGGAGGCTCTCCATAAACCGACCTTGGCTATAGGTCTCACGGTTCATGACCTCCGTTCGCAGTTGCACAGCCGAGTTCTTGGACTGTGGAACGCAGAATGGCGCTCCCTCCAAACACCTAACAAGTTGCGGACTATTAAGGAGAACACACACGTGTGGAGGTCCTCTCTACGGACCCCCCGCAGGGACTCTGTTGTTCTCTGCCGGTTGCGTATCGGCCATACTTGGCTTACGCACGGCCATCTCTTACGTCGAGAGGACCCGCCAAACTGCCATTGTGGCGCTCTGCTGACTGTGGTCCACATCTTGGTGGACTGTCCTCTTTTAGCTGCATTGCGGCAATCTTTTAACCTGCCTACTGCGCTTTCTTCGATTTTAGGTGACGACGCCTCTAAGGCTGACTGTGTTTTAGGTTTTATTCGCGCAGCTGGATTTTATCATAAGCTTTAATGGTGGATTCATATGCCTGATCTTCAGGCATATACCGCTTACAGTTTTAATCTGTTGTCAATTTTATCTTGTCAGTCCTATTTTCGACTGGCAGTTGTAGTCTGTGCAGAATGGCTGGCTCATCCATTATTATCCTAGTGATCAGCCAGCCAACAACATCTGCTGTGGTTTTAAGTATATCTGATTATTTGTTCCACCTCTATTGTCGTTTCTTTCTCTTTTTATGTCGTACTTCTGACCAACACTGTCGTCAGTATGTCTTGTGTACTGGTTGCAGGGTGCTTAATTTTAAAGATACACGAAACCCTGTGATATCTTAGCTGGGAACAGGGGACTGATGACCCGGTAGTTTAGTCCCCTTTAAACACCCAACCCAACCAACCAACCGTTTCCTAATCTAATTCCTTCAGCATAACCTGATTTTCTTATACTGCACTCCATTACCCTAGTTTTACTCTTGTTAATGTTCATCTTATATGCACCTTTCAACACACTGTCTATTCCGTTCAATTGCTCTTCCAGGTCCTTTGCTGTATCTGACAGAATTACTATGTCATCGGCAAAACGCAATGTTTTTAATTCTTCACCCTGAACTTTAATTCCTTCTCCAAATTTCTCCTTGCTTTCCTTTATAGCTTGCTCAATGTACAAATTGAACAACATTGGGGAAAGGCTACAACCCTGTCTTACTCCCTTTGCAACCACTGCATCCCTTTCATGCCCTTCAACTCTGACGACCGCTGTCTGGTTGTTGTACAAGTTGTAAATAACCTTACGCTCCCTATATTTTACTCCTGCTTGCTTCAGAACTTGAAAGAGTTTATTCCAATCAACATTGTCAAAAGCCTTCTCCAAATCTACAAAAGCTAGAAATGTAGGTTTGCCATTTCTTAATCTATCTTCTAGGATAAGCCGTAAAGTGAGTATTGCCTCCCGTGTTCCTACATTTCTCCTGAACCCAAACTGATCTTCCCCGAGGTCGGCTTCTACCAGCTTTTCCATCCTTCTGTATATAATTCGTGTTAATATTTTGCAACCATGACTTATTAAACTGATGGTTCTGTAGTTTTCACACCTGTCTGCACCTGCTTTCTTTCGAATGGGGATTATTACATTTTTCTGAAAGTCTGAGAGTACTTCGCCCGTCTCATACATCTTACACACCAGGTGAAACAGGTTTGTCATGGCTGGTTCTCCCAGATACTTCAGTAGCTCTGAGGGAATATCATCTACTCCAGGGGCCTTGTTTCGACTTAGGTCTTTCAGGGCTCTGTCAAAGTCCTCTCTCAGTACAGTATCTCCTATTTCATCTTCATCTACATCCTCTTCCCTTCTTACAATATTGTCTCGAAGTTCATTTCCTTTGTAGAGCCACTCTATATACTCTTTCCACCTTTCAGCTTTCCCTTCTTTGCTGAGAACTGGTTTTCCATCAGTGTCCTTGATATTCATAGAGCTGTTTTTCTTATCTCCAAATGTTTCTTTTATTTTCCTGTAGGCTGTAACAATTTTTCCCCTATTTATACATTCTTCTACATCCTTGCATTTGCCTCATTTGCCTTCTAGCCACTCCTGCTTAGCCATTTTACACTTCCTGTCAATCTCATTTCTTAGTCGTCTGTACTCCATTTTGCCTGTTTCATTTACTGCATTTTTATATTTTCTCCTTTCATCGATTAAATTTAGTATCTCCTGTGATATCCAAGGATTTTTGTAGGTCTTGCTTCCTACCTATTTTGTCCTCTGCTACCTTAACTATTTCATCTCTCAATGTTACCCATTCCTCCTCTACTGTTTTATTTTCCCCTGTTTCTGTCAATTGTTGCCTAAGGCTACCTCTGAAATTCTTAAGAACCTCAGGTTCCTTCAATTTATCCAGGTCCCACCTCCTTATTTTCCTACCTTTTTGTAGTTTCTTCAGTTTCAGCCTACAGTTCAAAACCAACAAGTTATGGTCAGAGTCTATATCTGCCCCTGGGTATGTCTTACACTGTAAAACTTGGTTCCGAAATCTATGTCTTACAATATAGAATCTATCTGGTATCTCCCGGTGTCTCCTGGTCTCTTCCACGTATACAACCTTTTTTTGTGATTCTTAAACCACGTGTTTGCTACGATTAAATCATGTTCCGTGCAAAATTCTACCATTCTCTTTCATTCCTCCTGCCTAGTCTATATTCACCTACTATTTTTCCTTCTCTTCCTTTTCCTACTACCGAATTCCAGTCTCCCATCACAATTAAGTTTTCCTCTCCCTTAACTGTCTGAATAATTTCCTTTAGCTTCTCATATATTTATTCGATCTCCTCATCATCGGTAGAGCTAGTTGGCATATAAACCTGTACTACCGTTGTCGGTGTTGGCTTCGTATCTATCTTGACAATGATAATGCGATCACTGTGCTGGTCATAGTAGTTTACCCGCATTCCTATTTTCTTATTCATTATCAATCCTACTCCTGTGATACCGCCAATTGATTTTGTATTTATAATCCTGTACTCACCTGACCAGAACCTAAAGCCATTTTTTTTTGTCTATGACGACTGGCCTATAAGCAACCAGACGCCATCTCCCGTTGGGGCACCGGAAATTCAGTGCTGTCGTGGGATGAATGTGCGAGCTGGTGTGTGGACTGTGTGAATAAAGTACTTAGAATAGGATGCCCCTCAGGGGCTCAGCATTAATTTGCCGAGTACGGGCTTGGCGAACCCGGGGTCCTGAGCTGTGGGCTGTGTCACGCCAACAGTCCGCTACACCGTAAGCTCTGTGCGTGCCTCAATGACCATCGTTCGGCGCGACGGTGGAACGTTGTACGTTTCAGAGCCCGGGGATCTTGGCTTAATCGCCCGGGTCATGAGGACGGTACAAACCTCAATTAAAAAAAAAACTCAATCTCAAGGTGTGCTACGTGCCGAGGAGATGCATGACTGTTGAGGTTGAACAGCCGCTAGTGAGCAACCTCTGAGGAACCTGCCGCATCTCAGTTGTATAAGGCTTACCCAGGCAAGTGGGGCTCTGCCTGGGTGGACCTTTAGTTCCCTAGCTGCTCGTGGAACCAGGATGAAACGAGCACTCAATAGCGTCGCCACACACAAACATGGCGTCTCAAAGCGTGGTAAGAATGACTTTAATGCGGTAGAGTATGATCCCCAAACGTTCCCTTCCCTGGCTACACCATGGGAGGAACGTCGGGCAAAACAGAAGGGTGAAGCTTATGCTCCGAAATACCTTGTATGTACCCGTAATGATGGAGAATCGTTCAAGAACACAAAGCCCTTGTTTTTCGTTGAGAACTTGGAAGACAAGTTCGGTGAGGTTGTAGGAATGTCCAAGATGCGCTCTGGGTCAGTCTTAATAACGACGTCATCCCCAGCCCTGTCACAGGCCTTGCTTGCCTGTGACAAGCTGGGTGATGTTTCCGTAACAATAACGGCACACAAGACCTTGAATATGGTCCAGGGGATAATATTCCATAAAGACCTGTTGCTGCAGTCTGATGAAGAACTGCATACTAACTTGGAATGCCGGGGAGTACAATTTATTCGGCGAGTCCATA
The DNA here is from genome assembly GCA_026315105.1 of Locusta migratoria. Classification (NCBI taxonomy): domain Eukaryota; kingdom Metazoa; phylum Arthropoda; class Insecta; order Orthoptera; family Acrididae; genus Locusta; species Locusta migratoria. The sequence goes on from CM048748.1 coordinate 403,431,767, forward strand.
GGGGTCTGAAGGACAATAGGGTAGCCACCGGTGCCTTCATCTTGGCTTTCGAAGGTGATTCATTACCCGAGAAGGTCAAGGTGATGGTCTACCGGTGTTACGTAAGCCCCTACGTTCCTCCCCCTATGCGCTGTTTCAAGTGCTGAAGGTTTGGGCATATGTCCTCCTGATGCAATGCCAATCCTACGTGTCGGGAGTGCGGACGTGCAGTCCATCCAAACGTCCCTTGCACCCCTCCTCCGGTATGTGTAAACTGCGGCCAGCATCACTCCCCGTGCTCACCTACGTGCTCAGTATTGCAGCAAGAGCGGAAGATTATGGAATACAAGACCCGGGACAGACTGACCTACTCAGAAGCAAAACGGAAATATCAAAAGCTCCATCCCGTTCATCTGACCACTTCCTATGCCACAGCAGCCTCATCGTCATCCATAGTGCCTCGAGTACCGCGTACTGAACCACTGCAAGTGGGCTCCCACGCCCAATCAACTACCCCTGCCCCCTTACCAGCTGGGGGCACTTCCTCTTCAGGGGCTCCCATTCTTTTCACAGTGAGAGCAACAACCGCACAAACATTGGGGACACCAGTCCCCACCTCTAAGTCGGAGAAGGAGAAGCCTTCTCCGGCCCCTTTCGCTCGGAAGGGGTCCCTTGGGACACTCCCTTCCGAGGCTTCTCCATATGGCAAAGAGGATCACAGCAAATTGCTGCAGGATCCTCTTGTTGCTGACCAAAGGGCCACCTGCTCTTCGTCAGCCCCCGAGTCCATGCCTGAGAAGCCCTCCAGGTCCTTAAAACCCAAGGGCCAGCGAGAGGCTAAGAAAAAGTCCACAAAAAATAACCCTTGGTGGCTCCAAACCCATATATACCCTCATCCTCTGGTTCAGAGGATGAAGTCAAGATCCTCGCTTCCCCCGAGGATCTTGCACTTACTGATCCAATAGAACGTATGGATCATGACTCTATTGATGCTGAACACAAGGCAGACGGCGATGCAATGGAATAACCTGCTCCTCAGCTACTATTTATGGCATCTCAGCTAGAAGACAAAGTTATTCTCCAATGCAATATCGGCGGTTTATTCAACCGCTTAGCTGAGTTGCAGTAGTTGTTATGCCACATCTCGGTGTTTTGTATAGCACTTCAGGAAACGTGGTTTCCTGTTCAGAGGACCCCAGCCCTTCGAGGCTATCGGGGCTTTTACCGTAACCGCGATATATGCGATAGGGCTTGGGGTGGTGTCGCTGTTTACGTCCTGGCAACTGTCCCTAGCGCTGCTGTGCCTCTCCAAACGACCCTAGAGGCAGTTGCTGTTCGCATCCGAGCGGGGCAGGAATTCACCGTTTGTTCCATTTACCTTCCCCCGGATGCAACCGTCTCCACTACTGATGTTGCTGCAGTGGTAGCGCAACTGCCCCCACCATTTCTCCTCTTGGGGGATTTTAATGCCCACCACCCATTATGGGGTGGAACGCAGACGACGGTTCGTGGTAGGGACGTCGAGACACTTCTGTCCCAGCAGGACATCTGTCTTTTAAACACTGGGGCCCCCACGCATTTCTGCGTGGCGCGAGGCACTTACTCGGCAATCGACCTCTCTTTATGTAGTCAGAGTTGGCTCCCACATTTTCGCTGGAGGACCCATTATGACCTTTGCGGCAGCGACCATTTTCCTATCCTTGTGTCGCACCTGCACTTCCAACCTGCAGGCAGCCCACCTCGATGGTCCCTCTGTCGAGCTAATTGGCGGGATTATACGTCCACTGCTACTTTTCCTGTACCATTGCCTGCCAATGTGGACATAGCGGTTGGTCAAGTCACTGCTGCTATCGTTTCCGCCGCTGAGGCCACTGTTCCCACCACTTCTGGCACCCCTCGGCGCAGGTCTGTGCCCTGGTGGACGCCAGAGATTGCTGCAGCCATTCGGGAGCGTCGGCGGGCGCTACAGCACCATCGACGCCACCCCACCTTGGACAACCTGATAGCCTTCAAACGGCTTCGGGCCCGAGCTCGACAGCTCATTCGCCAGAGCAAACAGGACAGCTGGGAGAGGTATGTAGCCAGCATCGTCTCCCGTGCTTCACCATCTGAGGTGTGGTCCCACGTTCGACGCCTCTTTGGGTACCGCACATCAGCAGCGATCCCCAGCTTACGGATCAGGGGTACTGTATGCACTGACGCCAGTGCCATTGCTGAGCATATGGCGGAGCATTATGCTCGCAATTCCGCAACTGCGGCATACAGTGCAGACTTCCGTGCACTGAAAGAGCGGGTAGAACAGTGACGGCTGCCATTTCACACACGTCGAACAGAATCGTATAACTCTGCTTTTAGTGACTGGGAATTCGACACTGCCCTTGCTGCATGCCCCGATACCTCTCCAGGTCCGGACAGCATCCACAGCCAGTTCATTCGGCACCCTGTCTACCGTTTATGGGTGGAGGGGGCTTTCCCGTCACAATGGCGAGAAAGCATCGTTCTTCCTGTGATCAAACCTGGTGCTGATCCACAGGTGGCTGATAGTTACCGCCCAATCAGCCTCACCAACGTTCTGTGCAAACTATTCGAACGTATGGTGAGCCGGCGGCTTATGTGGGTACTTGAACATCGGGGTCTGTTGTCCTCACGCCAAGGGGGTTTCCGCCAATGCCGCTCCACTGTGGCTCTGAATCCGCCATTCGTACGGCATTTAGCAGGCGTGAGCACCTTGTTCCGTCTTTTTTTTCTTTTTTTGACCTCCCCCTCAGGGGCTCAGCATTAATTTGCTGGGTACGGGCTTGGCGAACCCGGGGTCCTGAGCCGTGGGCTGTGTCGCGCCAACAGTCCGCTACACCGTAAGCTCTGTGCGTGCTTCAACGACCATCGTTCGGCGCGACGGTGGAATGTTGTACGTTTCAGAGCCCAGGGATCTTAGCTTAATCGCCCGGGACGCGTGGACGGTACAAACCTCTATTAAAAAAAAACTCAATCTCAAGGTGTGCTACGTGCCGAGGAGATGCATGGCTGTTGAGGTTGAACAGCCGCTAGCGAGCAACCTCTGAGGAACCTGCCGCACCTCAGTTGTACAAGGCTTACCCAGGCAAGCGGGGCTCTGCCTGGGTGGACCTTTATTTCCCTAGCTGCTCGTGGGAACACGATGAAAAGGACCCAAAGCAACGCTGGTGGGCGTTTAACCACCGTCTCTAAGAGAGGAAAAGTAGACTTCAATGCTGAGACTTATGACCCCCAGTCGTTCCCTTCCTTGGCCACGCCATGGGAGGAATGCAGATCTCGTAGCCGAGGACAACAATATGCTCCAAGGTATTTAGTATGTACTAGGACTGATGGTGAATCTTTCATGAACACGAAACCTCTCTTTTTCGTCGAGAACTTGGAAGATAAGTTTGGAGAAGTAGACGGCATGTCGAAGATGCGATCGGGATCGGTTTTAATAACGACGTCATCCCCAGCACAGTCACGGGCTTTGCTCGCCTGTGACAAGCTGGGTGATGTTCCCGTTACTATCACCCCACACAAAAGCCTGAACATGGTACAGGGTTTGATTTTTCATAGGGATCTTCTTTTGCAGTCAGATGACGAACTCCGCAAGAACTTGGAACGGCGAGGTGTCCACTTTATAAGGCGAGTCCATAGGGGTCCGAAGGACAACAGGGTCGCCACTGGTGCATTCATCTTGGCCTTTGAGGGCGACTCATTGCCTGAGAAGGTCAAGGTGATGATTTACCAGTGTGACGTAAAGCCCTACGTTCCTCCCCCTATGCGTTGTTTTAAATGCTGGAGGTTCGGGCACATGTCCTCCAGGTGTACCGCCAGCTCCACCTGTCGCGACTGTGGTTGTCCATCACACCCAGACGTTCCTTGTACACCACCTCCCGTCTGTGTTAACTGTGGACAGCAGACCCACCTTGCTCGCCTACCTGCTCTGTACTGCACAGAGAAAGGAAGATCATGCAATACAAAACCATGGATAGGCTGTCTTATTCCGAGGCCAAGAGGAAATATGAGAAACTCCACCCGGTCAGCATCAAAACATCATATGCAGCAGCCACGAAACCATTTCCGCAGACTAGTTTACCGCCAGTTCCGTCTATCACAGTGGGCCCTCGGGCCCAACCGTCACCATCTGCCCCCTTGGTGGTAGGGGGCACATCTCACACTGTTGCTTCCAAAGCCCCTGCCTTGGAAGCAAAAATCCACCAACCAACGGGGACATCGGTCCCCACACGTGAGCCAGAGCAACAACAGCCTGCTCTGGCTCCTCTCGCGAGGAAGGGATCGCTTGAATCCCTTTCTCCCTCTGTCTCTCCCACTGGCTCAGTGGATGCCAGTGAGTGGCACCAAGTGCCATCCAAAGCTGGTCGTAGGGCCTCAAGGACAACCTCCGTCCCTGAGATTGAGTTTGCCAAGCCCTCCCAGCGTGAGAGGCCGAAGGACCAGCGAGAGAAACAGAAAAAATCTAAAACAAAAGAACCTCAGGTGGCTACCATGCCACCACAAAAATCGTCTGCTTCCGAGGATGTGGTGGAAATCCTCGCATCCCCTGAAGACTTGGAAATTGCCAAGACTCTGGAAGCTATGGACGCCGAGGCTCTGCCTCCTGCATCAGTGGCTGCAGAGAAACCTGTGGGCCCTACTCTACCAACTACATAAATATGCCCAGAACGTCGGGAGATAGTGTGATGCTGCAGTGGAACTGTGGCAGTTTCTTCCGCCACTTGACCGAGTTACAGCAGTTGCTCTGTCACTACCCTTCCCTCTGTGTTGCTCTACAGGAAACTTGGTTTCCTGCTGAACAGACTCCTGCCCTTCGTGTGTATAGGGGTTATTATAAAAATCGTGCAACACACAACAGGGTATCCGGAGGAGTCTGTCTTTACATTCTTGCCACTGTCCCCAGTTCACCAGTGCCACTTACCACAGTGCCCGAGGCAGTGGCCGTGAAAATTCAGGAACGACAGGACATTACCATCTGCTCACTCTACCTTCCTCCGGATGAGGCAGGGTCTCCTGCAGACCTTGCGAACTTGATCGCACAACTTCCCCCACCATTCCTTCTATTGGGGGATTTCAATGCCCACAACCCCTTGTGGGGTGGCTCTCAGGTCTCAGGTCGCGGGAGGAACATTGAAGTTCTACTAACACAGCTGGACTGCTGCCTTCTTAATACCGGTGCCCCCACACATTTCAGTGTGACGCATGGCACATACTCGGCTATAGACCTTTCTCTCTGCAGCCCAAGTCTTCTACCACAGCTTCATTGGGGGGTCCACGATGACCTATGTGGTAGCGACCACTTCCCCATCCATATCTCTCTTCTCCAATACCAACCTCCAACTCGTTTGCCCTGTTGGTCCCTTTGTAGGGCTGACTGGCCTGCTTACACCTCAGCTACTAGGCCGATCCCTCCACTCCCAGATGACGTTGATCAGGCTGTTCATCACATTACTAGCGCCATTATTACCGCTGCTGAAGCCAGTGTTCCGACCACCACTGGCTCAGTTCGGCGAAAGTCGGTTCCATGGTGGTCTGCAGAGATTGCTGAGGCCATAAGGGAACGTCGTAGGGCACTCCAGCGCCACCGGCGCCACCCTTGCATAGAGCATCTGATCGCTTTCAAACGTCTTCAGGCTCAAGCTCGGAGGCTGATACGCCAGAGTAAGCAGGACTGTTGGGAGAGATATGTCGCTACCATTGGCTCGCGTGCCGCCCCATCCCGGGTATGGTCACAGGTTCGGCGCCTTTTTGGGTACTGACCACAGGGAGGAATCCCCAGCTTGATCATTCGGGGTACTATATGCATGGATCCAGCTGCTATCTCCGAACACATGGCGAACCATTATGCCAGTACCTCTGCGACGTCTGCGTATATTGCGGGCTTCCGCACTCGCAAAGAACAGTTCGAGCGGAGGCAGTTGTCTTTCTACACACGTCGGCGAGAACCATATAATGCCCCATTCACTGACTGGGAGTTCCAGAGTGCCCTCACTACCTGCCCTGATACCACACCAGGGCCAGATCGAGTCCACAAACAGTTCCTGCGCCACCTGTCACAGGAGTTTAACGACCAACTTCTCGCCCTGTTCAATCGCCTTTGGGATGACGATGCTGTCCCGCCATTGTGATGGGAAAACACCGTCCCCCTCAGGGGCTCAGCATTAATTTGCTGAGTACGGGCTTGGCGAACCCGGGGTCCTGAGCTGTGGGCTGTGTCGCGCCAACAGTCCGCTACACTGTAAGCTCTGTGCGTGCTTCAACGACCATCGTTCGGCGCGACGGTGGAACGTTGTACGTTTCAGAGCCCGGGGATCTTGGCTTAATCGCCCGGGTCGCGAGGACGGTACAAACCTCTATAAAAAAAACCTCAATCTCAAGGTGTGCTACGTGCCGAGGAGATGCATGGCTGTTGAGGTTGAACAGCTGCTAGCGAGCAACCTCTGAGGAACCTGCCGCACCTCAGTTGTACAAGGCTTACCCAGGCAAGCGAGGCTCTGCCTGGGTGGACCTTTAGTTCCCTAGCTGCTCGTGGGAAGAACATGAAACGAGCAAACAAATGCGTGGCCGGCCGCGAAAACGGCGTCTCAAAGCGTGGAAGAGTTTCGTTCAATGCAGCATCGTATGACCCCCAATCGTTTCCATCCCTGGCTACGCCGTGGGAGGAACGTCGGGCTCGTCATCAAGGTGAGGCTTATGTCCCTCGATACCTGGTGTGTAGTCGAACAGATGGCGAATCGTTTATTTCAACTAAGCCTCTGTTTTTTGTTGAGAACATTGAAGACAAGTTTGGCGAGGTAGACGGAATATCTAAGATGAGATCCGGGTCGATTCTGATAACGACGTCGTCCCCAGCCCAGTCACGGGCACTGCTTGCCTGTGACAAGCTGGGTGACGTTCCCGTTACCATCACACCACATAAAAGTTTAAACATGGTACAGGGTATTATACTTCATCGAGATCTCTTACTCCAGTCCGATGACGAACTCCGGAAGAACTTGGAGAGGAGAGGTGTGCAGTTTATTCGGCGCATATACAGGGGTCCAAAGGACAACAGGGTGGCCACTGGTGCCTTCATCTTGGCTTTTGAGGGTGATTCATTACCTGAAAAAGTCAAGGTGATGGTTTACCGGTGTGACGTCCAACCCTACATTCCTCCCCCTATGCGCTGTTTTAAGTGCTGGAGGTTTGGCCATATGTCATCTCGCTGCGATGCCAACCCCACCTGTCGGGAGTGCGGACGTGCATCACACCCAGACGTCCCATGTACACCACCTCCAGTCTGTGTTAACTGTGGCCAGCACCACTCTCCCTGCTCGCCACACTGCACAGTTTTTCAAAAAGAGAGAAAGATAATGGAGTACAAGACCCTGGACAGACTTTCATATTCCGAGGCCAAGCGCAAGTACGAAAAGGTTCATCCTGTCAGCATGAAATCGACATATGCTACAGCTACAGCAATGGTAAAGTCACCTCAAGTTCCATCTACCATCCTGGGCCCTCCGGCCCAACAGTTACCAGTTGCCCCCATACTGTCAGGGGGCGCCTCCTCTTCTGTTGCCCCCAAGGTCCCTACTTTGGGAGCAACGAATACAAAACCACAGGGGACAATGGTCCTCATCCCTGAGCCAGAGAACCAACAACCATCTCTGGCTCCTCTTGCAAGGAAGGGCTCCCTCGATGCCCTTTCTGCTAAGGTCTCTGACGCTGGTACAGCAGATACCAGTGAGTGGCTGAAAAAGCCACTACCTGCTGGTCGTAGGGCCTCGAGGGTATCCTCTGTCCCTGATGTGGCAGACAAGCCCTCCCAACAGGAGAGACCAAAAGACAAAGGAGACAGGAAGAAAAAGAGGCCCAAAAAGGCTGAACACCAAGTGGCTTCTGAGCCACCACATCAAATGTCAGCCTCAGAGGACGAAATAGAAATCCTCACGTCCCCTGAGGACTTGGCTTTTGCTGAGTCCCCAAACGCGATGGACGTTGAGGCTCTGCCTCCGCCATCAGCAACGGCGAACAATCTTGCAGAGTCCACTGAACCATCCCAATCTGCATGTCACAGCGACCAGGAGCCTCTATGATCATGCAGTGGAACTGTGGCGGTTTTTTCCGCCATTTGTCCGAACTGCAGCAACTGTTGTGCCGATTTCCAGCATTCTGTATAGCCCTGCAGGAAACTTGGTTCCCTGCACAGAGGACCCCAGCCCTTCGTGGCTATCGGGGCTATTATAACAATCGTTCCATCTATGACAGGGTATCTGGCGGAGTATGTGTCTATGTTCTTGCAACCGTCCCAAGCGCTGCTGTGCCTCTCAACACGACCCTGGAGGCAGTGGCTGTTCGACTCCGGGCAATAGAGGAATTTACCATCTGTTCCCTATACCTTCCCCCGGATGTTGTTGTCTCTCCTGCTGACCTCACTGCATTGGTTGCCCAATTACCTCAACCATTCCTCCTCTTGGGTGATTTCAATGCCCACCACCCTCTATGGGGTGGAAATGAGAGCACGGGCCGTGGTAGAGACATAGAGAACCTTCTCACACAGCTTGACATTTGCATTTTGAATAGTGGGGCACCCACACACTTCAGCGTGGCGCATGGCTCTTTCTCCGCCATGACCTATCCATTTGTAGCCCGAGTCTCCTTCCGCATTTATCTTGGAAGGTCCATGATGACCTTTGTGGGAGCGACCACTTTCCTCTCCTTTTGTCGCTCTCACAATTTCACCCTGCAGGACGCCTGCCTCGGAGGGTCCCTCCATAGGGCTGACTGGCATGGCTATACCGCGACAGCTGTGGCTACTGCTCCATTGCCAGATAACATTGATATGGCAGTACAACAACTCACTGAGGACATTATTTCTGCTGCTGAAGCGAATGTCCCGACTACCAAGGGCTCACTTAGGCGCAAGTCGGTGCCTTGGTGGACGCGGGAGTTAGCTGACGCTATCCGGGAGCGACGCCGGGCGCTTCAACGCCACCAGCGCCACCCCAGTATTGAACATCTAATCGCTTTTAAGCGTCTCCGGGCCCGAGCCCGGCGACTGATCCAACAGAGTAAGCAGGACTGTTGGGAGCGATATGTAGCCACCTTAGGCTCCCGTGCCTCCATTTCTCAAGTGTGGTCGCAGGTACGGCGCCTCTTCGGGTACAGGCCACCAAGCGGAATCCCGTCACTCCGAATCGAAGGTAGTCTTTGTACTGACCCGACGGTTATTGCCGAGCTAATGGCAGGTCATTTTGCACGTTGCTCTGCGACCGCAGCCTACAGTGCACAATTTCGCGCCCTCAAAGAGCAAGTTGAGCGGAGGCAATTGTCCTTCCGCACACGTCAACAGGAAGCGTACAATGCTCCATTTAGTGAGTGGGAGTTCCAGACTGCTCTTGCTGCGTCCCCCAATACCTCTCCTGGTCCGGACCGTATTCACAGCCAGTTCGTCCATCACCTCTCAGCGGACTTTAAACGGCAGCTACTCGTGCTTTATAATCGTCTCTGGACAGAAGGCCTTTTCCCGTCACAATGGCGGAGAAGTACTATCGTCCCAGTGATGAAACCAGACGCAGATCCGTCCGACGCTGGGAGCTACCGCCCCATCAGTCTCACCAACGTTCTGTGTAAGATCCTCGAACGTATGGTGAGTCGACGGCTTATGTGGCTACTGGAGGATCGAGGTCTCCTGGCTCCACAACAGGGAGGCTTCCGTCAGGGCCGTTCCACTCTAGACAATCTCGTGTCCCTGGAATCAGCCATTCGAACCGCTTTTACTCGCCGAGAACACCTTGTGGCAGTCTTTTTTGACCTCCGCAAAGCTTATGATACAACCTGGCGGCATCACATTCTCTCCACACTTTATGATTGGGGCTTACGTGGCCCTCTACCAACGTTCATACAGAACTTCCTGTCGCTACGCTCCTTTCAGGTTCGGGTTGGCACCTCTCTTAGCTCCGCTCATGTTTTAGAGAATGGCGTCCCACAGGGCTCCGTTTTAAGTGTACCATTATTTTTAATAGCTATTAATGGACTAGCTGCGGCAGTAGGAACGTCTGTCTCTTCCTCCTTGTTTGCCGACGACTTTTGCCTTTACTTCAGATCCAGCAGCATTAACGTCACAAAACGGCGGCTGCAGGGAGCCATTCGAAGGGCACAGACTTGGGCCTCTGAACATGGTTTCCAATTTTCGGCGCAGAAAACCCGCGTCATGCACTTTTGTCGCCGTCGGGTAGCTCATCCAGAACCTGAGCTATATTTGAATGATGAACCCCTTCGCGTTGAGGAGACACACCGCTTCCTAGGCATGCTTTTTGATGCCCGGCTGACCTGGATACCGCATCTTCGCCAATTAAAACAAAAATGCTGGAGACATCTAAACATCCTCCGCTGCCTCAGCCCCACAGGTTGGGGAGCTGCTCGCCCCACTCTACTGCACCTGTATAAGGCACTTATCCAGTCACGCCTGGATTATGGCTGCCTTGTGTATGATTCTGCAGCTCCAACTGCACTGCAGATCTTAGATCCGGTTCATCACAGTGGCATCCGTTTAGCAACAGGGGCCTTCCGTACCAGTCCTGTGACAAGCCTTCTTGCTGAGGCTGGGGTTCCCCCCCTGCGATTCAGAAGGCAACAGCTAAAGGCTTCTTACGTTGCCCATATTCATGCCGTACCTCACCACCCAAATCGCAGGCTCCTATTCCCAGCTGTCGCACTCCCTTCCCCACGACGACGGCCCCGGTCGGGCCTCCCGATTGCGGTTCGTGTTCGTTCCCTTCTTTCTTCTCTAGAATCCCTTCCTATTCCTCTCCCCTTCCAGGACCATTCTCGTACTCCTCCTTGGGTCCTTCCTCGCCTCCAGCTTCGGTTGGACTTGTCCCGAGACTCCAAAGCCTCTGTTGCACCAACGACTCTGCATCAACAGTTCCAGGACCTTCTGGATTCGTACCATGGTGCTGAATTTATATACACCGATGGCTCCCTAGTCGATGGCCATGTTGGGTATGCCTATACCCACGGCCGGCATATAGAACAACATTCATTGCCCTGTGGGAGTAGTGTGTTTACGGCGGAACTTGTCGCCATTTGGCGGGCCCTTGAACACCTCAGAGCCTGCCCCGGGGAGTCTGTGGTTATCTGTACTGACTCCCTGAGTGCTTTGCAAGCCCTTAACCAGTGTTTCACGAGACATCCTTTGGTACGGTCCATTCAGGAAACTGTATACAGACTAGGTACATCTGGTCGCACTGTGGTATTCCTTTGGACTCCAGACCACATTGGAATAACTGGAAATGAACGTGTTGACCAACTGGCGAAAGAGGCTACTACCTCAACCATGCTGGAAATCGGTCTCCAGGAGAGGGATCTCCGGGCGGTGCTCCATCGGAAGGTATTAAGCCTATGGAATACAGAGTGGGCTGAATCGAACGCACCGAATAAGCTCCGTGCTGTTAAGCCTTCTACGGCAATGTGGAGGTCCTCCCTACGAGCCTCTCGTAGGGAGTCCGTTGTACTCTGCCGACTACGCATTGGCCATACATGGTTAACACACGGCCACCTCTTGCGTCGAGAGGGCCCACCAATTTGCCGTTGTGGCGACCAGCTGACTGTAGTCCACATACTGTTGTATTGTCCGTTTTTAGCCGCTTTGCGGCAGTCCTTTAGCCTACCAGATTCGTTGTCATCAGTTTTAGGTGACAATGCCTCCTTGGCTACTACTGTTTTAAATTTTATTCGCGCATCTGGTTTCTACCCTTCCATTTAATGGAAGGCGCTTCTGAGACCCTCATTTTTACACTGTTTTTTAAGTTACTTGATAGCCTCTGCCTTTTCGGTTGAGGTGGTTTTTTAGTGTGTACAGCATGGCTCGCTCATCCGTTATTATCTTAGTGATCAGCCGGCCATAGCATTCTGCTGTGAAATTGTACTTTTATTCCTTTTGTGAACTCCTCTGTGTATAAGTGTAGTATTTGCCTTATTTTACATTCAAGGAATTCTCAAATCCTTGTTCTGTGTTTTCGTTCTATCACATGTTACATCACTGCCTGGAACAGGGGACTGATGACCTTGTAGTTTGGTCCCCTATAAACAACAACAACAACAACAACAACAACGAAAACACCGTCAACCCAGTGATAAAACCTGGCGCTGACCCACAGGTGGCAGACAGTTACCGCCCGATTAGCCTCACCAACGTTCCTTGCAAGCTCCTGGAACGTATGGTGAGTCGGCGGCTTATGTGGGTTCTTGAAGACCGTAAACTCCTCGACCCACAACAAGGGGGATTCCGCCAAGGTCGTTCTGCATTAGACAATCTGGTTCCGCTAGAGTCGGCCATCCGCACTGCTTTCGCCAGGCGTGAGCACCTGATTGCAGTCTTTTTCGATCTCCGAAAGGCTTATGACACTACCTGGCGCTACCATATTCTTGCTACGCTGCATGACTGGGGCTTAAGAGGACCGCTTCCGCTGTTCATCCAGAACTTTCTCTCACTTCGCACTTTTCGGGTAAGGGTTGGTACCCACCTCAGTACTTCACGCACCCAGGAGAATGGAGTCCCACAGGGCTCCGTTCTCAGTGTTCCGCTGTTTCTGATTCCAATTAACGGACTTGCTACAGCAGTGGGATCATCGGTGTCCTCCTCCCTGTATGCCGATGACTTTTGTCTGTATTACAGCTCAGTTAGTATTGGTGTCACTGAAAGGCGACTACAGGAAGCCATTCAAAGGGCTCATTCCTGGGCTTTAGCCCATGGATTCCAATTATCTGCCCGCAAAACCCGGGTTATGCACTTTTGCCGCCGGCGAGCAGTGCACCCAGACCCGGAACTGTACTTGGGTGATGAGCTCCTTCATGTTGAAGATACGCATCGCTTCTTGGGCATGGTGTTCGATGCTCGGCTCACGTGGGTCACCCACTTACAACAGCTTAGACAAAAGTGCTGGCGGAATTTAAACATACTGCGCTGCCTCAGCCACACTGCTTGGGGAGCCGCCCGTCGAACCCTCTTACAACTTTATATGGCTCTCATCCAGTCCCGCTTGGATTATGGGAGCCAGGTGTACGACTCGGCAGCCCCTTCCGCACTCCGGGTATTAGACCCCATCCACAATGCTGGTGTTCGCTTGGCAACAGGAGCTTTTCGAACGAGCCCGGTGATGAGCCTCCTTGTTGAGGCCGGGGTTCCCCCACTGCGGTTCCGTCGGCAACAGTTGTTGGCCTCGTATGTTGCTCGTGTGCGCACTTCCAACCATCATCCGAATCGCAGGCTTCTCTTCCCAACTGCTGCACTCCCATCCCCTCACAGACGGCCTCGGTCGGGCTTCCCGATTGCAGTCCGTGTCCATTCCCTTCTCTCCTCCTTTGACTCCCTTCCCTTCCCTCCTACTTTCCTCTACTCCTCCCGTGCACATCCTTGGTGTATTCCTCGTCCGCAGCTACGGTTGGACTTGTCCCGGGACTCGAAAGCTTCCACTTCACCATCGATCCTTCGTCGCCAGTTCCTGGAACTCCTTGATTCTTTCCATGGTGCAGAAGTCATCTATACCGACGGTTCCCTCATAGATGGCCATGCTGGGTACGCCTATCTCCATGGTGACCTTTTTGAACAGCGGTCTTTGCCAAGTGGGAGTAGTGTTTTTACTGCAGAGCTGGTCGCTATCTCTCGAGCTCTGGAACATATCCGAGCCTGCCCCGGGGAATCGTTTGTCATCTGTAGCGACTCCCTGAGTGGCTTGCGAGCACTCGACCAGTGTTTCAGGAAGCTCCCTCTGGTGCAGTGTATCCAAGACTCTGTTGCCGCTCTCAATAGGTCTGGTCGCTCAGTGGTCTTTGTTTGGACCCCAGGGCACATCGGCGTTCTTGGCAATGAACGTGTGTATCAGTTGGCCAAGCAGGCCACCTCCTCACGCCCTCTTAAAATTGGCCTCGTGGAAACAGACCTTAGTTGGACGCTACACCGGAAGTTGCGGGACGCTTGGAGCTCGAAATGGTCTGCACTGAGTGCACCAAACAAACTTCGCACAGTCAAATCATCCACAGCCACATGGAAAACTTCACTGAGGCCCAATCGTCGAGACTCTGTTGTGCTATGCCGCCTCCGCAACGGGCACACTTGGTTAACTCACGGCTATTTACTTTGGCGTGAGCCACCGCCCATGTGTCACTGTGGTGGTGCCTTGACAGTCGTTCATCTCCTGATGGACTGTACTATTTTAGCCCCCTTGCGGCAGTCATTTAATCTACCACCTACCCTATCCTTAGTGCTAGGGGACGATGCCTCCATGGCTGAATCTGTGTTATGTTTTATCCGTGCAGCCGGTTTTTACAACTCTATTTAATGTAGAGTTATTTCTCCTTACTTTTAACCGTATTTTAATGTTTTATATCTTCTGACTATCAGACATTCGTGTTTGCTGTGACATTCGTGACTGGCCCGTCCATTTTATCTCAGTGACCAGCCAGCCACAGATTCTCATTGCCAATTTTAGCGTGATCGACTGCATTGTTTTATTTTCTATGTCTGTGCTGTTGGTATTTCTAATTTTGCTTTTGGTGAAACTTTATCTTTGACATGTACTCCTCTTGAGTATTTCTACACTGTCTCCAGGTCCGTAAGGCTATTGCTTCCTATTAAATGGACTTTCTTCGTTAGGAACAGGGGACTGATGACCAAGTAGTTTAGTCCCCTCTAAACAACAACAACAACAACATTTTTGACCTCAGGAAGGCCTACGATACCACTTGGCGCCACCACATTCTGGCTACACTGCACGGTTGGGGCTTGAGAGGTCCGCTGCCGGTTTTTATTCAGAACTTTCTTTCCCTCTGATCTTTTCGAGTACGGGTTGGTACTTCCCTCAGCTCCTATCGCATCCAGGAGAACGGTGTCCCACAGGGCTCTGTCCTTAGTGTAACCCTATTTTTAATTGCCATCAATGGACTTGCTGAGGCAGTGGGGTCATCGGTTACTTCCTCCTTGTTCGCCGATGACTTCTGCGTATACTTCAGCTCAGCTAGCATTGGGGTATCTGAAAGGCGTCTACAGGGAGCCATTCGAAAAGCGCAGTCGTGGGCATCAGCCCATGGAGTCCGGTTTTCTCCGTCGAAAACCCGGGTTATGCACCTCTGCCGCCGTCGAGCTGTCCATTTGGACCCAGAGCTAAATTTGTATAATGAACTTCTTCGTGTCGAAGAGACTCACCGATTTCTCGGCATGCTCTTCGACAGCCGGCTCACTTGGGTGCCCCATCTTCGCCAGCTCAAGCAGAAGTGCGTGCGGTACCTCAATATTCTACGCTGCCTCAGCCACACTAGTTGGGGAGCCGCTCGTTCGAGTCTTTTGCAGTTCTACAGGGCGCTGATCCAATCACGGTTAGACTACGGGAGCTTTGTGTATGGTTCGGCAGCCCCATCTGCATTGCAGGCCTTGGACCCAGTACACCATAGTGGCGTCCGTTTAGCGACGGGTGCCTTCCGTACAAGTCCTGTGACAAGTCTCCTTGCTGAAGCTGGGGTTCCCCCCCTCCGAATCCGCCGGCAGCAGCTACTGGCTTCATATGTCGCCCATATTCATGCCTCACCTGACCACCTGAACCACAGGCTTCTGTTCCCAGCTGCTGTCCTCCCTTCCCCACGACGATGTCCACGTTCGGGTCTCCCAATTGCGGTTCGTGTTCGTTCCCTTCTTTCGTCCATCGCATCCCTTCCCATCCCTACCACATTCCGATACCTTTCACCTACACCTCCATGGTTCGTAACTCGCTTACAGCTTCGATTAGATTTGTCCGGTGACTCGAAAGCCTCAGTTTCGCCAATGGTCCTTCGTCGAAAGTTCCAGGCACTCGTAGATACTTTCCGTGGTGCAGAAGTCGTCTACACTGACGGCTCCGTTGTGGACGGACGTGCTGGGTACGCGTATGTTCATAGTGACCACGTTGAGCAGCATTCCCTACCCTGTGGGACTAGCGTTTTCACAGCTGAGCTGGTGGCCATCTCGCGCGCTCTTTCACATTTCCGCAACTGCCCCGGGGAGTCCATAGTTATCTGTAGTGACTCCCTGAGTGGCCTGATGGCGCTAGGCCAGTTTATGCCAAAGCACCAGTTGGTTCGGTCCATTCAGGACACCATATTTACCCTCAGCGAATCAAGACGTTCGATGGTTTTCATTTGGACCCCGGGCCACGTAGGCATCCCAGGAAATGAACGGGTTGATCGCCTCGCCAAGCACGCCGCCACATCACGGCCCTTGAAGATAGGACTTCAAGAAAGGGATCTACGACTACAACTAACCCGTAAGGTTCTGGGGATTTGGACCTCGGAATGGGATACCTTGAACGTTCCAAACAAGCTGCGTACAGTCAAGTCCACCACAGCTGTGTGGAGATCCTCCCTGCGAGCCTCTCGTAGGGAGTCTGTAGTCCTCTGCAGACTACGTATCAGACATACGTGGTTAACACACGGCTACCTTCTACGAAGAGAGGACCCACCAACTTTCTGTTGTGGTGCCCTATTGACTGTGGTCCACATTCTGGTGGACTGCTTACTTTTAGCCGACTTGAGGCAGGCTTTTACACTGCCTTGTGAGCTCCCATTGATTTTATCTGACGATGTCTCTGTGATCGACCGTGTTTTAGGTTTTATCCGCGCAACTGGCTTCTATTGGTCTATTTAATGGTGGGGCCTTTAGGCTCGCCTTGTCGGGCTTCACCCCTCCAGAACAATAGGCCGCTGTCATTTTACGGTTTATGACTTGCTTTAATTTAAGGATTTTAAAGTGTGCAGAGTGGCTGGCTCATCCTGTATTATCCTTGTGATCAGCCAGCCACACGCTTCTGCTGCCTTGTTTTAGTTTTCTGTCTATTTTTTCAACACTTGTCTTGTTCTTTGTTACGTCATTTTACCATTGACTGTCTCTTTGTACTAGGAGGCTACTGGACTTCGAGTACTAAGCGACAGAGGGCAACTTTTAAAAGTTAACTCTTAGCTGGGAACAGGGGACTGATAACCCAGCAGTTGAGTCCCCTTTAAACATACAACAACAACAACAACAACAACAATAGGATGTATATTTGTAATTACCTGTATATACTTTATAGTGCCTAGTGAGAAACAGAATCGAAGATTTTGTTTTGTCCTTACAGTTAGTACAATATTTTTATGATTTTGAACATAACTTGTCTTAAAAGCAGCAACCGTAACGGTTCATTTACTGTAAATGGAAACAAGCAGCCCCACAACTTTATCCGGCTTTCGACACATTCTAAGGGCGTCTTCATCAGAAGTATAAAATTATAACCTTGAAATAAATCACAAATAGTGTATTGGAAAATCTTAAATGAAATATTTTTTATAAAGAAAAAGTAATGTTGACAACGGTCAAATTACGTTCTCACATCAGGCGTAAAAAATTAGAGCGTGTTGTGTTCAAGTCGTATAAAATATCAAGTTTGTCCATAATAAATACATGTCAGGTGGATACCAGCAGATTTATCAACATTAAAACAATGTGGCTAGCTGCAATGCAACGTCAGACTGTTGCAAACGTAATGAACAAAAAACTGGGAATAGATGCTTCACAAAATGGTATAAGAACCCACAATACTTTTAGATTTAGGTAGAGAATAAATTAGAATCAAATTACAGTTTATTAATACAATGTTTAAAAATATTTTCTGTTTATTCATTGTATAGCAGTTAAGACATAAAATAAGGTAACATGTTTTTCCGCAATATGAATACCGTATTCATTAGAGAAAAGGAAAATAACGTTACCGATATCCACACGAACAACCCAAGCACAAAGACAACCACAAGGGTTCCCAAGGAACGGCTTTAGAACAGCGAAAAAATCTTTAGTACTTAAGAATGACACATTATTCAAAGAAAAAATTTTAAATGTCTGCAACAGTTCAAGAATGTCAAGTTTTTCCCTGTATTCTATATATACAAGATGTTCAGGACGTTTTGCAGCATGTAGTTGTCTTTGTGCTTGTGTTCTTCGTGTAAATATCACTAATGATATTTTCCGTTTCTCTAATGAATGCGGTACTCATAATATTGAAAAACAAGTAAACTCACTTAATGTCTTAATAGCTATCACAATGAAAATATTTTCTTTATATCGCATCATTGTATTAATAAAATGTAATACAATTCTGAGTTATTCTGTATCTAGACCTGACAGTAGTCTCGCATTTATATCATTTTGTTAACTATAAGGTCACACAATATACCCCAGCCACATTTTTTCAACTTGTATCAACCCGCTGGTATTCACCTGGCATGTATTTTTTTATTATAATGAATGAGCTTGATGTTATTTTATGTGACTTAAACACAACATGCTCTAATTTCTTACGTCTCATGTAAGTATGTAATTTGACTATTGTCATCATGAATTTTTCTTTAGAAGTAATATATTTCAATACCACAATAATTGTTGGACGCTGCCACTACAGACTGCCACTATGAAAAACCGATAGAAAATCTAATCATATAACCAGTGCTGCTGCACATATACAGATAAGCATTACATCAACTTCTATAATCAATTGGGCAGCAAATAAACAACAACAATATTATAAGTAATAATACCTGATGATGGCCTAAGGCCGAAATAAGCTTATAATGAGTTAATAAAGTTTAAAGCAGTATAAAATAAAAAAATTATAATTATTGTGGTATTGAACATGTCAATCAAAGACATATTCCACACTGCGGGCCCCAGAGAACGAAAATTAATATATTTCAGGTAATATTTTCTGATACACTATCTGTGATTCATTTCTACTTCATAATTTTATATTCCTCATGATATCTGGAGAAAGCGTATTTATTACAAAGCAGCCTGTGGGGCTGTGTTTTTCCATTTACAGTAAATGAACTGTTACGGTGGCTGATTTTAAGACAAGTTATGTTGCCTCCACTCTGTAGAATCTTCAGATATATGTTGAATTACTGGATTAGTTAAGATATCTTGGTACTGAAGTATTGTCATCATCGTAATGAACTAAAATGATTTCAAGTATTTTGTTATGTTGAGCCACAGTTATACAGTACTGATTAAATGATTGGACCGCCATTTGACTGTAAGGTTGTATTATTTATTTTCACAATCCGGATTTCGGCTTTTAGACCATTACAAATTGCACCATTAGTCCATTTACTCGGTATATGTAGACGACCGAAATGTCATATTTTCGACATAAGCTTGCATAGTGTTAAGATGGAAATTGTCATTAAGTAAAATGTCACAATAAGGTAACATACATATTGAACCGAAATGAAGCATTGTTCTATACTGCGTTCACTGAAAAGAGAGACGAACTGTAAACACACTGAGGCGCGTGACCAGGGGTGGACAAAACAGGGTCGCTCGCTGAATTTCATTGCATCCGTATCAGTTGTAAGGACGTTGTGTGTGTTGTTATATAACAGTGGTAATAGGTATTGACTGTCAGCTTCATCTTAAAAGACTAATTGCTGCATAGTAACTTCAGTATTAGTGTTTCCAATAACATTCAGCATTCGTGTGTCTTTCTTTCTTCTCATTGGTCTCATGTAAGAGTGACCTCATTACGTCATTTTTCAACTTGAGTCCACCCAATAAGCGTTCAAAGAAGAAGTAATAAAGTTCTTTAGAGAATCAAATGGTTCCTAGTGTGAATAAATCGCAGCTATTGTGTTCAGAATAGTCAATGACTGATATTGGTATGAAAACAGGCGAAATAAAACCACGCATACTTTGAAGACTCGAAGGGAAAAAAGAAAGAAAGAAAGAAATACGACAGAAGCTTCCAGATCGTCTAGATGACTTTGACTGAAATGCGATACGAAGAAAAGTTTAACGTGAGAAATTTCTAACACTTGACAAAGTGCTTGCCGTGGTAAGTGAAGATGCAGATTTGGGAAATTTTCGGAGAAAATAACTTTTTATAATTAAAATGAACTTTAAATGTTTGGCTTACACTTGAAACAGAAGCAGCGAAACTGGGCAAGCGACCCTGTTTTGTCATCCACTGGTCACGCGCCTCAGTGTATTTTGGTGAACGCAGTATAGTGATCTTGTAGCTTCCCATATGCAAGTCTATATCAAAAAAATGTCATCTCGGTCATCTACATATACCGAGTAAATGGACTATTTGTGAACTTGATAATGGCCTAAAAGCCGAAATCCGGATTGTGATAATGAATAATACAACCTTACAGTCAAATGGCGATTTAATCCAGTATCTGGAAACCCTGGCAGTAGATCGCGTCAGAGAGTTCAGTGGCTTGTTGATTTGGTTTGCAGTGTGTGGACCCTTGCGCCAGCAACCCGTGCGACCCCGGCGAGCAGTGCTTCGAGTCGCCCATCTGGTGCTTCACCACGCCCTGCTGCCCCGTGGCCTCCTGCAGGAAGGTCGACGACCCCAACATAAAGGAGGCGGCCTGAGCTGTACCAGTGTACCGAACCCATTAGAGAATAAACAGTGAAGATGTTTTATCTGTGTTTATCTTGCCTGTTTCCCTAACATTTTCCTCCTGTTTTCTACAAACACACGGTGATTCCGTGATGTTATTGAAAACTAACAGGGTTGAGAGACAAGTGGATCCGTACGTAATGACCACAATGTCGACGAGCCGTTAACGGAAGCTTACCGCCCAAAATCGCCAAATTTGACATTTCTTACTTCTATGAAAATTTTGAAAGTATGGACGTTTATGCTTGATTTGGTGTTGCTTTCATTCAAATATTTGATTGTTTACTATTTTAAATAAATATTAGAAAATAATATTTCTGAGAATTTTCTTTTCCATCGTTTTACACACTTTTTCCTCTGTAAATATTGAGTCTAGAAGGCTGTGGTTGTTTTTGTTTTACAGACAACTGTCCGTTTCATAACTTACCTGGACTATAAATTTGTGTTTGACAATAACAGTTACCCATTAGCCATCTTTTAGTTCCTGTGCTTTCTGTTAAAAGTTTTCATCATGATTCAACCAAAAGGATGGTTCTTACTTTTAATAATGGCTATTCTGGAAGGCGAGAGGTTCTGCAGCATCTTGGAATTTATAAACGTTACACTACCTCTGAAAGTGTGATGGACTTCGCCCAAATGCGAATCATAACGGCAGAGAATGCAAAAGACAAATTATTAAATAAAAATAAGACTTTTCAGCATGGCGGGCGATATGAAATATTTATTTTGCAAAACTTCACAAATTTCATACCCCCCGCCAAGCTGAAAAGTCTTATTTGTATTGCAATTTTGTGGTGGGCTGGCACAATCTCCATTATGGAATCAAATTACAACAATATTATTAGTTCTGGTCGACTTCAAGCTGCCGAGCATAGACTGGGACGCCCATTCTTTCACTACTGGGAGTACAGACAAGCAACGGTCTTGTGAACTATTATTGAGCACGAAACTTCCTGGCAGATTAAAATTGTGTGCCAGAACCGGGACTCGAACCTCCTACTTTCCAAACTTCACAGAAGCTCTCCTGCAAACCATGCAAGACCAGCACTCCTGGAAGAAATGATCTGGTGGAGACATGGCTTAGCCACAGCCTAAGCTACAGAGTGAAAGTTTCATTCTGGAAACACCCCTTACGCTGTGGCTAAGCCATGTCTCCACCAGATCCTTTCTTCCAGGAGTGCTCCCCTCAGGGGCTCAGCATTAATTTGCTGAGTACGGGCTTGGCGAACCCGGGGTCCTGAGCTGTGGGCTGTGTCGCGCCAACAGTCCGCTACACCGTAAGCTCTGTGCGTGCTTCAACGACCATCGTTAGGCGCGACGGTGGTACGTTGTACGTTTCAGAGCCCGGGGATCTTGGCTTAATCGCCCGGGTCGCGAGGACGGTACAAACCTCTATAAAAAAACCCTCAATCTCAAGGTGTGCTACGTGCCGAGGAGATGCATGGCTGTTGAGGTAGAACAGTCATTAGCGAGCAACCTCTGAGGAACTTGCCGCACCTCAGTTGTATAAGGCTTACCCAGGCAAGCGGGGCTCTGCCTGGGTGGACTCTTATTTCCCTAGCTGCTCGTGGGACCACGATGAAAAGAACTCAAAGTAACGCTGGTGGGCGTTTAACCACCGTCTCTAAGAGAGGAAAGGTTGAGTACAATGCTGAGAAATATGACCCTCAGTCGTTCCCTGCCTTGGCAACGCCATGGGAGGAACGTAGGACAAGAAATCGAGGTGAGGCCTATGCCCCCCGATACCTAGTATGTTCCCGGACTGACGGTGAGTCGTTCACCAACACAAAGCCCCTGTTTTTTGTCGAACACGTTGAGGATAAATTCGGTGAGGTGGAAGGCATGTCAAAGATGCGATCCGGCTCTGTCCTTATTACGACGTCATCCCCAGCACAGTCACGAGCACTGCTTGCCTGTGACAAGCTGGGTGATGTTCCCGTGACGATCACTCCTCATAAGAGCCTCAACATGGTACAGGGTATAATCTTCCATAAAGATCTTCTGTTGCAGACCGATGACGAGCTACGTAAGAACTTGGAGCGGAGAGGAGTTCATTTTATACGGCGAGTGCATAGGGGTCCGAAGGACAACAGGGTCGCAACCGGCGCATTCATCTTGGCCTTCGAGGGTGACACGTTGCCTGAGAAGGTCAAGGTGATGATTTACCGGATTGACGTGAAGCCCTACGTTCCTCCCCCTATGCGCTGTTATAAGTGCTGGAGGTTTGGGCACATGTCCTCCAGGTGCACAGCCAACTCCACCTGTCGAG
The DNA here is from genome assembly GCA_026315105.1 of Locusta migratoria. Lineage (NCBI taxonomy): Eukaryota > Metazoa > Arthropoda > Insecta > Orthoptera > Acrididae > Locusta > Locusta migratoria. The sequence goes on from CM048748.1 coordinate 403,454,474, forward strand.
AGTGTGGACGTGCGGAACACCCTAACGTCCCTTGTGCACCTCCTCCACTTTGTGTGAACTGTGGACAACACCACTCCCCTTGCTCGCCCACCTGCTCTGTTCTGCATAGAGAGAGGAAGATAATGGAATATAAAACCATGGATAGGCTGTCTTACTCGGAGGCGAAGAGGAAATACGACAAACTGCATCCCATCAGTATGAAGACATCCTTTGCTGCAGCCGTATCTTCATCTAAAGAATTGACACGTGTGCAGTCGGTCCTAGTGGGCTCCCAGGCCCAACCATCTACCTCTGCCCCCCTAACTACTGGGGGCACCTCAAATTCCACCGCCCCCAAAGACCCTGCTTTGGGAGCGGTAACCACCACACCAAAGGGGACATTGGTCCCCACCCCAGAGCCAGAGCAACAACAGCCTGCTCTGGCTCCTCGCGCTAGGAAGGGGTCGCTCGGATCCCTTCCCTCTAAGGTTTCTCCCGCTGAATCAGCGGATGCCAGTGGATGGCAGAAAGTACTGCCAGCTGGTCGTAGGGCTGCACGCCGCTCCTCAGTCCTGGGGACTGAGCTGGCAGCGCCCTCCCAGCATGAGAAACCTAAAGAGAAGCGCGAAACGAAGAAGAAGAAGAAAGACAAGAAACCGCCTAAGGAGAAGGATACCCTGGTGGCAACCTTGCCACCACCCCCCTCCACCTCTTCTTCTGAGGACGAGATAGAGATCCTCGCGTCCCCCAAAGACTTGGCAATTGCCGAGTCTGCGGAAGTCATGGACGTTGAGGCTCTGCCTCAGAAATCGGCGACGGCAGAAGATACTGCGACCCCTACCGCGCCGCCGAATTCAGCATGCCCCAGCGACCAGGAGGCTCTCTGATCCTCCAGTGGAACTGTGGCGGATTTTTCCACCATCTGCCAGAGTTACAGCACTTGCTGTGCCGCTTCCCAGCGTTTTGTGTAGCCCTGCAGGAAACCTGGTTTCCTGCTAATAGGACCCCAGCCCTTCGTGGGTATCGGGGCTATTACAAAAATCGTCTCGTATATGACTGGGTCTCTGGAGGTGTCTGTATTTACGTCCTTGCCACTGTCCCCAGTGCCGCTGTGCCTCTACACACGACTCTTGAGGCGGTGGCTGTTCGGATCCGGGCTATGCAGGAACTGACGATCTGTTCACTTTACCTTCCCCCAGATGAGATGATTTCAATTACTGACCTTGCTACCCTGGTGGCACAACTTCCCCCACCATTTCTGATTCTGGGGGACTTCAATGCTCACCATCCCTTGTGGGGTGGAGCGCAGACAACAGCTCGCGGTAGGGACATAGAGACGCTCTTATCGCAGCAAGACGTCTGCCTGTTAAACACTGGTGCACCCACGCATTTTTGCATGGCACGAGGCACCTACTCAGCTATAGATCTCTCCGTTTGTACCCCGAGCCTGCTCCCGCATTTCCAGTGGAGGGTCCATGATGACATTTGCAACAGCAACCATTTTCCCATCCTCGTGTCGCTCCTGGATTTTCAACCTCCGGGCTGCCCATCTCGATGGTCTCTCCATCGAGCTGATTGGCAACGCTACACCTCAGTTGCAACGGTTCCTGTTCCACTGCCAGCTGACGTGGACATGGCGATTGACCAGGTAACCAGCACGATAGTCTCAGCCGCTGAGTCAACCATTCCCACCACTTCTGGCTCCCCACGGCGTAAGTCTGTGCCCTGGTGGACGCCGGAAATCGCTGAGGCCATTCGGGATCGTCGTCGGGCGCTCCAGCGGCATCGTCGACACCCCACTGTCGAAAACCTAATAGATTTTAAACGGCTCCGGGCCCGGGCTCGACAGCTCAACAGGCTGGGTAAACGGGACTGTTGGGAGACGTATGTCGCCAGCATCGGCCGTCGCGCCTCAGCATATCGGGTGTGGTCGCAGGTTCGGCGCCTATTTGGGTACCGTCCACCGGCGGCGATTCCCAGCCTACGCATCCAGGGTACCCTATGCACCGACCCGATTTCCATTGCAGAACACATGGCCGAGCATTATGCTCGCACCTCTGCAACATGTGAATACAGTGCGGACTTCCGTGCGCTGAAGGAGCGTGTTGAACAGAGACGGCTGTCCTTTCACACACGTCGCGCCGAAGTGTACAACTCTGCTTTCAGTAAATGGGAATTCGAAACTGCCCTTGCCGCATGCCCCGATACCTCTCCAGGACCGGACAGAATCCACAGCCAGTTCATCCGGCACCTTTCCGTGGAGTTTCAACACCAGCTTCTCGCCCTGTTTAACCGTTTATGGGTGGAGGGGGCTTTCCCGTCACAATGGCGGGAAAGCATCGTCATCCCCGTGATGAAACCTGGTGCTGACCCACAGGTGGCTGATAGTTACCGTCCAATCAGCCTCACCAACGTTCTGTGCAAGCTATTCGAACGTATGGTGAGCCGGCGGCTTATGTGGATCCTAGAACATCGGGGTCTGTTGTCCCCACGTCAAGGGGGTTTCCGCCAAGGCCGCTCCACTGTTGACAACCTAGTGGCTCTGGAGTCCGCCATTCGTACGGCATTTAGCAGGCGTGAGCACCTTGTTGCCGTCTTTTTCGACCTCAGAAAGGCCTACGATACCACTTGGCGCCACCACATTCTGGCTACACTGCACGGTTGGGGATTGCGAGGTCCGCTCCCACTTTTTATTCAGAACTTCCTTTCCCTCCGATCCTTTCGAGTACGGGTTGGTACTTCCCTCAGCTCCTCTCACGTCCAGGAGAACGGTGTCCCACAGGGCTCTGTACTTAGTGTACCCCTATTTTTAATTGCCATCAATGGACTTGCTGAGGCAGTGGGGTCTTCGGTTTCTTCTTCTTTGTTTGCCGATGACTTCTGCCTATACTTCAGCTCAGCTAGCGTCGGGGTAGCTGAAAGGCGTCTACAGGGAGCCATTCGAAAAGCGCAGTCGTGGGCCTCAACCCATGGGTTCCAGTTTTCTCCATCGAAAACCCGGGTTATGCACTTCTGCCGCCGTCGAGCTGTCCATTTGGACCCAGAGCTATATTTATATGATGAACTTCTTCGTGTCGAAGAGACTCACCGATTTCTTGGCATGCTCTTCGACAACCGGCTCACTTGGGTGCCTCATCTTCGCCAGCTCAAGCAGAAGTGCGTGAGGTACCTCAATATCCTGCGCTGCCTCAGCCACACTAGTTGGGGTGCCGCCCGTACGAGTCTTTTGCAGCTCTACAGGGCACTGATTCAGTCGCGATTGGATTACGGGAGCTTTGTGTATGGTTCAGCAGCCCCATCTGCATTGCAGGCCTTGGACCCAGTACTTCACAGTGGGGTCCGTTTAGCGACAGGGGCCTTTCGGACAAGCCCAGTGGAAAGCCTACTAGCCGAAGCTGGAGTCCTTCCCCTGCGATTTCGGCGGCGGCAGCTGTTGGCCTCCTATGCTGCCCATGTTCATGAGATACCACATCATCCGAATCGCAGGCTTCTTTTTCCAACTGCTGCACTTCCATCTCCACAACGACGACCGAGGTCGGGTCTTCCGATCGCGGTGCGTGTTCGTTCCGTCCTGTCGTCTCTTGAGTCCATTCCTATCCCTCCTGCTTTTCACAGGCCTTACCGCATCGCTCCCTGGTCACTTTCACGTCCACAGCTTCGGCTGGACTTGGCGCATGTATCAAAAGCCTCTGTAGCGCCACTGAGTCTCCGTCGCCAGTTTCAGGCGGTTTTGGAGTCGTTCTGTGGCGCGGACGTCGTGTACACGGATGGTTCTGTGGTTGACGGCCGTACTGGCTATGCATACGTCCATGGTGAGCATACTGAACAGCATTCACTGCCCTGTGGAAGTAGCGTCTTCACAGCGGAACTAGTTGCCATCTATCGGGCACTTGAACATCTCAGAGGTTGCCATGGGGAGTCTCTGGTCATCTGTTCTGACTCCCTTAGTGGTTTGCAAGCCCTCGGTAAATGTTTCCCGAAACATCCTTTGGTGCAATCCGTACAGGAGTCTCTTTCCAGGCTTGTTCGGTCTGGTCGCTCGGTGGTCTTTGTTTGGACCCCAGGCCACATCGGCATTCCTGGAAACGAACGTGTGGATCAGCTGGCTAAGCAGGCTACTTCCTCCAGTCCATTGGCTATTGGTCTTCCAGAGAGCGATCTCCGACTGGAGTTCCATCGGAAGATCCGTAGCCTGTGGGACTACGAGTGGGCTAACTCTGCTCACCCCAACAAGCTTCGTGCAGTGAAGCTCTCTACGGCCGCATGGAAGTCCTCACTGCGGTCGTCTCGTAGGGAATCTGTTGTTCTCTGCCGCCTACGAATCGGCCACACATGGATGACGCATGGCCACCTTCTTCGGCGGGAGGACGCACCACAGTGTGACTGTGGCGCCCCCTTGACAGTGGTCCACATCCTGGTGGACTGTCCACTTTTAATTGTTTTGCGACAATCTTTTAATCTCCCAGATGCGCTTCCTTTTATGTTAGGAGACGATGCTGCTATGGTCGATCGTGTTTTAGGTTTTATTCGCGCAACTGGCTTTTATGGGTCTATTTAGTGGTGGGGCCTATAAGCCTGCCCTGTCGGGCTTCACCCCCTCCAGAACAATAGGCCACTGTCATTTTACGGTTTGTGACTTGCCTTTTAACTACGGATTTTAAAGTGTGCAGAGTGGCTGGCTCATCCTGTATTATTTGTGATCAGCCAGCCACACGCTTCTGCAGCCTTGTTTTAGTGTTCTGTCTATTTTGTCCACTCCTGTCTTGTCCATTGTTCTGTCATCATTTTACGATTGACTGTCGCTCAGTACCTGGAGTATCCTAGACTTAGTAGTATGCGACGAAAAGGAAACTTTTAACAGTTTACTCCTAGCTGGGAACAGGGGACTGATAACCCAGCAGTTGAGTCCCCTTTAAACATCATCAACAACAACAACAACAACAACAACCAGGAGTGCTAGTCTTGCATGGTTCGCAGGAGAGCTTCTGTGAAGTTTGGAAAGTAGGAGGCGAGGTACTGGCGGAAGTAAAGTTGTGAGGCGGCATCGTGAGTCGTGTCGGGATAGCACAGTCGGTAGTACGCTTGCCCGAGAAAGGCAAAGGTCCCAGGTTCGAGTCCCGGTTCCGGCACACAATTTTAATCTGCCAGGAAGTTTCATATCAGCGCACACTCCGCTGCAGAGTGAAAGATTCATTCTATTATTGATCACGTTTTCCAAAACTGTTTTGAGCAGCTAGGTAAATCAGGGTGATATGGTGAATAAAACAATTTGAGCCTCGTAGAAGACAAGAAATTGTTTACTTAAACAAAATAAAAAACTCTCCTTTCACAAAATACATAAGTAATAAATTAACAGTACACATCCTCTTCGCCGGTCACAGTGGCCGAGCGGTCTGTGGCGTGCCAGTCACGCTCAGCACGGCCAATGCGGTCGAGAGTTCGAATGCCCCCTCGGGCAGGGATGTTTGTTCCGTCTTTAGTATAAGGTAGTTCATAAGTAGTTTGTAACTTTAGTGACTGATGACCCCGTAGTTAAGTTCCATAATCTCTACAAACATTTAAATTTGAACAAACATCCTCTTTAAGGCAGTACAACAGTTTGATAAAAATAAGTATTGTATTTTTTATTTTTATTTTTTTTTATTTTTTTTTTTTTTAATTTCACCATTTCACCAATATATGTTTTAAACGGTCTTCATGCAGCCAACGTTAGCAGCTAATACATTTGATCCAATCCACATCCTTCTTAGTGCAACTGTAATGTTCATCGTACCCTACACAACAACACTGTTCTCTACCAAGATGTTCTGCAGCAATGAAAATAGTCTCAAAGGTTTTTTTTTTTTTACTTAAACCCCTTGACCGTGCTAGTGAAACACTTTTCAAATTGCGGATTGAGAGTTCCGGATTTCTTTTTAAGAATAAATGTAGTCAGTCGATTCCGGCAATTTCCTTTTCCTGGTTAAATTTGTGATGTTGGTTATATTTCTCAGTTATTTTATATGCCATGGTACGTACTTCTATCCTTGTTGGTGCTAATATGAATTTTTGTAATTTTATGATGTTTTACCAACTTTTTCTCACATTCTTGTATTAGTACAGGCGGCCCACCCAAAAGTTTTTTCATAAAGTACCCATTTGCTACTCTTCTCTACAGCGTTGATCATGGAACGTGAAACTCCTTTGAGGCTTTATTCAGGCTCATTCCATTTTGCACTTCTCTTACGGCATCATTAAGTTGCTTCTGTATCCAGTGAGTACGCCTGGATCCTTTTTGCTTTTTATAAATTGTCAGCATCTTTGCCCGGAACAATGACGGTAGTTAGAACATTTACTTTTTTAATCACTGACAATCCAAAACGTACTCACTATATATATACGATTTTATTGAGACGTCAGAAAAACAGAATATAACTCTCGCATTTGATAGGAAACGCTAAAATTTCATGACTTGTCAAAAAACCTGGTTGGGATGTACCTAAATAAAACCTTTACACTTTTCACATCAGAAAAGTCCTTCACCATATCTCCCCTGCCCGAGTTCACCATTTCGCCCATTTGCTATGGGTGAAACAGTGAATAGCACGGGAAGAAGTTCAAAACACTGGACGCAACGATTTCTATGTTATGTAGTACAAAAACAGTATAAGAAGGCAGAATATATTAAAAAATACCCCGCGGACTACGCTACCGAAGTAGCATCTACAAATTCATGCAGCATATAAAAATTATTTAGCATCGAATACAGTTTTGTACAAATTACATACAGTTTTTAAAACGGAGCTGGTTTTCAACACGTGCACACTGTATAGATGATCAGAGACTCCTGGCATGTATACATACAGAGACATGTGTTTAACCAGTAAAGAATTAAAGCAATTCACCATTTCCCTTATTCACCACATCACCCTGAATTACCCTAATTGTCACCCCACACACAATGAAAAATGTTGTGCACATTATAGCTACAAACAGGCCAGATTTTGAGAATAATGGAACTGTAGAGATGGGGTTAGTGGTTATGATGTCGTTATAGCGACAACGATACCGAAGTTAATAAATCGGTTAAGAAGCCTCGGAGAGTGTTTGTGCTATTAAGAGCAGATAAGCAAGTGTCAGTGTCTCGCTTGAGAAGTGAACAGACATTCCTTAGTTCCGGTATGGTGGGCGTCGAAGAATGTGTGGGAAATTTATATGCATTGTATATAAAGCGCTGGAGAAATGTGCGCCAACAAAGTGGATTAAGGATGGGAAAGTCCCACTGTAGTTTAATAATAATATTCGAAAAATTCTCAGAAAGCAAAGGCAGTTCCTCTCTCGGTTCAAAAGAGGGCAAGACTATAAAAAGAACTATGCCTTAGCAAAGGATCTTGCCGAGAACACGAAAAAATTCTTGTCCTACTTAAAGTCTGTAAGCGGATCAAAGGTCTCTATCCAGTCACTTGTTGACAATTCTGGGGTGGTAACAGAAGGCAGCAAAATGGAGGCCAAAGTTTTAAATTTAACATGTAAGAAATCATACACCCCCTCAGGGGCTCAGCATTAATTTGCTGAGTACGGGGTTGGCGAACCTGGGGTCCGAGTAGGGGGCTGTGTTGCGCCAACAGTAAGCTCTGTGCCGGCTTGAACACCAATTGTTCGGCGCGAAGGTGGAACGTTGTACGTTTCAGAGCCCGGGGATCTTGGCTTAATCACATGGGTCGCGAGGACGGTACAGACCCCTATAAAAAAACCTCAATCTCAAGGTGTCCTACATGCCAAGGAGATGCATGGCTATTGAGGTTGAACAGTCGATAGCGAGCAACCTCTGAGGAACCTGCCGCACCTCAGTTGTATAAGACTCACCCAGCCAAGCGCGGCTCTGCCGGGGAGGATCTTTAGTTCCCTACCTGCTCATGGGACGAGAATGAAGCGAGCCAATAACAGCGTTGCCGGGCGTACAACCGGTGTCTCTAAGCATGGTAAAGTTGAATTTAATGTGGAGTAATATGACCCTCAATCGTTCTCTTCCTTGGCAACGCCATGGGAGGAACGTAGGGCGAGAAATCGAGATGAGGCATTTGCCCCGCGGTACTTGGTTTGTACATGGATCGACGGTGAAAATTTTACCACCACAAAACCCCTGTTTTTTGTAGAGAACGGTGAGGATAAATTCGGTGATGTGGAGGGCATGTCGAAGATGCGATATGGCTCCATCCATATTATGATGTCATCCCCAGCACAGTCAAGAGCTTTGCTTGCCTGTGACAAGCTGGGTGATGGTCCTGTAACGATCACTCCTCATAAGAGCCTCAACATGGTACTGGATATTACATTCCATAAACATCTTTTGTTGCAGACTGATGATGAGCTACATAAGAACTTGGAGCATATAGGAATCCACTTTATATGGCGAGTCAATAGGGGTCCAAAGGACGATACAGTCACTATCAGTGCATTCATCTTGGTCTTTCTTGAGAAGGTCTAGGTGATGATACATCATTGCGATGTCAAGCCCTATGTTCCTCCCCCTATGCGCTGTTTTAAGTGCTGGAGGTTTGGGCACATGTCCTCCAGGTGTACTGCCAACTCCACCTGTCGAGAGTGTGGCTGTGTGGCACACCCCAATGCACCTCGTCCATCCTGTGTGAACTGTGGACACCACCACTCTCCTTGCTCGCCCACCTGTTCTGTTCTGCATAAAGAAAGAAAGGTAATGGAAAATAAAACCCTGAATAGGTTATCTCTAGGAGGCAAAGAGGAAGTATGAAAAACTGCATCCCACCAGCATCCATTCATCCTTTGCTGCAGCCGCATCATCATCTATGTCCATACCACCATACAGTCACTCCTAGGGGGCTCCCAGGCCCAAACATTAACTTATGCCCTATGGCTGATGAGGGCACCTTAACTTCCGTCATCCCCAAAAGACCCTGTTTTGGGAGTGGTAGCCCCCAACCAATGGGGACATCCGTCCCCACCCCAGAGCCAGAGTCACAACAGCCTGCTCTGTCTCCTCGCGCTGGGAAGCGGTCACTTGGATGCCTTCCCTCTAAGGTTTCTCTCGCTGAAACATCGGATGCCAGTGAATGGTGGAAAGTACCACCCGCTGGTCGTAGGGCTCACACTGCTCCTTAGTCCTGAGGACTGAGCTGACAGGGCCCTCCCAGCAAGAGAAACCTAAATAGAACATTTAGTTAAACAAAACTTATATATAATATAAAGAAGTAGTGAATAAATAAGAAAGAACCATCCTTTTATAGAACACCTGATAGCTTTTAAGCGGCTCCAGGCACAAGCTCGGAGGCTTATATGTCAGAGTAATCAGGATTGTTGGGAGAGATATGTCGCTAACATCGGTTCTCACGCCGTCCCATCTCGAGTGTGGTCACAGGTTCGGCGCCTTTTTGTGTACCGATCGCCGGCTGGAATCCGCAGCTTGAATGTTCAAGGTACTTTAAGCATGAACCCAGCTGCTATAGCTGAGCACATGGCGGACCATTATGCCAGCATCTCTGCTAACAGTGCAGACTTCCGCAGTCACTTGGAACAGATCGAACGGAGGCAGATTTTTTTCACACTCGTCGGCGGGAACTGTATAATGTTCCCTTCAGTGAGTGGGTTTCCAGAGTGCCCTCAATGCATGCCCTGATACCACCCCACAGCCAGATCGCATCCACAACCAGTTCCTGCATCACCAGTCAACGGATTTCCAACACCAACTTCTTGCCCTGTTCAATCGCCTCTGGGTTGGAGGTTTTTTCCCCTCTCAATGCTGTGACAGCATCGTCATCCCGGTGATAAAACCTGGGGCCGATCCACAGATGGCTGACAGCTACCACCCGAATAGCCTCCCCATCGTTCTTTGCAAGCTCCTGGAACGTATGGTGAGTAGGAGACTAATGTGGGTCCTTGAAGACAGTGGACTCCTCTCCCCACAATAGGGGAGCTTCTCCCGAAGCCATTCTGGTTTACACAACTTAGTGCCACTGCTTTCACTAGACGTGAGCACCTGGTTGCGATCTCTTTCGATCTTCGAAGGCCTATGATACTACCTAGCACTATCATGTTCTGGATACACTGAATGGTGGGGCTTGAAAGGTCCATTTACACTGTACATCCAGAACTTCCTCTCACTTCGCCCTTTTCAGGTAGGATAGTTACCCATCTCAGCTCCCCTCACACTCAGGAGAACGGAGTCCCACAGGGCTCCTTTATTAGTGTTCCGCTTTTTCTAATTGCCATGAACGGACTTGCTGAGGCAGTAGGGTCATCGGTTTCCTCTTCACTGTATGCCGATGACTTTTGTATGTATTACAGTTCCGCTAGTATTGGTGCCACTCAAAGGCGATTGCAGGGAGCCTTTCAAAAGGCGCTGTCCTGGGCCTTAGCCCATGGGTTCTGGATTTCTGCCAACAAACCTCGCGTCATGCACTTTTGTCGCCATCGGGCTGTGCACCCGGACCCTGAACTGTATATAGGTGATGAACTTCCTCGCGTTGAACAGTCACATTACTTCTTGGGCATGCTGATCGTTGCGCAGCTCACGTGGGTCCCACACCTACAACAGCTTCGACAAAACTGCTGGCGGTACTTAAACTCACTGCGCTGCCTCAGCCACACTGCTTAGAAGCCGCCCGTCCATCCCTCTTGCAACTTTATAAGGCCCTTATCCAGTCACGCCTGGACTATTGGAGCCAGGTGTATGATTCGGCAGCCTCTTCTGCATCATAAATGCTGGTGTTGGCTTAGCAACAGGAGCTTTTTGTACGAGTCCGGTGACGACTTTTAGGTTTAATACATACGAAATTTTTGCTACAGATTCGACGTCCTTAAATATTTATACCAAAATTCTGGATCAGCAAGTCTTTGAAATTTCAAGGGTTTCCATATCCTTAAAAATGAAAGCTGGAAGTCATTGAGGGAGAAACACTGAAATAAATAGCATGTAATAATGTAGAAACAAGCTTTTTCTGTGTAAAATAGCAGATGACTTCCTTGTTCTGCTTGCACGTCGATAAATAATGCAAGTAACTTTTATTTCCTTTTTAGGTAAAGTACCAGTTTCAACTTAGCATGCAGTGAATATACACTCGTCAAATTTTATTGGCTCCGTAACATGACGACAGTGCCTTCTCTTCTGTTCTAACCTCCTTGGGAACAACATAATATTATTTTATGAAAGTGTGACTGAAGAAAACGCAATGAGAGATCAAAAGCTAATGTCCATATTCACAGAATATATGACATTAACTGTGAATGGGTAAAGCCGAAAACGAGTACCCAGCCGGTGTTTGGACCCGGATCTCCTGCTTTCTAGGCGTTGCTCTGATCCTACACCACTGGGGACACCGCGAACACCACTCCTGCACGGATTACTCAAGTACGCCTCCCGTCAGATACAAATTCTCACCTCTACCCTGCCAACTATTACTCAAACTCGTAGTTTTGTAAACTGATTCCTGTAAGAGTAAAGGCCTCCGCATTGAAGAAAGAATCACTTGCGAAAGAACAGGCTCCACACATACTTATAAAAGCTTCCGTGTTCGATGTCAATATTACATCACGTTACGTCTTGAATTCGCAAACATCGTATTATGTAACAATAAAAACATTTTCATATGTATGGTAAAGCTCGTACTTCATGGAATATATAGCTAAGAGTATTTATATTCCATATTTCGCGGCGTTTTGCATCGCCATCTCACCCAGTGCTACGCACCTTACTGAATTATACACGTAATCCTGCATCATGAATTACACCGTCGATTGGTGAAAACGGTGAAAATGCGTTCAGTAGTTTTTGAGTTTATCGCGGACAGACAGACGCGGTGCGCGGACTTTTTATAAATGCATAGATATTGTGTATGTGTGTCTAGGCTTTCATGTAATTTTGTCTACCACAGCACAATTCGCAGTCGTTACACGGTACGTTTATACAATCGAACCCCTTCCCAGCGCTGCAGTTGCGAAATTGCAGAGAAAATCTTTGAGTTTGTAACTCTTTTGTTATACTTTGTCAGCTATCAGCGAAGCAGAGCTGGCGACGTGTCGAGATTATCTGTGAACGCCGCGCTTGCCTTCCTGTAGTTTTAGGAACTGTTGTCTCATCGGCACGTACTGCACGCCGGAAACCGACGTGCTGCAGATAATCTCGAAGTGTCAACGGTTTAAACGCCTGGAACACATCTAGGATCTAAGGAGTATTTCGTCCATGAAATATCAAACCGCTATACTGACCGCTACCTTTTACAGTATCTCTTGGCAGAATTCAGTTGTCTATTCGTCGTAAGTAAATTGTAGGAATATAGCTACACAGAGAGACAAGCGGAGAAAGGCTGTTTCCGATCAAAGAATATAACGAATTGGCGATCGAATATAGACGGAATTTCTATTTGAGTGTATACCTTTGATTTCCTGGAAATTTATTACGTTATCAAAATTCGATGCAAGTAACTTGAAAATTTATCTTGTAGTATGTCAAGCGTCTTCAAGCTCTTTTATATATTGTTAAGTGTGTACTTTGTTACGAGTTAGTCAGAATTTAGTTTGTCATCCACTAAACTATTGTTATTCTGTCGATTAGGCAAGGTGTTTATTTATTTATTTATTTATTATTTATTTTTATTTTTAGCGATACGAGGTATATTCTCTTTTTCTTCGTGTAGTGTAAAGGCCATATGTGAATTGTAATTGGAGTGCGGACGTCAAGGTCTTAAAAAGAATCTCCTGAATTACAACAATAACATAATGGAAATTTTCTGGCAGATTAAAATTGTGTGCCGGAACCGGGACTCGAACCTGGGACCTTTGCCTTTCGCGGGCAGTTCCACGTGATTAGGGTGACCAGAAACAATCATGTAAAAAAGAGGACAAACAGCTTCAAAAAGCAAGACAAAGTTAGAAAATTCTTGTATCTGTGTATAAATTCAACTAACGTGTATTTACAAAACTGTGTATAGTCTAGGTATTGGTATTTCTGTTAGTGTTCTATTAGTCAACATCAAAAAATACAAAGTTTTTTAAAGACAATAATTTGATTAGCTTTGAAAAACAATATGAATGCCACCTTACGCCCTATAAACAATTCGGGGTTAAATTTTTTTACTTACGGCGGTGGCTTTGTGCTGTAATGTTGGCAATGAAACGATTCAAAGACACGTCTTCTAAACGAAATATTTGTATATCGAATAAACTGTTTCACACATGTAGTGATGGGTTCTCGATGTACTTTTTCAATTCACAATTTCTTAGCAGTTTTCCAATATTACACGTCTTAAAAAAAACTCTGAACTGTTTGCCAAGCGAGAAACGTAAAGAACATTCACCTCCCGTCATTCATCGCGCCGCTATTAACACCTACAATTCAAATAGCAGCTGCCGGAAAAATATTTAAAACGTGACGTCCAGATTTTTTACATTCACAGATTCTTGTGGGTACTTTTAAACATGCCGATACAGGCTTCATTCACAGAACTGCCAGAAAGCTACTTGGGGAGCCAGGAAATAGGCACTACTGCGCAAGCGCGTCAACGGTGCTTGGCCTCTTCGAACACCAACGTGACTTCTTGTAGTTTGTTTCTCACTGTCACCTATATTGTTTACCTCATTCAGCACAATGAGCAGTGCCAACAACACCGAAAATATAATTTATTTCACGTGTGGTGACACATCTGAAAGTAAGAGGTTTTAAGTTTTGTAGTAATTTAAAAATATTAGTCATATATTGTGTATCAGATATTTGTCGAGTTGAGAATTTCGATATTAACTACCCATTTGCTTCTTTATGCGTAGGTCACGAGTCTGAATTATCAGAATACCTTACTTTCAGCAAAGTTCCTACACAGGAAACACTCGTGGTCCCCACACAAGGACCGCTGTGATGTAGAAACTCCACTTTAGCTTTTATAGATATCTACAAGAACCACAGCGAAAAGATTAAACGAAAGCAGCAATTGTGGGACGGTATGGCTGCTCATTTGAAGGAGAATTTTGGAAAGACATTTACCGCAGCACAGTGCGAGAACAAATGGAGATGTTTGTTAAGAGCTTACAAAAACGTCATTGATTATAATAAGAATTCTGGAAGAGGGAGGACGGATTTTGAATTTAAGAAAGAACTGGACGAATTGTTTCACAAAAATTGTGGTATTTGCCCGAAAATACTTCTTGATGGAAGTGGCATTTTGATTTTTGTGGTTGCTTTCACAAATAAATCGCTTTATGATAGGCTACAGTTCTAATATTTAAAAAGATATTTTTAATCTTTAAAATAAACGGCGATGAAGAACCAAGGAAGAAAGAAACAGTTTCGAGACGAGCAAACGACAAAGATTGACAGAAACTTTGGCTCCGACGTGTGGACGATGTGCCCATATTAGCCCCATGTCCTTTGCTGTTTGGCCAAAATGCCGACAAGCAACGGAGCCCTACCAACGTTGGTTCGAATCCTATTTCACCGATCCATACATTGAACAAACACTGTTGGGTCCAATGTGTGGACCCGGCCTTGGCCAATCGCGCAACAGCACAAATGGTTTTGTCATGAAATCTGTTTTACGAGGGCGCTTACTTTTACTGAATAGGCAAGTGTACATACAAGAACCTGTTGAATATAGAGCAGGAACAGCATTAGTTATTTATTTTTGCCACCCGGCAGCAGCGTCTTCACTGCAGAACTGGTGGCTATATACCGCGCCCTTAACCACATCCGCATGTGCCCCGGGACCTCCTTTCTGATCTGTAGCGACTCGCTGAGCGGTTTACAGGCCCTTGATCAGTGTTATGCTCGTCATACATTGGTCAGGGCCATTCAGGATTCGATACTGGCTCTTAGTGACTCCAGTCGCTGTGTTACATTCGTTTGGACCCCGGGCCATGTAGGCATCCCGGGCAACGAGAGCGTTGACCAGCTAGCCAAACAGGCTACCACTTGCCGCCCTCTGGCGATTGGCCTCCCAGAAGCAGACTTCCGCCCGTTGCTTCGCACTAAAATACGCGACCTGTGGAACGCCGAATGGTCCGCTCTGGACGTGCCCAATAAGCTGCGTACGATAAAGGACACAACATCTGTCTGGAAGTCGTCGCAGCTGGGATCCCGTAGGGACTCCGTGGTTCTCTGCCGTCTCCGCATTGGTCACACCCATCTGACGCATGGTCACCTCCTCCGTCGAGAGGACCCGCCCATGTGCCAATGTGGTGCCCCATTGACTGTGGTCCATCTCCTACTCGACTGCCCCATTTTAGCCCCACTGCGGCATTCTTTTAACCTCCCGAACACTCTCTCTTTGGTGCTCGGCGACGATGCCTCTGTGGCTAATTTGGTTTTACGATTTCTTCGTGCTGCGGGGTTTTACCAGTTGCTGTGAGTCCTTTTGGATGGTTTTTTAGATAATTTTCTATGTTCTCCTTGACGTGTCTCTAGACTACAGTTTTTATTTTGTACGCTATGTGGTTGGCTTTTCCCTTTTTATACACATGGTCGGTCAACCACATTCACTGGCTCTGTCCTTTTGTCTCATATTTGTTTCTGTGTGTCTGGTGTCTTTCGTATTGTCTCGTGTTGACTCAGTCAATAATTCATTGACGGTGCATTCTTTCATTCTGCTTTGTTTTTAATCTCATTCAGGCAAATTTTTTTATCGTTCTGTTTTTTCTGTGTGTTGCCTAGATATGAAGCGGGGGACTGATGGCCATAGCAGTCTAGTCCCCCTAAAACCCCCCATCACAACAACAACAACAAGTTATTTATTTATTTCATGGTCTGTACGAAACACTAATCAAGTAATTCTAGTGGATTGACAAATATTTGCTACCGTGTTGATGATGTTGCCAACATAACCACGCATGACCGTCGGGATGATAGGTAAAATTTTAACATTCATTTTTCACTGATATTACTGTTACGAATTTACTTGAAAGGCGTTGTGGTTTCATGACTAGGCCTACATTTTAGTTCGAATGAATGCTTCAGGGTTTCATTCATGACCGAATTTTATAACTATTTGTTAGACTTCTTTCTCATAGGTGTTTTACAGCACTGTTTATTAAAAAAGTCCTTCTTCTGAATGGCATGTTAAAAACCGATGAGGATTACCTTTTTCGCACGTTGAGTGGTCAATTTCTGCAAGCTCTTGCTGTGAGGTTTATCAGTGATATTTCATTTTGCTTTTTAAAAATGCAAGGAGTGCTAGTTTATTACTTTATTACAATTTTTGTGACGTTGACCAGTCATGACTGGACAGACTGCCTCAAGATTATATACTATATATATAAGAAAAAAATTTACAATTTGGACATATACAACATAAACATTATCATTTTGTCCAGTCACTTTCATCACTGTTGAAAAATTCACCAACTGAGTATAGTGGGTGCTCTTTCAGGTCCTGTGCAATTTTCCTTTTGAATGGTTCTGGTGGCAGGGATTGCACTTCTTTTGGCAGCGAGTTAAACATTTTCAGGGCAACCATTGGAAAACTGTCTTGTGTTCCAGTCAGACGACAGCTTGGTATTTCAATGCTCCTCTTGTTACAAGTGTCATGGTTATGTATATCTTGCCTCATGCTGAACTCCCCTTGGTTTTCTTTCATGCTGATGAGGCATAAAAACACATACTGGCTGAAGATCGTCATAATACCTAACCGTTTGAATATTGGCTTGCAGTGGTCCACTCTTTTCCTTGATGTAATTATTCTGACAGCCTTTCTTTATAGCATTAACACATCTTTACAACCTCCAGCATGTCCCCATATCAGTAGGCCATAATTAATATGGCTATGAAATAGTGCATAATACACTGTTATAAGGTATTGGTCAGTTAATGTACCTTTAAGCCTTCTCAGAAGGAATATTACACGGCAAAGCTTGAAGCATACATACACTGTGTGTTCATTCATTGTAAGTTTGCTGTCGATCATGAAGCTTAGAAGTCTAACAGCCTCCATATTCTCGTGACAGCCAATGTTGCTAAGGCTGCATATAAGATGCTGTGTTTTTCCCTCATTCAATTTCATTTTATTTCTGATGAACCAATCTTTTGTGTTTTCGAAGAGGTCGCCTGTTGCTTGAAGAGCTTGTGCTGCAGTTTTTCCTTTGGCAAAAATAGTGGTGTCATCAGCAAACTGTAACATGTGGTTGTTACAGCCCATATCGTTTACATATATTAGGAACAGAAGAGGACCTATGACGGACCCTTGGGGTACGCCATGTTCCAACTTTTGTTCTTGTGATAAGGCTCCATGTACTGACACCACCTGCTTTCGGTTTTCCAGATAAGATTGGAGAGTTGCCAGAACAGCACCTCCAACACCATAACAGTTTAATTTATTGAGGAGTATCTTGTGTGAGATGCAGTCAAATGCCTTGCTCAGGTCACAGAGTGTCAGTGCCACACTTTCTCTATCTTCAAATACCTGTCTTATCTTTCTAGTCAAGTCCAGTGCTGCCGTAAATGTCGACTTTCCCTTGCGAAAACCATGCTGTGTGTCCTGGAAGAGCCTATTTTCTTGAAAATAATTTTGCAACTTCGCCAGTTTCAATACAGAGAAGTTTCCAAGAAACTGATATCCCAGGTTGTTTTTGTACCTGTTATGTGAACTAGAGACCTGCACCTCGCTCGGTTGCTCGCTCTAGTCGCGTGATACATGTCGTTCTAGACAGTCCGACAGGTGTCGGTACTGCAGCTTGCGGCAAGGCGTGTGGCTGCGCTCGACTTCCTCCGCGCTCGTTCGAGCGGCGCACGCTCGACTGGCCGACCGTCCACATTGCCCGCTCGCCACTCGAGTCCAAGGCGAGTATCGGGAGCAAACTAGACGCTTGAGAATAAATCCTGACTGCGTAATTTGGAATTGTTTCCTTTCCCGGGTTCTTCGAACGCTGTTCTCTCGATCCAGTTGAACTAGCTATTCAGTTTCGCATTTTGTACTTTACCATAAAAGTTATTATACGTGATTAAAGTCTCTGTGCTAAGATAATTTAATAAATTCGATTTCCATGATCTTTCTTTCTTTCTTGTTCCCATTTTGTGGACTGTTAGTGCCTATTTAGTGGTAGGTGTTCCTTGCCGTCTTAACGGGGGAATGATTTTCTATTATATCCATTCCTCTTACCACTCTCAAGTTCTGAAATACTTTGTCCGTATTTTATATTGATATTAAATACACGATATTGATGTATACCCGTTAGTTTTTTGCATCTCTCTCTCTCTCTCTCTCTCTGTTGCACCCCGTTAATACATATTCTGGTATCATTTTGGCACTGTGCGTGGTTGCTGCGCCTCTATCTTTTCCGAGTGAGTCCTTAACGGGAATTTTTCCAGTTGCAACATTCATATATCCCCCACTGCCACTGTCATCTTTCTTATCTACATAATAAGGAACCCATGCAAACTTTTGTGCAATATATAGGATCTGCGCTTTCTTCCGTCGTCAGGATCTTATGCTCGTCTAATGCTCATATATCTTGTACCTGTTTTAAATCCTCTTTTTCCAATTGTTTACACAGCTGTAAGAATTTATAGTGCTCCCACTGTTTCAGTGATATCTGTGTTATATTTATTTAGGGCCGTCTGTAGAATGTCACCCGGGTGCACCAGCATGTTTTCGGAATGGCTGGACTTCGAAATGCGCGAGGCGCAATCCACCATTGAGATTGACGTTTATTTAGCAAGAATTAATGGTGATTACGACGATCTGCTTGAATGGTAGAAACGCAACATTACTCTCTTTCCTAAGGTAGCTGTATTGGCAAACAGAGTATTTTGTGTGCCGGTCTCAAATGCATCTAGTGAACGCACTTTCAGTGCGGCAGGGAACCTGATCCCTGATACAAGAACTCGACTCGATCTACAACGTGTCAATGATACTTTAACAGTATATTGCAATTACAATGCCACCAACGAATATTTTGGGAATAATGTTGTTACTTTTCAATCTATACTTTATTGTACGGTTTTGTACATTGCAATAAAAACGTTGTTCGTTCGTTCTCTCTGGATCCTTTACATTACTTCCAAATGTTCTAGTTGGTGAAAACAACATTTTTGTCTCGTTTGCAGTATAATGTTATTGCGGTTACGTGCTACTATGCAGGAATACACGTCTACAGCATAACTGATTTTAGTTCCTTTAGTCAGTGAGGATGCGTCAGACGCAACCGCAGCCCACACCTCAGAGCCACAGAGCCGCTGCCGTAGCGACTGACAAGGAAACCTACCAAAGTGTCACTCTCCATTTTTATGAAATTTGAATATGTTATACAACATTAAAAACTATGGGACACGTATTCTTTTCTTTTGCGTAGGAAAAACTTATTTAAGAGGGTAAACGGTCCCTCAATTATGGCTAAAATAGAAAAATTGCAATAACATGGAGATTAGTAACGCGACTTTAATGATTTTTGGTATGAAAGTATCTTTTGATAGGAGATCGGCCTGGGTATATTACAGAGGGAGTGACAATTGGGGGGGGGGGCAGCTACCGCTAAAGTGTCCAATTTTTTATACTAAAAAAAATTGTTTTAATTTAATCGAGGTTGAATCTATGAAATTTGTCTTTTATCAAAAGATACTTTCATGCCGAAAGTTGTTAACATCTCTTCACTAATCTCTAAGTTATCGCGATTTTTATATTTTAGCCCCAATTTTGGAGGGACAGTTCACCCCCTTAAATATGCAAATTTCATAAAAATCGGACTCGGTGGTTTTGTGTCGCCTCCGCATTGGGCACACCCCTCAGGGGCTCAGCATTAATTTGCTGAGTACGGGCTTGGCGAACCCGGGGTCCTGAGCTGTGGGCTGTGTCGCGCCAACAGCCTGCTACACCGTAAGCTCTGTGCGTGCTTCAACGACCATCGTTCGGCGCGGGCCGAGCGGAAAAAGTTGTCCTTCCGCACTCGTCGGCGGGAAACATACAACGACCCGTTTAGCGAGTGGGAGTTCCGAACTGCCCTTGCTGTGTGTCCTGATACAACTCCAGGACCTGATAGGATCCACGGCCAATTCCTCCGACACCTTTCACCAGAGTTTCAACGCCGCATTCTCGCCCTGTTTAACCATCTATGGGCAGAGGGCACTTTCCCGTCGCAGTGGCGGGAAAGCACTGTCATCCCGGTGCTGAAACCTGGTGCAGATCCCCTGGTGGCTGACAATTACCGTCCGATCAGCCTCACCAACGTTCTCTGCAAGCTCTTCGAACGTATGGTGAGTCGGCGGCTTATGTGGATCCTTGAAGAGCGCGGACTCCTTGCTCCACAACAAGGGGGCTTTCGCCAGGGCCGTTCTACCATTGACAACCTCGTGTCATAGGAGTCGGCCATTCGCACTGCCTTCGCTAGGCGTGAACATTTAGTTGCTGTATTTTTCGACCTTCGAAAGGCGTATGACACCACCTGGCGCCACCATATTTTAACAACTCTTCATGACTGGGGCCTACGGGGTGCCCTTCCTATTTTTATTCACAATTTCCTCTCCCATCGCTCGTTCCGGGTGAGGGTTGGGGCATCTTTTAGCTCCCCACGTATTCAAGAGAACGGTGTCCCACAGGGCTCCGTCCTCAGCGTTCCATTGTTTTTAGTGGCGATAAACGGTCTCGCTGCGGCTGTGGGGTCATCAGTCAGTTGCTCCCTGTTCGCCGATGACTTCTGCCTGTATTTCAGCTCCGTTAGCATCGGCGTAGCTGAACGGCGGCTGCAGGGTGCCATCCGAAAGGCCCACTCATGGGCCTCTTCTCACGGATTTCAGTTCTCCGCACGGAAAACACGCGTGATGCACTTCTGTCGCCGTCGGGTAGTTCACCCTGACCCAGAGCTCTACCTGGGTGGTGAACTACTTCAGGTTGAGGAAACACATCGCTCCCTGGGCATGGTCTTCGATGCCCGGCTGACATGGGTGCCACACCTACGTCAGCTGAGACAGAAGTGTTGGCGGCATTTAAATGTCCTTCGATGCCTCAGCCATACTAGTTGGGGAGCAGCCCGTTCCACCCTTCTTCAGCTCTACAAGTCACTCATTCTGTCTCGACTTGATTACGGGAGCTTGGTTTATGACTCGGCAGCCCCTTCTGCCTTGCGAGTCCTAGACCCTGTTCACCACACAGGTGTGCGTCTCGCAACAGGGGCTTTTCGCACCAGTCCCGTAACGAGCCTTCTAGCTGAAGCTGGTGTTCCCCCTCTGCGATATCGCCGGCAACGGCTGTTGGTGAGCTACGTTGCCCGGGTTCATGCTTCACCCCGCCATCCGAACCACAGGCTTCTCTTCCCACTTTCTGCACTCCCTTCCCCACGACGTCGGCCCAGGTCGGGTCTCCCGATTGCGGTCCGCGTCCGTTCCCTTCTCTCCTCACTTGATTCCTTACCCCTTCCTCCACCTTACCATTACTCCCTCCGTATCCCCCCCTGGAAAATTCCTCGCCTGGAGCTTCGGCTGGACTTGTCCCGGGATTCAAAAGCCTCGATTTCACCACTGCTTCTCCGTCGCCGGTTCTATGCACTGATTGATATGTTTCACGGAGCAAACATTGTGTACACGGACGGTTCTTTGGTCGATGGCCATGCTGGATATGCCTTTATCCATGGTGACCACATCGAACAGCGGTCATTGCTTTGTGGAAGCAGCATCTTCACCGCAGAACTGGTCGGTATTTTGAGAGCTCTTGAACACCTCAGAGCTCACCCCAGGGGGTCGTTCGTCATCTGTAGCGACTCCCTGAGTGGCTTACAGGCCCTCGACCAGTTTCTACCGAAAAACACAGTAGTGCGAGCCATTCAAGATGCTGTATTCGCCCTTGGCGAGTCAGGCCGTTCTGTCGTTTTTGTTTGGACGCCAGGGCATGTAGGTATACCAGGCAATGAACGTGTGGATCAGCTGGCCAAGCAGGCCACCACTATGGGGTCCCTGGACATTGGCCTCCCAGTTTCCGACCTCCAAACCCAGTTGACCCGCAAGGTCTTAAGGGTTTGGAATTCGGAATGGGCAGACTCCAATGAACCAAATAAGCTCCGTGCTGTCAAGCCGTCTACCGCTGCATGGAAGACGTCCCTGAGGGCTTCTCGCAGGGAGTCGGTTGTCCTTTGCCGACTCCGTATAGGCCATACTTGGCTCACGCATGGTCACCTTCTGCGTCGCGAGGACCCTCCGCAGTGTCGATGTTGTGCGCCTTTGACGGTCGCCCACATCTTAATTGAATGCCACAATTTAGCCGCAGTGAGACGAAATTTTAATATCCCTGACGTTTTGCAGCTTGCATTAGCTGACAACACCTCCATGGTTGACTCTATTTTACATTTTATGCGTGAGTGTGGACTTTACAAGTCCATTTAATGTTTGTGTTTCTCTGTCGTTTCTCTGTCCTCCGCCTGCTTAAGTCTGTTAGGTAGGCGGTTTTAACGTGTTCCAGAGTGGCTGGGTGTGTTCCATATATCCTTGTGACCACCCAGCAAAAACACTCTTGTAATGTTTCAGCTGTTTTATCCCTTCTTCGTTTTTAATCGTATCCTTTCTTTCTATTAGTCTGTAAGTTTTAAACTTTGACTTGTTAGTGCATTCACTTCGGATCGCTTAACACAATGTATTATCTCTTGGACTGGAAAAAGGGACTGATAACCGTCGTTGTTTAGTCCCTTCAAAAACCCAACAACAACAACATTGGGCACACGTGACTCACCCATGGACATCTCCTTCGGGGTGAGGACCCGCCCCAATGTCGGTGTGGATCCTATTTGACAGTTGTCCACATATTGTTGGACTGCCCCGTTTTAGCCGCCTTGCGGAGAATTTTAACCTCCCTGCTATTTTATCAGAAGTTTTAGGTAACGATGCTGCAATGGCAGATTCCGTTTTACGTTTTAATCGAGCAGGGGTTTTTTATCGTTCTCTATAACTAGAGATTTCCTTGTACTGCCGAGTGGTTGACTTTTCCTATTTTATTTTTATGGTCGGCCAACCACAGCCATCGGCTTCCTTGTTATAAGCTGTCTTTGTGTGGTGGTCTCCTTTCGTTTTGTTTCTTATCGTTTTAGATGTTTTATGGACTCAGTGGAATTCCTCTCCCACTTTACACGTTAACTCTGGGCCTGTCTCTTTTACGCCCACAGTATTCTTTGGACGCTTTGTGGTGAAATGGGGGACTGATGACCGTAGCAGTTTGGTCCCCCTTAAACATCCATCCAACCAACCAACCAACTAAAAATCGGAGAGTGACTTGGGTAGGTTTCCTTGTGAGTACAGCGGCAGCGCCACGCTGTGCGGCCTCTGCCCGCCCCGCCCCACGCAGCCTCGTTCGAGTGTCGACACGCTCGCTGCGAGCGTAACACACTCAGCGTGCCACCGCCGAGCGTTGCGCATTTGACTGAGTACGAGCGAGCGAAACCGGTGATTTGCAGATCTCTAATGTGAACATAAGTTCCAAATGCGTAATGTGTGTTTATTGTAGGTTTTATCATATTTGTGTACATGGGAAAATACTTAAAACTCATTTCTGAACCTTTCCAAGCAAATAATTTTTATTTTTTATTTTATTTTTTATTATTTTTTAAAAATAATTCTTTGCATATATCAATGTATATTTGTCGGGTTGTTTTTAGTTTTGCTGGGAAATCTGGGATAACTCCATATGCCCCTCAGGGGCTCAGCATTAATTTGCTGAGTATGGGCTTGGCGAACCCGGGGTCCTGAGCTGTGGGCTGTGTCGCGCCAACAGTCCGCTACACCGTAAGCTCTGTGCGTGCTTCAACGACCATCGTTCGGCGCGACGGTGGAACGTTGTACGTTTCAGAGCCCGGGGATCTTGGCTTAATCGCCCGGGTCGTGAGGACGGTACAAACCTCTATAAAAAAACCTCAATCTCAAGGTGTGCTACGTGCCGAGGAGATGCATGGCTGTTGAGGTAGAACAGTCGTTAGCGAACAACCTCTGAGGAACCTGCCGCACCTCAGTTGTATAAGGCTTACCCAGGCAATTGGGGCTCTGCCTGGGTAAGCTGCTATCTCTGAACACATGGCGGACCATTATGCCAGTAACTCTGCGACTTCTGCGTATATTGCAGGCTTCCACACTCGCAAAGAACAGTTCGAGCGGAGGCAGCTATCTTTCCACACACGTCGGCGAGAGCTCTAAAATGCCCCATTCACTGAGTGGGAGTTCCAGAGTGCCCTCACTGCTTGCCCTGATACCACCCCAGGGCCAGATAGAATCCACAAACAGTTCCTGCACCACCTGTCACAGGAGTTTAAAGACCAACTTCTCGCCCTGTTCAGCCGCCTCTGGGCTGAGGGTGCTTTCCCATCTCAATGGCGGGACAGCATCGTCGTTCCAGTAATAAAACCTGGCGCTGATCCACATGTGGCAGACAGTTACCGCCCGATTAGCCTCACCAACGTTCCTTGCAATCTCCTGGAACGTATGGTGAGTCGGCGGCTTATGTGGGTTCTTGAAGACCGTGGACTCCTTGCCCCACAACAAGGGGGATTCCGCCAGGGACGTTCTGCATTGGACAATCTAGTTCCGCTTGAGTCGGCCATCCGCGCTGCATTTGCCAGGCACGAGCACCTGGTTGCAGTCTTTTTCGATCTCCGAAAGGCTTATGATACCACCTGGCGCTACCATATTCTAGCTACACTGCATGGCTGGGGCTTGAGAGGACCGCTTCCACTGTTCATACAGAACTTCCTCTCACTCCGCACTTTTCAGGTTAGGGTTGGTACCCACCTCAGCTCCCCACGCACCCAGGAGAATGGAGTCCCACAGGGCTCCGTCCTTAGTGTTCCGCTGTTTCTAATTGCCATCAACGGACTTGCTGCAGCAGTAGGGTCATTGGTGTCCTCCTCACTGTATGCCGATGACTTTTGTGTGTATTACAGTTCGGCTAGTATTGGTGTCGCTAAAAGGAGGCTGCAGGGAGCCATTCAAAGGGCGCATTCCTGGGCTTTAGCGCATGGGTTCCGGTTCTCTGCCTCCAAAACTCGAGTTATGCACTTTTGCCGCCGTCGGGCGGTGCACCCAGACCCAGAACTGTACTTAGGTGACGACCTTCTGCGTGTTGAAGATACGCACCGCTTCTTGGGCATGTTGTTCGATGCCCGGCTCACGTGGGTTCCCTACCTACAACAGCTTCGACAAAAGTGCTGGCGCCACTTAAACATACTGCGCTGCCTCAGCCACACTGCTTGGGGGGCCGCCCGTCCAACTCTCTTACGACTTTATAAGGCTCTCATCCAGTCCCGCCTGGACTATGGGAGCCAGGTGTATGACTCGGCAGCCCCTTCTGCGCTTCGGGTCCTAGACCCCATCTTAAATGCTGGTGTTCACTTGGCAACGGGAGCCTTTGGTACAAGCCCGGTAATGAGCCTCCTCGTTGAGGCTGGGGTTCCCCCACTGCGTTACCGTCTGCAACACTTGTTGTCTTCATATGTCGCTCGTGTCCACACCTCAGACAATCATCCGCATCGCAGGCTTCTCTTCCCAACTGCTGCACTCCCATCCCCTCAAAGATGGCCTCGGTCGGGTCTCCCGATTGCAGTCCGTGTCCATTCCCTTCTCTCCTCCCTTAAGTCCCTTCCCTTCCCTCCTACTTTCCACTACTCTTCCCAAACACCTCCTCGTCCGCAGCTACGGTTGGACTTGTCCTGGGACTCGAAAGCCTCCATTTCACCGTCGGTTCTTCGTTGCCAGTTCCAGGAACTCCTTGACTCATTCCACAGTGCGGAGGTCATTTATACCGATGGTTCCCTGGTAGATGGCCATTCTGGGTACGCCTATCTCCATGGTGACCTTTTTGAACAGCGGTCTTTGCCAAGCGGAAGTGGTGTGTTCACTGCAGAGCTGGTCGCTATCTCTAGAGCTCTGGAACATCTCCGAGCCTGCCCTGGGGAGTCGTTTGTCATCTGTAGCGACTCTCTGAGTGCTTTGCGAGCGCTCGACCAGTGCTTCAGCAAACTCTCTCTGGTGCAGAGTATCCAAGATGCTGTTGCAGCTCTCCATAGGTCAGGTCGCTCAGTGGTCTTTGTATGGACCCCAGGGCACGTCGGCATACCTGGTAATGAGCGTGTGGACCAGTTGGCCAAGCAGGCCACCTCCTCACGCCGTCTTGACATTGGGCTCGTGGAAACGGACCTTAGGTTGATGCTGCACCGGAAGGTGCGAGACGCTTGGGGCTTGGAATGGTCTGCACTGAGTGTGCCAAACAAGCTTCGCACAATCAAACCATCCACAGCCACATGGAAAACCTCACTGCAGCCCCATCGTCGAGACTCCATCGTGCTCTGCCGCCTCCGTATCGGGCACACTTGGTTGACACATGGCTATTTACTTCGCCGTGAGCCACCGCCCGTGTGTCGCTGTGGTGGCGCCTTGACGGTGGTTCATCTCCTGGTGGACTGTACTGTTTTGGCCCCATTGCGGCGGTCTTTTAATCTTCCAACTACCCTATCCTTAGTGCAAGGGGACGATGCCTCCATGGCTGAGTCTGTGCTCCGTTTTATCCGTGCAGCCGGTTTTTTATTTAATGTAGGGTGATTTCTCCTGACTTTTTAACCGTATTTTAATGTTTTATATCTTCTGACTTACAAACATTCGTGTTGCTGTGACATTCGTGACTGATCTCAGTGACCAGCCAGCCACGGATTCTCATTTCAAATTTTAGCATGATTGACTAACATGTTTTATTGTTTTATTTTTGTATCTGTGCTGTTGGTTTCTCTATGTGTGCTGTTTGTGAAATTTCATTGGTGACATGTACTCCTCTTGAGTATTCATATGGTTGTTTCCAATTAAATGGACATTCTTTGTTGGGAACAGGGGACTATGACCCAGTAGTTTGGTCCCCTTTAAATAACAACAACAACAACAACAGCGAACCCGGGGTCCTGAGCTGTGGGCTGTGTTGCTACACCGTAAGCTCTGTGCGTGCTTCAACAACCATCGTTCGGCGCGACGGTGGAACGTTGTACGTTTCAGAGCCCGGGGATCTTGGCTTAATCGCCCGGGTCGCGAGGACGATACAAACCTCTATAAAAAAAAACCTCAATCTCAAGTTGTGCTACGTGCCGAGGAGATGCATGGCTGTTGAGGTTGAACAGCCGCTAGCGAGCAACCTCTGAGGAACCTGCCGCACTTCAGTTGTACAAGGCTTACCCAGGCAAGCGGGGCTCTGCCTGGGTGGACCTTTAGTTCCCTAGCTGTTCGTGGGACGAACATGAAGCCAGCAAATAGAAGCGTGGCCGGCCGCGAAACGGCGTCTCTAAGAGCGGTAGAAATACATATAATGCCGCACAATATGACCCCCAATCGTTCCCTTCCCTGGCTACCCCATGGGAGGAACGACGGGCGAAAGAAAGGGTTGAGCCATACTCCCCTAAATTTCTTGTTTGTGCTAGAACCGATGGGGATAATTTCAGTAGCACTAAGCCACTCTTCTTTGTTGAACACTTAGAAGATAAGTTTGGCGAAGTTTCAGGGTTGTCTAAGATGAGAAGCGGTGCAGTTCTCATAGAAACGGCATCCCCAGCACAGTCACGGGCACTTCTGGCCTGTGAAAATTTGGGAGATGTGCCTGTGACCATCACCCCTCACAAGAGTCTCAACATGGTTCAGGGGATAGTTTATCATTGTGATCTCCTTCTGCAGTCGGACGACGAATTACGCGCCAACCTTGAACGATGGGGTGTCCACTTCGTCAGGCGCATATATAGGGGGCCTAAGGACAACAAGGTAGCCACCGGTGCCTTCATCCTGGCCTTTGAGGGCGATTCTTTGCCCGAAAATTCAAGGTTATGGTATACCGGTGCGACGTAAAACCTTATATTCCTCCTCCGATGCGGTGTTTCAAATGCTGGAGATTTGGGCACATGTCCTCCAGGTGCAATTCCAGCTCCACCTGTGGAGAATGCGGGCGTCCATCCCATCTGGACACTCCTTGTGCTCCTCCTCCTATTTGTGTCAACAGCGGACAGCACCATCCCCCTTGCTCGCCAAACTGCACGATGCTCCATAAAGAAAGGAAAATGATGGAGTACAAAACCATGGACAAATTGTCTTATAATGAGGCCAAAAAGAAATTTGAGAGACTGCACCCCATAGCACTGAAGACATCTTTTGCGAGTGTCACGTCGTCCCCTTTCCCCTCGGTGACGGCGGCCCCATTGTTTGTACCAACCTCTGTGGGCCCTCAGGGCCGTAAAACTGCATCAGCCCCCTCGACAGTTGGGGCTCTCCACCGTGTGCTCCCCCACTACACCTCTTGGGGGGGGCACATCCCCCCCACACCGACGGGGACAACGGTCCCCGTCACTCAGCCGGAGAAACAACAACTTCCTCCGGCTCCTCTCGCTCGGAAGGGGTCCCTTGGGACGCTCCCTTCTGAGGCTACTCAGAGTACCACGGAGGGTCCCAGCTCACGGCTGTCGGACTCCCACACCCTTGGTCATAGGGCTCCGCGCGCTACGTCGGGCGCTGACTCCATCTCTAAGAAGCCCTCTCAGTCCTTAAGACCGAAAGGACAGTGAGAGGAAAAGAAGAAGAAGCTGAAGAAAAAGGAATCTTCTGTGGCTTCAAAGCCACGCCTTGTCACTTCTTCCGCTTCTGACGATGAGTTGGAGATCCTTGCATCCCCCAAGGATCTCGCTCTCCTGAACTCTCCAGAACCAATGGTTCTGGATCCAGTCAGTACACAATCGACAGCAGCCGGTAGTGAACCTATGAGCTAATCATCCTTATCATATCATAGTCTATCCCGTCAGCTCTAACCTAATTCTCCAGTGGAATTGTGGTGGTTTTTTCTCCCATTTGGCAGAGTTACGGCAGCTTCTCACCACTTCACCTGCACTGTGTGTTGCCCTGCAGGAAACATGGTTTCCCCCGACGCGATGCCCTGCCCTCCGAGGCTATCGGGGATATTATCGGAATCGCACAGGTTATGACAGGCTTTCAGGTGGAGTATGTCTATTTGTCCTTTCGACTACATACACCCCTCAGGGGCTCAGCATTAATTTGCTGAGTACGGGCTTGGCGAACCCGGGGTCCTGAGCCGTGGGCTGTGTCGCGCCAACAGTCCGCTACACCGTAAGCTCTGTGCGTGCTTCAACGACCATCGTTCGGCGCGACGGTGGAATGTTGTACGTTTCAGAGCCCGGGGATCTTGGCTTAATCGCCCGGGTCGCGAGGACGGTACAAACCTCTATAAAAAACCCCTCAATCTCAAGGTGTGCTACGTGCCGAGGAGATGCATGGCTGTTGAGGTTGAACAGCCGCTAGCGAGCAACCTCTGAGGAACCTGCCGCACCTCAGTTGTATCAGGCTTACCCAGGCAAGCGGGGCTCTGCCTGGGTGGACCTAGTTCCCTAGCTGCTCGTGGGACGAGAATGAAGCGAGCACAAAATTGCGTTGCCGGACGCAAAACCGGCGTCTCTAAGCGTGGGCGAACTGAGTTTAATGCTGAGACATATGACCCCCAAGCGTTTCCTTCCTTGTCAACACCATGGGAGGAACGTCGGGCGAAAATTCAGGGTGAGGCTTATGCCCCGAAATATCTGGTCTGCACTAGAAATGATGGGGAATCTTTTATGACGACAAAGCCGATGTTCTTCGTCGAACATCTAGAGGATAAGTATGGAGAGGTGGAGGGTCTTTCGAAGATGAGATCTGGATCGGTTCTGATAACGACGTCATCCCCAGCGCAGTCACGGGCTTTGCTAGCCTGCGACAAGCTGGGTGATGTTTCCGTTGCTATTACGCCACACAAGACCTTAAACATGGTCCAGGGTATCATTTTTCACAGGGATCTGCTGCTGCAATCGGATGACGAATTGAGAGCTAATTTGGAGCGGCGTGGTGTGCATTTCATCCGCCGTATCTATAGGGGTCCGAAGGACAAGAGGGTTGCCACCGGTGCCTTCATCTTGGCTTTCGAGGGCGATTCATTGCCTGAGAAGGTCAAGGTGATGGTCTACCGGGTCGACGTAAAGCCCTACGTTCCTCCCCCTATGCGCTGCTTCAAGTGCTGGAGGTTTGGGCACATGTCCTCCCGATGTGATGCCAACCCAACATGTCGGGAGTGCGGGCGTGCATCCCACCCGGACGCCCCCTGTACCCCACCTCCAGTTTGCGTCAATTGCAACCAGCAGCATCCTCCGTGTTCTCCCAACTGCTCTGTGCTCCATAAGGAGCGTAAGATCATGGAGTACAAGACCCTGGACCGGCTGACATACGCGGAGGCCAGACGTAAGTATGCAAAGCTCCATCCGGTGACCATGACCACCTCATACGCCTCTGTAGCTTCCCCATCTATCTCCAGACCACCTGTACCATCAATGCCAGCGGGCCCCCAGGCCCGAACCACTGCACCTGCCCCCTTGGCAGTTGGGGGCGCCACTCCTTCGGTTGCTCCCACACTCTTCACGTTGGGAGCAACAGATACACTATCTCAGGGGACATCGGTCCCCACTCCACAGCCGGAGAAAAAACAACCTTCTCCGGCTCCTCTCGCCCAGAAGGGGTCCCATGGGACACTCCCTTCCGAGGCTTCTCCTCGTGGGAAGGTGGATCCCAGAAAATGGCTGAAGGATCCCCCGGCGGCTGATCGAAGGGCCTCCTGCTCTTCGTCAGCTCCTGCCGCCCCGTCTGAGAAGCCCCTACGGCCCTCAACACCCAAGGGCCAGCGAGAGGGTAGAAGAAAAGAAAAGAAGAAAAAAGATTCTTTGGTGGCCTCCAAGCCACCCACACCCACATCCTCTGCTTCAGAGGATGAAGTCGAGATCCTCGCCTCCGCTGAGGATCTCGCACTTCTTGATTCGCCTGACCATAGGAGCTCTGCACAACCAGGTTCATCTGAGTCTATGGTCTTAGATTCTGTTGAGCCTGATCATAAAGCAGCAGATGTTCCTATGGAATGATCTTCTTTTCTTTTTCTTTTATGGCCTTAGAGCGTGGAGAACGACTTATTCTCCAGTGGAATTGCGGCGGCTTCTTTAATCACCTGGCTGAGCTGCGACAACTACTGTACCGCTACCCGGCATTTTGTATCGCCCTACAGGAGACATGGTTTCCTGCACAGCGCACCCCTGCCCTCCGTGGGTATCGGGGCTACTACCGCAACAGGACCCTTTACGACAGGGTGTCTGGCGGTGTGTGCCTATATATCCTGGACACTGTCCCAAGTGCCCCCGTGCCCCTCACAACCACTCTTGAGGCAGTGGCTGTCAGAATTCGGGTAATGCAAGAATTCACTGTCTGCAGCTTGTACCTTCCTCCGGATGAGGCCGTGTCTCTCAACACCCTTACTGCTCTGGTCTCGCAGCTTCCTCCACCATTCCTCCTCTTGGGGGACTTCAACGCCCACAACCCTCTGTGGGGTGGACTCCAGACCACAGGCCGCGGTAGGGACGTTGAGACATTGTTGGCGCAACACGACCTTTGCCTCCTGAATACAGGTGCCCCCACGCATTTTAGCGTGGCACAGGGCACGTATTCAGCGATCGACCTCTCCGTCTGCAGCCCCAGCCTTCGACCACACTTTGGTTGGCGTGTGCATGAGGACCTGTGTGGTAGCGACCACTTTCCAATCTTTGTGTCGCTCCCGCAGTACCAAGCTGCAGACAGCTTACCCCGTTGGTGTCTCCGTAGGGCTGATTGGAGTGTGTATGCTTCAACTGCCGTCATTGCTCCACCGCTACCAGATGACATTGACGACGCAGTCCAGCAGGTGACTAATAGTATTGTCATGGCCGCTGAGGCGGCAGTTCCACAAACCACCGGTTCCACTAGGCGTAGGTCCGTGCCTTGGTGGACGCCGGAGATTGCTGAGGCCATCCGGGAACGTCGGCGAGCGCTCCAGCGCCATCGACGCCACCCATCCGTAGAGAATTTGGTGGCCTTTAAACGGCTCCGTGCGCGTGCTCGACGACTCGTACAGCAGAGTAAGCAGGATTCCTGGGAGCGGTATGTAGCCAGTATCGGCTCCCGCACCTCCCTGACTAAGGTATGGACGCAAGTCCGACGCGTCTTTGGATACCGCCCGCCGACAGGAATTCCATCCCTCACCATCCGGGGTGTGCTCTGCACGCTCCCTACAGCTATCGCCGAGCATATGGCAGACCACTACGCACAATGCTCTGCGACTGCCGCGTACAGTGCCGACTTTCGCTCCCTCAAAGAGCGGGCCGAGCGGAAAATGTTGTCCTTCCACACTCGTCGTCGGGAAACATACAACGACCCGTTTAGCGAGTGGGAGTTCCGAACTGCCCTTGCTGCGTGTCCTGATACAACTCCAGGACCTGATAGGATTCACGGCCAATTCCTCCGACACCTTTCACCAGAGTTTCAACGCCGCATTCTCGCCCTGTTTAACCATCTATGGGCAGAGGGCACTTTCCCGTCGCAGTGGCGGGAAAGCACTGTCATCCCGGTGCTGAAACCTGGTGCAGATCCCCTGGTGGCTGACAATTACCGTCCGATCAGCCTCACCAACGTTCTTTGCAAGCTCTTCGAACGTATGGTGAGTCGGCGGCTTATGTGGATCCTTGAAGAGCGCGGACTCCTTGCTCCACAACAAGGGGGCTTTCGCCAGGGCCGTTCTACCATTGACAACCTCGTGTCATTGGAGTCGGCCATTCGCACTGCCTTCGCTAGGCGTGAACATTTAGTTGCTGTATTTTTCGACCTTCGAAAGGCGTATGACACCACCTGGCGCCACCATATTTTAACAACTCTTCATGACTGGGGCCTACGGGGTGCCCTTCCTATTTTTATTCACAATTTCCTCTCCCATCGCTCGTTCCGGGTGAGGGTTGGGGCATCTTTTAGCTCCCCACGTATTCAAGAGAACGGTGTCCCACAGGGATCCGTCCTCAGCGTTCCATTGTTTTTAGTGGCGATAAACGGTCTCGCTGCGGCTGTGGGGTCATCAGTCAGTTGCTCCCTGTTCGCCGATGACTTCTGCCTGTATTTCAGCTCCGTTAGCATCGGCGTAGCTGAACGGCGGCTGCAGGGTGCCATCCGAAAGGCCCACTCATGGGCCTCTTCTCGCGGATTTCAGTTCTCTGCACGGAAAACCCGCGTGATGCACTTCTGTCGCCGTCGGGTAGTTCACCCTGACCCAGAGCACTACCTGGGTGGTGAACTACTTCAGGTTGAGGAAACACATCGCTTCCTGGGCATGGTCTTCGATGCCCGGCTGACATGGGTGCCACACCTACGTCAGCTGAGACAGAAGTGTTGGCGGCATTTAAATGTCCTTCGATGCCTCAGCCATACTAGTTGGGGAGCAGCCCGTTCCACCCTTCTTCAGCTCTACAAGTCACTCATTCTGTCTCGGCTTGATTACGGGAGCTTGGTTTATGACTCGGCAGCCCCTTCTGCCTTGCGAGTCCTAGACCCTGTTCACCACACAGGTGTGCGTCTCGCAACAGGGGCTTTTCGCACCAGTCCCGTAACGAGCCTTCTAGCTGAAGCTGGTGTTCCCCCTCTGCGATATCGCCGGCAACGGCTGTTGGTGAGCTACGTTGCCCGGGTTCATGCTTCACCCCGCCATCCGAACCACAGGCTTCTCTTCCCACTTTCTGCACTCCCTTCCCCACGACGTCGGCCCAGGTTGGGTCTCCCGATTGCGGTCCGCGTCCGTTCCCTTCTCTCCTCACTTGATTCCTTACCCCTTCCTCCACCTTACCATTACTCCCTCCGCATCCCCCCCTGGAAAATTCCTCGCCTGGAGCTTCGGCTGGACTTGTCCCGGGATTCAAAAGCCTCGATTTCACCACTGCTTCTCCGTCGCCGGTTCTATGCCCTGATTGATACGTTTCACGGAGCAAACATTGTGTACACGGACGGTTCTTTGGTCGATGGCCATGCTGGATATGCCTTTATCCATGGTGACCACATCGAACAGCGGTCATTGCCTTGTGGAAGCAGCATCTTCACCGCAGAACTGGTCGGTATTTTGAGAGCTCTTGAACACCTCAGAGCTCACCCCAGGGGGTCGTTCGTCATCTGTAGCGACTCCCTGAGTGGCTTACAGGCCCTCGACCAGTTTCTACCGAAAAACACAGTAGTGCGAGCCATTCAAGATGCTGTATTCGCCCTTGGCGAGTCAGGCCGTGCTGTCGTTTTTGTTTGGACACCAGGGCATGTAGGTATACCAGGCAATGAACGTGTGGATCAGCTGGCCAAGCAGGCCACCACTATGGGGTCCCTGGACATTGGCCTCCCAGTTTCCGACCTCCAAACCCAGTTGACCCGCAAGGTCTTAAAGGTTTGGAATTCGGAATGGGCAGATTCGACTGAACCGAATAAGCTCCGTGCTATCAAGCCGTCTACCGCAGCATGGAAGACGTCCCTGAGGGCTTCTCGCAGGGAGTCGGTCGTCCTTTGCCGACTCCGTATAGGCCATACTTGGCTTACGCATGGACACCTTCTGCGTCACGAGGACCCTCCGCAGTGTCGATGTGGTGCGCCTTTGACGGTCGCCCACATCTTAATTGAATGCCACAATTTAGCCGCAGTGAGACGAAATTTTAATATCCCCGACGTTTTGCAGCTTGCATTAGCTGACAACACCTCCATGGTTGACACTATTTTACATTTTATGCGTGAGTGTGGACTTTACAAGTCCATTTAATGTCTGTGTTTCTCTGTCGTTTCTCTGTCCTCCGCCTGCTTAAGTCTGTTAGGTAGGTGGTTTTAGCGTGTTGCAGAGTGGCTGGGTGTGTTCCTTATATCCTTGTGACCACCCAGCACAAACACTCTTGTGCTGTTTCAGCTGTTTTATCCCTTCTCCCCCTCAGGGGCTCAGCATTAATTTGCTGAGTACGGGCTTGGCGAACCCGGGGTCCTGAGCTGTGGGCTGTGTCGCGCCAACAGTCCGCTACACCGTAAGCTCTGTGCGTGCTTCAACGACCATCGTTCGGCGCGACGGTGGAACGTTGTACGTTTCAGAGCCCGGGGATCTTGGCTTAATCGCCCGGGTCGCGAGGACGGTACAAACCTCTATAAAAAACCCCTCAATCTCAAGGTGTGCTACGTGCCGAGGAGATGCATGGCTGTTGAGGTTGAACAGCCGCTAGCGAGCAACCTCTGAGGAACTTGCCGCACCTCAGTTGTATAAGGCTTACCCAGGCAAGCGGGGCTCTGCCTGGGTGGACCTTTAGTTCCCTAGCTGCTCGTGGGACGAACATGAAACGAGCAAATAAAAGC
Organism: Locusta migratoria; assembly: GCA_026315105.1. Lineage (NCBI taxonomy): Eukaryota > Metazoa > Arthropoda > Insecta > Orthoptera > Acrididae > Locusta > Locusta migratoria. The sequence goes on from CM048748.1 coordinate 403,489,608, forward strand.
GTGGCCGGTCGCGAAAACGGCGTCTCTAAGCGTGGAAAGACTGAGTTTAACGCCTCTACTTATGATCCTAAGACGTTTCCGTCCCTTGCCACACCATGGGAGGAAAGAAGGGCACTAAATAGATCTGAGCCGTACTCACCTCAATATCTGGTCTGTGAGCGTACTGATGGCGAAACCTTCACTTCTACGAAGCCTCAGTTTTTTGTTGACACAATTGAAGACAAGTTTGGTGAAGTAGCATCATTTTCAAAGATGAGGAGTGGGGCCGTTCTGTTACAGGCGGCGTCCTCGGCCCAGTCGCGGGCTCTACTTGCCTGCGACAGGCTGGGTGATATCCCGGTGCGTGTCACGCCCCACAAATCATTAAATATGGTCCAAGGTCGTATCTATCATCGAGATCTTCTATCCCAGACCGATGATGAGCTGCGAGCATACCTGCAGCGACGAGGTGTCCACTTCGTCCGGCGGGTGTACAGGGGACCTAAAGAAAGTAGGGTTGCCACCGGTGCTTTTATCTTGGCCTTCGAAGGTGATACACTGCCTGAGAAGGTTAAGGTAATGGTCTACCGGTGTGAAGTCAAACCCTATGTCCCCCCTCCTATGCGGTGTTTCCGGTGCTGGAAGTTCGGGCACATGTCGTCCCGATGTACTTCCATCCCAACATGCAGGGACTGTGGGCGGCCATCTCACCCGGACGCCCCATGCACCCCACCTCCGCTGTGTGTGAACTGTGGGCAACATCACCCGCCATGCTCGCCGAACTGCTCTGTTTTACATCGGGAACGGAAAATTATGGAAATCAAGACCTTGGACCGGCTAACCTTCTATGAGGCACGTAAGAAATACGAGCGGCTACACCCTGTCCGTATGGAAACGTCTTTTGCCACAGTTACAGCAGCTTCCTTGAGACCAGTGAAACCACCAGTGTTGTCTCCTTCTGTGGGCCCTAAGGGCCGTCAATCTTCCGTGACGGGTGGGGGCCCGTCTCCATCTCTCGCTCCCTCGCCACCTGTGGGAGCAACTTCTCCCCCACCATCGGGGACATCTGTCCCCACTCCCCAGCCGGAGAAGCAACAGTCTTCCCCGGCCCCTCTTGCTCGGAAGGGGTCCCTCGGGACGCTCCCTTCCGAGGTTTCTCAGAGTGCGCCAGGGGATCCTAGCCTTAGGCTAAAGGATCCAACACCCGATGACCGAAGGGCTTCCAGCTCTTCGGCAGTCCCTGATGTCGCTTCTGGAAAGTCCTCCCAGCCCTTACCACCAAAGGGCCAGCGGGAGAAACCAAAGAAGACCAAAAAGAAGAAAGAAAAGATTAAGGACCCTTCTGTGGCTCGAAAGGAGCGCTCGCTCACATCTTCGGCCACTGAAGACGAGGTGGAGATCCTTGCGTCCCCTGAGGATCTCGCCTTCCTAGGATCGCCAGAACCCATGGTTCTCGATCCTACAGATTCTGTGGAATTGGCAGCAGGTGCCCCTGCTGAATGACCATTTCATCTCTTCCATTATGGCTATTCAGCAGACTGCAAACGAAATCTTGCAGTGGAATTGCGGCGGATTTTTCCGCCATCTGGCAGAGCTGCGACAATTACTCTGCCGCTTCCCTGCGATCTGTCTAGCGGTGCAGGAAACATGGTTCCCCGTCGACAGGACCCCAGCCCTCCGAGGCTTTCGGGGCTATTTTAAAAACCGAGCCATCTACGACAGGGTGTCTGGCGGTGTGGGTGTTTATGTCCACACTTCAGTACCCAGTGCTGCTGTGCCTCTTCAAACATCTCTAGAGGCAGTCGCTGTTCGACTCCGGGTAGTGCAAGATTTTACCGTCTGCTCTGTTTACCTTTCACCTGATGAGGCCATCTCTCCCACAGACCTCACAGCCTTGGTCGCCCAACTTCCCCCACCCTTTCTTCTTTTGGGGGACTTCAACGCCCACCACCCTCTGTGGGGTGGCATGCAGACCTCGGCCCGGGGTAGGGATGTTGAGTCTCTACTGTCAGAGCAGAACCTATGCCTTCTTAACACCGGTGCTCCTACCCACTTTAGCACAGCACATGGCACGTATTCTGCCATAGACCTGTCCGTCTGCAGCCCTAGCCTCCTTCCACATCTCACCTGGAGGGTCCATGACGACCTGTGTGGCAGCGACCATTTCCCGATCTTCCTGTCACTCCCACAGTGTTCGCCTGCCGACCATCCGCCTCGCTGGTCCCTCCGTAGGGCTGACTGGCCAGCTTACTCTTCAGCTGTTGTGATTCCCTCTCCGCTTCCAGCAGATGTTGATGCCGCCGTTCAGCAGGTCACAGAGGCCATTGTATCTGCAGCCGAAAACTCTGTTCCCACAACATCCGGTTCGCTCCATCGTCCTTCGGTGCCCTGGTGGACACCAGAGATTGCTGAGGCCATCCGGGAACGTCGGCGAGCACTACAGCGCCACCGACGTCACCCTTCTGTCGAACATCTTGTAGCCTTCAAGCGCCTCCGGGCACGGGCCCGGCGACTGATACAAGATAGTAAGAGAGCCTCGTGGGAGAAGTATGTTGCGTCCATTGGTTCTCGCGCTTCTCCTTCCAAGGTATGGTCGCAAGTTCGACGCCTCTTCGGGCACCGCCCACCGGCGGGAATTCCAAGCCTCAGAGTCCAGGGTATGCTGTGTACTGACCCTGTCGCCGTCGCTGAGCACCTGGCAGATCATTTTGCACGTACGTCGGGGACTGCTGCCTATAGTGCAGATTTTCGTGCCATTAAAGAGCGAGCAGAGAGCCAGCAAATTTCATTTCGAACACGGCGTCGTGAACCATATAACGTCCCATTTACTGAGTGGGAGTTGGAAAGTGCCCTTGCTGCATGCCCGGATACCTCCCCTGGACCCGATCGCATTCACAGCCAGTTCCTCCGACACCTATCAGCGGATGCCAAAAGCCAACTTCTCGCCCTGTTTAATCGCGTATGGCTTGAGGGTGTTTTTCCGTCCTCGTGGCGGGAAAGCATTATCATTCCGGTGGTTAAGCCTGGGGCAGATCCGCAGGTGGCTGATAGTTACCGCCCGATCAGCCTCACCAACGTTCCATGCAAGCTTCTCGAACGGTTGGTGAGTCGGAGGCTCATGTGGATCCTCGAGGACCGAGGACTCCTGGCGCCTCAACACGGTGGGTTCCGTCAAGGCCGCTCCGCTATCGATAATCTCGTGTCACTAGAGTCGGCCATTCGTACAGCATTTTCTCGCCGTGAACACCTGATTGCCATCTTCTTTGACCTACGGAAAGCATACGACACCACGTGGCGCTATCATATTCTGTCTACGCTGTACGATTGGGGCTTACGGGGTCCACTTCCTACATTCATCAAGAACTTCCTGGTGTTGCGTTCTTTTCGTGTTCGTGTTGGTTCTTGTTTCAGCTCACCTCATTGTCAAGAGAACGGAGTCCCACAAGGTTCCGTTCTTAGCGTTCCTTTATTCTTAATCGCTATAAATGGTCTTGCTGCGGCTGCAGGGTCATCGGTTTCTACTTCCTTGTATGCCGATGACTTCTGCATGTATTACAGCTCCTCCAGCATTGGCGTAGCTGAACGGCGGTTGCAGATCGCAATTCGAAAGGCACAGTCGTGGGCGTTTGCCCACGGTTTTCAATTTTCTGCATCCAAAACCCGTGTGATGCATTTCTGTCGACGTCGGGCAGTACACCCGGAACCCGAACTTTACTTAGCTGGCGACCTGCTACAAGTCGAAGAGACGCACAGATTCTTAGGTATGGTGTTTGATGACCGTCTAACCTGGGTGCCGCACCTACGCCAGTTAAAACAAAAGTGCTGGCGCCACCTCAACATCCTGCGCTGTCTTAGCCACACGGTTTGGGGAGCCTCACGCCCAACGTTGTTACAACTTTACAAGGCCCTCATTCAGTCGCGTCTAGACTATGGCTGCAAGTCTACGACTCGGCTGCGCCATCAGCACTGCAGGCGTTGGACCCAATTTTGCACTGTGGTGTCCGTTTGGCGACGGGGGCTTTTCGCACTAGCCCTGTGACAAGCCTCCTTGTCGAAGCTGGAGTCCTCCCGCTGCGGTTCCGTAGGCAACACCTGTTAACGTCTTATGTTGCTCGTGTTCAGGCCTCGTCCTTCCATCCGAACCGCCGGCTCCTATTTCCAGACGCTGCATTACCTATCCCTCCACGTCGGCCGAGGTCGGGATACCCGATCTCGGTCCGTGTTCGTATCCTTCTTTCGTCTCTCACATCCTACCCACTTCCTACCATTTTCCACTATTCCTCTCACACTCCTCCTTGGTCCATTCCTCGTTTGCAGCTCCGTCTGGACCTGTCCCATGCGTCGAAGGCCTCTGTTTCCTCCGTACATCTCCGTCACCAGTTTCTACAAGTGCTCGAACCGTTCCGTGCCACAGACGCCATTTACACAGATGGTTCCGTAGTAGATGGCCGTGCTGGGTATGCCTTTCTACATCACAACCATGTAGAACAGCATTCTCTGCCCTGTGAGAGTAGCATCTTCTCCGCCGAGCTGGTCGCTATTCTCAGAGCTCTCCAACATCTCAAAGCCTGCCCCAGGGGGTCATTCGTCATCTGTACTGACTCCCTGAGTGGCTTACAAGCGATCGACCAGTGTTTCTCTCGGCACCCAATAGTACGTTCGATCCAGGACACTGTTCACTCCCTGGGCCAATCAGGCCGTTCTGTGGTCTTTGTGTGGACCCCAGGTCATGTTGGAATACCAGGGAATGAACATGTTGATCGATTGGCCAAGCAGGGTACTATGGGACCACCTCTAACTATTGGTGTCACGGAACAGGATGTTCAGCTGGTGTTGCACCGAAAAGTACGTGAGGCTTGGAGCACCGAGTGGGCTACGGCGACTGCACTGAATAAGCTTCGGGCAGTGAAGCTCTCCACAGCTTTGTGGAAATCTTCACTGCGGCCGACCCGCCGAGAGTCAGTTGTCCTCTGTCGCCTTCGGATAGGACATACGTGGCTCACCCACGGGTATCTCCTTCGGCGAGAGGCTCCACCCGTGTGTCGATGTGGCACTGTGTTGACAGTAGCCCATCTTTTAATGGACTGTCCGCTTTTAGCCGACTTGCGGCGATCTTTTCATATCCCAGACACGCTATCATTAGCTTTAGCAGACGACGCCTCTATGGCTAACGCAGTTTTAAGTTTTATCCGCGCTTCTGGTTTTTATGCATCTATCTAACCGTGGGTGCTGTTGCCTGATCCCTTAGGCCAACAGCAACCCAGATCTTTTATATTTTCGAGCCCTTAGGGGTTTTTAGTGTGTGCAGTGTGGCTGGCTCATCCTGTTTTTTCTTTGTGATCAGCCAGCCATGGTTCTCTGCTATCCAGTTTTATTCGTGACTTTATTTTACTCATTCTGTGTGTCTTCGTCTTGTAATGTCAGTGGCTTGTCTATTGTTAACCTGCCCTTTTGTGCGGTGTCATTTTCAGGGCATTGTTTTATCTTTATTGACAGTTGACTCTCAGCTAGGAACAGGGGACTGATAACCTAGCTGTTTAGTCCCCTTAAAACAACCAACAACAACAACAACAACAATATCCCTTCTCCGTTTTTAATCGTATCCTTTCTTTCTATTAGTCTGTAAGTTTTAAACTTTGACTTGTTAATGCGTTCACTTCGGATCGCTTAACAAACGGTTTTATCTCTTTGAATGGAACAAGGGACTGATAACCGTCGTAGTTTAGTCCCTTCCAAAACCCCAACAACAACAACAACAACGACTACATACAGTGAATCAGTTGCTCTCCAGACGCCTTTCGAAGCTGTGGCAGTCAGGGTGAGGACTACAATCGACCTCACCATTTGCAGTGTCTACCTGCCCCCAGACGATGTAGTACCCCAACATGTGTTGGCGGCACTGATTTCTCAGCTCCCCTCACCTTTCCTACTTCTGGGGTATTTTAACGCCCACAACCCCCTGTGGGGGGTACTACGATTACTGGCCGTGGCAGAGATGTTGAGAGCTTACTAACTCAGCTTGACCTCTGCATTTTAAATACCGGTGTTGCAACACACTTCAGAGTGGCTCACGGCACTTACTCTGCAATTGATCTATCTGTATGTAGTCCTGACCTTTTACCGTCTGTCCACTGGAGAGTGCATGATGACTTGTGTGGTAGTGACCATTTCCCGATATTCCTTTCACTACCACGGCCTCAGTCCCCTGGACGTTTGCCCAGATGGGCCCTTAATAAGGCTGATTGGCTCGAGTTTACTGCCGCTGCAAAGATTGGCCCTCCAACGGATGCCGCCATAGATGAGGTGACTGACAGTCTCACCGCAGCCATTATTTCTGCTGCTGAACGTACGATCCCTAGCTCTTCTGGATCCCCTCGGCGGAGGTCGGTGCCCTGGTGGTCACCAGAGATCGCGGAGGCTATTAGGGATCGCAGGCGTGCACTCCAGCGCCATAAGAGACACCCATCCTTGGAGAACCTTATCGAATTCAAGAGGCTCTGTGCACGAGCACGTCTTTTAATTAAGCGTCGTATGCAGGAGTGTTGGGAACGGTACGTGTCCACTATCGGTACAGGTACCTCTCCATCCCAGGTCTGGGAGAAAATTAGATGCCTCTATGGATACCACAGTGCCACAGGCGTGCCAGGAATTTCTATGAATGGAGTAGTTTGTATGGACCCAGATGCAATTGCTGAACATCTAGCTGAGCACTATGCTCGTAGTTCCGCATCTGTGACTTATACGCCACTTTCCGTACTGTGAAAGAGCGGAAAGAACAGAAGCGACTGTCCTTTTCAACACGTCGAATGTAATCCTACAATGCTCCTTTCAATGAATGGGAATTCCTCGGTGCCCTTGCACATAGTCCCGATACCAGTCCCAGGCCAGATCGCATCCATAACCAGATGCTGAAACACTTATCAGCACAGTCTACACTAAACATCTTATCTGTGTTCAATCGCATCTGGAACGATGGTGTCTTCCCGCCACAGTGGCGAGAAAGTATCATTGTGCCAGTGCTTAAGCCGGGTAAAAACCCCTGCGATTTGGACAGCTACCGACCCATCAGCCTCACCAACGTTCTTTGCAAACTGCTGGAACGTATGGTGAGCCGGCGGCTGTGCTGGGTGCTAGAGTCTAGAGGCCTGCTGGCTCCCTGTCAGGGCGGTTTCCGTCAAGACCGCTCCGCTACAGACAACCTCGTTCACTTGGAGTCCCGTATTCGTACAGCCTTTGCTCAACGTCAACATCTTGCTGCGGTGTTTTTCGATTTGAGGAAGGCGTATGATACAACATAGAGACATTACATCCTTCAGACGTTACATGAATGGGGTCTTCGAGGCCAGCTCCCTATTTTTATCCAAAACGTTTTAGCTGTCCGTACGTTTCGTGTCCAAGTTGGTGCTTCTCGTAGCACCCCTCATGTGCAGGAAAATGGGGTTCCTCAGCGCTCTGTTTTGAGTGTCCCCTTATTTTAAGTAGCCATAAACGGCTTAGCGACAGCAGTTGGGTCGTCAGTATCCCCCTCTCTCTATGCTGACGACTTCTGCATATCTTTTAGCTCTTCCAGCACCCAAGTTGCTGAACGTAGGTTACAAGGCGCCATTCAGAAGGCACAGTCCTGGGCTCTAGCCCATGGCTTCCAGTTCTCTCCTGCAAAGACCAGAGTTATGCACTTCTGTCGGCGTTGGACGGTTCATCCACAGCCCGAATGTTATCTTGACAACCACCTCTTAGAGGTTGCTGACACTCACAGGTTTTTAGGGCTCGTGTTTGACTCTCAGCTGACGTGGCTCCCCCACATTCGTCAGCTGAAACAGAAGTGCTGGCGCCAACTGAATGTTCTCCGCCATCTGGGCCATACGAACTGGGGTGCCAATCGGTCCACACTGTTGCGGATATACCAAGCTTTGGCGCAGTCCCGTTTGGACTTTGGATGCCTTGCCTATGGCTCCGCATCCCCCTCGGCATTGCACTTGCTGGACCCCATTCACCACTGTGGGGTTCGCATCGCGACGGGTACTTTCCGCACCAGTCCCGTGGACAATTTACTTGCAGAGGCTGGGGTCCCACCTCTGCGGATCCGCCACCAGCAACTGCTCGCGGCCTATGCTGCTCATGTTCATAGTACGCCAGGTCACCCGAACCAACGTTTGCTTTTCTCCCGCACGGTCGTCCGTCCTCAACAACGGCGACCCCGTTCCGGTCACACGATCGCCTTCCGTGTCCAGTCCCTTCTGTTGGAACTAGAGTCTTTCCCTGTCCCATCTCCGCATCGGGCCCGTACGCGTACGCCCCCATGGTGTGTACCGAGGCCATGCTCTAGGCTGGACTTGGCCGATAGACCCAAAGACTGTTCCTCCAGAGGCACTCCACCGTCAGTTCTTTGCTGTTGTTGCAGAGTACACTGGATACGACATCGTCTATATGGACGGTTCGTTGGTTCATGGCCGTATTGACTTTGCCTATGTCCATGGCGATCACGCCGAGCAGCGGTCTCTGCTGGATGGTTGCAGTGTGTACACTGCCGAGTTGGTGGCCATTCTCCGTGCTCTTGAGCATATGCGCTGCTGCTCAGGTGGGTCTTTTCTGCTCTGCAGTGACTCCCTGAGTAGTCTTCGCATGCTCGATCAATGTTACTCACGTTCCTCCTTGGTGCTGGCTATCCATGAGACACTTTTTGCTCTCGACCAGTCAGGACGCTCTGTGGTCTTCATGTGGTCTCCTGGTTACATCGGCATCCCGAACAACGAACGAGCCGATACACTAGCCAAATAGGCTGTCCATGCGCCCGTGTTAGACATTGGCCTCCCGGCCTCAGATTACCAGTCTGTGTTGCGCCATAGAGTACGTGAGCTTTGGGCCGGAGAGTGGCGTAGCCTGAGCCATCCCAACAAACTCAGGGCAATAAAGGAGACCACAGCTGTGTGGCACTCGTCCATGCGGGCCTCTCGCCGGGACTCGGTAGTCCTGTGCCGGCTCCGCATCGGCCACACTTGGCTGACCCATGGCCATCTCCTCCGCGATGAGGACCCGCCTCGTTGCCGTTGTGGCTGTCCCTTGACGGTGGCCCACATTTTGATGGACTGCCATCTTTTAGCCGCCCTGCGGCGGAATTGTAATTTTCCTGTAATTTTATCTGAAGTTTTATGTAACGATGCCATTATGGCTGATTCTGTTTTAGGTTTTATTCGTGACAGCGGTTTTTACAAATCTATATGAAGCTTGTGTTGCCCCGTGGCTGACCCTTCCTATTTTATTTTCATGGTCGGTCAACCACGAACTTTGGCTTTGTCATTTTATTTTCACACTTGTTTGCTGTTTCCGTGTGATTGTGTCCTTTCGTGTTGTCTCCTGCCTTGTTGTCCTTTGTCGAATTTGTTTCCATTTTATTGATTCAGTGGGGTTTTCCTCCCGTAGCGGCGAACTTTTCAGTGTTTCCACACTTATCTCGCTCTTTGATGGAATGGGGGACTGATGACCGCAGTTTTGTCCCCCTGAAACATCAAACCAACCAACCAACCAACCAATTGTTGGACTGCCCCGTTTTAGCCGCCTTGCGGAGAATTTTAACCTCCCTGCTATTTTATCAGAAGTTTTAGGTAACGATGCTGCAATGGCAGATTCCGTTTTACGTTTTATTCGAGCAGGGGGTTTTTATCGTTCTCTCTAACTAGAGATTTCCTTGTACTGCTGAGTGGTTGACTTTTCCTATTTCATTTTTATGGTCGGCCAACCACAGCCATCGGCTTCCTTGTTATAAGCTGTCTTTGTGTGATGGTCTCCTTTCGTTTTGTTTCTTATCGTTTTAGATGTTTTATGGACTCAGTGGAATTCCTCTCCCGCTTTACACGTTAACTCTGGGCCTGTCTCTTTTACGCCCACAGTATTCTTTGGACGCTTTGTGGTGAAATGGGGGACTGATGACCGTAGCAGTTTGGTCCCCCTTAAACATCCATCCAACCAACCAACCAACTAAAAATCGGAGAGTGACTTGGGTAGGTTTCCTTGTGAGTACAGCAGCAGCGCCACGCTGTGCGGCCCCTGCCCGCCCCGCCCCACGCAGCCTCGTTCGAGTGTCGACACGCTCGCTGCGAGCGTAACACACTCAGCGTGCCACCGCCGAGCGTTGCGCAGTCGACTGAGTACGAGCGAGCGAAACCGGCGATTTGCAGACCTCTAATGTGAACATAAGTTCCAAATGCGTAATGTGTGTTTATTGTAGGTTTTATCATATTTGTGTACATGGGAAAATACTTAAAACTCATTTCTGAACCTTTCCAAGCAAATAATTTTTATTTTATTTTTTATTATTTTTTAAAAATAATTCTTTGCATATATCAATGTATATTTGTCGGGTTGTTTTTAGTTTTGCTGGGAAATCTGGGATAACTCCATATGCCCCTCAGGGGCTCAGCATTAATTTGCTCCCCTCAGGGGCTCAGCATTAATTTGCTGAGTACGGGCTTGGCAAACCCGGGGTCCTGAGCCATGGGCTGTGTTGCGCCAACAGTCCGCTACACCGTAAGCTCTGTGCGTGCTTCAACGACCATCGTTCGGCGCGACGGTGGAACGTTGTACGTTTCAGAGCCCGGGGATCTTGGCTTAATCGCCCGGGTCGCGAGGACGGTACAAACCTCTATAAAAAAAACCTCAATCTCAAGGTGTGCTACGTGCCGAGGAGATGCATGGCTGTTGAGGTTGAACAGCCGCTAGCGAGCAACCTCTGAGGAACCTGCCGCACCTCAGTTGTACAAGGCTTACCCAGGCAAGCGGGGCTCTGCCTGGGTGGACCTTATTTCCCTAGCTGCTCGTGGGACGACAATGAAACGAGCCATAAACAGCGTAGGCGGGCGCAAAACCGCCGTCTCTAAGAGAGGAAGAAACGAATTTAATGGTGCACAGTATGACCCCAGATCGTTCCCTTCCCTGGCCACACCTTGGGAAGAACGTCAGGCCCTTAACAGATCTGAGCCTTACTCACCCCAGTACTTAGTCTGTACTCGGGCTGATGGGGAATCCTTTACTAATACTAAGCCACAATTTTTTGTTGAAACCATCGAAAATAGATTTGGCGAAGTCGCATCATTTTCTAAAATGAGAAGCGGGTCTGTCTTAATACAAACGGCATCCCCTGCACAGTCAAAGGCTTTACTTGCCTGTGACATGCTAGGAGACGTCGCCGTAAGTTTCACGCCGCATAAGACACTCAACATGATCCAGGGCTTAATATTCCACCGTGATCTTCTGTCACAGACTGACGACGAATTGCGCGCTGATTTAGAGCGCAGAGGAGTTCACTACGTCCGGCGCATCTACAGGGGACCGAAAGATCGCAGGGTTGCCACCGGTGCATTTATCTTGGCCTTCGAGGGCGATGTACTGCCTGAGAAGGTCAAGATAATGATATACCGGTGTGAAGTAAAACCGTACATCCCTCCCCCTATGCGATGCTTTCGGTGCTGGAAGTTCGGGCATATGTCCTCCCGATGCACTTCCAGCCCCGCCTGTAGGGACTGTGGGCGTCCATCACACCCGGACGCGCCATGTACACCTCCTCCTGTGTGTGTGAATTGTGGGCTGCAACACCCACCTTGCTCGCCGACCTGTAGTGTGCTACATAAAGAACGCAAGATCATGGAATTCAAAACCCTGGATAGATTACCGTACTCAGAGGCCAGACGAAAATATGAGCGTCTTCATCCCGTTCGGATGTCGTCATCCTTTGCTGCCATTGCGTCGTCTCCGACCGCTATGGGGACGTCAGCCTCCCATGTCACGCCACCTTCTGTGGCCCCTGTGGGCCGAAAACATCAAACTGCCCCCTTGACGGTTGGGGGCCCTTCCTCTGTTGCCCCCCCACCACCTCCTGTGGAGGCAACTGCCCCACACCCGTTGGGGACTCCGGTCCCTAACACCCAGCCGGAGAAGCAGCAGCCTTCTCCGGCACCTCTCGCCAGGAAGGGGTCCCTGGGCTCCCTTCCTCCTCTGGTTTCTCCCACTGATAATGTGGGTACCAGTGAGTGGCTGACACAGCCACTTACTTTGACTCGTGGTCGTAGGGCTTCAAGGTCCTCCTCAGTCCCTGAGGCCGAGGTCGAGGCCCCAAAGCCCTCCCAGCAAGAGAAACCAAAAAAGGAGCGAGAGAAGAAAAAGTCGAAGGCTGCTAAGCAAACGCCTTCCACGGTGGACACTGTGCCGCCGCCGCCGCCGCCACCACCACCACCACCACCACCACCACCACCACCTCACACATCTGAGGACGTGGTGGAACTCCTCGCCTCACCAGAGGACTTGGCTATCACCAAGACTTTGGAGGCGATGGATGTAGAGGCCCTGCCTCCACCGACGGCGACGACGGGTGCTTCTGTGGAACCAACAGCACCGTCGATACTGCCATGCCTCAGCAATCAAGAAGTAGCATGATCTTGCAATGGAACTGTGGCGGCTTTTTCCGCCACTTACCCGAGCTGCAGCAATTACTGTGCCGCTATCCTGTTTTCTGTGTAGCCCTACAGGAAACATGGTTTCCTGTCCAGCGGACCCCAGCCCTCCGTGGGTATCGGGGCTATTATAACAACCGCGCTGACTACAACAGGGTATCTGGAGGTGTCTGCATTTATGTCCTCGCCACTGTTCCTAGTGCTGCCGTGTCTCTTAACACGGCTCTCGAGGCAGTGGCTGTTAGACTCAGAACAATGCAGGACATAACTGTCTGCTCTCTATACCTCCCACCAGATGAGGTCATTTCCCTTGCTGACCTCACTGCCTTGGTCGCGCAGCTACCCCCACCATTTATCCTTTTGGGGGACTTCAACGCCCACCATCCTCTCTGGGGCGGTATACAGCCCTCGGGACGTGGTAGAGACGTTGAAACGTTACTGACACAGCAGGACATATGCCTCTTAAACACCGGTGCACCCACACATTTTAGTATAGCACATGGCACATATTCTGCTATTGACCTATCTGTATGTAGCCCAGGCCTTCTCCCACATTTGAGTTGGAGAGTCCACGACGACCTTTGCGGGAGTGACCATTTCCCCATTCTTCTGTCACTCCAGCACTTTGAACCTGCAGGCTACCCATCCAGATGGTGTCTACATCGAGCAGACTGGCAGCGTTACACCTCGGCTGCTGTGGCTTCTGTTCCATTACCAAATGATATTGATACGGCAGTCCAACAGGTCACAGCTATTATAGTCTCAGCTGCAGAGGAGACCGTTCCGATCACCACTGGTTCCCATCGGCGCAAGGTCGTGCCCTGGTGGACGCCAGAGATTGCTGAGGCTATACGGGACCGTCGGCGAGCACTACAATGCCACCAGCGCCGCCCTACACTTGAGAATCTGATAGCTTTTAAAAGGCTCAGGGCCCGAGCCCGACGACTTATCAGGCAAAGTAAACAGGACTGTTGGGAGCGGTACGTCGCCTCTATAGGCTCTCGTGCCTCCCATTCTCGCGTCTGGTCTCAGGTACGGCGCCTCTATGGATACCGCCCACCGGCGGGAATCCCGTCTCTGACCGTCGATGGAACTCTCTGTACTGACCCGGCCGTAATTTCTGAGTGCATGGCAGAGCATTATGCAAGATGCTCCGCGACAGCAAATTATAGTGCCTCCTTCCGCTCCCTTAAACAACGGGTGGAGCGAAATCCTCTATCTTTCCACACTCGCCGCCGGGAACTGTACAATGCTCCATTTACGGAATGGGAGTTTACCACTGCTCTTGCTGCATGTCCCGATACCTCTCCGGGACCAGACCGCATACATGGCCAGTTCATCCGTCACCTGTCAGCGGACTTCCATCAGAAATTGCTCGCCTTATTTAATAGGATCTGGACAGGGGGTGTTTTCCCATCCCATTGGCGGGATAGTATTATTATCCCTGTTATGAAACCGGGAGCAGATCCGCTGGCAGTTGACAGTTACCGCCCCATCAGCTTGACTAATGTCCTGTGTAAGTTGCTTGAGCGTATGGTGAGTCGCCGTCTTATGTGGATCCTTGAAGATCGGAGTCTACTGGCCCCACAACAGGGGGGTTTCCGCAAGGGTCGCTCCACTATCGACAATTTAGTGTCTTTGGAGTCGGCCATCCGTACAGCCTTCTCTAGACGTGAGCACTTAGTTGCGGTCTTTTTTGACCTCCGGCGGGCGTATGACACGACATGGCGCCACCATATTCTCGCTACACTGTATGATTGGGGCTTACGGGGTCCACTCCCAATTTTTATCAAGAATTTCCTCTCGCTACGCACTTTTAGGGTGAGAGTTGGAACTTCCTTCAGCTCACGCCGAGTGTTGGAGAACGGAGTCCCACAGGGCTCCGTTCTCAGCGTACCGCTCTTTTTAATAGCGATAAACGGTCTTGCTGCGGCAGTGGGGTCATCGGTTTGTTGTTCTTTATTCGCCGATGACTTCTGCTTATACTACAGCTCTCCTAGCATTGGTGTTGCTGAAAGGCGTCTTCAGGGAGCCATCCGAAGGGCACAGTCATGGGCCACGACGCATGGCTTTACTTTTTCAGCTTCTAAAACCCGGGTGATGCACTTTTGTCGTCATCGGGCTGTTCACCCTGACCCAGAACTGTACCTAGCTGCTGACCAGCTTCATGTTGCAGAAAGCCATCGGTTTCTCGGCTTGCTGTTTGACAACCGACTGACTTGGGGGCCACACCTTCGTCAGCTGAAGCAGAAGTGCTGGCGGCACCTAAATATATTGCGATGTCTCAGCCATACTGCCTGGGGAGCTCACCGTCGAACCCTCATGCACCTCTTTCAGGCGCTCATCCAATCACGCCTGGATTATGGGAGCCAAGTATATGACTCTGCATCACCTTCAGCACTGAGGATCTTGGATCCCATTCTACATAGTGGTGTCCGTTTAGCAACAGGGGCATTCCGCACCAGCCCTGTGCCTAGCCTCCTTGCTGAAGCTGGCATCCCTCCCTTGAGGTACCGCCGGCAACAGTTGCTGGCATCCTACATTGTCCATGTCCACGCTACGCCTCACCATCCAAATCGTAGGTTATTGTTTGCAAATACCGACCTTCCCTCTCTGCAACGTCGACCCAGATCGGGTCTTCCAGTTGCGGTCCGTGTACATTCTCTTCTTTCTTCCCTAGAGTCTTTTCCTCTCCGTCCTTCATTCTCTTGCCTATCTAATATTCCTCCTTGGACCATCCCACGCCTCCAGCTTCACCTGCAACTGTCCGGCGGTCCAAAGGCGTCGATTTCACCACAATTACTTCGACACCAGTTCCTGGACATACTTAACACATTCCGTGATGCAGACGTCATATACACTGATGGCTCCCAGGTAGACGGCAGAGTGGGTTACGCCTATGTTCATGGCGACCACACTGAACAGTGCTCCCTGCCCTCTGGCTGTACTGTCTTTACGGCAGAGCTAATCGCAATAACCCGTGCACTCGACCATCTCAGAGCATGCCCCAGGAAGTCATATCTTATCTGTAGTGACTCCCTGAGTGCCTTGCACGCTCTAGACCACTGCTTCCCCAGGCACCACTTGGTGCGATCCATCCAAGTCACGGTGTTTAGTCTTGGCAAGTCAGGCCGTTCTGTGGCTTTCATATGGACCCCAGGCCACATCGGAATTCCAGGGAACGAAAGCGCTGATCAGCTGGCCAAGCAGGCCATCACATGCCAGCGCCTGGATATCGGTACCCCAGAAGGCGATATCCGCTTGGGTCTCCACCGAAAGATCTTTGAGGCTTGGAATTCGGAATGGGCAACAATGAGTACGCCCAATAAGCTCCGTGGAATCAAGCCCACGACAGCAGCTTGGAAGACTTCCGTAAGGCCTTCTCGAAGGGACTCAGTTGTTCTCTGTCGCCTGCGTATCGGCCATACGTGGCTAACGCACGGCTACCTCTTACGCCGAGAGGAACCGCCAGAATGTCATTGTGGAGCTGTATTGACTGTAGTCCACATCTTGTTGGACTGTCCAATTTTAGCCGCATTGCGGCAGTCTTTTAAGCTGCCTCCTGCACTCCCTTTAATTTTAGCTGACGACGCCTCTATGGCTGACTGTGTTTTAGGTTTTATTCGCGCAGCGGGCTTTTATCACAAGCTTTAACGGTGGGTTCGTATGCATGATCTTCAGGCATACACCGCTTATAGTTTTAATCTGTTGTCACTTATGTCTTGTCAGACCCTTTTCCGACTGGCAGTTGCATAGCATGTGCAGAATGGCTGGCTCATCCATTATTATCCTAGTGATCAGCCAGCCAATAACATCTGCTGTGATTTTTAGTTGATTATTTGTTCCACCACTACTGTGGTTCCCTTTTCCTTTTTATGTTGCAATTATGACCAACACTGTCTTCCTGTACGTCTTTTGTACTAGTTGCAAGGCGCTTATTTTAATCATACATGAAACCCTGTGATCTCTTAGATGGGAACAGGGGACTGATGACCAAGCAGTTTAGTCCCCTTTAAACCCCCAACACCAACCAACCAACCAACCATCCGTACGGCTTTCAGCAGACGCGAACACCTTGTTGCCGTCTTTTTTTACCTCAGGAAGGCCTACGACACCACCTGGCGCCATCACATTCTGGCCACACTGCACGGTTGGGGCTTGCGGGGCTCCCTCCCGCTATTTATACTGAACTTTCTATCGCTTCGCTCTTTCAGAGTTCGTGTCAGTACCTGTCTTAGCTCACCCCGTATACAGGAGAATGGAGTCCCGCAGGGCTCGGTCCTTAGTGTTCCTCTCTTTCTGATCGCTATCGACGGCCTTGCTGCGGCAGTGGGATCAACCGTATCCTCCTCACTCTATGCCGATGACTTCTGCCTATATTTCAGTTCTCACGGCATGGGTGTCGCTGAAAGGCGTTTGCAGGGGGCCATCACAAAAGCTCAGTCCTGGGCCACGACCCATGGATTCCAGTTCTCAGCCGCCAAAACACGGGTCATGCACTTCTGTCGCCGTCGGGCAGTACACCCAGACCCTGAGCTGTATTTGGGTCAGGATTTGCTTTGTGTCGTTCAGACGCACCGTTTTTTGGGGATTCTGTTCGATTCCCGGCTCACGTGGGTCCCACACCTGCAACAGCTGCGGAAGAAGTGTTGGCGCCACCTGAATGTCCTTCGTTGCCTAAGCCATACGACTTGGGGAGCAGCTCGTACATCTCTCCTGCAACTGTATCGGGCTCTTATCCAATCCCGTCTGGATTATGGTAGCCTGGTATATGATTCTGCAGCCCCTTCTGCACTGCGTGTCTTGGACCCAATTCACCATAGTGGCGTACGTTTAGCGACAGGTGCCTTCCGCACAAGTCCCGTGACAAGTCTCCTTGCTGAGGCTGGGGTTCCCCCCCTCCGAATCCGCCGGCAGCAGCTACTGGCTTTGTATGTCGCCCGTATTCATGCCTCACCCGATCACCCAAATCACAGGCTTCTGTTCCCAGCTGCCGTTCTCCCTTCCCCACGACGACGTCCACGGTCGGGTTTCCCGATTGCGGTTCGTGTTCGTTCCCTTCTTTCTTCAATCGCATCCCTTCCTATCCCTACCACATTCCGATACCTTTCCCATACACCTCCATGGTGTGTACCTCGCCTACAGCTTAGGTTAGACTTGTCCGGTGCCTCAAAAGCCTCCGTTTCGCCAATGGTTCTGTGTCGTCAGTTCCATGCACTCATTGATTCTTTCCGTGGTGCAGAAGTAGTGTACACCGATGGCTCCCTTGTGGACGGTCGTGTTGGGTACGCCTATGTTCACCGTGATCATGTTGAGCAGCGTTCCTTACCCTTTGGGACTAGTGTTTTCGCAGCTGAGCTGGTGGCTATCTCTCGCGCTCTTAAACATTTCCGTGCCTGCCCCGGGGAGTCAATAGTCATCTGTAGTGACTCCCTGAGTGCCTTGATCGCCCTAGACAAGTTTATGCCAAAGCACCATTTGGTTCAGTCCATTCAGGACGCCGTTTTCGCTTTGGGCGAGTCAGGCCGTTCGGTGGTGTTCATTTGGACCCTGGGCCACGTAGGCATTCCGGGTAACGAACGGGTTGATCGCCTGGCCAAGCAGGCCACCACATCACGACCCTTAAAGATAGGTCTCCAAGACCAGGACTTCAGGCAGCAACTGACCCGTAAGGTTCTGGGGATTTGGACCTCGGAATGGGCTGCCTTGACTGAACCAAATAAGCTGCGCATAATCAAGCCCACCACGGCCGTCTGGCGATCCTCCCTGCGAGCCTCTCGTAGGGAGTCAGTAGTCATCTGCAGACTGCGTATTGGACATACGTGGTTGACGCACGGCCATCTTCTACGACGAGAGGACCCACCAACTTGCCGTTGTGGCGCCCTATTGACTGTGGTCCACGTTCTGGTGGACTGCTTACTTTTAGCCGACTTGAGGCAGTCTTTTGCACTGCCTTCCGAGATTCCATTGATTTTATCTGACAATGCCTCTATGGTCGATCGTGTTTTAGGTTTTATTCGCGCAACTGGCTTTTATTGGTCTATTTAGTGGTGGGGCCTATAAGCCCGCCCTGTCGGGCTTCCACCCCTCCAGAACAATAGGCCGCTGTTATTTTACGGTTTATGACTTGATTTTCAATTGACGATTTTAAAGTGTGCAGAGTGGCTGGCTCATCCTGTATTATTTTGTGATCAGTCAGCCACACGCTTCTGCTGCCTTGTTTTAGCTTACTGTCTATTTTGTCAACTTCTGTCTTGTTCTTTGTTCTTTGTTTCATGTCATTATTTTACCATTGACTGTCTCTCTGTGCCCAGAGTACGCTGGACCTCGGGTACAATGCGACGAAAAGGAAACTTTTAGAAGTTAACTCTTAACAGGGAACAGGGGACTGATAACCCAGCAGTTGAGTCCACTTTAAAATCCCAACAACAACAACAACAACAACATCAGAGCCCGGGGATCTTGGCTTAATCGCCCGGGTCGCGAGGACGGTACAAACCTCTATAAAAAAAAACTCAATCTCAAGGTGTGCTACGTGCCGAGGAGATGCATGGCTGTTGAGATTGAACAGCCGCTAGCGAGCGACCTCTGAGGAACCTGCCGCACCTCAGTTGTACAAGGCTTACCCAGGCAAGTGGGGCTCTGCCTGGGTGGACCTTATTTCCCTAGCTGCTCGCGGGACAGAAATGAAACGAGCCATAAACAGCGTGGACAGGCGCAAAACCGCCGTCTCTAAGAGAGGAAGAAATGAATTTAATAGTGCACAGTATGACCCCCGATCGTTCCCTTCCCTGGCCACACCCTTAACCAATCTGAGCCTTACTCCCCCAGTACTTAGTCTGTACTCGGGCTGATGGGGAATCCTTTACAAACACTAAGCCGCAATTTTTTGTTGACACTATTGAAAATCGATTAGGTGAAGTGGCATCATTTTCAAAAATCAGAAGCATCTCCTGCACAGTCAAAGGCTTTACTTGCTGGGAGACGTCGCTGTAAGTTTCATGCCGCATAAGACGCTCAACATGATCCAGGGTTTAATATTCCACCGTGATCTCCTGTCGCAGACTGACGACGAATTGCGCGCCGACTTAGAGCGGCGAGGAGTTCACTTCGTCCGGCGCATCTACAGAGGACAAAAGATCGCAGGGTTGCCACCGGTGCATTTATCTTGGCCTTCGAAGGCGATGTACTGCCTGAGAAGGTCAAGATAATGATTTACCGGTGTGAAGTAAAACCGTACATCCCTCCCCCTATGTGATGCTTTCGGTGCTGGAAGTTCGGACATATGTCCTCCCGATGCACTTCCAGCCCCGCATGTAGAAACTGTCGGCGTCCATCACACCCGGACGCGCCATGTACACCTCCTCCTGTGTGTGTGAATTGTGGGCTGCAACACCCACCTTGCTCGTCGACCTGTAGTGTGCTACATAAAGAACGAGAAATCATGGAATTCAAAACCCTGGATAGATTAACGTACTCAGAGACCAGACGAAAGTATGAGCGTCTTCATCCCGTTCGGATGTCGTCATCCTTTGCTGCCATTGCGTCGTCTCCGATCGCTATGGGAACGTCAGCCTCCCATGTCACGCCACCTTCTGTGTCCCCTGTGGGCCGAAAACATCAAACTGCCCCCTTGACGGTTGTGGGCCCTTCTTCTGTTGCCCCCCCACCACCTCCTGTGGGGTCCCGTTGGGGACTCCGGTCCCTAACACCCAGCTGGAGAAGCAGCAGCCTTCTCCGGCACCTCTCGCCAGGAAGGGGTCCCTGGGCTCCCTTCCTCCTATGGTTTCTCCCACTGATAATGTGGGTACCAGTGAGTGGCTGACACAGCCACTTACTTTGAGTCCCCTCAGGGGCTCAGCATTAATTTGCTGAGTACGGGCTTGGCGAACCCGGGGTCCTGAGCTGTGGGCTGTGTCGCGCCAACAGTCCGCTACACCGTAAGCTCTGTGCGTGCTTCAACGACCATCGTTCGGCGCGACGGTGGAACGTTGTACGTTTCAGAGCCCGGGGATCTTGGCTTAATCGCCCGGGTCGCGAGGACGGTACAAACCTCTATAAAAAAAACCTCAATCTCAAGGTGTGCTACGTGCCGAGGAGATGCATGGCTGTTGAGGTTGAACAGCCGCTAGCGAGCAACCTCTGAGGAACTTGCCGCACCTCAGTTGTATAAGGCTTACCCAGGCAAGCGGGGCTCTGCCTGGGTGGACCTTTAGTTCCCTAGCTGCTCGTGGGACGAACATGAAACGAGCAAATAAAAGCGTGGCCGGTCGCGAAAACGGCGTCTCTAAGCGTGGGAAGACTGAGTTTAACGCCTCTTCTTATGATCCTAAGACGTTTCCGTCCCTTGCCACACCATGGGAGGAAAGAAGGGCACTAAATAGATCTGAGCCGTACTCACCTCAATATCTGGTCTGTGAGCGTACTGATGGCGAAACCTTCACTTCTACGAAGCCTCAGTTTTTTGTTGACACAATTGAAGACAAGTTTGGTGAAGTAGCATCATTTTCAAAGATGAGGAGTGGGGCCGTTCTGTTACAGGCGGCGTCCTCGGCCCAGTCGCGGGCACTACTTGCCTGCGACAGGCTGGGTGATATCCCGGTGCGTGTCACGCCCCACAAATCATTAAATATGGTCCAAGGTCGTATCTATCATCGAGATCTTTTATCCCAGACGGATGACGAGCTGCGAGCATACCTGCAGCGACGAGGTGTCCACTTCGTCCGGCGGGTGTACAGGGGTCCTAAAGAAAGTAGGGTTGCCACCGGTGCTTTTATCTTGGCCTTCGAAGGCGATACACTGCCTGAGAAGGTTAAGGTAATGGTCTACCGGTGTGAAGTCAAACCCTATGTCCCCCCTCCTATGCGGTGTTTCCGGTGCTGGAAGTTCGGGCACATGTCGTCCCGATGTACTTCCAGCCCAACATGCAGGGAATGTGGGCGGCCACCTCACCCGGACGCCCCATGCACCCCACCTCCGCTGTGTGTGAACTGTGGTCAACATCACCCGCCATGCTCGCCGAACTGCTCTGTTTTACATCGGGAACGGAAAATTATGGAAATCAAGACCTTGGACCGGCTGACCTTCTATGAGGCACGTAAGAAATACGAGCGGCTACACCCTGTCCGTATGGAAACGTCTTTTGCCACAGTTACAGCAGCTTCCTTGAGACCAGTGAAACCACCGGTGTTGTCTCCTTCTGTGGGCCCTAAGGGCTGTCAATCTTTCGTGACGGGTGGGGGCCCGTCTCCATCTCTCGCTCCCTCGGCACCTGTGGGAGCAACTTCTCCCCCACCATCGGGGACATCTGTCCCCACTCCCCAGCCGGAGAAGCAACAGTCTTCCCCGGCCCCTCTTGCTCGGAAGGGGTCCCTCGGGACGCTCCCTTCCGAGGTTTCTCAGAGTGCGCCAGGGGATCCTAGCCTTAGGCTAAAGGATCCAACAACCGATGACCGAAGGGCTTCCAGCTCTTCGGCAGTCCCTGATGTCGCTTCTGGAAAGTCCTCCCAGCCCTTACCACCAAAGGGCCAGCGGGAGAATACAAAGAAGACCAAAAAGAAGAAAGAAAAGATTAAGGACCCTTCAGTGGCTCGAAAGGAGCGCTCGCTCACATCTTCGGCCACTGAAGACGAGGTGGAGATCCTTGCGTCCCCTGAGGATCTCGCCTTCCTAGGATCGCCAGAACCCATGGTTCTCGATCCTACAGATTCTGTGGAATTGGCAGCAGGTGCCCCTGCTGAATGACCATTTCATCTCTTCCATTATGGCTATTCAGCAGACTGCAAACGAAATCTTGCAGTGGAATTGCGGCGGATTTTTCCGCCATCTGGCAGAGCTGCGACAATTACTCTGCCGCTTCCCTGCGATCTGTCTAGCGGTGCAGGAGACATGGTTCCCCGTCGACAGGACCCCAGCCCTCCGAGGCTTTCGGGGCTATTTTAAAAACCGAGCCATCTACGACAGGGTGTCTGGCGGTGTGGGTGTTTATGTCCACGCCTCTGTCCCCAGTGCTGCTGTGCCTCTTCAAACATCTCTAGAGGCAGTCGCTGTTCGACTCCGGGTAGTGCAAGATTTTACCGTCTGCTCTGTTTACCTTTCACCTGATGAGGCCATCTCTCCCACAGACCTCGCAGCCTTGGTCGCCCAACTTCCCCCACCCTTTCTTCTTTTGGGGGACTTCAATGCCCACCACCCTCTGTGGGGTGGCACGCAGACCTCGGCCCGGGGTAGGGATGTTGAGTCTCTACTGTCAGAGCAGAACCTCTGCCTTCTTAACACCGGTGCTCCTACCCACTTTAGCACAGCACATGGTACGTATTCTGCCATAGACCTGTCCGTCTGCAGCCCTAGCCTCCTTCCACATCTCACCTGGAGGGTCCATGACGACCTGTGTGGCAGCGACCATTTCCCGATCTTCCTGTCGCTCCCACAGTGTTCGCCTGCCGACCATCCGCCTCGCTGGTCCCTCCGTAGGGCTGACTGGCCAGCTTACTCTTCAGCTGTTGTGATTTCCTCTCCGCTTCCAGCAGATGTTGATGCCGCCGTTTAGCAGGTCACAGAGGCCATTGTATCTGCAGCCGAAAACTCTGTTCCCACAACATCCGGTTCGCTCCATCGTCCTTCGGTGCCCTGGTGGACACCAGAGATTGCTGAGGCCATCCGGGAACGTCGGCGAGCACTACAGCGCCACCGACGTCACCCTTCTGTCGAACATCTTGTAGCCTTCAAGCGCCTCCGGGCACGGGCCCGGCGACTGATACAAGATAGTAAGAGAGCCTCGTGGGAGAAATATGTTGCGTCCATTGGTTCTCGCGCTTCTCCTTCCAAGGTATGGTCGCAAGTTCGACGCCTCTTCGGGCACCGCCCACCGGCGGGAATTCCAAGCCTCAGAGTCCAGGGTATGCTGTGTACTGACCCTGTCGCCGTCGCTGAGCACCTGGCAGATCATTTTGCACGTACGTCGGGGACTGCTGCCTATAGTGCAGATTTTCGTGCCATTAAAGAGCGAGCAGAGAGCCAGCAAATTTCATTTCGAACACGACGTCGTGAACCGTATAACGTCCCATTTACTGAGTGGGAGTTGGAAAGTGCCCTTGCTGCATGCCCGGATACCTCCCCTGGACCCGATCGCATTCACAGCCAGTTCCTCCGACACCTATCAGCGGATGCCAAAAGCCAACTTCTCGCCCTGTTTAATCGTGTATGGATTGAGGGTGTTTTTCCGTCCTCGTGGCGGGAAAGCATTATCATTCCGGTGGTTAAGCCTGGGGCAGATCCGCAGGTGGCTGATAGTTACCGCCCGATCAGCCTCACCAACGTTCCGTGCAAGCTTCTCGAACGGTTGGTGAGTCGGAGGCTCATGTGGATCCTCGAGGACCGAGGACTCCTGGCGCCTCAACACGGTGGGTTCCGTCAAGGCCGCTCCGCTATCGATAATCTCGTGTCACTAGAGTCGGCCATTCGTACAGCATTTTCTCGCCGTGAACACCTGATTGCCATCTTCTTTGACCTACGGAAAGCATACGACACCACGTGGCGCTATCATATTCTGTCTACGCTGTACGATTGGGGCTTACGGGGTCCACTTCCTACATTCATCAAGAACTTCCTGGTGTTGCGTTCTTTTCGTGTTCGTGTTGGTTCTTGTTTCAGCTCACCTCATTGTCAAGAGAACGGAGTCCCACAAGGTTCCGTTCTTAGCGTTCCTTTATTCTTAATCGCTATAAATGGTCTTGCTGCGGCTGCAGGGTCATCGGTTTCTACTTCCTTGTATGCCGATGACTTCTGCATGTATTACAGCTCCTCCAGCATTGGCGTAGCTGAACGGCGGTTGCAGATCGCAATTCGAAAGGCACAGTCGTGGGCGTTTGCCCACGGTTTTCAATTTTCTGCATCCAAAACCCGTGTGATGCATTTCTGTCGACGTCGGGCAGTACACCCGGAACCCGAACTTTACTTAGCTGGCGACCTGCTACAAGTCGAAGAGACGCACAGATTCTTAGGTATGGTGTTTGATGACCGTCTAACCTGGGTGCCGCACCTACGCCAGTTAAAACAAAAGTGCTGGCGCCACCTCAACATCCTGCGCTGTCTTAGCCACACGGTTTGGGGAGCCTCACGCCCAACGTTGTTACAACTTTACAAGGCCCTCATTCAGTCGCGTCTAGACTATGGCTGCAAGTCTACGACTCGGCTGCGCCATCAGCACTGCAGGCGTTGGACCCAATTTTGCACTGTGGTGTCCGTTTGGCGACGGGGGCTTTTCGCACTAGCCCTGTGACAAGCCTCCTTGTCGAAGCTGGAGTCCTCCCGCTGCGGTTCCGTAGGCAACACCTGTTAACGTCTTATGTTGCTCGTGTTCAGGCCTCGTCCTTCCATCCGAACCGCCGGCTCCTATTTCCAGACGCTGCATTACCTATCCCTCCACGTCGGCCGAGGTCGGGATACCCGATCTCGGTCCGTGTTCGTATCCTTCTTTCGTCTCTCACATCCCACCCACTTCCTACCACTTTCCACTATTCCTCTCACAATCCTCCTTGGTCCATTCCTCGTTTGCAGCTCCGTCTGGATCTGTCCTGTACGTCAAAGGACTCGGTCTCCACTAGACATCTCCGCCACGAGTTTCTGCAACTCCTAGACTCGTTCCATGCCGCAAAACCCGTCTACACAGATGGTTCCGTAGTAGATGGCCATGCTGGGTATGCGTTTCTTCATGACCACCATGTGGAACAGCATTCTCTGCCAGGTGAGAGTTCCATTTTTTCTGCCGAACTGGTCGCCATTCTAAGGGCTCTGAAACACCTAAAAGCGTGCCCCAGGGGGTCATTTGTCATCTGTTCTGACTCCCTGAGTGGCTTACAAGCGATCGACCAGTGTTTCTCTCGGCACCCAATAGTGCGGTCGATCCAGGACACTGTTCACTCCCTGGGCCAATCAGGCCGTTCTGTGGTCTTTGTGTGGACCCCGGGCCACGTCGGCATCCCAGGGAATGAACAAGTAGATCGCTTAGCCAAGCAGGCCACTATGGAACCACCCCTAAATATTGGCGTCATGGAGCCTGATCTAAAAGTGGTGTTGCACCGGAAGGTGCGCGAGGCTTGGAGCGCCGAGTGGGCTATGGCGAATGTGCCAAACAAGCTTCGGGCAGTGAAGACGTCCACAGCCCTGTGGAAGTCTTCACTGCGGCAGATCCGCCGAGAGGCGGTTGTCCTCTGCCACCTCCGTATTGGGCACACGTGGTTGACCCACGGGTATCTCCTTCGCCGTGAGTCCCCACCCGTGTGTCGATGTGGTGTCGTAATGACAGTGGCCCATCTTTTGATGGACTGTCCGATTTTAGCCAATCTGTGGCACTCTTTTAATCTTCCAGACGCACTACCCTTAGTTTTAGGTGACGACGCCTCTATGGCTAACACAGTTTTAAGTTTTATCCGTGCTGCCGGTTTTTATGATTCTATCTAACCGTGGGTGCTGTGGCCTGATATCTTAGGCCACCACCAACCCAGATTTTTATATTTTCGAGCCCTTAGGGGTTTTTAGTGTGTGCAGTGTGGCTGGCTCATCCTGTTTTTTTTTTTTTTTGTGATCAGCCAGCCAAGGTACTCTGCTATCCAGTTTTATTCGTGACTTTATTTTACTCATTCTGTGTGTCTTCGTCTTGTATTGTCAGTGGCTTGTCTATTGTTAACCTGCCCTTTTGTGCCATGTCATTTTCAGGGCATTGTTTTATCTTTATTGACAGTTGACTCTCAGCTAGGAACAGGGGACTGATAACCTAGCTGTTTAGTCCCCTTAAAACAACCAACAACAACAACAACAACAACATTACTTTGAGTCATGGTCGTAGGGCTTCAAGGTCCTCCTCAGTCCCTGAGGCTGAGGTCGAGGCCCCAAAGCCCTCCCAGCAGGAGTCCCTCCAGGGGGCCCACAACTCTTTTGTGGGTACGTGTGTGGCGCGCACGGGTCCCCGAGCCATTGCGGCCTTCCTTCCTGTTTCCCAGGCCGCTTTTCCTCACCCTGGTTCCCTCCCTTCCGAATCCTGTTTCCCACCCTACCCTTCTCCATCCCCGTCTCTAGGTGTTCTCGTGTTGATGGCCCGGCTATTCCCATGGTACTGTTGGTTTGGCAATTGTGTCTTTGTTTGCCGTGTTCACATTTTTCGGCCCAGTTAGGTCCCCATTGTGGTTTGACCTCCAACAAAATTTTCTGATTAAGTGTGAGCCATTTGGGGAAGAACTCCCAACCTAGCCCCTACGGCGCGGATTCCTACCCTTTCCTTCCACTTCCCTCCTCGCCGTAGCCCCCTTCCCCCGCTAGGTCACCAGCACGGTAGCCAGTCCGTGTGGTGGGGCTGTTATGTACCCTCATGGTTGAGCCCCCTGAATTGCACAGGGATCACACTGCCGATGCCTGAGCTGTGACCTCCTCATGAATGCCAAGGAGTCGATGCTTGTCTTTGCGGGGCATCAGGACTCCCGGCAATGGTCATCCTGCCAGGTGGCGTTGCTGTGGCTAGGTGGCGCCCTTGAGGAGAGCCCCTGTTTCGGAGTGGGTGGCATCGGGGCGGAAATTCCGCAATGAAGAGGAGACAAGCCTCAGAAAATCCTGGCTCTAAGTCAGGTGTCTCAAAGGTTGGAAGATTCAATTTTACTAGATACGACCCCAAATCGTTTCCTTCCCTAACTCAATCTTGGGGGGAACGAGGGTCCACAAAGCAGGTTGAGACTTATTCACCTAGATACTTAGTGTGTACCAGACAGGATGGGGAATCTTTCCAGGCAACTAAGCCTTCCTTCTTCGTCGAACACCTCGAAGAAAGGTTTGGCGAAGTTGCCGGAATGTCGAAACTACGCGACGGTTCGGTCCTAATACAGGCGGAGACCCCTGCTCAATCACGGAGCCTCTTAAAATGTGATCATTTAGGTGAAATTCCTGTCACAGTAACGCCCCACAAGTCCTTAAATAGGGTACAGGGGGTGATATACCATCGAGACCTTTTGCTACAGACAGATGATGAGTTACGCGAGCACCTACAACGACGCGGAATCCATTTTGTCCGGCGCGTATTTAGAGGACCCAAGGATAATAGGGTGGCCACTGGCGCATTTGTCTTGGCCTTTGAGGGTGACAATCTGCCCGAAAAGGTCAAGGTCATGATGTATCGCTGTGACGTCCAGCCATACATCCCCCCTCCGATGCGATGTTTCAAGTGTTGGCGTTTCGGGCACATGTCCTCTCGTTGCAACGCTGCTGCAACCTGTCGGGACTGTGGCCGTCCTTCACACCCGGACGCTGCCTACACAAAGAGCGGAAGATAGTAGAATATAAGACCTTGGACCGACTAACCTACTCAGAGGCTCGGAGGAAGTACGAAAAGCTGCATCCAGTCACTTTACTGTCATCATATGCTGCAGCTACATCGATGGCGCCACAACCAGTGGCCACTTCTCGCACTGTTGTAACTCCATCTGTGGGCCCTATGGGCCGCCCCTCTACCTCGGCCTCCCAGACATCTGGAGGCACACCATCTTCTGCGGGGCCTATACTGCCCCCCACGTCGGGAGTGGTTACCCCTACTCCCCAGCCAGAAAAGGGTTCACCTTCTCTGGCTTCTTCTTCTGGGAAGGGAACTTGTTCTTCCCTTCCACCCATGTCACCACCGAAAATAGACTCCAGCCAGCGGCTGAAGGACACTCGGCCAGAACGCCGCATGGCTCCTCAGTCTTCCCACGCTCCTCAAGCCCCGCCGGAGAAACCCCCCTCCTCCGGTAGCCCCAAGGAACGACAGGAAGACAAAAAAGACAAGAAGGAAAAGACAGTGAAGCGCAAGGAAACGCTGGCGGCCTCGGTGCCCCCAACCCTTGCACGTGACACACCGGAGGATGAGGTCATCCTTCTTGCGACGCCTGAAGATCTGGCCTTCGCAGATCTCGGGGATGCCATGGAGACGGAGGATCAGACTTCACAGCCCAAGACGAGTGCTCCTGCCATCCCTCTTCCATCCTCATCTTCATGCACCGTCAACCAGGAGACAGTCTGATCCTCCAATGGAATTGTGGAGGATTTTTCGGTCACTTGGCCGAATTGCGTCAGCTGATGAGCTCTTTTCCACCAATTTGTGTTGCTCTCCAGGAAACCTGGTTTCCTAGTGATCGGACCCCCACCCTTCGGGGCTACCGGGGGTACTTCAATAACCGCACCATCTACAATAGGGTGTCGGGCGGGGTATGTCTATATGTACATACCTCTGCCTATAGTTCCCCAGTGCCACTTCACACAGCCCTGGAGGCTGTCGCTGTCAGGGTTCGAGCATCACGGGACATTACCATCTGTTCCCTTTATCTCCCTCCTGATGCAGCAGTGGCACCAGCTGACCTGGCAGCCTTGATCGGTCAACTTCCTTCACCATTTCTTATTTTAGGAGATTTTAACGCACATCACCCCCTATGGGGGAGCAACGTGACTACAGGACGTGGTCAAGAATTTGAACTACTTTTTAACGAACTTGACCTTTGTCTTTTAAATACAGGAGCTCCAACCCATTTTAGTGTGGCCCATGGCACCTTTTCCGCCATAGACCTTTCTGTGTGTAGTCCGGGCTTACGTCCACTACTTAACTGGTGGGTCCATGATGACCTTTGTGGAAGCGACCACTTTCCCATCTTCCTTTCGCTTCCCCACCACCAACGCCACGCACGCCTACCCCGCTGGTCCTTCCACAGGGCCGACTGGGCAGCATACACTTCCGCTGCAACGTTGGATACCCCTCTCCCTGCTGATGCGACAATGGCTGTTGAGCAAATTATTTCCATTGTCGTTTCTGCTGCTGAGTCCGCGATACCATCTTCTTCTGCCTTACCTCGGCGACGACCAGTGCCCTGGTGGTCACCGGAGATAGCAGCAGCTATCCGCAATCGCCGCAGGGCTCTGCAGCAGTACCGGCGCCACCCCACCCTTGACCACCTGGTTGCATTTAAGCGTCTTCGGGCCCAGACACGCCGGCTTATCCGGCAGCGCAAGCAAGCATGCTGGGAGGAATATGTATCCACAATTGGACCCCGTGTCTCTTCTAGCCAGATTTGGACAAAGATTCGTCGTATATCAGGTCACCATCCACCGACAGGGGTCGTGGGTCTCTCTATCCACGGTACAATCCATACCGACCCGACCATCATTGCCGAGTATTTTGCAGCGCACTTTGCTCTTAATTCGGCGTCCACTGCCTACAGCCAAGGTTTTTGTACCTTAAAAGAGCGGGCTGAGCGAAGGCAGTTGGTATTTCGCACAAACCGCCAAGAGCCGTACAATGCGCCATTTACAGAGTGGGAATTTCAAACTATTCTTGCCAGTTGCCCCAATACATCTGCAGGACCGGACCGAATCCACTGTCAAATGCTGAAACACCTTTCTGAACACTCGCAACGCCATCTTTTGGATTTCTTTAATCGTCTCTGGGTCGAGGGAGCATACCCGTCCCAATGGCAGGAGAGTATCGTTATCCCTCTGTTAAAACCAGGTGCAGATCCATTGAACGTTGACTGTTACCGTCCCATAAGCCTCACAAACGTTCTTTGTAAACTTTTTGAACGTTTGGTGAGCCGGCGACTTCTGTGGGTTCTCGAGTATCGGGGTCTGCTCGCCCCACAACAAGGTGCTTTCCGGCAGGGTCGCTCTGCCATTGATAACCTTCTCTCTTTGGAGTCGGCGATCCGTACTGCTTTCGCCCGACGTCACCATCTCGTCGCCATCTTTTTCGACCTCCGGAAAGCATATGACACGGCATGGCGCCATCACATCCTTGCCACGCTACATGGGTGGGGTCTTCGTGGCTCCCTCCCACTTTTTATTCAGAATTTTTTACTTTCGCGCCGCTTTAGAGTCCGCATTGGCACCTCCTTCAGTTCCTCCCATATCCAAGAGAATGGGGTACCACAAGGGTCCGTCCTCAGTGTACCCCTCTTCTTAGTGGCCATTAATGGCCTAGTGGCTGCAGTGGGGCCATCGGTTTCCTGCTCCCTCTATGCAGACGACTTTTGCATGTACTATTCCACTGCTAGTACAAGTGTAGCTGAACGACGACTGCAGGCAGCCATCCATCGGGCGCAGAATTGGGCCTCTGCCCATGGTTTCACATTTTCCCCTGCAAAAACTAGGGTAATGCACTTTTGTCGCCAACGGGCGGTACATCCGCATCCAGAGCTCTACCTTGATGGTGAGCTCCTTCAGGTTGTGGACACACACCGCTTCCTGGGTCTCCTTTTCGACTCACGTTTGACATGGCTCCCTCATCTGCGCCAGCTTAAGCAACGGTGTTCCCGGTATTTGGACATCCTTCGTTGCCTCAGCCATACTGTCTGGGGGGCAGCACGCCCTGTCCTCCTGCGGCTGTACAATGCTCTGGTGCAGTCACGTCTAGACTACGGAAGCCAGGTCTACGGCTCAGCCTCTCCATCTGCACTGCGAGTTCTCGACCCAGTGCATCATACAGGCATCCGTCTGGCCACTGGAGCCTTTCGTACAAGCCCTGTCACAAGTCTCTTGGCAGAGGCTGGAGTCGCCCCGTTGCGGTACCGGCGCCAACAACTACTCGCCCAGTATGCTGCTAGAGTTCACTGTACCCCTCGGCATCCGAATAACAGACTCCTCTTTCCGGGGGAGGTTACTCGTTTGCCGCAGAGGCGACCTCGGTCGGGACTCCCGATAGCAGCGCGTGTCCAATCGCTACTGTCGACCGTGGACTCCTTACCTCTTAACCGTCCCTTCCGCTCGACTTTCCATGCTCCTCCCTGGACCGTTCCTCGGCCGCGGATTCGGCTGGATCTTTCCCGTAAGCCGAAGACCTCTACTTCTCCTCTGGTCCTACGGCATCAGTTTTATGCACTGCTCCGTGAGTTCAGTAACTCTGAGGTCATTTATACAGACGGTTCTTCAGATGGCGACCACACTGGTTATGCCTACATCCATGGCGCCCATGTTGAACAACGCTCTTTGCCACCCGGCATCAGCGTCTTCACTGCAGAACTGGTGGCTATATACCGCGCCCTTAACCACATCCGCATGTGCCCCGGGACCTCCTTTCTGATCTGTAGCGACTCGCTGAGCGGTTTACAGGCCCTTGATCAGTGTTATGCTCGTCATACATTGGTCAGGGCCATTCAGGAGTCGATACTGGCTCTTAGTGACTCCGGTCGCTGTGTTACATTCGTTTGGACCCCGGGCCATGTAGGCATCCCGGGCAACGAGAGCGTTGACCAGCTAGCCAAACAGGCTACCACTTGCCGCCCTCTGGCGATTGGCCTCCCAGAAGCAGACTTCCGCCCGTTGCTTCGCACTAAAATACGCGACCTGTGGAACGCCGAATGGTCCGCTCTGGACGTGCCCAATAAGCTGCGTTCGATAAAGGACACAACATCCGTCTGGAAGTCGTCACAGCTGGGATCCGTAGGGACTCCGTGGTTCTCTGCCGTCTCCGCATTGGTCACACCCATCTGACGCATGGTCACCTCCTCCGTCGAGAGGACCCGCCCATGTGCCAATGTGGTGCCCCATTGACTGTGGTCCATCTCCTACTCGACTGTCCCATTTTAGCCCCACTGCGGCATTCTTTTAACCTCCCGAACACTCTCTCTTTGGTGCTCGGCGACGATGCCTCTGTGGCTAATTTGGTTTTACGATTTCTTCGTGCTGCGGGGTTTTACCAGTTGCTGTGAGTCCTTTTGGATGGTTTTTTAGATAATTTTCTATGTTCTCCTTGACGTGTCTTTAGACTACAGTTTTTATTTTGTACGCTATGTGGTTGGCTTTTCCCTTTTTATACACATGGTCGGTCAACCACATTCACTGGCTCTGTCATTTTTGTATCATATTTGTTTCTGTGTGTCTGGTGTCTTCCGTATTGTCTCGTGTTGACTCAGTCAATAATTCATTGACGGTACATTCTTTCATTCTGCTTTGTTTTTAATCTCATTCAGGCACATTTTTTATCGTTCTGTTTTTTTTCTGTGTGTTGCCTAGATATGAAGCGGGGGACTGATGGCCATAGCAGTCTAGTCCCCCTAAAACCCCCCATCACAACAACAACAACAACAACAACAACAACCAGCAGGAGAAACCTAAAAGGGAGCAAGAGAAGAAAAAGTCGAAGGCTGCTAAGCAAACGTCTTCCACGGTGGAAACTGTACCACCACCACCGCCACCGCCGCCGCCGCCACCACCACCACCTCACATGTCTGAGGACGTGGTGGAACTCCTCGCCTCACCAGAGGACTTGGCTATCACCAAGACTTTGGAGGCGATTGATGTAGAGGCCCTGCCTCCACCAACGGCGACGACTGGTGATTCTGTGGAACCAACAGCACCCTCGATACAGCCATGCCTCAGCAATCAAGAAGTAGCATGATCTTGCAATGGAACTGTGGCGGCTTTTTCCGCCACTTACCCAAGCTGCAGCAATTACTGTGCCAATATCCTGCTTTCTGTGTAGCCCTACAGGAAACATGGTTTCCTGTCCAGCGGACCCCAGCCCTCCGTGGCTATCGGGGCTACTATAACAACCACGCTGACTACAACAGGGTATCTGGAGGTGTCTGCATTTATGTCCTTGCCACTGTTCCTATTGCTGCTGTGCCTCTTAACACGGCTCTCGAGGCAGTGGCTGTTAGACTCAGAACAATGCAGGACATAACTGTCTGCTCTCTATACCTCCCAACAGATGAGTTCGTGTCCCTTGCTGACCTCACTGCCTTGCCCCTCAGGGGCTCAGCATTAATTTGCTGAGTACGGGCTTGGCGAACCCGGGGTCCTGAGCTGTGGGCTGTGTCGCGCCAACAGTCCGCTACACCGTAAGCTCTGTGCGTGCTTCAACGACCATCGTTCGGCGCGACGGTGGAACGTTGTACGTTTCAGAGCCCGGGGATCTTGGCTTAATCGCCCGGGTCGCGAGGACGGTACAAACCTCTATAAAAAACCCCTCAATCTCAAGGTGTGCTACGTGCCGAGGAGATGCATGGCTGTTGAGGTTGAACAGCCGCTAGCGAGCAACCTCTGAGGAACCTGCCGCACCTCAGTTGTACAAGGCTTACCCAGGCAAGCGGGGCTCTGCCTGGGTGGACCTTATTTCCCTAGCTGCTCGTGGGACGACAATGAAACGAGCCATAAACAGCGTAGGCGGGCGCAAAACCGCCGTCTCTAAGAGAGGAAGAAACGAATTTAATGGTGCACAGTATGACCCCAGATCGTTCCCTTCCCTGGCCACACCTTGGGAAGAACGTCAGGCCCTTAACAGATCTGAGCCTTACTCACCCCAGTACTTAGTCTGTACTCGGGCTGATGGGGAATCCTTTACTAATACTAAGCCGCAATTTTTTGTTGAAACCATCGAAAATAGATTTGGCGAAGTCGCATCATTTTCTAAAATGAGAAGCGGGTCTGTCTTAGTACAAACGGCATCCCCTGCACAGTCAAAGGCCTTACTTGCCTGTGACATGCTAGGAGACGTCGCCGTAAGTTTCACGCCGCATAAGACACTCAACATGATCCAGGGCTTAATATTCCACCGTGATCTTCTGTCACAGACTGACGACGAATTGCGCGCTGATTTAGAGCGCAGAGGAGTTCACTACGTCCGGCGCATCTACAGGGGACCGAAAGATCGCAGGGTTGCCACCGGTGCATTTATCTTGGCCTTCGAGGGCGATGTACTGCCTGAGAAGGTCAAGATAATGATATACCGGTGTGAAGTAAAACCGTACATCCCTCCCCCTATGCGATGCTTTCGGTGCTGGAAGTTCGGGCATATGTCCTCCCGATGCACTTCCAGCCCCGCCTGTAGGGACTGTGGGCGTCCATCACACCCGGACGCGCCATGTACACCTCCTCCTGTGTGTGTGAATTGTGGGCTGCAACACCCACCTTGCTCGCCGACCTGTAGTGTGCTACATAAAGAACGCAAGATCATGGAATTCAAAACCCTGGATAGATTACCGTACTCAGAGGCCAGACGAAAATATGAGCGTCTTCATCCCGTTCGGATGTCGTCATCCTTTGCTGCCATTGCGTCGTCTCCGACCGCTATGGGGACGTCAGCCTCCCATGTCACGCCACCTTCTGTGGCCCCTGTGGGCCGAAAACATCAAACTGCCCCCTTGACGGTTGGGGGCCCTTCCTCTGTTGCCCCCCCACCACCTCCTGTGGAGGCAACTGCCCCACACCCGTTGGGGACTCCGGTCCCTAACACCCAGCCGGAGAAGCAGCAGCCTTCTCCGGCACCTCTCGCCAGGAAGGGGTCCCTGGGCTCCCTTCCTCCTCTGGTTTCTCCCACTGATAATGTGGGTACCAGTGAGTGGCTGACACAGCCACTTACTTTGACTCGTGGTCGTAGGGCTTCAAGGTCCTCCTCAGTCCCTGAGGCCGAGGTCGAGGCCCCAAAGCCCTCCCAGCAAGAGAAACCAAAAAAAAGGAGCGAGAGAAGAAAAAGTCGAAGGCTGCTAAGCAAACGCCTTCCACGGTGGACACTGTGCCGCCGCCGCCGCAGGATCCAAAACCTTCTGGTCGAAGGGCTTCTGGCTCTTTGACAGTCTCTGCTGCCACTTCTGGGAAGCCCTCCCGGCCCTTGACACCGAAGGGCCAGCGAGAGGGCAAAAAGAAGCCGAAGAAAAAGGATACGAAGGAGGCATCATCAGTGCCTCGGAAGGACCGCTCTGCCACCTCTTCGGCATCTGAAGACGAGGTAGAGATCCTCGCATCACCTGAGGATCTCGCCATACTCGGAACGCCTGAACCGATGATTCAGGATCCTGCAGAGTCTGCGCAGTTGGCAGCAGGTGCTCCTGCTGAATGACCATTTACCGCCTTACATTATGGCTATTCAGCAAACTGCAAACAACATCTTGCAGTGGAATTGCGGTGGTTTTTTCCGCCACCTGGCTGAGCTGCGGCACTTACTCTGCCGCTTCCCTGCCATCTGTCTTGCCTTGCAGGAAACGTGGTTTCCCGTCGAGAAGAGCCCCGCCCTCAGAGGGTATCGGGGCTATTTTAAAAACCGAACCGTCTACGACAGGGTTTCTGGCGGCGTCTGTGTTTATGTCCACGCCTCTGTCCCCAGTGCTGCTGTGCCTCTTCAAACGTCTCTAGAGGCAGTCGCTGTTCGACTCCGGGTAGTACGAGATTTTACTGTCTGCTCTGTCTATCTTCCACCTGATGAGGCCATCTCTCCC
Organism: Locusta migratoria; assembly: GCA_026315105.1. Lineage (NCBI taxonomy): Eukaryota > Metazoa > Arthropoda > Insecta > Orthoptera > Acrididae > Locusta > Locusta migratoria. The sequence goes on from CM048748.1 coordinate 403,525,243, forward strand.
ACAGACCTCGCAGCCTTGGTCGCTCAACTTCCCCCACCCTTCCTTCTTATGGGGGACTTCAACGCCCATCACCCTCTGTGGGGTGGCACACAGACCTCGGCCCGGGGTAGGGATGTTGAGTCTCTCCTGTCAGAGCAGAATCTCGGCCTTCTTAACACCGGTGCTCCTACCCACTTTAGCACAGCACATGGTTCGTTTTCTGCCATTGACCTGTCTGTCTGCAGCCCTAGTCTCCTTCCACATCTCACCTGGAGGGTCCATGACGACCTGTGTGGGAGCGACCATTTTCCGATCTTCCTGTCGCTCCCACAGTGTTCGCCTGCCGCCCGTCCTCCTCGCTGGGCCCTCCGTAGGGCTGACTGGCCAGCTTATTCTTCAGCTGCTGTGATTTCCTCTCCGCTTCCAGCAGATGTTGATGCCGCCGTTCAGCAGGTCACAGACGCCATCGTTTCTGCAGCCGAAAACTCTGTTCCCATCACATCCGGTTCGCTCCATCGCCCATCGGTGCCCTGGTGGACACCGGCGATTGCTGAGGCCATCCGGGAACGTCGGCGAGCACTACAGCGCCACCGACGCCACCCTTGTGTCGAACATCTCGTAGCCTTCAAGCGTCTCCGGGCACGGGCACGGCGACTGATACAAGACGGTAAGAGGGCTTCCTGGGAGAAGTACGTCGCCTCCATTGGTTCCCGCGCTTCTCCTTCAAAGGTGTGGTCGCAGGTTCGACGCCTCTTTGGGCAACGCCCTCCGGCGGGAATTCCGTGTCTCAGCGTTCAGGGTACGCTCTGTACTGACCCCGTGGCCGTCGCTGAGCACCTGGCAGACCATTTTGCACGCACCTCAGAGACTGCTGCTTATGGTGCAGACTTTCGCGCCCTTAAAGGGCGTGCAGAAAGCCATCTGATCTCATTTCGAACGCGGCGTCGGGAACCGTACAACGTCCCATTCACTGAATGGGAGTTTGAAGGTGCCCTTGCTGCATGCCCAGATACCTCCCCTGGACCCGATCGAATTCACAGTCAGTTCCTCCGACACCTATCAGCGGATGCCAAGAGCCAACTTCTCGCCCTGCTTAATCGGATATGGCTGGAGGGTGTTTTTCCGTCCTCGTGGCGGGAAGGCATTATCATTCCGGTGATTAAGCCTGGGGCAGATCCGCAGGTGGCTGATAGTTACCGCCCGATCAGCCTCACCAACGTTCCATGCAAGCTTCTCGAACGCTTGGTGAGTCGGAGGCTCATGTGGATCCTCGAGGACCGGGGACTTTTGGTGCCACAACAGGGTGGGTTCCGTCAAGGTCGCTCCGCTGTTGACAACCTCGTGTCACTGGAGTCGGCCATCCGTACAGCATTTAGTCGCCGCGAACACCTGGTTGCCGTATTTTTCGACCTGCGGAAAGCATACGACACTACCTGGCGCTACCATATTCTGTCTACTCTGTACGACTGGGGTTTACGGGGTCCGCTTCCCATATTCATTCAGAATTTCCTGGCGTTGCGTTCTTTTAGAGTTCGTGTTGGTTCTTGTTTTAGCTCACCTCATTGTCAAGAGAACGGAGTCCCGCAGGGTTCCGTTCTCAGTGTCCCTTTATTTTTAGTCGCCATCAACGGCCTTGCGGCGGCCGTGGGGTCATCGGTATCCACTTCCTTGTATGCCGATGACTTCTGCATGTATTTTAGCTCCACCAGCATCAGTGTTGCTGAACGTCGGTTGCAACTGGCCATTCGAAAAGCGCAGTCGTGGGCGTTTGCCCACGGTTTTCAGTTCTCTGCGTCGAAGACCCGTGTCATGCATTTCTGCCGACGTCGGGCAGTACACCCAGAACCCGAACTCTATTTAGCTGGAGACCTGCTACATGTCGTAGAAACACACACGTTTCTAGGCATGTTGTTCGACAACCGTCTAACCTGGGTGCCGCACCTACGCCAGTTAAAACAAAAGTGCTGGCGACACCTCAACATACTGCGCTGTCTCAGCCACACTGTTTGGGGAGCCTCACGCCAAACGCTATTACAACTTTACAAGGCCCTCATTCAGTCGCGCCTAGACTATGGCAGCATAGTCTACGATTCGGCTGCGCCGTCAGCGCTGCAGGCAATAGACCCAATCCTCCACTGTGGAGTTCGTTTGGCGACAGGGGCTTTTCGCACTAGCCCTGTGACAAGCCTCCTTGTCGAAGCTGGAGTCCTCCCGCTGCGGTTCCGTAGGCAACACCTGTTAACATCTTATGTTGCTCGTGTTCAGGCCTCGCCCTTCCACCCGAACCGCCGGCTCCTATTTCCAGACGCTGCACTCCCTATCCCTCCACGACGGCCAAGGTCGGGATACCCGATCTCGGTCCGTGTTCGTATCCTTCTTTCGTCTCTCACATCCTACCCACTTCCTACCATTTTCCACTATTCCTCTCACACTCCTCCTTGGTCCATTCCTCGTTTGCAGCTCCGTCTGGACCTGTCCCATGCGTCGAAGGCCTCTGTTTCCTCCGTACATCTCCGTCACCAGTTTCTACAAGTGCTCGAACCGTTCCGTGCCACAGACGCCATTTACACAGATGGTTCCGTAGTAGATGGCCGTGCTGGGTATGCCTTTCTACATCACAACCATGTAGAACAGCATTCTCTGCCCTGTGAGAGTAGCATCTTCTCCGCCGAGCTGGTCGCTATTCTCAGAGCTCTCCAACATCTCAAAGCCTGCCCCAGGGGGTCATTCGTCATTTGTACTGACTCCCTGAGTGGCTTACAAGCGATCGACCAGTGTTTCTCTCGGCACCCAATAGTACGTTCGATCCAGGACACTGTTCACTCCCTGGGCCAATCAGGCCGTTCTGTGGTCTTTGTGTGGACCCCAGGTCATGTTGGCATACCAGGGAATGAACATGTTGATCGATTGGCCAAGCAGGGTACTATGGGACCACCTCTAACTATTGGTGTCACGGAACAGGATGTTCAGCTGGTGTTGCACCGAAAAGTACGTGAGGCTTGGAGCACCGAGTGGGCTACGGCGACTGCACCGAATAAGCTTCGGGCAGTGAAGCTCTCCACAGCTTTGTGGAAATCTTCACTGCGGCCGAACCGCCGAGAGTCAGTTGTCCTCTGTCGCCTTCGGATAGGACATACGTGGCTCACCCACGGGTATCTCCTTCGGCGCGAGACTCCACCCGTGTGTCGATGTGGCACTGTGTTGACAGTAGCCCATCTTTTAATGGACTGTCCGCTTTTAGCCGACTTGCGGCGATCTTTTCATATCCCAGACACGCTATCATTAGCTTTAGCAGACGACGCCTCTATGGCTAACGCAGTTTTAAGTTTTATCCGCGCTTCTGGTTTTTATGCATCTATCTAACCGTGGGTGCTGTTGCCTGATCTCTTAGGCCAACAGCAACCCAGATCTTTTATATTTTCGAGCCCTTTAGGGGTTTTTAGTGTGTGCAGTGTGGCTGGCTCATCCTGTTTTTTCTTTGTGATCAGCCAGCCAAGGTTCTCTGCTATCCAGTTTTATTCGTGACTTTATTTTACTCATTCTGTGTGTCTTCGTCTTGTAATGTCAGTGGCTTGTCTATTGTTAACCTGCCCTTTTGTGCAGTGTCATTTTCAGGGCATTGTTTTATCTTTATTGACAGTTGACTCTCAGCTAGGAACAGGGGACTGATAACCTAGCTGTTTAGTCCCCTTAAAACAACCAACAACAACAACAACAACCTGTCCCATGCGTCGAAGGCCTCTGTTTCTCCCGTCCATCTCCGTCACCAGTTTCTGCAAGCGCTCGAACCGTTCCGTGCCACAGACGCCATTTACACAGATGGTTCCGTAGTAGATGGCCGTGCTGGGTATGCCTTTCTACATCACAACCACGTAGAACAGCATTCTCTGCCCTGTGAGAGTAACATCTTCTCCGCCGAGCTGGTCGCTATTCTCAGAGCTCTCCACCATCTCAAAGCCTGCCCCAGGGGGTCATTCGTCATCTGTACTGACTCCCTGAGTGGCTTACAAGCGATCGACCAGTGTTTCTCTCGGCACCCAATAGTGCGGTCGATCCAGGACACTGTTCACTCTCTATGCCAATCGGGCCGTTCTGTGGTCTTTGTGTGGACCCCAGGTCATGTTGGCATACCAGGGAATGAACATGTTGATAGATTGGCCAAGCAGGCCACTAAGGGACCGCCTCTGGCTATTGGTGTCACGGAACAGGATTTTAAACTGGTGTTGCACCGGAGGGTGCGCGAGGCTTGGAGCACCGAGTGGGCTACGGCGACTGCACCGAATAAGCTTCGGGCAGTAAAGCTCTCCACAGCTTTGTGGAAATCTTCACTGCGGCCGACCCGCCGAGAGTCAGTTGTCCTCTGTCGCCTCCGGATTGGACATACGTGGCTCACCCACGGGTATCTTCTTCGGCGTGAGGCTCCACCCGTGTGTCGATGTGGCACTGTATTGACAGTGGCCCATCTTTTGATGGCCTGTCCACTTTTAGCCGACCTGCGGCACTATTTTACTCTTCCAGACGCACTACCTTCAGTTTTAGGAGACGACGCCTCTATGGCTACCAAAGTTTTACGTTTTATCCGCGCTGCTGGTTTTTATGAATCGATCTAACGTTAGGTGCTGTGGCCTGACATCTTAGGCCACCACCAATCCCGTTTTTTACCTTTTCCGCCCTTAGGGGTCTTCGTGTATGCAGTATGGCTGGCTCATCCTGTTTTTTCTTTGTGATCAGCCAGCCAAGGTACTCTGCTATCCAGTTTTATTCCTGACTTTCTTTTACCATTTCTGTGTGTCTTCGTTTTAAGTCATCAGAGGTTTGTCCATTGTCCACTTGTCCCTTATGTGCGCGATCATTTTTAGAGCTTCGTTCAATTTTGTCGTTCTTGGCAGTGGACTCTGAGCTAGTAACAGGGGACTGATGACCTAGATGTTTAGTCCCCTCAATACACAACAACAACAACAACAACAGCCGCCGCCGCCGCCACCACCACCACCACCACCACCTCACACATCTGAGGACGTGGTGGAACTCCTCGCCTCACCAGAGGACTTGGCTATCACCAAGACTTTGGAGGCGATGGATGTAGAGGCCCTGCCTCCACCGACAGCGACGACGGGTGCTTCTGTGGAACCAACAGCACCGTCGATACTGCCATGCCTCAGCAATCAAGAAGTAGCATGATCTTGCAATGGAACTGTGGCGGCTTTTTCCGCCACTTACCCGAGCTGCAGCAATTACTGTGCCGCTATCCTGTTTTCTGTGTAGCCCTACAGGAAACATGGTTTCCTGTCCAGCGGACCCCAGCCCTCCGTGGGTATCGGGGCTATTATAACAACCGCGCTGACTACAACAGGGTATCTGGAGGTGTCTGCATTTATGTCCTCGCCACTGTTCCTAGTGCTGCCGTGTCTCTTAACACGGCTCTCGAGGCAGTGGCTGTTAGACTCAGAACAATGCAGGACATAACTGTCTGCTCTCTATACCTCCCACCAGATGAGGTCATTTCCCTTGCTGACCTCACTGCCTTGGTCGCGCAGCTACCCCCACCATTTATCCTTTTGGGGGACTTCAACGCCCACCATCCTCTCTGGGGCGGTATACAGCCCTCGGGACGTGGTAGAGACGTTGAAACGTTACTGACACAGCAGGACATATGCCTCTTAAACACCGGTGCACCCACACATTTTAGTATAGCACATGGCACATATTCTGCTATTGACCTATCTGTATGTAGCCCAGGCCTGCTCCCACATTTGAGTTGGAGGGTCCACGACGACCTTTGCGGGAGTGACCATTTCCCCATTCTTCTGTCACTCCAGCACTTTGAACCTGCAGGCTACCCATCCAGATGGTGTCTACATCGAGCAGACTGGCAGCGTTACACCTCGGCTGCTGTGGCTTCTGTTCCATTACCAAATGATATTGATACGGCAGTCCAACAGGTCACAGCTATTATAGTCTCAGCTGCAGAGGAGACCGTTCCGATCACCACTGGTTCCCCTCGGCGCAAGGTCGTGCCCTGGTGGACGCCAGAGATTGCTGAGGCTATACGGGACCGTCGGCGAGCACTACAATGCCACCGGCGCCACCCTACACTTGAGAATCTGATAGCTTTTAAAAGGCTCAGGGCCCGAGCCCGACGACTTATCAGGCAAAGTAAACAGGACTGTTGGGAGCGGTACGTCGCCTCTATAGGCTCTCGTGCCTCCCATTCTCGCGTCTGGTCTCAGGTACGGCGCCTCTATGGATACCGCCCACCGGCGGGAATCCCATCGCTGACCGTCGATGGAACTCTCTGTACTGACCCGGCCGTAATTTCTGAGTGCATGGCAGAGCATTATGCAAGATGCTCCGCGACAGCAAATTATAGTGCCTCCTTCCGCTCCCTTAAACAACGGGTGGAGCGAAATCCTCTATCTTTCCACACTCGCCGCCGGGAACTGTACAATGCTCCATTTACGGAATGGGAGTTTACCACTGCTCTTGCTGCATGTCCCGATACCTCTCCGGTACCAGACCGCATACATGGCCAGTTCATCCGTCACCTGTCAGCGGACTTCCATCAGAAATTGCTCGCCTTATTTAATAGGATCTGGACAGGGGGTGTTTTCCCATCCCATTGGCGGGATAGTATTATTATCCCTGTTATGAAACCGGGAGCAGATCCGCTGGCAGTTGACAGTTACCGCCCCATCAGCTTGACTAATGTCCTGTGTAAGTTGCTTGAGCGTATGGTGAGTCGCCGTCTTATGTGGATCCTTGAAGATCGGAGTCTACTGGCCCCACAACAGGGGGGTTTCCGCAAGGGTCGCTCCACTATCGACAATTTAGTGTCTTTGGAGTCGGCCATCCGTACAGCCTTCTCTAGACGTGAGCACTTAGTTGCGGTCTTTTTTGACCTCCAGCGGGCGTATGACACGACATGGCGCCACCATATTCTCGCTACACTGTATGATTGGGGCTTACGGGGTCCACTCCCAATTTTTATCAAGAATTTCCTCTCGCTACGCACTTTTAGGGTGAGAGTTGGAACTTCCTTCAGCTCACGCCGAGTGCTGGAGAACGGAGTCCCACAGGGCTCCGTTCTCAGCGTACCGCTCTTTTTAATAGCGATAAACGGTCTTGCTGCGGCAGTGGGGTCATCGGTTTGTTGTTCTTTATTCGCCGATGACTTCTGCTTATACTACAGCTCTCCTAGCATTGGTGTTGCTGAAAGGCGTCTTCAGGGAGCCATCCGAAGGGTACAGTCATGGGCCACGACGCATGGCTTTACTTTTTCAGCTTCTAAAACCCGGGTGATGCACTTTTGTCGTCATCGGGCTGTTCACCCTGACCCAGAACTGTACCTAGCTGCTGACCAGCTTCATGTTGCAGAAAGCCATCGGTTTCTCGGCTTGCTGTTTGACAACCGACTGACTTGGGGGCCACACCTTCGTCAGCTGAAGCAGAAGTGCTGGCGGCACCTAAATATATTGCGATGTCTCAGCCATACTGCCTGGGGAGCTCACCGTCGAACCCTCATGCACCTCTTTCAGGCGCTCATCCAATCACGCCTGGATTATGGGAGCCAAGTATATGACTCTGCACCACCTTCAGCACTGAGGATCTTGGATCCCATTCTACATAGTGGTGTCCGTTTAGCAACAGGGGCATTCCGCACCAGCCCTGTGCCTAGCCTCCTTGCCGAAGCTGGCATCCCTCCCTTGAGGTACCGCCGGCAACAGTTGCTGGCATCCTACATTGTCCATGTCCACGCTACGCCTCACCATCCAAATCGTAGGTTATTGTTTGCAAATACCGACCTTCCCTCTCCGCAACGTCGACCCAGATCGGGTCTTCCAGTTGCGGTCCGTGTACATTCTCTTCTTTCTTCCCTAGAGTCTTTTCCTCTCCGTCCTTCATTCTCTTGCCTATCTAATATTCCTCCTTGGACCATCCCACGCCTCCAGCTTCACCTGCAACTGTCCGGCGGTCCAAAGGCGTCGATTTCACCACAATTACTTCGACACCAGTTCCTGGACATACTTAACACATTCCGTGATGCAGACGTCATATACACTGATGGCTCCCAGGTAGACGGCAGAGTGGGTTACGCCTATGTTCATGGCGACCACACTGAACAGCGCTCCCTGCCCTCTGGCTGTACTGTCTTTACGGCAGAGCTAATCGCAATAACCCGTGCACTCGACCATCTCAGAGCATGCCCCAGGAAGTCATATCTTATCTGTAGTGACTCCCTGAGTGCCTTGCACGCTCTAGACCACTGCTTCCCCAGGCACCACTTGGTGCGATCCATCCAAGTCACGGTGTTTAGTCTTGGCAAGTCAGGCCGTTCTGTGGCTTTCATATGGACCCCAGGCCACATCGGAATTCCAGGGAATGAACGCGCTGATCAGCTGGCCAAGCAGGCCATCACATGCCAGCGCCTGGATATCGGTACCCCTGAAGGCGATATCCGCTTGGGTCTCCACCGAAAGATCTTTGAGGCTTGGAATTCGGAATGGGCAACAATGAGTACGCCCAATAAGCTCCGTGGAATCAAGCCCACGACAGCAGCTTGGAAGACTTCCGTAAGGCCTTCTCGAAGGGACTCAGTTGTTCTCTGTCGCCTGCGTATCGGCCATACGTGGCTAACGCACGGCTACCTCTTACGCCGAGAGGAACCGCCAGAATGTCATTGTGGAGCTGTATTGACTGTAGTCCACATCTTGTTGGACTGTCCAATTTTAGCCGCATTGCGGCAGTCTTTTAAGCTGCCTCCTGCACTCCCTTTGATTTTAGCTGACGACGCCTCTATGGCTGACTGTGTTTTAGGTTTTATTCGCGCAGCGGGCTTTTATCACAAGCTTTAACGGTGGGTTCGTATGCATGATCTTCAGGCATACACCGCTTTTAGTTTTAATCTGTTGTCACTTATGTCTTGTCAGACCCTTTTCCGACTGGCAGTTGTATAGAATGTGCAGAATGGCTGGCTCATCCATTATTATCCTAGTGATCAGCCAGCCAATAACATCTGCTGTGATTTTTAGTTGATTATTTGTTCCACCACTACTGTGGTTCCCTTTTCCTTTTTATTTTGTAATTATGACCAACACTGTCTTCCTGTACGTCTTTCCCCCCTGCGGGTTCGGGGGTACGAATAGGCCCGCGGTATTCCTGCCTGTCGTAAGAGGCGACTAAAAGGAGTCTTCGCACTTTTCGGTTTTCCATCTGTGGTCCCCTATGTGGGTTTGACCCTCCATTTTTCAAAATTTTTCTGAAGAGCGACCCATTTGGGGAAGGACACCTTACGTGGTGCAACATGTCATTCTTGTGCCATGCCATCTGATGCACCCATCATGGAATGGACTTGCGACTGCGGATTCTCTTCTGCCACTGGGCACGTCACTGATTTTCCGTGCAAGTCGCGTCCATTGTGCACTGCCATCTCAGCACTCTCCTTTCTGATGGTTCACGTAGCGCCAGAAAGCCAACACGGTAGCCAGTCCGTTGTGGTGGGGTCGTCATGTACCCTCTTGGATGTAGCCCCCTGACAACACAGGGATCGCTCTACCGGTGCCAGAGCTGCATACTCCTCGTGCAAGCCAAGGAGTCGATGCTTGTCTCTGTGGGGCATCAGGACTCCCGGCAACGGTCATCCCGCCAGGTGACGTTGCTGTGGCTGGGTGGCGCCCATGAGGAGAGCCCCTGATCGGAGTGGGTGGCATCGGGGCGGATCACCCGCAATGAAGAGACAAAAATCGGGTGACGTTGGCGGACGTACAACCGCCGTCTCTAAGCGAGGAAAATTCAATGCTTCCACGTATGACCCCAAAACGTTCCCCTCCCTGACTGCGTCTTGGGAGGGACGTCGGGGCGCAAATCCGACTGATGAATATGCTCCAAGATATCTCGTGTGCAGCAGGACTGATGGGGACTCATTCTCAGCGACCAAGCCTCAGTTCTTTGTGGACCATCTGGAGGACAGGTTTGGGGAAGTGGAGTCACTGTCTAAAATGCGCAACGGCTCTGTCCTCATCCACACAGTATCTCCTGCCCAGTCACGGGCGTTACTCGCTTGTGACAAACTGGGTGATGTTGCAGTGACTATTACTCCACACAAGTCCCTGAATATGGTCCAGGGTGTAATATTTCATCGGGATCTATTGCTACAGACGGATGACGAGCTACGGGCGAACCTGGAACGACGAGGCGTTCATTTTATCCGGCGTGTCCATAGGGGCCCCAAGGATAATAGGGTCGCAACTGGTGCCTTCATCTTGGCCTTCGAGGGTGATACATTGCCCGAAAAGGTCAAGGTGATGGTTTACCGTGTTGACGTGCGGCCTTATATTCCTCCCCCTGTGAGGTGCTTCCAATGCTGGAAGTTCGGCCACATGTCGTCCCGTTGTATGTCCAGTGCTATGTGTAGGGACTGTGGGCGTCCAGCACATCCGGGCGCCCCATGTACACCGCCTCCCATCTGTGTCAACTGTGGTCAGAACCATCCTCCCTGCTCGTCGCAATGTCCCGCACTTCAACGGGAGCGGAAAATTACAGAATACAAAACCCTGGACCGTATATCCTATAATGAGGCACGGAAAAAGTTCGATCGTCTGCACCCAGTACCTATGAAAAATTCATTCGCAGCAGTGACGTCGTCGCCACTCTCCTTGGCGGCGACAGTATTTTCTACTTCAACTGTTCCTTTGGGCCCCCAGGGCCACCAACCTAAGCCTGCCCCCACGGAGGTTGGGGGCCATCCTTCCACAGCTCCCAAGGCGAAAGCCTCGGGGTCAGCAACCACCTCTCCGCCGGAGAAAGAACAACCTTCTCCGGCTTCCCTCAGGCGGAAGGGGTCCCTTGGGACACTCCCTTCTGCCAGTGTCGATATCGACACTAACCAGCAGCCGGCGCGCTCGCAGACTGCTGGTCGTAGGGCTTCGCGCTCCTCCTCAGTCCCTGTGGCTGAGTCCAAGGAGCACCTCCCACCGGCGAAGCCCCCGAGGGAACGGAGGGGTAAACAGAAACCAAAGACAGGCATCACAAGAGACACCACGGTGGCTACAGTGCCACCACTCCCCTCCACCTCCACCTCTGCTTCTGAGGATGAGGTGGAGATTCTTGCGTCACCCGAGGACCTCGCTCTCGGGGACGCCATTGAAAAAACGGACAATCCCGATGACACGCCTACACCGGTGGGTGCCAGTGATGCTGAGTTGTAGCCCACCGACTCGGATTCATGTCTTCCCAGCACTCGAACAATGTCATTCTCCAGTGGAACTGCGGCGGTTTCTTCCCCCACCTGGCTGAGCTACGGCAGCTTTTGAGCGCGACACCTGCTTTCTGCATTGCTCTTCAGGAAACTTGGTTTCCAACAATGCGGACCCCTGCCCTTCGTGGCTACAGGGGATTTTACTGCAACCGTAGCATATATAACAGGGTATCAGGTGGAGTGTGTGTGTATGTCCTCACCTCTGTGTATAGTGAATCTGTGCCACTTCAAACGCCATTAGAAGCAGTGGCTGTCAGGGTGAGGACCACACAGGAGTTTACCGTCTGCAGTATCTACTTGCCGCCAGATGGTGACGTATCTGTGAACGTCTTGGCTGCACTCGTTGCTCAACTACCCCCACCTTTCTTACTGTTGGGCGACTTCAATGCCCACAGTCCCTTGTGGGGTGGTTCTACGATCTCTGGTCATGGCAGGGTTGTCGAGGATTTCCTAACTCAACTCGACCTCTGCCTCTTGAATACAGGTGCCCCCACGCATTTTAGTGTGGCGCATGGCACTTTTTCGGCCATTGATCTGTCGATCTGCAGCCACGGCCTTCCACCATCTGTTCACTGGAGAGCCCATGACGACTTGTGTGGCAGTGACCATTTCCCTGTCTTTTTGTCACTCCCACAACGCGAGTCCCCAGCGCGCCCACCTAGGTGGGTTCTGCACAGGGCTAACTGGGAAGACTATGCTTCCGCTGCCATCGTTGGCCCTCCCCCACTCGAGGAAATCGATGTGGTGGTCGAGAGTGCCACACATTCCATCATTTCTGCTGCGAACGCGACCATTCCGCGTACATCAGGGTGCCCACGGCGTAAGACAGTGCCGTGGTGGTCGCCGGAGATCGCTGAGGCCATTAAAGACCGCAGGCGGGCCTTACAGCGATACAAACGGCACCCCTCTCAGGAGCACCTAATCAATTTTAAACGGCTTCGCGCTCGTGCTCGCCAGCTTATAAGAAGACGGAAACAGGAGTGCTGGGAGAGGTACGTTTCCACTATTGGGACAGGCACCTCAGCCTCGCAGGTCTGGAGTAAGATCAGACGGCTACAGGGATTACAGACACCAGTGGGAATCCCTGGGATCTCCTCAAATGGAGTCCTATGTACGGACCCGGCCACACTTGCAGAGATGTTCGCCGAGCATTATGCTCGTGCCTTTGCCTCTGCAAATTATCCACCGGCCTTCCGTGCAGTAAAGGAGAGGGTAGAACGCCAGTCTCTCTCCTTTCGTACCAGCCGCTCTGAATCTTACAACACTCCCTTTTCTGAGTGGGAGCTCCTCAGTGCTCTTCAACAATGTCCTGACACGGCTCCAGGGCCTGATAGCATCCATAGTCAAATGCTGAAACATCTCTCAGCAGATAGTCGGCGAAACCTACTTGCGGTCTATAACCGCATTTGGTGTGATGGTGTTTTCCCGTCACAGTGGCGGGAGAGTATCATCATCCCAGTGCTTAAGCCCGACAAAAATCCTCTTTCCTTGGATAGCTATCGGCCCATTAACCTGACTAACGTGCCGTGCAAACTGCTGGAGCGGATGGTCAGTCGGCGGTTGTGTTGGATTCTTGAGACTCGAGGATTGTTGGCTCCATGCCAGGGCGGTTTTCGCCAGGGTCGATCTACCACCGATAATCTGGTGTACCTCGAGTCTGCAATCCGCACAGCTTTTTCCCGGCGCCAACACCTTGTTGCCGTCTTCTTTGATATGCACAAAGCATACGATACCACCTGGCGACGCCACATCCTCAACACTTTATATGACTGGGGCCTCCGGGGCTCCCTACCGATTTTTATCCAGAATTTTTTAGCTGTCCGTACCTTTCGTGTTCAAATTGGTGCCTCCCTGAGCGCCTCATACATCCAGGAGAATGGCGTTCCTCAGGGCTCAGTTTTAAGTGTTCCATTATTTTTAGTTGCCATCAATGGCCTAGCGACAGCAATTGGATCGTCGGTCTCCCCTTCTCTTTACGCTGACGACTTTTGTATCTTTTTTAGTTCCTGCAGCACCCAGGTTGCTGAGCGTAGGTTGCAAGGTGCTATTCGGAAGGCGCAGAACTGGGCCCTAAGTCATGGCTTTCAGTTTTCTGCCACCAAGACTAGAGTGGTGCACTTCTGTCGGCGTCGGACCGTCCACCCTCACCCTGAACTTTACCTTAACGACGAACTCCTGACAGTGGTAGACACACATCGGTTTTTGGGTCTGGTCTTTGACGCTCGGCTGACGTGGCTCCCCCACATTCGTCAGCTAAAACGGAAGTGCTGGCGCCATCTCAACCTTCTCCGCCACCTGGGTCATACGACCTGGGGTGCTGATCGCTCGACACTGTTGCGGCTTTACACGGCGCTGGTGCAGTCCCGTCTCGATTTTGGGTGCATTGCCTATGGGTCTGCGGCACCTTCGGCACTGCATCTCCTGGACCCCATTCACAACTGTGGGGTCCGCATTGCGACGGGCGCTTTCCGCACCAGCCCGGTGAACAGTTTACTAGTGGAGGCTGGGATCCCACCTTTGGGGATCCGCCGCCAACACCTGCTCGCAGCTTATGCAGCGAACGTGTATTGCTCCCCAGGCCACCCAAACCGTCGTTTTCTTTTTTCTAATGTGGTCGTCCCTCACCATCAGCGACGCCCCAGGTCAGGTCATACGATAGCCTATAGAGTTCGGTCCCTCCTCCTGGAACTTGAGTCTTTGCCCCTTCCGTGTCCATATCGGGTCCAGGTGCATACACCTCCATGGTGTTTGACAAGGCCGTCTATTCGGCTGGACTTGGCCCATGGGCCCAAGGACTCAGTACCACTGGAGGCGCTCCGCCGTCAGTTCTCGGCTGTCATAGCGGAGTTCCGTGGTTATGACCTGATCTACACCGATGGCTCAATGGTGGATGACCGTGTTGGATTTGCCTATACACACGGTGACCATGTGGAACAGCACTCTCTGCCGAATGGCTGCAGTGTTTACACTGCAGAGCTGGTGGCCATTCACAGAGCTCTTGTGCATATCCGGTCTTGCTCAGGCGAGTCTTTTGTTGTTTGCAGCGACTCCTTGAGCAGCCTTCGAGCTCTGGAGCAGTGTTACCCACGGTCTACCCTGGTGTTGGCCGTTCAGGAGACACTCTATGCCATTACACGGTCCGGGCGATCGGTGGTGTTCGTCTGGTCTCCAGGTCATGTTGGTATCCCGGGCAATGAACGTGTTGACAGGCTTGCCAAGCAGGCTGTAGGTATGTCCTGTCTAGAGATCGGCCTCCCGGCTTCTGATCTCCGTTCATTGTTGCGCCAGAAAGTACGTCAGCTTTGGGATACTGAGTGGCGTAGCCTGCGCACGCCCAACAAGCTCCGGGTGGTCAAGCAAACGACGGTTGCATGGCGCTCCTCCATGCGCGGTTCACGACGGGACTCAGTGGTCTTGTGTCGCCTCCGCATTGGGCATACATGGCTCACCCATGGACATCTCCTTCGGGGTGAGGACCCAGCCCAATGTCGGTGCGGCTCCCGTCTGACAATCGTCCACATATTGTTGGACTGCCCCGTTTTAGCTGCTTTGCGGCGGAATTTTAACCTGCCTGCCGTTTTATCAGATGTTTTAGGTGACGATGCTGCAATGGCAGATACAGTTTTACGTTTTATACGAGCAGGGGGTTTTTATCATTCGATTTAACTGGAGATTTCTGTGTGTTACCGAGTGGTTGACTTTTCCTTTTTTTATTCTTATGGTCGGTCAACCACGGCCATCGGTTTATTTGTTGTAAGTTGTGTTTGTGTGACCATCTCTTCGTTTTGTCTTGTTCTTGATTATGTTTTATGGACTCGGTGGGACTCCTCTCCCACATCGCAATTTTAAACTCTGTGCGTGATATCTTTTACGTGTATGGTTTTACTTTTGCCGCCTAGAGGTGGAATGGGGGACTGATGACCATTGTAGTTTTGTCCCCCTTAAACAACCTAACAACAACAACAACAACAACAACAACCTGTACGTCTTTTGTACTAGTTGCAAGGCGCTTATTTTAATCATACATGAAACCCTGTGATCTCTTAGATGGGAACAGGGGACTGATGACCAAGCAGTTTAGTCCCCTTTAAACCCCCAACACCAACCAACCAACCAAATCACTGCCTTGGTCGCGCAACTACCCCCACCATTTATCCTTTTGGGGGACTTCAACGCCCACCACCCTCTCTGGGGCGGTATACAGCCCTCGGGACGTGTAGAGACGTTGAAACGTCACTGACACAGCAGGACATATGCCTCTTAAACACCGGTGCACCCACACATTTTAGTATAGCACATGGCACATATTCTGCTATTGACCTATCTGTATGTAGCCCAGGCCTGCTCCCACATTTGAGTTGGAGGGTCCACAACGACCTTTGCGGGAGTGACCATTTCCCTATTCTTCTGTCACTCCAGCACTTTGAACCTGCAGGCTACCCATCCAAATGGTGTCTACATCGAGCAGACTGGCAGCGTTACACCTCGGCCGCTGTGGCTTCTGTTCCATTACCACATGATATTGATGTGGCAGTCCAACAGGTCACAGCTGTTATAGTCTCAGCTGCAGAAGAGACCGTTCCGATCACCACTGGTTCCCCTCGGCGCAAGGTCGTGCCCTGGCGGACGCCCGAGATTGCTGAGGCCATCCAGGACCGTCGGCGAGCACTACAACGCCACCGCGCCGCCCTACACTTGAAAATCTGATAGCCTTTAAAAGGCTCAGGGCCCAAGCCCGACGACTTATACAGCAAAGTAAACAGGACTGTTGGGAGCGGTACGTTGCCTCTATAGGCTCTCGTGCCTCCCCTTCTCGCGTCTGGTCTCAGGTACGGCGCCTCTATGGATACCGCCCACCAGCGGGAATCCCATCTCTGACCGTCGATGGAACTGTCTGTACTGACCCGGCCGTTATTGCTGAGTGCATGGCAGGGTATTATGCGAGCTGCTCCGCAACAGCAAATTATAGTGCCTCCTTCTGCTCCCTTAAACAACGGGTGGAGCGAAATCCTCTATCTTTCCACGCTCGCCGCCGGGAACTGTACAATGCTCCATTTATGGAATGGGAGTTTACCACTGCTCTTGCTGCATGCCCCGATACCTCTCCAGGACCAGACCGCATACATGGCCAGTTCGTCCGTCACCTGTCAGCGGACTTCCATCAGAAATTGCTCGCCTTATTTAATAGGATCTGGACAGGGAGTGTTTTCCCATCCCATTGGAGGGATAGTATTATTATCCCTGTTATGAAACCGGGAGCAGATCCGCTGGCAGTTGACAGTTACCGCCCCATCAGCTTAACTAATGTCCTGTGTAAGTTGCTTGAGTGTATGGTGAGTCGCCGTCTTATGTGGATCCTTGAAGATCGGAGTCTACTGGCCCCACAACAGGGGGGTTTCCGCCAAGGTCGCTCCACTATCGACAATTTAGTGTCTTTGGAATCGGCCATCCGTAATGCCTTCTCTAGACGTGAGCACTTAGTTGCGGTCTTTTTTGACCTCCGGCGGGCGTATGACACGACATGGCGCCACCATATTCTCGCTACGCTGTATGACTGGGGCTTACGGGGTCCACTCCCAATTTTTATCAAGAATTTCCTCTCGCTACCCACTTTTAGGGTTAGAGTTGGTACCTCCTTCAGCTCACGCCGAGTGCTGGAGAACGGCATCCCACAGGGTTCCGTTCTCAACGTACCGCACTTTTTAATTGCGATAAACGGTCTTGCTGCGGCAGTGGGGTCATCGGTTTGTTGTTATTTATTCGCCGATGACTTCTGCTTATACTACAGCTCTCCTAGCATTGGTGTTGCTGAAAGGCGTCTTCAGGGAGCCATCCGAAGGGCACAGTCATGGGCCACGACACATGGCTTTACGTTTTCAGCTTCTAAAACCCGGGTGATGCACTTTTGTCGTCGTCGGGCAGTTCACCATGACCCAGAACTGTACCTAGCTGCTGACCAGCTTCTGGTTGCAGAAAGCCATCGGTTTCTCGGCTTGCTGTTTGACAACCGACTGACTTGGGGGCCACACCTTCGTCAGCTGAAGCAGAAGTGCTGGCAGCACCTAAATATATTGCGATGTCTCAGCCAAAGTGCCTGGGGAGCTCACCGTCGAACCCTCGTGCACCTCTTTCAGATGCTCATCCAATCACGCCTGAATTATGGGAGCCAAGTATATGACTCTGCATCACCTTCAGCACTGAGGATCTTGGATCCCATTCTACATAGTGGTGTCCGTTTAGCAACAGGGGCATTCTGCACCAGCCCTGTGCTTAGCCTTCTTGCCGAAGCTGGCATCCCTCCCTTGAGGTACCGCCGGCAACAGTTGCTGGCCTCCTACATTGTCCATGTCCATGCTACACCTCACCATCCAAATCGCAGGTTATTGTTTGCGAATACCGACCTTCCCTCTCCGCAACGACGACCCAGATCGGGTCTTCCAGTTGCGGTCCGGGTACATTCTCTTCTTTCTTCACTAGAGTCTTTTCCTCTCCGTCCTTCATTCTCTTGCCTATCTAACATCCCTCCTTGGACCATCCCTCGCCTCCAGCTTCACCTGCAACTGTCCGGCGGTCCAAAGGCGTCGATTCACCACAATTACTTCGACACCAGTTTCTGGACATACTTGGCACATTCCGTGATGCAGACGTCATATACACTGATGGCTCCCAGGTAGACGGCAGAGTGGGTTACGCCTATGTTCATGGCGACCACACTGAACAGCGCTCCCTGCCCTCTGGCTGTACTGTCTTTACGGCAGAGCTAATCGCAATGACCCGTGCACTCGACCATCTCAGAGCATGCCCCAGGAAGTCATATCTTATCTGTAGTGACTCTCTGAGTGCCTTGCACACTCTCGACCACTGCTTCCCCAGACACCACATGGTGCGATCCATCCAAGTCACGGTGTTTAGTCTTGGCAAGTCAGGCCGTTCTGTGGCTTTCATATGGACCCCAGGCCACATTGGAATTCCAGGGAACGAACGCGCTGATCAGCTAACCAAGCAGGCCATCACATGCCAGCGCCTGGATATCGGTACCCCAGAAGGCGATATCCGCTTGGGTCTCCACCGAAAGATCTTTGAGGCTTGGAATTCGGAATGGGCAACAATGAGTACGCCCAATAAGCTCCGTGGAATCAAGCCCACGACAGCAGCTTGGAAGACTTCCGTAAGGCCTTCTCGAAGGGACTCAGTTGTTCTCTGTCGCCTGCGTATCGGCCATACGTGGCTAACGCACGGCTACCTCTTACGCCGAGAGGAACCGCCAGAATGTCATTGTGGAGCTGTATTGACTGTAGTCCACATCTTGTTGGACTGTCCAATTTTAGCCGCATTGCGGCAGTCTTTTAAGCTGCCTCCTGCACTCCCTTTAATTTTAGCTGACGACGCCTCTATGGCTGACTGTGTTTTAGGTTTTATTCGCGCAGCGGGCTTTTATCACAAGCTTTAACGGTGGGTTCGTATGCATGATCTTCAGGCATACACCGCTTATAGTTTTAATCTGTTGTCACTTATGTCTTGTCAGACCCTTTTCCGACTGGCAGTTGCATAGCATGTGCAGAATGGCTGGCTCATCCATTATTATCCTAGTGATCAGCCAGCCAATAACATCTGCTGTGATTTTTAGTTGATTATTTGTTCCACCACTACTGTGGTTCCCTTTTCCTTTTTATGTTGCAATTATGACCAACACTGTCTTCCTGTACGTCTTTTGTACTAGTTGCAAGGCGCTTATTTTAATCATACATGAAACCCTGTGATCTCTTAGATGGGAACAGGGGACTGATGACCAAGCAGTTTAGTCCCCTTTAAACCCCCAACACCAACCAACCAACCAACCATCCGTACGGCTTTCAGCAGACGCGAACACCTTGTTGCCGTCTTTTTTTACCTCAGGAAGGCCTACGACACCACCTGGCGCCATCACATTCTGGCCACACTGCACGGTTGGGGCTTGCGGGGCTCCCTCCCGCTATTTATACTGAACTTTCTATCGCTTCGCTCTTTCAGAGTTCGTGTCAGTACCTGTCTTAGCTCACCCCGTATACAGGAGAATGGAGTCCCGCAGGGCTCGGTCCTTAGTGTTCCTCTCTTTCTGATCGCTATCGACGGCCTTGCTGCGGCAGTGGGATCAACCGTATCCTCCTCACTCTATGCCGATGACTTCTGCCTATATTTCAGTTCTCACGGCATGGGTGTCGCTGAAAGGCGTTTGCAGGGGGCCATCACAAAAGCTCAGTCCTGGGCCACGACCCATGGATTCCAGTTCTCAGCCGCCAAAACACGGGTCATGCACTTCTGTCGCCGTCGGGCAGTACACCCAGACCCTGAGCTGTATTTGGGTCAGGATTTGCTTTGTGTCGTTCAGACGCACCGTTTTTTGGGGATTCTGTTCGATTCCCGGCTCACGTGGGTCCCACACCTGCAACAGCTGCGGAAGAAGTGTTGGCGCCACCTGAATGTCCTTCGTTGCCTAAGCCATACGACTTGGGGAGCAGCTCGTACATCTCTCCTGCAACTGTATCGGGCTCTTATCCAATCCCGTCTGGATTATGGTAGCCTGGTATATGATTCTGCAGCCCCTTCTGCACTGCGTGTCTTGGACCCAATTCACCATAGTGGCGTACGTTTAGCGACAGGTGCCTTCCGCACAAGTCCCGTGACAAGTCTCCTTGCTGAGGCTGGTGTTCCCCCCCTCCGAATCCGCCGGCAGCAGCTACTGGCTTTGTATGTCGCCCGTATTCATGCCTCACCCGATCACCCAAATCACAGGCTTCTGTTCCCAGCTGCCGTTCTCCCTTCCCCACGACAACGTCCACGGTCGGGTTTCCCGATTGCGGTTCGTGTTCGTTCCCTTCTTTCTTCAATCGCATCCCTTCCTATCCCTACCACATTCCGATACCTTTCCCATACACCTCCATGGTGTGTACCTCGCCTACAGCTTAGGTTAGACTTGTCCGGTGCCTCAAAAGCCTCCGTTTCGCCAATGGTTCTGTGTCGTCAGTTCCATGCACTCATTGATTCTTTCCGTGGTGCAGAAGTAGTGTACACCGATGGCTCCCTTGTGGACGGTCGTGTTGGGTACGCCTATGTTCACCGTGATCATGTTGAGCAGCGTTCCTTACCCTTTGGGACTAGTGTTTTCGCAGCTGAGCTGGTGGCTATCTCTCGCGCTCTTAAACATTTCCGTGCCTGCCCCGGGGAGTCAATAGTCATCTGTAGTGACTCCCTGAGTGCCTTGATCGCCCTAGACAAGTTTATGCCAAAGCACCATTTGGTTCAGTCCATTCAGGACGCCGTTTTCGCTTTGGGCGAGTCAGGCCGTTCGGTGGTGTTCATTTGGACCCTGGGCCACGTAGGCATTCCGGGTAACGAACGGGTTGATCGCCTGGCCAAGCAGGCCACCACATCACGACCCTTAAAGATAGGTCTCCAAGACCAGGACTTCAGGCAGCAACTGACCCGTAAGGTTCTGGGGATTTGGACCTCGGAATGGGCTGCCTTGACTGAACCAAATAAGCTGCGCATAATCAAGCCCACCACGGCCGTCTGGCGATCCTCCCTGCGAGCCTCTCGTAGGGAGTCAGTAGTCATCTGCAGACTGCGTATTGGACATACGTGGTTGACGCACGGCCATCTTCTACGACGAGAGGACCCACCAACTTGCCGTTGTGGCGCCCTATTGACTGTGGTCCACGTTCTGGTGGACTGCTTACTTTTAGCCGACTTGAGGCAGTCTTTTGCACTGCCTTCCGAGATTCCATTGATTTTATCTGACAATGCCTCTATGGTCGATCGTGTTTTAGGTTTTATTCGCGCAACTGGCTTTTATTGGTCTATTTAGTGGTGGGGCCTATAAGCCCGCCCTGTCGGGCTTCCACCCCTCCAGAACAATAGGCCGCTGTTATTTTACGGTTTATGACTTGATTTTCAATTGACGATTTTAAAGTGTGCAGAGTGGCTGGCTCATCCTGTATTATTTTGTGATCAGTCAGCCACACGCTTCTGCTGCCTTGTTTTAGCTTACTGTCTATTTTGTCAACTTCTGTCTTGTTCTTTGTTCTTTGTTTCATGTCATTATTTTACCATTGACTGTCTCTCTGTGCCCAGAGTACGCTGGACCTCGGGTACAATGCGACGAAAAGGAAACTTTTAGAAGTTAACTCTTAACAGGGAACAGGGGACTGATAACCCAGCAGTTGAGTCCACTTTAAAATCCCAACAACAACAACAACAACAACATCAGAGCCCGGGGATCTTGGCTTAATCGCCCGGGTCGCGAGGACGGTACAAACCTCTATAAAAAAAAACTCAATCTCAAGGTGTGCTACGTGCCGAGGAGATGCATGGCTGTTGAGATTGAACAGCCGCTAGCGAGCGACCTCTGAGGAACCTGCCGCACCTCAGTTGTACAAGGCTTACCCAGGCAAGTGGGGCTCTGCCTGGGTGGACCTTATTTCCCTAGCTGCTCGCGGGACAGAAATGAAACGAGCCATAAACAGCGTGGACAGGCGCAAAACCGCCGTCTCTAAGAGAGGAAGAAATGAATTTAATAGTGCACAGTATGACCCCCGATCGTTCCCTTCCCTGGCCACACCCTTAACCAATCTGAGCCTTACTCCCCCAGTACTTAGTCTGTACTCGGGCTGATGGGGAATCCTTTACAAACACTAAGCCGCAATTTTTTGTTGACACTATTGAAAATCGATTAGGTGAAGTGGCATCATTTTCAAAAATCAGAAGCATCTCCTGCACAGTCAAAGGCTTTACTTGCTGGGAGACGTCGCTGTAAGTTTCATGCCGCATAAGACGCTCAACATGATCCAGGGTTTAATATTCCACCGTGATCTCCTGTCGCAGACTGACGACGAATTGCGCGCCGACTTAGAGCGGCGAGGAGTTCACTTCGTCCGGCGCATCTACAGAGGACAAAAGATCGCAGGGTTGCCACCGGTGCATTTATCTTGGCCTTCGAAGGCGATGTACTGCCTGAGAAGGTCAAGATAATGATTTACCGGTGTGAAGTAAAACCGTACATCCCTCCCCCTATGTGATGCTTTCGGTGCTGGAAGTTCGGACATATGTCCTCCCGATGCACTTCCAGCCCCGCATGTAGAAACTGTCGGCGTCCATCACACCCGGACGCGCCATGTACACCTCCTCCGGTGTGTGTGAATTGTGGGCTGCAACACCCACCTTGCTCGTCGACCTGTAGTGTGCTACATAAAGAACGAGAAATCATGGAATTCAAAACCCTGGATAGATTAACGTACTCAGAGACCAGACGAAAGTATGAGCGTCTTCATCCCGTTCGGATGTCGTCATCCTTTGCTGCCATTGCGTCGTCTCCGATCGCTATGGGAACGTCAGCCTCCCATGTCACGCCACCTTCTGTGTCCCCTGTGGGCCGAAAACATCAAACTGCCCCCTTGACGGTTGTGGGCCCTTCTTCTGTTGCCCCCCCACCACCTCCTGTGGGGTCCCGTTGGGGACTCCGGTCCCTAACACCCAGCTGGAGAAGCAGCAGCCTTCTCCGGCACCTCTCGCCAGGAAGGGGTCCCTGGGCTCCCTTCCTCCTATGGTTTCTCCCACTGATAATGTGGGTACCAGTGAGTGGCTGACACAGCCACTTACTTTGAGTCCCCTCAGGGGCTCAGCATTAATTTGCTGAGTACGGGCTTGGCGAACCCGGGGTCCTGAGCTGTGGGCTGTGTCGCGCCAACAGTCCGCTACACCGTAAGCTCTGTGCGTGCTTCAACGACCATCGTTCGGCGCGACGGTGGAACGTTGTACGTTTCAGAGCCCGGGGATCTTGGCTTAATCGCCCGGGTCGCGAGGACGGTACAAACCTCTATAAAAAAACCCTCAATCTCAAGGTGTGCTACGTGCCGAGGAGATGCATGGCTGTTGAGGTTGAACAGCCGCTAGCGAGCAACCTCTGAGGAACCTGCCGCACCTCAGTTGTATAAGGCTTACCCAGGCAAGCGGGGCTCTGTCTGGGTGGACCTTTAGATCCCTAGCTGCTCGTGGGAACGAAATGAAACGAGCAACAGAACACGTTGGTGGACGTACAACCACCGTCTCTAAGCGTGGGAAGTTTCATGCCTCTTCTTATGACCCCAAGTCGTTTCCTTCCTTGGCCACGCCCTGGGAGGAACGCAGGGCTGCTACCGGAAATGAGCAATATTCACCTAGATATTTAGTGTGTACAAGGACTGATGGGGAATCTTTTACGGCAGTGAAGCCTCAGTTCTTTGTTGACCACCTGGAGGACAGGTTTGGGGAAGTGGACTCCATTTCTAAAATGCGCAACGGGTCTGTACTCATCCACACAGCATCCCCAGCCCAGTCACGGGCGCTACTCGCTTGTGACAAGCTGGGTGACGTTGCGGTGACCATCACTCCCCATAAGTCGCTGAATATGGTTCAGGGAGTAATTTTCCACCGGGATTTGTTGCTCCAGACAGACGACGAGCTACGGACGAACCTTGAACGACGTGGCGTTCATTTTGTCCGGCGCATCCATAGGGGCCCAAAGGATAATAGGGTCGCAACTGGTGCCTTCATCTTGGCCTTTGAGGGTGATACGTTGCCCGAAAAGGTCAAGGTGATGGTCTACCGTGTTGATGTGCGGCCTTATATTCCTCCCCCTGTGCGGTGCTTCCAATGCTGGAAGTTCGGCCACATGTCTTCCCGTTGTACGTCCAGTGCTACATGTAGGGACTGCGGGCGTCCAGAACATCCGGGCGCCTCATGTACTCCGCCTCCCATCTGCGTCAACTGTGGTCAGAACCATCCTCCCTGCTCGTCGCAATGTCCCGCACTTCAACGGGAGCGGAAAATTACGGAGTACAAAACCCTGGACCGTATATCCTATAATGAGGCCAAGAAAAAGTTTGATCGTTTGCACCCGGTAACAATGACAAAAACGTTCGCAGCAGTGACGTCGTCGCCACTCTCCTTGGCGGCGACAGTAGTTTCTACTTCCTCTGTTCCTGTGGGCCCCCAGGGCCGCCAACCTAAGCCTGCCCCCACGGAGGTTGGGGGCCATCCATCCAAAGCTCCCAAGGCGAAAGCCTCGGGATCAGCTACCACCTCTCCGCCGGAGAAAGAACAACCTTCTCCGGCTTCCCTCACACGGAAGGGGTCCCTTGGGACGCTCCCTTCCGCCAGTGTCGGTAGCGACACTAACCAGCAGCGGGCGCGCTCGCAGACTGCTGGTCGTAGGGCTTCGCGCTCCTCCTCAGTCCCTGTGGCTGAGTCCGAGGAGCACCTCCCACCGGCGAAGCCCCCGAGGGAACGGAGGGGAAAACAAAGGCCAAAGAAAGGCCAATCACAAGAATCCACGGTGGCTTCAGTGCCACCACTCCCCTCTGCCTCCGCCTCTACTTCTGAGGATGAGGTGGAGATTCTTGCTGTGGTGTCGCACAAGTACAAAGTGCGCGCCACCTACTTTCGCCGCGCGCCGCCACGCATGCACGGCGCGGCGTTCTTCGGGCGACAGCCACGAGCGCCCTCTGCTGGAACCCCGCTCGTGGCCACCACGGAAATATATAGCACTTCGGACTGATAGAGGGACGAGTCGGCACTTCGGACTGAGATAGCAACGAGTTAGGACCTTCGTAATCCGATAGGCACGAGTGAAGACTTTGCTATTGTACAGGCACTAGGCAGGCCTCTAACAACTATGTATCAACATTCTGCAGTACTATGTAAAAGTTAAGTATTGTTACATTCTGTGCAATATATCTCTTTCTAATTTACTCGAGTGTTTATAGTTTCTGGCTGCTCCCCTCTGTACCTGCACCAGCGTGTCGGTGTCATTCCACTCGGCCACCGACACCTACGACGAGGCTGGGACACAAAAGCGGCGACGAAGTTGGGACACAAAACTTGCGTCACCCGAGGACCTCGCTCTTGGGGACGCCCTTGACAAACCTATGACTGAAACTGATAAACCTCCATCGGTGGATGCAAGTGATGCTGAGGTATGACCCGCTCACTTGTCTCATTCATGTCTTCCCAGCACTCGAACAATGTCATTCTCCAGTGGAACTGCGGCGGTTTCTTTTCCCACCTGGCTGAGCTACGGCAGCTTCTGAGCACGACGCCTGCTCTCTGCATTGCTCTTCAGGAAACTTGGTTTCCAGCAATGCGGACCCCTGCCCTTCGTGGCTACAGGGGATTTTACTGCAACCGTAGCTCATATAACCGGGTCTCAGGTGGAGTGTGTGTTTATGTCCTCACCTCTGTGTATAGTGAACCCGTGCCCCTTCGAACACCATTAGAAGCAGTGGCTGTCAGGGTGAGGACCACACAGGAGTTGACTATCTGCAGTATCTACTTGCCGCCAGATGGTGACATATCTGTGAACGTCTTGGCTGCACTTGTTGCTCAACTACCCCCACCTTTCTTACTGTTGGGCGACTTCAATGCCCACAGTCCCTTGTGGGGTGGTTCTACGATCTCAGGTCACGGCAGGGTTGTCGAGGATTTCCTAACTCAACTCGACCTCTGCCTCTTAAATACAGGTGCCCCCACACACTTTAGTGTGGCACATGGCACATTTTCGGCTATTGATCTGTCGATCTGCAGCCACGGCCTTCCACCATCTGTTCACTGGAGAGCCCATGACGACTTGTGTGGCAGTGACCATTTCCCTGTCTTCTTGTCACTCCCACAACGCGAGTCCCCTGCGCGCCCGCCTAGGTGGGTTCTGCACAGGGCTAACTGGGAAGACTATGCTTCTGCTGCCATCGTTGGCCCTCCCCCACTCGAGGAAATCGATGTGGTGGTCGAGAGCGCCACACATTCCATCATTTCTGCTGCGAACGCGACCATTCCACGTACATCAGGGTGCCCACGGTGTAAGACAGTGCCGTGGTGGTCGCCGGAGATCGCTGAGGCCATTAAAGACCGCAGGCGGGCCTTACAGCGATACAAACGGCACCCCTCTCAGGAGCACCTCATCAATTTTAAACGGTTTCGCGCTCGTGCTCGCCAGCTTATAAGAAGACGGAAACGGGAGTGCTGGGAGAGGTACGTTTCCACTATTGGGACAGGTACCTCAGCCTCGCAGGTCTGGAGTAAGATCAGGCGGCTACAGGGAATACCGACTACATCGGGAATCCCTGGGATCTCCACAAATGGAGTCCTATGTACGGACCCGGCCACTCTTGCAGAGATGTTTGCCGAGCATTATGCTCGTGCCTTTGCCTCTGCAAATTATCCACCGGCCTTCCGTGCAGTAAAGGAGAGGGTAGAACGCCAGTCTCTCTCCTTTCGTACCAGCCGCTCTGAATCTTACAACACTCCTTTTACAGAGTGGGAGCTCCTCAGTGCTCTTCAACAATGTCCTAACACGGCGCCTGGGCCTGATAGCATCCATAGCAACATGCTGCAACATCTATCAGCAGATAGTCGGCGCAACCTACTTGCGGTCTATAACCGCATTTGGTGTGATGGTGTTTTCCCGTCACAGTGGCGGGAGAGTATCATCATCCCAGTGCTTAAGCCCGACAAACATCCTCTGAACTTGGATAGCTATCGGCCCATTAACCTGACTAACGTGCCATGCAAACTGTTGGAGCGGATGGTCGGTCGGCGGTTGTGTTGGATTCTTGAGACTCGGGGTTTATTGGCTCCGTGCCAGGGCGGTTTTCGCCAGGGTCGATCTACCACTGATAATCTGGTGTACCTCGAGTCTGCAATCCGCACAGCCTTTTCCCGGCGCCAACACCTCGTTGCCGTCTTCTTCGATATGCACAAAGCATATGATACAACCTGGCGACGACACATCCTCAACACTTTACATGACTGGGGCCTCCGGGGCTCCCTACCGATTTTTATTCAGAATTTTTTAGCCGTCCGTACCTTTCGTGTTCAAATTGGTGCTTCCCTGAGCTCCTCTCATATCCAGGAAAATGGGGTTCCTCAGGGTTCCGTTTTAAGCGTCCCTTTATTTTTAATCGCCATCAACGGTTTAGCCGCAGCGGTTGGATCGTCGGTGTCCCCCTCTCTTTATGCTGACGACTTTTGTCTCTCTTTTAGTTCCTGCAGCACCCAAGTTGCCGAGCGCAGGTTGCAAGGCGCTATTCGGAAGGCGCAGAACTGGGCGCTTACTCATGGCTTTCAGTTTTCTGCCTCCAAGACCAGAGTGATGCACTTCTGCCGGCGTCGGACCGTCCACCCACACCCTGAACTTTATCTGAATGACGAACCACTTACGGTAGTGGAAACTCACCGTTTTTTAGGACTGGTCTTTGACGCCCGGCTGACGTGGCTCCCCCACATTCGTCAGCTGAAACGGAAGTGCTGGCGCCATCTCAACCTTCTCCGCCACCTGGGTCATACGACCTGGGGTGCTGATCGCTCGACACTATTGCGGCTTTACATGGCGCTGGTGCAGTCCCGTCTTGATTTTGGGTGCATTGCCTATGGGTCTGCGGCACCTTCGGCACTGCATCTCCTGGACCCCATTCACAACTGTGGGGTCCGCATTGCGACGGGCGCTTTCCGCACCAGCCCGGTGAACAGTTTACTAGTGGAGGCTGGGATCCCACCTTTGGGGATCCGCCGCCAACACCTGCTCGCAGCTTATGCAGCGAACGTGTATTGCTCCCCAGGCCATCCAAACCGTCGTTTACTTTTTTCTAATGTGGTCGTCCCTCACCATCCGCGACGCCACAGGTCAGGTCATACGATAGCCTATAGAGTTCGGTCCCTCCTCCTGGAACTTGAGTCTTTGCCCCTTCAGTGTCCATATCGGGTCCAGGTGCATACACCTCCATGGTGTTTGACAAGGCCGTGTATTCGGCTGGACTTGGCCCATGGGCCCAAGGACTCAGTACCACTGGAGGCGCTCCGCCGTCAGTTCTCTTCTGTCATAGCGGAGTTCCGTGGTTATGACCTGATCTACACCGATGGCTCAATGGTGGATGATCGTGTTGGATTTGCCTATACACACGGTGACCATGTGGAACAGCACTCTCTGCCGAATGGCTGCAGTGTTTACACTGCAGAGCTGGTGGCCATTCACAGAGCTCTTGTGCATATCCGGTCTTGCTCCGGCGAGTCTTTTGTTGTTTGCAGCGACTCCCTGAGCAGCCTTCGAGCTCTGGAGCAGTGTTACCCCCGGTCTACCCTGGTGTTGGCCGTTCAGGAGACACTTTATGCCATTACACGGTCCGGGCGATCGGTGGTGTTCGTCTGGTCTCCAGGTCATGTTGGTATCCCGGGCAATGAACGTGTTGACAGGCTTGCCAAGCAGGCTGTAGGTATGTCCTGTCTAGAGATCGGCCTCCCGGCTTCTGATCTCCGTTCATTGTTGCGCCAGAAAGTACGTCAGCTGTGGGATACTGAGTGGCGTAGCCTGCGCACGCCCAACAAGCTCCGGGTGGTCAAGCAAACGACGGTTGCATGGCGCTCCTCCATGCGCGGTTCACGACGGGACTCAGTGGTCTTGTGTCGCCTCCGCATTGGGCATACATGGCTCACCCATGGACATCTCCTTCGGGGTGAGGACCCAGCCCAATGTCGGTGCGGCTCCCGTCTGACAATCGTCCACATTTTGTTGGACTGCCCCGTTTTAGCTGCTTTGCGGCGGAATTTTAACCTGCCTGCCGTTTTATCAGATGTTTTAGGTGACGATGCTGCAATGGCAGATACAGTTTTACGTTTTATACGAGCAGGGGGTTTTTATCATTCGATTTAACTGGAGATTTCTGTGGTTGACTTTTCCTTTTTTTTATTCTTATGGTCGGTCAACCACGGCCATCGGTTTATTTGTTGTAAGTTGTGTTTGTGTGACCGTCTCTTCGTTTTGTCTTTTTCTTGATCATGTTTTATGGACTCGGTGGGACTCCTCTCCCACATCGCACTTTTAACATCTGTGCGTGATATCTTTCACGTGTATGGTTTTACTTTTGCCGCCTAGAGGTGGAATGGGGGACTGATGACCATTGTAGTTTTGTCCCCCTTAAACAACCTAACAACAACAACAACAACAACGAAAGATCTTTGAGGCTTGGAATTCGGAATGGGCAACAATGAGTATGCCCAATAAGCTCCGTGGAATCAAGCCCACGACAGCAGCTTGGAAGACTTCCCTAAGGCCTTCTCGAAGGGACTCAGTCGTTCTCTGTCGCCTGCGTATAGGCCATACGTGGCTAATGCACGGCCACCTCTTACGCCGAGAGGAACCGCCAGAATGTCATTGTGGAGCTGTGTTGACTGTAGTCCACATCTTGTTGGACTGTCCACTTTTAGCTGCATTGCGGCAGTCTTTTAAGCTGCCTCCTGCACTCCCTTTGATTTTAGGTGGCGACGCCTCTATGGCTGACTGTGTTTTAGGTTTTATTTGCGCAGCGGGCTTTTATCACAAGCTTTAGCGGTGGGTTCGTATGCCTGATCTTCAGGCATACACCGCTTATGGTTCTAATCTGTTGTCACTTTTGTCTTGTCAGTCCCTTTTCCGACTGGAAGTTGTATGGTATGTGCAGAATGGCTGGCTCATCCATTATTATCCTTGTGATCAGCCAGCCAACAACATCTGCTGTGATTTTTAGTTGATTATTAGTTCCACCACTACTGTGGTTCCCTTTTCCTTTTTATGTTGCAAATATGACCACCACTGTCTTCCTGTACGTCTTTTGTACTAGTTGCAGGGTGCTTATTTTAATCATACATGAAACTCTGTGATCTCTTAGCTGGGAACAGGGGACTGATGACCAAGCAGTTTAGTCCCCTTTAAACACCCAACACCAACCAACCAACCAACTCCATATGGCATCATTGGGCAGGATGTTTCCTTTACCGTAACTAACATAGTTTTGAAACTGTTTGCTACTACTTTAGACGCCTGGCAATAATTTATTTGTGAAATTTTCAAATTACATTCCTTTACTTTGAAGTATTTTGAAAGTCTTGCACTGTGTACTCTAACTTAGACATTAAGTTATAATACATATTGCCGCGAGAGACGACGACCACCAACTTCCGGCGTGGCGCAGGGGATAGCGTCACGGACTGCGGAGCAGAAGGTCGCCGGTTCAATCCCGCCAACGGCAAAAATTTATTTCTTTGTAATTTACAATTCCAGAAGGTTCTACATCTTTCTTATGTTCACTTGTAAATTCTACTTGTTTCTTATGTTAACTGTTCTTCTAATTTCTGGTAAATTCTGTCTGTGTATAAATAGCAGAGCACTCTGCCTGAGAGGCAGTCAGTGCTGCGTGTATGTTGAGTTCGTAATAAACGTACTTTCAGTATAAGTGCTGTGTTTAGTTGCCTTCGAAGTCAAGCCTACTTCCATTGCAACGTGACATTGTTTGGTGGAGGCGCCGGGTACACTGTGCAACAGCTGCATCACCGTGGCTCCGATTAGACAACGTAAAAGCCGTCGCTTACACGGACTGGAACCGGAATACAAGGGATACACCGAGTACATCCTTCCAACAGTCCGCATTATCAGAAGAACGATGGAGACGAAACCAGCAATAAGCCAGCTGCACATTAGACACCCGTCGGCCCCTCAGGGGCTCAGCATTAATTTGCTGAGTACGGGCTTGGCGAACCCGGGGTCCTGAGCTGTGGACTGTGTCGCGCCAACAGTCCGCTACACCGTAAGCTCTGTGCGTGCCTCAACGACCATCGTTCGGCGCGACGGTGGAACGTTGTACGTTTCAGAGCCCGGGGATCTTGGCTTAATCGCCCGGGTCGCGAGGACGGTACAAACCTCTATAAAAAACCCCTCAATCTCAAGGTGTGCTACGTGCCGAGGAGATGCATGGCTGTTGAGGTTGAACAGCCACTAGCGAGCAACCTCTGAGGAACCTGCCGCACCTCAGTTGTACAAGGCTTACCCAGGCAAGCGGGGCTCTGCCTGGGTGGACCTCTTTTCCCTAGCTGCTCGTGGGACGAAAATGAAACGAGCGAATAAAAGCGTGGCCGGTCGCGAAAACGGCGTCTCTAAGCGTGGAAGAGGAGATTGTAATGCTGCTGGATATGACCCCCGTTCGTTCCCTTCCCTGGCTACGCCATGGGAAGAACGCAGGGCCAGAAGTCAAGGAGAGTCTTATGCCCCCCGATACCTAGTTTGCTCACGCACTGATGGGGAATCATTTGCCTCGACTAAGCCAATGTTTTTTGTTGAGCATCTGGAAGAAAAGTACGGAGAGGTGGAGGGTATGTCAAAGATGCGATCCGGGTCAGTCTTGATAACGACGTCATCCCCAGCACAGTCGCGGGCGTTGCTCGCCTGTGAGAAACTGGGTGATGTTCCCGTTACCATAACGCCTCATAAGAGCCTTAATATGGTCCAGGGTATTGTCTACCATCGAGATCTGTTGTTGCAATCTGATGATGAGCTACGGTCACACCTAGAGCGGCGCGGTATCCACTTCATCCGACGCATTTATAGGGGGCCGAAGGACAACAGGGTCGCCACCGGTGCTTTCATCTTGGCTTTTGAGGGTGACACATTACCTGAAAAGGTCAAGGTGATGGTTTACCGGTGTGACGTAAAGCCCTACATCCCTCCCCCTATGCGCTGCTTTAAGTGCTGGAGGTTTGGGCACATGTCTTCCCGGTGTGAGGCCAATCCCACATGTCGGGAGTGTGGACGTCCATCACACCCAGACGTCCCTTGTGTCCCACCTCCAGTCTGTGTTAACTGTGGACAACATCATTCACCCTGCTCGCCAGATTGCACAGTCCTCCATAGAGAAAGGAAAATAATGGAGTATAAAACCCTGGACAGACTGACCTATTCAGAGGCACGGCGCAAATATACTAAGCTGCACCCCGTGACCATGGGTAAAAGTTTTGCGACAGCACTTAAAACTGTTCCAACTCTGCAATCTTTGACCCCATCTGTTCAGCAAATCTCGGTGGGCCCACAGGCCCAATCATCCACTCTCCCCCCCTTGACAGCTGGGGGTGGATCTCCTTGTATTGCTCCCAAACCCTCTACCTCGGGAGCAATACCATCCCAACCAATGGGGACACTGGTCCCCACCCCAGAGCCAGAGAAGCAACAGCCTTCTCTGGCTCCTCTCGCGAGGAAGGGTTCGGTTGAGTCCCACCCCTCCTCGGCTTCTTCCTCTGGGACGACAGCTACCGGCCAGTGGCAAACCGTGGCCAAGAAGGCTGGTCGTCGGGCCGCAAGGTCTTCCTCAGTCTCGGAGACTGAGTCCCCGACGCCCTCCAGACGTGAGAAGCCAAAAGAAAAGCGAGAGGCTTCCAAGAAGAAGCAAACAGACGGGAAGACCAAAGAGACACCGGTGGTTCCCCCACTTCTACCCCCGCCCTCCTCCTCAGAGGACGAGGACGAGGTGAAGATACTAGCGTCTCCTGAAGACCTAGATCTCGAAGGACCATCGAAACCGATGGAAGTAGATTCTACAGCTTCGCGAGCAGTGTCAGCGAGTGATCATGAGGTATAATAAATAGTTCATATTGCCTCATGTCATCCCAGTTATCAGACAGCGTTATTCTCCAGTGGAACTGCGGCGGTTTTTTCACCCGCCTGGCTGAGCTGCGACACCTTTTGAGCATAACACCCGCTATCTGCATTGCCCTACAGGAAACATGGTTTCCGGCAATGCGGACCCCTGCCCTCCGGGGCTACAGGGGATATTATTGTAATCGCAGCCAGTATGACAGGGTATCAGGTGGTGTGTGTGTGTATGTCCTTACCTCTGTATATAGCGAGTCTGTGCCCCTTCAGACGCCGTTGGAAGCGGTGGCTGTGAGGGTAAGGACAACACAAGAGTTCACCGTTTGCAGTCTTTACCTCCCTCCTGATGGTGACGTCTCTCAGACTGTTTTGGCTGCACTACTTTGTCAACTCCCTCCACCTTTCTTACTACTGGGTGACTTTAATGCCCATAACACCTTGTGGGGTGGTTCCACGATTTCTGGCCGAGGCAGAGTAGTCGAGGACTTACTATCTCGTCTTGACCTCTGCCTCTTGAACACGGGTGCCCCCACACATTTCAGTGTGGCTCATGGCACGTTCTCGGCCATTGATCTGTCAATTTGCAGCCATGGCCTTTCACCATCTGTCCACTGGAGAGCCCACGATGACTTGTGCGGCAGTGACCATTTTCCCATTTTCCTGTCACTCCCACAACGTCAATCCCCAGGGCGCCTGCCCAGGTGGGCCCTACACAAGGTTAACTGGGACGACTTTACCTCTGCTGCCACTGTTGGTCCTCCCCCACTCGACGACGTCGATGTGGCGGTCGAGGGCGCCACGCGCACCATTGTTTCAGCTGCAGAAGCTACCGTTCCCCGTTCGTCGGGGTCTCCACAGCGTAAGACGGTACCATGGTGGTCGCCAGAGGTCGCAACAGCTATCAGAGATCGCCGACGGGCCTTACAACGGTACAAGCGGCACCCGTCTCTGGAGCACCTCGTAGCTTTCAAGCGGCTCCGTGCACGTGCACGTTATCTCATTAAGAGACGAAAGCAAGAGTGTTGGGAGAGGTACGTCTCCACTATTGGCGCGGGTACCTCCACCACCCAGGTCTGGAACAAGATAAGGCGTTTAAGGGGACACCCAACACCAGCAGGAATCCCTGGGATCTCTGTGAATGGCATAGTATGCACGGACCCGGCCACGCTTGCAGGGCTGTTTGCCGGGCATTATGCTCATGCCTTCTCCTCTGAGAATTACCTCCCAGCTTTCCGTACATTAAAGGAGCAGGTGGAACGCCAGCCCCTCTCCTTTACCACCCGCCGTACGGAGGCATATAACATGCCGTTCACAGAGTGGGAATTCCAAAGCGCTCTTAAAAAGTGTCCGGACACGGCTCCAGGACCCGATAGCATCCACAGCCAGATGTTGAAACATCTTTCAGCGGAGAGCCAGCGTAATCTCCTTGCGCTCTTCAACCACATCTGGTGCGACGGGGTATTCCCTTCGCAGTGGCGGGAGGGTATCATCATACCGGTGATGAAACCAGGTAAAAACCCTGCTCATTTGGATAGCTATCGGCCCATTATGCTGACCAATGTCCTCTGTAAGCTGTTGGAGCGCATGGTCAGTGGGCGGTTGTGCTGTATCCTCGAGACTCGGGGCTTACTGGCTCCATGCCAGGGCGGGTTCCGCCAAGGTCGCTCCACCACCGACAACTTGGTGTACCTCGAGTCCGCGATCCGCACAGCCTTTGCCAGGCGCCAACACCTGATAGCCGTCTTTTTTGATATGCAAAAAGCGTATGATACGACCTGGCGACACCACATACTTCGCAAGTTACATGGTTGGGGTCTTCGGGGCTCACTCCCGATTTTTATTAAAAACTTTTTAGCTGTCCGTACTTTTTGTGTTCAAGTAGGTGCGTCTCGTAGTACCTCTCATGTGCAGGAAAATGGGGTTCCTCAGGGCTCTGTTTTGAGTGTCCCCTTATTTTTAGTAGCCATAAACGGCTTAGCGACAGCAGTTGGGTCGTCAGTATCCCCCTCTCTCTATGCTGACGACTTCTGCATTTCTTTTAGCTCTTCCAGCACCCAAGTTGCTGAACGTAGGTTACAAGGAGCCATTCAGAAGGCACAGTCCTGGGCTCTGGCCCATGGCTTCCAGTTCTCTCCTGCAAAGACCAGAGTTATGCACTTCTGTCGGCGTCGGACGGTTCATCCACAGCCAGAACTTTATCTTGACAACCACCTCTTAGAGGTTGCTGAAACACACAGGTTTTTAGGGCTCGTATTTGATTCTCGGCTGACATGGCTCCCTCACATTCGACAGCTGAAACAGAAGTGCTGGCGACAGCTAAATGTTCTCCGTCATCTGGGCCATACCAAGTGGGGTGCCGATCGGTCCACACTGTTGCGGATATACCACGCTTTGGTGCAGTCCCGTCTGGACTTTGGATGCCTTGCCTATGGCTCCGCATCCCCCTCGGCATTGCGCTTGCTGGACCCCATTCACCACTGTGGGGTTCGCATTGCGACGGGTGCTTTCCGCACCAGTCCCGTGGACAGTTTACTTGCGGAGGCCGGGGTCCCACCACTGCGGATCCGCCGCCAGCAACTGCTCGCGGCCTATGCTGCTCATGTTCATAGCACGCCAGGCCACCCGAACCAACGTTTGCTATTCTCCCGCACGGTCGTCCGTCCTCAACAACGGCGACCCCGTTCCGGTCACACGATCGCCTTCCGTGTCCAGTCCCTTCTGTTGGAACTAGAGTCTTTCCCTGTCCCATCTCCGCATCGGGCCCGTACGCGTACGCCCCCATGGCGTGTACCGAGGCCATGCTCTAGGCTGGACTTGGCCGATAGACCTAAAGACTCTGTTCCTCCCGAGGCACTCCGCCGTCAGTTCTTTGCCGTCGTTGCAGAATACACTGGACACGACATCGTCTATACGGACGGTTCGATGGTTCATGGCCGTGTTGGCTTTGCCTATGTTCATGGCGATCACACAGAGCAGCGGTCTCTGCCGGATGGCTGCAGTGTATACACTGCCGAGTTGGTGGCCATTCTCCGTGCTCTTGAGCATATGCGCTCCTGCTCAGGTGGGTCTTTTCTGCTTTGCAGTGACTCCCTGAGCAGTCTTCGCACACTCGAGCAATGTTATTCACGTTCCTCCTTGGTGCTGGCTATACATGAGACACTTTTTGCTCTCAACCAGTTAGGACGCTCTGTAGTCTTCATTTGGTCTCCTGGTCACATCGGCATCCCAAACAACGAACGAGCCGATGAGCTAGCTAAACAGGCTGTCCATGCGTCCGTGTTAGACATTGGTCTCCCGGCATCAGGTTACCAGACTGTGTTGCGCCATAGAGTACGTGAGCTTTGGGCCGCAGAGTGGCGTAGCCTGAGCCACCCCAACAAACTCAGGGCAATAAAGGAGACCACAGCTGCGTGGCGCTCCTCAATGCGGGCCTCTCGCCGGGACTCGGTAGTCCTGTGCCGGCTCCGCATTGGCCACACTTGGCTGACCCACGGCCATCTCCTGCGCGGTGAGGACCCGCCTCGATGTCGTTGTGGTTCTCCCTTGACAGTGTCCCACATTTTGACGGACTGTCGTCTTTTAGCCGCCCTGCGGCGGGATTTTAATCTTCCTGCAATTTTCTCTGACGTTTTATGTAACGATGCCAATATGGCTGATTCTGTTTTAGGTTTTATTCGTAACAGTGGTTTTTACAACTCTATATGAAACTTGTGTTGCCCCCTCAGGGGCTCAGCATTAATTTGCTGAGTACGGGCTTGGCGACCCCGGGGTCCTGAGCTGTGGGCTGTGTCGCGCCAACAGTCCGCTACACCGTAAGCTCTGTGCGTGCTTCAACGACCATCGTTCGGCGCGACGGTGGAACGTTGTACGTTTCAGAGCCCGGGGATCTTGGCTTAATCGCCCGGGTCGCGAGGACGGTACAAACCTCTATAAAAAACCCCTCAATCTCAAGGTGTGCTACGTGCCGAGGAGATGCATGGCTGTTGAGGTTGAACAGCCGCTAGCGAGCAACCTCTGAGGAACCTGCCGCACCTCAGTTGTATAAGGCTTACCCAGGCAAGCGGGGCTCTGTCTGGGTGGACCTTTAGATCCCTAGCTGCTCGTGGGAACGAAATGAAACGAGCAACAGAACACGTTGGTGGACGTACAACCACCGTCTCTAAGCGTGGGAAGTTTCATGCCTCTTCTTATGACCCCAAGTCGTTTCCTTCCTTGGCCACGCCCTGGGAGGAACGCAGGGCTGCTACCGGAAATGAGCAATATTCACCTAGATATTTAGTGTGTACAAGGACTGATGGGGAATCTTTTACGGCAGTGAAGCCTCAGTTCTTTGTTGACCACCTGGAGGACAGGTTTGGGGAAGTGGACTCCATTTCTAAAATGCGCAACGGGTCTGTACTCATCCACACAGCATCCCCAGCCCAGTCACGGGCGCTACTCGCTTGTGACAAGCTGGGTGACGTTGCGGTGACCATCACTCCCCATAAGTCGCTGAATATGGTTCAGGGAGTCATTTTCCACCGGGATTTGTTGCTCCAGACAGACGACGAGCTACGGACGAACCTTGAACGACGTGGCGTTCATTTTGTCCGGCGCATCCATAGGGGCCCAAAGGATAATAGGGTCGCAACTGGTGCCTTCATCTTGGCCTTTGAGGGTGATACGTTGCCCGAAAAGGTCAAGGTGATGGTCTACCGTGTTGATGTGCGGCCTTATATTCCTCCCCCTGTGCGGTGCTTCCAATGCTGGAAGTTCGGCCACATGTCTTCCCGTTGTACGTCCAGTGCTACATGTAGGGACTGCGGGCATCCAGAACATCCGGGAGCCCCATGTACACCGCCTCCCATCTGCGTCAACTGTGGTCAGAACCATCCTCCCTGCTCGTCGCAATGTCCCGCACTTCAACGGGAGCGGAAAATTACGGAGTACAAAACCCTGGACCGTATATCCTATAATGAGGCCAAGAAAAAGTTTGATCGTTTGCACCCGGTAACAATGACAAAAACGTTCGCAGCAGTGACGTCGTCGCCACTCTCCTTGGCGGCGACAGTAGTTTCTACTTCCTCTGTTCCTGTGGGCCCCCAGGGCCGCCAACCTAAGCCTGCCCCCACGGAGGTTGGGGGCCATCCATCCAAAGCTCCCAAGGCGAAAGCCTCGGGATCAGCTACCACCTCTCCGCCGGAGAAAGAACAACCTTCTCCGGCTTCCCTCACACGGAAGGGGTCCCTTGGGACGCTCCCTTCCGCCAGTGTCAGTAGCGACACTAACCAGCAGCGGGCGCGCTCGCAGACTGCTGGTCGTAGGGCTTCGCGCTCCTCCTCAGTCCCTGTGGCTGAGTCCGAGGAGCACCTCCCACCGGCGAAGCCCCCGAGGGAACGGAGGGGAAAACAAAGGCCAAAGAAAGGCCAATCACAAGAATCCACGGTGGCTTCAGTGCCACCACTCCCCTCTGCCTCCGCCTCTACTTCTGAGGATGAGGTGGAGATTCTTGCGTCACCCGAGGACCTCGCTCTCGGGGACGCCCTTGACAAACCTATGACTGAAACTGATAAACCTCCATCGGTGGATGCAAGTGATGCTGAGGTATGACCCGCTCACTTGTCTCATTCATGTCTTCCCAGCACTCGAACAATGTCATTCTCCAGTGGAACTGCGGCGGTTTCTTTTCCCACCTGCCTGAGCTACGGCATCTTCTGAGCACGATGCCTGCTCTCTGCATTGCTCTTCAGGAAACTTGGTTTCCAGCAATGCGGACCCCTGCCCTTCGGGGCTATAGGGGATTTTACTGCAACCGTAGCTCATATAACCGGGTCTCAGGTGGAGTGTGTGTTTATGTCCTCACCTCTGTGTATAGTGAACCCGTGCCCCTTCGAACACCATTAGAAGCAGTGGCTGTCAGGGTGAGGACCACACAGGAGTTGACTATCTGCAGTATCTACTTGCCGCCAGATGGTGACATATCTGTGAACGTCTTGGCTGCACTTGTTGCTCAACT
Source organism: Locusta migratoria (assembly GCA_026315105.1). Taxonomy (NCBI): domain Eukaryota; kingdom Metazoa; phylum Arthropoda; class Insecta; order Orthoptera; family Acrididae; genus Locusta; species Locusta migratoria. The sequence continues at coordinate 403,563,928 of CM048748.1, forward strand.
ACCCCCACCTTTCTTACTGTTGGGCGACTTCAATGCCCACAGTCCCTTGTGGGGTGGTTCTACGATCTCTGGTCATGGCAGGGTTGTCGAGGATTTCCTAACTCAACTCGACCTCTGCCTCTTAAATACAGGTGCCCCCACACACTTTAGTGTGGCACATGGCACATTTTCGGCTATTGATCTGTCGATCTGCAGCCACGGCCTTCCACCATCTGTTCACTGGAGAGCCCATGACGACTTGTGTGGCAGTGACCATTTCCCTGTCCTTTTGTCACTCCCACAACGCGAGTCCCCTGCGCGCCCACCTAGGTGGGTTCTGCACAGGGCTAACTGGGAAGACTATGCTTCTGCTGCCATCGTTGGCCCTCCCCCACTCGAGGAAATCGATGTGGTGGTCGAGAGCGCCACACATTCCATCATTTCTGCTGCGAACGCGACCATTCCACGTACATCAGGGTGCCCACGGCGTAAGACAGTGCCGTGGTGGTCGCCGGAGATCGCTGAGGCCATTAAAGACCGCAGGCGGGCCTTACAGCGATTCAAACGGCACCCCTCTCAGGTGCACCTAATCAATTTTAAACGGCTTCGCGCTCGTGCTCGCCAGCTTATAAGAAGACGGAAACGGGAGTGCTGGGAGAGGTACGTTTCCACTATTGGGACAGGTACCTCAGCCTCGCAGGTCTGGAGTAAGATCAGGTGGCTACAGGGAATACCGACTACATCGGGAATCCCTGGAATCTCCACAAATGGAGTCCTATGTACGGACCCGGCCACTCTTGCAGAGATGTTTGCCGAGCATTATGCTCGTGCCTTTGCCTCTGCAAATTATCCACCGGCCTTCCGTGCAGTAAAGGAGAGGGTAGAACGCCAGTCTCTCTCCTTTCGTACCAGCCGCTCTGAATCTTACAACACTCCTTTTACAGAGTGGGAGCTCCTCAGTGCTCTTCAACAATGTCCAGACACGGCGCCAGGGCCTGATAGCATCCATAGTCAAATGCTGAAACATCTATCAGCAGATAGTCGGCGCAACCTACTTGCGGTCTATAACCGCATTTGGTGTGATGGTGTTTTCCCGTCACAGTGGCGGGAGAGTATCATCATCCCAGTGCTTAAGCCCGACAAACATCCTCTGAACTTGGATAGCTATCGGCCCATTAACCTGACTAACGTGCCATGCAAACTGTTGGAGCGGATGGTCGGTCGGCGGTTGTGTTGGATTCTTGAGACTCGGGGTTTATTGGCTCCGTGCCAGGGCGGTTTTCGCCAGGGTCGATCTACCACCGATAATCTGGTGTACCTCGAGTCTGCAATCCGCACAGCCTTTACCCGGCGCCAACACCTCGTTGCCGTCTTCTTCGATATGCACAAAGCATATGATACAACCTGGCGACGACACATCCTCAACACTTTACATGACTGGGGCCTCCGGGGCTCCCTACCGATTTTTATTCAGAATTTTTTAGCCGTCCGTACCTTTCGTGTTCAAATTGGTGCTTCCCTGAGCTCCTCTCATATCCAGGAAAATGGGGTTCCTCAGGGTTCCGTTTTAAGTGTCCCATTATTTTTAATCGCCATCAACGGTTTAGCTGCAGCGGTTGGATCGTCGGTGTCCCCCTCTCTTTATGCTGACGACTTTTGTCTCTCTTTTAGTTCCTGCAGCACCCAAGTTGCCGAGCGCAGGTTGCAAGGCGCTATTCGGAAGGCGCAGAACTGGGCGCTTACTCATGGCTTTCAGTTTTCTGCCTCCAAGACCAGAGTGATGCACTTCTGCCGGCGTCGGACTGTCCACCCACACCCTGAACTTTATCTGAATGACGAACCACTTACGGTAGTGGAAACTCACCGTTTTTTAGGACTGGTCTTTGACGCCCGGCTGACGTGGCTCCCTCACATTCGTCAGCTGAAACGGAAGTGCTGGCGCCATCTCAACCTTCTCCGCCACCTGGGTCATACGATCTGGGGTGCTGATCGCTCGACACTGTTGCGGCTTTACACGGCGCTGGTGCAGTCCCGTCTTGATTTTGGGTGCATTGCCTATGGGTCTGCGGCACCTTCGGCACTGCATCTCCTGGACCCCATTCACAACTGTGGGGTTCGCATCGCGACGGGTGCCTTCCGCACCAGCCCAGTGAACAGCTTACTAGTGGAGGCTGGGGTTCCACCCTTGGGGATCCGCCGCCAACACCTACTTGCGGCTTACGCAGCCCATGTGTATTGCTTACCAGGCCACCCGAACCATCGTCTCCTCTTTCCTGATGTGGTCATCCGTGCCCATCAGCGACGCCCCAGATCAGGTCATACGATTGCCTATCGGGTTCAGTCCCTCCTGCAGGAGCTTGAGTCTTCTCCCCTTCCATCTTCCTATCGGGTCCGTGCCCGTACACCTCCGTGGTGTTTGCCAAGGCCGTCTACTCGGCTGGATTTGGCCCAGGGGCCCAAAGACTCAGTTCCACTGGAGGCGCTCCGCCGTCAGTTCTCTGCTGTCATAGCAGAGTTCCGTTGTTATGACCTGATCTACACAGATGGTTCAATGGTTGATGGCTGTGTGGGATATGCCTATACTCATGGTGACCATGTGGAACAGCACTCTCTGCCGAATGGCTGCAGTGTTTACACTGCAGAGCTGGTGGCCATTCACAGAGCTCTCATGCACATCCGGTCCTGCTCCAGCGAGTCTTATGTTGTTTGCAGCGACTCTCTGAGCAGCCTCCGAGCTCTGGAGCACTGTTACCCACGGTCTCCTCTGGTGTTGGCCATACAGGAGACACTTTGGGCCATTGGAGAGTCCGGGCGATCAGTGGTGTTCGTCTGGTCCCCGGGTCATGTCGGCATCCCGGGCAATGAACGTGTTGACAGACTTGCCAGGCAGGCAGTCAGTGCGTCCATTTTGGACATCGGCCTCCTGGCGTCTGATCTCCGCTCGTTGTTGCGCCACCGCGTACATCAGCGTTGGGATGCCGAGTGGCATAACCTGGGCACACCCAACAAGCTTCGGCTAGTCAAGGAGACCACCACCGCGTGGCGTTCTTCCGTGCTGGCCTCTCGCCGGGACTCCGTGGTGCTGTGTCGACTCCGTATTGGCCATTCGTGGCTCACCCACGGACATCTCCTTCGTGGTGAGGCCCCGCCCCAGTGTCGTTGTGGCTCCCACTTAACAATAGTCCACATCCTAGTGGACTGCCCGTTTTTAGCCGCCTTGCGGCGTCGTTTTAACATTCCTGGCGTTTTATCAGATATTTTACGTGACGATGCTTCAGCAGCGAATTCAGTTTTAAGTTTTATTCGAGCAGGAGGTTTCTATCAGTCTCTATGACTGGTCTTTTCCTTGCACTGCCGAGTGGTTGACTTTTCCTTTTTTATTCCTATGGTCGGTCAACCACTGCCTTCGGGCTCTTTGTAGTAAGGTGTCTTTGTGTGTTCGTCCCCTTTCCTTTGTTTCTTCTCCGTTTTGTTGATGTTTTATAGACCCAGTGGGATTTCCATCCCACTTCACAAACCTAACCTCTGGGCGCATTCATTTCACGTCCGTGCTTTTATTTTTGACATTTTGTGATGGAATGGGGGACTGATGACCGTTGTAGTTTTGTCCCCCTTAAACATCCAAATAACAACAACAACAACAACAAACTTGTGTTGCCCCGTGGCTGACCCTTCCTATTTTATTTTCATGGTCGGTCAACCACGAACTTTGGCTTTGTCATTTTATTTCCGCACTGGTTTGCTGTTTCCTTGTGATTGTGTCCTTTCGTGTTGTCTCCTGCTTTGTTGCCCTTTGTCGAATTTGTTTCCTTTTTATTGATTGAGTGGGGTTTTCTCCTCCCGTAGCGGTTTTAACTGTGGGCGAACTTTACAGTGTTTCCGTACTTCTCTCGCTCTTTGATGGAATGGGGGACTGATGACCTCCGTAGTTTTGTCCCCCTAAAACATCAAACCAACCAACCAACCAACCAACCACACCCGTCGGTGTTCTCTGGAGATGCTGGACAAGACCCCAACAAATGACTAAAAGGGTTCGATCGAGTCGCCAAGTACAACAGGTGGGATCATACGATGTGCTTGGCCAACGTTTATTTCTACCTGGATGGAACAGCCCAGCAATGGTTCGAAAACAACGAAGAAAAGTTGAATGACTGGGAGACGTTCCAGGAGGAACTTAAGAAGACGTTTGGAGACCGCCAGCGACAAATCCGCTCTGCGGAAGAACAACTGAAGAACCGGGCCCAACGACATGGGGAGCCGACACAATCGTACATACAGAGTGTTTTGGCCCTGTGTAACGTAGTCAATCCGAACATGACTGAAGCGGACAAAATCACGCACCTGATGAAGGGAATTGCAGAAGATATGTACCAAGCTCTTCTGATAAAGGACGTCGCTACGACGGAAGAGTTCATCAAGTGGTGCCAGCGCATTGAAGAGATGCAACAAAGGAGGGTTGGACGCAAGAAGTATGACAGACTCCCAAATGTAGTCCCTATGGCCGTTGTGGAAGACCAACAGGACTTGGCTTCTCTCATACGACAAATCGTGAGAGTAGAATTACAACAGTGCATGGCAGCCGGGACTATTAGACCGAGCGAGCATCAGATTATGGCCATGGATGTGAGCCCTGTAAGTCACCAGGGAGTCGACGCCGCTGAGGACGAGGTATTTCAAACATAAGCTCCTGTCTGCCCCGTCAATCACACCCGACGTGAAGAATGGCGTCGCCCTGCTATGACTTACGCTGCAGCCGCCAAACGGCAGCCCATGAACCGGCTGACGCGACCACAGCCAACTGCCCCGGTAACTATGACGCCCCGCAGAAGAACAGACGTCTGGAGGACAGAAGACAACACACCACTGTGTTTCCACTGTGGGCGCCCTGGACATGTACGCTACTGCAGAGAGAGGAGGTGAGCATTCGATCATTATTTTGCCGCAAGACGTCAGCCATCGGAGCAGTTCTATCCCAGGCAGTCACCTGCTGATGAGTTCAGTCGACCTATGGGAAGAAGCCCATCGCCGTACCCTAGACGAGGTCGCTCCCCGACGCGCGGCAGCCGTTCACCGTCGCCGTACAGAGGTACCAGCCGCTCCCCTAGCCGCCGCGCCCAGGAAAGCTAAGCGAGGGGACCATCTACGGAGGTGAGGTCGCCGCAGATGAAAATCCTCCATGGACGACAGTCGCCAAGATGTCGGGAAATCTCATCTACGTCATAATCGACGGCCAACCTGTCCGGGCACTTGTTGATTCAGGAGCCTCTTTTTCTGTATTATCGGATAATTACCGCCGCACACAAAAGAAGACAATGTTCTGTGATACGGGAGCAACTGTGCTGAAGGTCGCGAATGGAAAGTACGTCCATCCAGCAGGAACTTGTGTCGCAAGAATAACCATTAACAACAGGACGCAGCCGTTTGAATTTGTCGTGTTAACAGAATGTAGTCACAATGTCATCCTCGGATGGGACTTCCTTCAGGCATCCCAAGCTATCATTGACTGTGGAAGATCTCAGCTGCAAATTGAAGAAGTTGTTCCGCCAGATACACGTAATACAGAATTTTTTGGGAAGTTATTCGTCGTTGACAATGTGACGATACCGCCGTTGACAATGAGAAGAGTTGCAGTCACAAACACAGATGACTGGTTAAACTGTGAAGTTCTTGTTGATAGTAAAAAGTTTATCAGGCTCACAAAAGAAATTCACATACCAGCGGCTATCAAAAGCATTACCGGTGGTCAAAGAGAGATTTGGATCACAAATTGTCACGAGCAGTCACAACTTATCTCCAAGGGAATCTCTATCGGGACAGCTGAACCAATCCAGGACAGTGAGTTCAACGTCATCAATGAAGACCTACGCCCTGCTATTAGTACAGACAGCACACTGGAGGGAACAAACGTGGAACTGCCAATAGGGCCTGGACTGACCAAGAAACAACGCCAGCGGGTGTTAGGTATACTACGCCAATTTTCGGGTGCTTTCACACCTCAGCACGGGAAAAGTCAGACGAAACGGCCCACGATAAAGCACCGTATCAATACTGGGGACCATCCGCCAATTAGCCAGCGTTCGTATAGAGTGTCGCCAGTTGAAAGACGGATAATTCGGGATGAAGTGGAGAAGATGTTGCGAGATGACATTATTCAACCTTCAGAGAGTCCTTGGTCGTCTCCGGTGGTCCTCGTAAAGAAGAAGGATGGCACGTGGCGATTCTGTGTCGACTATCGGCGACTGAACAGTATCACAAAGAAAGATGTCTATCCATTGCCGCGTATTGATGACACCTTAGACTGCTTGAAAGGAGCTACATACTTCTCAACTATGGACATGCAGACAGGTTACTGGCAAATCGAGGTTGACGAAGCTGAGAGAGAGAAGACGGCTTTTATTACACCTGACGGTCTCACACATTCGAACGCATGATGGACAACTTGCTTCGACATCTTAAGTGGACGACGTGTCTCTGCTATTTAGATGACATGGTCATTTTCTCGAAAACATTTGAAGAACATCTGGGTCGCCTGTCAACTGTGTTGAAGTGTGCTCAGGCTGCAGGTCTCCGCCTCAATCCAAAGAAGTGCCTCTTTGTCGCCAAAGAGATAAAAATCCTGGGGCACCTAGTCAACAGAGATGGTGTCCGTCCTGATCCAGATAAAGTAAGGGCAGTCACAGAATTTCCAACTCCTCAGCACATTCGTGATGTGAGAAGTTTTCTCGGGCTGTGCTCATACTACCGACGTTTCATAAAAGGATTTTGTAACAAGGCACGTCCATTACAAGAACTTCTGCAGGGAGACGCCAAATTTTACTGGGACGAGACAAAAGAAAGAGCTTTCCGAGCACTTAAGGAGGCTCTAACTTCCGCACCAGTGCTAGACTTGTACGACGAGAATGCAGAAACGGAACTTCACACAGACGCCAGTGGCTATGGGATTGGCGCAGTGCTTGTACAAGTTCAGGAAGGTGCGGAAAAAGTGATTGCCTATGCGTCAAGAGTACTCTCAAAGTCCGAGATAAACTACTCTACAACTGAAAAAGAATGTCTCGCGGTTATCTGGGCTATCAACAAGTTCCGGCCGTATTTATTCGGCAAACCATTCACCGTCGTGACAGACCGCCATTCTTTGTGTTGGCTGACTAGCTTGAAGGATCCATCAGGTCGACTAGCAAGATGGGCACTAAGACTCCAAGAGTACGATGTCACAGTGGTATTCAAGAACGGGCGCAAACACAAGGATGCCGACTGCCTTTCGAGGAATCCATTAGTGGAACACAACAGCATTAATGAAATTTCAGCTTTCACTGAATTAGATGACGTTACAGCTGAACAGAGGGAAGATCCAACACTATTAAAAATAATAGAGGCCTTGGAGAAAGGAGAACCGTCCAATGGAGAGTTCCAACTTATAAACGGAACATTGTACAAGAGCAACTACGATCCACTGGGCCCCAAATGGCTACTTGTTGTTCCAGCTCATCTCCAGCAAGCTATTCTCAAATATTTCCACGATGCTCCAATATTTCCACGATTCGTGAAGACCCTAGACAGAATCAGACGCAGGTATTACTGGAAAGGTCTCTACCGATCTGTCAAGCACTATGTGAGTCACTGTAAAGAGTGCCAGCGACGGAAGCATGTGCCGCAATTACCTCCAGGACATCTCGTACCGATTCCGCCGGCAGCAGCTCCATTCCACCGAGTTGGGATCGATCTTTTAGGGAGGTTCCCGAAGTCGACAACCGGTAACCGTTGGATAATAGTCTGCACTGACTACCTCACACGCTACGCTGTCACCAAACCTGTGCCGACTGCAGAAGCTCCAGAGATCGCAAAATTCCTTGTAGAAGACATTATTTTGAAGCATGGAGCACCACGTGTCATGATATCTGATCGTGGAAGAGTATTCCAGTCAAAACTAGTATCAGAGGTAATGTCACGGTGCAACATTGTCCACAGAATGACAACTGCATACCATCCTCAGACAAATGGTCTTACGGAACGTTTTAACAAAACATTCGCCGACATGCTGTCGATGTACGTCGATGTTGAGCAGAAGGATTGGGATATAATTCTGCCAGTCGTAACATTTGCTTACAACACCGCAAGACAAGACACCACAGGCTTCACTCCGTTTTCCTTCTCCATGGCCGTGAAGCTGAGACGACGATGGATACACTGTTCCCGTTCCAACCGGACGACACTCAGGATGACTATGTTAAACAGCTCATCACCAGGGTCGAAGAAGCAAGACACCTGGCTCGCATACGGACACTGGACGCCCAGGAGAAGGACCGTCAGCGGTATAACGACAAGCACCGACCTGTTGTGTACAGCCCAGGAGATCTGGTATGGATTTTTACCCCTGTACGGAAGGTTGGACTGTCAGAAAAGTTATTGAAGCGATACTTCGGTCCGTATCGTCTCATACGCCGCCTGTCAGACGTCACATGCGAAGTTGAGGATTATGAGCCGTCGTCGAAACGTCAAAAACGAAGAGACATTGTTCACGTCCTGCGCATGAAGCCTTACTACGATCCTGAAGAGCAGGTAGACGACAATGGCTTCTTGTTCAAGGACTTTAAGGACGGTAATGTTCCTGATGAAGCCACGACAGGAACGTCTGTCGTCCATAATCGCGGAGAAGGGAAGGATTCTCTTGAACTGTCATACAGAGGACCCATGACACGGTCAAGATCCAGGACATTGCAGCTGGCTCCACAGGGATCATAACAGCGGGTCGCTGTTTCTCCAAGAGAGGGAGCAATGCCGCAAGAGACGACGAACACCAACTTCCGGCGTGGCGCAGGCGATAGCGTCGCGTACTGCGGAGCAGAAGGTCGCCGGTTCAATCCCGTCAACCCTCAAAAATTTATTTCTTTGTAATTTACAATTCCAGAAGGTTCTACATCTTTCTTATGTTCACTTGTAAATTCTATTTGTTTCTTATGTTAACTGTTCTTCTAATTTCTGGTAAATTCTGTCTGTGTATAAATAGCAGAGCACTCTGCCTGAGAGGCAGTCAGTGCTGCGTGTATGTTGAGTTCGTAATAAACGTGCTTTCAGTATAAGTGCTGTGTTTAGTTGCCTTCGAAGTCAAGCCTACTTCCATTGCAACGTGACAATATTTTGTTAGTGCATTGTAGCCTTATACTCTGTTTCCTTGGAGTGAATGAATTTTTGAAAGTTCTGTAGTGTTTGTAATATTTGGACAAATGGTTGAGCTTAGAGGGACAGATAAGGATGATACCATTGGGCTGGAAAGGGTTAACTACTTGCTCTAAGGTACTTTTGTTTGGAAAGTATGCATGTTAATGGCATGTTCAATGGTTACCGGTAATAATAGTAAGCTGTTGTTTTGATTTTAAGGTGTTGTATAATACCCAATGGAATCTATGGCTATAGAGTGTGTTCATATATTGCTAGGCATGCATTTCCACTAAACTGCATTTATTATTGTTAATTCTGGTTGGTCAAATATTCTTATCTATATTACATTTTACTTCTCTATCATGGATACTATTAGTGAAAATCTTACTTTTTGTGTGTTATGTTTCTAGAACCCTCCTCAGAAAAGCCTGAAAGTAACAGACCTGACACAAATGGACAGAATACTAGAAGAAAGAAGAAGTCATCAAAAACAGAGGGTGGAAATGGAAAAAGAAAGACAACAGAAAGAGATTTAATAGAACAGGAAAAATTAAAATTAAAACGTGCTAAAGTGGATGCTATTCTCGAACAAAACAAGCACTGGGCAGAGATCAGCCTAAACCTCAGGCGACTTGTTATTTTTAAGCTACTTGGCAGAGATAACCAGAGCAGGACAACTTAACGGAATGGATTGTAGCTCATCCTGTCTACCTTTACTTCATTACAAACTGTTTCTGTTGCTGCCACTGGATTTCAGTATGAATGCTACATTTTTTGCCTTTTTTCTATTTAAAGTTCTTTTTCCCTCTTCCAGACTTTTTATAGTTCTCAATGTTTTTGTAAGCTCTTAACAAACATATCCATTTGTTCTCGCACTGTGCTGTGCTAAATGCCTTTCTAAAATTCTCCTTCACGTAATCAGCAATACCGTCACATAATTGCTGCTTTCTTTTAAACCTTTTCTTGTGGTTCTTGTAGAACTCTGTACCAGCCAATGTGGAGTTTCTACATCACAGAAGTTCCTGTCTCGAGACCAGGAGCGTTTCCTGTGTGGGAACTTTTCTAAAGGTCAGATATTCTGATAAATCAGTCATGATTTATGAATAAAAGTAATCTGTTGTATAATAATTGAATAAAAGCATAACAAAATGTAAAGTTTTATTTTATTATTAAAAATTCCTGTCAGAAACCACTATCCTCATTGAATTCATTTTTATATTCAGAATGTAAGTGTGGTTTAAATTGCTGAAAATATAGTAATTGAAGAAACTGCGAGTGAAAGATACTGTCCCTTGATTTGCATTCACATGATTTCTTAATGTTGTTTCTCAGTCTGTGGCTTCCATTTGGCATAGCACCTATGTTGAAGAGGTTTGAAGTATTTCGCAAAATATCTTTTAAAGCTGGGTAATAGCTCACACTGTTCAGGCACAGTAGTCTTACAGCTCAGAGGATGGGTATCATTTTAATTTTGCCTTCTTAAGGAGATACAATATTGTGTGCAAAATACTGCAAGTCTTGACAGCAGATGGAGTTTAAGTTATTTGCATGTTACACACTTTTGTCATAAAAGAAAGATTATGAAAATGGGAACAGATGGTACTCAAATATCAGTACAAAATTGAAAACTATAATTTCACCTGGTAATTATATTTTAAAGTAGTTAAATGAAGTATTTTGAATATTGCAGGTTTTTAATAGCAGCCATTACTTTTACTTCTCCTTTAATTAGAAAGAGATGTATACGTGGTATATTCTCTCTAAAAGGTAGGAAATGGCCATTCTTTGAGTCTGTAAAACATATGAAGTGAAAATCCAATAAGAGTTTGTGCAAAAGTCACTTAGGTCAGTGTGTTAATCAATTAATTTAAATTTGTGTACATATTTATAATCTTTTGGTAAATTGTGTCAGTATCTACCAATCAAAGAGTTCTAGTGCACTATTGCATTAAGAGTCCTGTTTCTGTAGGTGAGTAAAGGAATACATGTTAACAGTGGTAGGTTAAGCCAGATTTCAGTATCCGTATAATGTATAATGTGTAATGTATAATGTAAATTTACAAAATAGATGGAGGTCACTGTGTTTGAAAGACATTTATGTTAATTTGTGTGATCTCAGGTTAAAGTTTTATGTGCATACTCACTTTAATGTTTATAAACTGATCTGCCATTCACAATATGCCAAGTGTAATATGTATTCTTTTTCAAGGGCGATATTTGCACTAAAGGTGGTCACCCAAAGACAAAAGTGATTTCAACACTATGCAGCAATTGTGTGAGAGCACAATAAACATAATTGGATACAATGACTAGTACACATGTCCATACATTTCTGTAAAGAACATCTTTTTATGTAATCTCATTCACACATTGGCTACAGCCTTTATACCTATTCTCATATTGACATTCCAACCTGGAATTGCCATGTTTCATTGGGCTCACATTGAAAACAAATTTCAGACTAAAAAGTTGACAAAGTGATACAAAGAGTACAACTGGCAGTTTATAGTCCACTACAGGTATAATTAGAAATCTGTGTAGGAAGTGAGTATAGAACCATACCAAAATTGAGATGTAAAGTCTAAAGCCGAACATCCATAACAATGTAACTGAAAAACTAGTAACTGTCAATGAAACATGTATCATTTAGATTAATGTGTGAAGATAATAAATACAATTATATTTTAAGCGATTTAAAAAAAAAAGTATTTGCAATAACATCAGTTTGTAGATTACTTACAGCACACTATACATTAAGTATATGCACAATTTGCAAATGAAATAGGGGTGTTGCAGAGGACACTAAAATAAACTTACCTATACTCTAGTCATGCTATGTGAAAGTACATTCTATTCCGCAAAATTGAAATGGTTCAAATTATTTGTGATAATTTTTTTGCAGCGTAAGTTCCCTTCTCACAATCAAAGAACCTATGCTACAAACGTTTCATTATTTCTACGGGGATTTCAGATTAAGAAAATTTGCTAACGTAGGTAAAAGACTGAGTGAAGAAACAAAATTCTCAGCTCTTTGAAGATGTAAAGAGTGAACTTGATTTATCAATTTTTAATGTGTCACCAAATAAATTTTGCTGAAAGACCATATTTCATTTTACCCCATATAATTAGTGAATATTCATAATGGTGGGCTTCGCTAAATGCCCATACTTTACCTGAGAAAAATAACGTCATTAGAAATGGCTAGACACTACTCAACGAAGAGAAGAATAATTAAATGGAAATTTTATGAACTATATAAAACTGAATAAAAGAATCAAAAGAAACTTACAATTCCCCATTCAGCGAATTGGAATTCCAAACTGCCCTTTTTGCTTCCGCTTTTTATTAAAAACTTTCTTTCCTTCCGCTCTTTTCGTGTAGGGGTTGGTACCTCTCTCAGCTCCCCTGAGTCAAGGAGAATGGAATCTTGCAGTGGTTCGTCCTTAGTGTCCCTCTCTTTTTAATTGCTATCAAAGGTCTTGCGGAGGCTGTGGGGTCATCGGTTTCTTCCTCCTTGTTCGCCGATGACTTTTGTTTATTCTTCAGCTCAGCTAGCACTGGCGTAACTGAAAGACGCCTGCAGGAAGACATCCAAAAGGCGCAGTCGTGGTCTTCAACCCATGGGTTCCGATTTTCTCCATCGAAAACCCGGGTTATGCACTTCTGCCGCCGCTGCGCTGTCCATTTGGACCCAGAACTTTATTTGTATGACGAACTGCTTCCTGTCGAAGAGAGTCACCAATTTCTTGGCATGCTCATCGACAGCCGGGTTCCACACCTTGGGTTCCACACCTTCTTCAGCTCAAGCAGAAGTGCTGTCGGTACTTCTATACAGACGATCAGATGACGCCATTCCTTCAAAGATTACACTGACTTACTTTATCGCTCATTGACACCACCATGACGTATTATTTAAACAGACATGAACTGCTCTGTTGATTGAATTACCAGACTTTCAGCATTCGTCGAGTTTTCGATAACACGAAGCACTGTATACAGAATAACTACATTGTCCCCAGAGCAACACTGCAACATACTAATACTTCAGCATGCACTTACTCAGAGAGATGAACAGTTCAGTACTACACCATAGAACCAATACCTGGCGCTGTTGTCATTATTACTATTTCTCAGCTCAACGAATGAAGTGTTTTCAGAAGTTTACGCCAGACAATTACACACTGCAGTCAAAAAATGTTCAAATGTTTGTATAGTCTATGGGACTTAACTACGGGGTTATCAGTCCCTAAACTTACAAACTACTTATGAACTACTTACGAACTAGGACGGCACAAATATCCATGCCCGAGGGGGGATTCGAACCCCCGACCGTAGTGATCGCGAAGACCGTGACTGGAGCGCCTTAGTCTCCTCGGCCACCGCGGCCGGCCACACTGCAGTCTTAACTTTATGAACACAGCCTAACATTGAATTTAAATCGTTCGGGAGTAAATTCACTTTTTGTATGAAAAACTTTATGAACAGTCATCGTTTTCGACAGTGACTTCTACTAAAATTTGACATCTTGGCTAGAGGAACTGAGTTTATTGACAGAGCGATCCTACAAGGATTCTGTTTTTGCTGTCCTAGGTCCGGGACCCAAAAAAACCATGATATACACAGGTCCCTCTTTAACAACCATTGCGAAGCACGGGCATGTAAGCTAATCAGTCAATGAAATCGTGGAAACAAACCGCAAAAATTTTTCATGGGATATTGGAACAAACCAAGAAAGTATACAATGAAAAATTGCAAGTCCCAAACACCTGAGAAGAAGCGACAAGAAATTTTACAGGTCTGGCCATGGAAGTAGGACATTTGCAACATCATAGTAAACATAACTGGTGGAACAAGAAGGTTGTTCAAATGTTCAAATGTATGTAGAGCTTTTGGGACTTAACTACGGGGTCATTAGTCCCTAAACTTACAAACTACTTATGCACTAGCTAATACTAAGGACGGCACAAATATCCATGCCCGAGGGGGGATTCTAACCCCCGACCGTAGTGGCCGTGCACAAGGAGGTTGAAGAAGCAATAAGAGAGAGATATGAAACATCGAAACTGTGGAACCAGAACAAGAATTTTCAAATGTTTGTGAAACTATAGGAACAAACGGCAGTAGTCGTCAGTCCCTAAACTTAAAAGCTACTTAAACTTACTCATGCTGAGGACAACACGCACAGCGATGCCCGAAGAAGGACAAGAACCTCCGAAGGGAACAGACGCACACTCCGAAGCAAGGCGCCTTAGAGCACACGGCCACTCCCGCGCAGCCGTATACGTCAGAAACTTGGAAAGGTTGAAAGAAGTAATACAGAAGACATCAGATTCTGAGGAAAGTAAGAACTGTACATATTGAAGAAAATTTCAAGAAGAATAACACCAGTTTATTCTACAAATCCTTCAAGAACAAAATAAATGGTTACATAGCATAAGGATGAAACCTTAGTTATTAACAATTAAGACATCTCAGAGATCCTTGCCAAACACTACGAAAAACTCCTCAACTGTGAAACACCCCAGGATAAACCATACATAAAAATACGCCACAAATTCCAAATTCTGAACCGCTAGCTGAAGCAGAAGTAAGAAAGGCAATAAACTCATTGAAAAAAACAACAAAGCTTCCGAGAAAGATGGAATAATAGCTGAACTATGATGCTCTTATCACTAAAACCACAAAACTATTCAAGAAATTTGAAAAGAAGAAAAGATACTAGAGAATTGATTAGTAGCACTCATATACCCATTGCATAAATAAAGGATCAAAAGCAGATGTAAAAATTATCGGGCTGTATCTCTTCTATCTGTCACGTAAAAAAAATCTTCCCTAAAATGCTACTAAATAGGCTTGAAACTCGATTAAAAACTGGGAGAATACCGAGCAGGCATCAGGAGAGAGCACTCGTCCCCAGAAAAAATATGTAGCTTTAAAATGATCAAGAACTATTACACCGCACGACCTAAGGAAATCTTCACACTTTTCGTTGCCCTCGAAAAGACGTTTGACTCAGCAGACAGGGAAACAGTAGTCGAAGTAGTGAGAGGATATGGAGTTGACTAAAAAACTTTAAACCTGATCAAATTGACACTCACAAGCACTGTATCAAAAGGAAAATTTCAGGATGAGATCAGCAAACCATTTCAGGTGAGGACAGGACTAAGTCAAGGTGATGGCCTTCCATCGATACTGTTAAATGTGGATTTGGATAAGGTCATGATAACACTTTGGCCAGATAATGACTTGCCGCTGTAACTGGACCAGAGAACAAAATCGGTAATCCAAAATGTCTGGCCTTTGCAGACGACCGGGCTGTTTTAATTGAGACTGAACAAGAAGCTGTAACACAAATCAGTGAACTCGAAGAAATAGCAGAGAAAACCGGACTCCAGATCTCCTTCCAGAAAACAGATATAATGACGACCAAGAAAAGTTATAAAACGAAAACACTGAACACGTATGGGTAGATTAAAGAAAACAATTCATATATCTCGGAGAAATTATCAGCAACAATGAATCCGAAAATCATAAAACTGAAAATGAAAGACTGAAACTAGAGAAACTGGAAACATCTACAACAAAAATGACTTGTCCATCAATGCAAGAATGTTATGGTAAAGCCTTTAATACTCTATGGAATAAAAACTTCAAGCGTTGAAAAGTTTCTGAAAATCGAAAGAAGGATATTACGAAGAATCTGCGATCCAAGAATAGTAAAAGGAAACTACAGATTGTCATCGAACAAGGAAGTATATGTGCAGGTAGGAGATCTGGAAAGAAATGTAAGGAATAAATTCAATGGCCAGATGATTAAAATTAATCCTCAAAATGCAAATTAGCAGATCTTGGACCTAAAAAGCCAGAGTTTGCCGTGCGGATGGATGAAGAACTAAGAATACTTGGAAACACAGATGAGAACTGCCAAGATAGAGATGGACACAGAGGACGCCTCAACAGCATCGAAGTTCTATTTGAAGAGAAAATGAAACGTGGGAACAGCAATTGGACGGGCAGAGACGAAGAAGACAATTGGAGAGAATGAAGGCTTTTTGGACGAGGAAGAAATAAGAGAGTGAGAGCTAAACAGTGATACCTGCATAGACGACGGGTTCGCCAAGAAAAAAAAAAGTAGTTTTATGTCCGCACTCTATCTTCACCCCTACAGCAAACAAAAAGTTGTAGGGCTACCCATCACGTCGCCTTATGTCACAGGCCAAACAAATTTTACTGATTGCCGAATTTTATATTCTTTTACAAAAAATGACAAGAACCGCACGGTAGACTTCTATTTATGTTTTTGACGAAAAGAGCCAAGGTGCTTGCGGTACGACCTCACCATTAACCCCGTTATCCATCACAAATGACTTATATGGAAAACTTTATAAGTAACATAAAAATATTTTACTGGCTTCTATAAAAAAATAGTATGTAACTTCCTCATACATAACTAGTTCGGATTTTTTTGTTTTTAATATGTAATTTTCAATCTAAATATTCATTTTATTAAAACAATTATCATACCGTACAGTAAAAAAAAGCGCCTGAAGATGCAACTGTAGATTGCGAAACCAGTTGTGCGGGTCTTCACGACTCCAATAAAATAACAGCTCAGGTGAACCAAGGACTTTCATTCAGACTTTTACAATTTTAACACCTAATTTTTAACTGTGTGGAAGTTTCTTAATTCTGTATAAATATTTTAGTTGTGGCTGCCCGTCGTACAAAGTTCTTTAACTATTTACTTCGTGATATATTGGAGGAGTGCATTTTTGCATTCCTGGCTATTAAAATAACTACACCACGAACATAACGTGCTACAGACGCGAAATTTAACCTACAGGAAGAAGATGCTGTGATATGCAAATGATTAGCTTTTCAGAGCATTCACACAAGGTTGGCGTTGGTGGCGACACCTACAATGTGCTGACACGAGGAAACTTTCCAACCGATTTCTCATACACAAACAGCAGTTGACCGGCATTGCCTGGTGAAACGTTGTTGTGATGCCTCGTGTAAGGAGGAGAAATGCGTACCGTCAAGTTTTCCACTTTGATAATAGTCAGATTCTAGCCTATCGCGATTGCGGTTTATCGTATCCCGACATTGCTGCTCGCGTTGGTCGCGATCCAATGACTGTTAGTAGAATATGGAATCGGTGGGTTCAGGAGGGCAATACGGAGCGCCTTGCTGGATCCCAACGGCCTCGTATCACTAGCAGTCGAGATGACAGGCAACGTATCCGTATGGCTGTAGCGAATCGTGCAGCCACGTCTCGATCCCTGAGTCAGCGGATGGGGACGTTTGCAAGACAACAACCATCTGCACGAACAGTTCGACGACGTTTGCAGCAGCATGGACTCTCAGCTCGGAGACCATGGCTGCGGTTACCCTTGACACAGCATCACAGAGCGCCTTTGATGGTGTACGCAACTACGAACCTGGGTGCACGAATGGCAAAACGACATTTTATCGAATGAATCCAGGTTCTGTTTACAGCATCATGATGGTCGCATCCGTGTTTGGCGACATCGCGGTGAACGCACATTGGAAGCGTGTATTCGTCATCGCCATACTGGCGTATCACCCGGCGTGATGGTATGGGGTGCCATTGGTTACACGTCTCGGTCACCTCTTATTCGCATCAACAGCACTCTGAACAGTGGCCATTACATTTCAGATGTCTTACCACCTGTGTTTCTACCCCTCATTCGATCCCTGCCAAACCCTACATTTCAGCAGGATAATGCACGACCGCATGTTGCAGGTCCTGTACGAGCCTTTCTGGCCAGCACATTCTCCAGATCTCTCACCATTTGAAAACGTCTGGTCAATGGTGGCCGAGCAACTGGCTCGTCACAATACGCCAGTCACTACTCTTGATGAACTGTGGTATCGTGTTGAAGCTGCATGGGCATCTGTATCTGTACACGCCATCCAAGCTCTGTTTGACTCAATGTGTAGGCGGTATCAAGGCCGTTATTACGGCCAGAGGTGGTTGTCCTGGGTACTGATTTCTCAGGATCTATGCACCCAAATTGCGTGAAAATGTAATCACATGTCAGTTCCAGTGTGATATATTTGTACAATGAATACCCGTGTATCATCTGCATTATTTTTGGTGTACTAATTTTGATGGTCAGTAGCGTAGGTGAAGATAGAATGTCCTACAGTTTTCGTTTTATGACACTCGGATTAATGTGAAACCCGAATTCCGAGACTGGAAATAGCGAGTCTCCATTGTATCGACTTCAGTTTACTTATTCTCTAACTTACTTTAACATTTTTAGGTAGAAAATATCACAAGGAGGAGGAATAATCCAATCTGTAAGTATTTTAATAAAAGTATCGTCATTTGTCTAATACTCGCCTTCCATATCATCTTCTACGGACTCCTGGTTAGGCTTACACACACTAAGAAGGCTTAATACAGGGAGGGGATCTTGCGAAATGTGGAAAGAAACAGTGATTTGTGGTGTAATGTAAACTTGTCGAAATTTTAACTTGTCTGCACGGCCACTACGGTCGGGGATTCGAATCCCCCCTCGGGCATGGATATTTGTGCCGTCCTAGTTCGTAAGTAATTCATAAGTAGTTTGTAAGTTTAGGGACTGATGACCCCGTAGTTAAGTCCCATAGACTGTACAAACATTTGAACATTTGAAATTTTTACTTAATTACGCAAGTTTCGGTTTCGACCTAGGGAGCCGAATATTCGGTTTCGGCCGCAAATCATGTTTCGGTCGGACTCTAGAATACACAATCGTATCTCGTCCAGGCAGTATTTAAGAAACGTAGTCCATGTGTATTCATATCTGCATTACTTGTAAAATTATTACTGCAAATCAAAAACAGAAGACAAAATGCTTCAGAATATTGTTTTGTGTGGGTATTAAATTACGTTGATATCCTGCATCAAACGATGTACCGGGTGATCAATAAGTCAGTATAAAATTGAGAACTTAATAAATCACGGAATAATGTAGATAGAGAGGGAAAAATTGACACACATGCTTCGAATGACATGGGGTTTTATTAGAACAAAAAAAAGTCCGACAAATGGCGCTTCATCTGATTAAAGTCGGTCGATCACTATACACTTGCGACTTTAGGTACCTCCAAAGCCAATAATAGTACGGACTGAGGTCCGGAGACCTGGGAGGCCAAGTATGACGAAAGTGGCGGCTGAGCACACGATCATCACCAAACGACGCGCGCAAGAGATCTTTCACGCGTCTAGCAATATGGGGTGGAGCGCCATCCTGCATAAAAATCGTACGTTGGTGTTTATCAGCCAGGCTGATTCTGTGACATATCGGCGTACCTCTCATCTGTCACGGTAGCCATTTGTCGGACTTTTTTTTTTTTTTTTTTTTTTTTTTTTACTTTTTTTCTGATAAAACCCCATGTCAATCCAAGCATGTGTGACAATTTTTTACCTCTCTATCTACATTATTCCGTGATTTATTAAGTTTTCAAATTTATACTGAATTTTTGATTACCTGGTAGTTCCAATACCGGAAAGAGTTTCGATAAAAGTAATTAAAACCAAATGCTGTATGCTTTCGTGACATGATTAGCTCACAAAAGCAGTGTCCTACAACCCTCCTTATAACTTTTTGAATAAAAGGTGGTTCTAAGTAGCAGTAGGTGACCATCACAAAAGTTCTACTGTCACCTCCGTATTTGGTTAGTTTGCTAAGGTGGATCACGGGATGTGGGAACCACGATGTTATCCGTACGTGTGGGCACAATCATCCATTAATACGGTGCATCTGGAGATAGTATTGGTCGAAAGGTATACGAAGGGTAAAGGTATGTAAGGGCAGAGGAAAAAAAGTGCCAAGGCAAGAGCAAAGGGAAAAAAACCTCTGCGACAGTGGGGTAGGCTTTAAGGGCAGTAGCGGTATGCTATCTGCGACAGTTCGTGCAAGGTTTGGTAATGTTAGTAAAGGGTATATTTCGGTACCATTAACTGTGCTGGGTTTGTCATGAGAATCAGTCCGGTTGATGCGAGGTTCTGCTGCAACTAATCTCCTGTGATGTCTCCTGAGTCGGCTGCGGCAGAATACCTGTGAACATAGCCAAGTTTGATAGTTAGACAGTTCCGTCATAGAACTGGCTAAATATGTGGGACTGTATAGGTACTCAGTGAGCTACCGCGTTCTTGTCATCCACTTTTGGTGGACTGATGGATATTATAGCATAGCTTCTGAATGCGCAACTAATTTGCAAAAGTGATCCAACACGTCAGAAGAACCAGTCAGACACTTTAATACCTGAGAACATCTTGAAGTAGACACGGGAGACTGGTGAATAAAGCAGCAAACGTCAACGAGTATAGGGAGAGAAAGGGCTCGTTCAGAACTTAAAATGTCAAGGTATTCACATACTAAGATCTTTATGCACTCCTGTGCTTTACCGGCGCATCTTAGGAGGGGGGTCCATGGGCGACTGGACCAAGAATCCAAACAACGCCGAGCAATCAGCAGTTAATACGTGATCTCAGCTGTAACAAGCGTCGGTGTATCAAGTCGTTCCGCAAACTGGATGACCGAACGTGACGTTGCTGAGGGCACCCTATCAGCAGAGAGCCGGCCTTATAAAGTCTCATGCACAGCCTCCGACTTGTGAATTCCTCCTGCGGCTACAGGAGGTAGCCTCATCACATGCTATAGGTGAGTATTGCAAATCTCATTTATTCCATTTATCAAATTGTCTCTTTATAGACAAATTCGCGGTATGGGCGGACTGTCAGCCAAGTTGTCGTATCCAGGCGTAGGAAATAGGGACGTGGAGGTTGCAGGTCAATCTGCGGTTTCCGAGTGGTAGAAACAACTGCAGGGGACAAAGTGTCCAGTGAAGGCGGTGTAACTTGTAGAGCCAATCACTGGCACTAGGCACTCGAAAGACAGGAAATGCAGAAAGCTGGACTACACTTTTATTACAGTCAGACTAACTACTACATTAAAGCAAGTAGTCATAATTGCTAGTATCATTAAAGGATATGATGCTACAACAGAAACCAAAGTAGCGTCGAGGGAGGGGGAGGGGGAGAACCTACCAGAAGCAACGCTTAGAAACAGCACTGTACAGACAATAATTTCAGCAGCACAATAAAACAGACATGCATAGTGGCACTGCAAGTCAGAAAGCAGATTTACTGAGCCTCCGATGTTCTCGACAGGTGACAAGAAGTCGGCCTATACCAAGGACCAAGTCTAACTAAAAATCTCTTTGAATTTCAAAAGTCAGCGTTTTTAAACAATTGAGGAGTGGGAACGCCAATCCGACTTGCACTTCTTTTGACATTAGTCAATTCGTTGTGAGGCTTTGCACCTTCCAATGTGCTTCTGTCCAACCAGATTTTTGCGCTGTCCCCTCTACTACTCTGTAGGGAGAGATGCTCTGGGATTAACATTAACAAACTGCAAGTAAAGTAGCAACAGCCGATCGACTTTCTTGTCTCAGTTGACTGCTCGATATGAGTGGGTCTATTGCAGCGCCCCTGGCGTGTTGTTTCCGTACAATATCTCTTCTGCCTCGATTGGTCGTTTTCGTTCAGACGACGGCAACAAAACTGTAGAGCTGCCTGCTGTGTGCGTTCACATGTAAATGATGAACTGAGGAAACAGGAATGATAAATGACTTAATTAATGACAAAAGAGTTAACATGCTTAATGTTCTCGTGAAACGTCATGTGGTAAATTCTGTACACTATTGAGATCCTAAATTATAGGAAAAGTGTCATCCTAACTTTTCGAAACGTATATATTTATTGGCTGAAGAAAATTTATACTTGCAAATACATCAAACACTATCGGAAATTCAGGTAAAGGAGTCTTTTTACGTCAGTTTTCAGGACTTGTTTTCTTGCTAACGGACAAAGATCCTAATCTTCTCATCTAAAAATTCTGACTGTTGAAATAATTTTCGTTAAAATACGTTTACATGTATACGGTCGTATCTATGTATACTGCACGCATTTCCCTGCTCGTAGATAATTCGTTTGTATTGTAAAAGAACGCTAACAGAGGAAAGAATTGTATGCTGTGGTGCAACCGTTTCGGTGTGATGAGGACACATAGCAAACAACAGACTAAAGTTTAAGAACTGCGAAATCATTTCTGTAATATAAATGAACTCGACCAGACTAGCAGACGTCAGGCCGCGGTGGAGCGGTCGAGCGCATTGAGGCGCTATGCTACGATGCCCGAGGCTGCTCCCCGTCGGGGGTTCGAATCCCCCCTCGAGCGTTTGGCGTCGCCCTCGTGATTCTTGTTGGTGGTGAGTGCTTTTACAGCAGTTTTGTGCATTTTCCCTCTCTGACATTTGGGAGACCAATGACAGTGCGGTTCTCAGGGACTCATATCTTGCTTGCTACCCAAGGTTAACCGGATCTTCTTTGGGCTACGGTCTACTGTAAGACGTTACAACAGCATTTGAGCACGGGATGGAATTAGCTGCTAATTTGTGAACCCTAATCCTAACCGTGGGACCGCCCGCCAGAGCGTCTGCTAATTCGCAGGCTGCTCCCGTTTCGGTAAAAAGCAGTCAACAATCCGAAGATTGGTTTGAACACCACAGTGCTTTACTAGGCATGGTCCTCTTTGGAGGTGGTATGCCGTTGCCTTCCTCTGACCTTCGAACTGACTTACCCAGCCAGTAATAGGGGGACCTACAGTTTAACGTGGGTTCCGAACCACGGTTCCACCACTTATAATCGTAAACTCCCCTGTTTTGTCTAGCCTCGGCAGTCTGTCTCTAATTTCACTGCTTGGAGTGCCTTTGCTGGCTTAAAACGGCATTAGCTTAATTAAGGCACGCTAATCTAATATATAAAGCAGAGTGTCCGTATATTTGTACGTGTTGCATACAAATCTACAGTTTTGTTCCAATCTTTATCAAATTTTGTACACGTAAGCTTCAATCCATTAGGACGGTCACCGTAAGTGTAAGAATCACATACGATATATAGTTCACGCGATATGACGTCATAAACAATGAGATGCGCCAAAAACTGCTGCATTTAGCGACAATGATGCTCATTTTCATTTAAACCACTGGACCGATTTAAACCAAATTTGGTACACACATTCCTTATCGTGAGGTAATAATTGCTACAGGGATAAGAATCACATATGACGTCATAAACAATAGAAATCGCAAGAAACTGCCACATAATACGGCGAGACTTTGAAAATACGCTGTATGAGAATGAGAGTACTTAGTGACTTAAAACAAACTTTAAACATAACTTTAAGCCTTTTTTTAACTTTTTCTCGCTGACAACCATACCAAAATAATGAAAGGAAAAAAGTTTCTCGCTTACTACATTTCCGCTGTTCATGGAGTAAAACTACGGCATTCGGTATGACGTTAAAATTTATTATTTGTACACCACAAATTTTAGCCGCAGGAAATTTTATATGCAGTATACACACATATACATGAATGTACCTTCTAAATTGTATCACATTCTGACACGTAGTTTATGAGATATGAGCACATCAACAGTAACGTTCCGCTGTTCATGGACTGAAACTACGGCTTTCGGTATGACGTTACAATTTATAATTTCTACACTACAAATGGTAACCGCAGTAAATTTTACAGACAGTACACACTTATATAGTTGCGTGTACCTTCTAAATTGTGTCACAGTACAGCACGTAGTTCATGAGATATGAGCACTTAATAACGTTCATGGAAAAGCGCCCCTTCCCGCACCAAGTTATAATCTATTACCTCTTTACTACTAACTGCATTCCCAAGAGATTTTACAGACATACAGCCCTTATACAAATGAATATATACCTGCAAAATGACAGGAATACATAATTAAATACCCGTGCATCGTAGGGTTTTCAGCTAGTAGTTAATAAATGACAAAGCTGAGTAAGACAAAAAAATTGAAAAATCAACAGTCATCGTTGCTAGACAAATGGCGAAGTCCCTGTAGAGTGCCGAACGTTATTAGTGAGGAGTAGGATTTTTAGATGTAAATTTCATATTGTATAATGATCTCAACAAATTATGCAATCATTCCTCTTTCTTCTACTCTAGTTTATTGAATTACATCAAATCGTCACTCATCAAAATAACACAAAAAAATGAAGCTGTTGTATTTCTAGACATTAAGCATAGCTACTTTTTTACAATCAATTCTCTTTCTCATAGCAGATAGAATATCCCTCTTTATGCCACACAAAACCCAATGGAAACTTATGTTGCGAGCTCCCTGGACCTGGTTTCGACTCAGATCTTTCAATGCTCTGTCATATTCTTAGCGCACTATCGTATCTCCCATATCATGTTCATACAATTCCCCTTCCATTTCTACAATATTGCCTTCAAGTTCATTCCTCTCTAGAGCCCCTCTATGTACGTGTAACTATATACACAGTACAAGTCGATCTGCAAGTTATGTATTTTCAAGACCTTGTTCTTCTAATCGTTTCATAGCTGCAGTCATATCCCTATAATTGAAGACCTCTGGGTAAATAATGATAATGTATTTTTAATGTATAAGGTGCAAACAATCATTTCCCACAGAATGGTTCATTTTCTTCAAGTAGTACATTAATCTGCAGATAGATGGCAAATATAAATATTAAAACAAATATTAAAAGATGTAATAGAAACTATTTTTCAAATAAACAAGTCCACATATCTCAACACTTTATAAATGAGGGTTATCATTATTTTCCCCCGAGATCTTCAGTTGTTGTTTTGTTGTTGTGGTCTGCCCTAATCTATCCTGTGAGGCCTCTTCATCTCTGAATAAGAACGTCAAGCTACATCAGTTCAATCTGCTTAGTGTATTCGCCTCTCAGTCTCCTGTTGGGATTTTGACCCAAATGCTAAACTGAAGATTCCTTGATGTCTCAGAATGTGTTCCACCATTCGATCACTTCTATTAGTCAAGCCAGAAATTTCTTTTCTCCTCGATTCTATTCTGCACCGCTTCATTAGTTACTCGATATAACCAGCTAATCTTCAACATTCGAGTGTAGCACCACATTTCAAAAGCTTCTCTCATCCTTTTTGTTTGGACTCCTACGCTCCAAACAAAAGTTTCAGGTAGAACTTTCTAAAATTTCCATTAATTTTGAATGTCAGCAAATTTCACTTCTTAAGAAACGCTTTTCTTCCCGTAGCCATTCCGCATTTTAATCTTCTTTACTACGCCCATTAGAAGTTTCTTTGCTTCCCAAATAACAAAACTCACCTACTATTTTTATTGTCTCATTACCTAATCTAATTCCTTCGGCCTAGACAGATTTTCTTACAATGCATTCCATTACACTCGTTTTGCTATCGTTAATGTTCTTCTTATAATCTCCTTCCAACACATTGTCCATTACGTTCAGTTGTTCTTCCTGGACCTTTGCTGTCTCTGAGAGAATCACAATGTTATCGGTAAACTGCGAAGTTTTTCTTTCTTCTCCATGGACTTTAATTCCTTCTCCAAATTTCTCCATGCCTTCCTTGACAGAGTAATCAATGTACTGGTTCAACAATATTGGGGATTGGCCCAAACAGTGCGTCCCTTTCATGTCTTACGACTTTTATGACTGCTTTCTAGTTTTTATACAAGTAATAACTTTTCGTTCCCTATATTTTACCCCTAATATCTTTATAATTTGAAAGAGTTTACTCCTGTCAACATTATAAAAAATCTTATCTACAAAATTTAAAAATGGGTTTGCTTTTCCTAACCTATCTTCTAGGATAAGTCGTAAGATGAGTATTGCCTCACGTTTTCTTACATTGCTCCTAAATCCAAACTGATCTTCCCCGAAGTCAGATTCTGTCAGTTTTTCCATTTGTCTGTCAATAAATCGTGTTAGTATTTGGCCACCATGAGTTATTAAACTGAAAGTTCTGTAATTTTCACATTTGTCTGCATTCGCTTTCTTTGGAATTAGAAGCATTATATTGTTCTTGAAGTCTGTGAGTATTTACTCTCACACATTTCGCACACACGGTGGAACAGTTTCTTCATGACTGGATTTTCCAACGATGTCAGCAGTTGACAGGGAATATCATCTACTTCCTGGGCCTGGTATCGCCTCAGATCTTTCACTGCTCTGTCATATTCTTAGCGCACTATGGTATCTCACACATCATGTTCATCCAATTCCCCTTCCATTTCTACAATATTGCCTTCAAGTTCATTCCTCTGTAGAGCCCCTCTATGTACGTGTAACTATATGCACAGTATAAGTCGATCTGTAAGTTTTGTATTTTCTCTGTTAACCGTAGTTGCTGTAACTTGGAAATTTGCAGTTAAGAAACCACAAACTCTCTAATTTTGTCAACATTATCTCAAAACATAGCAGCAAACTCAGTCCCTGATTCCCAAACAATAAGGACCTGGGCCGTGCGAGAATAGCCGTGCTGTTCTTGATACGTGTAAGAAACAACGCGGCCGCTCCCGTCGGATGTTCGAGTCCTCCCTCGGGTGAGGATGTGTGCGTTGCCATTGGGATAGGTTAGTGTAAGTAGTTTTTGTGTTTAGTGACCGATGACCACAGTAGTTAGGTGCCACAGATTTCAAAACAATTTTCATTATTTTATTTATTATTATTTTTTAATAAGGAGCAGGAAGTTTGGACGAAGGATGCCAGTGGTTTCCGTATAGCCAACAATACGACGCGGACATTATATATATATATATATATATATATATATATATATATATATATATATATATATATATGTGTGTGTGTGTGTGTGTGTGTGTGTGTGTGTGTGTGTGTGTGTGTGTGTGTGTGTGTGCGTGTGATTTTATGTGTAAAAAATGTCCTGCACTACTGCAAAAAAATTGTACAGTTGTATCTTTGATTGGTGCTAACTTCTGGTATCACAGAACATGAACACCGTGAGAAATCTAGAGAACGCTTCGAAAACAAATGGTACAAGTGATTCAGTTGTTCGTGTGTGGTCTATATGATTCAGAACAAAGAAGAAGGAAAGCAACTATGTTTTTATGGAATGAATGAATCACCTCCCTTGGCTAGCAAGAAGTCGCTTCCGGTTTGAATATGTTTCTGAAATACCATCCAAATGCTTAATATCTCATAGTACATAGGACTGTTGTGGAGAGCAGAACAGGAGCAAGAACATAAGAAAGTTTTTGATGTATTTTGTTAAGGGAGGAATTCTGGAGACGATTGATCACAATTTTTTGTGGTCAGGCCACGTATAGAATGTGACAGGGACTTCAGGGTAAATGAGAAATGCAAACAGAAAATTGAATCTGTTTTTGTACCTGATGAATGGGCAGACGCAATTTCTAATGCCAGCAAAAGCTTCATCGTGGTCAGAATGCAGCAGAGCGATTTTATTTTTACGCAATGAACGTCACCTACATACAAGGATATATCAGGACACTCACTCAAATGGTCATTTATTCCCTGGGTGCACTTTGGGAATCGGAGACTATTAGTTATGTTAGTGAAGCCAACATTCAATCACGATTATGAATTTCTTGAGATATTCAGGAAATTGGAAGGTCATCTACCATTCAACTATATAGACTTTATCAAGAACCCCTTAATATAAAGTGAAAAAATTCAGGAACTGTTACCCCTCATTTCTCCCGTATACCTTACACATAATGGAACAGCAAAAACAGGTACGGAAGCCAGCAGAGGTAGACGTAGAAGACGTTGACGTGGATCTAGGTCGGGAAAGGAACAGCCACCGCTGAACTCTTAGACATTACTCCTGCAGTAGTACGCTTGATCGGACGGTGCGTAGTGTCTTCTGTAGCTTCACATGGCGCAAACAGTATCAACATGTTCATCTCTCGCCATAGGAGGTTCAAGTACAGCCCTGAAAAAAAAAAAAAAAAAAAAAAAAAAAAAAAAAAAAAAAAAAAAAAAACCATAATTCTACTTTCATTTAATGCGCTTGTACTAATGTTTGTGTTAGTAAGAAATAGTTATAAGTTTACTCAATAATAGTTTACTTGTGAGGTGTTTCATAGACTCTGTATTTGAGTTGCAAACAAATCTAAGCACTGAAATTAATTTTCATTTTCAATCTCACAGTAAATATGATGTGCACTTTCCCGGTATATACATAAATGTTACTTGTACCACTTTTTTCTGGGCCTTTCAGTTGATTTGTGATTGTGTACTCCTACCTTATGGATTCACAAACTCTGTGAAGGTTATGAATCATTATGAAACACTCTTAAAATTAGGGAATAAAAGGTTTTACTTGTTTAACAGTTTAAATTTCAAAACATCTAATTGTGGTTTGGTCGATGGTTTCACCCACAATGATTCTCAGACACTTTCAAATTAATTAAAACAGCAGATAATGATATCAATATTGTAGCACGTAAGTTATGATCAAACTCACTTTGCATTTCTTACGTTCATACCCTTCCTGCTACATTGTGCTTTATGTTGTCGTCTGAACAAACAGATTACGCTACTTCACAAGTATGTATTCAGCATTTGATTCATATGAACCATTAGCAGGTGGCGCTGTTTCTTACATCACACAGTTTATGTGTTTCATAACATTTAAAAGGAAGATTCTACCATATCGAGAAATCCTGACATAATTGTAATGATGTTTTTTACGTGTTTGTTAGCATTTGAAGTTGTGTAATTTTTTAAATGCTATACAGACAAGAAATCAATTATGCCACACATAAAAGGAAATATTCCCTATGCAATAGTTTATGCCTATTGACAGATATTTCCGCGTTTAATTACATGATTATATCACATAACAAAATGGTTTCAATAAAATAATGTTATGTTTTTACAACGAATATCGCAATGTTATTGGAAAATCAGTGCCTAACACCTCTAATTTCAGTATTCCCCAGCTGTTTACAACCCTGACAGATCTAATAACATCTGAAATTATTGTAAATAATACTATATAAAGAAAAATCACAAGACTGCAAAACTAACCTTTTCGTTCGTATATCTGCAGATAATCTAATATGGGAATACTATCTCATTTGAAATCAACATTGCCATCTGATGATCGACTATTGCCTAAAACTTGTAACGGTGCCATAAATTAATATATATAAAATGTATGGCTGGTGCTGTATCTATGTACTAAAATATTATCAGGAAAATATATGCAGTCTTCTCAAGTCAAAACAGATAAAATAAAGGAGTGCTATGTCATGTTTTTCAGTTCCGGCCTACCTTCCAACATGGGTACCTGCACAATACCATGCTTTCTCCTGCTGGTGTTGGTTTCCACTGCAGCTGTAGTTAGTTCAGACGAGGATAAAGCATGGCCATCAACAGATGAGAAGAAGGTGAGAGTGAATAGAGTTGAATAATTGGAAATGTACTCAGTTATTGTGACTTCTTTGACAATGTCCTATTACCTAAAGCTATGCATTAACTTTTTTCGCTGTACCGCCGATAGTCACACACAGACTATCGAGCGGTACAGCAGAAAGGTAAGTACTGGCCAGCCAACCTATCTCTTTTGAAAAATAATTCATCATCTCTGTGGAGAATTTTCATCATTAATCGAAAAGCTATGCATTATTCTACTATATATATATATATATATATATATATATATATATATATATATATATATATATATATATATATATTTATTTATTTATTTAAGAAGTTGACAGTAGCTGCTCGCAACAGGAATCATAAGTATCCAGACATCCCCCAAAACATAATTAATTTTTATATTCCGTGCATTGTGCTGCTACCTACTACCAGGTACTCCATATCACCGACCTCAGTCGTCATTAGACATAGTTAGGGAGCAGCATGGGGCGTCCTGCGGAACTCATGGGCTTCGAACGTGGTCAGGTGATTGGTTTTCACTTGTGTCAGAAGTCTGTACGTGAGATTTCCACACTTCTAAACATCACTAGGTCCATTGTTTCTGATATGATAGTGGGGTGAAAGCGTGAAGGGACATGTACACCATAAAAGCGTACAGGCCAACCTCGTCTGTTCACTGACAGAGACTGCCGACAGCGAATAGAGTCGTATAATCTAATAGGTAGGCATTCATCCACAGCATTACACAGGAATTCCAAAATGCATGAGGATCCACTCCAGGTACTGTGACAGGAGGAAGGTGAGAAAACTTAGACTTCGTGGTCGAGCAGCTGCCCATAAGCCACACATCACGGTCAGTCCCAGACGACAGTTCACTTGGTGTAAGGACCATGGAAAAAGTTGTGTGAAGTGACGAATCATGGTACACAATGTGGCGATCCGATGGCAGGGTGTGGGTATGGCAAATGCCCGGTGAACATCATCTGCCAGCGTGAAGTGCTAACAGTAAACTTCGGTGGCGGTGGTGTTATGGTGTGGTCGTGTTTTTCATAGATATGGCTTGCACCCCTTGTTGTTTTGCGTGGCTCTATCATGGCACAGACGTACACTAATGTTTTAGGCTCCGACTTGCTTCCCACTGTTGAAGAGCAGTTCGGGGATAGCGATTGCATCTTTCAACATGATCGACCACTTGGCGGATTGGTTGCACGACAATAACGTCCCTTTAAAGGACTGGCCTGCACAAGGTCCTGACTTGAATCCTACAGACCACGTTTGGGATGTTCCAGGCCTCACCGACCTACATAGATACTCCTCCTCAGTGCAGCACACAGTTAAGAATGGCCTGCCATTCCTCAAGAAACCTTCCAGCACCTGACTGAACGTATGCCTGTGAGAGTGGAAGCTGTCATTAAGGCTATTGGTGGGTCAACATACACACTGAATTCTAGCATTACCAATGGAGGGTGTCACGAATTTGTAAGTCATTTTCAGCCAAGTGTCCGGATACTTTTGATCACATAGTGTAGCAGAGGTAGCACGTAATACAAAATTCTGAATGTATTCCACAAGCTAACATCACTGCACTACACTCCGTGACTGGAGCCAACGCCAGAGAAACGCTCCTCTGTGACCACGACAGCAGACGGGCAAATCTGGGCTCAGAAACTGCCAGCCAAGATTCGGTGGCAACTAGTGGTTTCCAGGCGTAGGCACAGAGTCCCATGGTAGTCACTCATGGCATCAGTATTTTCAGGAGTACGGGTGAAGGAGGGAAATCAGCTCTGATATTGCTGCAGAAATCAAGTTATCAAGCTTTTGGTCATCTTCTTGTAAATTCTCAATCCGTGTTCTTCTAGAATTGTGACAACATCACTTAACATTCGACCCTTCCCTGTTGATTTTTCCCCATTACCACCAAGTCATCTGCAAATCTTATACATTCACCCTCCAGCCCTCAACTCCCATCGTTCCATCAACACTTTCATAGATTACTTCCTCGAGTTAGATGTTAAACAGTTTTGTTGACAAACAGCAGCCCTGCATTACGCCTCACGGGAATTCAGCTTTTTTACTCATCTTATATTCTTTCACTTGCTTTCTATTTAAAGTATCGGCTCTTAATTATAGCACTATCCCTCTTGTGAATTCCAAATATCTTTAGGAATGTCATCAAAATGTTGCATGTGACACTGTAAAAAGCCTCTTCGAGGTCAATGTATCTCACTTATACCATCCTGTTCTTCTCTAGGTACCTCTCCCCTATCAACCTCAGCAGCCCAATGACATCTCACTTGCACTCAAATTATTCTTCACGTTTAAAGTTCTCCACATAACTTTCTGTTGAGTTAGTTAGCCAGTGTGGAGCAGCCGAGGGCATTGAAGCGCTGTGCTCCGATGCGCGAAGCGGTTTCCCCACGGGGGTTCGAATCCACCCTCGGGCATGGATGTTTGTGTTGTCTTTAGTATAAGATAGTTCAAAAGTCGTTTGTAAGTTGATGTTGTTGGAGCTTTAGGGTGCTCAACATCGTGATCATCAGCATCCACACTAGGAAGAGATGAGTCCAGTAGTTTGTAAGTTTAGGGACTGATGACCCCGCAGTCAAGTCCCTTAAGCTTCACAAGCATTAGAACATTTGAGTTCGTTAGTAAGACTTTGGTTCATGTGAAATTAGTCTGAGTGTCCTAAGTTCCTAGCACATTTTTCTGTTTAAAATGATTTCTCTAAAGTCCTTTAGCCATTTGTTCTGTCGAGTATGCGTAACTAAAACTTGTAAGACTGGTTAATTCAGAATATAGAACAGATTAAACTTGTTATTGCAGAACATTATCCTCTTCGTTGAATGTGAACTACGAATAAAGCAACAAACAAGTGTCAATATGTTCAGTGCTGTTGTTTTGTGCGTGTGACTCACAATTATGGCCTAATCTCTATTCCGTTTATGTATGTTGGTGTACTCTGTAGGTCCCAACTTAACAGGCTCTTTGAGCGACAATAGTGTGAGTAGTCAGAGTTTTCCAGCTTGTTCCTTTGCTTTGTTTGTTGACATCTCATGGAATAACTTCATTCATAAAGACCTATTCTATAGAGGCTACAGGAATTGATCAATTTATATACAGAAACATATATCTCTATTAAATCTGAGCTAATATAAGACAGATTAGCAGTATTTGTCAAGGGCACACGTGTCATTGAATCCTTAATAGTATCGAAAATATTTTCCTCCATGAAATTTGTTGAGTAATTTTGTTGTATACACAAATGAAACACAAAAGTGTTGTTTCTTTAACATATAATTTCTTATAACACAATCAGTTTTATCAATATAACGGAAAGTGACTCATGATATTTTTTTTTATTTGGAGGATGTCGACATGCAGAACAGTTTGAAAAGCGTGGATCTAGAGTGTGAGGCATGAACAGCAGAAACAACTACAGCAGGCATTAATGTATATTTAGATGCTATAACGGTGTTATTCATCCTTGTAAGCAAGGGAACAGAAAATGTTCACTTGAACTAATATGAATCCTTGAAACTGTTGCAGTGCCCTGACCCGTGCTCGAAGAAACTAATATGAATGTTTGCATCTGTTTCAGTGCGATGACCCATGTGACAAGATAAACAACCCCTGTAAGAAAGGACAGCTGTGCATTCGACAGAGTATGAAATGCAAAAAGCCTCCATGCTGCGCTGAGGCCGTCTGCAAAGATACAAAGGTCAGTACCAATCACAGCAAAACTTAGATAGAGTATATCATGTGTCCATATTATCTATTCCATACCTCATTCATGTACTGTTTGCGAGTGTGCTGCGACCTTCACAGCTGCTCTGTATAACAGTACAAAGGTGCAATAATTTTGAAACTTTGAGCTGAACAGTGTTGCAGATAAACACCAGAATCTCATCAAATAATTTATTTATTTATTTATTTATTTTACTCATTCTGTCCAGTTAGTTCTGAATTAGTCTCCGTTCGACTGCATGTATATTTAGTACTGATATCAATTTGTGATATACGACACAGTCAACATATTTCACAATGTAATGAATTTTGAAACTTCCTGGCACTTTGAACCTGTGTGCCCGAACTGTGATTCGAACTGAGACCTTTACTGTCTGAGCCATCCCGACACGCTTCCGGTCCGTCCTCACAGCTCTACTTCCTCAGTACCTCGCCTCGTACTTCACAAACATCACAGAAATGTCTATCACACAGTTTTATCTACCAGGAAGTTTCATATCAGCTCTCACTCCGCTACAGAATGAAAATATCATTCTGCATAGTAAATATTGCTTGAACTATCCTATTCTTCTTTATGGACATTTCTCCTAACACCCTAGACATACCTTATTCTGCCCAAATTTTGAATTCCTTTCTTTTCAATATGGTTCAAAATGAATTCTCTATTGAACAAGGGTTATACATTTATTTGAACACCTACATTTTAACTGTGTGAAAGTTCCTTAACCATGTATAAATATCTTAGCTAAGGCTCCCCTTCATAAAAAATTCTTTCTCCATCACAACTGACGTCCGATGGAATCTTTTGTTCCAACTCCTGGCGTGAGAGGAAATTGTTTTTCCTCTGTGAAGTTATACAGCTTTTTAGATAACCTTCTGATGAGTTCCTTTGTAAGACTTTGGTACAAGTATAATGAATCTTGGTGTCTAAAGTTTTGCCATAAGATTCGCAGTTGGATTTCTTTTCCATATTGTTTTAAACATTTTCTCTGAAGTCCTATGGCCATTTTCCTCTCATACATATTTCTTTGATTATGGCAAAAGTAGTAAATTCTGCGTATGAAACGATTGAAATAGTAGTGCCAGTAGAGAATGGCTTCCCTTCGTCCTGTCTAACTGCATATATTACGATAAGTCTGTGATCGATATCATGGAATTCTATTATTATGCGTTTGTAATCTACTATTGTAGCACTAGTCTCACTTACAGGGTGGTTGGAAATTTCCGCTACAACTTCTAGGAATAATTTGTAGAGGGTAGTGAGAACATAACATTTTGAATAGGAACCCATGTCCGGAACGTATCCTTTCTGTTCTATGACAGTTTGAATTCCGATATATAACTTGGCAATTCTGCTTAGGAACAGAGAAACAAGACATTGAAGAGACGCCAGGTGGGATGGAGAGTGTGCACTAGAACATGTTTCGGAGGTACAATGTGTAACGACGTTGGTGGTCGCCACATCGAGCCGCTGTTGTAATGCATCAGCACGTTGCGGCTGGTGCTGTAGATGCTGTGTTCTTGTTGTTTTCGACTAATGTAATCCATAAGAAGTAAATTGTAATGAAAATGCGTAAGTAATAACAGAATGATTATTTTCAAATTGGTTATAACTTACTGTACAGAGTCACGCCTAATTACATTCCGCAAGTAGGATGAGATAATCATCTGAATTGAAACCGTCGTGAAACGGAAACTATACCTTTACCGACATGGGTTCCTATTCAAAAAGTTATGTACTCACTAACCTCTACAAGTCCTAAAGGTTGGAACGGGACTTTCCGCCCACCCTGTATATGTAAGAAGTCACAAAGCTGTCGGAAGTGCGACCGGCCGCAGTGGCCGAGCGGTCTGCGGCGCGCCAGTCACAATCTGCACGGCCGCTACGGTCGGGGGTTCGAATCCCCCCCCTCGGGCATGGATGTTTGTGTCGTCTTTAGTGTAAGGTAGTTCATATGTACTTTGTACGTTTAGTGACTAATGACCCCGAATTAAGTTCTTTAAGCTTATATATATATATATATATATATATATATATATATATATATATATATATATATATTCATTTTTTTTTGTCGGAATCTCTCTGAAGCAAGGAAAACATTATATGTTTACTCGAAATTAATATGAATGTTTGCGTCTGTCACAGTGTGAAGACCCGTGTGACAAGAAAAACAATCCGTGTAATGAAGGACAGCTGTGCATTCGACAGACCATGAACTGCACAAAGGATCCGAAGGCACCGTGCTGTGCTGTGGCCACTTGCAAAAATACACAGGTCAGTGAGATTCACAGTAATTGTAAGATCGAGTAAATCAAATGTGCACCTGTCTATTCCATTACTCATTCCTGACCCACAGTAAACATGGATTCAGACATTATCACGCTATTAAAATACAGTTAGCTATTTACTCATAAGATGTGACGAGTGCTATTGGCAAGGGATGTCAAATGGATTCCATATTTATTCATTTCCGGAAGGCTTTTGACCCTGTACCACACAAGCGTCTTCTAATCAAATTGCGTGCTTATGGAATATCGCCACAGTTGTGGGACTGGATTCGTGATTTCATGACAAAGTACATTGTAACTGACGAAAAGTCATCGAGTAGAACAGAAGTGATACATGGCGTTCTCCAGGGAAGTGTTATAGGGCCCCTACTGTTTCTTAATTTTATAAACGATTTAGGAGACAATACGAGTAGCTGTCTTCGACTGTACGCGGATGATGCTGTCATTTATCGGTTAGTAAAGTCATCAGAAGATCAAAAGCAAGTACAAAATTATTCAGATACGATATAACCATGGTGCAAAAAATAAAAAAAAAAAATAAAATAAAAAAAAACGGCAATTGACCTTTAATAATGAGGAGGGTAAGGTCATCCTTGTTGTTGTTGTTGTGGTCTTCAGTCCGGAGACTGGTTTGATGCAACACTCCACAGTACCCTTATCCTGAGCAAGCCTCTTCATCTCCACATAAGAACAGCAACCTACATCTGTCTGAATCTGCTTACTGTATCCATCTCCTGGTCTTCCTCTGCGGTCTTTACCCCACACACTTCCCTCCAACGCTAAATTCACAATTCCTTGATGTCTAAGAATGAGTCCTACCAATCTATCCCTTCTTTTAGTCAAGGTATGCCAGAAATTCCTTTTCTCCCCAATTCTGTTCAGTACCTCCTCATTAGTTACGCGATCCACCCACGTAATCTCCAGCATTCTTCTGTAGCACCACATTTCAAAAGCCTCAATCCTCTTCCTGTCCACACTGTTTATCGTCCATGTTTCACTTCCATACAAGGCAACACTCCACACAAATGCCTTCAGAAAGGACTTCCTTAGGCTTAAATTAATATTCGATGTTAACAAATTTCTCTTTTTCAAGAACGCCTTTCTACCCATTGCCATTCTGCATTTTATATCCTCTGTACACGTCATCCTTATGGCCACTAAAAATATCCGTTTAACTTCACTTACACGATAAATCAGTCAATACTACAGGTGGTAAATTAAACTAAATACCTAGAAGTAACAATTACAAACAACTAAAATTTCAAAGAACAGATAGAAAATATTGTAGGGAAAGGAAAGCGAACCAAAAACTACGTTTCGTTGGCAGAACACTTAGAAGATGCAGCCGTTCCACTAAAGAAACTTCCTACACTACACTTGTGTGACCTATTTTGGAGTACTGCTGAGTATTGTGGGATCCCCATCAAGTGGGACTGACGGACAATTTACAGAAACTTAAAGCTTCCGGGCTGAGACGCCGTGGTCCATACTTAAAACTTTCCCCTGACGTTTCGCCCTCGCCCTCGTCAGGGGAAAGTTTTAAGTATGGACGACGGCGTCTCAGCCCGGAAACTTTAAGTAATGACGACACCTGCCGTGAAAGCCTTCATTCTATGAATTTACAGAAAGTTCAGATAAGGGCAGCTCGTTTGTATTATCGCGATATAGTGGAGAGAGTATCACGGAAATGATGCAAGAGTTGGGTGGAAATTATTAACAGAAAGGCGTTACTCGTTGCGACGAGATCTGTTTACAAAATTCCTGACACCAACTTTCTCTTCCGAACGCCAACAAACAATATTAGCTCCCACCTACATAGGGAGACATGACCATCATAATATAATAAAACAGTTCGAGGACGGAAAGAGTGAGGTGTTCCTCTTTACTACGAGCTATTAGGAAATGGAACATTGCAGAGTATTACAGAACATTTTGTCACCTGTAAAGGAGAATTGTAGTGTATAGATCTGCCGTAATGTAATGAACTGATAAGACCCTGATTATTTGTACAATCATAAAATCATAGGTGTACCAAAGTTACCTAGCTACATGTTTATAATAGTAAGTCTCATATTTGGTAGTGAGATTAAAAATAATCTCAACCAGTTGATCTCCCCTGTAAAGGGGAAAACATAACCAGTGTTCATTATATATTATAGGGGAATAAGTATCTTCCCGTGAAGTTTCAAACTAGAACTTGTTACTAACTGACATTCAAGTTGCAGTGACTGATGACCCCGTAGTTAAGTCCCATAACCTTAACAAACAAACATTCAAGTTGCAGTAATAAAAAATTTCATATTGTTCATCACACATGTGAGACACGTTGCATCAGAGTATACATTGCTATATTGAACGTACGTGTAGGTTACAATCGAAATACCGTATTGGAAAAAAATTAAAACAAAGTCTAGCCATATTCTGATATGTACTTTACATAATTGAGCCACATCATCGGCGTCTTACACATAGGGATCCAAGTGAATACTCTAACGCCCTTTAGTGACTCTCATGTCATATATATTAGATTGTATATCACAAAAGTGTTAAGTATTTGGAATGTAGCCAGTTAAAATAATTGCGATAATCCTGTCTAACTACAGGTCATACAGTAAACCTTTTCACGATATGATGAATTCTACTATTTCGTGCCTGTAACCTACGGTTATGTCACTAGTCTCACTATGTAATTTGAAAAAATAATGCTGTCGTTATTTCTCTGATGCAAGCACACAGTTATATGTTTACTCGAAAATAATATGAATGTTTGCATTTATCACAGTGTGAAGACCCATGTGACAAGAAACACAACCCGTGTAAGAAAGGACAGTTGTGCATTCGACAGGCCATGAATTGCACATGGGATCCGAAGGATCCGAAGACTCCGTGCTGTGCTGTAGCCAGCTGCAAAAATACACAGGTCAGTGAGAATCATAGTAGTTGTAAGATAAAGTAAAACACACGCCATATGTCATCTTGTGTTCAAACTCCTAACCTGAGAGGAAATTCGTCTTTCCTGTGATATTCAGTTTTTCATAACGTTTCGTTGAGAACCTTAGTAAGACTTTCGTGCGAGTATAACGAGACTTGGTGTAAAATGTTTGCCACAAGATACGCCGTTTGTTTTCTTTTCCATAGGGTTTTAAGTATTTTTCGGCAGTTCTGTGGTCAGTTTAATGTCATATACATTTAATTGATTCTGACATAAGTAGTAAATTCTGCATATGAAACCAATCAAATACTACTAGCAGTTTAGAATGGCTTCTTTCCTTCTAACTAAAGCTGTTGCCATACGTCTGTGATCAGTATCAAGAATTTTATTATTTTCTACTTATCCTATTATGGAACTAGTCTTGCAATGTATGTAGACATAATAATGCTGCCGGAAGTCTGTTCCAGCGGGGAAACCGTTATATGTTCACTCGAAACTAATATGAATGTTTGCGTCTGTCACAGTGTGAAGACCCATGTGACAAGAAAAACAATCCTTGTAAGAAAGGACAGCTGTGCGTTCGACAGACCATGAACTCTACAACAGCTCCGTACTGTGATGTGGCTACTTGCAAAAATACACAGGTCAGTGAGATTCGCAGTAATTTTAAGATCGAGTAAATAACACATGCTGCTCTCTATTCGATTACTCATTAAAGTTGTGTGTACAATAGTGGACTGCCTTTTATATATGTCCATTGTCTACGAAACCAATGCAAATTTATGTTGTATGCAAATCTTATATCCTTTTATTTTCTGACCAACAATGGTAACTCAGCTCCTTTTATAAAATATTCTTCGGCTACTTTCCTGACTTACATTTGGAACACTGTTGCGATTAACCTGCAGTCCCGTTTCACCCCTCTTCCAAACTCATTTTATTATTCCACCAATATTCAAAATCTCTAGTTAATGTGCACCTTCTGATTAGCCTCCTATCTATCGAACTGACATCGTGTTTATCAATTTGTTGCACCAGGCAGTCAAAATCGGCTCCAAGATCTATGACTGTTGTATATATTTTTC
Organism: Locusta migratoria; assembly: GCA_026315105.1. Lineage (NCBI taxonomy): Eukaryota > Metazoa > Arthropoda > Insecta > Orthoptera > Acrididae > Locusta > Locusta migratoria. Next base: position 403,603,419 of record CM048748.1, read on the forward strand.
TGTTCGTCTCAGTGTACGACTCTCCTATTACTGCAGAGGCCTCTTGTGTTCCAGCTCCTGTCCTCAGCCAAAATTGTTTTTCACCTGTAAAAGTTATACACGTTTACAGATAATCTTCCACTGAGTTCCTTAGTAACACTTTGGTGCATGTAAAATGAGACTCAGTATTTAACGTTCCTTACAAAGTTCATTGTTCGTATTCTTACCCATAGCGATTGAAGTGATTTATCTAAACCCCTAAACGCCTATTATATGTATTTGATTGAATATCGCAAAAATGGTACGTACTTCATATATGACGAATTAAAAAACTTGTCTCATCCAGTATTAGTCCCCTTAGTTCTGTGAAACTTTACATCCTGCCATAAATCAGTGGACGGTTTGCTGAATTATGTTATTTTGTGCATGTAATCTACGATTATGACACTAGTCTCGCTATGTATTATAAAAAAGCTGTCTTCAATCCTCTGATGCAAGGTCACACCAATATGAATATGTTTACTCGAAATTAATATGAGTGCGTCTGTCACAGTATGAAGACCCATGTGACAAGAAAAACAATCCGTGTAAGAAAGGACACCTGTGCATTCGACAGACCATGAACTGCACAAAGCCTCCGTGCTGTGAGGTGGCCACATGCAAAAATACACAAGTCAGTGAGATTCATAGTTATTTTAAGATCGAGGTATTTATATGCCCACGTGTCTACTCCATTAATCATTCCTGACCCATAGTCAACACGGATTTAGAATGTATCATGCTTGTGAGACACTGCTAGCTGTTTATTTATATGATGTGATGAATGCTATCGACAACGGATGTCAAATAGATTACGTATTCTTAGGTTTTTGGAAGCTTTTCACACTGTACCTCTTAAGGGACGTCTAATCAAATTGTGTGCTTATGGAATATTGCCACAGCTGTGCGATTGGATTAGTGATTTCCTGTTATAGATGACACAGTACACTGTAAATGACGAAGAGTCATCGAGTAGCACAGAAGTGATACATGGCGTTTCTCAGTGAAGTGTTATAAGGCCCCTAATGTTCCTTACTTCTATAAATGATTTAGGAGACAATCTGAATAGATCTCTTAGGCTCTTTGCGGATGATATATCAATTAGTTAAGCCCCCAAAAGATCAAAAGCAACTGGTAAATGATTCAGATAAGATATCATCGTGATGAAAAAATAGCAAATTACCCTTAATAATGAGAAAGGTAAGTTCATCCATACAACAAAATCCTTCCAGGGCAACCAGGAATTGGGCTTCCCGCCAATTTCTGGTTGTACCAGGAACTTCCCAACTACGGAAGTCAAATGTAATTACCGTAATTGCATCCTTTCTATGCTGCTAATGAGAAAGGTGAGGTCATCCATACGACAACTAAAAATTCGTTAAACTTCATTTACACGATAAATGAGTCAAAACTACAGGCCTTATATCCAAGTAAAAATCTAGGAGTAACCATAACGAACACCTTAAACTGGAGAGAACACAAAGGAAATAATGTCTGGACAGAGAACCAAAGACTACTTCCGTTGGCAGAACACTTAGAAGATGCAACAGTTCTACTAAAGAAACAGCTTACGCCATACTTCTTTGTCCTACTCTGGAGTATTTCTACGTAGCGTAAGATCCCCACCAAGTGGACAATTTTGAGAAAGTTCAGAGAAGGGCAGCTCATTTTGTATTATTGCGCTATAGGGGAGAGCGAGTGTCACGGAAATGATGAACGAGCTGGGGTGGAAATCATTAAAAGAAAGGTGTTACTCGTTGCGACAAGATCTGTTTGCGAAATTTCTGACACCAACTTCCTATTCCGAAATCGAACAAATAATGTCAGACCCTCCTACATAGGGAGACGTGACCATCATAATAAGGGAAATCAGTTCGTGTACCGAGCCGCGGCAGAGTGGCCTACCACATTGAGGCGCTATGCTGCGATGCGCGAGGCCGTTCCCCGTCGGGAAAACGTATAAAGTTTTTCTTTAAAAACTTGTCATTTTCTAACATAACAAATATTATTTTCTTAAATATTTTCAAAGAAGGATATACGCAAATACGTAGATCGTGGATGGCTCATAAATGAATGTCCAAACTGTGTTTTTTACGGTCTAGTATATAAGGATTTTGAAAATCTCCATTAGCACACAGAACGACAGATGGAAGGATAAAATGTGGCACATCAAATATACTACATAAGAGAAAAAGACCTAAACTTCAAATGAATTGTGCATGACAGAAATAACGTACAGTACTTCTTTTGTTATTATCTATCTGCCTACCATTTACCCATATTTCGTTATCATTACTTAGGGTAGTTAGAGTACCTCTACAACTCTACTATCCAAGAGCACAAACATATCACTATAAAAGGACATAGTGAGCTAGCACTGATGTGGTTACAAAGCTACTATTATTCTAAATAAAATGAAGAAACATTTGTTTAATAAGACTGCAGAGTATTACAGAATGTTTTTTAACCTGTAAAGGAAAATTGTAGCATATAGCTCTGGCGTAATATAATGTACTGATAAGAATCGGATAACATGTACAATCGTAAGATCATAGGTGTACCAAGGTTCCATAGCTACTTGTTTTTATTAATAAGTTTCATATTTGGTATTACCAATAGTTATATTCAACAATAAACTAAACCAATTAACATTCTTCATTATCTAATATAGGGGAATAAGTATCTTCCCTTCAAGTTTCAAACCAAAACTTATTATTAGATGACATTCATGGTTCAATAACACAAAATTTCAATTTCTTCATCCCACATGTGAGAAACGTTACATCAGAGCATACATTGCTACAGTGAACATGTAGACTGACATGTAGGTTACAATGAACATGTAGATCCATGTCTAGGTTACAATCAATATATCATTAATTATTAAAAATATGTATTCTGAAATGTATGTTACATAATTGCACCACATCATCGTTTTCATACCCATATGGATCCAAGTGATTCCTCTAGCGCCCTTTGGCCAAATCCTGTCATATATATTCGATTGTATATCACAAAAGTGGTAAGTAATGGATATTTATCTAATTAAAATACCTGCGCTAATCCAAACTAGTTTCCCTTCATATTGTCTAACTACAGATCATATAATAAATCAGCGTACGACATGATAAATTACATTATTTCGTAAATGTAACCTACGGCCATGTCATTAGTCTCAATATATATTTTTTCACCAAATAATGCTGTCGGGAGTCCTTTGAACCAAGCTCACTGTTATATGTTTTTTACTCAAAACTAATATGAATGTTTGCTTCTGTTGCAGTGTGAAGACCCATGTGACAAGAAAAACAATCCGTGTAAGAAAGGACAGCTGTGCATTCGACAGACCATGAACTGCACAAAGGATCCGAAGGATCCGAACGCTCCGTGCTGTGCTGTGGCCACTTGCAAAAATACACAGGTCAGTGAGAGTCATAGTAGTTGTAGGATCGAATAAATCACACGTCCCTGTCTATTCCAACACTCATTCTGTTATTTATACAAAAGTGGACTATGTTTCACATCTGCTCAATGCCTCCTAAAACCAATACAAAATTATGTTATTTGGAAATCTTATACACCTTTATTTTTTGGACATCAACAGTAACTCACCATCTTTTATTGAAATATTGTCTGACTATTTCCCTGAATTACATTTGGAATAGTGTTGCTGATAACCAACAGCCTGCTTTGCACGTTTTCCAAATTCATTGCTTTTATTCCGCTACTATTCAAAATCTCTAATCAATGAATATTGAATATATTTTTCTGTTCCTCTCAATGTACGACTCTCCTACCAGTACAGACGCCCTCCGGCATCTTGCGTTGCAACTCCTGTCCTCAGACAAAATTGTTCTACACGTGTAAAATCTATTCATGTTTTCAGATGACGTTCTGCTGAGTTCCTTAATAAGACTTTGGTGCATGTAATATGAAACTCAGTGTATAACGTTCCTTACAAAGTTCATTTTTTTTTCTCACCCATAGCCATTGAAGTGTTTAACCTAACGCACTTTGGCCAGTTTCCAGTTATACATATTTCATTGAGTATCGCAAAAAAGGAAAGTAGTGGATAGATAACGAATTATAAACTTACCTCATCCAGTATCAGTTCCCTTCATTCTTTATAACTACATATCATGCCATAAATCAGTGGACGATTTGCTGAATTCTGTTATTTTGTGCATGTAATCTAATCTACGATTATGGCAATAGTCTCACTATGTATTTAAACAGAATAAAGCTGTCTTGAATTCCCTAAAGCAAGGTCACTACAATACGAGTATGTTTACGCGAAACTAATATTAATATTCGCGTCTGTCACAGTGCGAAGACCCATGTGACAAGAAAAACAATCCGTGTAAGAAAGGACAGCTGTGTATTCGACAGACCATGAACTGCACATGGGATCCGAAGGCTCCGTGCTGCGCTGAGGCCACTTGCAAAAATACACAGGTTAGTAGAGATGCATAATATTTTTAAAATCGAGTATATTATATGTCTACCAGTGTATTCCATTAATCATTACTGAACAATAGTCAACGCCGTTTCTGAATGTATCGTGCTTGTAAAACACAGCCAGCTCTTTACTCATACCCCCAGGGGGCCCACAGCTCTTTTGTGGGTACATGTGTGGCGCGCACGGGTCCCCGAGCCATTGCGGCCTTCTTTCCTGCTTCCCAGGTCACTTTTCCTCACCCCGTTTCCCTACCTTCCCTAATCCTTCTGCCCCCCCCCCCCCAACCTTCTCCAACCCCGTCTCTAGGTGCTCTCGTGATGACGGCACGGCTATTTCCACGATACTGCTGGTCTTGCTATTTTGTCTTTGTTTGCCGTTTTCACCGTTCTCGGCCCAGTTAGGTCCCCCTCCGGGTTTGACCTCCATCAAAATTTCAGTCTCAGTGTGAGCCATTTGGGGAAGAACTCCCAATCAAGCCCCTATGACGCGGATTCCTACCCTTTCCTTCCAAAGTCCCTTCCTCGCCGTAGCTCCCTCTCCCACTAGGTCACCAGCACGGTAGCCAGCCCGTGTGGTAGGGCTATTATGTATCCTCATGGTTGAGCCCCCTGAATTTCACAGGGATCACATTGCCGATGCCTGAGCTGTGACCACCTCATGAATGCCAAGAAGTCGATGCTTGTCTCTGTGGGGCATCAGGACATCCTACTGAGGCTGGGTGACGCCCTTGAGGAGAGCCCATGTTTCGGAGTGGGTGGCATCGGGGCGGAAATTCCGCAATGAAGAGGAAACAACCCTCTGAAAATCCTGGCTCTACGTCAGGTGTCTCAAAGTGTGGGAAATTTAATTTCAATGCTGCTAGATAGGACCCCAAATCGTTTCCTTCCCTGACTCCATCATGGGGGGAATGTGGGCCCACGAAGTAGACTGAACCTTACTCACCACGTTACCTAGTTGTTACCAGACAGGATGGGGAATCTTTCCAGGCAACTAAGACTTCCTTCTTCGTCGAACACCTCGAAGAAAGGTTTGGAGAAGTTGCCGGCATGTCTAACCTGCACGACGGTTCGGTCCTGATACAGGCGGAGACCCCTGCTCAATCACAAAACCTCCTAACGTGTGACCATTTAGGCGACATTCCTGTCTCAATAACGCCCCACAGATCCCTGAATAGGGTACAGGGGGTTATATACCATAGAGACCTTTTGCTGCAGACAGATGAGGAGTTGCACAAAAATCTGCAATGACGCAGAGTCCATTTTGTTACACGCGTTTTTCGGTGATCAAAAGAAAATAGGGTGGCCACTGGCGCATTTGTCTTGGCCTTTGAGGGTGACAATCTGCCCTAAAAGGTCAAAGTCATGATGTATCGATGTGACGTCCAACCGTACATCCCCCCTCTGATGGGATGTTTCAAATGTTGGCGTTTCGAGCACGTGTCCTCTCGTTGCAATGCTGCTGCAACCTGTTGGGTCGAGTACAAGACTTTGGACCAACTAACATACTTGGAGGCTCGGAGGAAGTACGAAAAGCTGCATCCAGTCTCTTTAATTATGTCATATGCTGCAGCTATGACAATGGCGCCACCACCAGTAGCCACTTCTCGCCCTGCTCTACCTCCATCTGTGGGCCCTATGGGCCACCCCTCTACCTCTGCCTCCCAGACATCTGGGGGCACGCCATCTTCTGCGGGGCCTATACTGCCCCCCACGTTGGGGGTGGTTACCCCTGCTCCCCAGCAAGAAAATGGTTCACCTTCTCTGGCTTCTTCTTCTGGGAAGGGAACCTGTTCTCCCCTTCCAGCCATGTCACCCCCGAAATCAGCCTCTAGCCAACAGCTGAAGGACCCTCGGCCAGAAAGCCGTCTCGCTCTTCAGTCTTCCCACACCCCTCAAGCCCCTCCGGAGAAACCCCCCTCCTCCAGTAGGCCCAAGGAACGACGGGAAGACAAGAAAGAAAAGATGGTAAAGTGCAAGGAGACACTGGCGGCCTCGGTGCCCCCAGCCCTTGCACCTGACGCGCTTGAGGATGAGGTCATCCTTGTCGCGATGCCAGAAGATTTGGCATTTGCCGATCTCGGGGATGTCATGGACACTGAGGATGAGACTTCACAGCCAGAGACGAGTGCTCATGCCATTCCACTTCCATCTTCGTCATCTTCATACACCGTCAATCAGGAGACAGTCTGATCCTCCAATGGAATTGTGGAGGTTTTTTCGTCACTTGGCTGAATTGCGTCAGATGTTGAGCTCTTTTCCAACTCTTTGAAACCTAGTTTCCTGGTGATTGGACCCCCGCCCTTTGGGGCTACCGGGGGTACTTCAATAACCGCACTGTCTACGATAGGGTGTCGGGTGGGGTATGTCTATACGTACATACCTCGGTCTATAGTTCCCCAGTGCCACTTCAAACAGCCCTGGAGGCTGTCGCAGTCAGGATTCGAGCATCATGGGACACTACTATCTGTTCCCTTTATCTCCCTCCTGATGCAGATGTGGCACCAGCCGACCTAGCAGCGCTGATTGCTCAACTTCCTTCGCCATTTCTTCTTTTAGGAGATTTTAACGCTCATCACCCCATGTGGGGGAGCAACGTGACTACAGGATGTGGTCGAGACTTTGAACTGCTTTTTAAACAGCTTGACCTTTGTATTCTTAATACAGGTGCTCCTACCCATTTTAGTGTGGCCCATGGCACCTTTTCCGCCATAGACCTTTCTATGTGTGGTCTGGGCTTACATACACTCCTTAACTGGTGGGTCCGTGATGACCTTTATGGAAGTGACCACATTCCCATCTTCCTTTCGCTTCCCCACCACCAACACCATGCACGTCTACCCTGCTGGTCCTTCCACAGGGCCGACTGGGCAGCATACACTTCAGCTGCAACGCTGGATACCCCTCTCCCTGCTGATGCGACAATGGCAGTAGACCAGATTATTTCCGTTGTCGTTTCTGCCGCTGAGTCCGCGATACCATCTTCTTCTGCCTTACCTCGGCGAATACCAGTGCCCTGGTGGTCACCGGAGATAGCAGCAGCTATCCGCAATCGCCGCAGAGCTTTGCAGCAGTATCAGTGCCACCCCAGCGTTGACTGCCTGGTTGCCTTTAAACGTCTTCGGGCCCAGACACAGCGCCTCATCTGGCAGCGCAAGCAGCCATGCTGGGAAGAATACGTATCCACAATTGGACCCTGTGTCTCTTCTAGCCAGATTTGGACGAAGATTCGCCATATATCAGGCTGCCACCCACCGGCAGGGGTCGCGGGTCTCTCTATCCGTGGTATTATCCATACCGACCCGAACATCATTGCCGAGTGTTTTGCAGCGCACTTTGCTCTCAATTTGGCGTCCACTGCCTACAGCCAAGGTTTTTGTACCTTAAAAGAGCGGGCTGAGCGAAAGCAGTTGGTATTTCGCACAAACCGCCAGGAGCCGTACAATCCGCCATTTACCGAGTGGGAATTTAAAAGTATTCTTGCCAGTTGCCCCAATACATCTCCAGGACCGGACCGAATCCACAGTAAAATGCTAAAACATCTCTCTGCAAACTCGCAACGCCATCTATTGGATTTCTTCAATCGTCTCTGGATCGAGGGAGCATCACCGTCCCAATGCCAGGAGAGTATCGTTATCTCTCTGTTGAAACCAGGTGCAGATGCATTGAACGTTGACAGTTAGCGTCCCATAAGTATCACAAACGTTCTTTGTAAGGTTTCTGAACGTTTAGTGAGCCGGAGACTTCTGTGGGTTCTCGATTATCGGGGTCTGCTCGCCCCACAACAAGGTGCTTTCCGGCACGGTCACTCTGCCATTGATAACCTCCTCTCTTTGGAGTCGGCGATCCGTACTGCTTTCGCCCAACACCACCACTTTGTCGCCATCTTTTTCGACCTCCGGAAAGCATATGACATGGCATGGCGTCATCACATCTTTGCCACGCTACATGGGTGGGGTCTCCGTGGCTCCCTCTCACTTTTTATTCAGAATTTTGTACTTTCACGCCGCTTCAGAGTTCGTGTTGGCACCTCCTTCAGTTTCCCCCATATCCAAGAGAATGGGGTACCCAAGGGTCCATCCTAAATGTACCCCTCTTCTTAGTGGCCATTAATGGCCTAGTGGCTGCCATCAGTTTCTTGCTCTCTCTATGTGGACGACTTTTGCCTGTACTATTCTACCACTAGTACAACTAGAGCTGAACGACAACTGCGCGCAGCCATCCACCCTGCGAAAACTAGGGTGACGCACTTTTGTTGCCAACCGACGGTACATCCGCATCCGGAGCTCTAACTTGATGGTGAGCTCCTTCAGTTTGTGGACACACCGCTACCTGGGTCTCCACTTTGACTCACGTTTGAGATGGCTCCCTCATCTGCGCCAGCTGAAGCAACGGTGTTCATGACATCTTGATGTCCTTCGTTGCCTCAGCCATACTGTCTGGAGGGCAGCACGCCCTATCCTCCTGCGGCTGTATAATGCTCTGGTGCAGTCACGTCTGGACTACAGGAGCCATGTCTATGGCTCAGCCTCTCCATCTGCACTGAGAGTTCTTGACCCAGTGCACCATACTGGCATCCATCTGGCCACTGGAGCTTTTCGTACAAGCCCTGTCATGAGTCTTTTGGCAGAGGCTGGAGTCGCCCCATTGCGATACAGGCGTCAACAACTACTTGCCCAGTATGCTGCCAGAGTTCACTGTACCCCATCCAAATAACAGACTCCTCTTCCCAGGGGAGGTCATTTGTTTGCCGCAGAGGTGACCCCCCTTCCGTTCAACTTTCCATGCTCCTCCCTGGACCATTCCTCGCCCGCGGATTTGGTTGGATCTTTCCCGTGAGCCAAAGACCTCCACCTCTCCTCTGGTCCTACGGCATCAGTTTTATGCCCTGCTTTGTGAGTTCTGTAACTCAGAGGTCATTTATACAGACGGGTCTTCGGATGGTGACCACACCGGATATGCCTACATGCATGGCGCTCATGTTGAGCAACACTCTGTACCACCCGGAAGCAGCATCTTCACTGCAGAACTGGTGGCTATATACCGCGCCCTTTAACACATCCACACATGCCCCGTGACCCCCTTCCTGATATGCAGCGACTCGCTGAGCGGTTTACAGGCCCTTCGTCAGTGTTACCCCCGCCATAAGTTGGTCAGGGTCATTCAGGAGTCGATACTGTATCTTGATGACTCTGGTCGCTCTGTTGCATTCGTTTGGACCCCGGATCATGTAGACATTCTGGGCAACGAGAACGTCGACCAGCTAGCCAAACAGGCTACCACTCGCCACCCTCTGGCGATTGGCCTCCCGAAAGCAGACTTCCGCCCGTTGCTTCGCAATAAAACACGAGAACTCTGGAACGCCGAATGGTCTGCCCTGGATGTGCCCAATAAGCTGCGGACAATCAAGGACACAACATCTGTCTGGAAGTCCTCGCAGCTGGGGTCCCGTAGGGATTCCGTGGCCCTCTGCCATCTCCGAATTGCTCACACCCGTCTGACGCATAGTCACCTCCTCTGTCGAGGGGAGCCGCCCATGTGCCAAAGTGGTGCTATGTTGACAGTGGTCCATTTCCTCCTTCAGTGTCCCATTTTAGCTCCAATACAGCATTCTTTTAACCTCCCGAACAATCTCTCTTTGGTGCTCGGTGACGATGCCTCTGTGGCTAATATTGTTTCTTCGTGCGGGGGTCATTTACCGGTTTCTATGAGTCCTCTGGTTGGTCTTTTCGATCATTATCTACGTTCCCATTGACTAGTCTGTCGACTACGGCTTTTCTTGTGTAAGCTATGTGGTTGGCTTTTCCCCTTTTATACTCATGGTCGGTGAACCACATTCACTGGCTCTGTCATTTTATCCTATTTTTATCTTCTGTTTGTTACTGTGTGTCTGTCGTCTTTTGTATCGTCTCTTGTTGACTCTGTCAATATTTGGTTGACAGAGTGTTCTTTTATTCTGCACTATTTTAAATCCAGTTCAGGCGCATTTATCGACGATAATGTTCAGCGTGCCAGTCCAGTCCCCCTAAAACCCCCGATACCAACCAATCTTTACTCGTATGACGTGATAAGTGCTATCGAAAACGGATGTAAAATAGATTCCATATTTCTAGAAATCCGGAAGCTTTTGACACTGTACCTCAAAAGGGTCTTCTAATCAAATTGTGTGCTTATGGAAATCGCCACAGTTATGCATTTGGACCGTGATTTCCTGTCAGATCGACACAGTACATTGTAATGTACGGAAAGTCATCGAGCAGATCAGAAGTGATACATGGCGTTCCCCAGAGACGTGTTATAGGGCCCCTACTGTTGCTTTATAGAAGATTTGAATGATTTGTCAGTTATCGGTTAGTATTGTCCCCAGAAGATCAAACGAAACTGAGAAATTAATGCATGTCCAAACTACGTGTTTTTTGGAGTTTAGTACATAAGGAATTTTACAATCTCCATTACCACACAGAACGAAATATGGAAGGAAGAATGTGCCATATCAAAAATTGTACATAAAATAAAAGACCTTAACTTTCAATAAATTGTGCCTGTCCGAAATGAAGTACAATACTTATTACGTTAACATACATATACCATGCACACACATTTCGTTAACATTCCTTAGCGTAGTTAAAGTACCTCTACAATCGAAGAGCACAAACATATCACAATAGAAGACATCGTGCGCTGGCACTTGTGTGAGACAAGATCAATGTCATCTGTATGTCTACACATGGAAAGTCAGAGCACGAGTGACAGCTCATATCACAAGACATGTTCATTTATACATCTCGGCGTTGCTCCAATAGGCGGTACTAAAGTGGTTAAGAAGCTTAGAATGTTTTGTGACCTGTAAAGGAGAATTGTAGTATACAGCTCTGGTGTAATGCAATTTACTGATGCGAATCTGATAATTGGTACCATCGTACAATTATAGACGTACCAAGGTTCACAAGCTACAGATTTTTAATAATAACTCTCATATTTTGTATTACTAATTGTGAACTTCAGTAATAATCTAAAGCAATTGATTACCCCTGTAAAGTCGAAAATACATAACCAGACAGAGTCTACATTATCTAACGATGGGCATTAAGTATCTTCCCTTGAAGTTTCAAATAAAAACTTGATACTAGATGACGTTCATAGCGCAGTAATACAAAGTTTCATATTCTTCATCCCAGAATGGTGTGCCTTTGTTCTAACTACAGGTCATACAATAAATAAGGGGACGATATGATGAATTCTATTAATTCGTGCGTATAATCTACGGTTATGTCAATAGTCTCATTATATATTTGGACAAAATAATGCTATCATAAGTCCTCTGAGGTAAGCTCACAGTTACATGTTTACTCCAAATTAATATGAATGTTTGCGTCTGTCACAGTGTGAAGACCCGTGTGACAAGAAAAACAACCCGTGTAAGAAAGGACAGCTGTGCATTCGACAGACCATGAACTGCACATGGGATCCGAAGGATCCAAAGGCTCCGTGCTGTGCTGTGGCCACTTGCAAAAATACACAGGTCAGTGAAATTCTTAGTAATTTTAAGATCGATTATATGTCTGTTCGATTAATCATTTTGTTATGTCTACAAGAATGAACTGTCTTTCACATCTGCTCATTGTCTCCAAAAGCCATTACAAAAATATGTTATCTACTAATCTTATAACCTTTTATTCTCTAGTCTACAACAGTAACCATTGATCTTTCATTGAAATATTCTTTGAGTATTATCCCTGAGTTTGAATTTGAATAGTGTAAATTAAGATCTGTAGTCCTGACTTACGCCACTTCCAAATTCATTATACTTTACTCATCATATATATTAAGTGTCTAGTTACAGTGCATCTTCTTATTAGCCTCATACCTATCCAGTCAACATAATGGGTCTTCATATTTCTCATCAATTTTTCAGTGAAAAGGTGCCCTAAGGTCAATGATTATATTATCTACTTTAACATTGTTCTCAACGTACTTCTTTCCATCACTACTGACGTCGTATTTTATATTGTGTTCCAACTCCTGACTTGAGAGGAAATTTTTCTTCCTCTGTGAAGATATTCAGGTTTTCAGATAACCTTCCGCTGAGTTCCACAGTAGCACTTTTTTGCAAGTATAATGAGACTTAGTGTCTAATGTTTGCCACAAGATTAGCTGTTCTATTTCTTTTCAAGAGAGAGTCTGAAGTATTTTCTCAGAAGTCTTTTGCAGTTTTTGTCATGTATATGTCATTGATTAATGGCATAAATAGTAAATAATGAATGCGAAACGAATCAAATATTATCAGCAATATAGAATGGCTTTTTTTCGCGTAACTAGAGATATAACCATACATCTGTGACCAGTATCATGAATTCTATTATTTTTCGCTGGTAATATACTATTATAGCACTAGTCTCACTATTTATGTAGACGTAATAAATCTGTCGGAAATCCTCTTCAGGAAGAAAACCGTTATATGTTCACTCGAATCTAATATGAATGTTTTTGTCTGTCACAGTGTGAAGACCCATGTGACAAAAAAAACAATCCATGTAAGAAAGGACAACTGTGCATTCGACAGACCACGAACTCAACGCCTCCGTACTGTGATGTAGCCACTTGCAAAAATACACAGGTCAGTAAGATTCATAGTAACTTTAAGATCGAGTAATTAAGAGGTCCAGTTGTCTATTCCATTACTCACTTAAGTTATGTGTACAGTAGTGGACTGTCTTTCAAATCTGTCCAAAGTCTACGAAAGCCATTACAAATTTTTCTTGGCTGAAAATCTTATACCCTTTTAGTCTCTGACCAACAGTGGTATCTCGTCTCGTTTTATTAAAATATTCTTTGGCTGTTTCCCTGAGTTACATTTAGAACAGTGTTGAGATATTTCCTGGCAGATTAAAATTGTGTGCCGGAACCGGGACTCGAACCTGGGACCTTTGCCTTTCGCGGGCAAACGCTCTACCGACTGAGCTATCCCGACACGACTCACGATGCCGCCTCACTAATTTACTTCCGCTAGTACCTCGCCTCCTACTTTCCAAACTTCACAGAAGCTCTCCTGCGAAACATGCAAGACTAGCACTCCTGGAAGAAAGGATATGGTGGAGACATGGCTTAGCCACAGCCTAAGGGATGTTTCCAGAATGAAACATTCACTCTGCAGCGGAGGGTGCACTGATATGAAACTTCCTGGCTGTGACAAGCCCACGAAAGGCAAATGTCCCAGTTTCGAGTCCCGGTTTCGGCACACAATTTCAATGTGCCAGGAAGTTTCATATCAGCGCCCACTCCGCTGCAGAGTGAAAGTTTCATTCTAGTGTTGAGATAATCTGCAGCCCTGCTTTACACCTCTAACAAATTCATTTTTTTTTATTCTGCTACTATTCAAAATCTCTAGTTAATGTGCAGCTTCTAATTAATCTCCTATCTATCGAATCTACATCGTGTTTATTCACGTCGGTCATCAATTTGTTGCAAACGACACTCAAAAGCTGCCCCAAGATCAGTGAATGTTGTATACAATTTTACATTCTTCTCAATGTAAGACTCTCCTATCACTACAGAGGCCCTCGGGCATCTTGTGTTCATACTCCTGTGGATGGATGGCAGGCCGGCCGCGGTGGCCGAGCGGTCTGCGGCTCGCCTGTCACAGTCTGCACGGCCACTGTGGTCTGGGGTTCGAATACCCGTCGGCCATGGATATTTGTGCCGTCCTTAGCATTAACTACTTCATAAGTAGTTTGTAAGTTTAGGGACTGATGACCCTGTAGCTAAATCCCATAAGCTCTACAAACATTTGAACATTTTTGATGGATGGATGATGGGGGTTTAACAGGGACCAAGCTACTTATGGTCATTAGTCCCTTTTTCCAATAACAGATATGAAATACAGGATCGCTAAAATAGGACATAAGTGTTAAACTACATCAAACTGTAGATGGAAGATGTCAGAAATAAAAGAAGCAAATAAAGGGGAAAAAAAGAAGGATTTAAAAGATAATACCAGAGAGTCTAGACTGGGTTTTTACAGAAATAAAAGTAGAAATTCCAGCCACTCTGTAACACATTAAAATCACCTGCCTAAAAATATTAAGCAGTTGTAGAGCAAATATATCAATCATACTCAATATCTACATCTACATCCATACTTCGCAAGCCACCCGACGGTGTGTGGTGGAGGGTATCTTGATTACCACTATCGGTTCTCCCTCCTATTCCAGTCACGTATTGTTCGGGGAAATAAAGATTGCCAGTATGCCTCTGTATGGGTTCTAATCTCTCAGATTTAAATCTCATGATCTCTTCGCGAGATATACGTAGGAGGGAGCAATATACTGCTAGACTCCTCGGTAAGGTATGTTCTCGAAACTTTGACAAAAGCCCGTACTGAGCTACAGAGCTTGTCTCCTACAGAGTCTTCCACTGGAGTTTATCGATCATCTCCGTAAAGCTTTCACGATTACTAAATTATCCTGTAACGAAGCGGGCTGATCTCCGTTGGATCTTCTCTACCTCCTCTATCAACCCCACCTGCTACGGATCCCACACCGGTGAGCAGTATTCAAGCAATGTGCGAAAAAGTGTACTGTAACCTACTTCCTTTGTTTTGGGATTGCATTTCCTTAGGGTTCTTCCAATGAATCTAAGTCTGGCATCTGCTTTACCGACGATTAATTTTGTATGATCGTTCCATTTTAAATCACTCGTAATGCCTACTCCCAGATAATTTATGGAATTCACTGCTTCCAGTTGCTCCCCTGCTATAGTGTAGCTACATGATAACGGATCTTCCTTTCTATGTATTCGCAGCACATTACACTTGTCTACATTGAGATTAAATTGCCATTCCTGCAACATGAGTCAATTCGATGCAGATCCTCCTGCATTTCAATACACTTTTCCATTGCTACAACCTCTGTATATACTACAGCATCATCCGCAAAAAGCCTCAGTGAACTTCCGATGTTATCCGCAAGGTCATTTATATATAGTGTTAACAGAAACTGACCCACGACACTCCCCGGTGGCACACCTGACATCACTCTTACTTCGAAAGACTTCTCTCCATTGAAAATGACATGATGCATTCTGTTATCAAGGAACTCCTCAATCCAATCACACAATTGGTCTGATAGACCATATGCTCTTACTTTGTTCATCAAACATCTGTGGGAAACTGTATCAAACGCCGATGGAATTACATAAACCACTATTATGAATAAAATTTAAAGCAGACTCAGCCACACTGGCATTGTCACCTAAAACAAGATTTAAGGAATCAGGGAGAGTAAAAGACCTTCTTTCAGCGGCGAGGCGAAATAAGGAAAGTCCATTAAAATACTGACCACATTGACACCGAGGAGGGTCTTCGCGACGAAAGAAGGCAACCGTGCGTCAGCCAAGAATGGCTGATGCGGAGTCGGCAGAGGACGACAGAATCCTTGCGGGGAGTCTGTGTAGAGGACCTCCACACGTTCGTTGTCTCCTTTATTGCCCGTAACTTGTTGGGTGTTTGGAGGGAACGCCATTCTGCATTCCGCAGGCCAAGAACTCGACTGTGTAACTTCGAACGGGGGTCATTAGCTGTGATAACTATATCCAGGGTAAGTTTATGGATAGCCTCTTTTGCTAACCTATCAGCCAGCTCGTTTACGTCTATCCCAACATGTCCAGGAGTCCAGAGAAAAACTACTAACCGTCCACTTCGGTCGATGGCATGTAGGGATCTGGGATGGGTTGAGTGAAAGGATGGCGAAGGAATCACTGATCGAGGGCCTTTAGACAACTAAGAGAGTCACTGCAGATGAGGGAGGACTCCCCAGAACAGGCAGGAATATGCTCGAGTGCACAAAGGATGGTCACCAGCACGCTGCAGCCGTCCAGTAGGGAACGCTGATCGTTATTTCCTGCTGCATATAAGCAATGCCGACACGACCTTCTGCCATCGAACCATCTGTGTAGATCATCGTGGAGCCTCGGTATCCATCAAGAATTCACAGAAATTGGCGGCGAATGGTCTCAGGGTGGACAGAGTGTTTGGAGTTCAGTGACAAATCCAGTGGAATAAGAGGTCGAGGTATACAACATGGTAGTGAACGTGACTGGAATTTAAATAGGGATGGTAGGGGATAAGACTCCAAGTCACTAAGAAGTGATCTAACACGGACACCAATAGTCATACCTGGTCTCGGGCCCTGTTGAGGAATATGGAGCGTTGAAATTGCGAAAAGGAGACGATGGTTCAGATGCACTGACGAACCACGGACGTTTGTCGAGTATTTAGCCAGCAGTTATTTCCGCCTGTTCCATAGTGGAGGAACATCAGCTTCCACAAGGAGACTGTCCACAGGGCTTGTTCTGAAAGCTCCAGTCACAAGTCTAACTCCACAGTGGTGGATACGATCCAGCATCTGCAGCACCGAAGGAGATGCGGAACCATATGCTATACTCCCATAATCAAGTCACGACGGGACAAGAATTTTGTAGCAGTGCAGCCAAGTCTTCTAGTCTGTCCCCAAGTGATGCTGCTAAGGCAGCGGAGGGCGTTGAAGAGCCACCAGCACTTCTGTTTCAGCTGGAGATTATGTGGTTCCAACGTGAGCCGGTCATCAAACACCATTCCTAGAAAACGATGAGTTTCAACTTCATTGTGTAGTTGGTCGTCAAGATACAACTCTTTATGTGGGTGCACAGGATGTCCACGACAGAAGTGCATAACGAAGGTTTTGGCGGCAGGAAACTGGAACCCATGGGAGAGAGAGCCCACGTCTGCTCCTTGCGTATGGCTCCCTGCAGCTGGCGTTCTGCAACACAGATGCCATACTAGATGAAATATATGCAGAAGTCCTCAGCATACAATTAAGGGGATACTGACGGACCGAATGCTGTCTCTAAGCCGTTAATGGCCGCCAAAAACAATGGAACGCTTAAAACCGAGTCCTGAGGGACCCCATTCTCTTGGATATGAAGGGTGCTACAGGATTCACCAACTTCAACATGAAAGGTACAGACAGCTAAAAGTTTTGGATAAAAAGTGGGATTGAGCCTTGGAGACCCCACCCAGGTAATGTGGTTAAAATGTGATGTTTTCAGGCTGTTATACGCCTTCGACAAGTCAAAAGAAGAAAAAACGGATACCAGATGGTGATGTCGAGAGAACACTGTCCGGATGGCATACTCAAGATAGACTAAGTTATCCAAGGTCGAGCGCCCCTTGCGGAAACGACCTTGACATGGAACCAGCCGTACCTGAGATTCAAGGACCCAATACAACCGCCGGCTCACCATGCATTCTATTAATTTACAAAGGACATTTGTAAGGCTGATGGGCCGTTAGCTGTCCACATCTAGCGGGTCTTTACCCAGCATAAGCACTGGGATGATGGTGCTCTCTCGCCACTGTGACGGGAAGTCACCACCGCTACAGATGCGATTAAACAACGCAAGAACATGTCGCTTTGAATCTTCAGATAAATGTTTTAACATCTGATTGTGAATTCTGTCCGGCCCAGGGGCGGAGTCAGGACAATGGGCAAGTGCACTGATAAGCTCCCACCCACTAAATGTTGCGTTATACACCACAGGGTGGCGAGAAGTAAATGACATGTGTTTGCGTTCCATCCTCTATTTTAATGTATGGAAAGCAGGTTGAAAATTTTGGGAGGCAGCGAGCGTAGTGCTCGGCAGAGAGCGTAGTGCTCTTCTGAAGCAGAAGACGAGGGTAGCTTTGGCTTTGAAGCCACCTAACATTCCTTTTTCTTGTACCCCTTCTTTCCCTCTAATTGGCCGTTTGGATTGATGGGCTGAGAGGGCTTCTCAGAAGTGGCATCCGGGATGGAGGAAGAGCGTGAAGCTCTTCCCTTAAGCCTGCGGCCTTGATCCTGTGCAGCACACTGAGTAGCATTGGAAGAGAGTGTCCCAAGGGAACCCTTCCGCGTGAGAGGAGCCAGAGGAGACTGGTCTTTTTCCAGCCGGCAGGTGGGGACTAGCATCCCCGACGGTTGGGGGAGAGTTACCCCAACAACAGGTGTTACAGTAGGGGATGGAGAGGCGCCGGCTCCTATCGAGGAGGCAGTGGAAGATTGTTGGCCCCTACGGCCCACAGGAGGAGGTGTCATACCCAATGAGTGGGGGTGACACAGCTCCAGCGAAAGATGTAGACATACGAACCGGGTTTATCTGCTCATACTTTCTTCTTGCCTCTGTATAAGTCAGTACAAAGTCTTGATCTCCATGATCTTATGTTCCTTGTGCAAATGATAACAATCCGGAGAGCTAGGCGGATGTAGCTGCTTGCAGTTCACACAGACGGGAGATGGGATGGACGCCCGCATTCCCTGCACATGGAACTGGAAGTACATCGAGAGGTCATATGCCCGAACTTCCAGCACCTCAAGCACCTCATAGGGGGAGGGACGTACAGTTTAACATCACACAGGTATATCATGACTTTTACCTTCTCGGGCAGTTAATCGCCCTCGAAGGCCAGAATGAAAGCAGCCTGTGATCCTCTATAGAGGCGCCTGACGAAGTGAACTCCTCTTAGTTCTAAGTTAGCATGCATCATCTGACTGTGACAGAAGATCACGGTGGTAAATAAGACCTTGGACCATGTTGAGAGTCTTGTGGGGCATGATGCTGACCGGAACATCACCCAGCTTGTCGCAGGCAGGTGATGCCGTCAGTATTTATACTGACCCAAGATCTTGGAAAAAGACGCCACCTCGCCGAAATTGTCTTCAAGATTTTCGAAATAGAACTGCGGCTTTGTTGGCGAGAAAGATTCCCCATCAATTCACCATAATAACATCATAAATATCATAAGAGAAATCAGATCGAAAACGGAAAGATTGAGGTGTTCCTTTTTCCCGCGGGTTATTAGAGAATGAAACTGTAGAGAATTATCATAAAACCATTTCGATGAACCCACTGCCATGACTTGCAGATTATTTATGCAGATGTAAGGGTTATGTTTAAAAACCTTGTCATTTTCCGACATAATATTATATTTTTTTTAAGATTTAAAAACAAACGATAGACACAGATACGTATATTGTGGATGGTGCAGTAATGAATGTCCAAAACTGTGTATTTTTATTTTTATTTTTATTTATTTATTTATTTTTATTTTATTTATTTATTGCAGTCTAGTACATAAGACTTTTTAAAATCTCCGTTAGCATGCAGAACGGATAATGGAAGTTTAAAATGTGGCATATCAAACACTATACAAAAGAGAAAAAAAAAAGAAAAAATAAATTTGCCTGTCTCAAATAAAGTACAGTATTAATCATGTTAATATCTACTCCTGTATAGAACAAACAGTCTTCATTATAAATCCAAAACTTGTTACTAGATGACATTCAGGGTGAGGTAATACAAAATTTCATATTCTTCACCCCACATGTGAGACACGTTCAGAGCATATATTGCTATATTGAACATGATATGTACGTTACATTGAACATGTAGATGCACTTCTAGGTCCCAATTCGAAATATCTAATTGAAATAAACCGAAACAAAATCTAGCCATATTCTGAGACGTAGGATACATAATTGCACCGCATCATTTCATTGTTTTCTTCCCCATAGGGATTCAAGTGATTACTCTAAGGCCCTTTTGTCAATCTCCTGTCATATATATATTCGATTGTATACCACAAAAGTGGCAGTTACTAGATATATACCTAATTACAAAAGCTACGCTAATCCAGAATGGTATCCCTTCGTTCTGTTTAACTTCAGGCCATAAAATAAATCAGGGGACGATATGATGAATTCTATTATTTCGTGTTTGTAACCTACGGTTATTTCACTAGTATTTAGAGAAAATAATGCTGTCGTGAGACCTCTGAAGCAAGCCCACAGATATATGTTTACTCAAACTAATATGAATGGTTTCGTGTGCCACAGTGTGAAGACCCATGTAACAAGAAAAACAATCCGTGTAAGAAAGGACACCTGTGCATTCGACAGACCATGAACTGCACAAATGATCCGAAGGCTCCGTGCTGTGAAGTGGCCACTTGCAAAAATACACAGGTCAGTGTGAGTCACAGTAATTTTAAGATCGAGTAATTCACATGTCCAGTTGTCTAGTTCATTACTCACTAAAGTTATGTGGACAACAGTGGATTGTGTTTCATATTTGTCCAGTGTCTACAAAAGCCATTATAAAATAATGTTGTCTACAAATCTTATACTCCTTTAGTCTCTGGCCAACAATAGTAACACATCCCGTTTTATTCAAATATTCTTTGATTATTTCCCTCAGTTGCATTCTTTATATTTACTCACGTCTGACGTCAATTTCTTGCACCTGACAGTCAAAACCACCGCAAGATCAATGAATATTGTATATATTTTTCTGTACATCTCGTATCACTACAGAGTCCCTCTGGGATCTTCTGTTGCAACTCCTATCCTCAGACAAAACTGTTGTTCGCCTGTAAAAGTTATTCAGGTTTTCTGATAACGTTCCACTCAGTTCCTTAGTAAGACTTTTGTACTTGTAAAATGAGACTCTGTGTTCAACGTACTTACAAACTTCATAATTCATTTTGCACCCATAGAGTTTGAAGTAATTTATCTAAAGCCCTTTGGCCAGTTTCCTATTCAATATTTGATTCAATATCGCAAAAATAGTAAGTATTGGATATATGACGAATTAAAAAAAATTGTCTCATCCAGAATCAGTTCCATTCGTTCTGTGTAACTGCAGATCATGTCATAAATCAGTGGCCGATTTGCTGAATTCTCTTATTTTTTGTATATAAGTTAGGATTATGCACCAGTCTCACTATGTATTTAAACAAACTAAGGCTAAGGCTCTGAAGCAAGATCACCACAATACGAGTATGTTTACTCGAAACTAATATGAATGTTTGCGTCTCTCACAGTGTGAAGACCCATGTGACAAGAAAAACAATCCGTGTAAGAAAGGAAACCAGTGCATTCGACAGACGTTGAACTGCACAAAACCTCCGTGCTGTGATGTGGCCTCTTGCAAAAATCAACAGGTCAGTAAGATTCATAGTATTTTTAAGCTCCAGTAAATTATATGTCCACCTCTCTATTCCATTAATCATTCTCGACCCATACTCGCCGTGTCGTCCCTCGGGCACGGTTGTTTGTGTTGTCCTTAGCATAAGTTACTTTAAGTTAGTGTAAGTAGTTTGTCAGCTTAGGGACTAATGACCACCGTAGTTACGTCCCTTAGATTTACAAACATTTGACGAATAGTCAACACGGATTCAGACACTATCCTACGTGTGAAACTCAGTTAGCTCTTTACACATATCATGTGATGAGTGCTATCAAAAGGGGATGTCAATATATTCCGTATTTCTATATTGCCGGAAGGCTTTTGACACTATACCTCACAAGCGTCTTCTAATCACATTGCGTGCTTATGGAATATCGACACAGTTGCGCGATTGGTGTCGTGATTTCCTGTCAGAAAGGACACAGTATAATGTAATTGACGGAAAGTCTTCGAGTAGAACGGAAGTGATAAATGGCATTTCCCAGGGAAGTGTTATAGTGCCCCTACTGTTCCTTATTTTTATAAACGACTAGTCGTCCCGACAATGCTTTGCAATTGCTAATATGTATGTACTCTTGTTTTGAACGTGAAATGTGCAAAATCTTATCGCAATCGCACAAATGATATTGATATCCCAAAGAAAAGAGCTCTTTCAGTTTTCCACAAATTTTTCTGTTTTATGGCCAACTATTCCAAACTTTTACTTCACTCAAGTCTTCTCTCGCTTTGAACGCCAAATCTGCAAAAAATTTTCACAATCAGATAAACGGATTTGATGGTTCATACAGAAATCTCTTTCTATATTTTTTAAATTTTTCAATTTTCCGGGAAACTTTTCCAAATTTTTATTTTATAAGAACGTTACTCTTGCTTCGACCATCAAAAATGAAAATTTTACTGCAATCAGACGAATGATATTGATATCCAATTGAAAAAAGCTCTTTCAGTTTCTCGAGACTTTTCAAATTTTCCGGGTAACTTTCAAAAAATTTTTCGTTCATAAGAACGTTCATCTTTCGTTGAACATTGAATGATCAATATTGTATCGCAATGGGATGAACGGTTCTCAACTTATAGTGTTAAGTACATTTTGAAACACATTGAAAAACGAACTTGGTTCGAATTTTGCGACTTTCCTTTTTAACCGTCCCTCTTTTTTTTATTCAAAATTTTTCCTAGACCATAATGAACAAAACAAAACAAAAAAAGAATTACCCCGTGCGAATAGTCAGTTATAGTGCTGAATCAATCAAAAACACATTGAAAACCGCACTTTCAATTTTTTTCTCAATTTCCAATTTTCCGGTAGATTTTTCAAAAATTTATTTTATACAAACCTTGTCCTGTTAAGCCGTACTCAAGGGATGCTCTTACAACCATGTCGCAATTGATTTTTATTCATAGAAAAAAATCGTTTTCAGTTTTTCCTAAAATTTCCTACTTTCCCGGCGACTATTCCAAATTTTTATTTGATGTGAACCCTCCTCTTGCTTTCTACATAAAATGTACAAAATTGTATCACAATTGGACGAACGGTATTGATAGCTCACTGGAAAAAGCTGTTTTAGTTTTTACCGATTTTCCTCTTTTCCGGACAACTTTTCCATATTTTTTAACTGTTTAAATCTTCCCTGAACTTGTACGAATATTTCAAGACTAAAATTAGCCAAATCGGTTCAGCCGTTCTCAACTTTTAGAGAGACTAACGAACAGCAATTCATCTAGACTGTTTGCGGACGATTTATCTTTTATATAAGTTCCCAAAGATCAAAAGCAGCTGCAAAATGTTTCAGAAAATATATCATTACGGTGCATAAAATAGCAATTGATCCATATAAAGGAGAAGGGTGAGGTTATTCATATGACGACTAAAATAAATTCGTTAAACCTCATTTACACGATAAATCAGTCAAAACGTCGGCCAGTTAATTCAATTAAATACAATTACGAACAACTTAAATTGGAAAGAACACGTAGCAGATATTGTAGCGAAAGCAAATCGAAGATTACTTTTCGTTGACAGAACACTTAGAAGATGCAACAGTTCTGCTAAAGGAGTTGCCTACACCACACTTGTGTGTCATATTTTCGAGTATTGCTGCCTATTGTGGGATCCCCACTAAATTGAGATGACGGAAAATGTATAGAAAGTTCAGAGAAGGGCAGCTCGTTATGTATTATCGCGATATACGGCAGAGGAAGGGCGGATTTGGGGGTGGGGGGGGACACAGGGGCACGTGGCCCCCTCCCCCCTACCCCCTGGACGGCCCGACGAAAAATGAGAAAGAGAGAGAGAAAGAAGGGGGGAGAGAGAAAGAGAGGATGGGAAGAAGGAAAAGAATCTCAGCATTAGAATAATCAAATTTTACTTACGGCCAGCATGTAATTGTGAGTTTAAAAATGCCAAATCTCTGTAATTAACATAATGTAATTTAACTTTTTGTGTTATGCTTCCATTCATTGCTCTTTTTTGTCAGTAATTTACTATAAAAATAAATAAAGTTGTTTACTGTTTCGTGATTGCTTGGGCGATAAATAAGCTATTGTGTACGTTTTACTCGTACCTAAATAAAGGATTTAACTATGTGGAAACCTATGAATTTCAAGGGCTTCGTTTAAGTTGGCGCATTCAGGTGTTTTTGGCAAACAGTTTACCTCTTGGATCCTGGCACCCATTATAAACTGTTTTATTTGAAGCTACACGTTTCGATTTTCCAGTTATTGGAGCAAATTAGAAATTTCAACGGAATTTTTCCACACATCAGGATTTTCATGGTAGTAGAAAGTTCTTCTTGAAACACAGTCAAATATAATTTTCAGATCGAAATTTGCACTCCGCCGCTGAGTGTGCGCTGATATGTTACTTCCTGGTAAATTAAAATTGTGTGCTGGAACCGGGATTCGAACCTGCGACCTTTGCCTTTTGCGAGCAAGCGCTCTATCGTCTGAACTATCCCGGCACCCTTTAGTCGTCCTCATAACTTTACTTCTGCCAGTACCTCGCCTCCTTTTTTGCAAACTTCAAAGAATTTCTCCTGCGAACCTTGCAGGACTAACCTTGTTGGAAGAAGAACGTGGTGGGTTTTGTGTCCCAGCCACGTCGCCGCTTTTGTGTCTCGTTTCCGTCGTAGGTGTCGGTGGCCGAGTAGAACGAGACCGACACAGGAATAAAGGATGGACGTGTGTGCAGGTAAGGAGGTGACCAGCCAGTGGGACAGCAGAAACTAGAAACACTAGAGTAAATTAGAACGAGATATATATTTCATAAAGACTTAGTAATACTTAACTTTTACATAGCTCAGTACTGCAGAATGCTGATAGTTGAGCTAGAGGACAGCCTAGTGCCTATCCGATAGCCAAGTCTTCACTGGTGCCTATCTGATTCCGAAGTGTTACCTGGTTCCTATCTCAGTCCCAAGTGAACGATGTCATTCAGTGGTGGCCACGAGCGGAGTTGTAGCAGAAGGCGCTCGTGGCTGACGTAAGAACGCCGCGCCATGCGTGCATGGCGGCGCGCGGCGAAAGTAGGTGGCGCGCACTTTAGACTTGTGCGACACCACAGTGGAGACATGGTTTAGCCACAGCGTGAGGGATGTTTCCAGAATGAGGAGTGCTACTCCTGAATGGGTCTTTGAAGAAATTCTGAAAGTAGGAGGCGAGGTACTGGCAGAAGCAAAGTTGTGTGGACGGACTGTGAAGCGTGCCGGGATTGCTCAGATGGCAGAGCGCTTGCTCGCGAAAGGCCAAGGTCCTAGGTTCGAATCCCGTTTTTGGCACACAATTTTAATCTGCCAGGAAGTTTCAAGTGTAATTTTGTTGATCGCGAAACTTTTCTTGAAAACTTATCTCGTTTTGCTTAGCAACTTTACAAAGCCTGAAGACGACGTTGATTCAGTACAAGGTAAACACAGGAAATCTGATTTTAAGTTTTGAGGGAAACGTAACGCGATATATGCCGTTTGCTTCTGACCCGTAATTGAACAACCTTTCAGGATACGCTGTTTTTCCAATGTCTGCATTGTTTGCTAATGACATAACTACTCCGGATACTCTACTGTTCGTCCACGGCAAGTTGACGATTCGTGCGGTGGCTGTTGGTGGCAGCAGGAGGTGTGTACCATGGTTGCCGGGGAGCGAGCATCAGAGAGCAGAAGGCAACACTGCAGTGTTGTAAACATTACCCGTAAAAATGTATACAGTAATATTTCGCGTCTGGGGCAGCGTAACGTTGGCAGCGCTCCGAAGTAAATGGATGTCCTTCAAGTAGTGCAGATGTTTTCTGCTGCTGGCATCACCAAGTAAAATCGTCGTCATCTAATTACCAATGCTCTACTAGTTTCGACGCACTATGGCGTAATTCTCAAGTTCCTATGATTACAAAAAATATTACAAGATTAAACCACGTTGAACAGTGAAAAGTATAATAATTTACCACAAAATAATCAAGAGTGTCGGAACACTTTATTTACCAAAATGACAATCAAACCATGTGCGCCGCAATGGAATGACCGTGTGATCTGAGGCGCAAAGTCGTGGAGTATACAGCCACTCCCACCAGAGGTTTGAGTCCTCCCTCGGTCACGGGCGTGTGTGTCGTCATTAGAAAAAAATTTGTTTAAGTAGTTTGTAAGACTACGAACCGATAACCTTAGCAGTTTGGTCGCTCCAGATCACAAAAAAATAAAATAAAATAAAATAGAATAGAAATAGAATAGAATAGAATAGAATAGAATAGGAATATGCTCTAGGTTTTTGTACAATCACCATTAAGTCGTTTAGCTCATTTAATATCATAATCCTGTGGGCTTCATTGTGCAAAACTGTTATTTTTCGACCAAGCGTTCAAGTGGTCAGTCTTTTCAGTCTTATAGTCCAATTATTTGAAAGCTGCAAATATGTAGAGCAATGGATAACAATTTCGCATGGTTTCCTCTGTATAGGGATTCGCATATACCCATCTGGCGAAGCTCAGAAATTAAATTCAGAGCCTCAATGCCCTGTGTTTAGCTGTGGGCAAGTGTTTCATTCTTTATGATGATGAAGGATGAAACACGTGTTTCCACTGCTGAACATGGGGCAAATTCAAATGTTTGTGAAGTTTATGGGACTTAACTGCGGGGTCATCAGTCCCTAAACTTACAAACAACTTACGAACTACCTTATACTAAAGACAGCACAAACATCCATGTCCGAGGGGGTGGGGGGGGGGGGGGGTTTCGAAACCCCAACGGGGAATGGCCTCGCGCTTCGCAGCATAGCGCCTCTATGCGCTCGTGATTTTATTTATTTTTTTTTTTTTTTTTTTTTTTTTTTTTTTTTGTAATTTAGAAAATTTACACTGTTTAATGTGATTGAATAATTGTAATATTTTTGTGACCATGGTCATTTTAAAAAGTAAAAAGACTCCACAGTGCGCAGAGACTAGTAGTGCATTGGTAGTTACATGGAAGTATATTAAAAAGTTTTTTTATAAGAAGCGACTTTGGCTTTGAAACATATCTTGTGTCCAGAATGAAACTTTCACTCTGCAGCGGAGTGTGCGCTGATATGAAACTTCCTGGCAGATTAAAATTGTGTACTGGAACCGGGACTCGAACCTGAGACCTTTGCCTTTCGCGGGCAAGCGCTCTACCGCTGCCCCCTTTAAATAACAACAAAAACCACAACAGCAGAACTCGACACGGCATTACCTTCTGCTCGTGACGTGGCCCCTGGACCCGACTCGACACATTATGGCATGCTACGACATCTTAATTCAGCTTTTCCAGTGTTATGGACAGAAGGGGTCTATCCCATCCCCAGCAGGTAATCTATAATAATACTCATTCTTAAACTGGGGAAGGACCGCACACTTCCTGGTATCTATCGTAGTGTCACTTTAGCCAGCTGTGCCGGTAAAACGCTCAAATGAATTATCAACGTCAGACTTGTTTCGACTCTCGAATCTCGGAACCTCCGTAGTCGATTCCAATACGGGTTTCGAGGTATCGGTCCACTCTTGATAACCTCACCTTCCTGGAAGAGGCTATACAGGAGGCGTTCCTGCGAAAGCACCATCTAATACGATCCTCTTCGACATTCACAAGGCATATGACACTACATGGCGACACAATATAAGTCAGTTGCTTGAATGCGGTTTTCGGGAACGCCTTCTCATTTTTCTGCGTTCCCTTCTTGCTGACCGTTGCTTTCGGTACAGAGTTAGGAATACTCTTTCCGATAAATTTCCTCAGATTCATGGAATTCTTCAGGGAAGTTTTTTACACGCCACTTTGTTCTCAATTGCGATCAGTTTTCTGTGTTCTGCTCTTCTTCTAGTCCCGCATTTGCTTCGCGCCAGTTACGGCTGACGCTTAAAAGACAAGAAGACTGTTCTGCTCGAGCAGGTGTTAACTTCTCCCTAAGAAAACCCCATGCACTGGTTTTAATCGTGATCGTTCACTCCCCCCCCACCCCACCCACCCACCCAGACTACTACTGCGGGATACCGTTTTACATTTTCAGGATATAGTGTGGTTCCTGGGCCTCTTATTTGATAGCAAACTTACTTGGCTGCCCCACCTCAAGGAGCTCAAAATAAGATCTCTTAAAGCGCTGGACAACATGAAGCGCTTGAATGGGAAAAATTGGGGTGCAGACAGATCCTGCTTGCTGCAATTTTATAAGGGTTTCGTGCGCTCCCGTCTCGACTACGGTAGTGCGGCCTATGGCTCGGCATCCCCAACGTCTCTGAAGATGCTGGATTCCGTGCATCTAGAGGATATCAGATTGGCCACAGGAGCCTCAGGATAAGTCCTATACCTAGCCTGTATGCAGAAGCAGGAGAGCCGCCATTGTAGGTCAGTCGGCGTTTTCTGGTCGCTAAACATGCCCTTAAGCTCTGTTCATTTCCGTCTTCTCCGGCTTTGTCTGTAACTCTTGATATCCCGGCTTCCTTGAAGCGAATCTACAATGCACGGCAACGGGGGACGAAACCATTCGGTATCAGAGCGCAGCAGCATTTACTGGATCTCAGCGTGCCTCCGATAAACATACAGCGTCAGGGATGGTGCAAAGCGCCACCTAATTATAGACTTGACTGAGTGTGACAAACAATTCACTCCAGATTATATTTTTAAGGACACGTTTATTGCTATTTTAAATAGCCATCATGCTTTTAACGTTATATATACAGATGGGTTCAAACAGGGGGATATTGTTGGTTGTTCTGTCGTCTTCCCTACCCGAATCCTCAGATTTCGTCTGTCTAGGCAGTTCACAGTATTTGACAAAGGACTTCACGCTGTTTTGAAAGCAGTGGAGCAGATGAAACGCGATATTGGCTCTAACTTCCTGCTTTGCTCTGATTCACTCAGTGATCTGCAGACACTTCAGCATCTGTACCCAGCAGATAGGACCGTCCAGAACATCAAAGACGTCCTCCTGCAGTTGCAACGGCAAGGACAAGTGGTCTCCTTCTGCTGGATACCTGGTCACGTGGGTATCCGTGCGAACGAGTTGGCTGTCGGCTTCCAAACATAGTCGACTATCCTATTCCTCTCCGTGCCTCGCTGTCATTGTTCCGAAGGTCTTGTTATGCGCCTCTGGGACCAAGAATGGTCGACCGTGATGGATAATAAGTTGCGGTCAATAAAAGATACAGTTAGGCCCTGGTGTAGATCTGTACAGCCTGTCAGATGTGATGAAGTCTGCTTAACAAGACTTCGAATTGGACACTGCCCTCTGACGCATAGATTCCTTCTTGGTGGCGACGATCCCCCTACTTGTGATGCTTTTGGTGTGCTGATTTCCGTCCAGCATATTTTAACTACTTGTGTTTCCTGTGATGCTGCGAGGGAACTAGCAGGTTTGTTGATCGACCTCCCCTCCATTTTAGGTGACAATGAGATGACAGTGGCACACCTATTACGATTTTGTGTTTTGGCCAGTCTTCTACCAAAGATCTCAGGTCGAAGGTACTGAAATACAGATAGAGGAAAATAGGATCCGTCGCTCTATATTTAGCCCACCGTCGTTTTAGACTTGTCCCCCATTTGTCTGTTTTGTCTAGTTTTATTCTTAGTCGCACTGAGCCTTTAATTATTTTACATATGATATAGAGGGAAAAGGATACGTCCCTTCATATTATCTATTCCCTTGTCTGTCTGCTGTGTGATTTAGTAATATTGATCTCCTCTTTTCCTAGTACGGATGCTGATGACCGCGATGTTGAGCGACCTAAAGCTCCATCAACAACAACATCGAAAGTCAGATCACAAGTGACAGCTTATTTCACAAGACATGTTTACTTATACATCTCGTCGTTGCGCGAAAATGCGGTGCTGAAGTGGTTACGTAGCTTTTCTGGGCACGTATAACAGGTCTAAGAGAAGTAAAGTTAGTAGCTGGTTGTTTATACCGGCTCACCAGTGCTGCTGTAGCAGTTTAAGAGTCATTCAGAGGAAGTCTACGCCACGACAGGTACTGAATAGGCCAGGCAATATTAGTCGGGGGAGACCTCAAGAATATAGATTGGGATCTCTCTAGTTTCATTTCAGACGGTACAGACAACCAGTCTTGCGAACTACTATTGGACACTAAAGGAAGAGCATACACTACGCTTGACCGTCCTTTTTTAGAGTATTGCTGCCTAGTGTGAGATCCTTATCAGATGGGTTTGACGGAGGACATCGAAAAAGTCCAAAGAAGGGCAGTTCGTTTTCTATTGGCACGATACAGGGAATACAGCGTCACGGAAAAGATACAGGATCCGGGTTGGGAATCATTACAAAACGGCGTTTATCGCTGCGGCGTGAGCTACTTACGAAACTCCAATCACCAACATTTTCCTCCGAATGAGAAAATATATTGTTGACTCCAACATACATAGGTAGGAATGATCATCAGAATAAAATACGAGAAATCAGAGCTCGAAAGGAGAGATTCAGGTGTTCTTCCTTTGCGCGCTCTATTCGAGAGGGGAATGGGAATTTTGGAGTATATTCTCAGCTCGAATATAGTAAATTTCCTTAAGATGGATAATCTTATTTCTGTGAACCATCACAGGTTCATAAAACATCGTTCGAATGTAACTCAGCTCGCTCTTTTCTCACATGATGTCTTGCGAGCCTTGGATGAAAGGCAACAGGTAGATTGCATTTTCTCGATTACAAAAAGGCATTTGACATGGTGCTACACTGCAGGCTACTAACGAAGAGAGCATATGGAGTAGATTCACAGATTTGTGACTGGCTGGAAGACTTCGTAAGTAATAGAACGCAGTACGTTGTTATCGACGGCGACTGTTCATCAGAGACGAATGTATCGTCAGGCGTGCCCCAGGAGAATGTGATAGGACCGCTATTATTTTCTGTCTATATAAATGATCTGAGAGGCAGAGTAACTTCTGATTTGTGGCAATTTGCTGATGATGCTGTAGTGTGTGAGAGGGTGCCTTTAATTGACTGTAATAGGATATACGATGGCGTAGACAAAATATCTGGTTGGTATGAAGAGTGGCAGCTAGCTGGAATGTAGAAAAAGATAAGCTGATGCATATGAGTAGGAAAAACAATCCCATAATGTTCGAATACAGCGTTATTAGTGAGCTTCTCCATGCAGTCACGTCGTTAAAATAACTAAGCGTAACATTCCACAGTGATATGAAATGGAACGAACATATGACAGTTGTCAGTAAAGCGGACAGCCGACTTCGGTTTATTGGAAGAATTTCGGAAAGATGTACCTCATCTGTAGAGGATACAGCGTATAAAACGCTTGTACGACCACGTCTTGAGTATTGCTCAAGTATTAAGGACTCGCAGCTGAATCAGTTTAAAGGAAGACGTGGAAGCAGTTCAGAGGGGAGCAGATAGGTTTGTTACTGGTAGGTTCGACCAATGCGCGAGTGTCTTGGAAATGCTCAAATGGGGATCACTGAAAGAAAGACGACGTTCTTTTCTAGAAATACGGTTGAGGAAATTTAGAGGGCCGGAATTTGTAGCTGACTGTAGAATGATCTTGCTGCCGCCTACTTACATTTGGCGTAGTGATCACAAAGACAAGATAAGAGAAATTAGGCCTCCTACTGAGGCATATAGATATTCTTTTTTCCCTCATTCTCTTTCGGAGTGTAATAGGAAAGCAAATGCCACGCACCTTACGGTGGATTGCGAAGTATATATGTATATGTAGATTATTAAAAACAAAGTGAATAATCATTTGTTTAATAGGTTTCCACAATATTCCAGAATGTATTTTAACCTGTAAAGGAAAATTGTGGTATATAGCATTGGCATAATGTAATGTACTGATAAGAATTTTATAATTTGTAGAATCGTAAAATCGTAGGTGTAAGGAGGTTCCCTAGCACCATATTTTTAATAATTAGTATCTTATTTGGTACTACCAATAGGACTTTCAATAATAATCCAAACCAATTAATTACACCTGTAAATAGCGGAAAATAACACAGAACAGAGTCTTCATTATCTAATATTGAGGAATTAATATCTTCCCTTGAAGTTTCAATTACAAAATTATTTCTGGATAACATTCATGGTGCTGCAATACAAAATTTCATATTCTTCATCCCACATGTGAGAGACGTTACATCGGAGCACACATTGCAATATTGATCGTGATATGTAGGTTACATTGAACATGTAGATGCATGTCTGGGTTACAATCGAAACATCGTATTGACAAAAAATTAAAACTAAGTATAGCCATTCTGGAATGTGGGTTACATAATTGCACCAAATCATCGTGTTCTTACCCATAGGGATTAAAGTGATAGCTCTAACTCTCCTTTGTCACTCTCATCTCATATATATTCGATTGTATATCACAAAAGTGGAAGTACTGGATGTGTATGCAATTGTAAAACTTGCGCTAATCCAGAATGGTTTTCCTTCGTCCTGTCTACTATAGGTCATACAGTAAACCAGGTAATAATATGATGAATTCCATTATTTCGTGCATATAACCTACGGTTATGTCACTAGTCTCATTATGTATTTAGACAAAATAATACTGTGGCGAGTCCTATGAAGCAAACTCACTGTTATATGTTTTTTACTCAAAACTAATATGAATGTTTGTGTCTGTCACAGTGTGAAGACCCATGTGACAAGAAAAACAATCCGTGTAAGAAAGGACAGATGTGCTATCGACAGATCATGAAATGCGCAAATGATCCGAAGACTCCGTGCTGTGCTGTAGCCAGCTGCAAAAATACACAGGTCAGTGAGAGTCATATTAGTTGTAAGATCAAGTAAATCACACGTGCCTCTGTCTATTCCAACACTCATTCTGTTATTTATACAAGAGTGGACTGTCTTTCACATCTGCTGATTGTCTCTGAGAGCCATTAAAAATTATTATGTCTACAAATCTTATACACTTTTATTCTCTGGCTACAACAGTAACAAATGTTGTTTCATTTAAATATTCTTTGCGTATTATCCCTGAGTTTGAATTTTAATAGTGTTAATTATGATCTGCAGCGCTGACTTACACCTCTTCCAAATTTAATTTTCGTTACTCATCATATATCCTAAGCCTCTAGTTAAAGTGCATCATCTTATTAGCCTCCTACATATCCAATCAACATATGAGTCTTCATGTCTCTCATCTTTTTGTCAGTGAATAGCTACCCTAAGTTCAATAATTATCGTAAATACTTTAATATTCTTCCCAATGTACCTCTCTCCATCACAACTGAGGTCGTATGGCATCTTGTGTTCCAACTCCTAACCTGAGAGGAAATTCGTCTTTCTCGTGATGTTATTCAGTTTTTCATAACGTTTCGCTGAGATCCGTAGTAAGACTTTCGTGCGAGTATAATGAGACTTGGTGTATAATGCTTGCCGCAAGATACGCTGTTCGCTTTCTTTTCCATAGGGTTTCAAGTATTTTTTCTGAAGTTCTTTGGACCGTCTAATGTAATATACATTTAATTGATTCTGACATAAGTAGTAAATTCTGCATATGAAACCAATCAAATACTACTAGCAGTATATAATTGTTTCTTTCCTCCTAACTAAAGCTCTTACCATGCGTCTGTGATCAGTATCATGAATTTTATTATTTTCTACTTATAATATACTATTAAGGCACTAGTCTCACAATATATGTAGACGTAATAATGCTGCCGCAAGTCCTCTACAGCGAGGAAACCGTTATATGTTCACTCGAAACTAATATGAATGTTTGTGTCTGTCATAGTGTGAAGACCCATGTGACAAGAAAAACAATCCTTGTAAGAAAGGACAGCTGTGCGTTCGACAGACCACGAACTCCACAACGTCTCCGTACTGCGATGTGGCCACATGCAAAGATACACAGGTCAGTGAGATTCGCAGTAATTTTAAGAGCGACTAAATAACACATGCTGCTATTTATTCGATTACACATTAAAGTTAAGTGTACAATAGTGGACTGCGTTTTATATTTGTAAATTAGCCTCCTATCTATCGAACTGACATCGTGTTCATCAATTTGTTGCACCTGGCAGTCAAAATCGGCTCCAAGATCAATGAAATTTGTATATATTTTTCTTTTCATCTCAGTGTACGTCTCTCCTATCACAGCAGAGGCCTCTGGCATCATGTGTTCCAACTACTTTCCTCAGACAAAATTGTTCCTCACCTGTAAAATTTATTTTTTCAGATAACCTTCCGCTTAGTTCCTTAGTAACACTTTGGTGCATGTTAAATGAGACTCAGTTTTTAACGTTCCTTCCAAAGTCTATTTTTCGTTTTTTCATCCATAGCGATTGAAGTGACTAATCTATTCCTGATAGACTGAAATATGCTATTGTCAAACCTCTGCACAAAAAAGGGGATACGTCTTATGTCAACAACTACCGCCCAATCTCACTTCTGACAGCCTTATCTAAAATTCTTGAAAAAGTAATGTATTATAGAGTAGTTTCACACATAGGTAAAAATAAAGTTCTAACAAAATGTCAGTTTGGTTTTCAGAAAGGCTTTTCAACGGAAAATGCTGTATGTACTTTCATCAATGACATATTAATTCTCTGAATAACACGACATCACCCGTTGGGATTTTTTGTGATCTCTCCAAGGCTTTTGATTGTGTAAATCATAGAATTCTACCTAGATAAACTAAACTATTGTAGTATGAATGGGACAGTGTACAAATGGTTTAAATCATGCCTAACGGGAAGAGTGCAGAAAGTTGACATAAGCAGTTCACATAATATGCAAAAAACAGCTGTTTCCTCAAACTGGGGAACAATCAAAACAAGGTTCTGTCTTTCGCCCTTTGCTGTTCTTAATATATACTAATGACTTGCCATTCTATATTCATGAAAATGCAGAGCTGGATCTTTTTGCTGATGATACAAGTATAGTTGTCGCACCTGACAGTCAAGAAGTAACTGAAGAAATTGTAAACGACGTCTTTCATAAATTCATTAAGTGATTCTCAGCAAATGGACTACCATTAAATTTTGATAAAACACAATGCATACAGTTCCATACAGTAACTACAACATTAGGAGATAGAATGATCTTCACTATTCAAGGTTACATCAAGCGTTCGCACAGAAATGGGTGAATTATGCTGCCACAAAAGTCTTTGGTCACCTAAAAACAGCTTCAAAAGCCTGAAGGATAGCCAACTAGCATATAAAAATAAATTTAAAAATTTTCTGGATGGCAACTCCTTCTACACTACAGATCAATTTTTAGATATAAATTAGTAAATCTGAAGAAAAATAAAATAAAAAAAGTATTGTGTCATGTAATATTTAGTACAAAGTAATAATTTGTAAAGACACCTTTCATAAACCTGACACGTTCCATATTATTACGAAGTGTCGTATTCATGATCTATGGAACAAGCACCAATCTAATCTAACGCTCTTTGGTCAGTTTCTAATATATATATTTGATTTAATATTACAAAAATGGTAAGTACTGGATATATGACGAATTAAAAAAAATGTCTCATCCAGTATCAGTTTCCTTCGTTCTGTGTAACTACACGCCATGTCATAAAGCAATGGACGATTTCCTGAATTCTGTTATTTTGTGCATGTAGTCTACGAATATGGTACTAGTGTTACTATGTATTTAATCCTGTTTCGAATCCTCTGAAGCAATCTCATCACAGTACGAGTATGTTTATTCGAAACTAATATGAATGTTTGCGTCTGTCACAGTGCGAAGACCCATGTGACAAGAAAAACAACCCGTGTAAGAAAGGACAGCTGTGCATTCGACAGACCATGAACTGCACATGGGATCCGAAGGATCCGAAGGCTCCGTGCTGCGCTGTGGCCACTTGCAAAAATACACAGGTCAGTGTGATTGATAGTAATTTTAAGATCGAGTAAATTATATGTCCACCTGTCTATTTCAGTAATCATTCCTGACATATAGTCAACAACGATTCAGAAAGTACCGTGCTTCTAAAACACAGCTAGCTCTTTACTCATATAATGTGCTGAGTGCTATCGATAACGGATGTCAAATAGATTCCGTATATCTAGACTTCCGCAAGCCTTTGACCCTGTGCCTTATGTGCCCGGAAAGGTCTTTGTTTCGTCTCATACCAGTAAAACGTGGCATCTCTCTGCAGAAGTTCATCAATAGACGTGCCTTGTTATAAAAATATTTTATAAAATGACGGTAGTATGAACACAGCCCGAGGAAACTTCTCACATCACGAATGTGCTGAGTAGTTGGAAATGCTGTGAGTGTCCTTACTTTATCTTTGCCATCTCCCTTCACTGGGTGCCCCAGGATTTTTATGTCTTTGTCGATGAAGAGGCACTTCTTTTGGTTGAAGCGGAGTATTACTGTCTGAACGCACTTCAACACAGTTGACAGGCGGTTTAGATGTTCCGCAAATGTTTTTTAGAAAACGAAAATGTCATATAGATAAGATGTCGAAGCGTTTTTTTTTTTTTTTTTTTTTTTTTTTTTTTTCATCATGCGTTCGAATGTGGCCTGCGCATTACATAGTCCAAACGGCATGACTTTGACTTCATAGAGGCCGTCAAGTCTAATAAAAGCAGTCTTCTCCCTGTCAGCTTCGTCAATCTCGATTTGCCAGTTACCTGTCTGCATATCCATGGTTGAGAAGTTTGTACCTCCTTCCAAATAGTCTAAGGTGTCATTAATGCGCGGCAGTAGGTAGACATCTTTCTTTGTGATTTTGTTCAGTCGCCGATAGTCAACACAGAAATGCCACGTGCCTTCCTTCTTCTTCCCGAGGACCATCAGAGACAACCAGGATCTCTCTGAAGGTTGAATAATGTCACCATGCAACATCTGCTCTACTTCTCGAATTATCCGTCTTTCAGCTGGCGACACTCTATACGAACGCCGGTTAATTGGTGGATGATCCCTAGTATTGATACGACGTTTTATCGTGGGCCGTTTCATCTGGCACTTCTCCTGCCTGGCCTGAAATACACCTGAAAATTGTATTATGATGGTTAACACCTGCTGACGTCGTTCCTGCGTCTGACCGGGCCCTATATGCAATGTCATAGTAGTTTTCTCTAGTGCGTTTTCGGCACTAACAGCAGAGCATGATACTTCGTCGTTGACATTGAGCTCACCGTCCTGGACTGCTTTAGCTGTTCCATTACATATTAATTTAAGAATGAGTTGCGCTTTCTCGTGAACATTAGAGATCCAAAGTTCTCCTCGATCACCTGTAATGTTTATGATAGCCGCTGGTATGTACATTTCCTTTGTTATACTGATTAGCTTATTGCACTTCACGGTTCAACTGGTCATCTCGGCTGGTGACGAACTCATCTCATTGTAAACGGCAGGATTTCAAAAAACCTCCCAGGAAGGTAGGTGTTACGTTTATTCGTCGGAACGGCTTGCTCATTTCGTAGCTGAGATCTTTCACAGTCAGCCTGGGATGCCTGAAGGAAGTCCCAGCTGAGGATGACGGTATGGATGCATTCTGGCCGCGGTGGACTAGCCGAGCGGTCTAAAGCGTCTCGCTGGGGAGCGCGCGGTTGCTCGCCGTGGTGGTTCGAGTTCTCCCTGGGGCATGGGTGCGTGTGTGTTGTCCTTAGGTTAGTTTACCTAGGTTTAAGTAGTTTGTAGGCTACGGACTGATGACCACGCAGTTTGGCCCGATAAATTTACAAACATTTGAACATTTGATGTATTCTGTTAAAACGACAAAGCCAAAAGGCTGCGTCCTGTTGTTGGTGGTTATTCTTGCGACACATGTTCCTTCCGGCCGGGCGTATTTTCCATTTGCGACCTGCAGCGCAGTTGCTCTTCTATCTCCTTTCTTTAGTTTGCGGCGGTGGTCATTCGACAATACGAGAAGGAAGCTTCTGAATCGACTAGAGCCCGGACAGGTTGGCCATCAATGATGACGTCATTGAGATTTCCCGACATCACAGCGATTGTCGTCAATGGAGGATTTTCATCTGAGACGCCTCACCTCCATAGATGGTCGCCTCGCCTAGTTTCCTTGAACACGGCGGTTAGGAGAGCGGCTGGTATTTCTGTAAGGCGACGGTGAACGGCGGCGGCGTGTTGCAGAGCGACCACGTCCAGGATACGACTACGGGCTTCGTCCCATAGGTCGACAGTAATCATCTGCAGTTGTCTGCCGTTGACAGGACTGCTCCAGTGGTTAGCGTCTTGTGGCATAATAATTATCAAATATTCGTCTTCTGTCCCTACTGTACGTACGATACGTCCAGGAAGGCCACAGTGAAAACACAGTGGCGTGTTGTCCTCTGTTCTCCAAATATCTGTCCTCCCTCGAGGAGTTGGTTGTGGTCGCGTCGGTCGGTTCCTAAGCTGCCGTTTGAGGGCTGCGGCGTAAGTCATGGTAGACCATTCTTCACGTCGGGTGCGTCTGGCGGGGCAGACCTGCTCTAATGTTTGAAATACCTCTTCTTCAGCAGCGTGGGAGCCCTCATGACATACGGGACTGGCATCCATGGCAATAATTTGGTACTTGCTCGGTCCAACAGTTCCGGCTACCCTAAACTCTTGTAATTCTTCCATCACAATTTCTCGTATGAGAGAAGCACAGTCATGCTGGTCTTCCACAACGGCCATAGGGACTATATTCGGGTGTCTGCCGTACCTCTTTGGTCCAAACCTCCACTGTTGCATCTTTTCAATTTTCTGGCACCATTGGATAAACTCTTGTGTCGTCGAAACGTCTTTTAACAGAAGAGCTTGATGCATGTCTTCCGCAATGCCCTTCCTCAGGTGTGAAACATTATCGGCCTCCGTCATATCCGAGTTAACTACGTGACACAGGGCCAAAACACACTGTATATATGATTGTGTTAACTCGTTAACTCACCATGTCGCTGGGCCCTGTTCTTCAATTGCTCTTCTGATACACATACTTGCGTATGTGTCCAAACGTCTAATTTAGTTCGGATTGCAATTTTTCCCAACTATCGAGCTTGTCCTCGTTATTTTCAAACCACTGCTGGACTGTCTTGTCCAGGTAGTAACATAAATTGCCAAGCACATAATGTGATCCCACCTGTTATACTCGGCGACTCGGTCGAATCCTTTAAGCCATTTTTTTGTGTCCTGTCCAGCGTCTCCCGAGAACACCGATGGGTGTCTGATGTGCAGCTGGCTTACCGTTGTTTTGGTATCTATGGGTCTTTTGATGACACGGACCTTCGGAGGAGGTAG
Source organism: Locusta migratoria (assembly GCA_026315105.1). Lineage (NCBI taxonomy): Eukaryota > Metazoa > Arthropoda > Insecta > Orthoptera > Acrididae > Locusta > Locusta migratoria. The sequence goes on from CM048748.1 coordinate 403,642,589, forward strand.
TCAGTATACCCTTTGTAACCCGGTTCTTGTCCGTGTAAGCGACAGCTCTTATACTGCCTAACCGGAGCCACGATTCAGATGTATTGTAGGATACCCGGCGCTTTCACCAATTAGTGTCACGTTAAAAACTGCAGGTGGTCCGGAATTCCAAGGCTGGACGTTAATAGAGCACAACACTTTACACTTAGAACACGTTCATTGCTAACACAAGAGTACACTCAGTACAGACTGCCTCCTGCTTGGAGTGCTCCACTATTTATACACAGAAAGAATTTTCTGGAACTTATAAGTACATGAAACGTGAGAAACACGGAGAAGATTCTAGAGATAGTGAGTAAAAATAAATAAACTTGTTCTGCCAGTGGTGGGATTTCAACTAGGGGCCGCAAACACATCGATCTGCGATGCTAACCACTTCCGCAAAGATTCTTAGTGAGACTTTGGTGCGAGTATAATGAGACTTGGTGTCTAATTTTTGCCACAAGATTCAATGTTCGATTTCTTTACCGTAGGGTTGGAAGATTGTTCTCTGAAGTCCTTTGTATAGTTTTTGTCATATATATTTCATTGATTATAGCATAAGTAGTTACTTCTGCATATGAAACGAATCAAATATTACTAGCAATACTACTTTCGTCTAACTATATATCTTACCATAAGTCTGTGATCAGTATCGTGAATTCTAAAATTTTCCGCATGTAATCTACTATTATGGCACTAGTCTCTCTATCTATGTAGACGTAATAATGCTGTCCGAAGTCCTCTGCAGCGAGGAAACCGTTATATGTTCATTCGAAACTAATATGAATGTTTGCGTCTGTCACAGTGTGAAGACCCATGTGACAAGAAAAACAATCCGTGCAAGAAAGGACAGCTGTGCATTCGACAGACCAAGAACTGCACATGGGATCCGAAGGCTCCGTGCTGTGAAGTGGCCACTTGCAAAAATACACAGGTCAGTGGGATTCACAGTAATTTTAAGATCAAATAATTAAGACGTCCAGTCGTCTATTCCATTAATCATTAAAGTTATGTGTACACTTGTGGACTGTCCTTCATATCTGTCCAGTGTCTGCGAAAGCCATTACAAAATTATGTTGTCTGCAAATCTTATACTCTTCTAGTCTCTGGCCAACAATGGTTACTCATCTCTTTTTATTAAAATACTCTTTGAATATTTCCCTGAGTGACATTTGTATCAGTGTTGCAGATAACTTGCAGCCCTGATTTACGCATTTCCAAAATCTTTATTTATTTTTTATTTATTTATTTTTTTTATTCCGCTAATTTTCAAAATCTATAGTTAATGTGCTGTTTTTTATTAGCCTCCTATTTATAGAATCAACATCATGTTTATTCACGTCTGTCATCAATTTGTTGCACCTGACAGTCAAAATCTGCCCCAAGATCAATGAATATTGCATTTTTTTTTCTTGTCAATGTACGACTCTCCTATCACTACAGAAGCTATCTAGCATCTTGTGTTCCACATCCTGTTCTCAGACAAAATTGTTCTTCACCCGTAAAAGTTATTCATGTTTTCATATGATCTTCCGTTGAATTCCTTGGGAAGATTTTGGTGCATGTAAAATGAGACTCAGTGTCCAACGTTCCTTACAAATCGCTTTCTTACCCATAGCTATTGAAGTGACGTATCTAAAGCCCTAAGGCGAGTTTCCTATTTTATATATATATATATATATATATATATATATATATATATATATATATATATATATTGATTGGATATCGCGGAAATAGTTAGTACTGGGTATGTAACGAATTAGAAATCTCGTCTCATCCAGTTTCCGTTCCCTTCGTTCTGTATAACTACACATCATGCCATAAATCAGTGGACGATTTCCTGAATTCTGTTATTTTGTGCATGTAACTTCAACTATGGTACTAGTGTCACTATGTATTTAAACAAAACAAGGCTGTCTTGAATCCTCTGAAGCAAGGTCCCCTGAATACGAGTAGGTTTACTCGAAACTAATATGAATGTTTGCGTTTGTCACAGTGCGAAGACCCATGTGATAAGAAAAACAATCCGTGTAAGAAAGGACAGCTGTGCATTCGACAGACCGTGAACTGCACAAAGGATCCGAAGGATCCCAAGGCTCCGTGCTGCGCTGTGGCCACTTGCAAAAATACACAGGTCAGTGTGATTCATAGTAATTTTAAGATCGAGTAAATTATATGTCCATCTGTCTATTCTACTACTCATTCCTGACCTATAGTCAACTTGGATTCAGAAAGTATCGTGCTTGTAAAACACAGCTAGCTGTTTACTCATATGATGTGATGACTGCTATGACAACGGATGTCAAATACATTTCGTATTTCTAGATTTCCAGAAGCATTTGATACTCTATCTCACAATGGTATTCAAATCAAATTGGGTGCTTATTGATTATCGCCACAGTTGTGCAATTGGAACAGAAGTGATCTATGGCGTTCCCTAGGGAAGTGTTATAGGGTCTTGACTGTTCTTTATTTTTATAAACGATTTAAGAGACAATCTGAGTAGCTCTCTGTTCGCGGATGATTTATCGATAAGTTAGGTCCCCAGGAGATCATAAGCAACTGCAAAATGATTCAGATAAATAATCATCATGGTGCAAAAAAATAGCAATTGACCCTTAATAATGAGAAGGTTGAGGTTATTGGTATAACCAATAAAATAAATTCGTTAAACTTCATTTACAATATAAATCCGTCAAAACTACAGGCCGTATATTCAATTAAATACCCAGGAGTATCAATAACCAAAAACATACATTGGAAAGAGCTCCCGGAAAATATTGTAGGGAAAGGGAACCAAATACTACGTTTCGTCGGCAGAACACTTAGAATATGATACAGTTCTACTAAGGAAACTGCCAACCCTACACTTGTGTGTCCTCTTTTGAAGAATTGCTGCGTAATGTGGGATCCCCACCAAGTGGAACTGAGGGACAATTTACAGAAAGTTCAGAGAAGGGCAGCTCGTTTTGTATTATCGCGATATAGGGGAGAGAGTGTCACGGAAATGATGAACGAGCTGGGGTGGCCATCATTAAAAGAAAGGCGTTACTCTTTGCGACGAGATCTGTTTGCGAAATTTCTGTAACCAATTTTCTATTCCGAATGTGAACGAATAATGTCAGCACCCACATACATATGGAGACATGACCATCGTAATATAGTAAATGAAATCAGTTCGAGAATGTGAAGATTGAGATATTCCCCTTTCCCGCGAGCTATTAGAAAATGGAACTGTAGATAATTATCATACAAGCGATTCGATGAACCCTCTACCATGCACTTCATTGTTCCTTCAGAGTATTGATGTAGATGTAGAGTTTTTATTTAAAAAGTTGTCATATTCCAACATAATATTAATAATTTTTTAAATATTTTCAAACAAAGATATATACAGATAAGTAGATCGTGGATTGTGCAGTAGTGAATGTCCAAACTGTGTTTTTACAAACATATCACGACAGATGGACATCGTGAGCTGTCCCTTGTGTGAGCCAACATCAGTGTCATCTGTATGTCTACACATCGAAAGTCAGAGGACAAGTGACAGCTCATACCACAAGACATGTTTATTTATACTTCTCGGAATTTATCCAATAGGCGGTGCTGAAGTGATTAAGAAGCTGTTATTAGTCTAAATAAATTGAATAAACATTTGTTTAATAAGATTTCAGAGTATTATAGAATGTTTTGTGGCCTGTAAAGGAAATTGTAGTAAACAGTTCTGGCGTAATGCAATGTACTGATAAGAATGTGATAATTTGTACCATCGAAAAATAATAGGTGTGCTAAGATTCCCTAGCTAGATGTTTTTAATAATAAGTATATAACCAGACAGAGTCTTCATTATCTAAAATACATGAATACGTATCTTTCCTTGAAGTTTCTAACCAAAAATTGTTACTACATTACATTCACGATGCAGTAAGACAAAGTTTAATATTCTTCATCCAACATCTGAGACACATTACATCAGAGCACACATTGCTATATTGATCGTGATATGTAGGTTACATTGAACATGTAGATGCATGTCTAGGTTACAATCGATACATCGTATTGACAAAAAATTAAAACTAAGTATAGCCATTCTGAAATGTAGGTTACATAATTGCACCACATCATCGTGTTCTTACCCATAGGAATTAAAGTGATAGCTTTAATGCTCCTTTGTATATCACAAAAGTGGAAAGTACTGGATGTGTATGCAATTGTAAAACTTGCGCTAATCCAGAGTGGTTTCCTTTCGTTCTGCCTACTACAGGTGATATAATAAATCAGGGGACGATATGATGAATTCCATTGTTTCGTGCTTATAACCTACGATTATGTCACTAGTTTCATCATGTTTTTAGACAAAATAATACTGTCGCGAGTCCTATGAATCAAGCTCACAGATATATATGTTTACTCAAACTAATATGAATGTTTGCGTCTGTCACAGTGTGAAGACCCATGTGACAAGAAAAACAATCCGTGTAAGAAAGGACAGCTGTGCATTCGACAGACCATGAACTGCACAAAGGATCCGAAGAATCCGAAGGCTCCGTGCTGTGATGTGGCCACTTGCAAAAATACACAGGTCAGTGAGAGTCATAGTAGTTGTAAGATACAGTAAATCACACGTCCCTCTGTCTATTTGTAAAATAATTATATATTAAATATTGATATTCATTACGTCTGACATAATCAATTATTTGTCTCAATTATCAGTTAAAAGTCTCTGGCCAGTTTCTGATAAGTGCTTCGAAATTCTTGAAAAGGTACAATTTTATTTATTTCTTACCAACAGAGGCTAGACTTTGTGGTGTCTATGCAGCTCGTAGTTTCTTGCTTCATGGTCTGCAATGATGTGTGAACCTATAAACTTTTTAATTTAATTTCTTGGGTAACAGAAGGTCTCTTTGTACCTAATGGAAAATTCACTACCCAATCTGGAGTTGCCAGGAGTATCTGTGTCTAATATAACAGTCAATTTTATAATTAGCTTCAATTAAAGTCCCGTGTGTAAAATCTGCAGGTTCATAATTCACGGTGAGATAGCTCCTGTAGACTCTCTTACGATTACACCAAAATTACATGTTGAAGAGGTGAAATAATTGTAGACGAAACCAGAACTTACTTTACGTTGAAATTTATTTATTGAGCGTTCGTAATACATCGATTCACTTTTTTCATAATATCCCAATAATAATAACATACTACTATAGAATACTCTATCAGCAAGGAACAACCACTTTTTCTCTTCCTAGCAATTACATGGAGATTCTATATGTTCTGAAGAATACTTTACGGTAAATTTTGATATATATTAAATACATCAAACATTCTAATTAGCCTTGAAATTAATTTATAACATAACAAAATATTTTATCGACAATTACATCGTTAACAAATATGTGACACATAACACTAACAGGTATCTTACATATTCCAACACCCATTCTGTTATTTCTACAAGAGTGGGCTGTCTTTCACATAAGCTGAATGTCTCTGAAAGCTATTAAAATTATGATGTCGACAAATCTAATATACTTTTATTCTCTGGCTACAACAGTAACCAATGTTGTTTCATTTAAATATTCTTTGAGTATTATCCCTGAGTTTGATTTTGAATAGTGTTGCTCATGATCAACAGCCCTTACTCACGCCTCTTCCAAATTACTCATTACGCGGGGTGTCCCATTCAACTATTTCAAATCATATATCTCTGAAACTACAAGAGATGAACGTACGGCAGGGGCTTATGAAAGTAGGTACAATGAGACAATCTAAAACGTAAAGATATATTATATTGAACGTTAACTTATGTTTTTTTAATGGATGCCCTATATTACTTCTTAAGCAATGAATAGAATGAAAAATCACCAAAAATGGCGTTGGTTGCATCGCAATGAGTCAATTACATCCGCAGAAACTGCGACGCGAATTTGACGTTCGAAATACACGAGGCTCGCTTGAGACTATCTCATGTACCTACTTTCATAAGACGCTGCTGTACATTCATGACAGTGCAGGTCGTTTTTCAATATCTCTTATATTTCCAGAGATATCTGGGGCGAAAAAGTTAAGTGAGACACCCTTTATATTTAGTCTCTAGTTAAAGTGAATCTTCAAAATCAAATGTTTGTAGAGCTTATGGGAGTTAACTACGGGGTCATCAGCCCCTAAACTTACAAACTACTTATGAACTACCTAATACTAAGGACGGCACAAATATCCGTGCCCGAGGGGGGATTCGAACCCCGACCGTAGTGGCCGTGCAGACTGTGACTGACGCGCCGCAGAACGCTCGGCCACCGCGGCCGACAGTGAATCTTCTAATTCGCAGTCAGCATTATGAGTCTTCATGTCTCTCATCAATTTGTCAGTGAAAAGGTGCTCTAAGATCAATGATTATCGTACATACTTCTAATATTCCTCACAATGTACTTCTCTCCAACACAACTGAGGAGCAGGACGCGGTGGCCGAGGGGACTGAGGCGCTCCAGTCACGGTCTGCACAGCCACTACCGTCGGGGATTCGAATCCCCCCTCGGGCACGGATATTTGTGCCGTCCTTAGGATAAGATAGTTGATAAGTAGTTTGTAAGTTTAGGGACTGATGACCCCGTAGTTAAGTCCCATAAGCTTTACAAACATTTGAACATTTTAACAACTGAGGACGAATGGCATCTTGTGTTCCAACCAATGACCTGAGAGGAAATTGGTCTTCCCTGTGATGTTTACGGATTTTCATAACCTTATGTTGAGATCCTTAGTAAGACTGGTGCGAGTATAATCAGACTTGTTGTGTAATGTTTGCCACAAAATTCTCTGATCCATTTCTTTTCCATATGGTTTGAAGTATTTTCTCCGATGTCCTTTGGACAGTTTCAGTCATGTATATTTCATTAATTATGGTATAAATAGTAAATTATGAATATGAAACGAATCAAATACTAGTACTAATATAGAATGGCTTCTTTTCATCTAACTACAGCTCTTACCATAAGTGTGATCGGTATCATGCATTCTGTTATTTTCCCCTTGTAACCTACTATTATGGCATTAGTCGCACTATGCATGTAGACGTAATAATGCTGTGGGAAGTCCTCAGCAGCGAGGAAACCGTTATATGTTTACTCGAAACTAATATGAATGTTTGCGTCTGTCGCAGTGTGAGGACCCATGTGACAAGAAAAACAATCCTTGTAAGAAAGGACAACTGTGCGTTCGACAGACCATGAACTGCACATGGGATCCGAAGGCTCCGTGCTGTGAAGTGGCCACTTGCAAAAATACACAGGTCAGTGAGTTCACAGTAATTTTAAGATCGAGTAATTCGCACGTCCAGCTGTCTTTTCCATACTCAATATAGTTAAGTGTACATTAGTGGACTGCCTTTTACATCTGTCCAGTGTCTACGAAAGCCATAACAAATTTATGTTGTCTGCTAATCTTATACCCTTTTAGTCTCTGGCCAGCAATAGTAACACATCCCGTTTTATTCAAATATTCCTTGACTATTTCCCTGAGTTACACCCTGAACTGTGTTGCAGATAACCAGCAGCCCTTCTTTACAAGTCTTATAAAGTCTTTTTTTTTTTTTTTTCATTCTGATAATATTCAAAATCTCTAGTAATTTCTAAGCTTCTTTTTAGCCTCCTATTTATCGAATCAACATTATGTTTATTCAGGTCTGTCGTCAATTTCAAAGCCGCCACAAGATCAATGAATATTGTACATATTTTTCTGTTCATCTCAATATACTACTCTCTTATCTCTACATGGGCCCTCTGCCATCTTGTGTTCCACTCCTATCCTCAGACAAAATTGTTCTTCACCTGTAAAACTTCTTCATATTTTCAGATAACCTTCCACTGTATTACTTAGACTTTGGCGCATGTAAAATAAGACTCAGTATTCAACATTTGTTCGTTTTCTCACTCATAGCGATTGTAGTGATTTATCTAAAACCCTTTGGCCAGTTTCCTATTATATATATATTTTTCACTGAACATCGAAAGAATATATGTACTGCATATATGAAGAATTAAAAACCCTGTCTCATCCAGTATCGTTCTGTGTATTTACACATGCCATAAATCAGTTTTGCTGAATTTTGTTATTTTGTGCGTATAATCTAGGATTATAGCTCTAGTCTCACTATGTATTAAAAGGGGCTGTCTTGAATCCTCTGAAGCAAGGTCACCACAATACGGGTATGTTTACTCGTAACTAATATGGATGTTTGCGTTTGTCACAGTGTGAAGACCCATGTGACAAGAAACACAATCCGTGTAAGAAAGGACAGCTGTGCATTCGAGAGTGCATGAACTGCACAAAACCTCCGTGCTGTGATGTGGCCACTTGCAAAAATACACAAGTCAGTGAGATTCATAGTAATTTTAAGATCGAGTAAATTATATGTCCACCTGTCTATTCCATTAATCATTCCTGACCCATAGTCAACACGGTTGCATAAAGTACCGTGCTTGTGAAACACAGCGTGCCCTTTACTCAAATGATGTGATGAGTTCTATCGACAACGGATGTCAAATAGTTTCCGTATTTCTATATTTCCAGATGCTTTTCAGACTGTACCTCACAAGAGTCTTCTAATCAATTTGCGTAGTTATGGAATATCGCCACAGTTGTGCGACTGCATTCGTGATTTCCTGTCAGAAAGTACATTGTAATTGACGGAAACTCATCGAGTAGAACAGAAGTGATATATGGCGTTCCCCAGGGAAGTGTTATAGGGCTCTTATTGTTCCTTATTTTTATAAACCATTTACGAAGCCCTCTGAGTAACTCTCTTAGATTGTTCTCGGATGATTTATCGGTTAGTTGAGACCCCAGAAGATCTAAAGCAACTGCAAAATGTTTCAAGTAAGATGTCATCATGGTGCAAAAATAGCTATTGGCCCTTACTAATGAGAAGGGTGATTTATCCATATGACCACTAAAATAAATTTGTTGAACTTCATTTACACCATAAATCAGTCAAAACTGCAGGCCATATATGCATCTAAGTACCTAGGAGTAACAATTACGAACAAATTAAATTGGAAAGAACACCTGAAATATTGTAGTGAAAGCGAACAGACTGCGTTTCGTTGGCAGAACACTCAGAATATATAATTGTTCTGCTAAAGAATTTGCCTACATCAAACTTGCGTATTGTGGAATCCCCAGCAAGTGGAACTGACTGACACTTTAGAAAAAGGTTCAGAGCAGGGCAGCTAGGGTTGCCATAATCTCGAAATCCAAAACCAGGACAAAACTTACGTCAGCGTAATGGATGGAAGGAAACGGAAATATGAGAAATAAGGAGTCGTCATGCCCCTAAGCTAAGAGAAATCTGCATTTAATTAATGATCCAGGTCTAGGGAAGACTGCTTCATTAAGAAAGCATTTATTAGCAAAAATGAGTATATGTATTGAATACACTAAGTTCCATTGTCATTATTTAAACTTTTCCTATACCAATCGTATTTTTCAGAACCTTGAACAGATGAAAGGAACTTGATCTAGTTCTCAATCAGTTTATGCCTTCTGTTTTAGTTTCTGCATTTTTGAGTCACTAAAAACCTGAGATATAATTTTTGAAGTGCGAGACCTGGATTTGTATGAATGATGGTGCTTGACACAATGAAATGCAAACGTAGCTTCTACTGAAGCTACTTTATTACCACCTGTCTATGTTTTGAAAACGCTTGTGAGCTGTTTGGAAGACGGTGAACCCACTGCCGTCTTATGCTTTTTCGATTGCACGTGGTCGTGAACATCACGTCCACCTTCATTACTGATAGAAGTGTAGGAACTGTGAAGAGGAAAAACGTATAATAGAATAATTTTTATAAGAAAACAACGATGTTGCAACAACCTGCACAATTAACAATTTAAAAACGAATTCAATGGGTCTATGTGTTAACGTAATGTTACTCACCCCCAAATTTTTCAGTTCTTTCTCGCTTTATATTTTGCGAACTATTTAGTATATTCCTCCCTGAACTTAACATTTCGCCTAGCTGACATTATTAAACCACCAGGTAAATAATTACAACTATTTAATCCAACTAGTATTGCCTGTGGTCGAAAATCGACCAATTGTGTTTACAATGGTCACTGGGGGTAAAATTTTACGTATCATGTCGGCGGCCTCGCGTGATTATGTTGGCAACATCAACAACACAATAGAAAATCTTTGCCCATTTGTTCGAAACACATAGATTAGTGTATCGTACAGACCGTGAAGTGAACAAATAATGCTGTTCCTGTTTTATGGTTGACAGGTTCTTGTATGTACCCTCGTCCACTCAGTAAAAATAATTACCCTCCTAAATCGAAGATTCCATGAGAAAACATAAGCGTTGTCAAGCGATTGGCTAAAATAAAGACTCACAGGATTCTCACTATTCAGCAACTGTTGCCAACATTATTATAGGATGCCGCTGGGGTATTTGGTAAAATGTAACCGGCACTGGGAGGTGTGAAACGGGATCTTTTACGTGTTAAGAAAAATGCCTGACACAATAACAATAAATAACAACGGAAGTATATACTTCTCATGCCATTTTCGAATTATATGACTTTCATTAGCCTAATATTTGAAATGGAACTACAATTTCGGTGTTCCTATATTTATACAACGCCAAGAAATAATGTTATTTAGATACTGCGATATTCAGAAATCCAGAGCTGACAACATGTCGACTTCGTAGTTCCACCCGAGCACAGCTACATGCTTCCCCCAGCGCATCATCATTTATATCGGCATTCTTGACTTCGTAGTTTCACCCGAGCACCGCTAGATGCGTCTCCCGGCGCATCATCCTTTATATCGCCATTCATATGAAAACATCAGTTTCCTTTAACCACTCTTAATCACTGCGAAAATGAAGCATTAGAACGGCACTAGAAAGTTAGTTGGGAGCACTCCATGATTCGATATTCATTTATTTTAATACGTTATTTTAATACTGCAGATGCGCTGCATTACAGCGTCTTTGGTCGAGGCGAATAGCCAATCAGTGAGCTGATTGTTGTAGGGTGTAGAACTTGATCCAAGTAGTAGATAGGAAAATTTCTACTTCCTTCTACCACTTTTAATGGCTAAATGCACACATAATATTTATATTCGTGAAATCTACGACAAAAAATCTTTCGAATTATGTAACTTTCATTGGCCTTCTTGTACGAATAAATTAGTGATCTGTACCACAAATTTTCGTATTAGCGTATTTAAATAATGATGATATAACACAACTAAATCGCAAGCACAACCAACAATCCGAACATTCAACAAGCAAATCAGAGGATAATACTGCCTGTCAACTGTATCGACAACTCGCAAATCAGAGAGGAAGTACTGTATATCTTCAGAGATGACTGCCCACTGTTTCGAGACCTCGAAAGCTGTTCTGTTCTTTTTGGATTTTATATCATGTGAAGGCAAAGAGATACCGGTAACATATTGATACAGCTTTAACAACAAATTTGTAAATTATCGAAAGTTGACTTCAAATCCAGCAATTATCGCGAACATTTGCCTTTTCGGCCCGGACGTTTTCATTCGCGGACTGTCCGTGAAATCAGTAGCGTGTGGCAACCCCAAGGGCAGCTCATTTTGTATTATCGCGATATAGGAGAGAGAATGTCATATCTGCTCAATGTCTCCAAATGCCATTACAAAATTAGTAAAACCGTCGGCACACGAAGCGTGTGTGTAAGCGTGCACATACGAGACGTGTGCCTCAACGAGCTACACGGCGATCACAACGCGCTCCAGCGACAGTTGTCGGCTGCATCAGGTCCTGGAACCACAATGCTTACGAAATAAAAGGAATGAAATTCCTGCTTTAGTTCTGTTTTTGGCGTTTGTTCATACGTTCGTCATGTTCTGTGCTGTAGGCCTACATAAGTAACAACGAAATATCTATGAACGTATGACTCTTAGGAAAGTTGCATGTTTTGTCAATAAGTGCAGTGACTTATAAAGCTTCATGACAAACTTTGGGATATAAATTTCTACTAGGCCTTCACATAAGACAAATATTATTGCAACAATCTCGCTTTCTAGTAAAACTTAAAGGTCATTCTTCCATGGTCATGTTACTTAGTAGAAGAATGTTAAGAACGTGTACAATGCAATAAATGAAACAATCAAGTGCGTATTTTACTCTAAGTAAGGTGCAAACTGTCCTGTTCATAAAACGAATCCGACAAACTCACTCCCCAGAGAATGCGCAATTATGTTTACATAGCATCGAATATTATGCATTACACTTCTATGAAATTTATAAGAAAGGCTGAGTCTATCAGGAAACCAGAATAAAAAAGTAAAAAAAAAAAAAAAAAATAGCGTGCGAAACACCTCAAACCACCTCTAGTGGATGCTTACCATTTCACAGTTCATGACTTTGCTGTCTACGCTACGGCCACTGAACTATCTGAGTGTCATCGCCGATGATATTAGACGTGTTGTATACACTACTGGTAGATATGTCGGTTGCTGACATATAATTACAACAAATGATGTAAAGAACAATTCGTGTTAATAGATTTTCAGTTTCCCCCTGCCGTGAAACGGCAGATTACTGTAATATTGAAATTTTTTAACGACATATAAAACGTTTCCAGCCACTTATTCCAACAAATAGTACCTCTAATGACCGGTTTTCCAGAGATTCTCAATTTAATCAGTTACTTTTACTTGCTTTGAAATGTCATATATTCATAAGACCTAAGTTATATACATAAAACCCACGAAATGCGACGGCCAATATAGCGTCTTCTCCTTTCTACCGGAAAGAGCTGCCCCCTCCCCGGATATCCACGTGGTATGACGTCGTTGGCGTTCTCCCACCTTATTCGTGATCGTTCAGACGCATGTTGAGAATTTCTTCGACACTTTATACTGCCTGACACGTAGGGAAAGCCTCGCCAACGTGCGGTTCGTACGTTGTGACGTCAGAAATTCACCACTTTGGTCACACTCGTTCAGATACACGCTCCGTGTGCCGACGGCTTAACCAGTCTTGTTTCATGTAAATATTCTTTGACTACTTTCTTAAGTTTGATTTTGAATAATCTTACTGATGATCAGCAGTCAAGACTTTTGCCTCTTCCAAATTCAATTTTCTTTACTCATCATACACTCCACGTCTCTAGTTAATGTGCATTGTTTTATTATTCTCCTACCTATTAAGTCAACTTAATGAGTATTCAAGTCTATCATCAATTTGTCAGTGAAAACGCGTCCAAAGATCTATGAATGTGGTACTTCCATTTATATTCTTCCCAATATCAGTTACTTCTCTCCATCGTAACTGCGGTCGTATGGCATCTGCTGTTGCAACTCCTAACCTAAGTGGAAATTGTTCTTCCCTGTGAAGTTATTCAGGTTTTCAGCTAACCTTCAGCTGAGTTCCTTATTAAGACTTTGGTGTCAATTGTTTGCCACAGTATTCGTTGTAAGATTTCTTTTCCATAGGGTTTGAAGTACTTTTTCTAAAGCCCTTTCTTTGATTATGGCAGAAGTAGTAAATTGAGGATATGAAACGAATCAAACACTAGTGTTACTACAGAATGGCTTCTTTTCGTTTTGTCTTACTACAAATATTACAATAAGTCTGTAATCGATATCATCTATTATTTTGCGGTTGTAATCTACTATGATGTCACACAATAATAAGTTTGTCATCAGTCGTCTGAAGTAGGAAATCGTTATATGTTTACTCGAAACTATTATGAATGTTTTCTTCTGTCACAGTGTGAAGACCCATGTGACAAGAAAAACAATCCGTGTAAGAAAGGACACCAGTGCATTCGAGAGACCTTGAAATGCGAAAAGCCTCCGTGCTGTGCTGTGGCCACTTGCAACAATACACAGGTAAGTGAGACTCATAGTTATTGCATATCGAGTAATTCACACGCCTGCCGCGGTGGAGTGGCCGAGAGTTCTAATGCGCCTTGTTGCAAAGTGCGTGGTCGCCCGCCATCAGGGTTTCGAGTTCTCCCTTAGGCATGGGTGTTTGTGTTGTCGTTAGCATAAGTTACTTTATGCTAGTTTAAGTACTTTGTAATCCTAGGGACTGATGACCAACGTAGTTAAGTTGCTTAGATTTTCAAACATCTGAACATTTGGAATCATACGTCCACTGTCTCTTCCATCACTCACTGTTATGTCGACGAGAGCTTCCTTGCCGGCCGCGGTGGCCGAGGTGACTGAGGCGCTCCAGTCACGGTCAGCACGGCCACTACGGTCGGGGGTTCGAATCCCCCCTCAGGCATGGATATTTGTGCCGTCCTAGTCCGTAAGTAGTTCATAAGTAGTTTGTAAGTTTAGGGACTGATGACCCCGTAGTTAAGTCCCATAAGCTTCACAAACATTTGAACATTAAAAAAAAAAAAAAAAAAAAAAAAAAAAAAAAAAAAAAAAAAAAAAAAAAGCTTCCTCAATTGAATATCGCAAGTCTTTCATGGCACCTCTACTTTCCCTTTACTATGTCCATTTAGAAATTCACTCTTTACCCTATCCTGAGATGTGGGTGACCAAAATTTTTTCAGACAACTTTTTTTTCAAACTGATTATATGTCATATTATCACTAACACATTGATTGGCCCATGACGAAGCTTCACAATCCAGAAATTTTTCCACGAACTTAATTTTAACGACATCAGCCATATCAATAGCAAAGTTAAATCTACGATGGTGCAAAAATTTTAGTATTTACTATGCTATAACCAGGATAAGTCTTAATTACTAAATTTGCCCAATTTTCACCACAGATGTGTTCATCCTTGCCCCAAATTTACTCTCCGCTTTAAAGTTTTTACATCACTTTTCCATGCATCTAAACTAGTATTAATTACATAAAGTTATTGTTCATCTCTGTCTCTATAATTATTAATTTTCTGCTCTAAATTTCCCATAGACTCTCTGATCTTAGTCTTTATTATTGTTCTCCTGCTACACATACATATAGAGAGTTTAAATTTTTTTCTTCATTTTTATCAATTTTACATGACAAACTAGTTTCTACATCACCATTTTCGTCTCTACTAGTCTTGATATGGCTCTGCTACGACCTGACTGTAGTTATGTGATTGGATAAATCGTTCCTCAATTTTTCCACTGATTTGTTCGTGTCACCTAGCTGACTGCAGATTTCTGCAACGCTGTCTTCTAATTTTTTGCCTAGTTCCTGCTGAACTTTCACAGACGACAAATTGTCGCTTTTGTTTTACACACGACACTTTATCAGCTACAGTTGTCACTTGCTGACTTTGGCTTTTACTAGCATCGGCAACGTGTTGCCCTATCTGACTTGTTATCTGATTGAACAGGAGCTGGAGACAAGATCACTTCTTCATACTGTCAGGCTCCTCGTAACTAAATCTGCATTCGAAATGTTCCCATTTAAACGCCGATTCGACTCCTCAACTACGCGATTATCTTGTCCTCTCCACTTACACTTATATCATTATTTTCATTCTCATCGTTGGGGGCCATTTTATTACACAGTACAATTACTCAAATGACACGAAATCAGTACTTATTTGGTTTTGCTTAGCGTTGGCCACTGCCGTTTCTCCAAACTGATTAATTTCATCAATAGGTCTGCACATAATTTCCAGTACACACTTTCTTTCAGCTTTGCCTGTCCACATCCAACAGTCACTGCTTCCGTGCAATATTATCCTGGAGAGATATTAGTGAGAAGAAATAAATACTTCAAACAAATGTTCATTTAATTTTCATTTCATGCCATTTATTCCAGAAGATCGATAACATTGCTCCAAACATCTTCCACAGTTTTCTTTCTTATAAAAAGTCGATTACTTATATATGATAACATTTTACATCTCTTTTCAGTGTCTTTGTGAAACATAATAAGAAGGCCTAACTAACAACATCCATTACACGAAATAATTAAATTCATTACAGAGATTATGAAAACTAGAATGAAACTTTCACTCTGCAGCGAAGTGTGCCCTGATATGAAACTTCCCGTCAGATTAAAACTCTGAGCTGGAGCCAGGATTGGAACATAGGACCTTTAACTTTCGCTGAAAAACACTCTACCGTCTGAGTTTTCGCGGCAAGCTTCACGGCTGGTTCTCAAAACATTATCTCCGCCAGTACCTCTCCTCCTACTTTCCAAACTTCACAGAAGTTCTCCTGCGAACCTTGCAGGACTAGCACTCCTAGAAGAAAAGCTATGGTGGAGACATGACTTTCCTACAACCAGCGGTGCAATTTTCACATAAGGTTCAGAAATAATTCCTACTAGCAAACTGTAACAATATTTGTTGAACAGCACACGTTTTTATACATTGCCAGAATGTTTTAGATCGATCACACAGTTTTTATAAAGTCTTTAATTATAAATAGCAGTCCTTTCTGCTTAACTGCAGGTATTGGCCTGTTTAAAGTATTTTATCACGGTCATTACAGCTGTCCAGTTCGTGTTGTAAAAGATATCGGTATGATGTTATTAATCACCTTATCTCATTAAGTTTGATAATCCCCAGTACTTAATCGTCATTCTGTTAACTATACAGATCACTTCATAAATATTGCGCACTGAAACACATCACACAGTTTTACGATTCTTCTTGTTTAAACCAAGAAGTAAAATTCCTACTGCGCCGTTATCATATACTTCAATAGTCTTTTTGTCTCTAACAAGTTGAATAACGCTTCTGGCGATCTCGGAATTGAGTTGTTCATTATACGCTGAGATAATTAGTATCATTATAAAGTATAAGTTCTTAATTATCCTACCAACCATCAGGCGTTCATCTAGTATCATCCTGTCTGTTATCAATTTGATCCTACTGAGAGTCAAAAGTCGGCGCAAAGATAATGAATGTTTTACGAATATCTCTTCAACACTGTGGCGCTACGGCATCATGTGTTCCAACTGCTTTCCTGAAATTGTTCTTCACCTCTCAGGTTATTCAACTTTTCATATAATCTTCTGCTGAATTCCTTCGTAAGACTTAGGTGCATGTCAAATCAGACTCAGTGTCTAATGTCCCCACAAGATTCGCTGTTTGCCTTCTTACCCATATGGGTCGAATCGATTTCTCTGCAGTCCTTCGGCCAGTTTCCTATCATATATATTTGATTAACCCTCCGTCGGGAGCAGTCAGCCTCACAGTCCCAGCAAAACACTTTTTTGATTCCCGTGCTTAACAGTGGTGGCCCAGCGGCCCGCCTCTCCGTTTACTCGCGTAACTTTGGGAACCTCACACAGTGCCGATCCGCAGGCTGCCACCGATTTCCACGCGGATCACGGGGAACTCCTTGGGCCTCACAGACCGTCTGCGCCCGATTACGTTATAGTTTTTAAGGTGAGATTTTTCAAGATATTTTTATTTTATTACTTCGTTTCAATCAAAATAAGTCTGTCCTCTGTGATTTTCACCGTTACCTTCGGAAAAAAAGACTTTGACGACCCTGGCCCTTCAGACTGAGTGCGCCTGATCGAGTTCTAATTTCAGTTTTCCTTTCTTTTCCTACATTATCACATTCATATTTTCTGCTGAAATGTCCAGAAAAGTATATTATGCCTCTAAGCCAATGATCTTGTGGAAATAATGCACCTGCTCGAGGACGAAACTGCTGAAGATCCAGCCGCGCTCGAAGATTTAGTCGATGAGAGAGACACCCACTCTCAGGATGAGGTAGGAGAAGGCAAGGAGGACTCAGCAACTGAACAGGAAGTTTAGGGAACAGCTCGGGAATTTGAAGAAGAGAAGAAAATATGTGAGGAGTTTTTATTTTGGAAACTATAAGACGACGAAGTAGTCTAAGTAGATACTTTCTACTATTCATAGTGTGAAGAGTCACATCATTATTACACAACATCCAGTGTAAAAGATATTGCTACAAATGACGCCACCAATTGCAAAACCTTGTTTCATCAACTTCTAACTGGACAATTTAGCCTGTGTATGCTATGAATATATGTGGAATGTCGATTCGGCTGCAAACTCGACTGAAAAAATTTTTACCCCACAAGGAACGGGAAAATTTTCTCCCACATGGCTAAAACGTCGACCATGCGTGGCTGAAACAAGAGTTAGGAGGATGAAGAATCACGAATGTTCAGTTTGTCATCAACCAATCTGCTTGAGCGACGTATACGTTCTGTGCCATACATGTGTTTCAGCTGTTGATTTGGGAGCTATAGCATCGGTTTTTGGCTGCCAATGTGGCGAGAAAAGATGATTCCATGTCAGAATAGACTGTCTAATGTCGTTTAAAAATAACTTCATTACTTTTATGGATGTCTGTTCGACCAATTTTTAATGCTCTTTGTGGGAAATTGGTAATTTTGCTCACTTTAGTTTAAGGTGTATTGTGTTCAATAAATCCATTATTATGCTTTAAGTTTGCTGTAATTCCTTCCTTTAGATCTTCTTCGAGACTAGCCAACACGAATTTTGAATTTGATTTAACATGGCGGAGCTAGTCCACAAAATATGTGGATGGTCTCTCAGGCCGGGTGCGCCTGATTTTGTTTCATCTGGAGGTGCGCCCGACGGAGGGTTAAATATCGAAAAACTGGTAATTTCTGGATATGAAACGAATAAAATGCATGTGTCAATACAGAATTGGTTCTCTTCGTTCTGTCTATCTACAGATAATGCCATCAATCAGACTCTACATGATGAATTCTATTATTTTGTGCTTTTAACCTACAATTATGGTACCACTCTCACCATGTATTTAGACAAAATAAGGCAGTACGGGTTCTCTCAAGCAAGGACACCGCGTAATGTTTACTCGAAACTAATATGAATGTTTGCGTCTGTCAAATTGTAAAGACACATGTGACAAGAAAAACAATCCGTGAAAGGAAGGACAGCTGTGTATTCGAAGGAGCATGAAATGTCAAACGCCTCCGTGTTGTGATGTGGACACTTGCAAAAATACATGTGTCAGTGAGTCTCATAGTAACTGTAAAGTCTAGTCAATCAAACGTCAATTTATCTATTCCATTACTCAATGCTGTTATGTCTGTCTATTATGGTGTGTCTTTCACAGCCATTATCTGCAAATTTTATACACCTTTGTTCTATGGCCATCAATAATAACTTATCTTGTTTAACTAAAACATACTCTGATTTATTCCTTGAATTAGATTTTGACCGGTGTTACTGATAAACATCATATATTCTAACTCAACCTCTGTACTTAAAGTGCAGGTTCTTATTTAACCTTCTATCCAGTAAACACCATGTTTCCTGACGCAAATTTGTTCCACCTACGGTCAAAAGCCTCCCCAAGGTGTGAATATTGTACACTGGTTAAAAC
The DNA here is from genome assembly GCA_026315105.1 of Locusta migratoria. Taxonomy (NCBI): domain Eukaryota; kingdom Metazoa; phylum Arthropoda; class Insecta; order Orthoptera; family Acrididae; genus Locusta; species Locusta migratoria. The sequence goes on from CM048748.1 coordinate 403,661,932, forward strand.
AATTAGGGCATCAATTGAAATATCTAAGCTCTGAAGTATTGTCATCGGTAGAATGAACTAAAATGATTTAACGTCTTTCTGTCGATTCTACGGTGTGGACACAGCTACATTACGGCAACCGTGATAGTGCTAATATTAGACATTTTCTGCAGAAGGGGTTATGATGAGGCATTGGTGTCGGATGCTGTGGGGACCTGGAAGGCCAAGCATGACGAAAGTGGCGGCTGAGCACACGATCATCACTAAACGACGAGCGCAAGAGATCTTTCACGCGTCTAGCAATATGGGGTGGAGTGCCATCCTGCATAAAAATCGTACGTTCCAGCAGATGTTTATCAGCCAGGCTGGGGACGATGCGATTCCGTAACATATCGGCGTACCTCTCACCCGTCACAGTAGCAGATACAAAACCAAAATCACGCAGTTCATCTAAGAGAAAAAGCCCGATAACGATAGATGTGGTAAATCCAACCCATACCATGACTTTCTCGTCGTGCAATGTCGTTTCCACGACAGTTCTAGGATTTTCGGTAGCCCAAATTCTGCAGTTATGCGCTTTGACAGACCCTCGAGCGTGAAATGAGCTTCGTCGGTCTACAACACGTTACTCAACCAATCATCATCCTCCGCCATCTTTTGAAACGCCCACACCGCAAATGCCCCCCGCTTCACTAAATCGCCAAGTAACAGTTCATGATGCCGATGGATTTTGTAAGGATAGCATCGGAGGGTACACCTAAGTGCCAACTAAACAGTAGTGTATGGAATGCCGGTGCGACGTGCGACTGCACGAGCGCTGACTTCCCCGTGCATAGACGAACCCACTACAGTCTCCATTTCTTCCTGAACTGTCTCAGCAGCATTACACCTTGTACTCGGTCGGCCACTACGGGGTCTATCGTTTAAACAACCCGTGGCTTCGAACTTCAAAATCATTCTCGCCACAGCTGCATTTGTCAACGGATCTTTACCCGTTCGAATCCCCTTCCTATGGCGGTAGGATTTTTACGCTGGACTAGCACATTGCCCATTCTGATAATACAGCTTCACTAAAAGCGCCTGTTCAGGTAACGTCAACATGCTGCGACTGCAGGTGCATCTGATTCTCTTTCTCATTACAGCTCCTTTTATACACAATTTTCATGCGCAGCCACTGACATTATGCTGTCCAGCGCCATCTGTCGGACAATTCTTGAACTATTTTTTCTAATGAAACCCCATGTCATTTCTAGCATGTGTGTCAATTTTTACCTCTCTATCTATCTTCATTATTCCGTGATTTATTAGGTTTTCAAATTTATACTTGCTTTTTGATCACCTAGTATTACGACAGGTAACTGGTCAACGGCCAAGTTATATATATATATATATATATATATATATATATATATATATATATATATATATATATATATATATATATATATTAGTGTGTGTGTGTTTGTGTGAGCAGAACAAGCAAATTCAGGTTATAAAACGAGTTCTCTTAGTTCAGTCTCACTAAAAATCATGCCACTAATCAGTGATTGACATACTGAATTCATGTAACTTACGATTATGACACTAGTCTCATTATGGATTTACACAATACGAGGCGCGTCCAGAAAGTAAGTTCCGTTTGGTAATAAAATGAAATTGTACACAGATATAGAAGAAATTTGTATTGCACAAAATTCTACAACTCTTAAACCACTTTTCCACATAATTGCCGAAATTTTGTAGGCACTTGTCATAGCGTGCCGCAAGTATTTGCATGCATCCTTCACAGAAGGTTGCCGCCTGTGTATTCAGCCATGTGGTAACAGCTCTTTATCATCGTTGAAGTGTTGACCACCAAGGGCAGATTTTAGGTGTAAGAAGAGATGAAAGTCGCTAGGAGAGAGGTCCGAGCTGTATGGAGGATGATCAAACAGGTCCCATTGGAATTTTAGTAAGAATTGTTTGGTCAAATTCGGTGTGTGAGGTCAGGCATTATCGTGAAAAAAAATCTTTTGACAGTAATCCTCTTCTGACACCTAAAATCTTTCCTTGGTGGACAACACTTCAGCGATGATGACGAGCTGAAAGAACATGTTAGCACATGGTTGAATACACAGGCGGCAACATTCTATGAAAAAGGCACACAAAACCTTGTGCCATGCTATGACAGTTGCCGACAAAATTTCGGAAGCTATGTAGAAAAGTAGTTTAACAGTTGTAGATTTTTGTACAATCAATATTTTTTTCTGTATCTGTACCCGTTCGTTTTATATAACCAAACGGAACTTACTTTCTGGACGCGCCTCGTATATGGCTGTCACGAGTCCTGATATCAAGGATATAGCAGTAAGTTGGATTGACACTAATGCAAATGTTTGCGTTTGTTTCAGTGCGAAGACCCATGTGACAAGAAAAAGAACCGATGTAAGGAAGGACAGCTGTGCATTCGTGAGCCCATGAAATCATGCGAAAAGCCTCCCTGCTGTGATGTGGCCACTTGCAAAGATAAACCGGTCAGTAAGCTTCATATTAATTGTAAGGACGAGTACGTCACTCATTCACACATCCATCTGTCTATTCTATTTCTCATTCCTATAATGTCTGCAAGAGTGATGTGTCTAGAATAGCCATGACATATGTATTTAATTCTTCTGAGCCATCAGTTGCTGATCTTTCTGAGTGGTCCAGACAGATGCAGTGGGTGGGTTTGTTAACCGTTTCACTCCGGCGCCGTGATTGTTGCGCCGTGCGCTGTGGACGAGCGCCAGTCGCGCCCGGCCGTGCCCGCTGTACGGCGCATTTTCCGCACTCCCCACGGCGCTACTCTGTCCTGCTTTCACACTCTCACTGTTATCGCAATTATTGGACTTTATATTTATTAGGGAAAATTCATTTGGAATAGAAACAGTTTTCTTCCTTCTTTCAGATAATTCGCGTAATTGTTTCGTAAATTCTAAAAGATCCAAGTTTTGGATTCAGCTCTAGTGGGGTGTGGACTTTACTATTATAAACGCATATTTCGCTTGTTAAATAATATTTATTTACAATTGCTTTACGTTACATTTCAGTTGCATTACATTGCGAGAATATCATTTTCCAGTGTTACATTTCAAAAATTCTTTTGTGTGTGGTAAATCTTGAAGCAGGGAAAGGCGCAAAGTGTCGAATTGCATTAGTCTGCTTCCGCTTCTTCTGCGCTCTACAGACAACGCAAGTTCTGTAGCTGCTCCACTCATCAGATAGGTGAGACCCTGCTGTCAGTCTCGAAGGACATTCTGATCTTTTTCCTCCGCTCGATCTTCTTTTTACCACTTTATATTTTTCCAGGATTTCCTGTATGACTCCCATTTGAAAGTTGGCATAGCTAATGTTTCTTACAAATTTCTTATACAGGCAGTATGCGTTGAAAAGCGACATGTCCGCGATGTGAATGAACATCTTGCGATACCATTTAGTGAATTTTCTTACGCTTTTCATGGTCCTTATTACCATGTCACTTTTATCGACAGAGCCCATTGATTTATTGTAGTCTAATACTACTGAAGGTTTCAATTGCTTCGCGCCTGTCTGATGATCCATCTTCGATGTTTCCATCATTTCTGCAGAGTGGAAATGCTTTCAACAGTCCTTTCTTTAGATCTAGTTAACTACAGACTATCAACAAAGCCGCTAGATGGCGCATAGGTCAAACTTCCACACAAGTCGAGTGTAGTGAAGCAGAGAAATATGACGCGAGGCGGAACTGCTACAGCAGTCCACCGGCTGGGCGGCACAGGCAGCACTCGACTGCTGCAGCAGTCCACTGGCTGTGGAGCACATCCGCTCCCGACTTCTGCAGAAGTTCACCGTAGCGAAAGGATTAATCATTGTTGAGTTCCAGTGTTAGGTGGGTGAGGTCGAGTAAGTCACACATCCATCTGTCTATTCCATTTCTCATTCCTGTTACGCCTGCAAGAGGTGTGTGTCTAGAATAGCCGTGGCATATGCTTTTGCTTCTTCTGAGCCATCAGTTGCTGTTCTTTCCGAGTGGTCCAGACAGATCGGATGGGTTTGTTAGTCATTGTGAGTCCCAGTGTTAGGCTGGTGATGTAGCCCCTTAGGAAAATAGCGGAAAAGGCGGGAACGAATGGCAGTGCGCACTCTATTCGCTTGCCAGGCTCTACCGGCGGCTATAGCGAGCACTGGGTGCACCCGGCTGCAGATCGTTGCTCGTGTCGGCAGCAATGTTTCCTGCCGTCTGGGTGCAAAAGACATCCTCGACGGCTTCTGTTGGCAGTCGGATTTGGTGAAGATAGCTACCCTCGCTCGCGGAGTAGAAGCAGAGCTATGGCTTTGGAGCTTCGTCAGCTTCGTTCTCGCACCGATCGCGGTCCTCCGGTTAGGAGCTTAATCTAGTGCAGTGTTTTCAACCTTTCTGAACACGTGACCCCGTTTCGGAGTAAAAATGTTCGGAGGCCCCCATGCCCTTAATGAATCTCCGTTAGCTATTCCAAAGGCAAAGTATTTAATTTTCTTTCTTATTTATATCTAAGATCTGCGCAACCATTCACATCTGGTGAACGTTGCACTGGTGGAAACGAAGCAAAACTGAAAAAAACACTTTATGGCTACAAGTATTGGGTGTACGGTATTGCTGCCATGAATAATAAATCTCATTGCGTAATTTGTGACGAAGAGTTGTCATGTGAGAGTATAAAACCATCAGATCTGATGTATCGCTTCTTAATATTTCAAGGATGCTCATAAACTTTGAATTTATTCGAAATCAGCAGCAAACTACTATGATCCAGTAATAAAATCTCATTGTTATTAGTCGATTAAGATTAATACTACACTGAAAACTCGTTACCACCAGCAAACTACTATGGTCTAGTAGTAAAAAGGTATTGTTATGTATTGATTAAAAAAATATCATGTTAGTGCTTTTTTGTTTTGCTGACGTAGCAATATTCGAACCTGTGACAGAAGTCATACAATAATACTGCGGCCGTTGTTAACAACAGTAGCAGTACCGCACAAACGCTGTTAAGTCACGTAATTAAGAAGTTTTCATGAGGTGGAAAAATGGCTTCCTTGTTACACACAACAAAGCTATTTATTCACTTACGGATGATAATGTTAATGAAAAAAAAATATGCGCAACTGTTGGCTGATGCCCAGAAAATAAATTGTTTCAAACCTACGGATGACTTGGCAAGTAAGCGACTTTCACGAAACCCTGTCACTTCCGTGTTACACTTCTGCCATAGTAGCAGAACGTCACGAAACGTGGATCAACTATCGAACACGCTGCTACTGTATCCTCCTGGGACCACGACTCCCGAGACTTTGGGACCCCCCCGGACCCCCCCCCCCCTCCCCCAGGGGGGTCGCGACCCACAGGTTGAAAAACACTGACCTAGAGGCTCGGAATTTTTTACGTAGCGATCCTGGGTGCATATTTCTCGACCTCCGTTATCGGATGGAGAAACGTAGTTTCCCCCTGAATAGCTCAGGCGCGCATTACACACAGGAAGCGGCTACTAGGGTAGCGGAGAACCTGTGGAGTGCGCATGTGAAAATCTTTTAGGACAGAGAAATCCCTCCACAGGCCAGATAAGACGCTAACTGCTACCAGTCAAGGCTATACTCGTGACAATGTACGCTACAAGAGAATGGAAAGATCAGTATAGAAATATTTCACCGTAGGTGCGTCTATCGAACGATCTCATAACTGCTCTCACTTTTATACAATCACAATGCCTACGTAATACTAAGAGATAGAAAGCTAGCTCTTACTAGACGTCAACAGTTAGACCGCAGAGATAGGTTGAACACTGAAGTGGCAGGCGCGTTTATAGCGATAAAAAAATACGACTATATAGAGTGAAATTAGTACAGATTTGGATGTGAAATAATTTGGGCGAAGGTCAGGATTAAAAGTGGCTCGAATAGGGTGACTGAAAGTTTTAATAGACGTCCTGACTCAGCAGAAGTTTTAGGTGGAGGTTTTAGCTTACAGGAAGTTCTAACTGGTGTATACGAAAATAATCTCGAGCACTTATACAGAGATCCAACTCGTGGAGATAACGTGTTAGACCTGCTGATGAGAAATAGACCCAAACATTTCGACTCAGCGTAGTAAAGGAAGACAGCGATGGTAAGGCCATTGCAGAATCAATGGATACTGCTTTAAATAGAAATATCAAGAAAATCAGGAAGATCTCTCTCTTTAGCAAAAGCGTAAAGAGACATATTTCCGAGTACTTCACTCTGCAACTAGAAAGTTTCGTCTCTCAAACTGACAGTGTTCAGCATCTGTGGACAAAGTTCAAATGCACTGTACAATACGGGTTAGATAAATATATGTCGAGTAAAATTATGAGAGATGGGAAAGAACAACAGAGTAAAGAGAACTTCATTGCAAATGTACAAGTAGCCACCATACCGTTGCAGACAAGCTAAACTGAAATCATGCCAAAGTTAGCGTAAGATCTGCTATGCGAGAGGCGTTCAAAGACTTTGAGAGCAATGTTTTTGTACCGATTTGACAGAAAATCCTAAGAAATTTTGGTCCTACGTCAAATCGGAAAAGGGGGAAAACCAGATATCCAGGCACCCTATGATCTTAATGGAGCTGAAACGGAGGATGGCATGTTTCACAGAGAAAGACTTCACCGTAGTTCCTCCTCTATTTACAGTGTAAATACTGATGTAAGTAGGATCTATGCACAGTGTAAACATCTAATACAAAATGTCTACATGTGGTGTATAAATAACTGTGTTCTTGTGTTGTGTGTGCCAGGCAACAAGATTATCAACAAAACTGTAAGTAAATACAACACTACAATAATCCAGAAGCTATAAACACGAAACATAGTACTAAAATAGCTATATCTTCCTGAACAGGTTAAAACGTCCGCCAATAACCTCACTGGCACCCACAACACAAAACATAATAAAACAATAATGAACCTGTAACTGTAAAATGCACCCGATGATGGCAGCTTGCTGCCGAAACGCGTCGTGCTAATAAAAATATTAGTAAAAAGAGACTGCTGCAGTATAAATTATTTCAAAAAGTTTATAATACAGTCGCAGACCTCAAAACAATCCACATAACATGGATACATTTATGTTTATATGGATGCGTGTGTTGCCCTTAGTGTAAGTTAGTTTAAGTAGTTTGCAAGTGTAGGGAATGATAACCATAACAGTTTGGTCCAGTAGATTTACAAACATTAGAGCATTTAAGGCTTTCAGAAATCATTGTTGGAAGCAAGGGAACGATGCATTTTTACTTTAAGCTACCATGAAACTTTGTTTCTGTTGCAGTGCCCTGATCCCTGTGCCTCCGGCAACCATACGTGTAAACCACATGAAGAGTGCGTCCCAAAGAGCGTTCTTTGCATCAAGGCTCCGTGCTGTGCCATAGCCAGTTGCAAAGAAAAAAAGGTCAGTACTGTGCATGGTAAAAGTAGGACTGGGTACGGTAAATCAGGTGCCCGTCTGTCAGTTCAACGAATTAGTGGCCTGCTAAATGGAAGGGTGTCTTCTTCTACATTGCGCGCAGTATCACTCAGCCGTTAGTTTCACAGATGGCACTGCAGGCAAGGAAATGGGTTGTTGTGGAGGGGGAGGGGGGTTAACTGGAATAATTGGTGAAGTAGGCTGAGAAATGCAGGAAAAGGATATTTTTTCAACTGCTGACTGTAGGCTTTAAACACCAGTACCACGAGAAAGAAATTAGATATCATTTTATTCGCTGTTGTAAATAAAATTTCAATATCTTGACTAAATACTTATTCAGCCACAGCAATACGTTGCCTAACATCAACCATACGCTAAATTTATGCAGTGTTATTTTATCTGTGCCAACTCGGTAAACTATCATGCAACGCTTTACTCAATGTCATCCAACCCATTACTTATGAGATATAACAATGAAATTCATTTCCTCAGAAATTTTTGCATATCATTTTTTTTCACATAGAGATTAAAAGGATATCCCTAAAGTCCTTTGGCTATTTTCCAGTCATTCTAACTCTATAGAGTTCAAATGAGATGCATTAATTTACTGTCACAGAGAAACCTATGCCTTACATGTGACCTAATGTAATATTCATCACGCCCACGTTTGTCACTGAATTCAGATTTTTTTTCTTTTTTTTATGCTATATAAGATGCAACTTTTCTCTATTTCTAAATAGAACATGAAAAATTTATATTTCTTTAATTTGTCACTTGTTACAACAGAAATCTTTTTACCAATATTAGCAAAAAAAAATCTCTGTGTAATGTCAATATGGAATGTCTTATCTACAGTCTTCAATTTTTTATTATTCCTTTTTTATGAACACATTATACAAGTTCCTATGAATTTTTTTCTTCTGTAACTTTTTACTATGGTTAACATATTTTTGTGTACGTTGATGGAAATCTGCAGGTTACCTCTAAAATTCTAGAGGTATAGTACAATACAGGTTTTATTAACTGTTTAAAATTAATCAGTAGTCTACATTTTCACTTCTAGAGAAAGCACGTTATTTTGTCTGAAATGAAATAATAGACAAAATACACCAGCACAATAATCTTTATTGTGAGATGTCAGCAACAATAGTGTGGCTCTCACAGCTGTGCAGTGTATACAATAGCATAAAAACAATTTTTTGTTCTTTTTTATTACATGTTGACCATAGCTGTTTACTTTATTAACTCAAAGCTGCTGCTTTCGGTTAGTGTACCATTTTCAAGCGCTAGCAGAGTTTATCCAATAGTTTAACATATCACTTTACAAAATTGAAAAACTGTTAAATAGATATTTGTCATCATGCTACAATTCCTATAGATAGACTGGGAAAATATCTATAGGAAGTATAGCAAGATGACAAATATCTATTTCAGAGTTTTTCAATTTTGTAACGTGATATGTTAAACTATTGGCTAAACTCTGTTAGCGCTTGAGAACAGTACACTAACGGAGACCGGTAGCTTTGAGTTAATAAAGAGCTATGATCAACATGTCATTTTGAAAATTTCTTCAAGGTGTTAAACCCCACCTTTTCACATTTCTAAGCATAGAAACAAATACACTTAAGGTCGTTAATGTTAGCTGCGTTCGACCTGCTGGTGACAAATCAATGCATGGCTCTCTTGGAGACTAGATATCTGCTCTGTAGGAATCACCATGGGTTTTGAAAACGGCGATCGTGTGAAACCCAGCTCGTACTATTCGTCCACGAGACTCATAGGGCCATGGACACGGCTTCCCAAGTAGATGCCGTGTTTCTTGACTCCCGCAAGGCGTTTGATACAGTTCCCCACAGTCATGTAATGAACAAAGTAAGAACGTATGATCTATCAGACCAATTGTGTGATTGGATTGAGGAGTTCCTAGATAACAGAATACAGCATGTCATTCTCAATGGAGAGATGTTTTCCGAAGTAAGAGTGATGTCAGATGTGCCACAGCGGAGTGTCGTGTGTTCGCTGCTATTCACAATATATATAAATGACCTTGCGGGTAACATCGGAAGTTCACTGAGGCTTTTTGTGGATGATGCTGTGGTATATAGAGAGGTTGTAACAATGGAAAATTGTATTGAAATGCAGGAGTATCAGCTTCGAATTGACGCATGGTGCAGGAATGGCAATTGAATAATATCAATGTAGACAAGTGAAATGTGCTACGAATAAATAGAAATAAAGATCCTTTATCATTTAGCTACACTGTAGCAGATCAGCAACTGGAAGCATTTAATTCCATAAATTATCTGAAAGTAGGCATTAGGAGTGATTTAAAATGGAACGACCATATAAAATCAATCGTCGGTAAAGCAGATGACAGATTCATTGGAAGAATCCTAAGGAAATGTCGTCTGAAAATATAGGAAGTAGATTACAGTACACTTTTCGCCCAGTGGTTGAATATTGCTCACCGGAGTGGGATCCGTACCAGGTGGGGTTGATACAGGAGGTAGAAAAGATCCAACGGGGAGCAGTGCGCTTCATTGCAGTATCATTTGGTAATCGTGAAAGCGTTATAGAAATGATCGATAAACTCCAGTGGAAGACTCTGCAAGAGAGACGCTCTGTCCTTCGGTACGGGCTTTTGTCGAAGATTAGAGAACCTACCATTACCGAGGAGTCTAGCAGTTTATTGCTCCCTCTTACATATATCTCGCGAGGATATCATGAGGATAAAATCAGAGAAATTAGAGCCCACTCAGAGGCATACCGACAATCTATCTTTCCGCGAACTATGCGTAACTGGAATAGGAGGGAGAACCGATAGTGCTACCCTCCGCCACACCCCGTCGGGTGCCTTGTGGAGTATGGATTTAGATGTAGATCTAGATGAAGAAGAAGCTGAAGATAGGCTATGGACCGGCTACAGTTCAAATGGACCTGGCAGTAAATAACACAGAAAGTCTTTTCTACAGATCACACAGTGAATGACTGATCTTTATGTCGAATCACATTCTTTTGTGCATGTAACTTTCATTTATGGCACGAGTCTCTCTCTTGTTTTTATACAGTGGCATTCTTTATTTAAACTTCTATTTCTAAATGGTCTAACTCTGCGGAATGCGAATGAGCCGGATAAATGTATTTCCATAGACCGGTTTACGTCATACATATGAGCTGATATAAGATAATTTGTAATATTAAGTTCACAGATGTCTTTGCATTCAAAATGGCACTGAAAATAGTTTTAAAATGTTTACTTAGAGCTGACTTAACGGCCGTAATATATTTTTAAAAATGCATAGTTCACCATGAGCTGTCTCATTGTCAGAATGCTTCGATCTCTGCTAAGTTTATCAGATCAAGTATGTAGTTCTCAATCAGTCTGTTTAATTTTAGTCTCCTGATGATGGATAGTATCCTAAACCGGTTCTGCCAACAGTTAACAGCCGATGGCTGACTTTGCATTTAAAAAAAAAAAAAAGAAAAAAAAAAAAAAGAAAAATAAAAAAAAAGAGTTTATCTTTGAAAAGAAGTTTAATGTGTAACTTTTCTGTATGTTCAAATAAAGTATAGATTTAATATTTTTGACATATTACTATTCCTGCAGAATCTCTTTTATCAGTATTAGAGAAAATAGGTCTTTATGATATTTGACGTATTCGCTTACAGTTTGTAAAGCCTTGATATAGAGCGTCTGTTACATGAATAGCAAAGGCAACTGGCGGAGGGAATTAACAGATAATTCCAAATAATAGGGCCGTCACAAGTCCTCAGGAGCAAGGGCACACCATTGTGTTTACTCGATACTAATATGAATGTTTGCGTCTGTTGCAGTGTGAAGACCCATGTGACAAGAAAAACAATCCGTGTAAGAAAGGACAGCTGTGCATTCGACAGACCAAGAACTGCACAAAGGATCCGAAGGCACCGTGCTGTGATGAGGCCACTTGCAAAGTAAGCTCCATAGTAGTTGTAAGGTCGAGTAAATGACACGTCCATCTGGCCATTCCATAACTCACTCGTGTAATGTCTAGACCAGCGGTGTGTCCTTTACATTAGCCTACGGTCTACAAGAGCACATAAACAAAAATTTCGTGGCTTCGTTAATGTTAGTTGTGTTCGACCTGCCGTGGTGGAGTGGCGGGGAGTTCCAAGGCGCCTAGCTGTGGAACGCGCCGCTACTCGCCGTCGGAGGTTCGAGTCCTCCCTCGGACATGAGTGTATTAGTTGTCCTTAGCAAGTCCTTAGTAAGTTTAAGTAGTTTGTAAGCCTAGTAACTGATGGCCAGAATAGTTAAGTCCCACAGATTTGCAAATATCAGAACATTTGGTTCGACCTGCTGGTGACAAACGAATGCTCCCTTTGCCTCAGCAGTCATCCGCTTTTGATTGTGTAAATCATGGCATTCTTCTATATAAGCTTAAGTATTGTGGTATGAGTGGGACAGTGTACAAATGGTTTAAATAATACTTAACTGGAAGGGTGCAGAAAGTTGAAATAAAGAGTTCACATGATATAGATGAAACAATTAATTCCTCTAACTGGGGATTTATCAAAAATGGGGTCCCACAAGTATCGGTCTTGGGTCCTTTGCTGTTCTTTATATTTTAATGACTTGCCATTCTACATTCACAAAGATGCTAAGCTAGTACTTTTTGCTGATGATACAAGTATAGCTATCACACCTGACAAACAGGAATTAACTGATGAAATTGTACATGATATCTTTCAGAAAGTTATTAAGTGGTTCTCTACAAATGGACTCTCATTAAGCATTAATAAAACCCAGTATATACAGTTTCATACAGTAAATGGCATGACACAATTAATAAAGTTAGACTTTGAACATAAATCTGTAGCTAAGGTAGAATATTCAAAATTTTTAGGTGTTTGTATTGACGAGGGACTGAATTGGAAGATCTCTTGAAACGAGTTCAGCTACTTATGCTATCAGAGTAGCTTACTACTCCTACTTTCATTCATTGCTTTCATATGGGATCATATTCTGGGGCAATTCAACATTGAGTAAATAAGTATTCATTGCACAAAAGCGCGTAATCAGAATAATTGCTGGAGCCCACCCAAGAGCATCCTACAGACGTTTATTTAGGAATCTTCACTGTAGCTTCACAATATATATATATCCCAAAATACGGTTATCCGCTGACTAAAAATTATGTTTATGTGCAAACTTTTAATAAATAATTTCTCAATAAGCATTGAAAAGATGGATATTGTGCTTAAGAATAAAGAACACATAATACAAACAAATAAAAATGAAAAGAACAATTATTGACTAAAATTGAAAGATTTCTAAAATATATTAACGTACATGTACTGTGAATATGAAGTACCTGTCTCTAGTCTTTCAAGGTGTTTTGAATGTATTACCGATGTTAAGATGGAATTTTTCAGTTGTAAATTTGAAAAAGGCAGGTTCTGGTCTCTGGCGGCCTACAATTATGTCTGTAAAATTTAGTGCTGATCGGTTGAACGGTTCGTCTTAAAAACAGGGAACACGTTACGGACAGTCAGACAGACATCCCAAAATCGCCGTTATTTTTGCAAATATCTCTGGAACGATACGAGATATGAAAAAAACATAACAGAGCAAAGTTGCAGAGCATTTTCTCCTCTACGAATTCGGTTATTCAATTTTCGTTTCAGATGAATGGCTAAGCAGTTATTTTCATTTAAATTTCGAGCTGTCAAAAGACGATCGCAAAGGCCCAGTTTTAGTGTTACTACCATAACCTAAAGTGTTATTTTTTCATATCTCCTATTGTTTCAGAGATATTTGCAAAAATAACGGCGATTTTGGGAGTCTGTCTGACTGTCTGTCCGTAACGTGTTCCCTGTTTTTAAGACGAACCGTTCAACCGATCAGCACCAAATTGTAGCCCGCCAGAGACCAGAACCTGCTTTTCTCAAAATTTTCGGATACAAAATACGGTAGTAATACCAAAAAAGCCGTTTGTAATATAATTGTAATTGCAAATGAACCGTTCATCTGACACGAAAATTAAATAACCTTATTGGTAGAGGGGAAAATTCTCTACAACTTCGCTCTATTATTATTATTATTATTATTATTATTTTCATATCTGGCATCGTTGCAGAGATATTTGCAAATATAACGGCGATTTGACGCTGTCTGTCTGGCTGTAACGTGTTCCATCTTTTAGGTCGAACCGTTGAACCGATCGGCACCAAATTTTACAGACATATATTGTTGGCTAACAGAGACCAGTACCTCGCTTTTTCAAGTATTTCGTACAAGAAATACGTTAGTAATACCAAAAAAAGGCATTCGTAATATAATTTTAATTTCAAAGAAGCCGTTTATCTGAGGTGAAAATTGAATAAACGAATTTGTAGAGGAGAAAATTCTCTACAATTTTGTTTCCATATGTTTTTTTGATATCTCGTATCGTTTGAGAGATATTTGCAAAAATGACGGTGTTTTGACGCCTTCCATTGAATTAACGAAAACCAGCCGTTCTCAGATGTCACGTGACATTCCTCGCCCAGAACTCTCTTTGGCATACGCCATCATGCGTTGCGTATTTGATGATTTTCTTATTGTAACTTACACGTTGTTATTTCAAAGCAATGGTGCACTGAAGAATTAACAAAAACACGTCGTTCTTCGAACGATAAATGATAATCTAATATCTACAAATGCCATATTAGCATCAGTTAACAACAGCCATCAATAGTATGAGATTAAAGAACGCAACTTCTGTTAGCCGTAGCGTAGTGGGCAATGCGTTGGACTGTGACGCTGAAGGTCAGTGGTTCGGATCCCGCCACTATCTAATTTTTTTTTTTTTTCTTAAAAGGGTTTCAGACACTCTTATTAATTAATTTTTTGTTGTTTAGATTATTATTTTGGTCCAATATGTTTGCAAAAACTTATAAAACTACAAATCTAATGTGGGCCGTAAAACACGTCAGTACAATTTTTTTCTATTATAGTAAATACACTTTTGCGTATGTTGTTGAAAACATATCCAACATTCTACAAGTACAGTACAATAAGGGTTTTATTAAATGTTTTAAAAAATCAAGAGTGCATCTTTTTAATTCTTTAGGAAATAGGACGTTTTGTCTGAGTAAACCTTATTTTTAGAAACTGCAATTGATACTTATTTTGATGGAACGTTTTTTTAAATCTAAACAGCGCAAAATGCACCGGAAGTGTAATCGTGATGATGATCTACATTCTCAGAATGCACCCTCTACCCCCTGGTAAAAAAAAAAAAACTTGTCACCTTAGACCCTTTTTGGATTTGTAGTTCAGCTTTCTTAACTCGCATTTCCAGTTTCTCATGGATAGCTTGTGTATTCAAACCAATCTTCAGTCCCAGTTGATCGAAGACTTTAAGTTTACCTTGATAACGATCATTAAATGTGATGACAACATCATACACACCTAGATTTAGTGAAAGATACCCCACAGATATATATTTTAGATACTCTTGACCGGTCTAAATTTTGAAAGACTTATTCATATTTTGTGTTCATTCGTTGGAAATAAGAATACCGATGTTGATGTCTTCACCACTCTTATTTGAATTAAGTTCATCTTATTTTACAAGTTTCTTTTTTGGACAGAAAATTGAAGATAGATTATACCTGATCAGACTACCCAAATAATTGACGTCATCAGGGTTGTAGCCTTCTTCTTGATAATTCTGGTTCATGATTATTTAATTTAACATTTGATCCCATTCTTTATATTACAATCATGTCATCAGCAAACGTTTTACACTTTTGCTCTCTGGCCCCCAAAACTAAATCCTCTTGTTACATTAAGGCAATCATTGATTATTTCCTTGAGATATATATTGATGAAAAGTGTTGATAATAAGCAGCAGTCCTGTCTTACACGTCTTTCAAATTCATATCTTTACTCATCATATAGTATAATTCAAACTCTCTAGTTAAAGTACAATTTCTTAATTAGCCATCCATCAGTCCAGTAATGTATCTTCAGATTTGACATCAGTTTGTTCCAACTGCTTCCCTGTAACTCAATTGTACTTCATCTATTTAGTTATTTAGCTGACTTTCTTAGTCAGACTTTGACCCATGTTAAATGTAACTGTGTTATGTTCATCGCAAATTTTGCTGTGCATTTTTTTCATAGCTATTAAACGAATAAAAGAACTGGAGTTAGAACAGAATGCCATCTCTTCGTTGAATGTAGTTACTGATCACACAATAAATGAGTCATATATATGTTGAATTCCGTTATTTTGTGCATGTAACTATTATGACACTAATCTCTCTCTTGCTTTTATATATTGACGTTGTCTGTATGTCCGTATCTCAACAAGAATTAGGTCATACGCTTCTTTGTTTCGTCGGTGAAATGTAATTAATTTTGTTCTTCAAAATGATGTACTTCTACAGCGGTTTGATGTTAGACACAGATCTATGTCCTACATCTGAGCTAATACCAGACACTTTTGCAATACTCATGCACACTGATGTCACTGATTTTAAAATGGAGTTGTAAATATTTCACTCTGTGAAATGTGTTCAAGATGTAACATCGCTGCATGTTCAAAAAAACATAAAATAAATTTTTCTGTAACATACCACTTGTTACAGCAGAATCCCTTTTATCAATAAATGTGGAAGTATGTCACATGTAATTTTGTGTATTTGCCTTGCTAAGAGATTGGAAATCTCTGATCTGGAGTGTCTGTTTCATGAACAGCAAAAGCAAATGAAGGAGCAAACTAATTTCAATGTTTGCGTTTGTTACAGTGTGAAGACCCATGTGACAAGAAAAACAATCCCTGTAAAGAAGGCCAGCTGTGCATTCGGGAGCCCATGAAAATATGCAAAACGCCTCCGTGCTGTGATGCGGCCACATGCAAAGTCAGTAAGCTTCATCGTAAATGTGAGATGCAGTAAATCACACGTACATCTCTGTATTCCATAACTAACTCGCGTAATGCCTGCAAGACTGGATGTCCCTTTCGCAGTTCCCAGCGCTTCCAGTAGCACCGGTTAGTCAGAAATGGCGACAACAACGAACACCAATTCCATAAACCAGCTCACTTCACATTGGTCTGTATTTTAATCACGCGATCTCTGTACAACGTGCTCAAAATGTTGTTCAAATGTTTGTTAAGCTTATGGGACTTAACTACGGGGTCATCTGACCCTAACCTTACAAACTACTTATGAACTAGCTAATACTAAGGACGGCACAAATATCCATGCCCGAGGGGGGGATTCGAACCCCCGACCGTAGTGGCCGTGCAGACCGTGACTGAAGCGCCTCAGTCTCCTCGGCCACCGCGGCCGGCTACAACGTGCTACCTCCCAAAATATATAAGGCGCTGATAGAGCTGTAGCAAACCGTTGTATTCCGTACTGAGTAACGAATACTTTGACTGATACGAAGTACTAAGACGTTACTCATAAATACATTTCATTACTCGCACCTTTCGCATGGATACCAACTTACTCATAAATACACTTCCTTACTCGCATATACCGTACCCATACGAACTTACTCATGAATACCATTCGTTATTCGCATCTACCGTACCGATACGAACTCTGTGACGTAAACCAATACGGAGAATGCATATATTCTGTGACACTATTTATTATGAGACGAATTTTAAATACTTATTTGCGTAGCTCAACGATTTTTGATGGTTAATTTTGTTTTTAAACATTTTGGATTATACTTCTTGGTCGGTGTTTGCAGGTTAATCCTCGATGACGTGACGTCCAATTTAACGCAAACATACGTTTTATTGTATTTTTACCTATAAACGGTTGAGTTTAATGGTTAATTATTTGATTTTTATCTTGCATACTGAAAAAAAGTTTTGTAAAAAGTATTCAAAAGTTGTCATTTTCATTCATGACGGTATTGTCTTATTTGTTAATGTCACATAATACAATATAACAGTCCAACTGCTCGCATATGTAGTGCTGCTACTATGATCGGTCACAAAGGCTTTCGTCACAAAATATTCCGATTGATTCTGACATTCCTAGCCTCTCAATAAAGTGCGGAAACAGTACTTAAAATTGAGGTCGCGGGTGGGTCTGGCAAATTTTGTGTATAGCAATTGCATTTTAATCACGAGGGAAATTGACTGTACTAATTATTTCCTCAGTGGTGTAATTTCTTAAAAATGCAGGCACACAGTAACTACGTGACAAATTTAAATGTTAAAGTAGTATTAGCAGTAACATTTGAATTTTTTTTTTTTTTCCACGTTTTCAAAGCCAGTGTAGCGGCCGTATTTCTGGGTGGCACAGGTAACTAGAGTAACGAGTAAAGATATGTTTGTAACGAGTACTGTTTCTTTTAGTAACGGATACGGATCTTTTTGTTACACATACATGTCTAGCCTCTGATGCATCCAGTTCTTCTTAGTGTTTCATTTTGGAAGTCCAGTAGTGTATTTAAACATTTCAGATACGTCTGTCACCATTGGAAGCAATGGCGTGTACATGTGTTTACATATAATATATGAATCTTTCTGTCTGTTGCAGTGTCCTAACCCATGCGACAAGAATCCGTGCAAGAAAGGACAAGTGTGCATTCGAAAGAGCATAGAATGCCCCGCGCACAAGTGCTGCGATGTGCCAATTTGCAAAGACAAAAAGGTCAGTACAATCAAGTCTAACACGTACAGTCACCAGAATGAAACTTTCACTCTGCAGCGGAGTGTGCGCTGATATGAAACTTCCTGGCAGATTAAAATTGTGTGCCGTAACCGGGACTCGAACCTGGGACCTTTGCCTTTCGCGGGCTAGCGCTCTACCACTGAGCTACCCCGACACGACTCACGATGCCGCCTCACAACTTTACTTCCGCCAGTACCTCGCCTCCTACTTTCCAAACTTCACAGAAGCTCTCCTGCGAACCTTGCAAGACTAGCACTCCTTCCAGTGGTAGAGCGCTAGCCCGCGAAATGCAAAGGTCCCAGGTTCGAGTCCCGGTTCCGGCACACAATTTTAATCTGCCAGGAAGTTTCTCGTACAGTCACGTCACTCACACTGATTTTTGTTATACACTGCGACAGCAGCGCTCCAAGCGGCCGACAAGCGAATGAAAACTAATTATATGATTTTTATTGATTTGAAACTTAGGTCTTATAATACGGAACGTATGTAGTGCCATAAAAATCGGTAATCAAAAAACAATAACTCACATTTGTCTTTGTTAGGACAGTTTATCAACGAATCTCTTTTGAGCTTGCAGGTATTAACTGAAGAATTTCATTTTGTATTAAGAACCAAAAATGGCTATTAAAAATCAAAAGATATGAACCCTCGCAGGAAAACGTCTTTTTTCTATTCAGGAACGTTAAGATTTCTTCACTACAGTTCCAGTAAATCCAGTGCAACGTAACAAACTTTTATGGAATGAAATATCTGCATTATTTAATGTACAAAATCAGTCAGCACAGATGTAGCTACAGGAAAATCCTCTCAGGCTGTTTTCCAACAAAGAAGAAACCAATTCCACATGTATTGCTATATAAAATAATGGACCACCCAGAACATATATATTAGCGGCCTCGGCAATGCTTTATCGATGCGAAATATACTTGGGAACTGGATATAAAACCTACAGTCAGCTAGCGACCGCATTGTCTCAGCACGTGATCGGGCTATGTGTCTGTACACCGAGGGAGACGAATATATATGACGAAAAATTCCTAGCAGGAAAAATTATATATAAAAAATAGATGAAGATTACTCACCAAGCGAAGGAACACAGATTTGATAGTAGCACAAATAAATACACAGACACACATACACACACACAAACACAAGCTTTCGCAACCAAGTTGCTTCTTCAGCCAGAAGGGAAGGAGAAGGAAAAGGAAATGATGAGGGTTTTAAGGGAGGGGGTAAGGAGCCATTCCAATCCCGGGAGAGGAAAGACTTACCTTGGGGGAGGAAAAGGAAGGTAAACAAATACACACACACCAACACTTTTACACAGACGCAAACACACCTAGGTGTGTTTGCGTCTGTGTAATGTGTTGGTGTGTGTGTATTTGTTTACCTTCCTAGGTGTGTTTGCGTCTGTGTAAATGTGTTGGTGTGCGTGTATTTGTTTACTTCCTTCTCCTTCCCCAAGGTAAGTCTTTCCTCTCCCGGGATTGGAATGGCTCCTTACCCCCTCCCTTAAAACCCTCATCATTTCCTTTTCCCTCTCCTTCCCTTCTGCCTGAAGAAGCAACTGGGTTGCGAAGGCTTGCGTTTGTTTGTGCTACTATCACACCTGTGCTCCTTCGCCTGGTATATATATATTCGTCTCCCTCGGTGTACACCTTCTGTCGTACCAAGATCTTTATATATATATATATATATATATATATATATATATATATATATATATATATATATATATATATGTGTGCTGGTAAAGATCTTGTTCCAACACTAGGTGTACAGCGAGGCAGACGAGAAAGATAGGGCCGGGCACATATCCAGGTCACGAGATAAGAATAGTGCTGCACAAACGCGACAGCGAACTGAGTGGCTGGCCAGTGAGGCACAATCCACTGTCTCTTAACGGCCAGCTAGTCAGCTAGTGACCGCGTCGTCTCAGCACTACCCTCATCACGTAACCTGGCTATGTGTCTGGGCCTGTCTTTCTCAGCCTCGCATGTACAGCATGTACAGACAAAATTTCTACATGGTGCGAAAATTGGCAATTGACACTAAATAAAGAAAAGTGTGAAGTAATACACATGGCCACTAAAAGAAATCCGCTGAACTTTAATTACGCGATAAATCAGTCAAACCTTAAGGTCGTAGATTCCACCAAATACCTAGGAGTTACAATTACGAACAACTTTGACTGGAGAGAACACATAGAAAATATTGTGGGGAAGGCGAACCAAAGGTTACGTTTCATTGGCAGAACGCTTAGAAGATGCACCAGCTCCACCAAAGAGACTGCCTACATCACACTTGTGCGTCCTCTCCTGGAGTACTGTTGCCCCTTGTGGGACCCTCACCAGGTGGGACTGGCGGAAGATATTGAGAAGGTTCAGAGAAGGGCAGCTCGTTTTGTTTTATCACGTTACTGGGGGGAAAGCGTCACGGAAATGTTGCACGAATTGGGGTGGAAATCATTAAAAGAAAGACGTTATTCATTACGGCGTGATCTGTTTGCGAAGTTTCAATCACCGACTTTTAGTTCTGAATGTGAAAATATTTTGCTAGCACCCACCTACTTAGGGAGACATGACCATCCCAATAAAATAAGAGAAATCAAATCGAAAACGGAACGATTTAGGTGTTCTTTCTTCCCGCGCGCTATTAGAGAATGGAACGGTAGAGAAAAGATATGAAAGTGGTTAATGAACCCTCTGTCAGGCACTTAAATGTGATTTTCAGAGTATCTATGTAGATGTAGATGTAGACATCGATAATCCAAGAGCATGTAAATCAACAATATCAGGTAAATAATCAGGGGTACTATCCTCTATCACCAAAAAGTCAGTGAATGAACCACTGACTCGTACACACAAGAGACGAAAATTTCCCCGATACACCAATATTTTTTTCTAAAGATAACGCACCAAACGTCTGTTAACAGGAAAGAGCACTGGAGATCCCAAATGTTGTTTTGGCCTTCAGGCCAGAGTCTGGTTTCATGTAGTTCTTCACCGTATCATGAGAAAGCCTCTTCATCATCTCATCTAAACTTACGATTCCTTGATGTTTAAGAATGTGTTGATCCGTTCTTTTCTCTCCAGTTCTCTTCAGTACCTCATTATTTACGCGGTGAGCCCATATAATCTTCAGCATTCGTCTTTAGCATCACAAATGAAAAGCTTCTACCATATTTCAGTCTGAAGTCCATATTATCCACGTTTCACATAAATGTGATTTGCAGAGTATCCCGTGTAGATGTAGATGTAGAACGCTTATCTTTCCACTGCCATTCAGTATTTTATGTCATCTGTACGTTATTTTACTGCCCAAGTAACAAAACTCAGCTCAAAAATAAATATAGTTTTCATTCAGATTTACTATCTGATTTAGCTACACCTCAGAAGCAAAAGGACGTTAACTCTTAAGCAATACATTCCACAGTGTAATTTGCACGTGTCCTGCACCTTGCCTGCCGTACGCACTGATTTTGTAGAACACCATGCGAAATCTTGACGCACGTTGTGCACCTTGATATCTGCAACAGATACGCGACCGGCCCTTATTTATTAACTGAAGTACCTAATTGCGTGCTACATTATAACTTGCACTGATATAATTAGAGAGTCTTTTACACACATAAATAGATAAATGGTGCGTACTTAGACTATGTCTGAAGCTAGGGCGTGTACTCGTTTACATGTAACTATTTGAAATATTCTCTCTGCTGCAATGTTCTGATCCTTGCGCCAACAATCCGTGTAAGAAAGGACAAGAGTGCATTCCAAAGAAGGTGGAATGTCCCGCAGCTCCGTGTTGTGATGTGCCAAGTTGCAAAGACAAAAAGGTCACTAAAATGTTCAAATGTTTGTATAGTCTATGGGACTTAACTACGGGGTCATCAGTCCCTAAACTTACAAACTACTTATGAACTACTTACGAACTAGGACGGCACAAATATCCATGCCCGAGGGGGGATTCGAACCCCCGACCGTAGTGGCCGTGCAGACCGTGACTGAAGCGCCTCAGTCCCCTCGGCCACCGCGGCCGGCAAAAAGGTCACTACTATAAGTGTTAAAAATAGGTTCGAGTAACACGTCCATCTGTCTTTCTAATAAATCATTCATTTACTATATCAAGAGTACTCCCTTCTACAAGTTCTTCGTTAACAAGAGTACATAATTATTTTGGAATCTCGAGGTTCCGAATTGGATTAGTCCTGCTGGTTACGAATAAAACAACTGTCCCCTGTCTTAATGCAATGTGAATCTCCTACTGTGATAAGGCAGTGAGTCTACGTTTACTACTTTCACAGCAAAGACAAACAGAACAGTTTTAATGTAATTTATCTCCTGGCATGCATTTGTCAGTCTAGTTGCTTAATCTGCTAGTCGATCCCACAGCTGTACCATTCTGTTCTCGAGGCCGTTCGCGGCTTTTTCGAACCCCTGTAAATTCGTTATCGGTGAAGGTAGACCAAGAGGACTTACTGTAACTAGCAATATAACCAAAAAGGACCAAGAGGGCTTATTATAACCAGCAATATAACCATATTATAATATTTTATCTCATATAGTTTCCGAAATATTGTTGGTCAAATCATTAATTATGTCACTCACTCACCGTTTATCAAAATTCTTAGGTACTGCTAGCAGGCACAAAAACTTCAAATTTTATATTTAGCCTACAATGAGAGGAAAAATCAAACATTCCTATAGCTCAGTCCTGTTTTCCAACAATCAGATTTTTTTTCTTTTGGTTGGTAAAATAAAATCTTTTGAAAGAACTCCTTACCATCGCCACGGTGATGGTTTCGCTGTAAAGCGTTGGTCACAGTTTCCATTCCTGGTCGGGTGGACGTTTTCGTCTTCATTTTAATCTTGCCATCGCCCGTTTACAATGTGACGAGTTGCAGTTGCTTTTGATCTTCTCGTGACTTTACTACGAGATAAATGTCAGCATCATCCGCGAACAGTCTAAGACAGCTGCTCACAGTGTGTCCTAGATCATTTATAAAGGTAAGGAATAATACGGGCCTTATAACACGGAGAATCGCCAGATACCATGTTTGTTTTACTCGATTTCTTTCCGTCAAATACTAAGTACCAAGCTCTTGATATTCATGCAGCTGCTTTTTTTTCTCCAAACGTCTCTTTCTTTTCCTGTAGTCGGTACCTGTCTTTCCCCTAGCTATAATTCTTCTACAGACTTGCATTTGTCCTCCAACCATTCCTGCTTAGTCTGTCTGCACTTCCTATCACCCTCATTTCAATCGTCTGTACTCTCTTTTGCCTGCTTCACTTGCTGCGTTTCTATATTTTATTCTTTCATCAATTAAGTTCAGAATAACCTCTGTTACCCAAGTATTTCTATTAGGCCTTGTATTCCTGTCTATATAATCCTTTGTAGCCTTCAATACTTTTTCTCTCATAGCTACCCATTCGTCTTCTACTGAATAACTTTCCCCTATTACTGGCAAAACACGTCTAATGTCCTGTCTGAATCTCTCGACAAACACATGTTCCTTCTGTTTATCCAGGTAACATCACCTGAACTTTTCTATCTTTTTTTGCAGTATCTTAAGTGTTAATCTACAGTATATAACCAATAGTTACGGTCAGAGTCTATATCTGTCTCTGGATATGTCTTACAGGTTACAACATGATTTCGAAATTTACGTCTTGCCGTTCTTTCCGGTGAATTTGTTGACGTCCAGTATTAGTTTAAATGTTAGGAAGCATTTGTCTGGAGTGTAGCATTGTATGGGACATTGTGGACAATAAGGAGTTCAGACAAAAAGATGACAGAAGTTCTCGAAATGTGGTGCTACAGACGAATGATAAATATTATATGGGTAGATCACGTAACTAATGAGGAGGTACTCAACAGAATTGGGAGAAAAGGAGTTTATGGCATATCCTAAGAGAAGGGGTAGGTTGGTGGGACACTTTCTGAGACATCACGGAATCGTCAACTTAGCATTCGAAGGAAGTGTGTGGGGTAATAATCGCTGAGGGAGACCGAGGGACGAATAGTAAGCAGGTTCAAAAGGATGTAGGTTGCCGAACGTATTCTCAGATGAAGAGGCTTGCACAGGACAGGGTAGCGTGGAGAGCTGCATCGAACCAGTCTGCAGACTGAACACCACAACAACTACAACTTTCGGTGTCTCCTGGTCTCTTTCACGTTTACAGCCTTCTTTGATGATGCTTATACTGTTTGAATTTTGCTCTTAGCAAAAATCTAACAGGCGACCTCCTCTTTCATTCCTTTCTAGCAATCCGTATTTACCTACTCTTAGTCCTTCTCTTCGTGCTAGCGAGTTCCAGTCCGCCATCACAATCAAGTTTTCCTCTCCTTTAATTGTCTGAATAACTTGTTTTATCTCAACATACATTTTGTCTGTGTCTTCATCATCGGCTAATCTAGATGGCATGCAGACTTGCACTACCGTCATCGGTGTTGGCTTCGTATCTAACTTTGTTTCGATAATCCGTTCACTATGCTGTTCGTAGTAACTCACGCGCATTCATATTTGTTTTATTCATTATTATGGCCACTCCTACGATCGCCGCAACTGATTTTGTATTTTAACCTTGTACTCACTCAACCAGAAATCCTGTTCATCCTGACAACTAACTACGCTACTTCCCCCCACATTTAACTTCAACATATCCAGTTCTATTTTCAAATTTTCTAACTTACATACCCGATTGAGGGTTAGAACATTCCATGCTTCGAGCCCTAGAATGCCTGTTTTGTTTTCTCAGCACTCCCGGATATCCAAATAGGGTGCTATTGTACGGTACCTCCAGAATATTTTACCCTAAAAGACACCATCATCATAATTATATTGATACAGTAGAGCTGAATGTCCTCGGAAAAAGTAACAACTGTAGTTTCCCCTGGCTTCCAGCTGTACAGCAGTATGGCAAAGCCACATTAGCTGATGATACAAGGCCAACTCAGTGAATGATGAAGACTGTTACCCCTACAACTACTGAAGAGGCTGCTGTCCTTCTTCATCAACCATAGTTGTCTGGGCTGTCAACAGATACCTACAGTACGGCTATCTGTATCGTTGAGGCACGCAAGCCACCCCATCTAGGTCATGACTGCGGTTCATGGGGGTGGCTTTTAGTTCCATGTATATAAATTTCTTCACATTCTCTCTTACTGTGCTCTTGCTCCACTGTCACTGACAATGTTCATCCCTTTGTTTACACAAAAATCTGTGACATTTTAAAGTATATTTAATGCGAAGGTATTATTTTCCCTCTTTTAGCATAGAATAACCGCTTCTCTTCGTTGTGTTCAATCTTGGTTTATTAAATATTGATAGATGCAGACTTAAAAACGTGCTTGGTAATTAATTTTCTTTCACTGACAGATGTTCGGAACGTTATTTATGATTAAAAAGTTTTCCCCCTTTTTTTTGCTAAGTGTGTCTGGATAGTTATTGATTTACATCAAAATCACTTTTGTCCTAAGATACTGCCTGATGACGCATGGTTAAATGTCCCAAAATTTCACATAATTTTCTACTTCATTCCAGATTGGTGCTATCTGCATTCCATTTAATAAACCCAGATATAGTATCAACTAAACTAAATAATTTTAACCTTGTATCACGATATTTATCATGACCTATATTGCCGTGTGTGCCCATTTTCTACTGCACAAATGATCCCAACAGTGAGAACCAAGCAAAAGTAAACACTTCAACTTGTGAAGCTATATATTTTTCAGTTAAACTCCAAACGTTATCTCTTTTGACTTTTCTGACCAAATTACATTTAGATTTATAAAATTAGCAATTACTGAACGCACACTGGAGAAGCATGCACAAGAATGAAGGTACCACTTTTTGCCTTCTTCTATGTAGGACTTATAATACTGATCTTTTTATAGACAACCACCGATCTTTCGACAGAACCACCAGTAATGAGAAGTGGGTTTTATAAGTTAGTCTGCTGAGAGTCTCAGCTTTGCTACAGCGGGCAGACTAGCATGTCAATCTGCACTAGGCTGAGATAACACCATCGAAGCTTCAGATCAGAGTCGCCTGATTCATCATTTGCTAAACATTGCCTAAAGTAAATCATAAATAAATAACAGATGTAGAAATTCTACACAGAGAGGCAAAGCGAGCAAACTGCAATTAGTTAGAAATTTTACTAATTGTGGAACATTGGTGTGCATTCTCATATTTATTACTCATTTAACAAAATCAGTTAAATTAATATTACAACTTCTACATGGTGTAAGTACAAATTAGTGTCTTCAATCATTAGTAAAGATCCATATCTGTGTATAACCTTCTCCAATGTTTGTTAACTATAATTTTTAATGCAATAAGCAACATTTTCAGTAATATCATAATTACTGTAATTTTTGATGTCAAGAAATTTCTAAATTCATATATCGTTTGATCAGAACTGTCAAAAAGGATAACTTTTACAGTTTAAGTCAATAATCAGTAGCTTCAGAAATTGACATATTAGTCTTTGCTTAATTCTCATCTGTGGGATAATACATGTAGCAGAGAAACGTAGCCTTTACTGTAAAAGTAAATGATGTGAAATGTGGCTAACTGGCGTACTGTTCAGTTAATACAGTGTACAAAGTTTCATCGAGACCTCACAGTCAAATCAATTCTATACCGATATTATAGAACCAAAGATTTGTTGGCCATCTTATACCTAGAGATTCCAGTTCCTTTAAAATAATTTTACAGGAAAAACAATGAATAGATGTAGAAACCGATGCAGTCTGGATGTCATAATTACCAAGTTCACTAAAAACGACTTCTGTGAGCTCTACTAGGGGTTATTTTGTACTTCTGATACTTTTTCAGAAATTTAATTAGACTTTTATAAATGCTGATATATTGGTCTGTGATGAAAGTAGAAATAAAGAACTTCAAACTTGTCAATATTCTACATTAAATTTCTTAAGTAGAAGTAAGCTTTCTGTCTGCTTTATTGGTAAACAAGGATGATTGAGAACTATAGGTCAGGATGGATACTTGCGTGACATTCTTACTCGATTGGGAAGGTAGAGGTTAGTCTAATGCACCACACAGAATTGAGTTACGTGGCGATTAAGAAATGAGTAAGGGGGTAGCAAGTTGGGAAGAAATCCTAGAATCGCGTGAAGTGGCTAATTTGTTGGATACTGGAACAATAATTTGCACATTATTCATTACAATACGCAGTAACAAAAGAATGCAGGCATTAGTTGTTTGAACGAATTTATTTTATTTTTAAAGTTTTTATGACTCAAGGGAATTTATATTTATCGCTGTATAGCTAAATGAAAGGCGGCCTGTTCATGGGCAACTGACTGTTAAAGTAGCCAGGTGTTTCAAAAGTGTTGGTGACAGGCTTCCTGTGAACCTTGAAAGCATAGATCTAACCACGGATATATATGGTTAGGCCTAAGTGAGGAAAGACTTCTTTTGCAGTCCTCCTACTTATATAAACCCACAGCTGCAAGGTGCAACATTAAGTCTTACATGACATGTAGAAAGTAAGAATATCTTAGAATAATGAAAATTAATGAGCATGTCTACTTGATTTTCGTAGTACTGGACGATCACAGTTCCCTTACTCGCCACTTACATACTGCATACACTGGTAATTATCCAACCAGCACCCTTTGTGAATTACACCATTTTCCTTTGTTTCAATTATAGTACTTTCATGTGCCCTGTTAAAAAATTTACCTTCTATAATTACAGTTGTTCCATTTACCTGTTCAGTCTTACTAGTAAAAACATTACTCGTCTGAAATATTGGATCCATTATGAAAAAAATTCTTCAGTCACCACCTTCAAATACGTCGCAGCGTTTTACCACATATTGTTTAACTTATATTTCTCACAGAACAGTTTATGTAATCTGTTACAGAGTTAAATATGCATTGTTCCATATTTTATCCAAATTATTGGAATTCTTTTATCTAAGTGATGTAGTTATATTGAAATAATACCTCTAGTTTTAGTCCTAAGTGAAACATTATCAATTGTCTTCACTGTAAAGTGAATGACAGTATAGAGACACTATTTTAAAATGTTTGATCGTACAAACACATCACATCCATACATATTTCACTTAGTACTTGACAATGGAGTAAAAAGCTGAACATCATTTAATGGCAACGGTGGAGTGGCCTAGTGCTCGGTGCCTTAATGTGGAGCACGCAGTTGTTCCCCGTCAGAAGTTCGAGTCCTCCACCGGCATGGGTGTGTGTGTGTGTGTGTGTGTGTGTGTGTGTGTGTGTGTGTGTGTGTGTGTGTGTGTGTGTTGTCCTAAGCATAAGTTAGTTTAAGTAGTTTGTAAGCCTAGGGACTAATAACCACAGCAGTTAACTTCCTTAGATTTACAAACATTCGTACATTTTTGTACCAATTAGTAAAATAATAAATACTGTAGAATATTACACCAGAGTCGTGATTTTTTTTTCATTCATAGTGAAGTCTAGCACATTCAGGACAGTTTGTGTATGCCACTTATGTAGAGTTGAAAATGTAAAACCAATAATGGCAATGAACACAGCAACTGAATCAATCAAAATTCTGAAGACAAAAATATGTTTATATCACTTTAATTGAACGACATCCGTACATATGAATGCTATGTTGACGTAAGTATATAAGACACTTTCACATATGCTGTCTACCTGTTTCAGTGTGAGGACCCATGTGCAAAGAATCCGTGTGAGTCCGGCTGGAAGTGCACTCCGAAGCATCAGGAGAAGTGTCATGAACCACCATGTTGCCCCAAAGCCGACTGTAGCCAACCTGAAGGAATTCAACTGTTGTAATTACTAAATAACTGGTAGTTATTGTTAATGTATTGAATGAACTGATAAATATTCATTAAAATGCCATAAAATGCCTCAGTCAACATATGTTTTATTTATTCTGGCCTTTCTCCACTGCACTCATCATAAGCTTCTTATCAATCTGAATGTACACCTCAATTATTGTAAAAATTGTACCAAGCAGTAAGTGAAGTATCCCAAAAATATATTTACATACTGTATTTCCACAGTCGCCATATCACAGATATCTGCACTGGTAAAGCAGTAACAGCTTGCGGACAGTAATACACCATTAAGCTATTGCAGTGTAGATGGTAGTGGTGATGTACTATTTTCCTATGTAATCAAAAGCGTTAATTTTACTAAAAAAACACCTGGCATTGCCTCTAACTAACTTCGTATCTAGTAACTAGTAACAACAGGAAGGATTGCCCATGGGATCCCCAATCAGTGACCTACTAGCAGACATATTCATGAACCACATAGAAAACCAAATATTTGACAAAATTGTCAAACCAAAACAGTACAAGCTAAAATATTGGTACAGATATGTGGATGATATAATATGCCTGATAGATGAACCACACTCCCTCATGAAACACCTTCACAATGACATAGACACCATACACCCACAAATACAGTTCACTATTGAAACACAAGCAGATGGAAAACTAAACTTCTTAGATCTCACCATACATAACAGAAACAACAAACGAATTCACAATCTACAGGAAACCCTTGTGGCCAGCACTGTGTATCACAACCAGTCCAATCACCCAGTAACCCACCAATTAAGCAGAACACTGATGAGCAAACAAGACTACACAGAAGAACTGGACACAATTAAACAAACTACAAAAGAAAATGGGTATGACACAAAAGCAGTGGACATAATACACAAAAAATTACAAAAACAGGTAACACCCAGTCAAGATAATCCCACATTCAGAGATGAAACACTGCACAAACAAACTACACACAGTAAGCAACAAATGGCACATGACGACTTACAACAACACACAGAGTGGGCAACATACTTAAGAAACAAGGGCTGAACATAGGATACAGAACCAACAACACAATACAGAATAGACTAGAGAAACCTTCCACCAACACTGACAACTACAGCCAATCAGGAATATATAGAGCTTACTTGCAATAACTGCCAATCCGTGTATGTGGGTCAGACATGCAGAAATTTCAAAACACCTCAGATCACTAAAAAGTAGCAGCTGTCACTCAGCGTTCGCTGAACATTTCATAAAACAGAATCACACCCCAACATAGAAACTGACCTAAAAATTCTCAAAACAACAACAGTTTATTCTAAAAAAACTAACAAAAGAGGAAAATTATTACATCCAAAAAGCAATAGCCCAAGGTAAGAAAGTACTAAACGAATATACATCACTATGCAACAAAACACTCTTTGTTACCGTAAAAGAAGTATATAAATAAATCCCACCACCACACTACAGCTGACAGGCCCCCCCCTACACACACACACACACACACACACACACACACACACACACACACACACACATACAATATTTTCTCTCTCTCTCTCTCTCTCTCTCTCTCTCTCTCTCTCTCTCTCTCTCTCTCTCTCTCTCTGTCTTTTTGAGAGAACAAAAACAAAACGTACACAAATATACACACACAAAACATTGCCAGTTGCAAACCCATTCAAAAATCACGTGCCACATCACAGACATGCCACACAAACAAATACAACATCATACAGCCACCACAACAAGAAAAATGGCGATATAAAAAAGGCTGTTTCGCAATAAAAATCGCACTTAAGATCATAAAACAAAAGAACACACCACAAACAAGCAAGCAACACCACCACAACTTAAATGTAAGTCAGCCAAACCAGCCACATAAAAATAATTTTCAATATAATTTCCAGGCGAATGTAGTCCTACAATAAATCAGTCAATTTTCGTAAATAAAAACGTCTTGTTTGCAGATGACAGGCTGTCAAAACTTGTCATTCCCCAATTAATGCACTTGCAAATCCTGCGAATGGCATAATGTAAGTACCTTGAACAAATTAGGCTTAATACATCTAACAAAATTGTCAAACCAAATGACTTATCCAAAGGATTGTAGAACCAAAATATGTAACATGTTATTCTACAAAATTAAAGTCAGAAACCCACGGAAGATGGCACAATAAGTGTCGAAACATGTTTGTGTATTCAAAGAAAAAAAGGTGTTTTGAATGAGACGGATTCAACCACAAATCTATATTTAAGATAGCTCAGTGCATATCAATTATTTTCTTGGCTTGCAAAATGCATTGACACTTCACTCAGATCACAGTTAATAAAAATTATTGAAGTGACATAGTGATGATCTAACGTTATAAGAACATAAATATTTCCTTCAAATAAGCTCTAAACAGGAAGTGGCGCAATGTAATACCACTTTTTGGACCAGTGCGAGGTTAAAAACAAGAAGCTACCTATGCCGATCAATTCTACAAGGTATTGAGTGTAAGGAGAGACGTTGAATTAAGATTTGTGCTGTCGCCTTGATTCGAACCAGGGACTTTTTGCTTACTAGGCAGAGGCTTTAACCGCTTTGTAAATAATTCATGTTAAAATTTTGCAAGCATGACTCATTAAACTGGTGGTTCTGTAATTTTCACACCTGTCTGTGCCTGCTTTCTTCGAAATGCGGATTATTACATTCTTCTTAAAGTCTGAAGATATTTCTTGAGTCTCATACATCTTACGCACAAGGTGAAATACTTTTGTCATGGATAGCTCTCCAAGAGACTTCATCTACTCCAAGGGCCTTGTTTCGGCTTAGGTCTTTCAGTGCTCCGTCAAATTCATCTCTCCCATATATTATCTCCCATTTCATCTTCATCGACTTCCTCTTCATTTCCTACATTATTGTCACTGATATTTTCTTTTTGGAGCCCTTTATATACTCTTTCCATCTTTCAGCTTTCCCTTCTTTGCTCAGAGCTGTTTGCCATCTAACTTCTTGATATTCTTGCCCCTAAATGTCTCTTTTATTTTCCTGTAGGAGGTATCTATATTTCCCCCGAGTTATACATTCTTCTACAGACTTCCAATTTGCCTTCTAGCCATTCCTGCTTAGCCATTTTGCACTTCCTGTCAATTTCATTTCTATACTGCTTCATTTAGTGCATTTTTAAATCTTCTCCTTTCATCAGTTAAATTTAGTATTTCTGCGATGTCCATGGATTTTTTGTAGGGTTTTCCTTTATACCTGTTTGGTCCTCTGTTGCCTTCACTATTTCATATCCAAAGCCACCCATTCCTCTTCTACCGTTTTAGTTCCCCTATTTCTGTCAATTGCTGCCTGAAGCACATATGTTTGTTCACATGTTTGTAATTCTATAGGACTCAACTGCTTGGTTATTACTCCGTAGCTTACAAACTACTTAAACTAAGGTAAACTAACCTACAGACAACACAAACACCCATGCCCGAGGGGGGACTCGAACCGCCGTGCGCACCGCAGCACGGCGCCCCAGTGTGCACGGCTAACCCGCCTCTGAAATTTTCAAGAACTTCAGGTTCCTTCGATTTATCTAAATCCAGTCACCTTTTTTCCCCTTCCTTTCTGCAGTTTCTTCAGTTTCAGTCTACAGTTCATAACAAATAACATATGGTCTGAGTCAATATCTGCTCCTGGATAGGTCTTGCAGTTCTGAACTCTGTCTTACCATTATAAAATCTTTCTGGTACCTCCTGGTGTTTCCTGTTGTTTTCCAACTATACAACCTTTTTAATGATTCTTAAACCAAGTATTTGTTATGATTACATTATGTTCGGTACAAAATTTACGAGACGGATTCCTCTTTCATTCCTTTTTCCCAGTCCATATTTACCTACTATCTTCCCTTTCCTTCTTTTTCCTAATACCGAATTCTGTTTCCTGCCACAATTAAGTTTTCCTCTCCCTTAACTGTCTGGACAATTTCCTTTATGTCCTCATACATTTCTTCAATCTCGTCGTCATCAGCAGAGCTAGTTGGTATGTAAACTTGCACTACTGTGGTTGGTGTTGGCGTCGTATCTATCTTAACTACGATAATGCGATCAATATGCTGCTCATAGTAGTTTAGCCGGATTCCTATTGTCTTACTCATTACTAGACATACTTCAGTAATACCATCAACTGATTCTGTATTTATAACCCTGCACTCACCTGGCCAGAAATCCTGTACCTCTTTCCACCGAACTTCACTTATCCCCTCTGTATCTAACTTCGGCCTATCCATTTCCCTTTATAAATTTTCTAACCTCCCTACCCAATACCTATGGTATCTAACATTCCATGCTCCGATCCGTTGAATGCCTGTATTGTATTTCTTGGTAACGACATCCTCCTCAGTAGTCCCCACCCGGAGATCCGAATGGAGGACTATTTTAACTCCGGAATATTTTACCTGAGAGGAGGCCATCATCATACATTAATACAGCAGTAGAGCTGCATGTCCTCGGAAAAAGTAACAGCTTTAGTTTCCCTTTGCTTTCAGCAGTTCGCAGTAACTGTGTGGCAGGCAAAGACATATTAGCTGATGTTACAAGGCCATCTCATTCAATCATCCAGACTATTGCCCCTGCAACTATTAAAAACGCAGCTACCTCTCATCAGGAACCACATGTTTGTCTGGCCTCTCCACAGATAACCTTTCCACCGTGGTTGGCCCTAAGGTACGGCTATTTGTATCACTGAGGCATGCAAGCCTCCCCACCTCGTCAATGTCAGTGCTTCTGGAGATTATTATCTCCTAATTTAAGAAAGAACAGTTTATCACAATGTGAAAATCTTGTTTCTAGTTGTGTGATAACATTGTCGAACTACTCGAAATACACCTGTGTCTATACTGATGTCAATTGATTGCTAATGTTTTCATCCTTCATTTCAGCTCTTTCCATGGAAGTTTCAGGTTCCAAATTGGTCGAGCGTTTCGTAGAATTTGAAAACTCGATCAGTTTATCTTCATCTCATAAATTGTTTATGGATTCTGAGACTGGTGCGTCATTATTTCTGAATAATGTAGGAAACCATTTCGGTCTACGAAAATATGCTGACAAAAGTAGAGAGAAGATAAACTCAAAGTTCAGGAGAAATGTTTGAAACCACAGGTTTCTGTTGTAGCCTTTTGAACTAGACTCTAGAATGTGAATTGTTTTATTTAAAACCTCAATTAGTTTTCCTGAAAGGCGGATATTATTGTGGCGTTATAGTTCTATCTCGTTTTATACTTCGCCGGAGTTAGTTTAGCAACAACACTTTCCAGAATTACTGTGCATTTGGAAGACCAGTGGAAGAATGCAGGAATACCCTGAAGCGTGGAGAAAAACATACTTACTGTTTTTATACAAGAGCAGGTCTACTGCAAACATAAATTCCAACGTTGAGCAAAACAGTGAGTAAAAGGAGCTTGGAAGGTATTCATGGCCTTTCTTTCCTTTGTTTATCTTATAATATCGAAAACCCATGTCCTTTAATATTCTTAGTGTCTATCAACTGCCGTTAAACTCGATGTTCTCTTTCATTTGTGAATCTATGTTGTCTGCAGTCTGGTAGTAGGCCCTCATGCACATCTCGTATATTGTACGATGCAAATCCTTTTTATAAATACCTATCATGCTACAGGCTAGACGACCGCTTCCGCCGGAGGTTTGAGTCCTCCCTCAGGCATGGGTGTGTGTCTTGTCCTTAACGTAAGGTAGTTTAAGTAGTTTGTAAGCTAGGGTCGAAAAGATTTACAAACTTTTGAACGTATTATAAATACTTATATCGAAATTACTGTATTCCTGAGATAGGTTCAGTCAATATTTATCAATGATGAATAAAGGTCAAAGCACACATTCCCAGTTCTGGGGCAAATTTTAATTCTATGCTGCGGCCTATATTTATTATCCGTCTTAGAAAAATCGTACACATAGCCTACATTTACCTTACGAACACATAGCTTCCCTTTATGATTAAAAGATGCCAACTCAATGGCCTTAATAGTCGTGTTCGCTTTGCTTATCCTGCACTGCACGCTTCTCAACCCCATACCAGACACTTCATGCGTTTTCACTCAGCTTTTGCCAGTGTTTGGTTAGCAAAATCACTTCTGATGGGCGAACTGAAGAAGGTATTAAATGCAGAATGGCTGTGGGATGAAAAGCATTTCTCAAGAAGCCAAATTTGATGACATCCAATTTTAATTCAAATATTAGGAAATCTTTTCTGAAAGCATTTGTCTGGAGTGTAGCATTTTATGGGAGTGAAATGCGGACAATAAGGACTTCAGACAAAGAGATGGTACAAGCTTTTGAAATCTGGTGCTACAGGCGAATTATGAAGATTAGATGGGTAGATCAGGTAACTAATGACGAGGTGTACAACAGAATTGGGGAGAAAAGGAGTTTCTGACAAATCCTGACTAAGAGAAAGGATAGGTTGGTGGGACACATTCAAGGATATCAAGGTATCGTCAACTTAGCATTATCAGGAAGTATGTGAGGTAAAAATCATAGAGGGAGTCCGAGAGACGAATACAGTAAGCAGATTTCAAAGGATGTAGGTTGCCGTTCTTATTCACAGATGAGGCTTGCACAGGACATGGTAGCATTAAGAGCTGCATTAAACCAGTCTGCAGAGTGAAGACCACAACAACGACACTCTCAATGCTGGAACAATCATCATATGCCTGCTTCAAACTCTATTCTAAATAAGGTACACATTCATAATACTATAACTGTTACTTGTTTCTGCAACACTTTGCGCTTTTCTGATTCGTATAAACACAACAAACACTTCGCACACAATTTAACTGTCAACACACACACAATGGAGAAGAAAACGTATCTACACATTAAAAGTAGACTGTGCAAAGTGCAAAACAGCGGTGGTTGAAGCCACCCCCTCCGTACCAGCACACAAGAGGAACCGTAAATAGTGTCACCACGGCTTTATAGCAAAAATTTTTTGAACCACTACTATTACGACTTACGTGTCACAGCTCTTCAACAATGGCCTGTACAGGCTCTCGTGATATGGCACACTTGCCTGAAAGCTGTGTCTGTGTCCAGTGTTTCTCTCAAAAGAGCTCATCAGCCCCGATTCTCATACGTCTCGTCAGTTGCCTTGCGTCAACTCTGACCTTTCTCACCCATAATGAGGTTAGCACCACTTTTTCCTTCATGACGAACACTAATAACCCAATGTCACACATTATTGATATTCATACAGCCGTTGTCACATACATATTTCATTCTTGTGTGAATTTTGAACATCTCATCAACAGCATGTTCATTAGAGATATACTTCAATTGGAGGCATGTCTTCTGTGGTAATTGTCATTTGGTATTTAGATAGTAAAACATTCAAAAAACATGTTTTTCTTCGTTGGTGTCGATTAACAAAAAATTAACAAACTTTGGAATTAACACAAACGACCTGTACATACTGCATAAACCATTTAGTTGTATCTCATGATACTACTGACATTTACAGTGATCAAGTTGCTACATATTACTATAACACTTACAAGGACATATATTTTTTTAGTAGGTTGGCAAAATATAAAATATATAGTGATAGACAAATAACGAAATTCTAAAAGTGTAATTTAAAAAAAGTTAAGTGACATTATATGGGCCTTTCAGTATGGTACCATTGAAGTTTACCTGTGAAGAAAAACACAACGGAAGCAGCCAATGAGAAGACATCATGATGTTTAAAATCTTCTTGCAGTTCTGTATGCAATGAAAATGTTCCCATATTGTTCCTTAAACTGTTTTGCTACCCTGTTCATAGTAATCGGATTGTTTACTGTTTCTCGAGATAAAATTCAAAAAATGTTCAAATGTTTGTTAAGCTTATGGGACTTAACTACGGGGTCATCAGTCCCTAAACTTACAAACTACTTAGCTAAGACTAAGGACGGCACAAATATCCATGCCAGAGGGGGGATTCGAACCCCCGACCGTAGTGGAGATAAAATTCAAGTTAGTCATATGCAACAAGATCCATTTCAATGGGGTATGACAAACCAGATAATGCCCTTGATTTTAAAAAACTGGAAGACAGAAGTTAAATTACATGCAAATATGAAATTTTATCTCTTTGATGCAGGTTAAAAAAACCACACGCAACTAACATGTTTAGTGACATAAATATCATAAACAGTAGACAAACACATATTTAATATGAATTGATGTCTATTATAGTGATTTATTTGGTGGAACTGCTTTTTTCAATGAATTAACATTTTAAACTATATTTTGTGCTTTGTATTAATCCACACATTTGCAGTGTGGCCCACACTTGGCACTCCCATGTGACACACGTGGAGCTGCCACTGACTAGGATCCTCTCACTCTCCTTAAGACCCATGATCGAAATTGCATTGACCTTGGTTCGCATTCAGGCCTCTTGGAGTATTACAGGTATATCAGCTAGTTGTCTTTATTTCTTATTACGTGATTCACAATATTTTATATTGTTTTCGTTCACAGAGGTGCCCATGTTTGCTGTCTATCAATTGGTATGTGAACTGCTCATTTTAAACATTTATATTCTACTTTATAGTATGTAAACGTATGTAGGTGAAAGTGGAAGAAAATGTTTGTAGTCAGTGTAAATCATGTAATTAGTTTGTAGATATTTAAATCGCTAAACGATATAATTATTTGTAACCCCAACTGATGAAGCCAAATGGATGGTAAACATGCTGCAAGGCGAATCAGTAAACATCTAAGTACTGGTGTACAAAGTTATGAACTTTTTCTCGTAATTTCTCGCATTCAGGGGAGAACTCCATGTTAGCATCTGTTGACAGAATGATTATTCAACTTAAATACTCGTTCATCTTGTCACGTATTGGGTATAGGCCTACCGTATACAGTAGAGCCCCCCAAACCCAGCATTTGATGACCCGGCAATCCAGATAACTTGGTCACCAGTGGCAGAGTCTTGCATCAAACTAACTTTACTACTGTAACATCTTTGTAAAGTTGATTATTTTACTCATGTGAAGATAGGTAACGCTTTATAGAGGTTAGTCATGTGTGATGCCATTAATCATAGAATGGTGTGATTAAAGTATTTTCTAAGGAATTGAACGGCACTCACAAAGTGCACGCCAGGAAACGTGTGATTTTAAAAATATTGGGCACTTTCGTCATACCGAAGTCCACAAAAAGACAGGAAACTAATAACAAACACAAAATAAGGCCCAAGAACAAATCACATACAACGCTCACAAGATGTACATACGTATAAAAATCGAAACTTCTAATGGTTGAGCTAATTTGACATTTCGTAAAGCATATTTGTAGCTGGTTGCTGGTTTCAAGTCCTCAAAGTGTCAACTTTTGTATGGAGCTAAATTTAGAAGCAATAAGGGGACTGGATATGGGGGAATGTGTAACTGGCTAATGGCTGAGGAGTCGGGAAAAGTACAATTGGAAACTGGAAGCAGAATCAGATAGAAAATCAGTCTTGGCGTTTAAAATGACATTGCATGGAACTTTGAAATAAAGGATAACTGACGGAAAGTTAGTTTAATGAGTGAATCAACAACTTTACATTTATAGTTGTACCCACGACCGATGCGGGTGGCACATGTCTAGACAACAGCACCTTTGCCGGTTTTATCTGACAGTAGAAGTAGGCGTATATACCGTATTTTATCGCGTAATACCCGATGATTTATTACTGCACGTCTGGCGGCAACAGCTTCCCCACCAACTTCAGCTGACATTGATTGCATATGAAGGACAGTCTCTTGACACGTTACTACAGATAGCTGACAGAGCTTTTGCCACCTTACAGTCGACAACAATACCTTCCGTCATGACGTCAGCTGTCGCTCCTGCAACAGAAACTGATCATGACTCATCAGAGTTATCGGAGGAATTGAAGTTAAACTGCGCAGCCACGAATGAAGGGCAAAAACCAAACATTGCTGAGGGGATACGACGTCTGCAAGTCACGATGGAAAAGATGGTCACTCGACTTAACAACTTGGAACTGCAGTTGTCCACTAATAACAAGATGCAGTCACACACCAAACAGGATCACGCTCACACCAATGACTTTTGCTGGTATCATAGGCAGTTTGGCCCACGAGCAACGAGATGCACAAAACTTTTGTGGGTACCCAAATGGGAAGGGCAGCCCACTCTAGGCGCCACGAGCTGCGGCACTCATAAACGGCGCCTTACAGAAGGAAGAACCAGGCGGCAGCGGTAAGCAGAAACACGCACTTTCAAGGTAAGGCTCACGGAAACTCGCTTTATAGTACTCCTTTATGCCATTCTGTTACGTTCTGGAAGGATAACCCAACATCACACAGGTTACAAGTGATCGATAGACTCTCAGGCTTTAACTTTCTGATAGACACAGGCTCGGAAGTAAGTACCTTGCCGGCTAACAGCTTCTTGAAGGGATGCAAGCAAGAAGCTTTGAAATTGTTAGCAGTCAACAATTCAAGCATAAACACGTATGGTTATAAAGAACTAACAATAGATATCGGTTTGCCAACCCATTATAAGTGGAATTTCGTAGTTGCTGATATTTTACAACCAATCTTAGGCGCAGATTTCTTGTCCCATTTTGAACTCACTGTAGACTTGGCAAATGACTGTCTCACTACTGTGTCACGAAATGCATGGTAAAAGGTTCCAGAGGCACTGTGGCAGAAGTTGTAATAGGGGTTATCAATAGCACAGGTTCACCATCTCCACAGCAAGAAGCCATCAAGACTCCAATAGTCAAGCACAATCTAATATATAAAGCAGAGTGTCCGTATGTGTGTACGTGTTGCATACAAATCTACAGTTTTGTTCCAATCTTTATGAACATTTGTACACGCAAGCTTCAATACATGAGAACGGTCGCCGTAAGTGTAAGAATCAAGTATGATACATAGTTAACGAGATATGACGTCATAAACAATGAGATGCGCGTAAAACTGCTGCATTTTGCGATAATGCTGCTCATTTTCTTCTAAACCATTGGACCGATTACAACCAAATTTGGTACACACATTCCTTACCGTGAGTTAACAATTGTTACATGGTTAAGAATCACATACGGCACATGGTACAAAAGATATTACGTCACAGCCAATAGAAATCGCAAAAAGTGCCGTATAATGCGGCGAGACTTTCGAAATACACTGTATGAGAATGAGTGTACTTAGCGACTTGCAACAAACTTTAAACATAATTTCAAACGTTTATTAAACTTTTTCTCGCTGGCAACCATAGTAAAATGATGAAAGGAAAAAAGTTTCTCTCTTACTACTTTTCCGCTGTTTGTGGAGTAAAACTACGGCTCTCGGTATGACGTTACAATTTATAATTTGAACACTAAAAATTGTAGTGACAGGAAATTTTACAGACAGTATACACATATATAGTTGAATGTACCTTCTAAATTGTATCACAGTACGGCACGTAGTTCATGAGATATGAGCACATAAACATTAACGTTCCGCTGTTCATGGACTAAAACTACAGCTTTCGGTATGACATTACAATTTATAATTTCTACACTACAAGTTGTAACAACAGGAAATTTTACAGATAGGATACACACATATAGTTGAGTGTACCTTCTAAATTGTATCACAGTACGACACGTATTTCATGAGATATGAGCACATAAACAGTAAGTTTCATAGAAAACCTCCCCATCACGCACCAAGTTTTAATCTATTACTTCTTTACTACTAATTGTATTCCCAAGAGATTTTACAGACCTACAGCCCTTATATAAATGAATATACTGCTGAAAATGGCAGGAGTAAATAAATAAATACCCGGGCAACGCCGGGTTTTCAGCTAGTCTAATATATACGCATCACACCATGCCCACCAGGGTCAAGACGCGTCCGCAGATTAGATCCTGAGCGATTAGCTGAGACTAAAGCAATTTTCGAAGAGATGCTCCAGGCTGGAATAATTAGACGATCAGACAGTCCTTGGGCGTCACCACTCCACCTAGTACCACAGACAAATATATACAGACGGGAAACCTCCGTAAAGCCACTCTCACGCGGAGCATGGTTCGCGAGAAGTTTCCTGGATGGCGCGCTCGTCAGTCGGCTGCCGAGTAGGAATGTGGCCGAAACACACTGCGTCTCTCTCACACGGTGCAAGATGGGGTGCGGAAGCGTGCAGGCTGGCTTCGCTGAGTGGACGCCAAGACGCACAACACGGCCGAGCTACTTTATTTATCAAACGATTGTAAAGAAACTACTCGGTAAAAAAATTTGATTCTCGCACATATTATAGCTGCATTCTTCAGCTTCATGAAGATCTGTCTACTATTTTGTTCGTGGTTATAGTTCTTGTGATATTAACGGATTCAGTATAGTACTACAAGAAATCCGAAAATTTTGCATTGAAAAATAGAGGTCGCTATGAATTTGCGTTTGGTGCATGATAGGTCATACGTTGCTGTGGATGAAATGTAGCTAAAATATTGAATTATTCTTTGAAGTTGGAAGGATGTCGCTATCTATCACCAATCTCGAGATAATGGGTTGTATGTAAGGCCCTTGTTCCGTATCACGCGCGTCAGCGAAGAAAACGGAAAGAAATTTTCATAAAATCCCTTATATATTTTAAATGATTGGAGGTATCGAAGCAAGATTTTATCAAACGATAGCACGCAAAGGGGAGATTATTTTTTCATATGATCACTTTACGAAACTTTTACATGAATCCCAATATTTAACAAAGTACAGATATTAATGAATGAAGTAGTGGGATTTTTAAGGGCCATCAATGGCTGGTGAAACGAAAATTGCTGTTTTTCTATGTAAGTGAAGAAGCTACTCATTTAATTTTAGAATGGACAGTTTCATGAAGTACAAACTATCTTGTCCTCAGTATTATTAGTTTAAATATTCTGGACGTCTGATTACCCTGCCGTTTAGTTCCCTTACAAATCGGAACACTCAATGTTCTATTGCTATTTTATCTGCTTAAAAATGTTAGTGAAAATAATATTTGTTAGGTCTGCTATGTTTTGGCAAAAGAAACGGATTTTAACATCGAAACAAGGGAAGTTACGTTGTCAGGGACAGGATGTGAAAATACGTTTGTCAGAAGAAGAAGAAAAGTCTGGTAGGGCACATAAATGTGTAGTTACATTGAAACTTAGTGGGGAATCAGTGAAAGTGTTTTATTTTATACTGTTTGTAGCTCGTATACGAAATATGTATATATTGGAACTATCGTCGAATCCGCTACCCTAGTATATTTTAATGATGAAAATTGTGTTTGAAAACAGGCGAAAAAATCTATTTTTTGTATCTCAATCTTAGAAATACAAAAACGTTTAACTTACTGGAATCCTGTAAACCAGCCACGATGGTCTAAATTAAATTCTTTTGACAAGCTGAAAGATGTTTGCGGTAAAAAAAACATCGCTCTGTGTTGGCACACTAACTAAAATATATGTACTCTAAATGATTTTCCTTATTTCTCAGAAATTTGAATGTATACATATAATCTCATCAGTTCGTTCTATATCATATAAAAACATACTGCGATATCGAATTCCTCTATAATTTCAAATCAAGAAACTATTTATTACACAGCACTACCTTTTTTCCTATTTTTTCAGAGTAATTTTCAGTGATGAGATTTCGTTAATATGCAGACACTTTCGTTGTAAT
The DNA here is from genome assembly GCA_026315105.1 of Locusta migratoria. NCBI lineage: Eukaryota > Metazoa > Arthropoda > Insecta > Orthoptera > Acrididae > Locusta > Locusta migratoria. The sequence goes on from CM048748.1 coordinate 403,704,542, forward strand.
ACTAAAATCCGCTTCTGTTGTCAAAACAATAGAGTTTACAAATATTCCTCCCACTAACGTTTTTATGCATTTGCAGTTACCACATAATATTAAACTGTATTTAGTAATACTGAGAGCAAGACAAGTTAGTAGTATATCAAAATAATCATAAGCGGTATAAAATTAAAGACAAAGCAAATTTAGTTTTACCAGGTATCCGTGACTCCTTAAAAGTCCATTACTTCATTGAAGAAAATCTGTAGTTGCTCGAATAACGCGCTTCATATGCAAGTTTCGTAAATTAATAACGTGACAAAATAAACTTCATTTTGTGTAATATCATTTCATAAAATCTTGCTTCGATACCTCCAATCATTTATGAGATATAAGGGATTATATGAAAATTTCGTTCCGTTTTCTTCGCTGACGCACGCGAGCGGGAACAAGTGCTTTACATACAACCCATTATCTCGAGATTGGTGATAGATAGCGACATCCTTCCAACTTCGAAGAATAATTCAATATTTCAGCTACATTTCATCCGCAGCAACATATGACCTAACGTGTACCAAACGCAAATTCATAGCGACCTCTATTTTTCAATGTAAAATTTTCGGATTCCTTGTAGTACGCTACTAAATCCGTATATATCACAAGAACTATGACCACTAACAAAATAATATTCATTTTATCATGAAGCAGAAGAATGCATCTATAAGTTGTGCCAGAATCACATTTTTTTACCGAATAGTTTCTTTGTAATCGATTGAGAAAGACCGCACTTGGCTGGCGGGCGCGTGGCACTGCGTTCCGCCTGGAGTGCTCTCTTCGAGTTCCCGCCTCGCTGGCCGCAAGGTCACACGCCATAGGCGACTCCTGATTGGCCAGCGCAGGTAACATTCCGAAAACATGCGAGAAAAATAGGACACGCGCTAGTTCCAGAATCCTGCAGCAAACGGCCCTCCAGCAGGCCGCAGGGCCGGCCGCTCGCCCGCCCTGTGTGCTGCGCGGCATGCTTCCCGCAAATCTTGCTCCGTGTGAGAGAGGCTTAAGGGCCCGGTCCTACGCTCAGGGGTGCGGGGAGGGAGGGTTTCCAGCAGTTCCGTAAGATGTCCCACGATGGCGCTGCGGTCAGAAGTAGCTCTTAAAACTGGCCAGAGCAGGCGGCAGGTAGCGGCTGTCCCCACCACCACCTCCCATCAAACGCCAGCAAGCCGGATACAGCTGTGCCCTCGTGAAAGGCGGCACGAGATCTCCCCTCAGCCTCCCCCCCACGCTACCCTCTGACTTGCGAGAGGCAGGGAACCACCTGACACCTGCTAGCATCTTACGGAACTACGAGGAGAGCGTAGGACAGTGGTTTAGGGGGGGGGGGTTCTCCTCTGTATATGTTACTCTGTGCTAGTACGCAAGAAAGATGGTACATGGCGTCCCTGTGGAGATTACCATTGGTTGGATGCAAGAACTGTCCCTGACAAGTATCCCATACCGAACATTAAAGAGTTTACCTACGCTTTAGCGAGTGCTAAAATATTCTCAGTACTGGATTGTAGTAAACCATACAACCAGATTCCAGTGGCCCCAGCTGACGTGGAAAAGACAGCGGTAATTACACCCTTTGGGCTCTTCGAATTCCAGTTTATGCCATTTGTACTCAAAAATGTTGCCCAGTCCTGACAAAGATTCATTGATGAAGTGCTCCAGGGACTACCTTTCTGTTATTCACACCTGGATGATATTTTGATATTTTCAGAGGATGCTGAGTCACATGATAAACTCCCAAGGTACGACTGAGGCTAGACAGATAGTGTAGTGTTAAATGAAAATAAATCTGACATGCGCAAAAGTCAAGTAATTTTTCTAGGCTATTTAATCTCAGCTGATGGTGTACAGCTATTACCTGCAAAGATTGACATATTACGCAACCTACCTAAACCTACAGACTATAAAAACTTAGACGTTATCTTGGCATGGTAAATATTTACCTTCATTTGTCAGTTACTGCAGCAACACAGGCACCTCTTAACAATGCACTGGCGGGCAAGAATTGCAAAGGAAGCCGAAGGCTGCAGTGGACACCAGAAATGAATAAAGCCTTTAGTGAGTTACGAAGAAGCTTATGGGAAGCAGTACTACTTTCACATCTCATACCTGCAGCACCGTTGGGCATTGTAGTAGATGTCAACCAGGTCGCCATCGGAGGAGCCTTGCAACAACAGGTAGATGGACATTGGCAAACTCTTAGTTTCTTCTCAAGGAAACTACTCCCCAAAAGACAAAATGGAGTGCATATGCAGAGAGTTGTTGGCAATATACAAAAGTGTCAGGCATCTTCAGTTCTCTATTGAAGCCAGACCAGTAACAATTTTCACAGATCACAAACCTATAGTATCAGTTTTCAACAATATCAGTAATAAATGCTCGCCAAGACATTTTCGGCATACAGAGTTTGTCAACCAATTCACCACAGATATAAGGCACAGCAAAGGTGCGGAGAATCTAGTCGCAGATTACTTTTCTCGAGTTTGCGGTTTAACCACCAGGCTTAACTATGAAGAAGTTGCCATATTACAGGAAGGGGATCTTGACCTTCAGAAATTATTGACTGGCCACACAACAGGGTTACAATTGCAGCAGATATCTTTTCCAGGAAGCAAGGCTAAGTTATGGTGTGATGTATCATAACAGAAGCCGCGTCCATACATTACACAACAGTTTCGCAAAGCAGATTTGATAGCATCCACAACCTAGCTTAACCAGGAGCAAACGCCACGAGCAAGTTATTAACAGCACCTTTTGTGTGGCCATCAATTAAAAAGAACGCCAAGAAATGGACTCATGCATGCCTGCAATGCCAGCACTGCAAGGTAGGACATGTTCATGCAAAAATTGGAAATTTCACGGGATCACCAGCAATATTTGCCCATGTGCATTTAGACTTATTAGGTTCTCTCTCACCTTCTAATGCCTACAGGTATTTGTTAACGACTGTGGGCAGATGCACGAGATGGGCAGAGGCCATTCCAATCTCTGACATAGCATAAGAAACTGTGGCAAAGGCATTTGTGTCTCAGTGGTTAGCTAGTTTTGGGTGCCCTCTTCATATCACAACGGTTCAAGGCCGCCAATTTGAGTCAGCCTGTTCAATGAATTGGCTAATTTATGCGGATTCCAGCACCACCATACAAGGGGTTACCATCCAGCAAGCAATGGTATGGTGGAGAGGTGGCATCAGACCCTGAAGGCAGCTCTCATGTGCCACCAAGGAAGCTGGACAGAAGCATTCCCACTGGTCCTTCGATTACGGACTGCATACAAGTCAGACATTCGTGCTTCGGTGGCAGAATTGGTTTATGGAGAACCACTGAGAATCCCAGCAGACTATGCAACAACTGCCTCAGCTACACTACCAACAAATTTATTGTCACTAATATGTGAAATCCGCGATCATGTGGAAAAACTGAGGATACTTGTGGTATCAAGACCTGGTGAACGTCCAGTTTTCGTGCATAAAGCATTAAAAGACTGTACACGTCATGCTCCGTACAGATGGAGTCCAAGCACAACTACAACCTCTGTACACTAGCCCTTACAGAGTAGTGAGACGTGACAACCATACTATGGACATATCACAGAATGAGAAAACCATTAGAGTTTCCATAGAAAGGGTAAAGCCAGCATGGGTTTTACCAGGATCCGATTACGATAACACTCGGTCAGAAGAGAAGGACCAAGATTCAGTGCATATTACGCTTAATGTGTCAGAAGAACTCACATCGAGGCAAGTGGGAACCACAGCACAGCAACCCATATAGTCTCCCACATCTCCACAGGAACAAGTCGTCCATACACGAGCAGGAAGACAAGTAAAATTTAAGTACCCGAATATCCAGGGCGCTCCGCACTTTAAGGGCCCCGGGGGGGGGGGGGGGGAGGCTGAGTGGGAACATTAAAGTAGCAAGTGAAGTGCGCCCTGTTTACTCTTCGGAAGTGCAGCGGACGTTTGAATTTTATTTCTTATTCTTTGCCTTCTGTCTTCGTATAATTATTCTTGTATTTTTTTTTTCCTTGTTCAGAAGAGTAATAAAAAATATCATTCGTGATTTATATGTGGGTTAAATTATTTACCTACAGACGAATTTGCAATCTACTTTGCATCAGATGTTGGTAAAGTGAAATGGCGAGAAAAATTTGCGTAAATAGATACCTAGTGTAAAGACAATTACAACTTCTGGGCAAAAGTCATAATATCAGTGACATGACACGGTAAATAAACATATATAAACCCAGCGATAAGACAATACATTTCAAGTCAAGGCAAGTTATTAACAACGTAGGCCTAATTTGTAATGTATCAGATGTTAGCAAAGTGAAATGGCAACAGAAATAAATAATTATCCAGTGAAAATACTTGTTTAATTACTTATTATTGTAAATACTTTTCTTTCAGGCCTACTAACGCCTTCGAGAAACTTCATGTGGTCATAAAGCAACCATTTCGGGATGTATCTTTCAGATATTCCGCGCCCACATTTCGTCTTATGTCTTCGAATGTTCTCGATTATACTGTGTTTTCAAATTTGTCCACTTTCTCTCGCATTCAGAAATCGGCACTCCGATTTTGTCGGCAATTTCCTTTAATAAATCCTTCCGTTTATACTGGTCTTTATATCCTGAATCACTGGGATACGATAACTATTTTCTCATTTCAAATTCAGTTAAGAACTGGACAGTTAATTCCGACGACGACTCGTGATTTGCCATTACAAACACATAATATTAATAAGACGAACACAGAACACCAATATACAACTAACGGAAGTAACTAGAAAGAAAAATTACACACCACAATCCAAGTCGATAGAGCAAACGACACGATAACACATCAACGCGCATGTACAATTTGTCCAACTCCGCCATGTTTTTTCTCACTGACGATAAACTACAAACTCGAGACAAAACTTCTCTCAACAATGTAGTTTTTCAAACTCGCGAATTCACACAGCTATTGACGACAGTTGGAAACAAAGTCAAACTTCGTGTTGAAAACAGTTGTCAACTAGGGTTGCCAGATTGAACTCGAGGCAGGCCCGGAGACAAGACCCCCATACCCCTTGGCCAATGACTCACCCCCCCCCCTCCCCCCAACTGCGACCAACTCCCCCCCCCCCCAACCAGGATTACACGTGAATTTTAAAAGAAAAACTAATCATCTCCTCCCTCCCAGCAAGTATCCCCTCTCCTCTCACCCCCCCCGCCCGGTGGAACATTGCTAGGGGTGGCCTTCACATGCTGCAGCTGACCGGCCAGGCCGCCAGTTGCTGTGGATCAACAATCGGCGTTGCAGCAGAAGTGGCAGCAGCATCACAGCTGCTCACATCAACAGCTGCGCCTTCCAAGAGTTGCCGCTTGCGGCTCCGCGCACTGTGAAGGATCGCGCGCCACCAAGAACTTCTCACTGGCTCCATGAGAAGGGGCACAGTTACCGTCTGCTCCCTGTTACGACCACTTGATGCCGCGTAAAGAAATAAACTTGAGGGCATAAAATGATTAAACGTAATAGTGCTGTCCTTTCTATGAGATTATTACTGTACTAAAAGAGATGCCTGCTGTTATAAATACATTCACTGTAAAGTACTAATTGGCAAATGAAACTGTACAGTTCGATTATTCGAATAAACCAGTTTTCCGAACACCCGCGTTCCCCAATTAGTTCGGATAATCGACGTTCTAATGTAATATCAATCAAACATTATACTCCGAAGTGCAGGATATCAACAACGATCGCGAATTGTATAGTGAATTGATCGACAGTGCTATATTACGTACGGCGAGAGTTGAGCTCTGACAGCTAGCAGCGCAGTTGCCAGGTTCGACAGGGAAGTGCAGTGGCAAGTGACTGGTGCTTCGTTCTCCATTATGTTGTACTTACGCGAAAATTACTTCACTGTCGTGACATAAGTAAATAACAGTGCACTGCGGGAGATTTGGACAATGACATGATATCTTAAGAACCTGTCATTACTTTTTACAACACAAATTGATACATTTACGTTCACGCATCCACCTACCGTGCCCAATGTATAATTAAAAAATACTTCATACATTTTGATGAGGCGATCCTCGGCAGCAATAAATTTTGAAAAATGCATATTTGTACACTTTGCTGACCAAATTTGTTCCGCTAACTAGTTTCGGTGATTACACCATTTTCAAAGCGTAAAACATGGGGCAAGTTACATTATATAAATTTTCGTAGCTCCAGCTGCACAAAACATCTTATTTCTAGCGTAGTGCAGTGCAGTGTGTTTTAACGGTGTCTTAATTTATATTAGGTATTTGAGTCAATTGGATAAGATTAGATGTTTTTTACAGCTTGAGTTACCAAAATGTATATAATGTAACTTGCCCCATATTTTATGCTATGAAAATGGTGTACTCACCGAAACTAGTTAGCGGAACAAATTTGGTCAGCAAAGACGTGCCTGAACTCGGCCGCCTTCGTTCAGCGCGGGCAGTATAGCCATCCACGACACTCAAACAGTTGATTTTTTTTCCTGATTGTACATTTGACTAATTGGGGGCGGACTTCGTCAAACAGATCTTTGTGTATCATTACGGTCACAAGTTTTACAAACACAACAAAATTAACTTCTATTACTATATATGATCACCAATCACTTACTAATGCCGCCCTTACTAGTTTACCACTAATCGAACCTACACCGAAGCAAATAAAAATAACAGTAGTAAAATATTACAGTTATAGGCACATACCTTATTATTCATATTTTGCTGATGATCTCGCTGTATTCAGAAGGGTCTTGTTTTTAAGAGCCACGTTGTAGAAATCTTCACATCTCATTTTCAAATTCATCTGAACACATATCTCGGCTTTCACAAGTTCAACGGACATTCTGTTTCTAGCATCCGACCATAATGCACTCATTACACTAAACACTCGTTCAACGTGCGCGTTACTGACAGGAATTGCGAGGACGTGCTGCATTATATTGAACGAATTTGGTGCATCTGCTTTTTCAAAAAAACTCGCTCCACACTTTACAACAATTAGTTTCCTTCCTATCAAGATTTGATACTACAGACTTCAAAACAGAAAACTCCAGATACAGTTCGTTTCCATCAAAACTAATTTTCAATTTCTTTCCCACTGATACAACTTCATACAAATTGTCATTCCCACTAAAGCTGTACCATTTACCAAGATAGTTTAATAACCTGTCGTAATCAAGTGTGCATTCTTTTACTACAATATTCTTTTCTTCTTCTGTAAGGTGTTCTAAAGACATATTAACTTCAAATCCGTAAAACTTATCCTCCTTACGACCCTCTATTTGTTTTTTCACTTCCAACATAATCTCCTGAGCATCTGTGGAAAGTGTGTCCTCTCTTTCTAAAAATCTGATTGCTTTACAAAAAAACAGACAAAGTTCCTTTTAAAAAATACAGAAAGCACTCTGGTAGTGTTAGCGAATACTCGTTTATTTCGTCTTGTTGTGAACTAATAAGCTTCCAAATTAGCGCATGTGTTTTTTCCTCACCCCGTGCTACATAATAAATCCTTAAAACTCGCCACATCTTAACAAGACGGTCCACAGCTGACTCCAAAGACAACCATCGCACTACAGTGTGTCGCAGTATTTCGTTGTAATCATGCTGAGCAAACTCGCAAAATGATTTTAGTTACTCCGAATTTTTTGATGATGAAGAAAAGTCTGAATATATTTTAAGAACTAGAGTTTCTACATCATATTTTAGAAGCTTGAATCCAAACTTAGCACAGTTATGTAAAATATGACAACAACAATTGGCTTTGATTAAGTTTACATTTTTTTCTTTCAATTTAGTGAAGACAGAATTGTGTTTCCCGAAATTAACTGATGCATTGTCAGCTGAATACGAAACTACATTATTTAGTAGTGTTAAACCATTTTCCAATAAAGTGGATTTTATTTTGTTAGTGATGGCTTCTGCAGATCCGTTAACATCTTCGTAGAAATCAAGAACTTCATTACATTTTCCCTTATCTTTGGAGAAGTATGTTACAACTATCGGATAATGTTTTTTATTGCCCGTTCGGTCGCATCTTACTTTCGTTGCCACTGAGGAATCTATAAAAGCATAAGGATATAGCTTATTACCACAATCTTGAGAATTGTAAGAATGGTGGTGTTTCACATCATGGTAAGTCAAAGTTAATTCTGTTGCAGTGACTTTGTCGTCTTCTGCAGAAAATTGTTTCGGCAAGAATTTAAGAAGCGACTTATTCTTCTTTTGTGTGGTAATATTCGCTTTGTGTCTTTCTGATTGTAAATGTTTATTCACAGCTTTCACTCCGTCGTACTTAACAGTAAATGAGATATTGCATATTCTGCACTTACACATACAATCATCAGTATCGACGTTTTGTAGCCATTCTTTATAATTTTCTTCCTGCAACCTTTCTTCACGGAACGAACTTAGATATCGTCTCTTCATTTCACTTATATTACTCACTAATCTGAGTTAATGTAAGTTTGTCTGTTCACACACGATCCGAGTATTCCAAAAATTGCCGGTAAACTGATAACAAACAATGAACGAACGAACACAAATAATAGACGTCCCCAGTTGACACGTTGCCGCAACCGTGTTTGCTTAATAATGCGCTAGCCGATTACTAACGACGCAACAATGAAAAGTTTTCAGAGGAAGAATAGAAAAGTAGCGTTTTGTTGCAATAAGAAAATGACATTTATATAAAGTTATTCATAATTACTAGAGAGGAGCCGGCCGGGAATGGCCGAGCGCACTGAGGCGTCTTGTCACGGTGCACGAGGCTGCTCCCGCCAGAGGTTCGAATCCCCCCCCTAGGGCATGGATGTTGTGTTCGTCCTTACTTTAAGTTACGTTAAGTTCAATGTAGATCGTCGCTACATGAGCATAGTACTTAAAAAGCGTTGTAAAAAAAATTTAAAAAAAAAAGTCAAGATGAAGGTTGCATTCAAGCCCGGAGATGAGAGTCATTGGCCCGTAGACCCGGAGAATTCATTCCAAACCCGGGCAGTCCGGGCGGCACCCGGAGATCTGGCAACCCTATTGTCAACTGAGTTTGTTGGAGTTGATTGGCAGAGTGAAGGCACCTTAAATTAAACGATGAACGAAATAGGACAAGAAAGATAACAGTCATCTGAAGCACTCCTAACGTACTAGCAACGAACCATAAAACCAGGGTTCCCAACTTAGGAGTTTCCCCCCTAAATTTAGGGGTGAAAATTATAGATGGGAGATATTTAGGGGGTTAAGTGATTCAGGGGGAAGTGTGGTTTTCAGGGGAATTTTAAGGGGCCTTCCCCTTCCTAGCCAAGATTGGTAGCAGTCGGGAGACTGAAGTATTTAACTGAAAGTTACATTAGCCTCCCCAAGAGAACTCATTTCTTTTTTATTTATTTATTTTTGTCGTTCAAAATACAACTCATACTATTTAGGGTGATTTCACATACGATTTAGGCGGAAACTGTGCTTTGGGGTTGGCAACGCTGTATAAAACTGAACTGCCTCATGTTATGGGCAGTTCGGATCATTTCACTGTTTCGAAACATAAGGATCATCTGAGTCCGGTGAGTCGACTCACCGATAAGGCACACGAAATATCTGGCGTGCTGCTGAGCCCTGCGTCGCGCTACCTTCCCCGATTCACGTGAATCGCGACAACTGCACAGTGCAGGGTACTGCATGAGTCGACTCACCGCTTTGTCACTCGAATCGTGTGCCGTGCCGCAGCCCTGCGTCCCGCTACCTCCGCTGATTCGTGTTAGCCGAAAAACCTGCAAGGCACGGCACATTTTTTTTTTTTTTTTGTGTTTTTAGGGCGCACAACTTCTATGGTCATTAGCGCCCAGCCAAGAACATAGATTCGCTATGATCTCATAAAAAAAATGGTGACTGTCAGAACATCAACAACAGGCTAAAAACGAAAGATAAAAGACAATGAAAGGGGTTAAATATCCTTGGATAAGTTGGCCAAGGTGATAAAACGCAAAACTCTAGCAGCTGCTCGTGTGTCATCAGCTAAAATTTCCTCCAGAGTAGACGGAAAGTGAAGGGCTACACGGAGATGATTAAAATTAACACAAGTCAGTAAAACATGTCGCACTGTCAGCAGTTCACCGCAGGAGCATAGCGGTGCAGGTTCGGCGGATAGCAAGTGACGGTGGCTGAAACGGCAATGACCGATCCGCAACCGGGCCAGGATGACCTCCTCCCGCCGAGAGGAGCGTGAGGAGGTCCCCCAAGCGGTCGGGATCGGTTTGACAGTTCTCAATTTATTGTTGTACAGTGAAAGCCACGCACTGTGCCATGACGACACGATACTCCGGCGAAGAGCCCGTTGAACATCGTCCGGTGGGACGCAAAAGGTAGCCATGCGAGGCTGCTATGTCGGCGGCCTCATTCCCGGGCACACCCACATGGCCAGGGACCCACAGGAAAGAAACGTGACAGCTGTCATCTGCTAACAACTGGAGGGAGCGTTGGATCCGATACACGAGAGGATGGTTCGAGAAAGGGTCCTTAAGACTCTGCAGGGCACTAAGGGAGTCAGAACATATGGCATAGAAAGGTTGGCGGTGGCGGCAGGTATACAAAACGGCCTGGTGGAGGGCAAAAAGCTCAGCCGTGAAGTTCGAGCACCGGTCAGGGAGCTTGTATTGGAAACGGTTGTCCCCGACGACGAAGGCAGATCCGACACCGGCAGTGCTCTTGGAACCATCAGTGTAAATAAATATGGCATTATCGAACCGCGAACGGAGTTCGACAAGCCTCGAGCGGTATACCAAATCCGGAGTGCTCTTCTTGGGGAGCGAACTAAGTTCAAGGTGTGTGTGAACCTGGGCCTGATGCCACGGTGGCAATGGGCTTTCGCTCAACCGAAAGGTGGAAGGAAGTGTAAAATCGAGCCGCTGTAGGAGGCGGCGAAACCGAACTCTAGGTGGAAGCAAGGCAATCGCAGACAACTGATATTGGCGATCGAGTGAGTTGTCAAAAAATAATCGGTAAGATGGATGGTTGGGCATCGACCGCAGGCGGCATGCGTACCGACACTAGAGTATGTCACGGCGAGTGGTCAAGGGTAATACAGCAGCCTCGGCATACAGACTTTCAACAGGGCTGATATAAAATGCACCGGTCGCCAGACGTAATCCCTGATGGTGGATAGAGTTGAGACGGTGGAAAATCGACGGCCGTGCAGAAGAGTATACAAGGCTTCCGTAGTCGAGCTTCGACTGATCAATGGCCTGATAAAGTTGAAGCAGGACGGTACGATCCGCTCCCCATGACGTGCCACTGAGGACACGAAGAACGTTAAGGGATCGGGCACAACGGGCAGCCAGGTAGGACACGTGTGTGGACCAGCAAAGTTTACGATCCAACATGAGTCCCAAGAATTTCGTAGTCTCCACGAAAGGGAGAGCAACAGGGCCGAGACGTAGAGAAGGTGGAAGAAATTCCTTGTATCTCCAGAAGTTGATACACACAGTTTTCTCAGTGGAGAATCGGAAGCCGTTTGCGATGCTCCAGGAATATAGACGGTCAAGACAGCGTTGAAGAGAACGCTCCAAGAGACACGTCCGCTGGGCGCTGCAATAAATTGCGAAATCGTCAACAAAAAGAGATCTTGAGACGTCGGCTGAAAGGCAATCTACGATCGGATTGATTGCAATGGCGAAGAGCGCCACACTCAAGACGGAGCCCTGTGGTACCCCATTCTCCTGGCAACAGGTATCTGACAAAACGGAGCCCACCCGTACCCGGAACTTGCGGTGTCGACGAAAACCGCATTGGATATTAGTCAGGAGGCGGCGAGATTCGAGGAGCCAGACCAACTGAGCGTTAACCATGTGTTCCATCACCTTACAGACGCAACTCGTCAGAGAAATGGGGCGATAACTGGAAGGAAGGTGTTTGTCCTTCCCTGGTTTGGGGATGGGGACAACAATGGCTTCACGCCAACTTGTGGGAACATGACCTTCAGTCCATATGCGATTGTAGGTACTAAGAAGAAAGCACTTGCCCGCAGGAGAGAGGTTCTTCAGCATCTCAATATGAATGGAATCGGGCTCGAGAGCAGAAGATCGGGACAGGGCGAGAGCACAGTCTAGCTCCTGCATGGTGAAGGCGACGTTATAATTTTCACGATTAAAAGAGTGGAAGGAAGGCGGCCGTGCCTCCTCTACCTGTTTGCGAGGGAGAAAGGCAGGGTGGTAATGGGCAGAGCTCGAAACCTCCGCAAAGAAATGGCCCAATGCGTTTGAAACATCAGCGGGGTCCACGAGGACTGCGTTCTCCACGGTCAGGCCAGGAATCGGGGAGTGGACCTTGATGCCGGATAAACGGCGTAGGCCACCCCAAACAACCGTGGAGGGAGTAAAACGGTTAAAGGAACTAGTAAAAGCAGTCCAGCAAGCTTTCTTGCTGTCGTTTATGATACGACGGCACTGCGCTCTCATACGTTTATAATTGATGCAATTCTCCAAAGTTGGGTGGCGGCGGAAGGTGCTTAAAGCACGGCGCCGGGCTCTAAGCGCGTCGCGGCAGGCTGCAGTCCACCAAGGGACCTGGACACGACGTGGAGAAGAGGATGTACGAGGTATGGAACGTTCAGCAGCGGTGAGAATAACCTCTGTGAGGTAGTCGACATGACTGTCACAGTTGGGAAAATTCTGATCGTGAAAAACAGCCATGGAAGAATAAAGCCCCCAGTCGGCTTTAGAAATGTTCCAACTGGTGGGACGAGGAGATGTGGAATGATGCAGGAAGTGGATGATACAAGGGAAATGGTCACTTGAGTACGTGTCAGAGAGTGCATACCACTCAAACCGACCGGCAAGCTGAGGAGTGCATATTGCAAGGTCTATATGGGAATAGGTGTGTGTTGTGTCTGAAAGGAAGGTCGGTGCACTGGTGTTGAGGCAGACAAGATCGAGGTGTTGGAGAAGGTCCACCAAAAGGGAGCCTCTCGGACAAGGTGCCGGAGAGCCCCATAGGGGGTGGTGGGCATTAAAGTCGCCTACCAACACGAAAGGTTAAGGGAGCTGGTTAACAAGGTGTAGCACATCTGCCCTGGTAAGGGCAGATGACGATGGCAAATAGATATTACAGAGGGAAAAGGTAAATGTGGATAAAGTGATGCGGACGGCAACTGCCTGTAGGTGAGTATGCAAGGAAATGGGATGGAAATAGACGTCGTCTCGAAGGAGCATCAGAACCCCTCCATGGGCTGGGATACCTTCCACGGGTGGCAGGTCGAACCGCACACAGGTGTAGTGTGGAAAGTCTGCACGATCACTTGGACGCAACTTAGTTTCTTGAAGACAGACGATAAGCGGGCAGTGCAACCGAAGGAGTAGTTTTAACTCCTCCCGATTGGAACGAATGCCGCGAATATTCCATTGAAGGAGCGCCATGATAAAATGAAATAAGAAATAAGGATAAAAACCAACTAGCAAGCGGGGTCACGTCGACGGCCGCTGAGCACCGGATTTCGAGGGAGCACTGCTATCGCCATCTAGTGGCAAAGGGTCATGTTCCATTGGTTCGATCGACGCGTCTGCCACCTCCCGGAGTTGATCAGGTGGGGCAGCTTCCACCGCCGGTAGACGGCCGGGTGCCCGGCAAACGGAGCGTCCCGGTGAAACAGAAGACGGCCGAGGCCGGCAACTGTTGGATGGCGTGACGGACGAGTCACGCCGCGGCGGGGAAGGGGGGGGGGCTGTTCTTTTTTGGAAGCCTTCTTAGAAGCATGACGGGTTGAAGAAGCGGTTGACGATTGAGAAGTCAGAGTCTTGAGAAAATCTTCAAGGACGGGTTCCCTTTTTGAACTCCGGGCAGCAGATTTGGGTGCCCGGGATGTGTGTGAACTGGTCGACGAATTCACCGTAGAACGGGTAGAAGGCATCGGAGAGGTGGAACGAGCAATTTTCGGGCTAGCCGACCTGACGACAGTGTCACTGAACGTTAAATCGCAAGTCTGAATGCCTACCTCCTTAGTTGGTCGAGGGGAGGCGAGGACCTGGCTGAAAGTACCTGATGGGAGTACTGCGGACTTCCTACTAGCTAATAACTTCCGAGCGGCATAGGTCGAGACCTTCTCCTTCACGCGAATCTCTTGGATGACCCGCTCTTCTTTATAAACGGGGCAGTCCCGTGAAGAAGCAGCATGGTCACCCATGCAATTAATGCAGCGAGGGGGGTACGTACGTGCCCTACCTGTCTACCCGGGGTGGGGAGTTACGCCTTACCCCGTCACCGGCTACGCAGTGCGTGGGTCGACCTTCAGACACGCACAGGGAGGAAAGAAAGGAGGAAGGAGAGAAAGGGATGAAGGAGGAGGGAGAATCTCAAACGCCGAGGCGGAGATTAAAGGGTGAGTCAAGAACAAGGAGAAAGGAAAAAAATAGGAGAAGGCTGAAGAACAGGAAAGGAAGAGGACCAAGAAGAGAAGACAGGAAGCGAAAAAGAAACCTTTGACTGATGAAAAACGCCCGTCTCCGGGCGAAGGCACAAACCTGGGGGGAAAGAGGGAAGCTGCCTGGGACGGAAGAAAGGTCGCTTCGGCTTGGGGCCCCGTGCTCGCCACACACGTACCACAAAAGAGCTGTGGGCCCCCTGGGGGGAAGGCACGGCACAGTAGCACGTTACAGCCAAGACGAAACATCTATGAAATATCAACAGGCTTTTAATATGTTATTCACTAGACTCAATTGAACGCCACAGGTTTTGTTTGCTACTACGATTTTACAATCGCGTTAAGGGGTAAACGTTTCCTAAGTTACTTGCATTTTCATACAGATACTGTAACGAAAAAAGTACAAAATGGTAATGTTCAAATGCCAAAGTCATGAAACGTTTTCCAACTTTCAAAAAACCCACAATTAATTTTTAAAAAGTTATGGTTCAAATGTCTGTGCATCCAGAAATGTTCAAAAAAATGTCCAAATATTTGTAATTATATGGGACCAAACTACGTTGGTCATCTGTCCCTAGACTTCCAAACTACTTAAACTAAGTTAAAGTAATCTAAGAACAACACACACATTCATGCCCCAGGGAGGATTCGAACCCCCGACGCGGTCCGCAACGTGGCACTCCAGACCGCTCGGCTACTCCGGCGCGGCATCCAGAAATGAACAACTTTTCTAATCAATGAGTGTAAACAAAATATTTAAGATTGTACCTAAGACATATTTAATGCATTCAACACAAGGAAACACATTCCAAAATTCACGTGACGAAATCAGAATACTGAACTAAAATTTTTCCAATGTCCAGATAGGTATTCTGATAATCAGATTCATTGTCAGTCAGTCAATTAAAAGAAATTCAGTTAGAGTTTCCTTGAACTGAAATTCAAAAACGTTATTTTTGATATCTTATTGAGAATGTTGGGGTTCGTCTCTCAGAAACTATTTGCACTTGTTTCGTTCGAAAAGATGCGTTCACATGGCACAGATGTAGTAAAAATAAACATCGCTTCGCAATTTCGAATAATGTTGGAAACCTTTTTGGTGCTCATTCCACTAAAGAAGACGGTCCTCAGTTCTGGGCAGCAGCTGCATATCAATGTGCTTATCGACTTCAATTATTCTTGCTTCTCTTCAGTGGCGTAGCTATGTCACCAAGGGCCCCGGGGCAAAAATGACATTGGGGCCCTCTTTACATCAATACTGTACAGATGTAAAACTACTTCATCATCAGCTCCTTAACACCCACTGGAAGTCATAATAAGGCAAACCTAAATACTACTAAGTAAATTAATATTTAATCGTACTCTCTAATATAAGCGTGAAAGTTTGTTATGCTTTCAAGCAAAAATTACTAGCTGATTTGGATGAAATTTTGCAGAGGGATAGAGTTGGAGCTGGGTAGGACATACAGATGAAAATGACCCATGGGATATTTTTCGTCAGCGGTGACAGTAGGCGGACTTTTGTCAGTGCCGACAACTCACTCTCGTTAAACTACTCCGCTGTTAGCTCATTTCGTTTATAGCCCAGTCAAAGAAGTGAAAGATTACCTCCCAATAGAAATATTGGTAATTAATAGCATTTGATAATTAAACAGTATGAAGTTCACTGCATGCATTGACCATGCCAATGTACTAAATGTTACACAATTTTAATCTTATTAATTATGGTAGCAATGTATGTACACAGTTGGGTGACAACATTTATAGTTAGGCCATAGGTAGAAATTCTCCACGTTGAGATTTGCTGTGTGCTTGTAGCTGACAGGAGGCCAGCGAGCAGGCCGACGTTGGTGGCTTGTTCCAGCTTAGGATTTTCCAGTTCGTTTCCGGTGAGGGGAGAGAGGGACAATGGCGAGTGCCAGGCACAGTGCAGTGCACAGCGTGAAATAAAATATTCTAATATTACTTGCATTTGAAGTAATACGATGCAGGAACCTTTAAGGTCCTCATTACAAAATAGCCTGTTGCCAAATAAACAATACATTAGCTGATATAGTCACATCTGACGTAATATGTTTAACTGACAATGAAAAGTAATAAATTACCAATGAATACAAGACAGTTACACAACTAGCATGGCAATGTTTGTTTATAAAAATAATATATTAACTATTTCTCATTTTATTTTCAATTAGTCTTGTGTATTTTCCCTTGAAATATTCAGTTAAATCACTTATCTGTGATATAAGAAATTGCACGATTATAATAAATGTATTGGCTGAGCACTGTACGTTGGAAAATCGGTTAGAACAGCTCACATGGGGAAGTTGATGACGTAGGGGAAAAAACCCCGGCAGTTGAGCTTTTGGTGCGCGTGCGCAAGGGCAGGATGTAACAGAGTCGGGAGCACGTGGGGTGGCTGGCCGGGCGGCGTCGCTCTGCATCAGTGGGCATGTGGATCGCGAGGTGGAGGTTATAGATTTGTGTGTGGCAATCGCCACGTGTGGTTGCTCGTCGTAGACTGCACCAAGTTGAATCCAGTGCTACTGTGGTTTTGTGAATATTTAGCCGGTGGAACAAGGTGTGCATCGCAACTGTGTTTTGTTAATGTAACTTGTGTCGTCGCATAGGCATGAACATAAACGGTGTTTGAGACAGCCACATGGTGTGAAAACAATTTGCGACAAATATTTATTTTGTCTGTTGGCTCACGAGCTATAACTTTATTTGATAAATGTGTCGATGTACAGACGTATCAGCCACAGGGTTCTAATATTGTGAAATATACAATTTTACGTGTTTTCAAAAATAGTAGTTAGTACACCCCTTTCTCTCATGAACGTGATTTTATTACGAATTTGTTTTGTTAATCATATGCAGGGAAGGAAAGCTGCGAACATGTGATATCATCCCCTAGAAAACGAGTCAAACAGTCGCAATCACAGTTCCAGTGTTTTTGCATGTTTAGGAATATGGTTCGCAGTTGGTGGTTGTGAGTTTTAAAAGTTAATCTTTCCCTATTTTAAACTCTCACCCCGACCTTTACGCTCGCAGAAGGAAAATAGGGGAAATGTTTGTGTAAGATGGTTTCATCAAAAGTAAGTTGCCGAATTTTGTTTGATGAAACACTTTGGATTGAGCTGTGCCCCTACCAGGTTTCTTCAACTATATGTTAGTGTCTGGCCAGGAAAAAGTAATTAATAGAATAACTAAGTCGATATCTTCGCTTATTATTGTGACAGTGGGGTAAAGGGCAGCGTCTTGATGCACTATTCACTATTGAGACAAAGTAATTATTACACGAAACTTCTCGTCCGTGAATCTAATTAACCAGTAAATGGCAGAATAAACAAATAATTTGCGGGTAGAAACGTACCTTAAATGATTGCGTGAAGTGCTGAATTCTCATCACAGTGAAGTTGTTTGTTTTTCACATACAAGAACTGAAAAGAATGCGGCGGAGAGTTAGTATGAACGTAAATTGAAGAGTGAATAGTTCTTATGGCATGGGAAGGCGCCGTTCCCAGAAAAAAACCACAGAATGCCGAATCCATTTCCCGCCTACCATTGCAAGGTGATGTTTAGAAAGGTATTTAGATTCTGTTCGGTATTCCTTTCAGTATTAACGCATTTGTGGAAAATAAACTTGCCTGTTTCCTGGCGCAACGCCTTCTGTGGAAAATGCGCACTCTCCAGGTGTGTCTGTGCATTACGTCATCTGTCATATATGAGGTACACTGTGGAAGGGTGGATATAACTTTGTAAAACACCTTGTAATTTCCTTTTTCGACGTAATGGGGTAGACAGAGTGAGGACTCACTTTCTCGCTATTCGTTTTGCAGGCGCACAAAGAACGGCAATGCCTGACCATTCCAGCGGTCTGCCCTTTCCCGCACCTTCTGCCCTCCAAATCCCCCCTCCCCACCCTCACCCCTTCCTGCTGTCACCTGTCACATCCCCACAACAAATCATATGCCCAATACTGTTCTACTGTACTTAAATATGCTGTATACATTTATATTTTGTCTTAGTCCATTCTGTTTAACAATAACTATATTAACATATTTGGCTGCCAAAGGTATACTTGGGCTACTGACCCCCGGGGATCATTTACTTTTTTTCCATATTCTGCTTTAGTTTGCTTGAAGTAAGCTATTTAAGTACAAGTAAGTTAAAATTTTGCAATTTAGTACCTTAGTTCATGTATTTTTGTGCGCGTTACATATGGCTCACATGGCGCCAGAGTAAAGTGCCAGGTGTGTCATTTGCCATGTCGCTAGTAATTTTCAGTTGGTACTCCTGTAAGCCACTCCCACAAACGTGTGGTTCCTGAAGAGGGGCAGCAGCCTTTTCAGTAGTTATAGGGACAACAGTCTGGATGATTGACTGAGCTGGCCTTGTAACATCAGCTAATGCGGCTTTGCCACACAGTTACTGCGAACGGCTAAAAGCAAGGGGAAACTACAGCCGTTACCTTTCCCGAGGACATGCAGCTCTACTGTATGAACATATGATGATGGCATCCTCTCGGGTAAAATATTCCGGAGGTAAAATAGTCCCCCATTCGGATCTCCGGGCGGGGACTACTCAGTAGGATGTGATCATCAGGAAAGACAATACTGGCATTCTACGGATCGGAGCGTGGAATGTTAGATCCCTTAATAGAGTAGGAAAATTAGAAAATTTAAAAAGGGAAATGGATAGGTTGAAGTTAGATATAGTGGGGATTAGTGAAGTTCGGTGGCAGGAAGAACAGGATTTCTGGTCAGGTGAGTACAGGATTATAAATACAAAAACAATTGTGGGTATCATAGGAGTAGGATTGATAATGAATAAGAAAATAGGAATGCGGGTAAACTACTATGACCAGCACAGTGATCGCATTATCATTGTCAAGATAGATATGAAGCCAACACCGACAACAGTAGTACAGGTTTATATGCCAACTAGCTCTCCCGATGATGAAGAAATCGAAGAAATATATGAGGAGCTAAAGGAAATTATTCAGACAATTAAGGGAGAGGAAAACTTAATTGTTATGGGAGACTGGAATTCGGTAGTAGGACAAGGAAGGGAAGGGAGGATAGTAGGTGAATATGGTCTGGGCAAAAGGAATGAAAGAGGAAGCCGCCTGGTAGAATTTTGCACAGAACATAATTTAGTTATAACAAACACCTGGTTCAAGAATCACAAAAGAAGGTTGTATACGTAGAAGAGACCAGAAGACACCGGGAGATACCAGATAGATTTTATAATGGTAAGACATAGATTTCGGAACCAGGTTCTACAGTGTAAGACATACCCAGGGGCTGATATAGACTCTGACCATAACTTGTTGGTTATGAACTGTAGGCTGAAACTAAAGAAACTACAAAAAGGTAGGAAAATAAGGAGATGGGACCTGGATAAATTGAAGGAACCTGAGGTTCTTAAGAATTTCAGAGGGAGCGTTAGGCAACAATTGACAGAAACAGGGGAAAATAAAACAGTAGAGGAGGAATGGGTAAAATTGAGAGATGAAATAGTGAAGGTAGCAGAGGACAAAATTGGTAGGAAGGAAAGACCTACAAAAAATCCTTGGATATCACAGGAGATACTAAATTTAATCGATGAAAGGAGAAAATATAAAAATGCCGTAAATGAAACAGGCAAAATGGCGTACAGACGACTAAGAAATGAGATTGACAGGAAGTGCAAAATGGCTAAGCAGGAGTGGCTAGAAGGCAAATGCAAGGATGTAGAAGAATGTATAAATAGGGGGAAAATAGACACAGCCTACAGGAAAATAAAAGAAACATTTGGAGATAAGAAAAACAGCTCTATGAATATCAAGGACACTGATGGAAAACCAGTTCTCAGCAAAGGGAAAGCTGAAAGGTGGAAAGAGTATATAGAGGGGCTCTACAAAGGAAATGAACTTCGAGACAATATTGTAGGAAGGGAAGAGGATGTAGATGAAGATGAAATAGGAGATACTGTACTGAGAGAAGAATTTGACAGAGCCCTGAAAGAAACAAGGCCCCTGGAGTAGATGATATTCCATCAGAGCTACTGATGTCTCTGGGAGAACCAGCCATGACAAAATTGTTTCACCTGGTGTGTAAGATGTATGAGACAGGTGAAGTACCCTCAAACTTTAAGAAAAATGTTATAATCGCCATCCCTAAGAAAGCAGGTGCAGACAGGTGTGAAAGCTACAGAACCATCAGTTTAATAAGTCATGGCTGCAAAATATTAACACGAATTATATACAGAAGGATGGAAAAGCTGGTAGAAGCCGACCTCGGGGAAGATCAGTTTGGGTTCAGGAGAAATGTAGGAACACGGGAGGCAATACTCACTTTACGGCTTATCCTAGAAGAGAGGTTAAGAAAAGGCAAACGTACATTTCTAGCTTTTGTAGATTTGGAGAAAGCTTTTGACAATGTTGATTGGAATAAACTCTTTCAAGTTCTGAATCAAGCAGGAGTAAAATATAGGGAACGTAAGGTTATTTACAACTTGTACAAAAACCAGACAGCAGTTGCTAGAGTTGAAGGGCATGAAAGGGATGCAGTGGTTGGAAAGGGAGTAAGACAGGGTTGTAGTCTTTCTCCATTGTTGTTCAATTTGTACATTGAGCAAGCTATAAAGGAAAGGAAGGAGAAATTTGGAGAAGGAATTAAAGTTCAGGGTGAAGAATTAAAAACATTGCGTTTTGCCGACGACATAGTAATTCTGTCAGATACAGCAAAGGACCTGGAAGAGCAATTGAACGGAATGGACAGTGTGCTGAAAGGTGCATATAAGATGAACATTAACAAGAGCAAAACTAGGGTAATGGAGTGCAGTGTAAGAAAATCAGGTGATGCTGAAGGAATTAGATTGGGAAACGAAGCCATAAAGGAGGTAGATGAGTTTTGTTACTTGGGCAGTAAAATAACAAATGATGGTCGCAGTACAGAGGATATAAAATGCAGAATGGCAATGGGTAGAAAATCGTTCCTGAAAAAGAGAAATTTGTTAACATCGAATATTCATTTAAGCCTAAGGAAGACCTTTCTGAAGGCATTTGTGTGGAGTGTTGCCTTGTATGGGAGTGAGACATGGACGATAAACAGTGCGGACAGAAAGAGGATTGAGGCTTTTGAAATATGGTGCTACAGAAGAATGCTGAAGATTAGGTGGGTAGATCGCGTAACTAACGAGGAGGTACTGAACAGAATTGGGGAGAAAAGGAATTTCTGGCATACCTTGACTAAAAGAAGGGATAGATTGGTAGGACACATTCTTAGACATCAAGGATTTGTGAATTTAGCGTTGGAGGGAAGTGTATGGGGAAAAAATCGCAGGGGAAGACCAAGAGATGGATACAGTAAGCAGATTCAGACAGATGTAGGTTGCCGTTCTTATGTGGAGATGAAGAGACTTGCTCAGGGTAGGGTATTGTGGAGAGCTGCATCAAACCAGTCTCCGGACTGAAGACCACAACAACAAACTCCCTCAAGTCTTTCATTCCACAACATTATTTGCGTACAGTTCCATTATTGTTTTTCTGCATTGCTACTATAATCTTTATTCAGTGTTGTTTGCTCCGCAACACAGCGATATTGTGGCAGGAGAAAGTGTCTCGTAGAAGTTATGTAAATGAACAAATGCATGTAAAGAAACTTTTAGATGAAGTTATGCACATAAGTGAAGAAGATGTAGATACTACTGAAATGGAAACATAAGAGGAATGTGTTGATGCTGAGTACTGTTCATGGAGAGGAAGAAGCTGAAGTTCAAACCAAGAGGGGCACAAAGAAAAAACCAGCAATGATAACTGACTCTAATCAGTCATTTATAGATCTCTCTCACCAAATGAAGTCCTATACTGCCTAAGGCGGGGTGTGACATGGTACAGGAAAATTGCAGTTGAACTGTTGACAGGGTCAGCACTGGTAAATGCTCTTGTCACTTAGCGATACATCAACAACAAGATCATCTCAATCACAGAATTCAAAGAGGAAGTGTCTTTGAGACTACTTCATACAGAAGATACCGATGTCCCTGAGAAATCTCTCACCGTAGCCACCGAGCTGTCTGCAGATTGTGCTCTTGTGAACATGGGAGAAGCAAGTCATAGGTGTACGGATCCTACGAAAAAATGAAGACTGAATTCGGACGAGATCAAACTGTCAAGAAATGAAAACAAACTACATGGAAATGTAAGAAATTGTGACTCATATTTTTGCAAAGTGTGTTTCTACATAAAACACAGTGCTTGCAGGTGTTAGAGATACAAAGTGGAACTACCCAATTTTTTATTCAGTCTGTTTCACTGTTGTTGCAATTAGAGTTGGAGAATTTAATTAAAACTTATGTGATATACAATCTACTGTAAAAGTAATATGTAACAACAAATAATAAATTATATATAAAAAGAAACTCCAATATGACTGGGTCATGTGAGTTATATATAATTCACGATTTCAAGTGTCAATAACCACTCTTGAGCTCCTGGAAACTGGAGACCACGAACATGATTTGTTACTGGAGCCATAACATACTGTAACACCAAGTCACAGCACGCTATTGTGAGTTACAACTGCACAATGGAGCTTTAAATAGAAAAATGTCCGTGAGTTGTATTTACTTAACGTGGCCCGAAGAGAATACTTCCTGTGACTTATGTTTAACTCTCGTGGCAGTCAATGTGTTAAGACATTGTTTTGTAAAAGTTGGGAATTTTTCTATTTCTTGTAACACGAATACTATTAGTCCTTGAAAAAAATTCGTAATTATTGTTCGCGCCTCCTGTGTATCGCGAACTTAATGAGTGGCATTTTTTAAGTTGTGGGGATTTCGTTCGTGTTTTCTCACGCACCAAAGTCAGAATGAAAAAATACCTACTTGAGTAATACAATGCTTAAAACTGTTAGATTGCAGATGTTGGGCAAAGATATGATTTCTGATCGGTAATTATCGGTAAGCGTTTTCGTGACTGCAGTACATTATAGTAATAATATGGGTAAACAATTAAAAAGTAGTCAATTTTATTTTAACAATTATTTTACAATCTTTTCCTGGCTTTGGTTTTTGCAAAATCATCAATAAGGTCTGTTAAATCTAGACCTGATGCAGCCTTGTTTTCGATTGCTAAGAGTGTCAAATGTTCCAGTCGAGCTTGAGGCATACTATACCTCAGATGCGTTTTGATAATTTTTAATTTGCTGAACGAACTTTCGGCTTCTGCAGAAGAATAAAACTAAATACTTCCGTAACCTCACATTCTCATAATGCATATTTTGTTATAATTGCCTTACGTAATTGACGAACTGTTCATGTTGGTGTCAGTTTCGGCGGGAGAAATTAAAAATCGCAATTCCTTCATTCAACTAAAATATTATATACCGTATAACGTCTATCATCCGAAATAATTTGGGGTCATGGATATTCGGAAAACCGTTTTATTCAGACATTCGAACTGTACACTTCTATTTGCCAATAAGAAGTACTGTAAAGTATTTGGAGGAGCGCGATACTTCACATTGCACGCCACAACACTTAGAAGACGCCGCGCCGGCCGCGGTGGCCGAGGTGACTGAAGCGCTTGTCACGGTCAGCACAGCCACTACGGTTGGGGGTTCGAATCCCCCCTCGGGCATGGATATTTGTGCCGTCTTTAGTCTTAGCTAGTTCATAAGTAGTTTGTAAGCTTAGGGACTGATGACCCCGTAGTTAAGTCCCATAAGTTCTACAAACATTTGAACAACATTTTGAAGACGCCGCTGTTGCTGTGAGCAGATTTGATGCTGCCGCTACTTCTGCCGACTGAAGTGTGCCGATTGTTGGACACATTGGCTGGCAGCTTCGCCTGTCAGCAGCGCCACATAGTGGCGTCTTGTCAAGGCCCAATTAGAAGCATTGTTCCGCCAGCCAGTGGCCCAGTGCGACTACTGTGGGAAACTTGGTTTGAGGGAAAGGGGCTATAATGGACGATAAGGTGGGAGGGTAAAAAAAATTTCGACGCTCTACTGTAACTTTTTTCGATCGTCGCTCACGAAGGCCGAGGGGCCCCTGGAGCTCGGGGGCCCCGGGGCACTGCCCCGCCTAGCCCTATGATAGCTACGCCACTGCTTCTCTTGGATTATCTGTCTGGTTTCGAGCGACAATTCCTATATCTGCGACGAAATATCTTCAAACAAAGCTTGATGTATCGCTCATTTCAGCTGACTGCTGTGCAGGTCTAGGAAACTCCGTTTGCGATGTCGAATTCCGCAACATACAACATTTGTTTATTATGCCTGAAAACATTTGCTTGTAACGTTCGTCCTGCTTTGACTCAAATCCCTATTCTTTGAAACGAGGGGCAATAAACGTTGCTTTCCAGAGAGGTTTCAAGTTATGATACCTCTTCGACATTTTCTCCTTTAGTTTCCCACTGAGACATCTAACAAGAGATGAAATGTTGCCATCTGGATATATCTCTCCGAGGTGAGGGAGTAAATCCTTTGCTTAGGTACATCACTTTAGATCAAGTAACGCAGTTTACACTACTTAGTTCACGGGAAAATTCCTCAAAACACCGAAGGACTTCACAGCTTTTCTTGGTGGTATCCCAGTCTTCAAACCTCAGTTGAAGGTAGCATAATTCAAAATCCCGCGTGGCGCGACAGGGGAACACTCTAGCGTTGAAACTTCAAACCTGTTGCACGCCTGAACGCTGTGTCGAACTCACACAGGCAGACGGACAGCAAAACGCATGTTAACGGTATCTAGCGTCCGATGTATGAATCACGAGCTTCATTGTTTGGAAACACTGCCTTGCCGATTCAATCGAACAGTTCGCTGAGTCGATTCACTAAGTCGAAACATCAACTCAGTAGCTAACTCCAGTGCATGTGGTAGTGATTTTTTTATGTTGTGTTAAATAAATAATTAGTGATCATGAGTGAGAGAGCTAGGAAAAAAACCAAGTACTCCCAGATTTACAAATCAGAATGGGAACAATGCAGTAACTTAAAGGATTGGATAATGAGAAGTAAAAAGGGGGTTACGTTTGCATATTGCAAGTTATGTGACATGGACATTAGCTTTGCTTATGCAGGGAAAACACGGCTGGCAAAACATGCTCAAAGTCAAAAGCACCTAAATTATGCTAAGAGATCTGCAGGTCAAGGTACTCGAACGTCTCCCGTAAGTGCTCGCTCTACGTGGTTTAATTACAGAAGAAAATTATTTCTTAAACATGATAGATAAGCTGTAAATAAATAATATTCAGGTAAATGTCAGGACATTTAAAATGTGTCCGGGAAATTTGGGGAAAAAAATTACTGAATTTTTTTTTCACGTCATCGTTGATATCTTCAAATTTTAGAGCTGGCTAGTGGCTACGAATACTTGGCTTATTCAGATGATGAACGAATTGTATATGAAGTAGTTTTGGTAGGAAATCATATGTTATCCTTATTATCGCTATGAATTTATATTACCGTTTTTCAAAAGTATTTATGGAGATCCTATCCAATTTTATTTACTTATTCATTCATTTGCCTGTGGACGGTTTACCAGCTGCATAAGGCATCTTACATGCTTTATTATTACAGACATATTTGAATAGACATTTATTTTAGATTGCCTGGCAGTCATTTAATAAAGTATAGCGTTTTCATTCCATAGAATAATCCATACCGGTACTTGTGATATTTACATTTTACTTAAAACTAGGGTACATACAACAGAGATTACAATATGTGCCATTTTTTAGTCTCTACATCAAACATATACTGTATAAACAATTTACATTGTATTTCTTTCCATTTTCAAGTCTATGTCAGTTCTGTGTGCAACAATATCTTGTTGTTTCATTGTATCATTATCTGGTAGTCTTCCTGTTGGGTTTCATTGCATTCCTTAACACTATACGGACTTGCAGAGATTAGAAAAGTTCTTAATCCCTTTCTAAAGGCTTGTGTTTTGACTATATTTTTTACACTCTGTGGCAAATTATTGCAAAAAATTTTATCTGCTGTTAGTGGGTCTTTGTCACTTATTATAACATTCTGCTGTCTATGTGGTAATCATCTCTTTATCTTGTATTATAACCATGGATGTTCCTATTTAGTAAAACTCTACATTTTAACTTTACAAACATTATAGTTTCATAAATGTATAATGCTGGAACTGTCATTATATTTAGTTCTTTAAATTTGTCGCTGCAGGATTACCTTGTGAAGATTCCAGCAATACATCTTATGGCCTTCTTTTGCAGTATTAAAAGCCTATTCATGTGCACATCAGCAGCACCTCCCCACATTGCAATGCAGTAAGATAAATATGAGAACATCAACCCCAAGTACATTTTGGTAATTTGGTAGAATCCGTGTACATCGAAGGAAACGGCATTGCCATTGATATATATCGAATGTTTGATATAGTGTTTCTGAACTGGTGATTCGGGCGCTACACGCCCTCGCGTACTAAAAAAAATAAACTTCTTGTTTAACCTCTACCTAACCTTCTTAAGGCTACACTACAGATCACTTTTTTAAAGTCAATGTTAGGTTAGGTGTGGTTAAACAAGAACTTTTTTTAGTATGTGAGGGCGGTTCAGAAGCACTATATCGAACATTCGATATACCGTATATCAATGGCAATGCAATTTCCTTCGATGCACACAGATTCTACCAAATTACCTACATTTTTAACAAAGTATTTTTACATACAATGGAGGACAATTCCTCATCAAAAATAATAGAGCATAATTTTTGTATATGATGTTCCCAAGTCATAAACCTAGGGCCTATCTATTTCAACACCTAGAAATTTGTAGTTGCCAACTTCTTCCAGTGATGAGTCACCTAACTTGAGGTTCAACCATAGGTGCTTTTTTGGCCTGTAACTGCATGTACTTAGTTTTGCTGCAATTTATACATAAGTTGTTCTCTCAGAAATATTTATCTGCCTTTTCTATGCTCTGTGCCATTTGTGCATCCATTTCTTCTATTGTGCTACTTCCTGCTACGATGGATGTATCATCAGCATACTATGTTAGCCTACATTATATTTGACTGACGATGTCATATCATTTCTATCGGGGCCAGTACCGTCCCTTGTGGCACGCCATGAAACTCAGAGGAAACTGTAATGAGTTTATTTTCATATTTATGTTTTACTGTGACACACTATATTCTATTTTCAAGGAAAGATTTTAAAATATCAGATGCTTTTCCCCGTATCCTGTAGCTTTGAAGTTTTTCTAGCAGGAGTATATGTGACAGTCAAAAGCCTTGGATAAATCTAGAAAGAGACCACAGACTTAATTTTTATTCTCAAGTGATGTAATTGTGTGTGTTACAAACTCAGTTATTGCTGTCATAGTGGAGCCGCCCTTTCTAAAATCATACTGTCCATCGTATAATATCTTGTTTTAGTCAATTAAATTTATAATTGTGTCTTTTAATATTGTCTCCATAACTTAAAACAAAACAGGTGTACTGCTGACTGGCCTATAATTTGCATGGGGTGTTTTTTTTTCAGTGACTGGTTTATTAATATGGAGAGTGATCTTATCACATACACTGCACAGTGTTTTAGTAACCTGGTAGATATGCCATCCAGAATTTTTGGCTTTGAGATTTTCTATTACTGTGTGCGGTTATTTTTTAGCCATTCAGATCGACATACATGGTCTGGCTTGCAAACATCATTACTTACAACACACTGTCTATATTTTCTTGTAATTAACGTATCTGTTTGTGCATTCTATGTTTTATTTATTTAACACATTTCGTCAAACTTGGAAAAAAAAGTAAATACAACATGATGAATAGTTTTTGCACTGACCATATATAGGTGCCTATTTGCTGTATAAAAGCTGCTGTCCTACTAGAGTGCAAACATGGCGGCCTCGCATGATTATGTTGGACACATCAACAACACATTAGAATATTTTTGCCAAGATTATATTACTTTATTAAAAATCCAAATAGGAGGAGTTGATTTGTGTTTTGTAAAGATTATGAAAAGTAAATAAATAACGCTATTTCTGCTCTATGGTTGACAGGTTCTTGCATGTGCCCTTCTTCGCTCAGTAAAAGTAATTGCTCTCCAAAAATGAAGATTTCATGGTAGAACATTTGCACGGGAATGGCTAATGACAACGTCATGTGATTGCCAACATTATCACACAAGGCTGTCAGGATGGGAAGTAAAATTTAACAGAGCCACGCCCCTGCCCTCATTGCTAGGTTAGTAAACATACAGATATTACCGATACACTTGAAAATTGTATTTTATTGCTAAATGATCGAACCACCATTGGCCGATTCAATGATGTAATGAGACAGCAATTTAATTTAGTGTGTAGTTGTTTCGGGTTGGTTTTTGACTGGGATTTAAATCAGTAATGTGCATGACTGATCCTTTAATGTGTCATACAGGTTGACCTGTATATTTTATTAAGTGCTTCCTAGTTTTTCCCCGCCAAATAAAATTGAGATTTCATTGTGAAATAAAATTTTTGCAACACATTGTTCATTCTGTGATCTCCAGTGAAACTGGAAGTGATTATGAAATATGATTAAAGACGCATAGTATAGTGAGAATCTCCACTTTTTGGCTAGAACTTCTCAAATTCTTGTCGTAGCAGCTGATAAAAGCTTTCACTGTATAATCTCAAATAGTTGTGTGAAAAAAGATATTTGGTATAAATGTTTTCATAGGCTGATGAACTGTGTATAGTTATGTTCATAAAATGCTGTGTGTTTGGTCCAGAAGTACATATTGGTTAATATTATCATTTGAATTAGCTGGGATATCATTCTAAACCTCCCTATTTGTAGGGATATTTCAAAATTTTAGTGCAAGCATTGAACTTGCAAAGTACTGGTACAGCAATGCCCTTTCTATCCTATTTGGAATCCTGACCCCCCAGGGGGCCCACAGCTCTTTTGTGGGTACGTGTGTGGCGCGCACGGGGCCCCGAGCCGAAGCGACCTTTCTTCCGTCCCAGGCCGCTTCCCTCTTTTCCCCCCCGGTTTGTGCCTTCGCCCGGAGACGGGCGTTTTTCATCAGTCAAAGGTTTCTTTTTCGCTTCCTGTCTTCTCTTCTTGGTCCTCTTCCTTTCCTGTTCTTCAGCCTTCTCCTCTTTTTCCTTTCTCCTTGTTCTTGACTCACCCTTTAATCTCCGCCTCGGCGTTTGAGATTCTCCCTCCTCCTTCATCCCTTTCTCTCCTTCCTCCTTTCTTTCCTCCCTGTGCGTGTCTGAAGGTCGACCCATGCTCTGCGTAGCCGGTGACGGGGTAAGGCGTAACTCCCCGCCCCGGGTAGACATGTAGGGCACGTACGTTATTCAGAAGGGTGTCGATGCGATCGCTGGTCCCTTGAAGACCTGCTCTAGGCAGCGCAACGGGACCTTGTTGCTCGAAATAGAAAATACATTCCAGGCGCAGAAGTTACTTCGAGCTACCCTTGTACATACTTTCCCTGTGAAAGTGGAGGCTCACCGCACCCTCAATTCTTCGCGGGGGGTAGTGTTCTCTAGATCACTGGATGGGTTATCGGACGAAGAGATATTGAACTATATGTCCGATCAGGGAGTCACGGATGTTCATCGCGTAATGAAAAAGATTAACAATGACCTCGTGCCAACCCGTACTGTCTTCTTGACTTTTGACAAGGTTGACCTACCATCGAAAGTGAAAGCGGGCTACGAGGTCATTTCCGTCCGCCCGTACATACCAAATCCTACACACTGCTTCCATTGCCAAAGGTACAATCATACCAGTAAATCTTGTCCAAATGCACCCAAGTGCGCCACCTGTGGCAGGGACGCTCATGAGGGTGAATGTCTACCTCTATCCCCTCGCTGCATTAATTGCATGGGTGACCATGCTGCTTCTTCACGGGACTGCCCCGTTTATAAAGAAGAGCGGGTCATCCAAGAGATTCGCGTGAAGGAGAAGGTCTCGACCTATGCCGCTCGGAAGTTATTAGCTAGTAGGAAGCCCGCAGTACTCCCATCAGGTACTTTCAGCCAGGTCCTCGCCTCCCCTCGACCAACTAAGGAGGTAGGCATTCAGACTTGCGATTTAACGTTCAGTGACACTGTCGTCAGGTCGGCTAGCCCGAAAATTGCTCGTTCCATCTCTCCGATGCCTTCTACCCGTTCTACGGTGAATTCGTCGACCGGTTCTCACACATCCCGGGCACCCAAATCTGCTGCCTGGAGTTCAAAAAGGGAACCCGTCCGTGAAGATTTTCTCAAGACTCCGACTTCTCAATCGTCAACCGCTTCTTCAACCCGTCATGCTTCTAAGAAGGCTTCCAAAAAAGAACAGCCCCCCCCTCTTCCCCGTCGCGGCGTGACTCTTCGGTCACGCCATCCAACAGATGCCGGCCTCGGCCGTCTTCTGTTTCACCGGGACGCTCCGTTTGCCGGGCACCCGGCCGTCTACCGGCGGTGGAAGCTGCCCCTCCTGATCAACGCCAGGAGGTGGCAGACGCGTCGATCGAACCAATGGAACATGGCCCTTTGCCACTAGATGGCGATAGCAGTGCTCCCTCGAAATCCGGTCCTCAGCGGCCGTCGAGGTGACCCCGCTTGCTAGTTGGTTTTTATCCTTATTTCTTATTTCATTTTTTACTCCTTCAATTGCACTGCCCGCTTCTAGTCTGTCTCCAGGAAACGAAGTTGCGTCCAAGTGACCGTGCAGACTTTCCACACTACACCTCTGTGCGGTTCGACCTGCCACCCGTGGAAGGTATCCCAGCCCATGGAGGGGTTCTGATGCTCCTTCGAGACAAGGTCTATTTCCATCCCATTTCATTGCATACTCACCAACAGGCAGTTGCCGTCCGCATCACTTTATCCACATTTACCTTCCCCCTCTGTAATATCTATTCGTCATCGTCGTCTGCCCTTACTAGGGCAGATGTGCTAGACCTTGTTGACCAGCTCCCTTCACCTTTCGTGTTGGTAGGCGACTTTAATGCCCACCACCCCCTATGGGGCTCTCCGGCACCTTGTCCGAGAGGCTCCCTTTTGGTGGACCTTCTCCAACACCTCGATCTTGTCTGCCTCAACACCGGTGCACCGACCTTCCTTTCAGACACAACACACACCTATTCCCATATAGACCTTGCAATATGCACTCCTCAGCTTGCCGGTCGGTTTGAGTGGTATGCACTTTCTGACACGTACTCGAGTGACCATTTCCCTTGTATCATCCACTTCCTGCATCATTCCCCATCTCCTCGTCCAATCAGTTGGAACATTTCTAAAGCCGACTGGGGGCTTTATTCTTCCATGGCTGTTTTTCACGATCAGAATTTTCCTAACTGTGACAATCAGGTCGACTACCTCACAGAGGTTATTCTCACCGCTGCTGAACGTTCCATACCTCGTACATCCTCTTCTCCATGTCGTGTCCAGGTCCCTTGGTGGACTGCAGCCTGCCGCGACGCGCTTAGAGCCCGGCGCCGTGCTTTACACACCTTCCGCCGCCACCCAACTTTGGAGAATTGCATCAATTATAAACGTATGAGAGCGCAGTGCCGTCGTATCGTAAACGACAGCAAGAAAGCTTGCTGGACTGCTTTTACTAGTTCTTTTAACCGTTTTACTCCCTCCACGGTTGTTTGGGGTGGCCTACGCCGTTTATCCGGCATCAAGGTCCACTCCCCGATTCCTGGCCTGACCGTGGAGAACGCAGTCCTCGTGGACCCCGCTGATGTTTCAAACGCATTGGGCCATTTCTTTGCGGAGGTTTCGAGCTCTGCCCATTACCACCCTGCCTTTCTCCCTCGCAAACAGGTAGAGGAGGCACGGCCGCCTTCCTTCCACTCTTTTAATCGTGAAAATTATAACGTCTCCTTCACCATGCAGGAGCTAGACCGTGCTCTCGCCCTGTCCCGATCTTCTGCTCCCGGGCCCGATTCCATTCACATTGAAATGCTGAAGAACCTCTCTCCTGCGGGCAAGTGCTTTCTTCTCAGTACCTACAGTCGCATATGGACTGAAGGTCATGTTCCCACAAGTTGGCGTGAAGCCACTGTTGTCCCCATCCCCAAACCAGGGAAGGACAAACATCTTCCTTCCAGCTATCGTCCTTTTTCTCTGACGAGCTGTGTCTGTAAGGTGATGGAACGCATGGTTAACGCTCGGTTGGTCTGGCTCCTCGAATCTCGCCGCCTCCTGACTAATATCCAATGCGGTTTTCGTCGACACCGCTCTGCTGCTGATCACCTCGTTACGTTGTCGACCTTCATTATGAACAACTTTCTAAGGAAGCGTCAAACAGTAGCAGTGTTCTTCGACTTGGAGAAGGCATACGATACCTGTTGGAGAGCGGGCATTCTCCGCACATTGCACAGATGGGGCCTTCGGGGCCGCCTTCCTCTTTTCATTCAAGAGTTTTTGGCGGATCGCAAGTTCCGGGTACGGGTGGGTTCTGTTTTGTCAGATACCTTTTGCCAGGAGAATGGGGTACCACAAGGCTCCGTCTTGAGTGTGGCGCTCTTTGCCATTGCAATCAATCCGATCGTGGATTGCCTTTCAGCCGACGTCACCGCTCTTTTTGTTGACGATTTCGCAATTTATTGTAGCGCCCAGCGGACGTGCCTCTTGGAGCGTTCTCTTCAACGCTGTCTTGACCGTCTATATTCCTGGAGCATCGCAAACGGCTTCCAATTCTCCACTGAGAAAACTGTGTGCATAAACTTCTGGAGATACAAGGAATTTCTTCCACCTTCTCTACATCTCGGCCCTGTTGCTCTCCCTTTTGTGGAGACTACGAAATTCTTGGGACTCATGTTGGATCGCAAACTTTGCTGGTCCACGCACGTGTCCTACCTGGCTGCCCGTTGTGCCCGATCCCTTAACGTCCTTCGTGTCCTCAGTGGCACGTCATGGGGAGCGGACCGTACCGTCCTGCTTCACCTTTACCAGGCCATTGTTCAGTCGAAGCTCGACTACGGAAGCCTTGTATACTCTTCTGCACGGCCGTCGATTCTCCGCCGTCTCAACTCTATCCACCATCGGGGTTTACGTCTTGCGACCGGTGCTTTTTATACTAGCCCTGTTGAAAGTCTGTATGCCGAGGCTGCTGTATTACCCTTGACCACTCGGCGTGACATACTCTTGTGCCGGTACGCATGCCGCCTGCGGTCGATGCCCAACCATCCATCTTACCGATTATTTTTTGACAACTCACTCGATCGCCAATATCAGTTGTCTGCGATTGCCTTGCTTCCACCTGGAGTTCGGTTTCGCCGCCTACTACAGCGGCTCGATTTTACCCTTCCTTCCACCTTTCGGTTGAGCGAAAGCCCATTGCCACCGTGGCATAAGGCCCCGGTTCACACTCACCTCGAACTTAGTTCGCTCCCCAAGGAGAGCACTCCGGATTTGGTATACCGCTTGAGGCTTGTCGAACTCCGTTCGCGGTTCGATAGCGCCATATTTATTTACACTGATGGTTC
The DNA here is from genome assembly GCA_026315105.1 of Locusta migratoria. NCBI lineage: Eukaryota > Metazoa > Arthropoda > Insecta > Orthoptera > Acrididae > Locusta > Locusta migratoria. The sequence continues at coordinate 403,738,434 of CM048748.1, forward strand.
CAAGAGCACTGCCGGTGTCGGATCTGCCTTCGTCGGCGAGGACAACCGTTTCCAATACAAGCTCCCTGACCGGTGCTCTAACTTCACGGCTGAGCTTTTTGCCCTCCACCAGGCCGTTTTGTACACCTGCCGCCACCGCGAACCTTTCTATGCCATATGTTCTGACTCCCTTAGTGCCCTGCAGAGTCTTAAGGACCCTTTGTCGCACCATCCTCTCGTGTATCGGATCCAACGCTCCCTCCAGTTGCTAGCAGATGACAGCTGTCATGTTTCTTTCCTGTGGGTCCCTGGCCACGTAGGTGTGCCCGGGAATGAGACGGCCGTCATAGCAGCCAAGGCCGCAGCTCTTTTACCTCGCGTGGCTACCTTTTGCGTCCCATCTGACGATGTTCAACGGGCTCTCCGCCGGAGTATCGTGTCGCAATGGCACAGTGCGTGGTTTTCAATGTCCAACAACAAATTGCGAACTGTAAAACCGATCCCGACCGCTTGGAGGACCTCCTCACTCCCCTCTCGGCGGGAGGAGGTCATCCTGGCCCGGTTGCGGATCGGTCACTGCCGTTTCAGCCACCGTCAGTTGCTGTCCGCCGACCCTGCACCGCTGTGCCCCTGCGGTGAACTGCTGACCGTGCGACATGTTTTACTGTCTTGCGTACTTTTTAATCATCTCCGTGTAGCCGTTCACTTGCCGTCTACTCTGGAGGAAATTTTAGCAGATGACACACGAGCAGCTGCTCGAGTTTTGCGTTTTATCAACTTGGCCAACTTATCCAAGGATATTTAACCCTTTTAATTGTCTGTTATCTTTCGTTTTTAGCCTCTTGTTGATGTTCTGACACTCACCTTTTTTTTTTTTTTTTTTTTTTTTTTTTTTTTTTTTTTTTTTTTTTTTTTGTTTGAGAGCATATCGAATCTATGTTTTTGGCTGGGCGCTAATGACCATAGAAGTTGTGCGCCCTAAATCCACACAAAAAAAAAAAAAAAAAAAAAATCACCATGCACCTCTCTACCACTGTCTCCTCTTCTCCCGACAGCATTTTCTCCTGTCTCTTTCCCAATGTAACTGTCTTCATCCCTTTCTCTCCATCTTCCTTACCATCCTGCTTTCTGCTATTTTCACTGTCTCTCTATCATTGTACTTGTCCCATTCTTTATCCTTCACATTGCCACTGCCTTTCTTTCCAGTCAATTTTGTCCGCACTCTTCACATGAGCTCACGGATGGTGCTCTCCACCCCCCTCCCCCCTCTCTCTTTTTCGCGCTGCACTATTCTTTTTCAGTTTTTCAGCACAGAAAACTGCAGATATGTTTATATGCCATAATTTTTTGTGAAGGTGGCAGTATGAGGAGTTAGGCAGCTGGTTCCCCATATTTATGTTGAAGTATTTTGAACAAGAACATATTTGCCTTTTTTGTGCTCCAACAGGGTTTATTTTTCAGCGGGTTCCCATATTTTTGTTGCTACAGCAGGGTGCGCTACTTATTTAAGGCAAATTCTATAGATCTGTAATGATCTGGTACTTTCTTTACAAATTTATAAACAGGTAATGGTGAATGATGATAATTGGCATTTATCAAGTGTTCAATTTCCAGCATGAAACTTCTACACACAGTTTTGTTAAAATGTAATGATAAGTTGTTTCCTAAAGGCAACCAAGACCACTTGACAGAAATGGGCTCACCATGGTGGTTCGTCTTCCAGATATGAAACATGTATCTTGAGAACACAATGAGATATTATCGTGCTTTCAATTTAAATAAGTACTCTTTTTTTTTTTTTTTTTTTTTAGTATACTGCTATATCTCCACTAATGCAATTTTTTTACCTCTGGAAACTCTTTAAAGTATGGTGCAATACTTTATGTAATTATATGCTGTACTGTAATTATAATTGGTGGGGGGGGGGGGGGGTGAAAGCAGTTTTTTCCTCACTTAGATTTATTTAAATCAGATAATAAGTTTCATAGGGGCCATGTCCCCAGCTCCCAGCACAATTGTCAGTTTTGTGTCCAAACATTATGGGTTTTTGGTGCGTGTTAACAATGGATAAAGATTTTCAAAACAAGGAAAATGATGGTTCTAGATACATATCTACAGAGTATATTGTTTGCTGTAGTTAATTGTACAGATATTTGGGATTTACAGTGGAAAATGGCTAAAAACTCTGGATCTCAGTAATGAATAAAGATATCAAAAACAAATTAAAAGTTGTTTGAGAATATCATCTTAAGAAACTATGATAAAAATTTTGATGATTTGCAGTGAATAAAAAATAATGGCTCTCCTCACAATTCACAATTTTTATACCCAGGTATTGGTTTTCAAGAATCACCCCTGAACAAATAATGCTCTTATAAGCCATATACAGATCAGACAGATAATGTGGAAAAAAAAAAACTATTGATAAATATGTCAAAAACATCATTTCTAAATTTCTGTCCAAAACGGGGAAGCCTGCAGCTCATTGGTGGAATTAAACTCTCACTGGGAATAAAATTTTAAGGCATCAATGTGATTTTAAATGGCAGACATGCATAGCAAAAATAAATGCAATACTGAGAACATATGATGCAGCCTGTGTTTACATGTACACAATGCAAGTTTCTACACGGTTTGGATTGGATACTTTGCCCATTTACACAGTATTCTACACTATAGGTTTATATTCTGGGGTAGTGCAACTGCTAGCTTAGTCATCTGTGGGACTCAGAAAAATGTTATTAGAGTAGTGCACCATGCGCAACAGATTTCTCCATGCCCCTCTTCCACGAGTCTGTGTTCCTCCCATGAGTTGACTGAAGCATATTTTTACTCTAACCTGTGACTTGTGTTGGGTGATGTCACTGTGGATCACTGTTTCTGAGTCATGCAGGTAACATGTTGCAATATTTGGTGGCACACTATGATGGTGGTTGTTAATGCCTAGAATTAGTCTATTTGGTATGTTACGTAGTTGTTTGATGTTAACCATTCCGTTAGGTTAGTCTTATGTGCTGCCATTTCAGCAAGTGAATTTTATATGCTTTGGTCTGTAGTGTGTGCTGTGTATTAGCACTGGTGTGTTCCTTTTGTTGTCGTGGTCTTCAGTCCAGAGATTAGTTTGCTGCAGCTCTCCAACCTGCAAGTCTCTTTGTGTTCACATAATAATGGCAACCAACATCCATATAAACCTACTTACTGTATTCATCTCATTGTCTCCCTCTGCTATTTTTCCCTTTCAGTGTAGATGATTCCTTGATTTCACAGAATGTGTCCTACACATCAGATGCTTTATTTTGCCTCTTCCCACTCACCTGCCATTTTTATTCTAAAAACCTGCAAAATATATGAGAAAAAATTGGAAACAGGTAAACAGAAATCTAAATATAAGTGTTGCCAGATAAAAAGAGAATTTCCATGTTTTCAATAAATATTCCTTCAAACCGTCTTGATTGCAAATTATTTTATTAATTAATGACGCGTTTCGACCTTTAGCAGGACATATTCAGATTATCTGTGTGACAGAATTTACACAAAATTACAAGGCGGAATTACAAATGGTTATAATGGTACATGGGCTTATTTTGTGTTAAGAAGGCAGTATAAATGGTAAACAAAGCTCACGGGTGGTGGGCAGGCGTGTGGTGTGCTGCTCCACCGACATTGTACAGACTAACTAAGGGAATGTGGGTAGGGAGTGACATAGGAAGCTGATGTATGAGATGGGATGGCTGAAATCTAGCTATTTGAATACAAATTTAATGAAAGGGAGGTTATTAAGCAGGACAGAAGTTTATAATTTATGTTGGTGTTTATAAATGAGAGGAATTTTATTTGAACAGAGACATCATAATATCTAAGAAAGTTTGATCTTTGCATGCCAACTGATCATTTAGGAGGTGTGGGTGTCCAAAGTAAGCACGCTTCGCTATCTCAAATTCTTCCAGTGAATTTAATTTATGCCCCTTCTGCGCAATATGTAAAATTTGCATGATGTTAGTAGTAGGTTGTTGATGATCGGGAGCTTTAGTGTGTTCCGCAAAAGGGGAACATTTTTTGAGTTGGCCTTTCTTTGTAAGAAGATGCTCAGTAAAACATACTTTAAAGGTCCGGCCTTTCTGTCCTATATATTCATCTGGGACATTGTAGTTTGTAGACTCCTGAGGAAACGTATCTGTCCTTATTGGCTTGTTCGTTGTGTGGGAGAATTTGCTGGATGCTCAAAAGGCTACTAAATACGACTTGTACATTTGTGCCACGAAAGCGTTTAGCCAGATCATAAGAAAAATATCCCATGAAAGGAATGGGGATACGTTTAACTTCATCGTCAGGTGTTACCGAGTGAAGCTGTGGTACATCTTTAGAACATGTTTTATTGTACATTTTGCTAACCAAGGACGGGTTGTAACCATTCATTACGGCAATGTATTCCAGATTATTTATTTCTTTATTGATGGAAGTTTCAGAAAGGGGAATCTAAAAAATTCTGTTAATCATTGATTTAAAAAGCTCATTTTGTATTGCCATGGATGGCATGAAGAAGCATGTATGACTGAGTCACTTGTGGTCGGTTTCCTATGGATTTGGAATACAATTTTTTTTTCAACTAACTGTAACTGCGCAACAGAAAACAATTAGTGGATTTATTGCATAACCAAATGTTTCCAGATGGTTGCTATCTCTTGTCATTGGACATAAAAAATGTATATACCAATGTACCTCTGGAACAAACCATCAACATCATCCAGCAAAACCCCTCTATGAAAGGAAACCTTCTTGCAGACTAAATTGCTGAAATTGTGTCGCTATTACGACTACTTACCACGTACGACTACTTTTCTTTTAACAACTCATTTTATAAACAAAACGACGGTTTAGCCATGGGTAGTTGTCTGTCAGGTTTCCTTGCCAATATATTTGTCAATCACGTTGAATCTCAGTACTTCCAACAAAAAACTACAATAAGCAGAAAAATACTCTTATACAAGAGTTATGTTGATGACATCCTGATTATTTTCAATGGTACCCTAGCTGATGTAACAGTTCTAGTTTATGAATTCAACAACTTACACCCAAAACAAACCTTTATACATGGAAATAATGAACTCCTCCAGTGAATTAAATTTTTTTGGACCACAGTTACAGTTAGCTGAAAACAAAGTTGTATTCCAAATCTATAGGAAACCGACCACAAGTGACTCAGTCATACATGCATCTTCATGCCATCCATGGCAATACAAAATGAGCTTTTTTAAATCAATGATTAACAGGACTTTTGAGATTCCCCTTTCTGAAACTTCCGCCAATAAAGAAATAAATAAACTGGAATACATTGCCGTAATGAATGGTTACAACCCGTCCTTGGTTAGCAAAATGTACAATAAAAAACGTTCTAAAGATGTACCACAGCTTCACTCGGTAACACCTGACGATGAAGTTAAACGTATCTCCATTCCTTTTATGGGATATTTTTCTGATGACCTGGCTAAACTCTTTCGTGGCACAAATGTACAAGTCGTATTTAGTAGCCCTTTGAGCATCCAGCAAATTCTCCCACACAACAAACAAATCAATAAGGACAGATACCTTTCCTCAGGAGTCTACAAACTACAATGTCCTGAATGCCCAGCTGAATATATAAGACAGGCCAGACCTTTAAAGTATGTTTTACTGAGCACCTTCTTACAAAAAAAGCCAACTCAAAAAACATTCCCCTTTTGCAGAACACACCAATCATCAACAACCTACCATTGACAACATGCAAATTTTACATATTGTGCAGAAGGGGCATAAGTTAAATTTACTGGAAGAGTTTGAGATAGCAAAGCGCGCTTACTTTGGACACCCACACCTCCTAAATGATCAGTTGGCATGCAAAGATCAAACTTTCCTAGATATTATGATGTCTCTGTTCAAATAAAATTCCTCTCATTTATAAATACCAACATAGATTATAAACTTCTGTCCTGCTTAATAACCTCTTTTCATTAAATTTGTATTCAGATAGCTAGATTTCACCCATCCCGTCTCATACATCGGCTTCCTATGTCACTCCCTACCCACATTCCCTTAGTTAGTCTGTACAAGTCGGCAGAGCAGCACACCACGCCCGCCACCGCCCGTGAGCACAATTGTAAACATGGGCTTATCTTGTATCACCAGATACCACCACTTCTATTAAGGTAACCTTAAAAATCGGTTTTATCTTTCTCACATCTTTACTGAGTATTTTCCAACTGTAATTTGTTGTTACCCGATCATTTGTAGGGTGACAAGGAAATCCAAAAAAATTCCAGAAAAATAGTAACACCGCAATAACAACTTACGCTGTCACACCACGGAAAGCGCATTGTAAGCTTTGTTTACCATTTATACTGTCTTCTTAACACAAAATAAGCCCATGTACCATTATAACTGTTTGTAATTCTGCCTTGTAATTTTGTGTAAATTCTGTCGCACAAATAATCTGAAGATGCCCTGCTAAAGGGCGAAACGCGTCATTAATTAATAAAATAATTTGCAATCAAGACGGTTTGAAGGAATATTTATTCTAACTGATTGCTGTACACCATGGAATAGAAACCATTTTATCTTTTTAATAAGGAATTAGGCTTTTTTAACCTCCACTGTAAATGAAAAGCTAGTCCCTCATTTTCACTGTCGTATGAATAGTCAAGCACATTCTTCCTAGATCACTGCTTCTATTCAGTGGCAGAATTTTTAGACCATGCAGACTATAACAGACTTGATCAAGAATTTTGTAAACACTACTGTTCCTACTGCAAGATCTAATTAATTTACTAAAAGAGTATTTTGATGTTGTGTATAACCTCTGTCATGGTTGGGTGGGCAGACATATGTTCATGTGCAACTAATGTTCCAATAGTCTGTAGAGGTTTTAAAAGTGAATAAAGAATTGGAATTTTACTTAAGGTTGACCATTGGCAATAGTTTTAATCCTCAATATTTTTCTTTGAAAGAGGGCTGTTTCTTTCCATAGCATGATATTTTGACTATTTGTCATTTTGAGATTGTTTTCTGGCTCTTTAAACCCCAAAGTAAATCAGTTCTTGTTAATGTTCTGTGTGTCTTTAAGTTGGTGTTGAATTTATTTCCTGAGTTGGCCTGTATACTGTGCAGTAAGATGGGTACTGAAAATACTGCCATTTAGCTGTATCTTCCATTTACAATCACACTGTAAATGATTGGTTTTGTCTGGTTCCTTGTTTTTCAGGGATATAGAACTGCAGTGATGGCTAAAAGAAAAAATCTTCGGATAAAAAAAGAGAAAAGAAATATTATATCTAGTGTAACAGAGCCAATGGTAAGTACTTTCTTTATATATATATAAACATTAACACCAGTACTAATACACAGAACACACACACGAGCAAACCATATAAAACTCACTTGCTGAAATGGCAGCATATAAAACTAACCTAACGGAATGAGTAACATCAAACAACTACGTAACATACCAACATTGGAAAGTCAAGGATGGAATAACAACCATATGGGAAGGATAGACTGCTACACACCACATCTAGAGAAGGCATTGAGTCACAGACAGGCACAGAGAAAAGAACACTAGAAATATTTCTTGGCCCAAGTCTTATATCACTAGTAGGAAAAAAATGCACATTTATGGAAGCATAAATAGCACACACAGTACTTCAGTGGCATAGTACATTTAAACCTAATGTTCCTTCTGATATGTCACTGATATGGTAAAAGCAAATGTTAGTGCATACAAATTGTCAGCATATACAAGTAGAGAAAACAAGGAGAAAGGAGGAGCTGCTATATACATGTTAAAATTATCAGTGTGAAAAATTTAGGAACAAAAAAGTTGTGTGTTGAGCAACATATAGAAGCATTTGCCTGTGAGCTTAAACTAAATGATGGCACTTTTATAATTGTAACTGTGTATAGGTTTCCATCAGGAAATTTTCAGCTGTTACTGAAAGCCTTGGATGCATTGTCAGACGAGATGAAGCAAATTATTATTTGTGGGGATTTCAGTGTTGATTATCTGAAGGAGTGTAGTAGGAAACATTCCTCAGTTCTTTCAATTTGATATCCAGGACAGCTGCACACTAATAGATAACTTTTTTTATAGACTAAGATAAATTTAACAACATAAACACTTATCCTGTAGAGAATGGTCTTTCTGACCATGATGCACACGTAGTTACAGTGTATGACAAAACTCCATACATTAATTCAAAAGAAATCTCCAAAGTACTTACCGTAATTCATTACACAATGAATTACAAGCCATTGGTACATTTTGTGATCTGTCAAAGGCATCTGTCTGTGTAAATCACAATATCCTTTTGAGCAAATTACAATATTATGGTATAACAGAAAATGCTGCGGAATGATTTAAATCTTATATCTCTAGCAGTAAACAAAGCTGCACTGGTGGACAACATGCTTGAAGCTGACGGAATTGAACGAATGGAGTGGCCAGCTTGTTCATCCGATGGAGCTTGTCTGAGATGCTACACAGGCATTCAACTATACTGTCCATTTGAAGTGATGACAAACCATATTAGAGTGCAACAAGAATGACTTTTTCACTATTATAGTAGCCTCATGGTGCCTTGTTCTAAGTAAACGCCATATGAACCTCAAGTAGAGCACTGAAACAGCAAAATATCATACTGTACCACACACATTACAATTGTAACCAAGATCTGAATAAAATGTGTTACCATGTGTATATTGTGTATGACATCTCACCTGATCCCCTAACTATTTTGAGCATTGTATAAATAGCAACGCAAGACTACTGCCAAGTCGGTGTGGTTAATGCCTCTGAATTTGGTACAAAGTCCCATCAAGTGGCAAAATGTCATTCTAGAAGCATGTTGTTCCTCAACAACAATGTGACTTTAAGGACTACTACACATAATATTGTGTAAAGCAGATTTTAATATGGTGTTTCTAGGAAGAATACTAGGAGTGAATAGGTTAATATGACATTAAAATTAATTCTTGCCATAAATGTGTAGTCGTCTCTAATATAATTCAAGTTCCGTTAGATTCAGGGATCTTCAAGTAACTGTTTTGCTGAAATTACAATTGTGGCGTCCTGCAGCAGATTTTCTGGATTGTTAGGTGATGTTTTCTGTAGCAGTCTGATTGGTAGGGAGTCATTAGTAGAAGTCAAGATGAGAGTTGTGAAGTGAGTAAATGGAACAACTTTTTTGAGGTGACATTGTGCATAGTGCTGTAGCTTATGTGGGGGTGATGCAGGTATTACAAATTGGAGAGCAGCATTATTTTACATCAAGAAGGAGTGAAAGAAGGCTGGGATCTGATTTATATGGGTTTGCAGGAGTAGATTAATGAAGTAACAGAAAATATATATCATTGAGGTAGGAGGAGTTTGTTTTTTATCTTTTTGGATGGTGGGGAGATGAGAAAGTGCATAGTTACACAGCAATGCAGACACTATATGTGTTTCTGGTTTTTGGAGAATGATTGGAACTTTTGAGTATCGATACCAACAGGAAGGATAAAAATGTGTATATTGCATTATGGCTAGAAAAAATGAAACCAGAGGAAATATTGTGGAAACAGGATGATCTCAAAGTGCAAATAAATAAATGCCAGATGTTTGAGAGGGGTAGATATGATTTGAGAGAAGAGGCAGCAGGAATAAGTGGACTGGGTGCTCAGGAAGAAGCATACATGCTTGAATTACGGAAAAAGGCAGGGGAGAACTGTTAGGTGCAGGATGTGTAAAAAATGTTTCTGTTGTGAACAGGACCAGAAAAGCACGGGAAAATATTCATTTCTGAAAGGAGATGGTGGGATCAGTTTTAAAGGCCTGGAATTTCAATATCTGTGGCGAGAATGGGGGGCACAGGGTGCTGCTTTTATGATTCATTGTGCTTACATAACCATGTGGTGTGATCAAATCAATCCATACATACAGGATGGCTTAAAAAATCATTGTGCCTGTAGATGTGTGGTAAGCAGGTGGAAATGCGTGTACAGTTTGGAATGCTAGAATGACACATAGGAAAATAATGAAAGAAAAGGACAAACACTTGAATAGCGCTGCAGGCTGTGCCACTTGGTGGTCCATGCAGCTTTTGTGTACAGTTTGATGGTGATGACTTATTCTGATGGACAGTGGGCTGGTAGTCATACCAATGTAGAAAGCTGTCCAATGATTGCAGCATATTTGATCAATCACATGGCTACTTTTACACATTGCCTGACGTCTAATGGGTTGAGATAAGGTTGTGATAGTACTGGAATAGGAAGTTCTGGGTGGATGGATTGAGCAGGTCTTCCCCAATAAAACATTCCTCATAACCCTTACCAAGTACATCCTAACCAACAACTTCTTTTCCTTTGAAGGAAGAGTATATAATCAAATATGTGTCACAGCCATGGACACTGGTGTGGCACCATCCCTTGTCATCTTATTTATGGGCTGTCTGGAAGGCATTTTCGTAATCTTCCAAACTGGTTCAGGTTTATTGATGATATTTTCACAATTTAGAGTCGGAGCCAGGTCACCTATCCTTGATCCTTCACAACCTCCTCCTTTCCCATCCATATAACTTCGTCCTTCTCAACTAAAAATGCATCCTGGGTATAAAACTTCACCTCGCTGAAGGCTCCATCCACACCTCTGTTCACATTAAACTGACCAGCCACCATCAGTACATACACTTTGACAACTGCCATCCAAACACATCAAAAAGTCATTCCAATACAGCCTCACCACCTGTGGATGACATATTTGCAGTAGTGATAACTTCTTTGCCCTACATGTTGAAGGCTTCACCAAGACCTCCATAGGCAGCCCCACCTCATACTCAGCCCACAAACAGTTTTCCCATGCCATATCATCGCACACCATCAGTCCTCCCTCCACCCCCCAATAATCACCACAAAAAAGTGCCCACCTTGTCACTCAGTACCACCCATGACTGGAAAAACTGAACCACATTCTTAGTCAGGGCTTAATCTGTTATCTTGTCCTGAAATGAGAGACATCCTAACCAAAATCCTTCTGATCCCTCATAAAGTGATGTTCCAACACTCCGTATTCGAGTCCCATCACAAGCTTATTGTGCCCCATCAGAGGCTGCGTCACCTGTGAAATCAGCCATGTGATTTACCAACTCTGCTGCAACCATTACACAGCTTTTTACATTGGTATGACTATTGCCCAGATGTCCATCAGAATGAATGGCCAGTGTCAAAACTGTGGACAAAAGCAAGATGGACCACCCTATGGGACAACATACAGCTGACAATAAAAGGCTTTATACAATTACTGTAGTAATTCTCCACCAAGATGTTAAAATATTCTTCAAAAAAGGTAGATTGGCTGTCCAGTAATTAGCTTAGTCCTGCACTGCCCCAATAGTCAAACAAAATGATGAAAGTGAAGACGAAAAAATAGGAACTAGCTTTTGAAATTGGGTTCCTTTATCAGGTAGTCGAGGAGGGAAGAAAAAGGGAACAGAATTAAAAAGTTATTCATCACCTATGCCATGAGGTGCAGATGAGTGATGTTTCAGGATTGTGGAATCAGAGATAGTGTATGTTAGTACTGAGTTGTGCCAAAGAGGATAGATCATGCAGTAAAGAGCAGTGAAGAGAAGTGAACTGAATAATTCTGAGTGAAGGATGGAGGAGTGGTGTTAGGTAAAAGATTTTTAATTAACAGGGAAAGATATAGAGAGAGAGGGGAAAAAAACCGCGCGCGCCCACACACACACACACACACACACACACACACACACACACACACACACTCTCTCTCTCTCTCTCTCTCTCTCTCTCTCTCTCTCTCTCTCCACACACTAATGCAAACACAAACACTCAACTATATATCAGAGGAAGGCAGGGAAGAATGTAAGAAATGAGTAATGAATAAGAGAGTTAAGGATGGAGGAGGAGGAGAGGTTAGTGTAGATTTAGGCCACGGAGCATGGAGGGAGGATAGGATATGTTGGATGGCAAGTTCCTATCTCTGTGAACTCTGAGGTACTGGCATTTGCTGGTAGTATCGAAATGTCAAATGTGGTGAAATGTGTGCCAAGGTCCCCAGAATCATGTTGGAGAGCATGCTCTGCCACAGGATATTGGGTGTCCTTCAGGCAAATAGTCAACTTGTGACCGTTTATCTGCTCAGCCAATTTGTTGGTGGTCATACAAACATAAAAGGCTGTGCTGGTAGATGACATGCGTTGTTTTGCAATTTGCTTATATGGGGTCGCTTTGTCGTGTGGTGGGGCTGGAGAATGTGGTTGTGCAAGGATGCATGGGACAGGTTTTATAATGGGATCGGTTACAGGGGCAGGGTGGGTGGTTTTGGGTGTTTTAACGTTTGACAAGAATGTTGTGGAGGTTGGGAGGATGACAGAAGACTCTTCTGGGTTGTGTGGGAGATATTATCTCATTTCAGAGCATAACTTGAGAAATTCATAGCCCTGATGGAGCAATTTGTTGAGGCATTCCAGGCCTTAGTGATACAGGGTGACTAACGGGATACTTCTGAGCAGTCTGGGGTTAGGAACATAGTTGCTTTTCTCTCCTGCAACTACACTACAGACCTCGTTCCTGAGCAGATCCACCAAACAGTCCATTCTTCTCCTTCCAGCAACAATGTTCCTATCCCCAGGTTTTTACCTTTTACCAAATACCACCATCATCCACTCAGCATTATTTGGTTCGCTTCTCTTTGCTGCTTGATCTATCCTCTTTGGTTATCTGTCCTCTTCAGCATGGCTCAGTCCTGACATATAGTATCTGTGACTTCCACAATCCTGACACATCACCCATCAGTACCTCATGTCCTAGATCCTAATAAGCTTCCCATTCTGTTCCCTGTTCCCCTTTTCTTCTCTCCTCTCCTACCTGATGAAGGAACCCATTTCCAAAAATTAGTCCCATATTTTTCCATCTTCAGTTTCATCTTTTTGTGTGACTATTGGTGGTACATACTAAGGTTTAAGTACTGGCCAGCCAATCTATCTTTTTTGAAGAATATTTTAACATAACAAGCTTTATTTCAATGACTTCTTTACAACCATTGTCATATGTATCCTCCACTCTACCACCACCTCTTCTGAACTATGTAGGTGGGAGCTGTTCTTACAATACATTCTATAGTCCTTCAACCATCTTGGACTCAACCTAAGGTAACTTAATATTCCTATACCCAGTGCCTAAGAGTTCCTACCACCCCCTCTCAATTCATGACTCTCTTCTACATACATACTCCGCAATTCACCGTAAGGTGCGTGGCGGAGGGTACACTGTACCACTAATAGGCATTTCCTTTCCTATTCCACTCCCAAATTGAACGAGGAAAGAAAGAATGCCTATATGCCTCCATACGAGCCCTAATTTCTCTTATCTTGTCTTTGTTATCTTTACACGAAATGTATGTAGGCGGCAGCAAGATCGTACTACACTCAGCTTCAAATTCCGGCCCTCTAAATTTACTTAACAGAAATTCACGAAAAGAACGTCATCTTTCTTCCAGCGATCCCCAATTGAGTTGCCGGAGCATTTCCGTGACACTTGCGCATTGGTCGAACCTACCGGTAACAAATCTAGCTGCTCGCCTCTATGTCTTCCTTCAAACCAATCTGCTGCGGGTCCCAAATACTTGAGCAATACTCAAGACGTGGTCGTACAAGCGTTTTATACGCTGCCTCCTTTACAGGTGAATTACATCTTCCCAAAATTCTCCCAATAAACCGAAGTCGGCTGTCTGCCTTACTCACAACTGTCCTTACATGCTCGTTCCATTTCATATCGCTCTGCAATGTTACGCCTAGATATTTGAACGACGCGACAGCATCAAGTAGCTCACTACCAATGCTGTATTCGAACATTATGGGATTGCTTTTCCTACTCATGCGCATTACCTTACTTTTTCTATATTTAGAGCTAGCTGTCATTCTTCGCACCAATTAGAAATGTTGTTTAAGTCAACCTGTATGCTATTACAGTCAGTTACAGACGACACCCTCCCGTACACCACAGCATCATCAGCAAACAGCCGCAAATTACAACTTACTCTGTCCATCAGATCATTTATATAGATAGAAAATAATAGCGGTCCTATCACACTCCCCTGGGGCACGCCTGACGATACACTCGTCTCTGATGAACACTCGCTGTCGAGAACAACATACTGCGTTCTATTACTTAGGAAGTCTTCCAGCCAGTCACAAATCTGTGAACCTATTCCATAAGCTCATATCTTCGTTAGCAGTCTGCAGTGTGGCACCGCGTCGAACGCCTTTTTGAAGTCGAGAAAAACACAATCCGCCTGTTGCCCTTCGTCCATGGCACGCAAGATGTCATGTGAGAAAAGGGCAAGCTGAGTTTCACATGAACGATGTTTCCTAAACCCGTGCTGATTCATGGAAAGAAGCTTTTCCGTTTCAAGGAAATTTACTATATTCGAACTGAGAATATGCTCCAAAATTCTACATGAAACCGATGTCAACGATATTGGCCTGTAATTGTATGGGTCAGTTCTCTTTCCTTTCTTATACACAGGAGTCACCTGCGCCTTTTTCCAATCACTAGGAACTTTGCGCTGAATTAAAGATTCGCTATAAATGCAAGCTAAGTAGGGGGCCAATGCCGCAGAATAGTCTTTGTAAAACCGAACTGGTATTCCATCCGGACCAGCAGACTTTTTCGTATTTAGCTCCCTCAGCTGCTTCTCTACACCGGAAATACCTATTGCTATGTCCCTCATTTCGGAATTAGTATGTTGATCAAATGATGGTATATTTGTGCGGTCCTCCTGCGTGAAAGATTTCTTAAAGGTTAAATTTAGAACTTCAGCTTTCCGTTTGTTTTCTTCTATTACTGCCCCAGAATGATCAACTAGTGACTGTACAGTGGGCTTTGACCCGCTTATCGATTTTACATAGGACCAGAATTTTTTTCGGGTTCTCGGAAAGATCTTTTGCTAAGGTATGGCTTTGGTAATTATTGTATGCTTCACGCATCGATCTTTTTATAGAAGCACGAATCTCTACTAACTTTTGCCTGTCATCATTTGTGTGTTCTTTTTTGAATCGAGAGTGCAACAGCCTTTGCTTTCTCAGCAGCTTTCTAACATTATTATTATACCACGGTGGATCTTTTCCATCCTTAATCGTCTTTACTGGCACATATTTCTCTAACCCTTTATTAACAATGCACTTAAATTAGTCCACAGTTCCTCTACATCCATAGTCCCAGAATTAAATGATGCCCATTCATTTCCTAAGTGCGATCGTAACATTTGCTTGTCGGCTCTTCCCAACAAAAACACGCTCCTAGCCTTCTTGACTTGTTTACGAACTTTGGTCACCATCAACGCTATGACGATATCATGATCACTAATTCCTGTCTCTACACAGACATCGTTAATAAGGTCAGGCCTGTTTGTGGCTATAAGGTCTAGAATATTTCCATTGCGCTTGGGTTGCCGGTTTAACTGCTCAAGACAGTTTCCAAATGTGTGCAATCTTTTTTTGTATTTTTAACTGTCTCCACATCTCTTCTTCCTTCCCCTGGGTTTTCCACGTTGTATCTCACATTACCATCATCATCACTGGTTTTATACTTCACAAGGTGGCATAGAAAGTTCTGCCTAATCCATTCCTCGCATTGTACCCCCCTCCCCCAATCCCATCCTCCCTCCTCCTCCCCCCTCCTTATTCACTGTCAAGATATTTTTTGTGTAAATTTATGTATGCTCTGTTTCTGATTAAGGCTGTGATGAAAATTTGAAGTTGTGTCATTGTCCCTGTCTGGTGCTCAGTGACTGTCTTTGCAGTGAGTTGCTATCTATCATAATAATATTAAGATTTAATTTAATGATTAATACAACTATTGATATAAGAATAAAATTCAGGAATATGACAATTTAAATAGATTATAATCCAAGAAAATATCATGACATCTTTATATTCAATGAAAACAAAAACGTGCATATCTGTTGTGGTTAATAAAATTTTATTTCTCAAAGATGTGTTTCATGATAGTGGTGCATCTTCAGGTTGGATATCTGTAAATGATACACAATTGCATTTACAAATGAATCCTTATTATAGTCATGTACCTAGCTAGTACCATTTATAAGATAAATTCAAAACGTATAAGTCACTTAAATGATGTGTTTGGCAAGTGAAAGCAGAAAATTGAAATGAGAAATGTTGTTATACAAATGACAGTGATAAAACCATGTAAGAACAAAGTTGGGCAATGGACTTAACCATAGAGTGGAGCAGGTCAAACAGCGTATGTGGTTGGTGCCCATGTAGGATCTCAGCCGCACTACATCCATTCACTGGGCCCGATGTGAAGCCAGGAAGCTGGTGAGTGCATCCTATATGTTACTCATCATGAGAATTTTTTTCATTTGCATTTTGAATGTCCTGACCACCCACTTTGCTTTGGAATTGGATGCCGGATGAAGTGGGGCAGCGGTCAAGTGCTCAATGCCATTGTGTTTACAGAAGTTCTGAAACATCAGAACTGTAAACTGTGGGCCATTATCCGAAACCAATGTAGCCAGAGCCCCCTCAGTAGCAAAAATAGTAGACAGAGCCCTAAATGTAGCCCCTGAGGTGGTTGTGCCCATCCACACAACATAGAGGAAATTAGAGAGGGCGTCAACAACAAATAACCACATAGCTCCCTGAAAGGGGCCATCAAAATTGACATTTACCCATTGCCAGTCGTGGTCAGAGTGTGGTGCTGGGGCCGATTGGTTGTGTGTGTAGGTGGAACAGTTCTGCACTGTGCGTTCTATGGCGGTTTCCACACCAGGTCAGTATATGCGGCACGGGAGATTGCCTTCATTGCCCAGTGTGCCACACATAGCAGCTGTAATATGTGAAAGAGGAGCATAGGAGGGACTACCACACTACATTCTGCATCCTCTGTGGTGAATAAGAGAACCCCATCAAGAACATTAAGCCTGTGAGAAAAATAAGTATGCCACTCTGGGTCTGCATCCTTTGGCACATTTCCCAGCCAGCCCCGTTGCACGGCAGCTAACACCTTATGAAGTGAAGGCTGGACATCTGTCACAGCTGCGACATCACGTGCTGTAATGGGGAATTCATCCAAAGTGTGCCACTGGTTTGTGTCCAAGGAGAAATACAGTGTTTCATGTCTATTGAAAGCCTCAGCTAGGTCACATGGTAAACAGGACAGGGCAATGGCATTAGCGTGCTGCACTGTGGGTCAGTAATGTATGTCCTAGGTGTAATTACTGAGGAACAATGCCCCCCACCGCTAAAGCCACTGTGCTGTTGTGTCCGGACATTTTGCACAAGGACCAAACAAGGACACTAGGAGCTTGTGGTCTGTAAGTAGATGAAGCTTAACACCACATAGGTAAACATGGAACTTCCGGACGCCATATATGATGGCCAACACCTCTTTCTGAATCTGCAAATAGTTTTGCTGTACTGAGTTTAACATCTTTAACGTGAATGCAATAGGTTGTTCCATGCTGTCAGAGAATGTGAGAGACAAAACGGCACCCACCCCACAATCTGATGCATCTGTGGAAAGAGTTAAACGGACCCCAGGCTGAAACATCACCAAATAAGGCACTGGCCTAAGGCATTTCTTAAGTTGTACAAAAGCCTTCTGACAAGCCTCGGACCACACAAACTAAACACCCATTTTACACAATTGGTTAAGCAGGTGAGAAATCTGGGCTGCACTTTGCCGAGAAAGGACTGTAATTCTTTGAGATTAGTAGAGGCCGGCAAATTTGTAATGGCAGTCACATGCTCTTGTTTGGGTGTGAGCCCATCTTTACTTTATAATATAACCAGGTACAGTACCTGTAGTTGGAAAAAACTACACTTATTGAGACGACAGTGGAAGCCATGAGATAGCAGCCGCTCAAAAAAAAAGGTGTGAATTGTACAAATGCTGCTCCCAAGTGGTTCTCATAACTAGCAAATCATCCAAATAATTGATACAATTAAGAATATCCTGAATAAGCTGCTCTAAGTACTGCTGAAAAATTGCAGGAGCACTCCTGACACCAAAAGACATTCTATTATACTAGTACATGCCAAATGGCGTATAAGAAGCAGAAAACATTTTGTTTCCTCATCAGCTGGTAATTGAAAATACGCATCAGACAGATCAACCCTTGAAAAATATTTCCTACCAGCCAACTTAGCTAACAATTCCTCCTGTCAAGATATTGGATAAAGATCAACATTTGCTTGCACATGAATGGTGTACTTAAAAGCTCCACATACCTGCAGTGCCCCATTAAGGCTTCACTACAATAACCATCGGAGTCACCCACTGACTAAAGGATAATGGGGACGTCTAGTTCTGCCTTGACCTGATCGTGAATGTTAAATGGAATCGGACAAGTGCGACAAAACTTTGGCATCGCTGACAATTAATACTACTAACGACATCATGCTCAGAAGAATTAAACAAAGTTTGTGCAGAGACAGTTACTTCATACACATTGGCAATTTTTAACACATCACTCAAAGTAGGGTCTGAAGTTTCTAATGCTTTTGTACTAACTTTCTGATCGGGAGTTAGACAAATCATAGCATCCCTAATTAATGAATCTTCATAAGACGTGCTGCACTTTTGACGGGAAAAATTACACTTGTGAGCTAAGCCTTGTAAATCTGCAGCCCATGCACCATAAGATTGGTTAAATTGCTTAACACACTGATTAAATTGGAGCCTAGCTGCAACGACATGTGTTTGGGACCATAATATTTAGTCAGCAAACTATTAGGGTCCGAGAGTCTGCGTACTTTTTGACCAATTTGTCTAGGGTATTACTGGAAGAAAATAACAATGCACACTGGTGGTCAGGATCCTCAGTTTGACTTGCTTTGCAGTAGAGTGGGAAACACCATAAGTAAACCTCCCAACTTTCGTTTACTTCGTCGAAAGAAGCAAAGGATGGAGGGAGAGGTCATGCCACAGCAGACACCAACTTTTGATTTTGCAGAAGCTGTAATAATAGAGCCTGCTGTTGTTACTGCTGGGTCTGCTGTTGCTGCAATAGTGCTCACAGTTTGCCTTGCTGTAGTAACTGTTGCTGCCATAACTTGAGAAATTTGGGATCCATGCTCACGAAACGAATTTGCACGTCCGCCACTTTTCTACCCTGCATGGCAGCGGTACTACTAAGGTTCATACACAACGTAACCACTCATGATTGTATGACTCGCGATAGATGGGTATACTCACTAAGTAAGTGCTATCAATACTGAGTGCCGTGCCTTGTCTCCGGGCCTAGTTGCAGTCACCTAACACTGTGGCTCAGGCAGTGGCACTGTGAAGTATGGCGGCTGACGGCAGCCACTCATAGCCTCCGCACCTCTGACATCTCTACATCAGCAGAAGGCAGGGAATCTGAATCACTATTGGGTACTAAAGGAAGATTAAGGGGACAAAGAGGTAAGAAAGGCCTAGAGATTGGGAAACTGATGTACAGAGAAATTAAGGGAAATTTAGCAATTGCATTGTCGGGTTCCAATGGAACGCGTGGTGCCATGTTTAGCACTGCAGATCACCATGCTTGTGGTCCCCAGTTCAAATTCTGACACAGGCAGAAAAAATTTATTTGTTTGTATTTACTCTTTATAGAAAGTTCTCCATGTTTCTTATGTTTGATATACATGTAAGTTCCAGAAAATTCTTGCTTTGTATAAATAGTGGAGCACTCCAAGTAGGAGGCAGTCTGTAATGATAGTACACTTGTGTTAACAATAAATGTGTTCTAAGTGTTGTGCTCTATTAGCGACCAGCCTTCCAATTCCAGATCACTTGCAGTTTGCAACATTATACTTTCTGGTGGAGGCGCCGGGTATCCTGTAATACATCTGCATCATCGTGACTCCGATTAGGCAGTGTAAGAACCATCGCCTACACGAACAAAAACCGGAATGCAAAGGGTATACTGATTACCTCTATCCGAAGGTCCGTGTCATCAAAAGACCCATGGATATAAAAACAGCGGTTAACCATATTCAGATCAGACACCCATTGGTGTTCCCTGGAGAAGCTGGACAGGACCCAAACAAGTGGCTGAAAGGATTCGACCCATTCGCCAAGTATAACAGGTGGGACCACATTATGTGCTTGGCAAACATATACATATAGCTGGATGGGATGGCCCAGCAGTGGTTTGAAAATTACGAGGACAAGCTTGATAGATGGAAAAAATTCCAGACAACTTAAGAAGACGTTTAGAGACCACCAGCAACAAGTCCGTTTATCAGAAGAGTAATTGAAGAACAGGGCCGAATGACATGGTGAGTCAACGCAGTCATATATACATAGTGTTTTGGCCCTATGTCACGTAGTGAACCCTGATATGATGTAGGGTGAGAGAATTTCACACCTGATGAAGGGCATTGCGGAAGACATGTATTGAGCTCTTCTGTTAAAACATATTTCAACGACACAATTGTTTATCCAATGGAGTCCGAAAATTGAAGAGACGCAAAAGAGGAGGGTTGGACGAAAGTAGTACGACAGACTTCCAAATGTAGTCCCTATTTCTATGAAGATGAGCATGCTTTTGCTTCTCTCGTACAATAGTTTATGGCAGCTGGAATAATTGGACCAAATGAACATTATGGCCATTGCTGTCAGTCCAGTCTGTCATGAGGTAGCTGACGCTGCTGAGGAAGAGGTATTTCAAACATTAGCATCTGTCAGCTCCGCCAGTCACACCCAACATGAAGTATGGCCTTGCCCCACTATGACTTATACCGCAGCCGTCAAGCAGCAGCCTATGAACCGACTAATGTGACCACAACCAAACCCTCTGGCAACTAAGAAGACTTGCAGGAGGACAGAAGACAACACGCCATTGTGTTTTCACTGTGGGCGTCCTGGACATGTCATATGATACTGTAGGGAGAGAAGACGAGTGTTTGAGAATTATTATGCTTCAGGGCGCCAACCATAGGAGCAGTCTTTTCAATGGCAGTCAACCACAGATTATTACTGTCGACCTATGGGGCAGAGCCTGTTGCCGTACCCTGGACTTGGTTGCTCTCCAACACGCTGCTGCAGTTAGCCATCGCCTTATAGATATATCAGCCACTCGCCTAACTGCCATGTTCAGAAAAACTAGGCGAGGCAACCATCCATGGAGGTGAGGTGCCGCAGATGAAAATCTTCTATGGGCGACAGTCGCTGTGATGTCAGGAAATCTCATTGACGTCATCATCGATGGCCAACCTGTCTGGACACTAGTTGATTCAGGAGATTCCTTCTCTGTATTGTCGACTGAATTCTGCCGCAAACTAAAGAAGATTATGTTCTGTGGTATAAGAGCAACTATGATCCACTGGGCCCCACATGGCTACTGGTTGTCCCAGCTCATCTCTGCCCAGCTAATCTCAAGTATTTCCACAATTCTCCAATATCTGGTCATCTGGGATTTGTGCAGACTCTAGACAGAATAAGCTGTAGGTATTATTGGCAAGGTCTCTGTCGATCTGTCAAGCAATATGTGAGTCACTGTAAGATGTGCCAGCGATGGAAGCATGTGACACATTTACCTCCAGGTTATCTGGTACCAATTCCACCTGCAGCAGCTTCATTCCTCCGGATTGGAATCCCCCTCAGGGGCTCAGCATTAATTTGCTGGGTACGGGCTTGGCGAACCCAGGGTCCTGAGCCGTGGGCTGTGTCGCGCCAACAGTCCGCTACACCGTAAGCTCTGTGCGTGCTTCAACGGCCATCGTTCGGCGCGACAGTGGAACGTTGTACGTTTCAGCGCCCGGGGATCTTGGCTTAATCGCCCGGGTCGCGAGGACGGTACAAACCTCTATAAAAAAAACTCAATCTCAAGGTGTGCTACGTGCCGAGGAGATGCATGGTTGTTGAGGTTGAACAGCCGCTAGCGAGCAACCTCTGAGGAACCTGCCGCACCTCAGTTGTACAAGGCTTACCCAGGCAAGCGGGGCTCTGCCTGGGTGGACCTTTAGTTCCCTAGCTGCTCGTGGGACGAGAATGAAATGAGCAAGTAATAGCGTCGCCACACGCAAACCTGGCGTTTCTAAGCGTGGTAGAAGACACTTTAATGCTGCACAATATGACCCCCAATCGTTCCCTTCCCTGGCTACCCCATGGGAGGAACGACGGGCGAAAGACAGGGTTGAGCCTTACTCCCCTAAATTTCTTGTATGTGCCAGAACTGATGGGGATACGTTCAGCAATACTAAGCCACTCTTCTTTGTGGAGAACTTAGAAGATAAGTTTGGCGAAGTTTCAGGGTTGTCTAAGATGAGAAGTGGTGCAATCATTGAAGCGGCGTCCCCAGCGCAGTCACGGGCGCTTCTGGCCTGTAATAAGCTGGGAGATGTTCCTGTGACAGTCACCCCTCACAAAAGTCTTAATATGGTTCAGGGGATTATTTACCATCGCGATCTCCTGCTGCAGTCAGACGACGAATTACGCGCTAACCTAGAACGACGAGGTGTCCACTTCGTCAGGCGCATCTTTAGGGGATCTAAGGACAACAAGGTAGCCACCGGTGCCTTCATCCTGGCCTTTGAGGGCGATTCTTTGCCCTAAAAGGTCAAGGTTATGGTATACCGATGTGATGTAAAACCTTATATTCCTCCTCCGATGCGGTGCTTCAAATGCTGGAAATTTGGGCACATGTCCTCCAGGTGCAATTCCAGCTCCACCTGTAGAGAATGCGGGCGTCCATCCCATCCGGACGCTCCTTGTGCTCCTCCTCCTATATGCGTAAACTGCGGACAGCACCACCCTCCTTGCTCGCCTAACTGCACAGTGCTCCATAAAGAGAGAAAAATGATGGAGTATAAAACCATGGACAAACTGTCGTACAATGAGGCCAAGAAGAAGTTTGAGCGATTGCACCCAGTAGCATTGAAGACGTCATTTGCGAGTGTCACGTCGTCACCTTTTTCTTCGGTGACGACGGTCCCCACGTCTGTGCCAACTTCTTTGGGCCCTCAGGGCCGTAAAGCTCCATCAGCCCCCTCAATGGTTGGGGGCTCTCCACCATGTGCTCCCCCCACTACATCTGGGGGAGCACATCCCCCCCCCCACACACCGTCGGGGACAACGGTCCCCATCACTTAGCCGGAGAAGCAACAACTTCCTCCGGCTCCTCTCGCTCGGAAGGGGTCCCTTGGGACGCTTCCTTCCGAGGCATCTCAGAGTACCACGGAGGGTCCCAGCCCACGAGTGTCGGACTCGCACGCCCCTGGTCAAAGGGGTCCGCACTCTACGTCGGGCCCTGACAGCGTCTCTGAGAAGCCCTCTCAGTCCTTAAAACCGAAAGGACAGCGAGAGGAAAAGAAGAAGAAGCTGAAGAAAAAGGAATCTTCTGTGGCTCTAAAGCCCTGCCTTGTCACATCATCTGCTTCTGATGACGAGTTGGAGATCCTTGCATCCCCCAAGGATCTCGCTCTCCTGGACTCTCCAGAACCAATGGTCCTGGATCCAGTCGAAACACATTCGACAGCAGTAGGTAGTGAACCTATGGACTAATGATCCCTATCCTATCATGGCCTCTCCAGTCAGCACTAACCAAATTCTCCAGTGGAATTGTGGTGGTTTTTTCTCCCATTTGGCAGAGTTACGGCAGCTTCTCACCACTTCACCTGCACTGTGCGTTGCCCTGCAGGAAACCTGGTTTCCCCCGACGCGATGTTCTGCCTTCCGAGGCTATCGGGGATATTACCGGAATCACACAGTTTATGACAGGGTTTCAGGTGGAGTCTGTATTTTTGTCCTTTCATCTGCATACAGTGAGTCTATTGCTCTTCAAACGCCTTTAGAAGCTGTGGCAGTCAGATTGAAGACTACAATCGACCTCACCATTTGCAGTGTATACCTGCCCCCAGACGACGTAGTACCCCAATGTGTGTTGGCGGCGCTGATTTCTCAGCTCCCCTCACCTTTCTTACTTCTGGGGGATTTTAACGCCCACAACCCCCTGTGGGGAGGTACTACGATTACTGGCCGTGGCAGAGACATTGAGAGTTTATTCTCTCAGCTTGACCTCTGCATTTTAAATACCGGTGCTGCCACACACTTCAGTGTGGCTCACGGCACTTACTCTGCAATTGATCTGTCGGTATGTAGTCCTGGCCTTTTACCGTCAGTCCACTGGAGAGTGCATGATGACTTGTGTGGTAGCAACCATTTCCCGATATTCCTTTTACTACCACAGCCTCAGTCCCCTGGACGTTTGCCCAGATGGGCCCTTAACAAAGCTGATTGGAAGGAGTTTACTACCGCTGCAAAGATTGGCACTCCATCGGATGACAGCATAGATGAGGTGACTGAAAGTCTGACTGCAGCCATTATCTCTGCGGCTGAACGTATGGTCCCTAGCTCTTCTGGATCCCCTCGGCGGAGGACGGTGCCCTGGTGGTCGCCAGAGATCGCTGAGGCTATTAGGGATCGTAGGCGTGCACTCCAGCGCCATAAGAGACGCCCGTCCTTGGAGAACCTCATTGCATTCAAGTGGCTCCGTGCACGAGCACGTCTTTTAATTAAGCATCGTAAACAGGAGTGTTGGGAACGGTATGTGTCCACCATTGGCACATGTACCTCTCCATCTCAGGTCTGGCAGCAGATCAGACGCCTCCATGGTTACCAGAGAGCTTCAGGCGTGCCAGGGATTTCTATGAATGGAGTAGTTTGTACGGACCCAGATGCCATTGCTGAACATCTAGCTGAGCACTATGCTCGGAGTTCTGCATCTGTGAATTACTCGCTAACCTTTCACACCGTGACACAGCGGGAAGAACGGAAGCGACTCTCCTTCTCGACCCGCCGAATTGAATCCTACAACGCTCCATTCAGTGAATGGGAATTCCTCGGTGCCCTTGCACATAGTCCCGATACCTGCCCCGGGTCAGATCGCATTCATAACCAGATGCTGAAACACCTATCAGCGCAGTCTATACGAAACATCTTACCCGTGTTCAATCGCATCTGGAACGATGGTGTCTTTCCGTCACAGTGCCGAGAAAGTATCATTGTGCCAGTGCTCAAGCCGGGTAAAAACCCCTGCGATTTGGACAGTTACCGTCCCATCAGCCTCACCAACGTTCTTTGCAAACTGCTGGAACGTATGGTGAACCGGCGGCTGTGCTGGGTACTAGAGTCTAGAGGCCTGCTGGCTCCATGTCAGGGCGGTTTCCGTCAAGGCCGCTCCACTACAGACAACCTCGTTTGCTTGGAGTCCTGTATTCGTACAGCGTTCGCTCACCATCAACATCTTGTTGCGGTGTTTTTTGATTTGAGAAAGGCGTACGATACAACATGGAGACATCATATCCTTCAGACGTTACATGAATGGGGTCTTCGAGGCCAGCTCCCTAATTTTATCCAAAACTTTTTAGCTGTCCGTATGTTTCGTGTCCAAGTTGGTGCTTCTCGTAGCACCCCTCATGTGCAGGAAAATGGGGTTCCTCAGGGCTCTGTTTTCAGTGTCCCCTTATTTTTAGTAGCCATAAACGGCTTAGCGACAGCAGTTGGGTCGTCAGTATCCCCCTCTCTCTATGCTGACGACTTCTGCACATCTTTTAGCTCTTCCAGCACTCAAGTTGCTGAATGTAGGTTACAAGGAGCCGTTCGGAAGGCACAGTCCTGGGCTCTAGCCCATGGCTTCCAGTTCTCTCCTGCAAAGACCAGAGTTATGCACTTCTGTCGGCATCGGACAGTTCATCCACAGCCCGAACTTTATCTTGACAACCACCTCTTAGAGGTTGCTGACACTCACAGGTTTTTAGGGCTCGTATTTGATTCTCGGCTGACATGGCTCCCTCACATTCGACAGCTGAAACAGAAGTGCTGGCGCCAACTGAATGTTCTCTGCCATCTGGGCCATACGACCTGGGGTGCCGATGAGTCCACACTGTTGCGGATTTACCAAGCTTTGGTGCAGTCCCGTCTGGACTTTGGATGCCTTGTCTGTGGCTCTGCATCCCCCTCGGCATTGCGTTTGCTGGACCCCATTCACCACTGTGGGGTTCGCATCGCGACGGGTGCCTTCCGCACCAGTCCCGTGGACAGTTTACTTGCAGAGGCCGGGGTCCCACCTCTGTGGATCCGCCGCCAGCAACTGCTCGCGGCCTATGCTGCTCATGTCCATAGCTCGCCAGGCCATCCGAACCAACGCTTGCTTTTCTCCCGCACGGTTGTCCGTCCTCAACAACGGCGACCCCGTTCCGGTAATACGATCGCCTTCCGTGTCCAGTCCCTTCTGTTGGAACTAGAGTCTTTCCCTGTCCCATCTCCGTTTCGGGCCCGTACGCATACGCCCTCATTGTGTGTACCGAGACCATGCTCCAGGCTGGACTTGGCCATTAGACCCAAAGACTCCGTTCCTCCAGAGGCACCCCGCCGTCAGTTGTTTGCTGCTGTTGCAGAGTACACTGGATACGACGTCATCTATACGGACGGTTCGTTGCTTTGTGGCCGTGTTGGCTTTGCCTATGTCCATGGCGATCACGCCGAGCAGCGGTCTCTGCCGGATGGCTGCAGTGTGTACACAGCCGAGTTGGTGGCCATTCTCCATGGTCTTGAGCATATGCGCTCCTGCTCAGGTGGGCCTTTTCTGCTCTGCAGTGACTCCCTGAGCAGTCTTCGCGCTCTGGATAAATGCTACTCACGTTCTTCTTTGGTGAAGGCTATTCATGAGACACTTTTTGCTCTCAATCAGTCAGGACGTTCTGTGGTCTTCATTTGGTCTCCTGGTCACATCGGCATCCTGAACAACGAACTAGCTGATAAGCTCGCCAAACAAGCTGTCCATGCATCCGTACTAGAGATTGGCCTCCCGGCTTCTGATTTCCAGTCTGTGTTGCGCCGTAGAGCACGTGAGCTCTGGGCCGCTGAGTGGCGTCGCCTGAGCCATCCCAACAAACTCAGGGCAATAAAGGAGACCACGGCTGTGTGGCAATCCTCCATGCGGGCCTCTCGCCGGGACTCGGTAGTCCTGTGCCGACTCCGCATTGGCCACACTTGGCTGACCCACGGCCATCTCCTGCACGGTGAGGACCCGCCTCGTTGTTGTGGCTCTCCTTTGACGGTGTCCCACATTTTGACGGACTGTCGTCTTTTAGCCGCCCTGCGGCGGGATTTTAATCTTCCTGCAATTTTATCTTAAGTTTTATGTAACGATGCCAATATGGCTGATTCTGTTTTAGGTTTTATTCGTGACAGCGGTTTTTACAACTCCATATGAAGCTTTGCTTCAGCGCATTGTATTCGTTTCTCTTGTCAGAATGTTCTCCACCTGCAGGTTTCCCTGTGCTGCCCCGTGGCTGACCCTTCCTATTTTAATTTCATGGTTGGTCAACCACGAACTTTTGATTTGTCATTACGTTTCCTCACTTGTCTGCTGTTTCCATGTGATTGTCTCCTTTCGTGTTGTCCCTTGTCGACTTTGTTGATATTTTATTGATTGAGTGGGGTTTTCCTCCCATAGAAGTTTTTACTTTTCAGTATTCCCAAACTTATCTCGCCCTTTGATGGAATGCGGGACTGATGACCTCCGCAGTTTTGTCCCCCTTAAACATCAAACCAACTGGATTGGAATCAACCTCTTAGGTAGGTTCCCAAAGTTGGCACTGGTAACCAATGGATAATAGTCTGCACTGACTGTCTCACCCACTACACTGTCACCAAACCTGTGCCCACTGCAGAATCTCCAGAGATTGTAAAATTCCTAGTAGAAGACATCATTTTGAAGCAGGGTGCACACAGGTGAAGATATCTGATTGAGGAAAAGTATTCATGTCAAAACTAGTATCAGGGGTAATGTCATGTAGCGACATTGTCCACAGAATAACAACTGTCTACCATTATCAGACAAATGGTCTTACAGAACATTTTAACAATATGTTAACAGATATGCTGTTGATGTACGTCAATTTTGAGTAGAAGGAGTGGGATATAATACTGCCAGTCGTGATATTTGCTTACAATACAGTAAGGCAAGACACCACAGGCATGCCTTTTTTTCTGCTTCGTGGTCGTGAAGCTAAGATGACAATGGATATGCTGTTCCAGTCGGACTACACTCAGGATGACTATGTGAAACTGCTTATCACCAGGGTTGAAGAAGCAAGACAGCTGGCTCGCACACGGGCACTGGACACTCAGGAGAAGGACTGCCAGCGGTATAACGAAAAGCACTAACCCTGTTGTGTACAGCCCATGAGATCTGGTATGGATTTTTACGCCTGTACAAAAAGTTGGGTTATCGGAAAAGTTACTGAAGCGATACTTTGGTCCGTATCATGTCATACACCACCTGTCAGATGTCACATATGAAGTCAGGGATTATGAACCGTCCTCAAAGTGACAAAATCGAAGAGACATTGTGCACATCCTCCATATGAAGCCTTACCAAGATCCCAAAGAACAGATAAACAGAAATCGCCTCATGTTGAAGGACTCTGAAAATTGTTGTGATAATGATGAAGCCACAACAGGAGGGTCTGGCACCAGTCACCGTCACCTTAAGGAAGGAGGCAGAATGGAAGGATTCTCTGGAACTGCCATACAGAAACCCCATGAGAAAACACAGGACACTGCAGCGGGTTACTTTTCTTTGAGGAATAGGAGCAATGCCGTGAGTATTCCGATGGCACGCGTGGTGCAGTAATTAGCATTATGTTTGATCTACATGTACTTTCCAGAAAATTCTTTCTATGTATAAACGGTAGAGCACTCCAAGCAGGAGGCAGTCTGTACTGAGTGTTCACTTGTGTTAGCAATAAACATTTTCTAAGTGTAAAGTGTTGTGCTCTGTTAGCAACCAGCCTTCAAATTCTGGACCACCTGCTGTTTGTAATGTGACAATATGTATGATAACTACATTGCTGGAAATAAAAATTACTACATCATCTTAAAGTTTTACAATTCACTCAAGATTTATTAATGGAACAGTGCGTATGAAGTACATCAGCTACACTGACAGATCAGTAGCTGAGAAGGTACTGTTGCAAGCGATAAAATTTTCTAAGTCTTGGGTTTATTGCTGTGGAAGTGTCACAGGTGTGTTGACAGAACGGGGAAAGGAAATAGTAGCTACCTTGCGTCATACTTATTGGGTCAAGCTGACAGGAATGGATGCACATGTGCCAGACTGAATATTTCATATCAGTGGAAGTTAAATGACACAGTACGAGCTTGCAGTATCACGTCACTTCATTACGTGAGGAAACAATGCTTAATTCTAACGCAACAACACACATCCAGAGCCTTCTGGAACCACCAGATAACCTGTGAAGTGAACATGGCAAGATATAAAACACTGACACATTCCCCCCCAGGGGGCCCACAGCTCTTTTGTGGGTACGTGTGTGGCGCGCACGGGTCCCCGAGCCATTGCAGCCTTTTTTCCTGCTTTCCCCAGGCTGCATTACCCCTCCTAGTTCCCCCTCCTTCCCATCCCAATTCCTCCTTCCCACCCTCTCCAACCCCGTCTCTCGGTGGTACTCTGGATGACGGCTTGGCTATCCCATGGTACCGATTGTCCTGCACTTTGGTTTTGTCTGCTGTGTACACCGGTTTTTGGCCCAGTTTGGCCCCCCTCGGGGTTTGACCTTCCATACCAAAATTGTCCGATAATGTGTGAGCCAATTGGGGAAGAACTCCCGACCTAGCCCCTACAGCACGGGTCCTATCCTTTCCTTTCCACTTCCTTTCCTCGCTGTAGCCCCCATCCCCCGCTAGGTCCCCAGCACGTGTAGCCAGTCCGTGTGGGGGGGCTGTTATGTACCCTTTGGCTGAGCCCCCTGACACCACAGGGATCACACTACTGGTGTCTGAGCTGCGACCTCTCCATGCAAGTCAAGGAGTTGATGCCTGTCCTCGGGGGTATCAGAACTCCCGGCAATGGCCATCGTGCCAGGTGGCCTTTGCTGAGGCTGGGTGGCGCCCATGGAGAGAGCCCCGGTTTCGGAGTGGGTGACACCAGGGCGGACGTCTAGCACTATGAAAAGAGTTAGACTCCAAAATGGTCGTGCATCGGCCATCTCTCAAGACAGGAAGAGATCGTTTAATGCTGTTACTGCGGATAAGAGGATGTTTCCCTCCCTTGCTACCCCTTGGGAGGAAGGCCAGGCTCGCCGGTTAGGAGCAAAACCCTTTCCTCGCTATCTCGTTTGCTCAAGGACTGATGGAGGGACTTCCACTTCCACCAAACCTCTGTTCTTTGTCGAGACCATAGAGGACAAGTTTGGTGAAGTGGAATCTATGGGTAAGCTTAGATCTGGTTCATTACTCATTAAAACAGTCTCGGAAGCCCAGTCTGAAGCTTTGCTCGCCTGCAACACCCTTGGCGACATTCCAGTCACAATTGTCCCGCACAAATCCTTGAATATGGTACAGGGTGTGATATTCCACCGGGACCTCCTCCTTCAAACTGATGAGGAGCTTAGGGCCTATCTCGAGCGGCGTGGTGTACATTTTGTTCGCCGCGTTCAGAGGGGACCTAAAGATAACCGCGTCGATACTGGGGCCTTTATCTTGGCCTTCGAGGGGGACACACTCCCAGAGAAGGTCAAGATCATGATATATCGATGTGAAGTGAAGCCCTACATTCCACCTCCCATGCGGTGTTTTCGATGTATGAGGTTTGGTCATATGTCCTCTCGCTGTACAGCAGTCCCAGTATGCGGTGATTGTGGACGCCCACTACATGAGGGGAGCCCCTGTGTTCCTCCGCCGGTGTGCGTCAACTGTCAACAACACCACTCTTCACGGTCGCCAGATTGCCCTATGTTCACAAAAGAAAAGAAGATACAAGAGTACAAATCCCTGGAGCGTTTGACGTACCCTGAGGCCCGCAGCAAATATGAACGTCTGCATCCCGTGCAAATGGCGACGACCTTCGCTACGACGTTATCGTCTAGCCTTTCACCCTCCCCTTCCCACTCCCATCTCCCCCCTACACCCCGTCCACACCCCTCCCTCACATCTCCCTCTCCTGTAGCTCCTGTAGCCCTCCCTTTGTGTCCCACCCCTTCCCAGCCGGAGAAGTGCACCCCTTCTCCGTCGCCTGCCGGTGACAGTGCCCTATCTCAGGGCCTTCCGTCCCGGCGTTCCCCAGATCGGAGATCTTCGACCTCCAGCCGGCCATCGGACTCCCAGTCAGTGAGTCTCTCTCTGGGGTGGGTCCTGCCCGTCCCACACGAGAGAAGGAGAAGAAGAAGAAGAAACCAAAGTTACAAGATAAAGCCCCTCCGGTACCACCGGAGGTGCCGACTGTGCTTTCGCAACTCGCTCATCCCATTGAGCCCGAGGCTGATCAGCTATTTATGGATGTTGTCCCTTCTTCTTTGGTGACGGACGCTGACAAAGCAGCGTGACAGACGTTATGCCATTCGCTTCCCGCCTAGATCCTCGTGATGTGATCATCCAATGGAACTGTAATGGTTACTACCGTCACCTCTTGGAGATTAAACAGCTAATCTCTCTCTCTTCTGCGGCCTGTGTCGTCCTGCAGGAATCGAGGTTTATGGATGCACATTCACCGACCCTCCGTGGGTTCCGTGCTTTTTGTCGGAACCGGGTTGGCCCCCTCCAGGCGTCTGGTGGGGTTTGTACTTTGGTCCGGACAGATATTGTCAGTACCTGGATTACTCTCCAAACTCCATTGGAAGTGGTTGTTGTCCGGACACTCCATTGACCATTTGCAACCTCTACCTTCCACCTGACAGGCCACCTACTCTCACGTCCCTAGTGGCCCTCCTTCAGCAACTCCCCCCTCCTTACCTCATCCTTGGGGACTTCAATGCCCACCATCCTTTGTGGGGCAGTGCTTATACATCTAGCCGGGGCCGCCTCATAGACCAGTTTCTTGCTGACCACAATCTGAGCCTTCTCAACGATGGTTCCCCAACTCATTTTAGTGGCGCTCACGGCACCTTTTCTGCCATAGACCTCTCTCTCACTTCTCCTTCTCTCCTTCCTTTATTTCACTGGTCGGTGTATGACGACCTCTGCGATAGCGACCACTTTCCGTTGATCCTTTCACTTCCCTCACGCCTACCACGAGCCAGGGTACCCCGCTGGGTATTCCGTCGTGCTAATTGGCCGCTATATACATCCCAGGTTGTGTTCCCATCTTCCCCCTCAGGCTGTATAGATGATATTATAAGCCAAATGACCAACATGATCACCCAAGCTGCCAACGCCGCTGTTCCCCGGTCGACAGGCCCTCCTTCTCGCCGGCCTGTCCCTTGGTGGAATGCAACTGTTGCCGCAGCCATTCGCGAGCGCCGAAGGGCCTTGCAACATCTTAAGCGCCACCCATCGCTCGCTGGTCTAATAAATTTCAAACGTCTGCGTGCCAGAGCTCGTTACTTAATCAAACAAAGTAAGCGGACATGCTGGGAGCATTTTGTCTCCTCGTTGGGTTCTTCTGTCCCTTTGACAAGAGTGTGGGCTATGCTCCGATCTATCCAAGGTAGCTGGCGGCCGTCTTCCGTCCCTGGTCTTGCCCTGCCTGATGGGGTCTGCACGGAGCCATCTGTTGTTGCAGAACATCTTGCAACTCACTTCGCCAATGTCTCGGCGACAACTTCATATCCGGCGACCTTTCTCCTTCAGAAACACCAGGCCGAAACCTTCAAATTAGGCTTTACTTCTCACCAGGTGGAACCATATAACGAACCTTTTACTGACTGGGAGCTGTCGCTGGCCCTCTCCTCTTCTCGTGATTCAGCACCTGGCCCTGATGATATCCATAATCAATTGCTGAAACACCTTAACCCCTCACAACGACAATTTCTCCTAAAAGTTTTTAACCGTATTTGGCTTCAAGGGGTGTTCCCCTCCCAGTGGAGGGAGAGTATTGTGGTCCCTGCCCTCAAGCCTGGCAAGGACCCGTCGGCGCTGGACAGTTATCGACCAATAAGCCTGACAAGTGTCCCCTGTAAACTACTTGAGCGGATGGTAGCCCGCAGATTATGCTAGGTTCTTGAATCCCGGGGACTTCTCTCACCTTACCAGTGTGGGTTCCGGGAGGGACGATCCCCTATTGACCATTTACTTCGACTGGAGACTGCGATCAGACAGGCCTTCTCTAAAAGACATCATCTGGTAGCAGTCATCTTCGATCTGCATAAGGCGTACGAAACTGCTTGGCGTCATCATATTTTACGTTCTCTTCATGACTGGGGCCTCAGAGGCTCCTTACCAATTTTTATCCGTCAGTTTTTATCCCACCGCCTGTTCCGTGTCAGAGTTGGCTCTTCCTTTAGCTCCCCTCGGATACAGGAGAACGGTGTCCCCCAGGGCTCAGTGTTGAGTGTTACACTTTTTCTAATCGCCATCAATGGGTTGGTGAGCTCTGTTGGGTCACTGGTAACCCCGGCATTGTATGTCGACGACTTTTGCATATGGTACAGCTCCTACTCATTAGCCTCTACTGAACGTCAGCTCCAGAGCGCCATTCGGCGGGCTTCAGTGTGGGCTACGTCCCATGGTTTCCAGTTTTCCTCATCAAAAACGAGGGTGGTGCACTTTTGTCGTCATACTACAGTTCACCCTGATCCAGAACTGTTCTTGGGTAATCAGCGCCTGGAAGTTGTAGCACAGCATCGTTTCCTGGGTCTTCTCTTTGACACAAAATTGACTTGGGTGCCCCATATTCGCCACCTAAAGATTAGTTGTATGAGGAAACTCAATGCCCTACGTTTCCTTGCTCATTCATCTTGGGGTGCAGACCGAACAACTATCCTCCGTATCTATCGGGCTCTAATCTTGTCCCGATTGGACTATGGGTGTCAAGTTTATGGCTCGGCAGCTCCTTCTGCCCTGAAATTATTAGACCCGGTTCACCATTATGGTGTCCGCTTGGCTACAGGTGCATTCCCGACTAGCCCGGTCGACAGTCTCCTTGTTGAGGCGGGAATCTGCCCT
Organism: Locusta migratoria; assembly: GCA_026315105.1. NCBI lineage: Eukaryota > Metazoa > Arthropoda > Insecta > Orthoptera > Acrididae > Locusta > Locusta migratoria. The sequence continues at coordinate 403,772,361 of CM048748.1, forward strand.
CTTCAGGTCAGGCGGCATCAGCTTCTGGCGTCTTATGCCATCGCCATCCGGCAATATCCTGCTCATCCCGCTTACCAGGTTATTTTTGCATATGAAGGGCTTCGACCCCCTGATACCCGGCCGCGGGCGGGCCTTCCCGTCGGACTGCGGCTTGCCTCTCTTTGCCGGGATTTCCATTTCCCTTCGCTAGATTGCGCCCCCCATTTTACTGCACGCACACCTCCGTGGATGGTGCCGCGACCACTAATTCGGACGGATCTCTTCCAGGGCCCAAAAGCTTTAATTTCCCCCATGGTATTTCGGCGTTTGGTGCGCCCAGTACTAGAAGAGTTTCAGGGAGCCTCTATCTTCTACACTGATGGCTCGAAAACAGCGGGCCACTCCGGATATGCTTTTACGTCTCCTGTTGGGGCGGAATGCCATTCTCTGCCAGAGGCATGCAGTGTGTTTACGGCAGAGCTGATGGCGATTTATAGAACCCTCTGTTTTATTAAACGTTCTGCCGTGGAACGTGGTTTAATCTGTGCTGACTCCATGAGCAGTCTGCAGGCCATTGATCGTTGTTTCCCCTCCCATCCTTTAGTTATTTCCATCCATGAACTCCTTGCTGACCTTCATCGTGCTGCCTGCTCAGTTACCTTTCTCTGGGTGCCAAGCCATGTTGGTATTACAGGGAATGAAGTAGCTGACCAGTTGGCTAGATCGGCAATTACTCGCTGCCCGTCTCCCTTTCAAATTCCGGGTGCGGATCTGCGGGTGCAGATCAGATCTTTGCTTCACTCCTCATGGGATAGCAGTTGGAAAGCTACTGCCCCTTCCAATAAACTCCGCACCATCAAGGATACGACTGCAGCTTGGAGTTCATCTTTACGCCCTTCCCGGAGAGAATCAATTGTCCTCTGTCGCCTCCGTCTTGGACACTGCAGGCTGACCCATGGATTTCTTTTACGAAATGACAATCCACCACATTGTGATTGTGGAGCCGTACAATCCGTGTCTCATATTCTGACTGAATGTCCTCTCCATTCCACACTCCGTGGCGACTATGGCCTACCGCCTGCATTGCCTTCAGTTTTGGCGGATGACCCACGGATGGTTGATCGCGTCCTTGCCTTCCTCCGTGAAAGTAGATTTTATTGTCAGCTCTAGGACTCGCTTGTTCGGGGTGAGTGGGTTTGTGATTCTTGGCTGATTGTGGGGTTTAGAGCCTTATCCCCATCAGCCCCCCCCCCCCCCCCCACTCTTTTACATTTTAATGTAGTTTTATTTCTCCCTGCTCCGGAGCTATGATACGTTGACCACTGTGCCATTAGTACCTTGTGGTTAAGGCTAGAGGTCGCTTCCAGAGCTGTGGGTTCGGACACTGTAGCATTTGCTGCCCTGGGTTGGTCTTAGTCTTGTTGACGAGTCGATTTTACTTCCTAGTGTAGTGGTCTTTTGGCTTTCACCTATTTTTTGTCGAGTTCCATGGCGTATTCAATTTGAGGTTGAAGGGACTGATGACCTCGTTGTTTGGTCCCTCATGTCCACCACCACCCACCCACCCACCCACTGACACATTCGTATGACATTGCCGATGTGGTCATGTTTGAGGTATAGGGGAAAAATTAGTCGCTCCACACACACTATATATACTCCAGCACTTGAGCTCATAGTCAGTCGGTCAGACGAGTCGATGGCTTACTCTTCATTAGCATTCGATTCCATGAAACAACACTGGTACAAGTCTGTTATAAAACTCAAGCACTCTTCTACATCAACTGACAACCAGCGGAATGCCGACTTCTGTGTAACTTTGACTCCTGCAATACAACTGACTATGGACATAGAGGAAGAATCTGGGAAGATTTCCATGGTCTGCACACCAAAACCTCAGTGTTCCTAGGAGAGATGCCTACTTGCTGGTAGCCCAGGAATCAGTGCACATCTCAACCACACTACAACCGTCAACACGGTCCAGTTTGCAGATGAGGTGAGACAACACTTAGGGTGGGGAACAAGAACCACCAGACAGGACATATGAATCTCTCATTGAAATGTTCCGCCATACTTCTGTATGGTTCACAGCAAACGGCGCAGCAGCAGGGCGGCTACCTCTGCCGACTGAGCTAGTGCGGACACAGTCGCTCTGTCAGCGCAGAGTACATCGGAAGGTCACCGACATCATTGACCCAGTCGCCTGGAGTATGCAGCAATGTGTACCATTTCAGAATAAATGTTTTACTGGAAAATATTCTTTCATTTATGCCAATGGCAGCACCGGGACCACCCCTACCTCTTCTTGCAGGACATACTGTGGTGGTTAGGAGTCTGGCCTCCTGACAAATAACCAGCTCTCCAACACCACCTGAGTGCACGCCCACTAAGGGATACTTGATAGATGTCGTCTTTCTCTCATGACTAGTTTCCAGAGTAAATAAAACTTTGTTTTCAATAATGGAGGATAGAAAACAACTCACTGCAAAGAGATCACTCAGACAACTGTGGGATTGGAGGGGGAAGGATGCTGGGTAAGGGTGGGGATGGGTTGTAAGTTGCATGATGGATTGTAAAGGCCATGATTTGCAGGAATTTGAATAGTAGCATTGAATACAGTGAAGGTAAGAATCAGGAAAGGATGGAAGGGAGGTGTAGAGGAGTTTTGGGACGGAGTGGGGGGATTTGAAACAAATAAAAGAAATAGGAGAAAAAGTAATTAATTAAAGGGTATTGTAAGGGGTGACACATGTTTGCAAGGAAGACATGAATTGTAGAGCTACAGGATAATGAGTGGGGAAGGAGAGGGGGAAGGTGTTAGGCATAGGATGTAGAGGCGGAAAGGTATCTTAAGATGAGGCCAGGATGGTTGTGGGACTGTAGAGTGTGTGATGGGACAACTCCCATCTTCACAGTTCAGAAGAACTGGTGGTGGACGGTAGGATCCAGATGGCTTGGGTAGTGAAGCAGCCATTGAAATCCAGAGACTTGTGTTCAGTCACATGCTGTGCCACAGGGTGGTCTATACTGCTTTTTGCCACAGTTTGGCAGGGGCCATTCATCCTAATGGACAACTGGCTCGTCATCATACCAATATAAAATGCTGTGCAATGATTGCAACAGGGTTGGTAAATCACATGGCTGCTTTCACAGGTGGCCCGACTTTTGATGGGATAGGATAAGCCTGTTACAGGACTGGAAGTGCTGGGTGGGTGAATTGGGCAGGTTTTGCATCAATATATGATCCTTGTGGTAAGAGGTTGGGAATGGTATAAAGTTGGATTAGGTTGTTGTGGAGGTTGGGTGGGTGAGGGAACACCACTTTAGGAGGGATCGGAAGGATTTTGCGTAGGATCTATCTCATTTCAGGGCATTATGACAGATACTCAATGCCCTTCAACACATTATACGGTCCCACAACCATCCTGGCCATAACCTAAGATAACTAACATCTTCCCCTCCCACCCTCACTCATTACCCTGTATCTCTCCATTGCTAATACGTGTCGCCCCTTACAATATACCCTTAATTAATTACTTTTCCTAATTTTACTTTTTTCTTATCATTCTTGTTGTTTCAAATCCCCTAACGATCTCCCCACACTCCTGTACACCTCCCTTTTATCCTCTCCCACCCCTTCCCTTAACTGTATTCAATGCCACAATTGAAATTCCTGCCTATCAGAGGCTTTACAATCCATCATGCACTGCAGAACTTTTCATCCCTCCCTCAACTCCACTTATTACTCACAGTCTGGATGCTTGTGGCGCTGTAGTGGCCGGACATCGTGGTTTTGTGTGTGTGTGTGTGTGTGTGTGTGTGTGTGTGTGTGTGTGTGTGTGGTTGTCTAAGTGATTGTGTGTATAGTTGTCTGAGTGATTGTGTGAATTTGTGTCTCTTTTTTGTGAAGGTCATGGCCGAAAATTTGAGTTCTGTGAAAATGTTATTGCCTACTTATCACGCCTGTTAGCAGCTCACTGATCCTCTTTACAGTGAGTTTTTATCTATCCTCCATTATTGACATTCCATGTGGCTTCTCCAATGTTAAAATTTTGATTTCAGATATTTGTTTGGTGTATTGAGTTTCCCCTTCTCTTTTGTGGCTTATAATTTCATTATTTGATCATTGGTTTTGCATCCTTGTTTTCTTTTATGTGAAAGTGTTTGAAAAATGTAAATATTTTCCCACTTTCCCTTCTTCAGCATGCTCTTGAGGGACAGCCAAGTAATAGGTATAAAAGTGTGATTAAAAATTTTAAATAAGTAATTATTTTTCTTTCCAGTTTCTTCAAGATCCCTTAGCAAATAACAACCCCTATGTTGATAAGCAGGAAGAACCAGCACTTAACTTTGATACAGGTGGCCTCGAGGAAAATGTAAGTTTTCTTGTCAGTACAGGATTAATGCTCTAGATGCAGTAGTCAGATAATCAAAGATAACAAGCTTTTATAACAAGATGGACATCAAAGCTTGAAATCTTGAAACTTTGTAAAAAGCCTTGAATAATTAAAAAAAGTAACAAATAAAATAAATAAAAATAACTGGAAAAGTAAGAAAACTCGTACATGTTAAATAATAATAGTGTTAGTTTCTGGCTTTGCCTGGTATGTTGTTGTTGTGGTCTTCAGTCTGCAGACTGGTTTGATACATCTCTCCTTGCTACCCTGTCCCATGCAAGCTTATTCATCTGAGAATATGAATGGCATCATACGTCCTTTTGAATCTGCTTGCTGTATTCATCCCTCAGTCTCCCACTACGATTTTTACCCCACACACTTCCTTCTAATATTAAGTTTATGATTCCTTGATATCTCAAAATATGCCCCACCAGCCTATCCCTTATCTTAGAATATGCCAGAAACTCCTTTTCTCCCCAATGCTGTTGAGCACCTCATCATTATTTACGTGATCTTCCAATCTAATCTTCATCATTCATCTATAGCACCACATTTCGAAAGCTTCTGTCATCTTTTTGTCTGAACTCTTATTGTCCACATTTCACTCCCATACAGTGCTACATTCCAGATAAATGTTTTCAGAAAGGACTTCCTAAGATTTAAACTAATATTGGATGTCAACAAATTTTGCCTCTTCATAAACACTTTGCTCCCCAAAGCCATTCTGCATTTTACTGTTTATCTTCTTTACTTCAGCCATCAAAAGTTAACTTGCTACCCAAATAACAAAACTCGTCTACTTCTTTTATCATCTTATTACATTCTTTCAGCATTGCCTGATTTTCTGACACTACATTCCATTATTCTCATTTTACTCTTGTTAATTTTCATCTTATATCTTCATTTCAAGACACTGTCCATTCCATTTTATTGCTTTTCCAGGTCCTTTGCTGTCTCTCACAGAGTTACTATGTCATCATCAAACCACGAGGTTTATATTCCCTCTCTGTGGACTTTAATCCCCTCTCCAAACTTCTCCTTACATTTCTTCACAGCTTGCTAAATGTACAGATTAAATAACATTGGGAAAAGGCTACTACCCTATCTTACTCCCATCCCAACGACTGTGACCCATTCATGACCTTCGACTAATAATTGCTGTCTGGTTTTTGTATAAGTTGAATATAACTCTTTGCTTCATATATTTTACTCCTGCTTCCTTCAGAATTTGAAAGAGTGTACTCCAGTCAACATTACATTGTCAAAAGCTTCCTCCAGATGCACAAATGCTAAAAATGTAGATTTCCCTAGGTTAACCTACCTTCTGAGCTATGTTGTAATGTGAGTATTGCCTTGTGTGTTCCTACATTTCTCTTAAATCAAAACTGATCTTCCCCAAGGGTAGATTCTACCAGTTTTTCCATTTGTCTGGAAATAATTCATGTTAGTATTTTGCAACCATGACTTGTGAAGCTGATAATTCTGTAATTTTCACATTTGTCTGCACTTTCTTTCTTCAGAATTGGAATCACTATATTCTTCTTGAAGCCTGTGGGTAGTTGCCCTGTCTCATACATCCTGCATACTACATGGAACAATTTCTTCATAACTGTCTCTCCTAACGATAAGTGCAGTTCAAATGGAACATCATCTACTCCAGAGGCCTTGTTTCTTTTCAAATCCTTTAGTGTTCTATCAAATTTTTCTCGCAGTGTTGTATCTCCTCTCTCTTCTTCCTCTACTTTGTCTTCCATTTCTAGAATACTGCCTTCGTTTATTTCCTTTTTACAGGCTTCCTATATAGTTCTTCCACCTTTGAGCTTTCTATTCTTTGCTTAGTACAGGCTTTTCATCTGACTTCTTGATATTCATACCACTGCTTGTCTTGTCTTCAAATGTCTCTTTTTATTTTCCTGTGGGTGGTATCTATCTTTCCCCTAGTTATACATTCTTCTACGATCTTGCATTTCTCTTCAAGCTACTCCTGCTTAGCCACTGTGCACTTCCTGTCAGCCTCATTTTTCAGACATCTGTACTCCCTTTTGCCTGCTTCACTTGATCCATTTTTATATTTTTTCCTTTCATCAATTAAGTTCAGTATCTCCTGTGTTATCAAAGGATTTATTTTACGGCAGTCCATATTCACCTACAATATTTCTTTCTCTTCCCTTTCAAACTAGCAAGTTCCAGTCCCCTATCATGATTAAGTTTTCTTCTCCTTTAACAGTCTGAATAATTTCTTCTATCTCCTCATACATTTCTTCGATCTCCTCATCATCGGCAGAGCTAGTTGGCATGTAAACTTGTACCAGTGTGGTCAGTCTTGGCTTCGTGTCTATCTTTGCTACTATAATGCATTCATATGCTGTTCATAGTAATTTACCCTCATTCTTATTTTCTTATTCATTATCAGACCTACTCCTGCATTACCTCCAACTGATTTTGTATTTAAACCCTGTACTCACCTGATCAAAAATTCTGTTCCTCCTACTACCGAACTTCACTAATCCTCATCATATCTAATTTTAACATATCCATTTCTCTTTTCAAATTTTCTAACTTACCTACTTGATTAAGCGATAAAACATTCCACAGTCCATTTCTTAGAATGCCTGTCTTGTTTTTCTTTATGGCGACATCCTCCTGAGTAGTCCCCACCCGGAGATCTGAATGGGGGACCATTTTACTTCCACAATATTTTACCCAAGAAGACCTCATTCTGGTATCCCGGCACGATAAGTTTGAGAGCCTGCCAGACCACATGGACTGTGACAGCAGCCGTTACGCGGCGCGCACAACCTACTAGCGCTGCCATCGCCACTAGAACGCTGCATGCAGTGGCGCACCTACCGCGCCGGTCATCTGCGCAGAGAGCCGCACTATTTAGGGTCCGGAGCCGCAGCTCACTCCTCAGACTTGTGTTGACTGCGCTCAGTTTACTTTCGATATTCAGTGGTTATCAGGCTTCGTACTTGGCTCCGTCACGGTTCCGATTGGCTTATGTTTTAGTCTTTGTTTCCCATTAGTTGTTGTCATTATTTGTCGTCTCTATGGTCTCGTGTAGTGTTTCTCGTTAGCGGCGACCCTTGATCAGTTGATCGTCGCTAGTCGCTCCCGACCAAGTCCGACCTTCGACCTCATCATCATATATTCATACAGTAGAGCTCTAGGTCATTGGGAAAATTAATGATTGTAGTTTTCCCTTGCTTTCAGCCATTCGCAGGAACTGCATGGCAAAGCCATGTTAGCTGATGTTACAAGGCCGTCTCAGTCAATCATCCAGACTTTTGCCCATGTAACTTCTGAAAAGGCTGCTGCCCCTCTTCAGGAACCACACATTTGTCTGGCCCCTCCACAAATACCTATCCACTCTGGTTGCACCTACTGCACAGCTGTCTATATCATTGAGGCATGAGAGCCACTCCACCTTGGCAATGTCTGTGGTTCATGGGGGTGGGCCTGGTACGTATTTATCCATTTCTTATGTTAATCCATCTCCTTCTTCCCCCTGACCCCATTGCCTTCTATCTCTCACTCCATCCATTTCACTTTCATTTTCATCTGGCTCAATCCTTATGACATCATATCTCCTGCACAGTGTGTCCTAAATAATATAATTTTGCTGAAACTTAGAGTGGAATATTGAGAAACTGACTGCAAAATGTGTCGTGAATAGAGTTGGTAGTAAATTAGAACCTCATGCATGATGGGGTCGTTTTTCATAATTTTATTGTTTATGACATCATATCTCCTGTACTATGTCATATTATAATTTCAATGGTAAATTTAGTGGTATATATGTATATGAAAAGTCTCACAAATGTAATTAGTAGTGTAGAACTAATAATTTATTACTATCGTGCACATGAAATGCATGAACAAGCAAAAAGAAGTGAGTGGTGAATTTCTTCCCTTTCATAAATTTGCTGGGTTTTTCAGTGAGAAATGCCTTGATTTGATTTGATTTTCTCAGGGAAGCCAAAACAGTCTTGGTCCAACCCGTCACTGCCCGCACCGAAATTAAGTTTATTGTGCGGTATCGCTCCCTGTATATCTAGTAAAGCCAACCAATGCCCCTGAACAGTGCAAGGAGACCCTTTACCAGTTCTTTATTAGACACAATTTCTTCGGGTCTGGTTGTCCCAAATGTTCTGTGCCTTTTACTCTCCAATGCAATGCATTCAAAGATTAGATGTGATGCAGTTTCATCACCGTCATCACAGATCCTACATTTAGGTTCCTCTTCTGTTATTCCCATTGTATGTAGGTGTTTTTTTTAAATTCCCATGGTCTGTCAGCAATCCAACCATGAGTCTATCTCTCACCTGTTCAGGCCCAGGATTGCAGAGCTCCTTTTAAAACATGGCTTTGGCATCATTACCTTGCCATGTTTTTGTTGAGAGACTTTGATCCAATATTCTACATGCTGTCTTCTGAGCCAGTTACATAGCTCCAATTTGATCATTTCCTTGGTGATTGTCAGGACAGGTTCCGGTCCAATAAATGGAGTCTCTGTCCCCATTCTGGCTAATCTGTCGGCATGTTCATTGCCACTGATCCCCAAGTGGCCAGGGACCCACAATAGGTTTACTCTGTTGCTTTCCCCTAGCTCCACCAGAACCCTGTGACATTCTGCAACAATTTTAGACCTTGTTGCAAAAGCTGCTAGTGATCTCAGGGCTGCCTGGCTGTCTGAATAGATATAGATGCTACGATCTTTGTAGCACCTACGCAAATTCTCCTCCACACACAACCTGAAGGCAGTGATTTTGGCCTGGAATACTGAGGCCAGTTTCCATAGAGAGATGACGCCCTCCAGTCTTGGCTGCACCCCGTATACCCCGGCCCCAACACCTTGGTCTGATTTTGACCCGTCAGTGAACCAGGCAATATCCCCCATACGGTGTCAAACTATTTTCTCCCACTGCTCCCTACTTCCAGTTGTTATATTAAAAGGCTTGTTGAAGCAGTAAGGGGTTATAATATAGTCGGCTGGCATTTCCCCAACCTTTCCTATATTTACCTCACTCACTATTTTAGTGTGTGATTCTGGATATCCCAAAGAGTTCCAGTTGTTTCCAATTTTGAGCCTGCCTCCATCTTGACCCAAAGGTTTAATGGCGGCATATCCAGCATGGTTTCCATCCCAGCAGTTGGTGTGCTGCTAATTCCGCCTGTTATGGCTTAGCAGGCTAATCTCTGCACCTTACCAAGTTCCTTAGCAGCAACCTGCTGTTCTATCTTCTTCCACCACACGACCGCCCCATAGGTGATCCTGGGTCTAATCACCGTGGTGTAGAGAAATGCCTTAATAAAGTTTGGAATTAGTTGTAAAGCTTTTTGCAAGTATCTAAATGCTCTCATTCTCAAATAGTGGATAGTAAATCCATTATTCATGTGTTGCATGATGTGAATTTTTTTGTAAATCTCTTTGTTCATAATGTCATGTCTCCTGTACAACATGTCACATATGTTTTATCCCCATAGTGATTGTTTTCTGGTTTTAAAGATCATTTGTACTAAAGTCCGTTGAAATCAGTCAGTTAGTTTAGAAGCTGATGTGTAACATTCGTGTGTGATATGGCAGTTCGTCACAAATTCTATTGTTCATTGCATCACTTCTTCTGATCTGTGTGCCATAAGTGGTTCTTAAATGCACAGTGATTGTTGTCTGGTAGCAAGGAATATGTGTAACACATCTGGTTGAATTCAATCCTAATAGCTTATAAGGAAACATGGAGCATACACATATACAAACATCAATTTTTATAATTTGTCACTTCAATTTTGTACATAACATTTTAAAATCATTTTATGGGTAATTTTAAAGGGCATTTAAATGATAGGCTGTGTATTTTGACATTATCTGAGGAATTATGTTTTGATCTCAATGTTTGCAACCATACAGATGAGTTTGCATTGCTCCCCTCAAAGGAAAAGTAGTTATTTTTTAGAATAAAGTTGCTGAGGGTTATGAGGAATGAGGTACCTGGCTTGAATTCAGAGGGACGTTGGGAGAGGTGGCGAGTAAGAGCAACAAGGCCATGGGCAAGTGGGATGTTTGTGTGTTGGGAGGTGGGATCCACTGTAACAAGTGTTTGGTCTCCTTGATATGGGAGGATAGGTTTTGGACATTTTGTTGAAGATGTTGGTCAATGAGGGCTGAAATTCTTTCAGTAGGAGCATAGTAATCAGATACAATCAGGCATCCAGTATTATTTGGTTAGTGGATTTTGGGGAGCATGTAGAACTTAGGTGTGTGGGGTGCAGTTGGGATGAGGAGGGAGATGGATTCAGGAGAGAGCTTCTGGGAGGGGCCATATGATTTTAACAAGGATTGGAAATCTTGTTGGACTTTTGGGATGGGGTCTTTCCGACACAATTTGTAGGTGGAAGAGTCGGAGAGTTGTTGGAACCTTTATCTGCAGGAAGGTTGCTTATGTCGGGATTTGTTTTGAGGTTGTGGATGGCTCTCCTTTCTTATGATGGAAGATTTGAGCTCTTGGGAAGGTACTCGGGGAAAGATGGTGAGGCCAAGTTGGAGGTGAGAAATTTTTGGAGGGTGACCAGGGGGTGGTTAGGTGGGGAGTGCAGGGGGATCTGTATTGGATGGTGGTATGAACTGGAAAAGGCAGGGTTCAATGTTAGGATTAGGTTGGCTATGGTCAAAGGGATTGATGGCAAAGTAGTGTTTCCATCATAGGGATTGGGGAAAGGAGAGTTGGTCTTTAACAAGTCCAACAAGATTGAATCGGGATGTAGGGCTTAAGGTAAGAATGGAAAAATCTGTGTGGTTGAAGTTTTTTTGTGGACAAGTTAACCACGGTGTTCTGAAGTTGTTTTGACACTGGATGTTGTGGAGTGTTAGTAAGAAGTTTCAAGATGTCAACTAAGCAAGGTCTGGGTGCTATGAGGGGCAGAGGCATGCAGTGGGCCTGCACTGCCCACCTGGTCCCATAGTCACGCCTCACAGGTGGACCTCGCCACGCACTGGACTGTGCCAGGCAGTGTGGGTATCCACCTACTGGAGGTCAGAAACGGGCCAAGTATGAACCCGGTCTTGCGGGTTGTATACATTACAAATGCCACCCTTCAACCCCACTGTAATTGCACGAGTACAATGAGCCTAAGTGCGCTGGCACAGCCGTCCCATCGTACTCGCGGGCTCGTAGTCGCCAGACCTGAACTCCGCGGGTACTCTGATGTCATGTCCATACTCGCTGTTGCCGTGGGCTCGGAGATTCGACACATTGTCTTTGCCACTACCTCTATGCGTTTGTAATTCATACAAATCTGCTGTTTTATTCTGATCCTTATGAGATGTTGCACACATCCTCAAAACAAGAGGAATGTCACTGCCTACATAAAAATCAGTGTGGTGCATGGGGGAGGCTACTCTACTTATGGACTTCGACAAAATCAATAGTTTTCATACAATCCTGTTGAAATTTTGTACACTTCATCTTCAGATCAAGTATTCTTTTTGCAATGTGTCAAGACAACAACTTTATATCATTGTAGTGAAGATCGTTTCCACACATTGTTTCTGCACTCTCATTTAACTCAATTAAATTTAATAATTCTTTCAACTCACTAAAATGTTCTTGCAGATCGAGTGAAACATTTGTGACTCCATATTAAACAAACTATTTGCAGAAGAAAATAATTTTACATATATTGTAGTTTGATGTAATAAAGGTGTGAACTTATTTTCGTTACTGTTACTTTGTATAGTTACGGTGTAGCATCAAATTAAGTGAAGTATTACATGAAAATGAAGAGTGTGCTGTGGTAAAAAACACACTTCATAGAGTTTTTGGTACAGTTGATGTCCGCTCAAAGGTTATTGCGTTGCAAACTATCCTCATTATATTGTTAAATATGCGCTCTCATTTTTTCTCCTCCTCCTCCTACCACCACCACCACATCTTTAGAGAGAATCATGTAATATACAAAAGTGTATTTGCAAGTTTTAAATGATTATTAATTTATGTTTTCAGCTAGGCCAAGGTCAGTTACCAATTGACAACCCTTGTGATGATATAAAGGAAGAACCAGAACTAAACTTGGATGACTGTGGCTGGGAGCATAATGTAAGTTTTCACATCAGTATTGGGTTATGGTTAAGTTGCACTAGTTAAATACTTTGTATCAGATAATATCAGTAGCACGAATTCTCAAAACTAACATGGTAACAGTTGAAAATCAGGAAATTTTATTTTATTTTATTTTATTCCTTCAGTTGATTTTATAATACAAACACAACTAAGTGGTAACTGACTTTGTTTGACAAGCAGGCCTTCAGATTGTCTTCAACATATTTGTCATACTGTGTCATGTGATTTATTGCATAATAATATCTTAAATTTCTTTAAATAGTTTGATACTTCTTGATACACTAAACATATTACAGAAACATTGTGTTCAGAAAAAGATATAGATCCTCTCATTCAGCATTAAAATAAGGTGGTGCTGAGGGCCTGCTGTTTGAATTGCTTGATGCTTCTGCCATGTCTGAATGTGCAGGCAGCTGGGACTGTTGGTTGACATAGCCAGCACTCTTTCCACTGTTCTTGGCTGTCATTTTGTTTACTTTTCACAGCTCCACGGTCCCCATTGGCTTTGCTGAATGACCTTGCAGTAGTCAGCCAAACTACTACTTTAGGAGCAGACAATAATCTTTTTCTTTTCTTAATTAATCCTATAAAACCTTCCAGCTGAGTTTGACGATGACAGGCTGTCCATTAATCCTCAAATACATCTCTCCCCCTCGCCCGCAATCAACTTCGCAGATTTCCATGAATTTGCGGGTCATTGGAAGACTTACTTGCTGGGTCAGTGCCTCCAGCTGATGTAACTACACTGATTAACACATGCTGTGCTGTAACTTGTGCTGATGAATGCATTCCTTTTCTCATATAACATGGCCAGAGTTGATCATTTTGTTGGCTGTCTGACCTGGATTTGCTTTCATCACTGTACTAGTTTCCACAACAGACCACAGTATGGCTTCACACGTTTTGCATTTTAACTGCTTCCAATTACTTTCATCACTTCTTTATTTTTACTAGTTTCTGTATATTATTTACAATATATCCACTTAATTAAATTTCATCCACTCTCCCACTATACAGCAGTAAGTTATGGCCAGTCTATATTTACGCATGGACATTTCATGCCATTTAAAATCTTATTTCAAAAACTCTGTTGTAGCATCTCACAATTAATCTGAAATCCTCCAGTATCTCCTTGTCTCTTTAAAGTACACAACTTTCTTTCATGGTACTTAAATTAAGCATTAATGATGAGTAAATTATATTCTGTTCTAAATTCCACTAGGTGTCTTCCTCTTTCATTCCTTGCTCCAGTCCAGATTCACCTTCTGATCACCTCTGTAATGCAGTGGATAGTGTCACTGACCACTATGCAGGGGGCCCAGGTTTGATTCCCAGCAGGGGACTAGGTGGTGTGTGTTGTCCTAATCATTGTTCAATTATCACTGACGTGCAACTCACCCACTTGGTGTCTAATAAAAACAACCCTACGTTAGATATTCCTGCCAATAATGCAGTATAATCATTTCATTCCATTCACCTATTGCTCCTTTTCCCGCCATCAAATTTCTGTCCTATATCACTATCAAATTTCCCTCTCCCTTAACTATCTAAATGACATATTTCATCTAGTCAGATATTTTTCCCAATATCATCATCATCATCATCATCTGCAGAATTAGTTGGTATATAAATACATACTAGAGTGGTGGGTGTTGACTTTATTTTGTTGATGTTAAATGCATTTACTATGCTGTTCATAGTAGATTACCTGCATTCCTATTTTTTTATTTACTATTAGACTTACTCCTGCATCATCCCAACTAATGCACAATAGTATACTTACCTGACTAGAAGTTCTGATCGCACACCAGTTAAATTTCACAAAACCCTATTATAGTTAACTTCAACTTTAACATTGTTAAATTTGGTAACTCGTCTTGAATATATTACTCAAGAGTAAGTTACCATCAAGTACCCATGAATTAGAACTGCATTTCCTTGGGAAATTTAATGACTGTAATTTCTTCAGACATCCATATCTTGGTTGCTTCTTGGAGAACATTATGTGGAATTCTGCTGAGGTACCAAAAGTCAAGGAGTACCTCCTAACATCATGTCAGCTCTTTTTTCTGTCTGGCAAAGTGCAGCAACTCAAAGTGCCTTGGACTCTACAAGTTGTTGGAAATCCCATGCAGAAATACTGAACCACACTGCCTCTATATCCATATGTAATTGTGAAACTGTTGGCTATGCTGGATTTTGTGCTCAATCTGATTTCTCAATTATGGGATTCATGTTGGGTGATACGGGCAGCTGAATAATTTGCTGCAACTGTCAAGAATATTTTTCAAACCAATCCAAACAATTGAGGCCTGGTATCATGGTGCATTGTTATCCATATTGTTTGGCAATGTGAAATCCGTGAATGGCCACAAGTGTTCTCCAAGTAGTCAAACATAACCATTTCCAGTCAATGATTAATTCAGTTGGACCGGAGTACAAAGACCATTTCATGTCAAAAAGCTCATACTATTGTGGAGTCACCACTAACTTGCAAAGTGCTTTGCTGACAACTTTAGTTCACAGCTTCGTGGGATCTGCATCACACTCTAACCCTACCACCAGCTCTTGCCAACTGAAAATGGAGCTCATCGGTCCAAGCCAGAGTTATCTAGGGTTGCACTGATATGGTCAAGTGCCCACGAGAGTCACTGTAGATCGCTGTTAGCAGTGACACTGGAGTCAATCGTCTGCTACACTGTCCTAATGGCAACATCCTCTGATGCTGGTCCCGTCAGTTTGAAAATGCCTACATACATATCCTAGATCACTATAAAAGTTTTCTTGAACTGGTCCATTAAATGACTGGATGCATTTACTTAGCTCCACTGCAAACTTCCATGGCAGATGCTGTCTCAATATGGCACTTTCATTTAAGACTGCAATAAATCTGTGTAAATACATGGGTACTTAGCTGATTTTTGCAGAAATATTTCAAGCTTCTTTATAAGATAATACATTCAAAAAGTCAATCTCTGTTTGAACCCCGCTTATTTTCAGACAAGATAGTCCTAAGAAAAGTGCTTTCAGTCTCCCGCCAACTTAAAAGATTTGGTACTTTGATCACCCAATGTCTCTGATTTTTCCATCTAAGTCTTTTGATAAATCTACCTTTATGAATATCTATCAGCTCATGTAAAAAATTATTCCATAATTGGTGGTAATTTTCTTCCAAAGAAAAACAGTTCACTAGTACATTGGCTTGTATAAAATTACTGTAAATTGTATTGAAAAAACAGCACCCCTAAAATCTTTAATGTAACATCAAGATTTCCCAGTTGTTTGGTTTCAGATTCTATTCTTTCTACTTTGGTAATCTTTGCACTATCACTTGTAGCCTTAACTTTACTAAGTACTCCACCCATTTGGGCTGGCACTATGTGAGTCTCCAAATTTGGCTGATCTGTCAAGAGTTCTGATTTTAATTTGTTGTTTTTCATTTTAATAAGGTAGTGAGTTTCTGACTGCTATCCAGCTATCAGCTTTTTAAAGATATTCCATCTCAGCTGGCTTGATGCACTAAAATTGCTAGAGTGTCTTCTTTTTATATACAAAGTTCTATCAGCTGCATTTGAGAAAGCAATTTCCACTTCAATATCATTAATATATTTGATCATATAACTATTCATCCTATTTCATGTGTGGCAATTTTTCATTATGAATCTTTAACACTTTCCACACTAAGCCCATACACAATACGTTATCACAAACACAGCACTTGGTATGGAACCCATATGTCATACGTAGCTTTGTTTCCCAGGCTATTTAATACTACAGGAAATGTACATTGTACATTTCTTATTTGAGCTGGTAGCAAGCATTGCTGTGTTGGACTGCCTGTGGCTGTATAAAACCATGAGTTTAGCTGCTGTAATGAAAAACAGGAAAGGTCTTCGTAGTGAAATGAACACTGTGAAGCTTTGAGAGGGAAAAATGATATTTTGCAGAAAGAAAAATTTACTTGCAGTAAAATGGGTGTCAAGTAATCATTTTTACTGTCTTTCAATCAGGCATTGAGCAACTTTGTCACTAATACCAGAAGCAAAGGACAGTATAATTGTATGAATACATACAATACATTATTTGGATCTATTCAAAAATTTGTCAGTGGAGTAGGAGTTGGCCACTATTAACTCTTTTGGGCTTGTCTCAAACTGATCTTCATTTGTAGGTAAATATTTTATGCTTGCTATCAATTTACTGAAAATGTATATTCCTGAGTAGTATACCCCTTTTGAACTAAAGTAAGTGCTTTTAAAAGTCCTAGTGTAGATTTGTTTTGTTCCTAGTATTGTATGTATTAACTGAGCTGTTTGTTGGAAAAAGAGAGATATTATGAAAAATTTCATTAAGGAATAAATATCCTGGAAGTTAGTAAACCCAGTTTCTGAAATGGTTTCTCAGGACGTCCACAAATTTTCTTTCCAGATAATATGTATTAGGTGATTTTGGACTACGAAAACTTTTCTTTGAATTGACGAGTTACCCCAAAATATTATATCATATGACAGGGGCAGGGAAACGTAGCACACGGCTCGCGTGCACGCAGCGCTGCACATGTGTATTGCTTGTGAGCAGCGGTAGAATCGTACATGATTATTTCTTACAAACATTTAAAAGAATGCATTAGAAAGAGGAGAGATGCCTTCAGACAATCTGTGTAGCTGCATTATACATAAGACTGTGGTGGCTCAGTGTTTAAAGTGTTTTCCTAGTAAGCAGGAGGTCCCAGCTTCGAATCCCAGCCACAGCACAAATTTTAATTCAATGCCTCTCCTAATATTCAATATCTTTGATATAGAAAGACATTGTATGTCTTGGGGAATTGAATTATATTTGATAATTTCATCAGTAGTTTCTAGTGTTATATGAACAGCAGCACACTGTTTTCTTATACTTAGACGAAACTGGTACTACTACTCATTGGTACCTTGCTCCTTTTCATGCCAGTATTAGATATTGTAATTACTGTATTTACTTACCGAGCGAGGTGGCATAGTGGTAACATACTGGACTTGCATTTGGGAGGAAGGTGGTTCAAATCCACCTCCGACCATCCAGATTTAGGTTTTCTGTAATTTCCCTAAATCACTCCAGGCAAATGCCAGTATAGTTACTTTCAAACAGCACAGCCGATGTCCGTCCCCATACTTACACAAACAACCTGAGAATAAGCTCTGCCTCTAATGGGCACACTGTTGACAGGACATTAAACACTAATCTTCCTTCCTTCTTTCCAATATTTTACTTGATTCAACAATTAATAGATGCCTCACTTTTAAACTATATAAAGGACAGAAGCACTTATCATGTTGTGCCCTTAGGCAGACACAAACCTGCAGCAGTTTGAGGTGGACCAGATGGAGGACGAGAAGGATGCAGGTGCTGCAACACTACCGCTACAACAGCAGCACCCACCGTCAATGCTACTACTTCGACCATCATCTCCAGACCACATGCTGAGGCCGCCAGGCAAGGACACGCTCTCGTTGTGCAGGCCAGGCCAGCAGTGTGCCGGCACAAATCTCGAGGTGGTGGGACATCCCAGGATAGAACCAGAGCTTGTGGCACTGCAGCACCAAGCCACCCCACCAGCCACTCCACCGGTGAGCCTCTCGCCCACGCACCTCATGTCAACAGCTGCCATGGCCGCAGCCAGTGCACTCCTTGAAGATGTCGGCTTGTCAGCTGTGCAGTACCCAGCACAAGAGGCACAGAACCTGCAGTCCGTCTGCACAGCTGACAACACAATGGAACCAGTGGGTGCACCCTTGTTGGCTGCTGCTAGTGGTGCGACAGAGTCCACTTCATCCACTGTGAGCAGCTGCCGCAACTTGTTACTTGCTGATGCATCCCACCACAACCTTCTACCCCAGTACTATGAGGACCAGGTGCCAGTGCAGTCACCAGATGCTGGACCCTTCTCGCACATGGCACACCGATCGCATTGTCAGCAGCATCACAGTGCGCCTGCACCAACGCAGCGTGTCAGATCCACTGCCTCGTACAGCAAGGACATAATCAATGATGATGTGCTCGTATCTCTGCCGGTTATGGAGCTCAATCAAAAGCTTGGTAGCTTACCAAAAGAGGAAGTGGTGCGCCTCAGGGAGAAGCGGCGTACACTCAAGAACAGAGGCTATGCACAGAAACGCCGCAATAAGTGGCTGCAACGGCGTCGAGAACTTGAGATGACAAATCGCACACTTGTTGCCGAGCTGAAGCATGTCAAGGCAGAAATTGTACGAATCTCTAAGCAGCGTGACATTTATAAGCGATACCTTGAACAGGAACTGTGTGCCACCATCCACACACACCCCAGTGACGCTGCCTCGTCCAGTACCACAAAGTCACGTGATGCATCTCTACATTAGGAGTGTAGGAAATGGTAAACAGTTAACTCAGCAGCATTATCCCAGTACCCCCCCCCCCTCTCTCTCTCTCTCTCTCTCTCTCTCTCTCTCTCTCTCTCTCTCTCTCTCTCTCTCTCTCTCTCTCTCTCTCTCTCTCTCTCCTTTGAGAAAGAGAGAGAGGGGGGAGGGTGCGAGAGAGAGAAATAATTGTTCATCCTTCTAAAACCATAATTTGGGATATTCATGGCTTCGAAGTGATTGAGATTCTGTAGGTGTCACTGTTTAAGAGTCCATTTGTTCTGAGATTATCTATACATGCTGTGGTATTACATTGATTGTCTTCTTGTCACTTTAGTCTGGGTACACTCCAGACAGTAAGAAAACATGACCATCATTTCTACCAACACTTTGTAAAAAACATGGTGTTGTCAAATTAGTTAGGCCTTTAAAATGTTATGCTTACTTATTGTGGTTGGTTTGGTGTTTTAGGGGGACAAAACTGCGAAGGTCATCAGTCCCCTACTTACTGTGGTTCTCAGTACATGTCAGTAGTCAGCTCCTAATTTGTGGCTCTGACTCTCAACATGTAATGACATTGATTATTCTTTGATATTGTTCCACTGCCAAAGAACACCTTCATTGACCATTCTGAATGGCCGGTAGTCTGTTATACAATCCCATGGCACACCTGAACAGTCTCTTAGAATGCTTACTTTCTTGTAACGTTTTCAAGTTACCATTCTGCACCTGTACAAATGGTAGTGGTATTGATTGGTACAGGCAGTTTGTTCTCTGTTGGAATGGAGTAAAGACGCAGAAACTGATGAAACAGTTTGTGAATTTTATAGTAAATAGTTCATGAAATTGCACAGCCGCAGAGTGACAGTGAACCTCAGGCCCAGATTCTATCACATCTGTTGTGCAGTCTAAATGCTAAATAATTGTGTTCAGTTACCAATAGTTTGAGGGAACTATGAAAGTCAGGCAGGAAATATATGAACAAAAGGCAGAACTTCAAAGCTCATCTGAGCAAAATTTAATGAATGAAATGAAGTCCACTGTTCCTGAAGTCAGTACTCAAAGATCCACCGTGAATGGAGTTGAAAAGTCGTGGTACTCTTGACAAGGATAGTTTGTCACTGTTATGAAGAAAATGCAATTTTTTATATACTGTAAAATTGAGGAGGCGGACCTCAAAAAGAAATCTTAAGGAACTGAGGTACCAACAGCCATAAGTATAATGAAATATTTATTCTATTGCAACCAGTTTTGGCATTTCACTATGCCATCTTCAGGTCTCTGTGTATTAAACAAACCTAATCAAGTGACAATATATATATATAGAAAATAGTGTTTTCTAGCTTTTTGTTAGTTCATGGTTTTGTTATGTTTAAACATGGCTATGTCACCACCCTGTTGGCTGTGTAGTATTGGCTATTACAATCCTATAATTGGTTACAAAATGTAACATGAAAAAGGAAGGGGGTGGGGCTATTGACTGATTGTAGATATTGTTACCTATTTTGAGTCTGTTTTAATACAGATAGTATCGGTATTTTTCCAATTTTCTTTGGTACTGTGTTCCTAAAAGGACATACAGAATGACTTTTTGGTATTTTCCTGTGTAGAAAAACCTAAGATCTTCAGGAGCACACTTAAAATGCATTATATCGGAGCAGAAAGCGATGATAATGCACTAATTTCAGCTATGGATACGCAGACAGAAAATTCAGAAATAGCATCACTTTCTTTGAGGTACATGACATGAAATACCTCGTTCTTATTAATCAACTGCCAACAGTCCAAGTTACCAGAACATCATAAAATATGGTATAGCATTGGACAGTCATAGAAACTGTTTCACGAGACCTGCGTTATTGTTTTGCTTTTAGTATTTAAACAGCCCATGTATATTTCTATACACGGTTGTAATTTTAGGGTCACTTGTGGTATTTTTCTCCTTTTTCAATTACACATATTTGTCTTTCATTGTCGTAATTTAGAATAGTGCTTTGCTTCTATAAGTAGTTCATCACTACATTTCCGTCAGGCGAAATATGTACCATGCACTTGCCAATTGTTCATAGTACAGTTGTCCTTATCTATTACCTTTACTCGACATTTTTTGTGATATTTTAGTGGGATGTTTTCTGTAACCTTAGATATATTTTGGGCTGTCCTAGTTTTTAGTGTTATCTGCCTATGCCGACAAGCATGTTATTGTTTTATTACCGAGAAACGACTCTTTAGTCTTTCACTATCATTCCCTTTGTCAGCTTGGGGATTGCAATTGTCTCTATTATACGATAAAAAAATGTATTTTATACATTTTGTACATATTCTTTATGTGGTATTGTATAGTAGTTTCATTCCTATATTGTAATAGTGTGCTACCATACAATATTTTTATGTCTGTTATACACACACACACACACACACACACACACACACACACACACACACACACACACTGCTTATTAGATTCAGACTTGCAACTTTCACATTACAAATTCAGTACACAACCACTCTTTTTCTGAAAGAAAACACAATACAATGTTCTACATAAGTGTTACATAATAATTCAGTCTTTTCCTGAAAGAAAACACAAGAAAATACTTTGTACTTCCACTTTCACATCTATAATCTCAAGTACAATCTGTTTGATTCAAGTGGATATGGGTTGTCGTTCTTATGAGGAGATGAAAAGGTTTGCTCAGGATAGAGTAGGGTGGAGAGCTGCATCAAACCAGTCTCCGGACTGAAGACCATAACAACAACAACAACAATCTGTTTAGAGCCAGCCGCAGTGGCCGAGGGGACTGAGGCGCTTCAGTCACGGTCTACACGGCCACTGCGGTCGGGGGTTCGAATCCCCCCTCGGGCATGGATATTTGTGCCGTCCTAGTTAGTAAGTAGTTCATAAGTAGTTTGTAAGTTTAGGGACTGATGACCCCGTAGTTAAGTCCCATAAGATTTACAAACATTTGAACTTTTTTGAATCTGTTTAGAATCCTTCAGACTTTTACATCATTTGTTAGTAGTTCAAGGTGAAATGAACATTATACTTACATTGCTTACTTTACATTTCACTTGGATTTATACAAGAATTTTAAAAGCACACTTTATGTAGATACTTTTTCTTTAGTACACAACATTGTCATTTATCAGCTACCTTCCACAAAGAATAATTTTACATTATACTTTATGATTACACACCATTGTTCCTCCTCAATTCTGGATATATTCATTTACAGTTAATTCTACAATAAATTCATGACCTCATTACAATTTTATCATAAAACAATTTACAATTATTTTCACTCTTACTTATAACAAGTTGCAACTTTAATTTTTACCGTCTGTCTGTTTTTGTTATTGCACGTGATGTTGTTGCTCTATCTTCTCTTGCGTATCGAGCATCACTTTACACTGGTCTAACAGGCACAAAGGTTCTGTCAAGCACTATGTCATCACTGTCCGTAAACATCCTTAGACTAGTATGATATCTGACTACGGATCTGTCTGGGCACTGGTTAACAATAGTGTTTTTAACACACATTTTTCTGCAGCAATCGTCACCCATTGGTTTAAATACAAATTTAAAACAATTTTTACAACATTTGCAGTACCTGCATATACAACATATAATCACTATAATCACAACACAAGACCCTATGTAACTCAATAAAGAAAAATGATATATGGGTAAACTACTAAAGACAGTTCTTTCTTGATACTCTATTTCGTCTTTCAGTTCATCCAACTTATGACCTGCTGCTGTTAGGTCATCTAACTATCTACCCACCGAATAGATTGGCAAATCTAACTTCAGTTCACTTATATTTCTTTGTTTACTATGCAGTAGTCTAATTCCACAGTCATATTAGGCACAATATCACTACTCTGGACAGATTGGGATTACATGGTCCAATTGTATCACCATTTTAGCGGTGTACCCACAACATTTCCCTAAGAATTTGAACTTTCCTGTTCCTCTGAGCATAAAATCCATGGGTTATCCTTCCCGAACTGGAGCAACAAATAACCATTCATTATTACTTAGAGGTGTCCATAGACTTTCGTTTAATACAATAAGATTTTGCACACAGTCTTTAGGAATTTCCCTGATAGGTTGCAGCATTTTAGCCTCACACTGTTCATGATCGTATGTGAACAGAAGGAGAAATACCTGTTTGCATATTCTGAGGCTTTGGTCTACTGTTTAGCATTTCAGTTGCTCACTACTTAACTTCGCATACTGCCGTTTTCGGTAGTAATCTATACAGGTTGTACACATCGTCCTCCACTAGCAGAATATTTAACACTTAACCCAAGATGTTACCAGCTATGAAAACATCTAGATCAATGATTATAATCAACTGGTATCCGTTGTCTGCTGTCAGATCTACAGGAAACCGTTTGTCCTTGATGTCATCTTTTATCAGCTCAAGATACTTAACTATCTGAACTGGATTGATCAGATGCGGCTCCAGAATACCCTTCTGTGCATTAACTATCGCCGCTATTAGCATATTGTATTCCCGCTCTAATTCATTGAAAATGCCCATTAGTTGTATTAATTGCTCATTGAGAGTGATCAATATTACAGCCCTCTGCAACCATCTATCAGTACTATTTTCATATTCTACTATGTGTTTGCTCAATTGTTTCATCCCATGCGTGATAATTTCTTTGTTCTTTGATATGGAGTTAACCGTTTGATTAAAACTAGTTAAAGTTGCTTTAACTATGGTAACTTGCTCCTTTGAAAGTCTGAGTAGCTGCTTTTGTTCGGATTCTAGTACATCTATCTTAGCTTTGAAGTATGTGGCGTCATCCTCATATAATGTTCCGAACAGTATTTTACTTACTTCCCCTACAAAGTTCAGAATCCCTCGCTTCTTTATACGGGACTCATGTCGTGCTAACTGTCCAATTGGACTCTGCAATTTTTCGATTTTGCCAATGTGCCACTGTAGTGCAAGGCTTGCACTTTTGCATTCTGTTGTGCTCATATTTAATAACGCCAATCTCTCAGAGCAATAGACATTCGCTCGCCTCGCAAGAACCTTTGTGTTTTCAAATTTCTCTTTCAGTTCCATTAAATTGAAGTAACTCACAATGCACCAAGTTACGCTGTAGGCTTTCACTTTTCCCATATTATCGTAATAGAGTTCGGGTGACGACTGGAAGTTCGTTATCTGCGTGTAAGGCACGGGAGCAGCAGGATAACACTCATGATGTAGCCCGCCACCGACATCTGGAATTAGAAAAATTCCTTCAGGCTGTTGGCATGAACCGTGAGGTACTTATTTCTCTTTAAACATATTACTACATTGGGTCCTTTCGTTCGCACTACTGTGAAAGGACCTCGCCACTGTGTGTCTAACTTCCGCGACCTGCCGCGTCGAACACTCTCGTCATACAGCAAGACCTTGTCACCATAACAAAATTGTTTTGGATTCTTTGTTGGATCGTAGTATTCTTTATTCTTTACTTTACAGTGTGCATTCTGCTGTCTTGCACAGTGATGCATCTCTTGCATGTGCTCTCTCAGTTCTGCCACATAATCATCGTAATTGTACAATAGTCCAGCTGGACCTTTTTGTGGTATCCCTGGAATATTACATACCCGACCAAAGAATAA
The DNA here is from genome assembly GCA_026315105.1 of Locusta migratoria. NCBI lineage: Eukaryota > Metazoa > Arthropoda > Insecta > Orthoptera > Acrididae > Locusta > Locusta migratoria. The sequence continues at coordinate 403,796,851 of CM048748.1, forward strand.
TACGTGTGGCGTGTACCCTGTCACGCTGTGAGGTGTCATATTGTACAAAAAAACGGCATACCTAACCCAGTCGTCCCAATCTCTCTGGGATCTATTCACGAAATGGCGCAACATCTCTGTCAATGTTCAATGCGACCTTTTTAGAGCTCCATTTGATTGGGGATGGTAGCTCATTGTCTGTATTTTTTTCTATTCATAAAAGTTTACAGACTCTTTTCATTGTTTCGCTAACGAAGTTACTTCCCATATCACTTAGTAACGCAGATGGGATTCCGTACCTCAGTATGATCTGTTCAACTAATACTCGCGCTACTGTGTCAGCATCTTGTCGGTCTATTGGTTCAGCAACTATAAACTTGGTCAGAGCATCTTGAAATGTGAGAATATATTTGTTTCCTCTGTCAGTTTGGGTCAACGGACCTACTAAATCAATACCACACCATTCGAAAACATATTCTGGCGTTTTCGTGATCTCCAGTGGCATTTTTATGTTTCCTGGTGAGCTTGTTCTTTTGACAACTCTAACACCTTCGGATATACTCCTCGATATCCTTTTTCATACCGTTCCATATCTGGTATTTTTTGATTCGTTCATAGGCCCATCCTATGCACTGGTGGCCTCCAATTGGAGAATCGTGAAACTGTTTAAGTATGGTAGCTTTTTCTTGGTCACTAATATTGTCTGCCTTTCTTGGCTCCGCTACCCCGCATCCTTGACTATGCTCTTCACAGTCGTGGCTGACACCCTGTCGAAAACAGTCCTCTACTGTTCTCGGATCAGCTGTTCGCTGCGCTCCGTCCTCGGCCGCCTCGCCTGCTGCCCGCTCACTTGAGTCAACAGCCCTGCTGTCATCACCCACTTGAGGTTCTCCGACTCTCGACGTGGCCTCCGGATCTGCCGCGTCCTGACCTGGGCTACCGTCGCCTTTCGGTTGCTCACCCGCCGCCCTGACCTCTTACTCTCGAGAGTGCTTCGGCGACTTGATTCCATTTGCCACTCTTATACAGGATCCGATAGTCGTACTCTTCCAACTTTAGCCTGAATTTCATTAATCTAGATTAAGGTCTGATATACTGCCTACCCATGTTAATAGCTTGTGATCTGTACATATCAGAAACTTTCTGCCAAATACGTAGGGTCTGAAATACTTTACGGCCCAACAAATGGCCAACATCTCCCTTTCAATTGTGCTGTACCCTCTTTCCGCTTTATTCAGCGTTCTCGAGGCGTATGCAACAGGTAAGTCGCTTCTGACTTTTCCTTGACTTAGTACAGCTCCGATAGAAGTTTGGGATGCGTCTGTAGTGATAATAAAATCTTTATCAAAGTCCGGATACTGCAATATAGGTGGACTAATCAGCTTTTCTTTCAAGTGCTGAAAAGCGTTCTCTTGTTCAATACCCCAGGTGTATGGGACTTCTTTCTTCAGCAACTCATGCAATGGCTTAGCAATCTTGCTGAAATTGCTTAGGAAACGCCGGTAGTAACCCACGAGACCTAAATACGCCTTTAGCTCCTTTGTTGTTCTAGGTTGGGGATACTCATTTATTACCTTGACTTTCTCTGGGTCTGGCTTCAGTCCTTCAGCCGATAGAATATGACCCAAGTAGCAAACTTCTTTTCGCAAAAACTCACACTTGTCCACCTGCAACTTCAAATTGTGCCGTCTGAGTCTCTCAAATACTTCTGTCAGCCGCACATTGTGTTCCTCTAATGAGGGTCCAAATATCACCACATTATCCAAATATATAAATAACTTATTGCCTTGTAACCCTGTCAAAACAGAATTCATTAACTTCTGAAAAGTACTAGGAGCTGTCTTTAGACCCAAAGGCATTCGTTTGTATTCGTAGTGCCCATAAGGCTTGCTGAACGCCGTCTTTTCTCGATCCTTCTTGTCTAATAAGACCTGATAATAGCCCTTGGCTAAATCCAGGGTCGAGAAGTATTTGGCTTTGCCTAGACCATCAAGAATTTCGTCTATTCTTGGCAACGGATAAACTGAATTTAGCGATATTTCATTCAGTTTTCAGTAATCCGCGACTATATGCTATTTTTGTTTTCCGCTAGCATCCTTTTTCTTTGGCAGGAGTATTAGTGGAAAGTTCCAGCCACTTTTGCTGGGGATTATGATGTCATCGACTAACATCTTTTCGATTTCCCGCTGGAGCACCTCTTTTTGGGCTTGGGGTATTCGGTAGGGTCGTGAACATATGACTCTCCCTTCTGCCTCTGGGAGCAATTTTATTTCGTACCTAACGCTATCGGTGTATGATAGTTTATCTCCAGGCAAGTGGAAGACATCACTGTACATGGTACACAGCTCGATAATTGCCGCTTTCTATTCTTCATTCAAGTGACTCAACCATATATTCTCCTTCAATGTACTTATTCTTGCCATTAACTGCAGTTTTTCTTTACTGATATGGTTCACTCTACGTGCCTCCGTTGACAACTCCAATGTTGGAACTGCTTCTGCTACCACTAGTGGACACTCTAGTGATACACTCTCCTCTGTAATGTATCGTTATACATTTTCCCGAATCTATTCGGACTAACGCCTCAGGTAGATAAACACCCTTCATTATCTCCTGTTTCGGAATGATAGCCTCACTCATTCCGTTCGCTACTACCGGTATTCTGCTCACTCGTTCCTCTCGAGGTCCTACTGTTATTCTCTTCACAATAACTGTCTTGTGACAATTTCTGTTTTCTCCTGTAACCGCAATGGTCTGCTTCCGCATTTCCTCAAACTTCTGTTTCCCACTCTTTTTTGACCTTGCCTGAGTACATATTTCTCATTTGTCGAAAATTTTTCCCACTAGCTGTCTAGCGCTTTCTGTGCAGATATCACCCTGTGACTCCGTCTTCCGATTCGGCCGCGTCTTTCGTTATGTGACAGAGCTTCTTCTGAATGATCCTACCTTTTCGCTTATTCCCCATCGATATTAGCAAGTCCCTGACTTTTAGTATCCAACTGCACAGTTCGGAGCTTGCACTCTCGCTCCGTCTTCATCTCCATCTGTTCTCCACGGATCCACAGGCTTCCGGTGCCATAGTCTATTACGACTGCATTTTCTTTGAAAAAGTTTCGTCTCACTAACCCATCAAACGGAAGATCGACATCTTCCGCAATTACGTGAAAGCAGTGCCTCACAGGCATCCCGCTTTCCATTAGTAACCCGAGAGTTACAGTTCCCTCAGTTCTCGCCACGGTATTAGCGATTCCCCGAATCCTAATACCATTTGCCGTATTAAAAGTTCTGTCACTCCTCAAACTATTTCTTCGGATCAAACTTATCTGCGCTTCACTATCAACGAGAAACTTCAGACAATTATCCGTGCCTTCCAGGTATTCCATTTCAATAAATTCATTTCTGTTTTCACAGCCGACTGTTAATAATTTTCCTGGCAAGGCGCAAGGTGACTGCCTTCTCCTGCCTCTATTTAGTTTTCCTGACTTTTATATCTCCTCTGTGTGTTCCGTGCCTGACTAGCTTTCTCTGGACAGTTTCTAGCAAAATGGCCTGTTCTATTGCAGTTATAACGTGCCCCCGTCTGTGATTGCGCACATGGGCCATTGTGGCTTGCTTTGCTACACTGCGAGCACTTCCCCAGTCAGAACGTGCCCGTTTCCTTCCCGTTTCCTGTATTCTCTGTTCCCACAGGTCCTACCTTCCGTATTCTTTTGGGTAATTTACAGTCTTGTGCCATGTGGCCTGGCTTCCCACAGACGAAACACTTTGTGGCCTTCTTTTCATTCCACAGTGCCGCTGCACTGCCTCGCGTGACCATCTTTTCACGCCCAGAAGCTATCGCACTTTCCTCAGTCAGAGCGATTTCTATAGCTTCGCCCAAAGTTAAATGTTCACCCCGTGCACGTACTATAGTTTTTATCCTTTCATCGTAAATGCCCTGAATAAAAACAGCTCTACTCAGCTTCCGTATAAGTGCAAGACTGCCTTCCAATTCAGTCGCGCACATGGTGCCTCGAACTGCTTCCCTAAAGTGATGCTGCATAGTATCCAACCTCGACCCCCATTGTGCAATGCTTTCCCCTCTTTCTTGTCGACTTGCAAACAATTAGCATGCATAGAAATCAAGTGTCCTTTTGCTGGCATAGTTCTCGAAAAGTATGGCACGAACATCTTGCCATGTGGCTGTCAGATCACGAAGTAATAACTTGCTATGTGCTGAGCCAATTATTTTAGTTTTAACAAATTTTAATATCATCTCATGCTGTACTGGATTGATGAGCTCAAAAGCGATATCACAATTATCAAGAAATTCATTTAGAGTATTTTTAGTACCGTCAAAAGACTGAGGTATTAATTTGAGTCCTTCAGATACGCTAATGAAATTCCTAATGGGTGACTCTTGCGCATCAGTGCTAGTACTGGATACGTTCTCCTTGTCGGTCGACATGCTTGCTAAGTGCTTCACTCACCGTCACTCTAGAGTGCTTCCGCCGCCCCTGGCCGCCATCCGTCGTCGCCGCTGCTGTCGAACAGCTGCTGATGTGTCTGCCTTCTGCTGCCGGTTGTCGGCCGCCCCATGAGCCACTGCACCCGTACCGCTTGCCGCTGCTGCCGGCCACCTGCCCCGCGCCGCCGCTAGGAGGTCCGCCTCGGCCCCTGGCACCGCCTGTCCGCTGCTACTGCGGTTGCGCCGCTCCTGGCCGCCTTTCGTTTTGTCTTCCCGGTCCCCAAGGCACCGTTCTGGAACTGGACTGGGCCTGGTTTCTTCTTCTTTCTTCTGCAACCGCCCTCCGTTCCTGGGTGAGAACTATGTAAACAACCCATCATCTCCGTGAGAGCAAGGTGACTTCTCGCTCTCCTGGCTACTGGCCTACGTACTACTGTCCAAGTGTTGCAAAAATAGTTCTCAAAGCCGTTCCGCCGTTTTGCGTGACGTTGTCCTGAGTAGGTTCGATATTCCAGAGAGGTGACTTATTCCGATAACTCGAAGCATTACAAAAAGCTATTCCACAAATAACCCCACATAACTGGCACCAATTTTATTCTCCCCTATGTCGCGTCCCGAGCGGTGTAGACGTTTACTGACACTAGGGAGTTGAGCTGGTTCGTTCAGTCAGCAATCATGGAGAGGGTAACTGAAGGAAAATTAGGAGTTTCGGAACTCGGTCGGGAATATGAAAAAATAAGAAGTTAATACTTGAATAAGAAAAGCTTTACTGCTCATCTGAGCGGCAAGTTAATTACTGGGTACATTGGAGGGAGGTATGCGGCTAAGTTGAATAGCAGGCAGAAGCCAGAGCGAAAACTGCTAAGTCCAGGCCCTGGGCCTGGGCAACACGGAGGTCCGTCCCGTGACTGCTAGGATGCGCGAACTGTCAGATCTCTCCAAGCGGGTGGCGTGCCGCGACTTATATACCCTCGTGGGCACCTGCGTCGACACCGCCCTTCCGGCCGCTCCTTATGACCACATAAGGCAAGATATGCCCTCGGCTTCTAGAAGCTTCCCACGTGAGGCCATGTGACGCCTCCTTGTTCTTTGTGTGAGCTTCCTGCCACGCCTAAGCCAACGCCCTTCCTGAGGCATCGCCTTTGTACCAAGCGTACTTTCTACTGAAATTAGTCGTTCTGGCTTCTGTTAATTAAATCTCTGACCTTGCGAATTCTAATTACGCGACACACTGCCTCCACTCGGCTGAACCACATCACTGGGTTGTGGGGCCAAAAGGGGGCAGCAATAGGCACACACAAAACAATTAAAATGACACAAAAATGACACATGAAATAGCACAATACAATAATAATAACAACAATAAAGCTCAACACTTGTTTGCGAGAATAGAAATGTTTTTTACCTTTCATAGCTATATAACGTATGCAACTACACTTCATCACCATGTGTCCATGCCTACCTATCGTGTTGGGGTCACCAGTGAAGCGAGTGTGTTTATCGTTGCCGCTTCTAACTACTGTTCTTTGTAGGCAGTGGTGACGGGAAGAATGGACAGTAACATTCACTGTATGGTGAGGAATTTATTATGATAATCATACAGCAGATAAGTCGTACAAAAAGTTTCAGTTGTTTTATCACTGGTCCCAGATGGTGCACACTGCCCAGCGATAGAGGTCATTGCGTGAGCGCTTGCAACGGACAAACGATTGGAACTGAGGAGGCTAAAAGATGACCTTCCAGCTCAGTCCTACAGTGTGCACTGCTGGTGTCACTTGTCTGTTGCGAGGGCACATGTTCTCACGCTGTGAAAACGCTTTCTGGTGGTCAGGCCTCTGTGCACCGCTTCTTGGCGTGGCTGCCACAGTTACATTTTTCAAACCTAGAACATATTTGTTTTATTTTCATGTTAGTTTTTCGAATCTCTTTGTTAACAGATGAGTGATACATTAAATCATATCAGTATTGTAATTCACTGTTTATTAAGTCCTAGGAACTTCTGTAGTTCTATTTGGCAGTTATTTGCTTCATTTTCTGCAACATCATTCACACCTGTTATAAACACTACATAGTCATTTTTACTCAACATTTTGTCACATAGGTTGACACCAATTATTTTTTGTTGTTGCATTTGCTGTTATCTCTGAAGAATCACACTACGTTGTTGCCATAATTGTCTGTTAAAAATAACACATTGCTTTCATGTTTTGACTGTTGTATATTTCTGTTCACAGTGTCTTTCTCATTAGAAAGATGGCATGTTCAGTTTCTCACCTTCCTTGTTTGCCTTAATGCTGAAAATAGTCTGCATCAACTTTCTGTTCACAAAATTTGTTCAAAAGTTCATGTTCATGTACTGCCTCTTCATTCAAAGAAAGTATCTGAAATTTTATTTTATCTGCCAAAGATTGTGCTAGTGATTCTAGCAGACAGGAAACGTGTCCAGGCATTACGGTATAGGACATCCACAGTGTACAATACCACAAAAAGACTGATATCTCACCATCAGTGCCCATAGACAGCACATGGGGTATTGCAGGTAGCTTTGCTCGGACTTTGTCGCAGCCACTGGAACAGTTGTCTCTAGATACACAATCTACAGAGGACTGAACAGACATTGTTTATTCTCCAGGAGACCTGCAAGGTGCATTCCTCTGACATCTGGTCACAGGAGAGCCCATAAAGCCTGGTGTCAAGAACACAGTACATGGTCATTGGAACAGTGGTCCCAGGTTATGTTCAAGGACGAATATAGGTTTAGGCTGAACAGTGATTCTTGGCGGGTTTTCATCTGTCATGTACCAGGAACCAGATACCAACCCTGTAATGTCCTTGAAAGGGAATTGTAGGGAAGTAGTGGTTTGATGGTGTGGGGGTGGGATTATGCTTGGTGCACATACACCCCTGCATGTCTTTGACAGAGGAACTGTAACAGGTCAGATGTAGGATGTCATTTTGCACCAGTGTGTCTGGCTTTCCAGGGGTGCAGTGGGTCCCACCTTCCTCCTGATGGACGATAACACACAGCCCCACCAAGCTGCCATCGTGGGGGAGTACCTTGAAACAGAAGATATCAGGCAAAAGGAGTGGCCTGCCTGTTCTCCAGACCTAAACCCTCTTGAGCACGTCTGGTATGCTCTCGGTTGACATATCTCTGCATGTTTTCAAACCCCTAGGACACTACAGCAGCTTCGACAGGTGCTGGTGCAAGAATGGGAGGCTATACCCCAGAAGCTGCTCGGCAACCTTTTCCAGAGTATGCCAACCCATTGTGCGGCTTGTGTATGTGTGGATGGTGATCATATCCGATGTTGAAGTTGGGGTACAGGTGATGGGAACAGTGGCTTTTTGCAGCACATGTGTTTCTGGGTGGTTTTCTCATCTTATCACCAATACAGTGAACTTACAGATCTGTGTCATGTGTATACCCTATGTGCCTATGGTTTTAGCACCGGTTTTGTGTAGTACCACATTTTGTGGCACCACAATCTACAATTATCCTTAATTTATGAGCATGAGTGTATTTCCCTGAAATTTCAAACAAGTTACAGTGTCCTAAAGTTCACATTAGAGACATTGTTTTTGATTAGGAGATCATGTAATACTGCACACTATGTGTGCAAGTGAGATTGTTTGCATACTATGTATGCAAGTTAGCTTATTAGTGTACTATATATGTGTGGTAGTGTAGTTCTTTCTACTGCTGCCCACAAAATGTAAAATTTTATTTCACTATATTATCTCATGCAGGTGAACTACAAACTGAAAAACATTGCACAGAATTTTTATAAAACAATTGAGTTTCACTACAAATTGTGCTTGATAGAATTTCATTTCATGTGTTTCAAGCTGTGTGATTTATTTTGAAACCATAATGAGTACATTTTAGAACATGTTAGACTGTTTCAGTGAATGAAATCTATTTTGTACACTTAAACTATTTTGTAAATATTATCCACTGTTTTGTAATTTGTTACCTGTAAAAACATAATTAAACTGTAAATTGTATGATGGTATTCATTGCTCCTTTGTAGGAGACATATATTTTGTAAACAAAGTGTATTAAGGTGATTTTTAAGATACATCATTGGACTGAAAAACCTGTTTTGGAAATATATATATATGGTTTTGAACTAATTCTCTCCTTTAAACTCTTTACTTCTTCCCTCCTCATCCTACTCTTCCCTCTTACATGGATGTATGACAGGCTAACTGAAGACTTAGTGTCATACGACACTTGAATAGAGAATGCTAGGCTAGAAAATAATGGTCTCATGTGCAGTACATGTGAGTTTTACACAAGAAGAGAGAATTTACATTTTATTTATTTATGTATTTCATGTTCCATAGATCCAGTTAGTGAATTACAAGGATAAGGAATGTGTCAAATTGTACAGATTCTAATTAAACTTTCAAAAAGTACAAAGACGATTCAATTTCAAATGCATATAGTTTATATAAAGCATACAACAAATACTGTAAACATTTGATTTAAATAATACATGTTTTTAGACAACGTATCACACGATTAAAAGAAATGATTTTAAAGTACAAGTAATAAATCAGAGTGTGTAGTTCAGTTAGATATCTCAATACTTATGTACCGGTAACTCTAGAGCAAATTTGCTTTTACAAAATATGTGGTAATAGGCAGGTTCCCGTAGTAGGTGTTGTTAGGGCTGCACCTGATAAGTATCCCTGCTTAAAGGAAGTACCTCTAACAAAGGAACCAATTTTGACAAGAATCTAAGTAATAAGGGAATTACTATATTTCATCAAAATATACAAGGTATCAGAAATAAAGCTAATGAACTGCTTATTGATGTTACTTCTGACATTATTGGTATTTTAGAGCACTTTCTAAGTGATGTGACAATTCAGACTTCATTTGCCAGGGTGCAGGTTACCTGCCTTCTTCCCTAGGAGTTCCTTGCAGTGTGGGGGTGTGGCCATGTATGTTAAAAATGATTTTTCATCACTCGGAGTCAATCGATTTTTCTAAATAGTGCACATAAAAGATACTTGAATGTTGTGCAGTAGTTGTTAATGTTAATGGAAATAAACTAGTAATTGTTGTTATTTATAGGTCCACTGACTCAGATTTTAAAATGTTTCTGTCCAAGTAGAATTGGTTCTGGGTTCACTTTATAAGAAGTATAAAAATTTAGTTGTTTGTGGAGATTTGGACATTAATTGTGTGAGTGTTAGCTCAAGAAAAAGTCAGCTGTTAGATCTATTTAATTCCTTTAACTTGATGCAAACAGTATTCTTTCCAATGAGAGTGCAAGGCAGAAGCAGTATTACCATTTTTGTTCATTATTAGAGGGGCAGTCTGTCAGCAGAATAGTAAATGATCTATCAGACCACAATGCCCAAATTTTAATTCTAAAATGTATTTGTTCTCAAACAAGTGTTAAACATAATTATCAACTACTTAGAAAAGTTAATCCAATTGCAATTCAGGCCTTTTTAAGCCTAATTAAGGAACAAGAATGGCAGGATGTTCATAGTGAAGAAGATAAATATAATGTTTTCCTGAACACATTTCTTACACTGTTTGAAAGTTGCTTTCCACTAGAACGCTCAAAACAGGGTACTTCCAGTAACAAGCAGCCAGGGTGGCTGGCAAAGGGGATAAGAGTATCATGTAGAACAAAGTGGGAATTGTATCAAAATGTTAGAAGCAGACAGAATGAAGATGCAGTAGTTCATTACAAACAGAACTGTAAGGTTCTGAAAAATATCATTAAGAAGGCAAAAAGAATAGCAAACTCTTGGGATAAAATTAAAACCATCTCATCAGTCGTGCAGCAGCAGGTAGAGGATATAATGTCAGTGCGTAGTAGAAGTTTCTGTTACTGTCAGTGTCACATCATAAACAGCACTAAGTATCTTAATTTAATTTGCCAGTCTAGTTCATTTCCGTTAGTACTTCTGATTTAGAGGTTTATTCCGGCATACTTGGCAGATTAGCAGTCAATTCAGTGCCAGCTGTTGTCGCTGCCCCATCACCCAGAGCGCTAAGTATCATAATTTAATTGCGTGAAATTTTGTTGCCAGTTAATTTCTTAATTTTTGTTAGTGTTTCTGTTTTTAAGAGGTTTCTTCTCACCTACTTGGCACATTTCGTTTGTGCTACTGCTTTAAGAGTTTATTCTCATGTATTTTGAAAAATACTGTGTGTATAGTTTTCGTCTGCTGCAAGCTACGTGTTATATTGTCACTTCCTTATTTCATGTTCTGCTTTGAGAAAGCTTATATTCCCGCGTGTTTGACAATGGTGTATTCCACAGATATTCTTGTTTATTTTGACAGTGTACTTATCATTGACCACAGTTCAGTCAGCTGTCAGCCGCCTTTATTAAAGTACTAGGCTACTTAAAAGTTGATTATTTAGTTTTCTACTTTCTACAGTTAATCGTATCGATAGGATGTGTGCTTGCTGTCTGCGGATGCAGGAGGAGTTGGCCGCAGTTCGCAAACAGCTGAGCGTGCTGTTGGCTATGGTCAGCCATCTTCAGGCTGCTGTCTCGGAGTGCAGCGACGGTGGGGAGTCTAGTGCGTTGAGTGGGACACCTCAGGTGTCTCGTGCTTCACTCTCTGTCCCTGCTACCGAGGCACCTTTAGGTGTACCGGACGTGGTCGACCCGCACTCTCTGCAAGGGGAGTGGTGGGTTGTACGGCATTCGCATTGCTTAAGGCGGAAGGCCAATGTGGAGGCTGGAGGTCCATTCGTCCTGTGAGTGGACGTGTGGCCACTCCTTCAGCAGGGTCCGAGCAGACGCACGGGGGGAGGGGATTATTAGTTATTGGGAGCTCCAATGTTAGGCGTGTGATGGAGCCCCTTAGGCAAATAGCATTGAGATCCGGAAAGAAGTCCAACATGCACTCGGTGTGTCTGCCGAGGGGCCTCATCCGAGATGTGGAGGCGGCCTTGCCGGCGGCTATCGAGGGTGCGGTCGACTGCAAGTCGGCACCAATGACACTTGTCGCTTGGGTTCTGAAGACATCCTCAGGTTCTACAGGTGGCTGGCGGAATTGGTGAAGGCTGCTGCACTCGCACGCGGGGTCGATTTGTAGCACTGTTCCCAGGGTTGATGGGGGTCGTTTGGTTTGGAGCCGAGTGGAGGGTCTGAACCAGAGGCTTCGTCGACTCTGTGACAGTCATGGCTGCTGATTTATGGATCTGCATTATCGGGTGGGAATTCTAGGGTGCCCGTAGATAGATCAAGGGTGCACTACACTAAGGAAGCGGCTACTCGGGTAGCAGAGTACTTGTGGAGTGCACATGGGTTTTTTTTTTTTTTTAGGCTAGGCGCTAACTCAGATGAGCACTCGCCTGTTAACACTTAAATATTGAATTCAGGCCACTTTAGGCTCAAAAATTCGAATATCAAAATATTAACTGTGAACTTACAAAGTATTAGAAACAAAGTTCCCGAATTTGCCGCACTGCATGGAAATTATTGTGCTCAGATAGTTTTAGGCTCTGAAAGCTGGCTACATCATGATGTGGCAAGTTCAGAAATATTTAGCGATGCGTGGAATGTATATCGGAAAGATAGATCGGTTACAACTGGAGGAAGAGTGTTCATCGCTGTGAACAAAGATATTGTTTCTACTGAGGTCAAGGTTGAAAGTAACTGTGAAGTTATCTGGCCAAGTATAACAGGTCTAAAAGAAGTAAAGTTAATAGTTGGGTGTTTTTACCGCTCCCCCCTTCCCAGTGCTGCTGTAGCGTTTTTAGAATCATTCAAAGACAGTTTACACCAGATAGCACATAGGTATCGGGGTCATGTAATATTAGTCAGGGAGACTTCAAACTTAAGAGTATAGATTGGGACCTCTCTAATTACATTTCAGGCAGTACAGACAAGCAGTCTTGCGAGCTACTTTTGGACACGTTCTCCGAAAACTGTCTTGAGCAGTTAAACCGGCAACCCACGCGCAATGGAAATATTTTAGACATTATAGCCACGAACAGGCCTGACCTTATTAACGATGTCTTTGTAGAGACAGGAATTAGTGATCATGATATCGTCATAGCGTCGATGGTGACCAAAGTTCATAAACCAATCAAGAAGGCTAGGAGCGTGTTTTTGTTGGGAATTGCCGAAAAGCAAATGTTAGGATCGCACTTAGAAAATGAATGGGCATCATTTAATTCCTGGACTATGGACATAGAGGAATTGTGGACTAAATTTAAGTGCATTGCAAATAAAGGGCTAGAGAAATATGTGCCAGTAAAGACGATTAAGGATGGAAAAGATCCACCATGGTATTATAATAATGTTAGGATGCTGCTGAGAAAGCAAAGACTGTTGCACTCTCGATTCAAAAAAGAACACGCAAATGATGACAGGTAAAAGTTAGTAGAGATTTGTGCGGCTATAAAAAGATCGACGCGTGAAGCATACAATAATTACCACAGCCTAGGGACTGATGACCCCTTAGTTAAGTCCCATAAGCTATACAAACATTTGAACATTTTTGAACTACCACAGCCATACCTTACCAAAAGATCTATCCGAGAACCCTAAAAATTCTGGTCCTATGTAAAATCGATAAGCGGGTCAAAGCCCAATGTCCAGTCACTCGTTGCTCATTCCGGGGCAGTAATAGAAGAAAGCAAACGGAAAGCTGAAGTTCTAAATTTAACCTTTAAGAATTCTTTCACGCAGGAGGACCGCACAAATGTACCATCATTTGATCAGCGTGCTAATTCTGAAATGGAGGACATAGTAATAGGTATTTTCGGTGTAGAGCAGCAGCTGAGAGAGCTAAATACGAAAAAGTCTGTTGGTCCGGGTGAATACCAGTTTGGTTTTACAAAGACTATTCTGCGGCATTGGCTCCCTACGTAGCTTGCATTTATTGCGAATCTTTAATTCAGCGCAAAGTTCCTAGTGATTGGAAAAAAAGCGCAGGTGACTCCCGTTTATAAGAAAGGAAAGAGAACTGACCCACACAATTACAGGCCAATATCGTTGACATCAGTTTCGTGTAGGTTTTTGGAGCATATTCCCAGTTCGAATATAGTAAATTTCCCTGAAACGGAAAATCTTCTTTCTATGAAACAGCATAGGGTTTAGGAAACATCGTTCCTGTGAAACTCAACTTGCCCTTTTCTCACATGAAATCTTGTGAGCCATGGATGAAGGGCAACAGACGGATTTCCCCCCCCCCCACTTCAAAAAGGCTTTCGACATGGTGCCACACTACAGACTGCTAACGAAGATACGAGCTTATGGAAAAAGTTCACAGATTTGTGACTGGCTGGAAGACTTCCTAAGTAATAGAACGCAGTACATTGTTCTCGACAGCGATTGTTCATCAGAGACGAGTGTATCGTCACACGTGCCCCTGGGAAGTGTGATAGGGCCGCTATTGTTTTATATCTATATAAATGATCTGATGGACATAGTAACTTGTAATTTGTGGCTGTTTGCTGATGATGCTTTGGTGTATGGGAGGATGTCATCTTTAATTGACTGTAATAGCAATACAATGACTTAGACAATTTCTAGTTGGCGTGAAGAGTGGCTGTTAGCTCGAATGTAGAGAAAGCTAAGGTGATGCACATGAGTAGGAAAAACAATCCCATAATATTCGAATACAGCTATTAGTAGTGAGCTTCTTGATGCAGCCGCGTCGTTCAAATATCTAGGCGTAACATTGCAGAGGGATATGAATTGGAACGAACATGCAAGGACAGTTGTAAGGCGGACAGCCGATTTCAGTTTATTGGGAGAATTTTGGGAAGATGTACTTCATCTGTAAAGGAGACCGCGTATAAAACGCTTGTACGACCACGTCTTGGGACCTGCAGGAGATCAGTTTAAGGGAAGACATAGAAGCAGTTCAAAGGCGAGCAGCTAGGTTTGTTACTGGTAGGTTAGACCAATGCGTGAGTGTCACGGAAATGCTCCAGCAACTCAATTGGGGATCGCTGGAGGAAAAGCGACGTTCTTTTCATGAATTTCTGTTGAGGAAATTTGGAGGGCCGCAATTTGAAGCTGAGTATAGTATGATCTTGCTGCCGCCTACTTATATTTCGCGTGGTGATCACAAAGACAAGACAAGATAAGATAAATTAGGGCTGGTACAGAGGCATATAAGCATTCTTTTTTTCCTCGTTCTATTTGGGAGTGGAATAGGAAAGGAAATGCCTAATAGTGGTACAGTGTACCCTCCACCACGCACCTTACAGTGAATTGCGGAGTATGTATGTAGATGTAAACTGATAAGTTAGATATGTGCAGTATTCAATAATCACTTTCTGAATATAGCAGGTGAACTAAACACAACCCTAGTTTCTACAGGTAATCATATAAAATTGTTATAAAATGGATTTCCGAGGCTGTTGCCTGAAATGGTCCTCCATGATACTTCCAAAGGGGAGATTCAGTCAATAATTAAGTCACTACGGAATCTTGTGGATGAGAAACCACTTTATAAAGAAGGAGATAGGGATAATGTAGACAACTATAGACCTATTTCTATGCCATCAGTTTTTTCTACAGTTATTGAAAAGGCTGTATGTTAAAGATTAATTGATCATTTAACTACACATAATTTGTTATCAAACATACAGTTTGGTTTTAGAAGTGGTTTAACGACTGAAAATGCTATATTTTCATTTCTCTTTGAGGTACTTGATGGGTTAAATAAAAGGCTGTGGTCATGAGGCGTCTTCTTTGATTTTTACAAAGGCATTTGATTATGTTGATCACAAAATATTGTTGCAGAAGTTGTAACATTATGGAATATGAGGAGTAGCTCACAACCGGTTCACCCCTTACTGTAATAACAGACAGCAGAAGGTAATTCTTCACAGTGTTGAAAATGGCTATGATGTACAATCACAATGGGGCACAGGTAAGTGTGGGGGTGCCCCAGGGGTATTCTTTGGGACCATTGCTGTTTCATTTATATACATGATATGCCTTCGAGTATAACAGGTGATTGTAAAATATTTTTGTTTGCTGATCATACCAACTTGATGGTGAAGAATGTTGTTCATAATATTGACACAGTATCAAATTTGTGACTCGTTGCTGCCGGTTGTCCTAGGTGTCGGTGGTCGAGTCCAGAGAGACCAACACAGGGAAATAGGATGCACGCGTTAGCGTGTGGCTCGACGTCCAAACAAAGGCAACAGAATGGCCTCACTTGATAAGGGAAAAGACAGTATCTTGAATAGACCTCACACAAGGATTTTGGGGAAAACACTAGTCAAGCACTTGCAAACCACTCAGGTAGTCTCTGCAAATGGTGCAAAGGTGGTCAAGAGCTTCAGAAATAGTGAGCAGCTCTGAGATAAAGACATTACACCTGCAAGCCAAGAAATGCTGTTTGATATGGTCACTGTAGACATAGGCATATGCTGCATGGCCTCCTACTAGGGAACTGTTGGTTGTATAAATAAATTCTGTTCCATGGAATGATTCAAGGAGTGCCTAGAACTGATGACAGAGATTCAGTGGTGAAACGGAGGGTTTCGAGTCACGGGACAAGTCCCAATTAAGCTGCAGCCGAGAAATAGACCAAGGAGGGGTATGGGAAAGGTAGTGAAAATTGGAATAGAAGTGAAGGAAATCAATGACGATAGAAGGGAACGGACATTAACCACGATCAGGAGACCCGACCTAGGGTCCCCTCATGGGGAGGGGACTGCAGCAGCTGGAAAAATAAGCTTGCGATTTGGATAGTGGGATGAAGCATGGACATGGGCAATGTAGAAGGCTAACAACTGTTGCCGGTGGTACCATAGAGGGAGGACCCCAGCTTCAGCAAAGAAACTTGTCTCTGGACTCCTCAGAAAAGCCCCTGTCGCTAAACATACACCACTATGGTGAGTAGGGTCTGAGACATACAACACAGAAGATGCCGAATTGTACATCAGGCTCCCTCGGCCCAGGCATGATTGAAGGAGTGCCTTATAGAGTTGCAACAGAGTTGGACAGGCAGCTCCCCAAACAGTGTGGCAGAGGCAGCAGTAGTATGTTTAGGTATCGCCATCACTTTTGCTTGAGCTGACAAAGGTGTGGCACCCAAGTGAGCCGGTCATCAAACAGCATGCCTAGAAACTGATGTGCCTCTTTGACACAAAGCAGTTCATCAGCAAGTAGAACTCTGGGTCCAAGTGGACAGCCTGATGGCAACAGAAGTGCAAAGCCCACAATTTGGATGAGGAGAACTGGAACACATGGGATAAAGCCTACGACCGTGCCTTTTCAATAGCTCCCTGCCTACATCTTTCAGTGACAACAGTGTTAGCAGAACTGAAATATAAACAAAAGTCATTGGTGAACAAGGAAGAAGAAACTGATGACTCGACTGCCACAGCAAGACCATTAATTGCAATTAAAAATAGAGGTACACTAAGGATGGAGCCCTATGGGAGACCATTATTCTGACCTTGGGGTGAGCTGAGGAATGTACCCACCTTAACCCAAAAAGAGCGGATGAAAAGGAAGTTCTGAATGAAGATTGGAAGTAGAGTTCATAAGCCCCAGCAGTACAGTGTAGTGGAACTCTTTGACAGTGTGGAAGTCTGCACTGTAGGTTGCAGTTGCAAAGCAACATGCATGTATAATGCTCTGCCATGCACTCAGTGATAATGGTTGGGTCTGTGCATAGAGTACCCTGGATGATGAGAGATGGAATTCCTGTTGGTGGGCAGTATCCAAAAAGACACCGTACTTGTGGCCACACCCGAGAAGTGGAGGCACAATAACCAATGGTGGCTACGTTCCTCTTCCAACAGTCCTGCTTACTCTGCTTGATCAGCCTCCGAGATTGGGCCCTGAGCTGTTTAAAAGCTATCAGGTGATCTATGGATGGGTTGATGCTGGAGTGTGCGCTGACACTCCCAGATGGCCTCAGCAATCTCTGGTGTCCACCAAGGCAACGACTTATATCACAGTGAGCCAGATGTGTTCAGCACAGTTTTCTTGGTGGCGGAAAAGTGGTCTCAGTGACCTATTGAACAGCCATATCAACATCAGCTGGAAGCAGAGTGCTAACTACAGCAGCTGAGGCTTAAGCTGGCCAGTCAGCCATTTGGAGAGATCATCAGGGCACATAGTTCGCAGGTTGAAACTGTAGGAATGACAAAATGGGAAAATGGTCACTGCCACAGAGTTCATCATGGAGCCTCCAGTTGAGATGTGGGAGAAGGCTGGGTTACAGACAGACAGGTCTGTTGCTGAATATGTGTCACACATCATGTTAAAATGCATGGGAATACCTGTGTTGAGGAGGCAAATATGTATGGAGAGTCTCAAGGTCACTACTGTGGGCCATGTTCTGTGTTCCACCCCACAATGGGTGGTGGACATTTAAGTCCCTCAATAGGAGAAATGATGGAGGAAGTTGCGCAACCAAGGCTGCCAGGTCAGTAGGAGTGACAACCTCATCTGGAGGAAGTTATATGGAAATATTGTATATTCCTGTACTGCCTGGATTCTAACAACCACTGCCTTGAGAGAGGCACAGCAGCACTGTGGCCAGAATGTGAACACCATGCACCTTGTCATAGGCATAACGGTTTTTATAGTAACTCCAATAGCCACAAAGGGCACAGGTCTTCTGGACAGGAAACCAGATTTCTTGTAGGGCTAAAGAAATCATAGGAAAGCAGTGAAATAACTTTTACAGTGTAGCCAGATGGTGGATAGTACCATTGCAATTCCACTGGAGAATGTAAATTTTATGGGGCTGAGGGCCATCACATTGCAGAGAAGCGGGTTATCCCAATGGATCACTTACTACCAATGGTTGCGAGTCCACAGAGTCAAGAACCATTGGTTCGAGAGATTCAGTTAGAGTGAGATATTCGGGGCATGTGATGATGTCCACCTGATCTTCAGATGCAGAAGATGTAGTAGGGTGTGGCTTTACAGGACTTTTGCACTTCCTTTTCTTTGTCATATCTGCCTCTTTCTGACCCTTTGGTTTCAAAGACTGAGAGATCGCTGGGCATTTCTGCACCTTCACTACCCATATTTTATGCAGATACTGCTTCAAAAGTGAGTACACAAGAAGTTACGTTGAATTCAACACACAAATATTACTCAATTATGTCTCTTCGCGCCCAAAACCAACATAACAGGTATGTTGTTGTTGTTGTGGTCTTCAGTCCGGAGACTGGTTTGATGCAGCTCTCCACAATACCCTATCCTGAGCAAGCCCCTTCATCTCCACATAAGAACGGCAACCTACATCTGTCTGAATCTGCTTACTGTATCCATCTCTTGGTCGTCATCTGCGATTTTTACCCCATACACTCCCACCAACGCTAAATTCACAATTCCTTGGTGTCTAAGAATGTGTCCCACCAATCTATTCCTTCTTTTAGTCAAGGTATGCTAGAAATTTCTTCCCCCCCCCCCCCAATTCTGTTCAGTACCTCCTCATTAGTTACGCGATCCACCCACCAAATCTTCAGCATTCTTCTGTAGCACCATATTTCAAAAGCCTCAATCCTCTTCCTGTCCGCACTGCTTATCGTCCATGTCTCACTCCCATACAAGGCAACACTCCATACAAATGCCTTCAGAAAGGACTTCCTTAGGCTTAAATCAATGTTCGATGTTAACAAATTTCTCTTTTTCAAGAACGCTTTTCTACCCATTGCCATTCTGCATTTTATATCCTCTGTACTGCGACCATCATTTGTTATTTTACTGCCCAAGTAACAAAACTCATCTACCTCCTTTATTGCTTCATTTCCCAATCTAATTCCTTCAGCATCACCTGATTTTCTTACACTGCACTCCATTACCCTAGTTTTGCTCTTCTTAATGTTCATCTTATATGCACCTTTCAGCACACTGTCCATTCCGTTCAATTGCTCTTCCAGGTCCTTTGCTGTATCTGACAGAATTACTATGTCGTCGGCAAACCGCAAAGTTTTTAATTCTTCACCCTGAACTTTAATTCCTTCTCCAAATTTCTCCTTCCTTTCCTTTATAGCTTGCTCAATGTACAAATTGAATAACATTGGGGAAAGACTACAACCCTGTCTTACTCCCTTTCCCACCACTGCATCCCTTTCATGCCCTTCAACTCTGACAACCGCTGTCTGGTTTTTGTACAAGTTGTAAATAACCTTACGTTCCCTATATTTTACTCCTGCTTGCTTCAGAACTTGAAAGAGTTTATTCCAATCAACATTGTCAAAAGCCTTCTCCAAATCTACAAAAGCTAGAAATGTAGGTTTGCCTTTTCTTAATCTATCTTCTAGGATTAGCCGTAAAGTGAGTATTGCCTCCCGTGTTCCTACATTTCTCCTGAACCCAAACTGATCTTCCCCAAGGTCGGCTTCTACAAGCTTTTCCATCCTTCTGTATATAATTCGCGTTAATATTTTGCAACCATGATTTATTAAACTGATGTTACTGTAGTTTTCACACCTGTCTGCACCTGATTTCTTTGGAATGGGGATTATAACATTTTTCTTAAAGTCTGAGGGTAGTTCGCCTGTCTCATACATCTTACACACCAGGTGAAACAAGTTTGTCATGGCTGGTTCTCCCAGAGACTTCAGCAGCTCTGAGGGAATATCATCTACTCCAGGGACCTTGTTTCGACTTAGGTCTTTAAGGGCTCTGTCAAATTCTTCTCTCAGCACAGTATCTCCTATTTCATCTTCATCTACATCCTCTTCCCTTCCTAGAATATTGTCTCTAAGATCATTTCCTTTATAGAGCCCCTCTATATACTCTTTCCACCTCTCAGCTTTCCCTTCTTTGCTGAGAACTGGTTTTCCATCAGTGTCCTTGATGTTCATAGAGCTGTTTTTCTTATCTCCAAATGTTTTTTTTTTTTTTTTTTTTTTTTTTTTTTGCTGTAGACTGTATCTATTTTTCCCGTATTTATACATTCTTCTACATCCTTGCATTTGCCTTCTAGCCACTCCTGCTTAGCCATTTTGCACTTCCTGTCAATCTCATTTCTTAGTTGTCTGTACTCTATTTTGCCTGTTTCATTTACTGCATTTTTATATTTTCTCCTTTCATCGATTAAATTTAGTATCTCCTGTGATATCCAAGCATTTTTTGTAGGTCTTGCCTTCCTACCTATTTTGTCCTCTGCTACCTTAACTATTTCATCTCTCAATTGTACCCATTCCTCCTCTACTGTTTTATTTTCCGGTGTTTCTGTCAATTGTTGCCTAAAGCTCCCTCTGAGAACCTCAGGTTCCTTCAATTTATCCAGGTCCCATCTCCTTATTTTCCTACCTTTTAGTAGTTTCTTCAGTTTCCTGATGCCAGTATTGTCTTTCCTGATGATCACATCCTCCTGAGTAGTCCCCGCCCGGAGATCCGAATGGGGGACTATTTTACCTCCAGTATAAAAAAATGCAACACAGGAAGCTAAACACAGTAAAGACACATTTCCCTGTCAAGATGTTCACATGTTTAAAATGTATTCTCAATACCACTTGGCAAGTGTACAGAAATAACGAATTTTGGAAATGTATGGTTTTCAAAGCATTAAATAAGCATTGGATATACCAGTTTTAGGTCCTGTATCGCTGTCGCGATTTAACGACTTCTGGAACTGCAGCCTTCATGGATATAACGGAGTATGGTATTGCAGGCAAACTTTGAGGCTACTTTTATAACAGAAATAACAGCTCTATGAACTTGATTTCTTTTTTAGATGTACAGCTCAGGGCGCACTTTTCATAAATACGAAAAGTTAATATCAAAACAAATGGAGGTAACAGGTTTCGGAAATGGGCGACTCACTTGTTCAACCCCCCAGGGGGCCCACAGTTCTTTTGTGGGTACGTGTGTGGCGCGCACGGGGCCCCGAGCCGGAGCAGCCTTTCTTCTGCCCCAGGCTGCTTCACTTTCCCTCCCGGTTTATGCCTTCGCCCGGAGACGGGCGTATTTCACGAGTTCAGGTGTTTTCTTGTTGTCGTTTCTCTTATTCCTTGGTTCCTTCCTTTCTTACCCTTTGTTTCTGTCTCTCTCTCCTTGTCCTCTCCTCGCCTTCTTCTCCTCATTAGTCTCCGCCTCGGCGTTTGAGACACCTTTCCTTCTTTCTCTTCACTTCCTCTATTCTTCTTCTTTCCTCCCTGTGCGTGTCTGAAGGCCGACCCACGCATTATCATGCGTAGCAGGTGACGGGGTAACGCGTAATTCCCCGCCCCGGGTAGACAAGTAGGGCACGTACGTACCCCCTGGTAAAGGCCAGGCCCAGGGAGGGGTGATTACCCGAGCTGGTACCTTCCGAACATGCCAATTGGTCCCTCCGTCAGTTCTCGGGAGGTGTGACCTGAGGTGTGAACAATCACCTAAGGCGGGTAAGCCCTCGGAGAGGGCCCCCACTAGGAAGGAGCGCGCCATCGGAGACGCCGGTAATCACGGGGGACACTTCCGCAATGACTTCCTTCTCTTCTTCACTGACATTGACCCAGAAAGGTAAGATAGACTCGCCTCAGCAAAAGAAGACTCTGCCTAATTTGCCGAAATTTCTTGTTGTGTCGCGCACCGACGGAAAAGACTTCAATTCTGTCAATCCTTTCGTTATACAGAAAGGTGTTGATGCAATTGCTGGCCCTGTTAAAACCTGTTCGCGTCAGCGCAATGGCTCATTGTTGCTGGAAGTGGACAGTGCTTTCCAAGCCCAGAAACTTATCCGGACTACGTTATTGCACACGTTTCCAGTCAAAGTAGAAGCGCACCGCACACTCAACTCGTCACGGGGGGTAGTTTTTACGAGATCCCTTGACGGGTTGTCTGATGACGACATCCGGTCCTATATGTCCGATCAGGGTGTGACAGCCGTCCACAGGGTGATGAAAAAGGTAGATAACCAGCTGACACCGACTCGTACTGTGTTTTTGACGTTCGACAGAGTTGACCTCCCGTCGAAGGTCAAAGCAGGGTACGAAGTTATCTCAGTCCGCCCTTATATTCCGAACCCAACGCGCTGCTACCAATGCCACAGGTACAACCATACCCGTGAACATTGCCCACATGCAGCAAAATGTGTCACTTGTGGTAGGGACGCCCATGAGGGGGATTGCCCACCTCCGTCCCCTCACTGCCTTAACTGCAACGGCGACCATGCGGCTTCCTCTCGCGACTGCCCTGTATATAAGGATGAAAAAATCATTCAGCAAATTCGGGTTACGGAGAAGGTATCGACATCTGCCGCTCGTAAGTTGTTGGCGAGTCGAAAGCCCACTGTCCTCCCAGCGGGTACATACAGTAAGGTACTCACCTCACCTCGACCTACCAAAGATTCCAGTACCCAGACATGTGATTTCACTTTCGCTGACACAGTTGTGCGATCCGCCAGCCCGAAGATTGCCCGTTCCACGTCCCCGCTTCCTCCTGCTGCTTCTAAGGTACAGTCTTCGTCAACATCTAGTAAACCGCGGGCACCTAAACAAGATGCCCGGACCTTGAAAAAGGAACCCGTCCGTGAGGATTTTCTGCGTTCTCAGGCTTCCCAACCGTCAACCGCCTCTTCCCGCCGTCACTCTTCCAGAAGAGCTGACAAGAAAAAGAGTTCCTCTCCTTCCCCGCCGAGGCGTGACCCATCTGTCGCGCCGTCCAACAGTTGCCGGCCTCGGCCGTCTTCTGTTTCACCGAGACGCTCCGTTTGCCGGGCGCCCGGCCCTTTACCGGCGGTGGAAACTGCCCCTCCTGATCAACTCAGGGAGGTGGCAGGCGCGTCGGTCGAACCTATGGACCACGACCCTTTGCCCCTGGTCAGCGATAGCAGTGCTCCCTCGAAATCCGGTCCTCAGCGGCCGTCGAGGTGACCCCGCTCGCTACTTGGTTTTTATCCTTATTTCTTCTCTCATTTTTATCATGGCGCTCCTTCAATGGAACATTCGCGGCATTCGTTCTAATCGGGAGGAGTTAAAATTACTCCTTCGATTGCACTGCCCGCTTCTAGTCTGCCTCCAGGAAACTAAGTTGCGTCCACGTGATCGTGCAGACTTTCCACACTACACCTCTGTGCGGTTCGACCTGCCACCCGTGGAAGGTGTCCCAGCCCATGGAGGGGTTCTGATGCTCCTTCGAGACGACGTCTATTTCCATCCCATTTCCTTGCACACTCACCTACAGGCAGTTGCCGTCCGCATCACCTTATCCACATTTACCTTCTCCCTCTGTAATATATATTCGCCATCGTCATCTGCCCTTACTAGGGCAGATGTGCTAAACCTTGTTGACCAGCTCCCTTCACCTTTCGTGTTGGTAGGCGACTTTAATGCCCACCACCCCCTATGGGGCTCTCCGGCACCTTGTCCGAGAGGCTCCCTTTTGGTGGACCTTCTCCGACACCTCGATCTTGTCTGCCTCAACACCGGTGCACCGACCTTCCTTTCTGACACAACACACACTTATTCCCATATAGACCTCGCAATATGCACTCCTCAGCTTGCCGGTCGGTTTGAGTGGTATGCACTTTCTGACACGTACTCGAGTGACCATTTCCCTTGTATCATCCACTTCCTACATCACTCCCCATCTCCACGTCCCACCAGTTGGAACATTTCTAAAGCTGACTGGGGGCTTTATTCTTCCATGGCTGTTTTTCACAATCAGCATTTTCCCAACTGTGACAGTCAGGTCGAATACCTCACAGAGGTTATTCTCACTGCTGCTGAACGTTCCATACCTCGTACATCCTCTTCTCCACGTCGTGTGCAGGTCCCTTGGTGGACTGCAGCCTGCCGCGACGCGCTTAGAGCCCGACGCCGTGCCTTACGCACCTTCCGCTGCCACCCAACTTTGGAGAATTGCATCAATTACAAACGTATGAGAGCGCAGTGCCGTCGTATCATAAACGACAGCAAGAAAGCTTGCTGGACAGCTTTTACTAGTTCTTTTAACCGTTTTACTCCCTCCACGGTTGTCTGGGGTGGCCTACGCCGTTTGTCCGGCATCAAGGTCCACTCCCCGATTCCTGGCCTGACCGTGGAGAACGCGGTCCTCGTGGACCCAGCTGATGTTTCAAACGCATTGGGTCGTTTCTTTGCGGAGGTTTCGAGCTCTGCCCATTACCACCCTGCCTTTCTCCCTCGCAAACAGGTAGAGGAAAAACTATAACGTGAAAACTATAACGTCGCCTTCACCATGCAGGAGCTAGACCGTGCTCTCGCCCTGTCCCGGTCCTCTCCTCCCGGGCCCGATTCCATTCATATTGAGATGCTGAAGAACCTCTCTCCTGCGGGCAAGTGCTTTCTTCTTAGTACCTACAATCGCATATGGACTGAAGGTCATGTTCCCACAAGTTGGCGTGAAGCCATTGTTGTCCCCATCCCCAAACCAGGGAAGGACAAACACCTTCCTTCCAGTTATCGTCCCATTTCTCTGACGAGCTGCGTCTGTAAGGTGATGGAACGCATGGTTAACGCTCGGTTGGTCTGGCTCCTCGAATCTCGCCGCCTCCTGACTAATATACAATGCGGTTTTCGTCGACACCGCTCTGCTGCTGACCACCTCGTTACGTTGTCGACCTTCATTATGAACAACTTTCTACAGAAGCGTCAAACAGTAGCCGTGTTCTTCGACTTGGAGAAGGCATACGATACCTGTTGGAGAGCGGGTATTCTCCGCACATTACACACATGGGGCCTTCGGGGCCGCCTTCCTCTTTTCATTCAAGCGTTTTTGGCGGATCGCAAGTTCCGGGTACGGGTGGGCTCTGTTTTGTCAGATACCTTTTGCCAGGAGAATGGGGTACCACAGGGCTCCGTCTTGAGTGTGGCGCTCTTTGCCATTGCAATCAATCCGATCGTGGACTGCCTTTCAGCCGACGTCTCCGGATCTCTTTTTGTTGACGATTTCGCAATTTATTGTAGCGCCCAGCGGACGTGTCTCTTGGAGCGTTCTCTCCAACGCTGTCTTGACCGTCTATATTCCTGGAGCATCGCAAACGGCTTCCGATTCTCCACTGAGAAAACTGTGTGTATCAATTTTTGGAGATACAAGGAATTTCTTCCACCTTCTCTACGTCTCGGCCCTGTTGCTCTCCCTTTCGTGGAGACTACCAAATTCTTGGGACTCATGTTGGATCGGAAACTTTGCTGGTCCACACACGTGTCCTACCTGGCTGCCCGTTGTGCCCGATCCCTTAACGTTCTTCGTGTCCTCAGTGGCACGTCATGGGGAGCGGATCGTACCGTCCTGCTTCACCTTTACCAGGCCATTGTTCAGTCGAAGCTCGACTATGGAAGCCTTGTGTACTCTTCAGCACGGCCGTCGATTCTCCGCCGTCTCAACTCTATCCACCATCGTGGATTACGTTTGGCGACCGGTGCATTTTATACCAGCCCTGTTGAAAGTCTGTATGCCGAGGCTGCTGTATTACCCTTGACCACTCGACGTGACATACTCTTGTGTCGGTATGCATGCCGCCTACGGTCGATGCCCAACCATCCCTCTTACAGATTATTTTTTGACGACTCACTCGATCGCCAATACCAGCTGTCTGCGATTGCCTTGCTTCCACCGGGAGTTCGGTTTCGCCGCATGCTACAGCGGCTCGATTTTACCCTTCCTTCCACCCTTCGGTTGAGCGAAAGCCCATTGCCACCGTGGCATCAGGCCCAGGTTCACACACACCTCGAACTTAGTTCGCTCCCCAAGGAGAGCACTCCGGATTTGGTATACCGCTCGAGGCTTGTCGAACTCCGTTCGCGGTTCGATAATGCCGTATTTATTTACACTGATGGTTCCAAGAGCACTGCCGGTGTCGGATCTGCCTTCGTCGTTGGGGACAACCATTTCCAATACAAGCTCCCTGACTGGTGCTCAAACTTCACGGCTGAGCTTTTCGCCCTCCACCAGGCCGTTTTGTATACCTGCCGCCACCGCCACCCTTTCTATGCCATATGTTCTGACTCCCTTAGTGCCCTGCAGAGTCTTCAGGACCCTTTCTCGAACCATCCTCTCGTGTATCGGATCCAACGCTCCCTCCAGTTGCTGGCGGATGACAGCTGTCACGTTTCTTTCCTGTGGGTCCCTGGCCATGTGGGTGTGCCCGGGAATGAGGCCGCCGACGCAGCAGCCAAGGCAGCAGCTCTTTTGCCTCGCATGGCTACCTTTTGCGTCCCATCGGACGATGTTCAACGGGCTCTTCGCCGGAGTATCGTGTCGCAATGGCACAGTGTGTGGCTTTCACTGTACAACAATAAATTGCGAACTGTCAAACCGATCCCGACCGCTTGGAGGACATCCTCACGCCCCTCTCGGCGGGAGGAGGTCATCCTGGCTCGGTTGCGGATCGGTCATTGCCGTTTTAGCC
Source organism: Locusta migratoria (assembly GCA_026315105.1). Classification (NCBI taxonomy): domain Eukaryota; kingdom Metazoa; phylum Arthropoda; class Insecta; order Orthoptera; family Acrididae; genus Locusta; species Locusta migratoria. Next base: position 403,823,564 of record CM048748.1, read on the forward strand.
ACCGTCACCTGCTATCCGCCGAACCTGCACCGCTATGCTCCTGCGGTGAACTGCTGACAGTGCGACATGTTTTACTGACTTGTGTTAATTTTAATCATCTCCGTGTAGCCCTTCACTTTCCGTCTACTCTGGAGGAAATTTTAGCTGATGACACACGAGCAGCTGCTCGAGTTTTGCGTTTTATCAACTTGGCCAACTTATCCAAGGATATTTAACTCTTTTAATTGTCTTTTGTCTTTCGTTTTTAGCCTCTTGTTGATGTTCTGACAGTCTACATTTTTTAGATCATAGCGAATCTATGTTCCTGGCTGGGCGCTAATGACCATAGAAGTTGTGCGCCCTAAAACCACAAAAAAAAAAAAAAAAAAAAAAAAAAATCACTTGTTCAAGTGAAGAATCAGAATAATTTAAGATTTGTTCATGGATGCGTGAGTCTGACATATCCCTAGTAATCACATGACATATTAAATCTGAACTGTACTTGACACAGGCACAACAAAATTTACACTTCCTAGTTAAGCCTTGTAGTTCAGTAACTCACTGTCTACATGATTGTCCTGCCTGCCTACGACAATTATAGAACTGAAATCTAGCTGCTATTACATTCGGTGTTTGTTCATAATAGTTTGTGATTGCGTGCAATAATTCCTCAAATGGCACTTGTTTGGGAGTTGTGGGAAAACGTTTGACACAAAGCAGATAAATGTTCACTCCTACAAGAAATAAGGAAGCAACACAGTACATCGAATTTGATGTACTGCTTAATTGTTCCAGAATTGGGCTAAATATTCCATCCAGTCTTTTATTTTTTCACCAAACTGTCGGAATGATGGCAAGATGGCAGGTTGTGTGGCAGGCGATTGCGCCGTGGTTGATTGCTGATGTGCAGCGGCGGTGGCTGCTGCAGCTTGTTTCTGGCTTTTGATGAAAGATGTCGGTAAGTTGGCTAATCGACTGCTTCTGAAACTGAATAATTTGTGTTAGATCATTTGGCAATGAAGAAAGCGGCTGAGGCACAAGCTATGGATTAGCTGCAGAAGTATGGACAGCAATAGTGTTAGTTACCGGGGGTGGTGCAGCCATGATACAACCAAATACAAGTCAACAAATCTAAAAACTAATGTAGGGCACCACCAGAAATAAAAATGTCTACAAACACACAAATAGTAAAGTTCTTGCAAAACTGGGCGTGAAAGGGAAACAATTAACACGAAAAAATAACCCTATCGCCAGTTGTTATATCTGTGGCGATGATCGATGGTGATCGAGCCAAAAATTGTACTATCTTGGGATTGAGGCTCTTTGCTGCAACTGCCGCTTCCCAGAAGATGGCCTCCAGGTCTAGTAATGTAAACTTTGAGTGTGCCAATAAAGTTATGTTGGAGTTGCATTTTCGGGTTTCAGTACCAGGAAACACCCATCCTTCTCACATCTCACTGTTTTCTGTAGTAGAAGGAGATAGGCTGTGGCTAGTAAGGATGTGGACAAGGTCTGCATTTAAAAGATGAGATTAGTCCTCAAATGATTTATTAACAGAAGAAATCATTACTTAACTTTGATGTGTTTGTGTTGGTACAAACTTCTTGTACTATTACATAGTTCTGCTACGCAACAGAAAACTGTGCCGGCTTGTGCGTAGTCAGAAGGCTGGCTCTTCTATGATGAACTTCTGTAACTATAGTATTCCTGGGGCTGCCATGTACTGACTGGAACTTCTTTACTCTCCGTCATCACTGTTTTGCACTGGCATATGGGTCAATCCATATGAAGTGGTACAGGGATGGTTCCAGAATGAAACTTCACTCTGCAGCGGAGTGTGCGCTGATATGAAACTTCCTGGCAGATTAAAATTGTGTGCCGGAACCGGGACTCGAACCTGGGACCTTTGCCTTTGCCCGCGAAAGGCAAAGGTCCCAGGTTCGAGTCCCGGTTCCGGCACACAATTTTAATCTGCCAGGAAGTTTCAGGGATGGTTGCTTGACAATTTTTAAATATTTTAATTTTTTATATGTGATTGCCCCATATTTGAAAAGTTCCAAACAGTTTTTTAAAGTAATTTATCTTGCACCTTTACTGGATGGCGGCCATTTTTATTTGTCGGTGTGCGGCGATTTTTCAGTCTGGAGACATTAGCGAAAATTTGAATATCTCGGCACTGGGTTAAGTTACAACATTGCAATTGGCATGATTGTTTTTAGAAAATCTACAACATTGTCTATTACACAAAATACCCTAAATTCAAAAATAACCAGTCAAAATGACCTCTAAAGTTTGGTATCCAAATTTTCAAAAATCCACTTTTTAGGCCCAATAATAACATACAAGGAGTGACTTATGAGAGTCTATTTTTTCCTGTAGTTAAGTATCATACACTACTAGCCTCATATAGAGGAAGAACACTTACAAATGTTTGTTTAATTTTTTATGAATTTTTGAAATTTGAAAATTTTCATTTTTTGTAAAGTTTGAGGCTAGTTAACTCGGATGAGACTGAATATAAAAATATGATTTTTGCACAGCTTCTACACCTATATGATAGCAATGTACTGTAAAAATTTCAACATTGATATCTGAGTGTGAACAAAGATATGAATTTTTGAAAATAAGGAAATAATTCATATGACACTACAATAGTTATTATGACTGTGGCCTATTTAAATGGTTTATTGTTTCATTGTAATAAAATTTAATTGTGACATAGTGTTAACTAAATATACAATTATTTTTAATAATACAATATTAAACAACAGGAGCTTTCGGTTGTGTTCTATTGCAATAAAAATGCCCATTTACATTTAGGTTTATTGACAATAAAGAATTACATTATTGCTGGTGTGGCATTGTAGAAGTACATTACTGCTGGGTGTGGAATTGTTGTAGTCAGTCTGCTCTGAAACATCTGTTAGAGTGGATGTACATACCTCATCGAGAGTGTAGAATGTGTTATGTGCTTTGTTTTGTGTGTAATTTGTAATTAATTTTGAGAGATTAACTGGAATGCAATAACATGGATGAACAGTGCTCTGTTGGACAGATAACAAGTGAAGTGTGTCACAAACAGTTTATGGTTCAGTTACAAAAAACTTGAAAAATGCTATGTAACATCAGAAACGGAAATTTATGAGGATCATTGTGTCAGTAAAATTACATCTCTCTCTTTAACGTTGAATGACATAGTAGCATGTTTGTATGATGGACAGTGGTTTCTTGCCGAAGTTGAAACAATAAGATTGGAAAACAATGAGGTTTTTGTGCATTTTTACCACCCTGCTGGCCCAAGGACATCATTCAAGAAATCTAATAGTGGCAACGTTTGGATATCAATGAAAAATGTTTTAAGGAAACTTTCAGTGCTTGAACTTACCACAGCAACTGGGAGGTCTTATTCTACATCACAGAAGCTGTCAGAAGAAATAAGTGTTCTTAACATTCACCACCAGGTTCAGGAATAGTCGCATCTCGAAGGATGTTAATTTCTCAATTAATTCATTTTAAATACCTTATGTCAAAATAACATAAATGTTAATTTCAGTGATGTTTCCAATTTTTGTATATAATTCAGTACCTTGATTCAATAATAATTGATTATATTCCACCAATATCACACATGAATAGGTAACAGCCATAAGATTAGTTGTATAGTAATGTGAATTATTCCCTCATTTTCAAAAATTAATATCTTTGTTCACACTCGGATATCAATGTTGAAATTTTTACAGCATGTTGCTATCATATAGGTGTACAAACTGTGCACAAATTATATTTTTATATTCAGTCCCATCTGAGATAACTAGCCTCAAACTTTACAAAAAATGAAAATTTTCAAATTTCAAAAATTCATAAAAAATTAAGGAAACATTTGTAAGTGTTCTTGCTTTGTATGAGACTAGTAGTAAATGATATCTAACTACAGGAAAAAAATAGACTCTCATAAGTCACTCCTTGTATGTTATTATTGGGCCTAAAAAGTGGATTTTTGAAAATTTGGATACCAAATTTTGGAGGTCATTTTGACTGGTTATTTTTTAATTGAGGGTATTTTGTGTAATAGACAATGTTGTAGAGGACACTGTTCTAAAAACAATCATGTCAGATGCAATGTTGTAACTTAACCCAGTGCAGAGATATTCAAATTTTCGCTGTCTCCAGACTGAAAAATCGGCACGCGCTGACAAATAAAAATGGCCGCCATTCAGTAAAGGTGCAAGATAAATTACTTTTAAAACTGTTTTGAACTTCTCAGATATAGGGCAATTACATATAAAAAAATTAAAATATTTAAAAATGGTCAAGCAACCAACTTAATTTTTATTGTACCACTTCATTTGGATTGACCCATATATCTAGTCAAGCGCCCTTCTTATTGGCAAGCACGCACAGCATTCAAAGAGTTAATGAGACTGTGGGTGCCCCCGGTGGCCGAAGTACTGTGGAGTGACTGATCGCGTCTTCTTGTTGATGCGCGGAAACTTGTGTAGACCGCCAGCATTGTGGCAAATAGCGACGCCACAACTGGAAGTAGCACAATCTGTAGTGAATGTTATGTCATTGTCGTCACTTTCTTCACTCTTGTCACTAGAAGGAATTTAATAAAATAGTATTCGGTAATATTCTTCAACTGTTATTCTTTTTTGGCAATACAAAATGGATGGAGATAATATTCAAGAAGGAGAACAGGGCGGTAGTTAGCGCCACTGAATCCGTCTGTAGCCATGACCCACACAGAAATCCATCTGTAAAGTATAGAAGCTTCTAATAAAAAGTAATATCACGTGTTTATTTATGGAAGGTAAATGCATAAATATAACAATTACGTACCAAAAAATAGCTGTATCAAGAAAAGCTATGGAGTGAAACGCGCAAGATTTCCATGAATAACTTCAACAATGCAATGAAATATCAGCTCGTTTCGTAAATACACCGCAAAGGTACTACTACAGTCCCGACACTCCCACAGATTTTTGTTATACGCTGCGATAGTAGCGCTCCAAGCGGCCGGCAAGCTACGCTTGTGAATACGATAGCCAATGAGTGCGAATAGTATCGTTTAGATTGTCTTCAGCATACTTTTTACATTAGGGAACGTATGTAGTGCCTTATAAATAAGTAATAATTTAAAAATAGCTCCCAACTTTCTTAGGTTTCGTAAGATCACTGATAAGGTACGAAACGGTACATTACAGGACAGTTAATTTACAATTATCCTGTAACATACAGGCTTTATATGAATAATTTCATTTTCTGGGAAACACCAGGAGACATGCAGTTTAGCAGAGGGACGTCAATTTCTACGCAGGAACGTTAAGTATTCTTCATTACAATTCCAGTAAAATCAGTGAGGGTGGAACATAGAAAACGTATATAGAATGCAATAAGTACGGTATTTAACGTACCAAATCAACCATCACAGCTGTAGCTTAAGGAAAAACGTTACAGACGTTGCAATATAACGATAAAAGCAACCAAACTGTTTTCCAACAAAGAAGAACCCAATACCACAATTGTTGCTACATCTGAACCACAAACGGCAAGAATCATCAAAACATTGGTTTTTTAAAAGCTAAAGTAATTACACTTTAAAGAATATGCACGTATAAGAAAGACAAGTGACGTGTAAAAATGTGTGAATCATTAGACTCCATACACGTCAAAAACTGGCTGTCATAGTAAGAACAGACCATAATAGAAATTTATTATACCATTATGTATATATGCAACTTAATTGCAGCGGAATAAGCTGCAAATATATACATATTCGTAAGTATTTGTTCATGACGGAGTTGTTCTTTATACCACTGAATCATTTAAATTAGGCTGTTTTTATATTAATTTTCGTATTGTTTTTCTCTCGGTATTTTAATAATACTTGTAACGCAAAAATTATAGTAAGTACTTCGTTAATTACGTACAAAAGCAGTTGTAAACAAACATCACGACTTCGGCGGTTTGCCCACCGCTAGGAGTGCTAGTGTCGCAGCAACTGTCAGTTGGTAACAACTTTTACAGCAGTGAGTGTCGCGACCAGTGAGCTCAATAGTAAACTTGAGCTCACTGGTCGCGACTGTATATCATGGACCATAGATATTTATGGTCTATGCTGTATATGTTAGACTGTGGTACAACTCCATGTACGATTCTCCTGCCATCTAGTGGAACGCCAGTCAATTACTGCTGCCCCTGAGCAGTAAACGGAGAAAAATACGTGGTTAGCAACAGTTACCATAGCTCTTTCAAAGCATCTACTTATGTAGTTACCGGTAGTTACAATGATGCCGCCCTTCAGAGAGTTATACTCGTATGTATAAACATGCTGGGGTGCTATAGGATTTGCATCATGGTACTTGACCACGAAATTACAGGTGGTTGTGCTGTCATAAATTGTTCTAATGATTCTAGTTAGATTCTAAATGAATTTAGAATGGTTAGTTTCCTGGAAGATTCAGAGAGAAGAGAAAAATGGACTATTAACTGTCGTCGCAAAAACTGGGAACCCAGACGGAGCACACAGCTATGTATTGTAAGTTTCTGTTTAACTGTTCTGAAAATACTACGTCTTAATAGAGGTTCTGCCTGTAGGGAGTTGGCAACCGCAAAATATCGTAACTCAGCAAAATATTCCAAAACATTGACAAATCCATTACACCAAGAACGCTTGTTTTACTCACATTAGACAAATTGCTGAACATACTTCTATTAAGTTATTGAGAAAGTCCCTGAATGTATTACAAACACTAAAGCGAAAAAGAATATAAGTATACTGGGTAGAACTTTACTTAAAAGCAGTTGCAGCATACTGTGCTGATGTTGATAACACCGAGCGCTCTAAAGCGTCTCGCTGCGGAGCGCGCGGTTGCTCGCCGTGGAGATTCGAGTCCTCCCTGGGGCATGTGTGTGTGTGTTTGTCCTTAGGTTAGTTTACTATTTGGCCACGTTAACTTGACGATTTTGTTGGTGCTGCCACAAGCGGAGAATATCGACACCAGTTTAAAGTTATTCTTCTATTTTCATGCGCTGCCAACCTTACAATGGTCCTTGACGCGAAGAATTAATGTACACATTGTTAGAGTAACGGTTTCAGCACTGCAGCAAGCAGCCGATGCTGACTTCCGTTCGTGCAAGAAAAGCTGCCAGCAGCCACCGCGCGAATCGTCAAGTTATCGTGGCCAAATAGTTCCTAGGTTTAAGTAGTTTGTAATTTCAAATGTTTGTTAAGCTTAAGGGACTTAACTACGGGGTCATCGGTCCCTATAAGTAGTTTGTAAACTACGGACTGATGATCACGCAGTTTGGTCCGATAGATTTACAAACATTTGAACATTTTTTTTGTTGATAACAACCGTTAAATACTATTTGTGGTATTTAGAAAATTTGACGTTATATCTTGCGGGATGCAATTTGAAAGAACGGTACCTCACGTTTTATCACAAGACACGCTCTCATTTCAATTTCTAATAAGTAAATGTCAATATTGAAGCATATCTATTAGAGATTACAACACAACTAACACAGAGTACTGTGTAAAGTATAGCGGCTGCAGCGATGTAGTGTGCTAATGTTGGCAACAAAATGTTTGCTTTACAAGAATGATAATAAAAACCTGCCAACCTGAAAGAAGGTACAGCATTAATTATTTCAGTGACTACTTCAATGTTACACGAATGTGTGCTACTAAATTTTCAAATTTCAGTGACTGGCAAGTCCTTCCCCACTCCCCAGTGACTGAAACAAATCTCATGACACGATGACTATATAAAAAGCGTGGACTGAATATTTCGGGATCCCGAGCAAATCGTCTCCTGTGCAAGCGAAGCACCAGATAAAGCAGGCTGGCCTTATTAATGGTCAACCAGAACTCACACAGTATGCTCAACTTTCAGAGCGTACTCTGAAGGCTGCACACATTTATAAGTCCAAGTTGAACACGTAATAACATCCAAATCAAAGTTGAACACGTAATAAGATCCTTCTGCAGCCGAAGCTAAGAGAGAAGTCCTTCTTCCGCCGAAGCTAAGAAGCGAGTCCACATCTTTTTTACGACCAGCACTCTCCCGAGACGGGCCACGACCCTAAGATTCACGAAAGCCAATCAGAGACGTTCGCGCGTTCTTGAACGTTCTGCCCACATAGCTAGTGGTATTCGCACCCTCGGGCTGTGCAAACTCTGACTCAGTGCCCAGGCGTATCAAGGCCGTTATTACGAACAGAGGTGGTTGTTTTGGATACTGATTTCTCAGGATCTATGCACCCAAATTGCGTGAAAATGTAATCACATGTCAATTCTAGTATAATATATTTGTCCAATGAATACCCGTTTATTATCTGCATTTCTTCTCTGGTGTAGCAATTTTAATGTTCAGTAGAGTATAAATTCGAGTTCCCTGAGAATACCTTTAAATGCCGAGAACATTTTCACCTCCTAGTCCGACTAGTGACTGTTGGTACCTGAGAGGCAATTTCATTGCATAAAGTCAGATCAACTCCCCGTCACTGTGCGGCTTGTCTAAATACTGATTTTTCTTAACCATGTTTCAAAGAATTGAATCGGGTTTTTCTCTACAGAATCTTCAAGTAGGCCTGCAGTTTTCTTTAATAACTCATTATAGATCTTATTCTGTGCAGTTGAGTGCAACTCTCTGCATCGCCTCGGCAATCGAGTCTTCCATATGTGTACAGATAAAATGTAATTTATGTGGCAGTGGTCAATCTGTGGTAATCTTACTTGAAATGTCCATAGGTGTAAAGAATTCAAGTTTTAGTTGTATTACTGAAATTTCATCACCGTAAGAAACTGGTCGTTGTAAAATGTATGTGGTGCTGTTGGATATTGTAATCCACTATTTCTATTTATCTCAAATTGTGGTATCGTCATTGCGCCTTGACATTTGCACCCTCATTCCGATGTGTATGCCACCTACTCAATCGTGGACAATTATTTGTTTCAAATTGTGTTGCAATCGGTTCTGTGTCTTGTCTCGTGGTTGAAATCGGACTATGTTGCGTTACATTGTCTGATGAGTCACGCTGCTGTGTTTTGTCTCATTGATTTATTTTTCCAATTATTAGCATAATTCAAATGTTCAAATGTTTGTATAGCTTATGGGACTTAACTACGGGGCCATCAGTCCCTAAACTTACAAACTACTTATCAACTAGCTTATGCTAAGGACGGCACAAATATTCATGCCCGAGGGGGGGTTTCGAACCCCCGACCGTAGTGGCCGTGCAGACCGTGACTGGAGCGCCTCAGTCCCCTCGGCCACCGCGGCCGGCATTAGCATAATTGCCGCGGCGGATTAGCCGTGCGCACTGGGGCACGGTGCTGCGGTGCGTGCGGCCGGTCGCCGTCGGGGGGGTTCGAATCCCCCCTCGGGCATGGGTAGTTCTGTTGTCCTTAGATTAGTTTAACTTAGTTTAAGTGGTTTGTAAGCTACTGACCAAGTAGTTGAGTCCGATAGATTTACATTTGAACATCAGCATAATTACGTAACCGTTTGCGTCGATCTCGCTGCACTCAACTGTTCCTTTCCTATCTGCCTTTGCACTCTTGGAACTGTATCTGCTGCTGAAGCTGCCTTACTTGCTTTACTTGTAATACCAAACCATTCATAGTGAGTACAAACATTGACGTAGCCTAACATTGGTACACCGATTTTCTTGTGTGTTTCGCTCATTTGATGCTGTTTCGCCGCGGTGGAGTAGCCGAGCTGTCTAAAGCGTCTCGCTGCGGAGCGCGCGGTTGCTCGCCGTGGAGGTTCGAGTCCTCCCTGGGGCATGGGTGTGTGTGTTTGTTCTTAGATTAGTTTACCTAGGTTTAAGTAGTTTGTAAGCTACGGACTGATGACCACGCAGTTTGGTCCGATAGATTTACAAACACATTTTTGTTGTTGATAACAACCGTTAAATACTATTTGTGGTATTTAGAAAATTTGACGTTATATCTTGCGGGATGCAATTTGAAAGAACGGTACCTCACGTTTTATCACAAGACACGCTCTCATTTCAATTTCTAATAAGTAAATGTCAATATTGAAGCATATCTATTAGAGATTACAACACAACTAACACAGAGTACTGTGTAAAGTATAGCGGCTGCAGCGATGTAGTGTGCTAATGTTGGCAACAAAATGTTTGCTTTACAAGAATGATAATAAAAACCTGCCAACCTGAAAGAAGGTACAGCATTATTTATTTCAGTGACATGAGAAATGATTATTCCCCTCATTCTGGGTTTTTAAAATAACATCCAACAGTTGTTGCCAACATCAGCACTGTATGCCTCCACGGCTGTAAGTAAACTTTTTTATTGTATCCTAATATTCTTTTTAGTTTTAGCATTCCTCAGTGGCGTAGTAGAAGTATAATCAGCAATGTGAGTACAATAAGTAGATGTGGTGTATTTGTCGCAGCAGACTACAAACACTTTTTGCAAGATGATGAACAAACCTCGCAGATTGACACTCATTCTTCAAATACAAGCCAAGAACGCTTACAACTTTTCTTCAGATGAGCGGTTTTGACAGAATTAAATTGCTACAATCGAATCTGTATCACAATAGTAATCATTACGCTTCAGAGCTATCTGCTATTTTTAAAGTTTAGAAAGCTCGCCAGTTCAAGTACCGGTATTTCACAATAGGAACGCACATTGTAAAATATTAAGCTCCTGGGTTGATAGACCTAGGTCACGTCAAAAACTCTATTTAGTTTAATTCTGTCGAAACATATTTCTTTCACCTTTATTGTTTATTTGGACAGCAAATAAAAGCAGCAAAATAAAGAAAACGCGATATCCTTGTGTCTAATACAAATATCGATGTAAACACAAACGGAATGCAGCTCAAAATAGCAGGATCTAAGACTGTACGAAGGACACTTTTAAAACAATTCACAAAACTTAAACAAAACAACACAGTTCGCATAAGCTACGTTCAGTGTTTCGCATTCATTGGGAAAGAAAATGGTGGATGCACCATCCTGTTTTTTTAGTAGCTCATGTTTTGATTTGGCACTAAGGCATCTGATTTCGTAGGCAGGCGTGTATTTTGACGACTGTATAGCTTGCTCTGTAGTGCATTAGATGCATGTACTCTATGCTAAACCAGTTTGTAAGTACTATTCCATACTGCAATCACATACAAATGCATACTTTCAAAAGAGAAGGTACAATGCCTACGTCAAATTTTCATCTAGTTAACAGTGCATTTAACTTTTACGTGGTTCGACAACTTCTTGATCAGTTCGTAAAATAGATTAGTTTATTCTAGTATTAATGCTTTAAAAATTAAACTTTTGCAAATAATGCAGATGTGGCAATACAATTTTGAACTCTATGAAAAATTTGAAAGCAGTAGGGAATTAAAAGAAAAAAATCTGCAAGTACAGAGGAATACCCACCTAAGTTGTTTGGATTTAAGACATTTCAGCTCTTCTCTTGTGAATTAGAGACTTAATATTATCATCATTGTCTTCATTGTTCTACATACATTCAGTTAATAGCATCTGTGATCCTAAAATGAAATTATACCAACTAGCTTATTTGCATTGTCAAAAATTCTGGAAAAGGCCAAGCGCATTGAGGCGCTATGTTACGATGCGCGAGGCCGTTCCTTGTCGGGGGTTCGAATCCCCTCTCAGGCATGGATGTTTATGCTGTCATTAGTACAAGTTAGTTCACAAGTAGTTTGTAAGTTAGGGACTGATGACTCCACATTTACGTACCTTAAGCTTAACAAGCATCTCAACAAAAATTATCAAGGATGTTCATTAAATTCTAAAATCATCAGGGTTAATCAATCCGTGTGATTTGTAAATAGCTGATAAATCTGGGCATATTATTCATAATGTCATCTAAATTGTGAATGTTGTCTTCAGAGAGCCGTTCTGTCCATTTGTACTCTTCACTTTTTGCGTGAGCTATTCCTCCGTGTTATGGGTGAGTTGCTGTGCAACATCAGAAGAAACAAATACGATGGTAGAAATGTTCAAATGTTTGTAAAACTATTGGACCATACCACGGGGGGGGGGTTCCTAATAGGGTTGAAGTTTGCCCTCACCACCACCACCACCCCCACCACCACCCCCAACACCACCCCAACATCAACACCACCCCCAACACCAACACCACCCCAACATCAACACCACCCCCAACACCAACACCACCCCAACACCACCCACAACACCAACACCACCCACAACACCAACACGACGCCCAACACCACCCACAACACCAACACGACCCCCAACACCAACACCACCCCCAACACCCACACCACCCCCAACACCAACACCACACCAACACCACCCCCAACACCAACACCACCCCCAACACCAACACCACCCCCAACACCAACACCACACCCCAACACCACACCCAACACCAACACCACCCCCAACACCAACACCACCACCAATGCGACCCCCAACACCAACACCACCCCCAACACCAACACCACCCCCAACATCAACACCACCCCCAACATCAACACCACCCCCAAAACCAACACCACCCCCAACACCAACACCACCCCAACACCAACACCACCCACAACACCAACACCACCCACAACACCAACACGACCCCCAACACCAACACGACCCCCAACACCAACACCACCCACAACACCAACACGACCCCAACACCAACACCACCCCCAACACCCACACCACCCCCAACACCCACACCACCCCCAACACCACACCACCCCCAACAACAACACCCCCAACACCAACACCACCCCCAACACCAACACCACCCCCAACACCAACACCACCCCAACACCAACACCACCCACAACACCAACACCACCCCAACATCAACACCTCCCCCAACACCAACACCACCCCCAACACCAACACCACCCCAACACCAACACCACCCACAACACCAACACCACCCACAACACCAACACGACGCCCAACACCACCCACAACACCAACACGACCCCCAACACCAACACGACCCCCAACACCCACACCACCCCCAACACCAACACCACCCCAACACCAACACCACCCCCAACACCAACACCACCCCCAACACCAACACCACCCCCCAACACCACACCCAACACCAACACCACCCCCAACACCAACACCACCACCAATGCGACCCCCAACACCAACACCACCCCCAACACCACCCCAAACACCAACACCACCCCCAACATCAACACCACCCCCAAAACTAACACCACCCCCAACATCAACACCACCCCCAAAACCAACACCACCCCCAACACCAACACCACCCCAACACCAACACCACCCACAACACCAACACCACCCACAACACCAACACGACCCCCAACACCAACACCACCCACAACACCAACACGACCCCCAACACCACCCCCAACACCCACACCACCCCCAACACCCACACCACCCCTAACACCACCCCACCCCCAACAACACCACCCCCAACACCAACACCACCCCCACCCCCAACACCAACACCACCCCCAACACCAACACCACCCCCAACACCACCCCAACACCAACACCACACCAACACTAACACCACCCCCAACACAAACATCACCCCAACACTAACACCACCCCCAACACCAACACCACTCCTAACACCAACACCAACACCAACCCCCAACATCAACACCACCACCAACACGACCCCCAACACCAACACCACTCCCAACACCAACACCACTCCCAACACCAACACCACCCCCAACACCAACACCACTCCCAACACCAACACCACCCCAACACCACCCCAACACCAACACCACCCCCAACACCACACCAACACCAACACCACCCCCAACACCACCCCCAACACCATCCCCAACACCACCCCCACCCCCAACACCACCCCCAACACCATCCCCAACACCACCCCCAACACCACACCCAACACCAACACCACCCCCAAAACAAACACCACCCCCAATACCAACACCACCCCCAACACCAACACCAACACCAACACCACCCCTGACACCACCCCCAACACCAACACCACCCCCAACACCAACACCAACACCACCCCTGACACCACTCCCAACACCAACACCACCCCCAACACCAACACCACCCCAACACCAACACCACCCCCAACACCAACACCACCCCAACACCAACACCACCCCCAACACCAACACCACCCTCAACACAAACACCACCCTCAACACAAACACCACCCCCAACACTAACACCACCCCCAACACCAACACCACCCCTAACACCAGCACCAACACCACCCCCAACATCAACACCGGCACCAAGATCACCCACAAAACCAACACCACCCCCAAAACCAACACCACCCCCAACACCAACACCACCCCCAACACCAACACCACCCGCAACACCAACACCACCCCCAACACCAACACCACCCCCAACACCAATACCACCCCCAACACCCCCACCCCCACCAAGCACTTCCCAAATATTTTTTCATTTTATTATTTTTTTTACTGTCTTCTTTTTTTAAACAGGTCGGCAATGGAAATTTTAAATAGTTCACATGCAATAAATCACAATGTAACTATAATTTGCCAAGCACAAGTCAACTTACAATGGGTCGTAAACGTAATGCCGCCATTGAGAATGTATTCTGCTGTTACTGTGAGCAGTTTTAATGCTGCCGTGACCAGCTTTGATGCTGTCGTTGTCGTTACTGCTATGTTGAAGTTACGAGCCGACTGTTCATATGCGGCTTCCCGCTGCTTAGCCAGTGGCGTAGCATGGATTTCTATCACCCGGTGCTGGCCTCCATTTTGCCGTCCCCCCCCCCCCACCGCCAACCTTATTATCGGAACTGAACAACAACAAAAATTGAAACTTTGGCCATAAGTAACAATATTGCTTCAGTGTTTATGGAAATAAAATAGGGACACTGCAATTTATTTTCCCTAAATAATTTTTTTTTTCTTCTGTTGTTTACGTGATGCTCACAAATGCTATTTGAAGATTATTGATATGACTTATTTGACTGAGGCAGTAGTACTCAACCTGCGGCCCGCGGACCACTTGTGACCCGCCGAGCCTTTTTGAGTGGCCCGGTAATCTAGTCGTCCATTATTCAAACATTCACAATAAAAATCTGTAATGACTGGCTGATAAAAATGGGCGAGATGGTTACAGCGAAATTGACAAAGCTAGTGCCCTAAATTTAAGCAGCACGTTCTCCACAAGCAAGGAGGTTAAGGGATATGGCGTTGTCAATGCCGAGCACATGCATCAATTGAAGCCAGTCCGCCATTTTGGTGAGTTATGCAGTGATTTTTCTCTGTTAAAATTATGCATTAATTCGACCCTCTTGCTGTTAATGCATTAAATTGATAGTCATTGCAAATTATGTACTTTCAAACATTATATTTTCTTGGATAAATACTAATAAATACACATCATAAGATATTTGAAAATTAATTTTCAACGGTAATTTTGAAGCTTTTGACATGTACATTATGACAAAACTGCCGGACGTATTAT
The DNA here is from genome assembly GCA_026315105.1 of Locusta migratoria. NCBI lineage: Eukaryota > Metazoa > Arthropoda > Insecta > Orthoptera > Acrididae > Locusta > Locusta migratoria. The sequence continues at coordinate 403,839,020 of CM048748.1, forward strand.
TCCATCTTTAATGGACATAGAACATCAGCTCTATGGTACAAAAACTTCTCCATGACTCAGCAATATGACGGAGGCAGGCTACACTTTTTCAGCATAAGGACGTCTCCCTATAGTCTAACCTCCTTGCCCACAACGCACGTCTTTTGTTGTGAAGCAGGCCCTCTGACTGGAGCACTCGAGTGTTTGCCCTGGTACTTTCCCCCTCCCTGTCCTCCCCGGGTGGCAGCTGTGGCAGCTCGGACAGCGCTCACAATCGCGCCCTTTTCGGTGCCCTGAAGTATCCGTTCTGAATCCTATCTAATGTGTCACTGTTAATCTGTCTTGCGAGCATTCACATGAGCAAAAAAGTTTCGGATATAAGTGTGCCATTTTTTATGCTTACTGGGAAGATCCGTATTTGTTTGTAAAGAGTGTTGGGAGAGAACTGTGCTTAATATGAAACTCAACCACAAATATCAAAGCACCGCCAGTGCACTGTCACTACGAAAATAAACACTTCAAAACACACAAGGAAGAAAGCTAAAAATAAATTGATCGGTACTATGCGTGACTGTGCTGAAAGTTTCAATGTGAAGCTTTTCCTTTTTTTAAATGTCAGTATCAGTAAAGAAATTTGGACAATTTGCTCTCTCTAAAATCTCCGAATTTACTTCATTTACAGACATTGCAGAAATAATCTGAATATGGGTTCAAAAAAATAAAACAAGTAAAACCTGTAACACCACATCGCGACCGTAGCATTAGACTCACCATATTCCAACATTTTTCATCGTTACGTAATTTTAATTATTTGTTTAGAGGCAGAAATTTCTCATTTTTAAAAATTTTTAGTAAATTCAAATTAGATCAGAGTAATTCAGAATAACAGTATCCAGGAAATACGTAGGTCAAAACACCTCGTATATCCAAGATCATTTCTCAGGTTGCTATTATAAATAGTACCCGCAGTTGAATTATTCTCTCTCTGCGTTACTTGCTCTCTATGTTGCTAGATCTCGAAGTGTGATAGCTCTCCGTGATTAGTTTCGAAGTATTATACGCGGTTTATTTCGAAGATAGGAAGGAACCAAGAAAAAGTTTTATTAATATAAACTTTCATATAGTGATCATACACGAATGCGTACATATCTTTGGACTTTGATCGCGAGAGGCTAGAACGGAAGAAAGAGAAACTTCTGCCTTCCGTAATAAACTGATTAACATTCGTGATTTTGGAATTTGATCTTATTGTTTAATGAAATAACTTTTAAAAAACGTATCTGGAAGAGTTAAAGTATGTAAGCAATGTAACAGGATCCAGAGACTTTAATATAAATGAGACTTTGACGAAAATAATCACGCATTGTGAACTCATAAAGTGTTTTCTGTGAAAGTGATTTTGTTGTAAATATTACATTCAAAATAGAGAACCTGTGATACTTTAACAAATCTTAAACAATTATTCAAGAATTTAGTTCCCTAATATTGCCCAAGAAGATTCGAAAAGTGAACCTATATCTATGAAATTTGTAATGAATCAGTTAATATGTGAAAGAAAATATCTAACAGTTTTGATTAGAAGAAACTTCTATTGAAATTTTTTCTAAAGAATAATTCGATAGAAAGGAATCAGGAACAAATAATATCTTTTGTGAAGTGCTTCAAACTTTCTGAACTACCGGGGCTCAATGATTCAATTTTTTCGGTTTATTAAATATTAGCCCCTGAGAATCGGAATTTCATGCTCAAACATCATAAAAAGTCTTTAATTTTAATTGATACGCAGAACCAATATTTACAATATGAAAAATTCAACAAAGATATAAATTTTATTAATTACGAAGAAGTACCAGGTCTACCAACTTAAATTTCATTTAAGTTATTTGATGAGACAAATAAAATTTTGAACCCATCCATCCACTACAACTGTGAAAGTCAAGCCGAATCTACAGCTTAAAAGTCACAAGCTAAAACCACAATACAAGACAACCAACGTGAAGCGCCTCGACGAATCACAAACCATCACTCAGAGCTTTTATGATTCCTATTTCAGTGCGCCCACAGGATGGTCCATCAAAAGTCCGATTTTAGTTGACAATAATACCGTGCGATTCATTTGTGATAAACTGCTGTTACCATTACATTGGAGATTTGATTTCATTTGATACAGTATCTGTAAAAAAGTTTTACTTGAAGAATTAAATAGTGCATTACGAATTGTTGTTTTAATGTAACATGACTCTGACGCTCAGAGTTCCTCGTGGTTTGGTTGAACCAGTGTCACCGTGATGACACTGGCTTGAGTCCCTTGCCGCTATGGTCGGAGCATGAGTCCGATGGACGGGGTTAAGCGGGTGATTTCCGCAGGATTTAAGCTCATGTGTAGACAAGTCAGTACGTTGTTTTGCTTGTATCGTGCGGGTTCTGTGAAGAATGAAGACTGAGAAAATAATTATTCACCATGTTTAAAAACAAACGAAAACCATCTGATAACAGAAGACTGTTTCAATATCAGTGGGAAACTGACTATTTTTAGTGCAAAACAAACACGGAGCAGCAACTTGTTTAATTTGACGACAAAGTGTTGTATTAAAGAAATATAATATTGATCGCTATTTCACAACAAAACACCGATCGTTTAGTGATATTTTTCCTCGGGGATCCACCGTAAGACGTGAGAAACTTCAAAAGTTCTTTGGCGCAACAACAAAACTTATATTGACAATGTCACAAGATGCAGCGGTAACAGAGGCTTCGTACGAAATTCGTTAAATATTGGTAGGCATATGAAACCATTTACTGCTGCAGAATTTGTAAAGGAGTGTTTTGTATCTGCTTCCAGATATTCGTGATAGCATAGCTCAAGATTTAAAAAAACTTCATATAGTTTAGCTTAGCTCTTGATTCCAGTACTGATATTTCAGCAACATCACACTGTTCACTTTTTTTTTTAGATACTGTACTGAAGAAAACTCTGTTCAAGTGGATTTTGTAAAATTTCTCCAATGATGGGCCAAACCAGAGACAAAGACTATCTTGATATTATTTGCGATTCCGTTGAATAGAACAATACAGATATATGAAAACTAGTTTCTGTGTACAACGATAGTTGTCCATCAATGACAGGCTCGAAAAATTAGTTTATTTCCCTGTTAAAAAATAAATATGCTGTAGTATTATTTCATTGTATTATTCACCAGGAGAATTTGGTTCCCCACAGTAAATGTCCTGAAATAGATTCTGTGATGAAAACTGTCGTAAGTACAGTGAATTACATCGGAGCAGGAAAATTAAACAACAGAAAATACAAAAGTCTTCTGGAGGAAGTGGGCAGTCATTACAGTGACGTTATTTTACATACATCGGTTCGTTGGCTTAGCAGAGGAAAGGTGTTTTGCTTTGCTCCAAGAAATTATATTTTCAGCAAAACAATAAAATGTGTATTGACTTGCAAGATGATGGATGGTGGTGTATTTTAGCATTTCTGTGTGACATCACAAATAAACTTAACAGGCTCAGTTTGGATTTACAAGGTGAAAATAAAATATTTGCGTTCGAAGAGAAACTGTTGATGTATAAAGACGATATACAGAACCAAATACTGCAAAATTTTGCAACAATGGCTGAAGGTAAAAACGAAGGAATTAATATTTCGTCAAATAACTGTATGAAGATTTCAAATAGCTTAATAGTATTATCTGAATAATTTAAAAGGAGATTTAGTGATTTGAGGAAAATTAAAAACATGTTGTTGCTTGTAGAAAATCATTGGCACTTAGAAACACTATTCATATAAGAACTGGTAGGCCTGTTGGGATGCAGTTACGTACAGCAGCCTGAAGACAACACACATTTGGAAGCTATATTTAAAGAAAAGAGGGCGAAGATGGATTATGCCGAATTTTGGAAAATTGTGCCTGGACAATACAGAACTGTATAAACATATGCTCAAATTTTTTCTCACATTTTTTGCATCACCTTATCTTTGTGAATCATCATATTCTAAAATGAAGTAGGCAAAAATTATATATCGAAACCGGCTCACTGATTAACATGTGGAAGACGTCATACGACTAACATGCAGCAATCGTAAACCTGATATCGAAAAGATTATTAAAAATGTACACAATTTCAACGATGTCTCGACTTTTGCCAACCTCAGTAATTCTAATAGCGTGGCAAAAATTTTATATTATGTACATCAAGGAGAGGAAGATAAACACAGCATTACTAGTGTAATTCATAGCGCATCTGATCAGCTGCGTGCACGATTGTAAGAAAGATAGGTAAACATTCTCCCGCTACCTTCCCTCTCAGCCAGTAACAGTGTTCTCCGCACTCGTGTTGTTGTTGTGGTCTTCAGTCCGGAGACTGGTTTGATGCAGCTCTCCACGATACCCTATCCTGAGCAAGACACTTCATCTCCATATAAGAACGGCAACCTACATCTGTCTGAATCTGTTAATGTCTAAGAATGTGTCCTACCAATCTATCCCTTCTTTTAGTCAAGGTATGCCAGAAATTTCTTTTCTCCCCAATTCTATTCAGTTACCTCCTCATTAGTTACGCGATCCACCCACCTAATCTTCAGCATTCTTCTGTAGCACCATATTTCAAAAGCCTCTATCCTCTTCCTGTCCGCACTGTTTGTCGTCCATGTCTCACTCCCATACAAGGCAACACTCCATACAAATGCCTTCAGAAAGGACTTTCTTAGGCTTAAATCAATATTCGATGTTAACAAATTTCTCTTTTTCAAGAACGCTTTTCTACCCATTGCCATTCTGCATTTTATATCCTCTGTACTGCGACCATCATTTGTTATTTTACTGCCCAAGTAACAAAACTCATCTACCTCCTTTATTGCATCGTTTCCCAATCTAATTCCTTCAGCATCACCTGATTTTCTTACACTGCACTCCATTACCCTAGTTTTGCTCTTGTTAATGTTCATCTTATATTCACCTTTCAGCACACTGTCCATTCCGTTCAATTGCTCTTCCAGGTCCTGTGCTGTATCTGACAGAATTACTATGTCGTCGGCAAAACGCAATGTTTTTAATTCTTCGCCTTGAACTTTAATTCCTTCTCCAAATTTCTCCTTGCTTTCCTTTATAGCTTGCTCAATGTACAAATTGAATAACAATGGAGAAAGACTACAACCCTGTCTTACTCCCTTTCCAACCACTGCATCCCTTTCATGCCCTTCAACTCTGACAACTGCTGTCTGATTTTTGTACAAGTTGTAAATAACCTTACGCTCCCTATATTTTACTCCTGCTTGCTTCAGAACTTGAAAGAGTTTATTCCAATCAACATTGTCAAAAGCCTTCTCCAAATCTACAAAAGCTAGAAATGTAGGTTTGCCTTTTCTTAATCTATCTTCTAGGATTAGCCGTAAAGTGAGTATTGCCTCTCGAGTTCCTACATTTCTCCTGAAGCCAAACTGATCTTCCCCGAGGTCGGCTTCTACCAGTTTTTCCATCCTTCTGTATATAATTCGTGTTAATATTTTGCAACCATGATTTATTAAACTGATGGTTCTGTAGTTTTCACACCTGTCTGCCCCTGCTTTCTTTGGAATGGGGATTATAACATTTTTCTTAAAAATAGCCGGGCGCCGTGGCTCAGCGCGCCCGGTCAGAGGGCTCCACGACCTCTGTAATAAAAAAGCTGAGCCAAATATTCAACGAACAACCTCGAACAAAAACGATCAGCGTCCGCAACGAAAAGAACTACCCAGAGAACAAAAAAGAAAAAAAAAAAAAAAAGAAAAAAAAAAGTCTGAGGGTACTTCGCCTGTCTCATACATCTTACACACCAGGTGAAACAGGTTTGTCATGGCTGGTTCAGTATCTGTGAGGGAATATCATCTACTCCAGGGGCCTTGTTTCGACTTAGGTCTTTCAGGGCTCTGTCAAATTCTTCTCTCAGTACAGTATCTCCTATTTCATCTTCATCTACATCCTCTTCCCTTCCTACAATATTGTCTTGAAGTTCATTTCCTTTGTAGAGGCCCTCTATATACTCTTTCCACCTTTCAGCTTTCCCTTCTTTGCTGAGAACTGGTTTTCCATCAGTGTCCTTGATATTCATAGAGCTGTTTTTCTTATCTCCAAATGTTTATTTTCCTGTAGGCTGTATCTATTTTTCCCCTATTTATACATTCTTCTACATCCTTGCATTTGCCTTCTAGCCACTCCTGCTTAGCCATTTTGCACTTCCTGTCAATCTCATTTCTTAGTCGTCTGTACTCCATTTTGCCTGTTTCATTTACTGCATTTTTATATTTTCTCCTTTCATCGATTAAATTTAGTATCTCCTGTGATATCCAAGGATTTTTTGTAGGTCTTGCCTTCCTACCTATTTTGTCCTCTGCTACCTTAACTATTTCATCTCTCAATTTTACCCATTCCTCCTCTAGTGTTTTATTTTCCCCTGTTTCTGTCAATTATTGCCTAAAACTCCCTCTGAAATTCTTAAGAACCTCAGGTTTCTTCAATTTATCCAGGTCCCATCTCTTTATTTTCCTGCTTTTTTGTAGTTTCTTCAGTTTCAGCCTACAGTTCATAACCAACAAGTTATGGTCAGAGTCTATATCTGCCCCTGGGTATGTTTTACACTGTAAAACCTGGTTCCGAAATCTATGTCTTACCATTATAAAATCTATTTGGTATCTCACGGTGTCTCCTGGTTTCTTCCACGTATACAACCTTCTTTTGTGATTCTTGAACCAGGTGTTTGTTATAACTAAATTATGTTCTGTGCAAAATTCTACCAGGCGGCTTCCTCTTTCATTCCTTTTGCCCAGACCATATTCACCTACTATCTTCCCTTCCCTTCCTTGTCCTACTACCGAATTCCAGTCTCCCATAACAATTAAGTTTTCCTCTCCCTTAACTGTCTGAATAATTTCCTTTAGCTCCTCATATATTTCTTCGATTTCCTCATCATCGGCAGAGCTAGTTGGCATATAAACCTGTACTACTGTTGTCGGTGTTGGCTTCGTATCTATCTTGACAATGATAATGCGATCACTGTGCTGGTCATAGTAGTTTACCCGTATTCCTATTTTCTTATTCATTATCAATCCTACTTCTGTGATACCCCCAATTGATTTTGTATTTATAATCCTGTACTCACCTGACCAGAAATCCTGTTCATCCTGCCACCGAACTTCACTAATCCCCACTATATCTAACTTCAACCTATGCATTTCCCTTTTTAAATTGTCTAATTTTCCTACTCGATTAAGGGATCTAACATTCCACGCTCCGACCCGTAGAATGCCAGTATTGTCTTTCCTGATGATCACATCCTCCTGAGTAGTCCCCGCCCGGAGATCCGAATGGGGGACTATTTTACCTCCGGAATATTTTACCCGAGAGGATGCCATCATCATATGTTCATACAGTAGAGCTGCATGTCCTCGGGAAAGGTAACGGCTGTAGTCTCCCCTTGCTTTCAGCCGTTCGCAGTAGCTGTGTGGCAAAGCCACATTAGCTGATGTTACAAGGCCAGCTCAGTCAATCATCCAGTCTGTTGCCCCTGTAACTACTGAAAAGGCTGCTGCCCCTCTTCAGGAACCACACGTTTGTCTGGGCTCTCCACAGATACCCCTCCGCTGTGGTTGCACCTACGGTACGGCTATCTGTATCGTTGAGGCACGCAAGCCACCCCACCTCGGCAATGTCTGTGGTTCATGGGAGTGGCTCCGCACTCATATATCCATTTATGCGCCGTGTAGGTTACGAGTTTAAACTAAGTAGCGACAAGTAATAGTCTAGATGCCATTGTACAACTAATATATCTATCCTATCTTTTGATCAGAATATATTTTGTACATCTAATTAAAGTGATCAGACGTCCAGATTTTGTCGGGACAATTCCGGTTTTTTGAGTACAGTCCCGTTTCCCCATTGGGTTCTGTCGGTACGCCTAAATGTTCCTGTTTTTTGACATAAAGAAAACTCTCGGTCATATGACGTGCAGTAATGAATATTAATTTTTCTTAAAATGTTTCATTTTTTTATATCAGGTAGGGTAATACGTTTTACTTAATTTGCTCTATTTCAATGGTACTAGGGTTCTACAACACACGAATATAAAATGAGAGACTGATGGCGAGATTTCATGGCTGCACAATACAGTTCCCAGTTAACGATTAACGTTAACTTCCGTTAAATTATCCGTAAAATAATGCTTTAACGTTTACCAAAGTGAACTTTTTTGTTAACACTACCCAGCTCTGCCAAGTACCATATGGTAGTTAACAGTAATCACTCGCCCTGTTTGCCTTGGGAAAAAAATATCGCTAAACGTCACATTCCATTGACTAACGTACGTTACGAACAAAGATAAGCTATTTAGCAAAAAAAAGTAACTGCTTGAAAATGGCTGTCAAAAGGTTGCAGCAGAGTTTCAGATGACCACTCAAACTTTTCAAGTTATTACATATCTTTCTTTGAAATTAATTATGTATGTCTAAAGAGTAAGTCCACGAATTCTAAAAACATAAGAAAATATTAACAATAATTTCAGCTATGTTTCAAAAGGCAACGCACTCTTCTATTAACAATTATATATTAATATAGATTTTGATGATAAAAAATGGGTGTAGTTATTTCGCAGTGTTATTTTGTCCTGTGATAATGTCGTGGTCCACTTGAAACTTTCGAGAATTTGTCCCGAGGAGGAAGAAGGTTGAGTATGACTGGTCTGAGGTGTCTGTAACAGCAAACAAAACCTTAATAAGTTTAAGACAGTTTCAACTAAAAAGAAGTTTTGCACTGAGAAGTAAACAGTTTGTAACATAAAATTTATGATGATAAGAAACAGTATTGGTTGCATAAAATGTTTCATTTATTTATACATGATGCGTATCGCCTCTGCTGGGCATCATCAGAAGTTGAAAGGGGGAAAAAACAGAACTAAAAATATATTAAATCTTTCCTAAGCAAGAAATATTAGAAATAGGAAAGGAGCAGACTGATAAAACTGCAGGCCACATGTTGGTCCGCGGTTGTGGCAAGAAAAGGCCCTTACATTAGTAAACAAAGCTTTGCGCGGCTAAATTAGGTTCTACTATTGACTTCGTTGTCCCCCCCCCCTCCCTCCCGCCATTCTTGAGCAACAGTTACATCTGTTGTAAAGGTTCTATTTTATTGAATTTAATAATTTGACACTCTGCAACCTCAGAGACAAGTAATTTTATTTGTTGAACTATGCTCTTTAGTGGTATTTATTAGTTCAGTCTTCATTCCCCCCTTGCCAAAACGTGAACGAGATCATGTGGCCTGCAGTTTTATCAGCCTGCACCTTCCCTATTTCTAACATTTCTTGCTTAGGAAAGATTTAACATATTTTTGTTCTGTTTTTAAACAAGTTTGTAATTTTTTTCTCTCTTTCAACTTCCGATGATGCCCAGAAGAGGCGAAACGCTTCACGTATAAATAAATGAAACATCAATTTTGTGCAACCAAGACTGTTTTTTATCAAAATATCTATTACGGTAGCTGTGCCAGCACCACGAAAATATGGAGTGGAGTGATTTTAGTAAAATTTATGAGCCTCCAGAGCTTTCATAGCAATACGTATTCGGAATAAAGTCGGGTGAATACTTTCACATGTATTAGGTGGATAAAAGTTTCTTGTTAGTAGGAGTTTAGTGCCTATTACATGAGTCTGCGTGTGGAAATACACGCTTCATTTTGTAGGCTTACCAGCTTCAGATCTTTTAGCCCATTTTCAAATCAATTAAATCAAGTTCTACAACATATCCGTTGGCCACATCATTTTTCTGGGTTGTCAGTAGATCTTTCGCAGGTATCCATGTGTTACTTTGTGGAGCCAATGGTTTTGCTAGCTTTTCATTGAGAGAAACAGATTTGTTTGTACTTAGGACAAAGAGGCGATTAGTTGTGACGAAATATCCAAAAATCCTTCTCTACAGAATTAGGGCGAACCCTTAAGTATTTTTAGAGGCACCAATGAAAACTGAATTAACTGTTCCTTTGCCGATAGTGATGTAGCAAAGATTACGTAACGAAGTAGAGTGCTCCTAACTTCACCTGGAGCAAAGTAACGAGGACAACGGACGGTCTCGCAGATGTGACGAAAACATGGAAAGGAGCTTCACAACTTCACTACGTCCTAAGCCTCGACGTTGACGAATTGCAGTAGTTTAAATAATTTAAATCGAAAGTTTACTCGCAATATCGAATTTCCAGTTCCCGTATTAGGTATAGATGTACTACCCATTAGAGACATACGAAAATTTGTGCCTAGCTGCGACACAAACCGGTATTGCCCGCTTTTCGTGATCGGTCGCCTTGTAAACTTTCGACTATCCGACAACGTGTCCAGGACAGACTAAAATAAGTGTGTATCACAATGACCATATATACGACAGTCACTACGGTCTGGACTTGTTCGCCTCTAATATCCTAGGTGTCTGTCAAACGGAAAGCAACGAAATCAACTCAACTTGCGCTATTGATATAAAATTAAAGAATACTTGGTATGTAAGTATGTAATAACATTGATTATTTGTAATCTCCATTTGATTTATAGATACAATTTGTTACGGTCACCCAGACACGTCACCGGTTTTGTCTCATGTCTGCAATCGGTCACACTTTGTTCACATCACAGATGAGCGATTTAGTAAGCAATTGTAACTATTATTCCGAATATCTCTGTGTCACCAAATTCTGGCATGAACTGCTACGTTTAGGACTGATTGTACTAATTACCAGATGTTGACTAATACGTACAAAATATGGAAAGAAATTTGTTTTGGAATGCTTTCATTCAGAAACCAAGTTACCTTACAAAATATATTACATTTAAAGTTGACATCAAATGTGTCGTGACCATTTTCCAATCTCTATTTGGGAAATAAAATTCTGGAAACCTCTTACTTGTTTTTTTAACAGAGTAAATAACTGATATGACATCGGTGAAGACTCCGTGAAAATATATTCCTTTTTACAGATTATTTTGGTCTAGGAATGAATATTAAAGCGAACTGATTTCAGCTGGATTGACTTATTTAGAAGAAGTATTTTTCACAGCACAATTGAAATGTCGTACTCTCCTTTACAGAGAGTATACTTGATATCACCGAGTAAGACCCAGCTCGGTCGCTCCGTGCGGCCCGCAAATACCCCCCCCCCCCCCCCCAAGCACACGCCAGGCTACGGTCAGTGGAATCGCCACTGAGTGGAATCTTATGAGCAACAATAGTGTTATTGTAGTTCAATTTTCACACATATAGTCTTAGAGAATTTCTTGTAAGTACACTACAAAATGGTTTGTATTTTTTACAAAGTGAGCAGATTTGTAATAATAGGAAATTTGGACAATGCTCTTCATTCAATTGACTTAGATATTCCGGATCATTTGAAAGAAGATATTATATTACATTTTAGAGATGAAAAAATCCGTTATACTCTTTCACATTTCGATTATAACAAGACTATATTTTTTCACAATTCAGAAAATGTAACTTATCTATGTTGAGAGAAATTATAAAAAATGCTTGTATGTTTGGAAGAAAGTTTCGTACTTCAGAAAGGAAACCTTGGATGAATTATGTGTATTAGCCATGAGTGATATGCAGCCTTTTGATTTTTTCAACAATGTTTTCAAAATAAATGTCCAGTATTATTGTGTGAAGATCAATAAATCAGACTTCAAAAATTGTAATTTGAGAATAAATGTTTGTGAGCGATGTTTAAATGAAATGCTTTCTGTACGACCTAGGGATCTAATTTATAAAATGTTTTTTGTCGACAAAATATCATCAGTTGTTAATCCTTTGCAAGTCATGGAAGGTGTATTTGCACCACCCATTATAAAGAAATATAATTATTGATGCTCATTTTGTGCAAACACCCCACTATTTCGTAGTGTACGGTGTGGAGGTTGTCTAGGTACAGATTCCGATTCTGATGGAGATGATGAATTAATGTTGAATAAGTTGTTTGCAGAATTATGAAAATGGAACACGTAAAGGCTATCGTTTCATTTTCTGCTGAATTACATTTTGTAAAAAAAGTTGTCATTAAGTTCGATGTGCTTCTCGAAAGCTGTTTCTTTTTATGTTCATTTCCATTTGCGTGATGTTTAACGTCGCTCAATCCACTGTGAGATATGGAAAAATCCTTATCGCAAATTTTGCATCGTGCGTAAAAAATCGAACTGCCTTTGGCTACCCATGAATTACTTTTGTAACCATTCATCACGAAATTTGCGTAAACGCTTTGCCTTTTTTTGGGGGGGGGGGGGAGAGAACACTAAGATATTTTTGCAATTCCTCCATCTTGCTTATCATAATTATTGTCACTTTCAGGATCACTCATTTTGGCAAATTGTTTTCTGAAAAGAGAGAAAAACATCACGCTATTCCGTGCTATGCCATGCCATCAGGTGTAATCAACATAAAATTAAAAAATATTAGGTTCGATCCCCGCCAGGTCCTAGGATTTTTATCTGTCACTTTCCACTTCTTTCACCTCTGGCAGTATGGCTCATGTGAAAAATACCGAGTAGCACCGTGGTTCGGAACCCACGTTAAACTGTAGGTCCCCCTATAACTGGCTGGGTAAGTCAGTTCGAAGGTCGGAGAGGGCAACGGCATACCACCTCCAAACAGGACCATGCCTTGAAAAGCACTGTGGTGTTCAAACCAAACTTCGGATTGTTGACTGCTTTATCTTTATCTTATTAGAAAAATAAATAAATACAGTATACATATAAATATTTATACGGTAATCCTGGCAACCCAATCCCTAAAACTATACTTAATCAAAAATAATAAAACGAAGCTAGATCAATTAACTCATCAATGTGTGGCGTTCGGTGAGAAAGATTTGTTACTTTATTACCTACATGTACATGCAAAGTAGAAATTATTATTTTAAATGTAAGGAGCGAAACGCAAGAAGCAACTACATAGCTCCGAAAGTTCAAATGTTTGTATAGCTTATGGGACTTAACTACGGGGTCATCAGTCCCTAAACTTACAAACTACTTACGAACTAGGACAGCACAAATATCCATGCCCGAGGGGGGATTCGAGCCCCCGACCGTAGTGGCCGTGCAGACAGTGACTGGAGCGCCTCAGTCACCTCGGCCACCGCGGCCGGCGGCTCCGAAAGCCTGCGAGTTGTCAGGCAACACTGATCACATACACAATAAAATGATTATAGTTATATTTGAAGTGGTGAATTACGTTTAGTTTTGAGGTACTCACCACAAACAATTATTAAATCAAACAATGTAAATGTAACACAGTGTAAATTTTGAAAACACACGCACGTCAATGTATTCTCTCGTCTAAACTTGCCACACGACTGTCTATGCAATGACGTCGCGGAGGGGAAAAGGGGGGGGGGAGGAGGGAGAGAGTGGGATACGGTAGCCAAGTACCACAAGCGCAGTGCGTGTGGCGAGCGCGAGAAGGCAAACTTACTTGAACCGAGTGCGAGTTTCGTGCGTCAGCGTAAGACAAACGAATTAGATGAGTCCTTACCAAAATTCGGGACAAAACTGAAATGCCGTCGGGACGTAGGGCAAAATCGTGAAAATCGGGACTGTTCCGGCAAAATAGGGACAGGTGCAACCCTGAGTACACTTGTTGTTGAAAGTGAAGTGTATTTAGTGTATATTGTATTTGACGTGTTCATATTTTCTGTAGAATTTTTGCTTCTGCAATGTGCCTAAAGTGTGTTCAGCATTTAAATACACAAATCAAAGCGTTAAAACGACAAATATTGTTGTTTTGCCTTGTTTGATCTCTGCCTGCCTAAACACAAACAAAATTCCTGGTTTATGGCACATAGCGTCCCCAAAAGTGAAGCTTCAGGTCGTGCAATTCCTTTGAAGTACACACATGAAAAGGCTCAGACTTCAGCCTAGCTTCTGTGTGTTTCTTCTTCTGTTGCTGCTGATGATAGGGTATCTCATCTGTTGAATAATACAATAAAATAAACACTTTTGGCGTCTGCACCTTATTTAAAAATATTTTCATTTTTTTATTGACAATACTTGATCAAGCATGGTTTAACACATATCCTTGCAAATCGTGGAGGCAATAGTAATAGTCGGAATTTTTGCACCTTGTTAAACGTCTGTGTTCTTTGTAACAAATATTTGCGTATATTACTGTGGCAACAAACTGTTATTAACGATATATTATTTAGGTGTAGAATGCTTTTGCGGTAGCTGACCAGACACAGTTTTGATTTGCAGTATTTTGTTGATACTTTCGTCTTTTTATTCAATTTTTGTTCCATCAAACTTTACTTGTTCCAGCAAGAAAACAACGAAAGTTATTAATGACGCCTTATTTCGGTGTGGAATGCTTTTGTGGCAGCTGACCCAGGCGCATTTTTAACTGCAATATTTTGTTGTCACTTTCGTCTTTGTACTCATATTTCGTCAACTAAACTTCACACACCAATCCCTTTAACAGCAATTTTACGAGTATGTGGAGTTAATACGTTTAATAAGCACCAGATAAATGCATTATAATTAACACAAATATTTTCAAAGCGGCACTTTCGTTGGTGGTCAAACATTGGCTGTTATACTTCGAACTGGAAGTGTATTACTGACAGGTTCGTGTGATTTCATTACCGCGTTTTTAGGAAATATACTATCTGGCTCATCAATTCGCAGCTTTGACAAAGTCTGGAGACACTGGCGGAACTTCATGCAAAAATATGTTCAAATGTTTGTATAGATCTATGGGACTTAACTACGGGGTCATCAGTCCCTAAACTTACAAACTACTTATGAACTACTTACGAACTAGGACGGCACAAATATCCATGCCCGAGGGGGGATTCGAACCCCCGACCGTAGTGGCCGTGCAGACCGTGACTGGAGCGCCTTAGTCTCCTCGGCCACCGCGGCCGGCGAACTTCATGCACATCTGTACTCAATAGCCAATCTTTATTTAAAATATGTAACTGTGTAAATATGTAAAATTCTCTAGTGGGGTGTGGCATACCAGCTGTCAGCCGATACCCCAAATAACATTGCGGACGCCAGTTCAATTTGCCTCAAACATGGCGGACCTATCACCAATCTCTGAAATTCAAGCTCGGTGGGTGGCTCCCTGTTTCCTTCCTCTGATTCGCCGTGTTTGGGTGGAACCTACTTCCGCAGCAGGTGGATTGGGCCCCTCTGGTGTATTTGAGTTGCCACTGCGCATTATTTCAATAAAGGTATATTCTTCTCGGGTTTGCAGCCGGATACCACCTGAAGATGGTGGCCAGTTGGTCTGCCGAAATATTGTGCGTAGTTGACAATGGTGCCCGGCTGCAAACCCGAGAATATCATCAGTTAATACACCGGGAAAGTCTACGCAACCACAAGGTATTTGTTGCATATGTTTTTTTGTAATGAAACTGCCGTTTTCTTGCCGCACTCCTTTCATTTCCTCCATACGCGTTTGGCCCTTTATTTTGGGGCATCATCAGTGGATTCCATATCTAGAAATTACGGTTTTGTTTACAGATGTAGCCTCAACAGATTATATACAGTTCACTTTGCTTAAATTAAAATAAATATATGCTACTCTCGTTGTATAGTCTTGCGATTTTCATATTTGTGTTTTTTCTCAGCTGATCAGTGACTAAATTCACACTACTTTGTCACAATTTGTGTACTTCATTTTATTACTTTTTCGATGCCTACTGTTTCACAGATATTAAGGCGTTTCTCATTTCGGAATTTTTGTTTACACGTGTTGCCAATGTAACTAACTGTTTGCATGAGGCGTGCGTGTACTGTGTGTATGAAAACATCAAATTTGAAAATTGCAAGACTAAAAAGTGAGTTGGCTATATTTTTTTTCAATCAAAACAAAGTGAACTGTTTATAATCTACTTAGCCTATAACAGGTCGGCAAGTTATCTTGAATGGGGTCCAGATATTTTTGAAAATTTGTATCGTGGTCCAGAACCACATATTCCTTATCAATTTTTTATTTTAATTTTTAGTCTCAAACTAATATGAAATAAAGATGCGAAATAAAAATGTATAATAATCCAGAGAAACGTATATTTTTTACTGTTTGTTTTTAATTTCATTCACAAAAAGTACGAAATTAAATGTGTATTCAAATTTCGATTGAAAAGCAGTAATAGGTCATACATTAAATACACTATTTTTTGTTTAATTTCATTAAAATAAGTATGAAATACAATGAACTAGGCATAATTGTATTGAAAAAATCTATGCAAAAAATTACATTTGCGGTCTTTAGCCAGTTTCTTAAAGTTAGGTTCACAAGAGGAGCAGTTTATGCGAATAGTGTCTTCAAGGTGGGCGGCCGTTAACTTGAACGATACTTATTCTTCAAGAAATTAATTTTTTAATGAAATTGGAGAAATATATGAGCAGTGAAACATGGTAACCAGGTAAATGGCTATTGTTTTACAATTTTCATATTTTCCAGGACATGTTCAATCCACAATTCGCCAGTGGATTCATTTTTATACGTTTGCAAGGAAATGTCGTCCTGCAAGTCCACTATCTCCATTTGAAGTGAAGGCTTTGATACGTAGAACAACTTCCCAGCCACATCCGTCCTGCCGGGCGCGGTGGCCGAGGGGACTGAGGCGCTCCAGTCACGGTTTGCACGGCCACTACGGTCGGGGGTTCGAATCCCCCCCTCGGGCATGGATATTTGTGCCGTCCTGTCTTAGTTCATAAGTATTTTAGGAACTGATGACCCCGTAGTTAAGTCCCATAAGCTATACAAACATTTTGAATACATCCCTCCATTTTGCTGCTGTAGAAAGCTCTGAAGATGATTTTTAAGAGCACAGAAATGGCATTTAAATGATGATTCCGTGACCGCTCAAATTGTGGTACCAGAGACTGTATGCATATTTATAGAATTTCCTTGTCATTAGATAAAGTTCTTTTATTGCATTCGTGGGTACAGGACTTTCATGCGAATCACCGGTCAACTTGCTCCGTTTTGCTGCCGCTTGTCAGCGTACTCTCCACGTTGCACATCATGACAACCATTTATTTAACCTACCTATAATAATAATAATGTTGTTGTTGTTGTGGTCTTCAGTCCGGAGACTGGTTTGATGCAGCTCTCCACAATACCCTATCCTGAGCAAGCCTCTTCACCTCCACATAAGAACGGCAACCTACATCTGTCTGAATCTGCTTACTGTATGGGTTGTAATTAATCAGCAGGTAATTGTAAAATTCTAGAAAAATTATAAGGGTGTCTCTTATACGAATTGTTATCTACAGAAAAAAGTGTTAAGTGATTTGAATGTATAACTTATACTTTCAATATACTTTTGGCGGTCCAGTTTTTGGCCTTCCGCGGTCCGGATCTGGACCGCGGTCCGCCAGTTGCAGACCGCTGGCCTATAATCGCCTGAGGCTACGTCAGTAAGTAAAACGTAATTTATAGACATGGAAACCGCTGATGATGTCCTGAAAGAGGCCGTAACGGGTATGGAAGGGGGAGGGGGAATTGCAGCAAGAAAACGGCTATTTCATTTCCAAAAACAAGTAATTTGGGAATTTGCTGCGGATGATGGCCACACAAACAAAGGTGAGTGTAGGTTTGTGTATTTTGTCGCTAGTTTTTCTGGTTTCACTGATACCTTTGACTTCCCTGGTTTGTGTATTTGGCGCCTCTATCGGCATGCGTTGCTTCAATGGCTTTTGTAGGCTGCTCAGGATTTAGGAAAGTGGCGAGTCACGGTGATGTCACGCATCCACTAGTGACGAATCTGCATTGCTGACCGAGGTACATTGCAGACAGTCATTGTACAATGAAGAAGTGGTGTGCATTGCATTCTGATGGGGAGGGGGATGTTATGGCCTACTTGAAATGGTTTTTGTGGTTGCTCCATAGTAGAGCATCCAAAAAGTGTAGTCAGAAGCAGTGGCGTAACTAGGACTTGGCTGGGGGGGGGGGGGGGGGGGGGGGGGAATAGATCTGCTTGACGAGCAAAATTTTAGTCAGTTTCCAGATATACTACCATCTACCTCTCCCGTTGAAGAAACTAATTCACTCCCATCCAATGAAAAGATTATGGCAAAACACCCCAAGTTTGCAATCTTTACTTTTACCAGATTGCTGTTATACGATTTCTTTTCCTTTTTTCTTTTTTCCTTTATTCATTTTTTTTTTCGGGTTCTGCGGGTGGGGGTTCTATCCCCCTCCCCCCCCATAGTTACGCCACTGGTCAGAAGTTGATAATTGGTTTGAGCACATCGGCGGATTTACGAGTGTTTCTGCGTGACAGCGATAGTAACCGCCCATGTGGGGTCGGCAGTTATCACCGTGTCTTGTCGAGAGAAAAGGGTCAAGTGTCCTTTGAGGATCGTATTTCATTTGAAGAATAACCCTTTGTGTACATTTGTGACCGATAGTTGTGGCTGCTCAAACACAGATTGATGAAGTGTCATCTAGTGCGGATCTGTTGTGTTTAAACACTGCTGTGCGGTGCACAATTTGGTAGAGTATATTCTGTTGACGATATGATAAAAATTAGTGCTAAACTATTATTGTGTTGCTAAAGCAGTAATTAGTCTGTTTGATTTAGTGTCTGTCAGTGCTTGTTTATCCTAATCAACTTGGGCTCTGGGAAGTTCGAGTTACAACTGCAGGAACGACTGATGGGCACCTTTCATCATTCAATGTGCATTTGGTAACTTATTGCACAGTAGTGAGGGTAAAATTTTATCTTGCACGTGTTTGAAGTTTTAGTATTAAGAGTTTACCATCACCCATCCCTGGCACCTTTGTTATTTTATTGACCTGCGAGTTCGACTTAGTTTTAATGTGCTTGGTCTTACGTTGTTACAAGTTCTGGGAGCCCCACAGCCCTGGGAAACCGGACGTAACGGGCGGTGTCTCCGTAGTAGCGTGAGGTCTACTGCCTGCCGTGGGAGTGCTTCCTTTTCTTTAGTTAAGTTATCGTTGAATTAGGGAGATACCGTCCCTTACGTCAGGTTTCCAAACAGTGTTTAGCTGTTTGATTTACCTCAAGTTCTTCAAGATTGTGCCCAGTTTGTCTGTTCCTTTAATTCTTGAGCTATAAGGGCGATATATTAAAGAACTGGTGGTGTAATTATTTTAATTTATTGGAAGTTATTTAACTCTGATAGTTCAGATAAGGGAGTTAAAGTTACAGCCAAGATTTTAAAAACTTTATTTGAGAATCATTTTTCAATTTTATTACTATAATTGTGTTAGTTTTTGGAATGGTCTGAGTAAGCATGTCTGACAGTTTGTTAATGTTTAACTGTTCCTTTTTATTAATGAAAATTTGTGTTCTCCATGGGTTTAAACTGATCAGTATACTGTGATTATTCTTGTTTGAATTTAAGAATCTTCAAAGATGTATGTAAAAATCTTAGATGTTCAACATTCAAGTTTGTTTGTTTTATTAATAAGCTGTGCAAGGAAAAATATGTAGATAGGCCTACCCTTCCTTACTCAGTCCTAATGTACCCTGCGATCTTAATAATTGTTAAAAAAAATCACTGCTTATCACCCAATAGTCTTTAGGACTATGTCTACATTATTTATATATCGGATACCTCTTAGAATGAAAGCAACAGAACATAAACATCCCTTTGGGGTGAGGGGAGGGGGTCGAGTATGGGAGGGGGGAGGAAGGAGTGGTTGGAGGATGAGGGGAGAGCACCAGACAGTGTACTGTCAGTAACAAACATTTATCTAATTATATATATTTTTGACAAATAACAGCGTTCAAATGAATGAAATAAATCGCAATTTGCGATGTTATGGCTTCACTGTATTAGGTTTAGGTGGAATACCAAACTGTGGCGAATGAAAATTTGAGCCCGGCCGGGATTCGAACCCGGGATCTCCTGCTTACTAGGCAGACGCGTTGACCACTACGCCACTTTTTTTTTTTTTTTCCTTTCTTTTGTTCTATGTGTACTTCTGTCCGTTGCGGACGCTGTTCGTGTTTGTTCTTTCTTGTTCGAAGTGTTCCTGGCTCAGCTTTTTTATTACAGAGGGCGTTGAGCCCGCTGACCGGGCGCGCTGAGCCACGGCGCCCGGCTCGCCACCGAGGACACAGTGACCAGCCCGACTGCAGAGGACTCTTCCCTGCACGTCTCCCACCACACACAGTTTGGTATTCCACCTAAACCTAATACAGTGAAGCCATAACATCGCAAATTGCGATTTATTTCAAACATGTATCTCTTTCATAATTGTTTGGACAGTAAAGCAATAAAACTATATACAATCCATTTTTTTGTTATTCACTTCATGAATGGCACGTACCACTAATAAGCAGAATATTTTTGTAATGTTTAATATGTAACAGTGTAAAATCTCAACCTAGGCATACGTACTGAATCCAGTATACAGTATTCATCGACAATTTCTAGACGGTTGTTACTATACAGAAAAGAAGTACTTTTTTTTTCTTTCAAGGTTGACATTGTAACAGATCAAAATGTTCAAATGTTTGTAAGTTTAGGAACTAATGACCCTGTAGTTAAGTCCCATAAGCTATACAAACTACTTATGAACTAGCTTATACTAAAGACGGCACGAACATCCATGCCCGAGGGGGGAGTGGAACCCCCAACTGCAGCGGCCATGCAGACCATGACGGGCATGCGGCTGTCCGCTCGGCCACCGCGGCCGGCTGTAACAGATCAAACACACAATGTTGTTTATATGGTAGGTGCAGGGTGGGGGTCGAGGAGGGGGTGGAGTTTGAGGACGAGGGGAGGAGGGGGAGGGCAAAAGACATTGGTGTACTGTCAATAACTAAAACATTTATCTCATCACAATTATTTAGCTCGTAAAACTGTTGCATATTAAGTACTGCGAAAATATTCTGCTTGTTAGCAGTATGTGTCATTCATGATGTAAATAACAATAAATGGATTGTATATCATTGTATTGTTTTATGAGCTAAATAATTATGAAAGTGAAATGTTTTAGTTATTGACAATACAGCAAAGTGTGTGGCTCTTCCCCCCCTCCTCCCCTCGTCATCCAACCCCAAACCACCTCGAGCCCCCCCCTCCTCGCACCTACCTACGATATGAACAACATGTATGTTTAATCTGTTACAATGTCAACCTTTTAAAAAATATGTACTTATTTTCTGTATAGTAAGAACTTCGTATCACTTACCTCTTAATATGAACCATATTAATTTAAAGCATATGAAGTTTAGACCCAGTAACTTTATAAAAGCATCATCAGATAGTCTAAGTATCGGTGAACGTCAAATGTGCAAAATTTTATCTCAGACGAATAATATTGATATCCCATTGAAAAAGGCTTTTTCAGTTTCTCGCGAATTTTCAAATTTTCCGGGTAACTTCCCAAATTTTCAGTTCATAATAACGTTCATCTTTCGCTGAACGTCAAATGATCAAAATTTTATCGCAATCAGGTGAACGGTTCTCAACTCAGTGTTGAGTACATTTATAAACACATTGAAAAAGGAACTTGGTTCGAATGTTGCGACTTTCCCTTTTAACAGTTCCTATTTGTGTACTGTTGTGTGTTCACATGTGAATTCGTAACAATGGGAGCGAGAACAGTAATTTCGGCAGTTTTATTTGTACTGTAATGATTGCATTGTCGTGCTTTGTATCTTCGTTTCCTGAAGCGTCGCAACAAGACAAGAAGACGTCAGTCAGGAAGGTGGTATCTTGTCAGTATATCACTCTGAGCAGTTCCTCTGCCTGCATAGCATTTCGCCCACTTTCACCAACAACAAAAGATACGTTAAATCGATGCAGTTTGTAGGAAGGAGAGCCTTTACTGACAGCCTGTACAATATTTAAAAGAACTAAACTCTACTAAATACACCATTATTGTACATAAGAAAATAGTGTTGCTATTACTGTTCCGATAATTCACATTCCCCATAGATGAGTAGTATTTCTACTTTTCTTCTATGGTGTACTTTCTACTCGCACAACTCTTCAACTGACGATGGTTGACGGAATGACGGGTGTGCAGTCTACTTATGTTTCCATCTGTACTCTGTCAACATCAGCACGTTGATGTTTTTCTTTACCACGGTTTCCCGCACTAAGCGCTGGGAGCGTCAATGTCAATGTTGTGTCATGTAATTACTGTGTTTCAGAGAATGGTACACATTGTGATACATTTTTGAATAGGTGTTTCGGACAGGAAATGAATTAACGAATAAAAAATGCAGGATGTCATTTAAAAAATTCATACCGCTGTTCATATCTTTGTGAAAAACAAAGCTACAAAGAAGACAATCATGCTGATTTATGTTCCCCTGACGGCCAAAGAACATTTAATTTAAACATTTTGTAATTTGCATCTGGACAAATAGTTATTTAGGGTGGTCAAGATAAATGGGACACCCTGTATATCATGTGTATCATGATTAAGAATGTGGAGTGTCTGGATACATGTGAGAGGGTGCGATGGCTCTCCATCTTCCACCCTTTCAACCATAAGCAAACCAATAAAATAAATAAAATCAACTTTAAACAGACGTAAAATCATATATTTTCTCAGTTAAAATCCAAATCAACCTTAAAGTTTTGCTAATACACCATCTCATGCTATAAAATTTGTTCTTGATTCTGTCAAAGACAAACTGCTCATCCTACAAAAAACAAAATTATTTTTATAACACTATCAATGTAATCAGTATATTACTCAACAGTAAAAAAAGTAATAATACAAAGAAAAAAGGCCTGTGTATAAACATAACGCTGCTTTAATTAATACATGGATCAAATTAGAAATGTTTATAGCAATTACATTTGTCCAATACAACAAAAACATGAGATAACAAAGGCAAATGAAGTTCTAAGTACTTTCTTATATAATGTCTCATGTTGTAAAAAGTGATTTTTCCTAACAACAACCTAAGAGTTGGGTCGCCATTGCTGGATGAAATGGGCATAAGTTAAATAACACTACAGCGATGTAAATGAAACTTAACTGTATTGCTTTTTCTAATTTTAACTTTGTTGTCGAATTCAGTTGGAAATATTGAAAAATAGGAGACAAAGACAAAATTGACAAATATTAAGCTATTAACACCTAATTTATTAACATGTTAAATTCCAACTAATAACAAGAAAATGTGATGATTGTTCTATTACACAACAGCTGTCCATTTTAAAGTTTTTTCCTACTTTTACAGTCAGTTTTCATCCGAGGATGTCCTGTAACAGTAAAACTGGTTCATGAATAAACAGTTCCGTAATACTAATAAAGCCGATTCTTGATGAAATATGTTAGTGACAGAAAACCCAAAAACTTAACAGATGTCTTACGTGACTTATGTACCGTATACAGCCAACTTTGTTGCATGCGACACGTATAATAATTTTATTTATTATAATTAGGTTCACATTTCTAGATAACAATAGTTGTTTAGTTCTATTGTAACTACTAATAGATCTACGTCTACATATGATTACATTTGAAGTTGCAGTGGAAACCAATTATTTAAATGTGTTCTATCACCAATGAAGTCAAGATTCTTTGAGAAAAATCGGACATGACCTTCTGAAGACAGATGACTAGGAAGTATCTACTCCTTCGCAGATCAGCTTCGTGATGGTAATAGATATATCCTGCAATAAAGAAAACAACGTTATGCTCATATTTGATAACTGTCATTAACGTGGGAAATGTCAATGGACAAAGATTAACATAAATATTTAAACTAATTTAAAAAAATGCATATATCAAAAAATGCATTAGTTCCAAGGTCTCCTGAACCCTAACGTAGAATATGTACATTTTCCTTAGCTGTCACTCAACCCATAAATAGAAGTAAACAACCACTCATGAGAAGTGCCATTATGACGAAGCGGGTAAAATGGCCGATCAGTCCCAGTCTTAAACGCAGGAAGGAAGTCTTGACCAGTTCTCCCATGCCTAGAAGGTCAATTCCAAAGTTTGATCGTATCAACCTCATCAAGGTAAGACACCAGGATTCTCAGAGTGAACCAAAACAATGTTCAGATGTGGAGGACGTACAGAGATAACAGAAATTGTGTATGACTTGCCTCTCTCTCGCTGCCCAAAGGCTACTACAGCAGCTGATGATCGCTGCTTACGGATTTCAGGTCGGAGAAACCATGAGATTAGATTAATACCTGTTCCATAGATCATTAACACCTTTCACAATTATTTAGAACGTGTCAGTTTAATGAAAGGTCTATATGCATGACAATATTTTAAGCATTTTTTGGATTTTTATTTTAATGAATTTAATAACCTATCTAAAAATTCATCTAATGTGTACGCGTTCCCATTCGAATTCTTATAATTTTTTTTTAATACTAGTTGGATATCAGTCATATTTGGTAAATGACCGAAGATTTGTGGCAGCGTAATTCACCCCTTTCTGTGCCAAAGTTAGTTTTCACCTTGAATAGTGATCACCTTCAATGCTGTAGCTATGCGCACTGCTATTACTTTTGAATTGGATCGGGGCGCGGTGGATTAGCCGTGCGCATTGGAGCGCCAAGCTGCGGTGCGCGAGGGCGTTCGCCGTCGGGGGTTCGAGTTTAAGTAGTTTGTAAGCCACGGACTAATAACCACGACGTTGAGTCTGGTAGATTTAAAAATATTTGGCCACTTGAATTGGATCGGATTGTTAATAACAAATTTTATGCGTGAATACATACATTGTGAAGTCGTTAAGATCCCTAGATCCTTAAATAAATGTCTGCAGGATGATCTTTGGTGGGCTCCAGCAGTTATTCTGATTGTGTAAAAAAATATTCATTACACAAAAGAGTGCAATGTTTAATTGTCCCAGAATATGATCCCATATAAAAGCAGTGAATTAAAATAGGCATAGTGAGAATTTACTGAAATGTATATCACCAAAATTTGTAGTGTCCGTGATAGTATAAGTAGCTGAACTCAAACGTTTCAGCAGATGTTTGAAGTGTTTCTTCCGATTCAATCCCTCAACTATGCAAAAACCTAATATATAATAGAATTATATATAGAAATTTCTGAAAATCATACTGACATCTGGTTAGAACTTTATTTTTATTAATATGTTAAGCTACTCGGGAATACATTACCTTTTCAAAAATTTTGAATAAAGCAGTCAGAAGTGACATTGGGCGATAGTTTTTGACATCAGGTGTATCCTCTTTTATGCAATGGTTTAACGATAGCTTACTTCAGTCTCTCAGGGAAAATACCCTGCTTTAGAGAGATATTACGTAGGTGGCTTCTTTTTTTTTTGTGGTTTTAGGGCGCACAACTTCTATGGTCATTAGCGCCCAAACAAGAACTTAGATTCACTAGATCTCAAAAAATTTGGTGACTGTCAGAAAATCAAGAAAAGGCTAAAAACAAAAGATAAAGACAATTAAAAGGGTTAAATATCCTTCGATAAGTTGGCCAATTTGATGAAATGCAAAACGCGAGCCGCTGCTCGTGTGTCATCAGCTAAAATTTCCTCCAGAGTAGACGGAAAGTGAAGGGCTACACGGAGATGATTAAAATTAACACAAGTCAGTAAAACATGTCGCACTGTCAGCAGTTCACCGCAGGAGCATAGCGGTGCAGGTTCGGCGGATAGCAAGTGACGGTGGCTGAAACGGCAATGACCGATCCGCAACCGAGCCAGGATGACCTCCTCCCGCCGAGAGGGGCGTGAGGATGTCCTCCAAGCGGTCGGGATCGGTTTGACAGTTCGCAATTTATTGTTGTACAGTGAAAGCCACACACTGTGCCATTGCGACACGATACTCCGGCGAAGAGCCCGTTTAACATCGTCCGATGGGACGCAAAAGGTAGCCATGCGAGGCAAAAGAGCTGCTGCCTTGGCTGCTGTGTCGGCGGCCTCATTCCCGGGCACACCCACATGGCCAGGGACCCACAGGAAAGAAACGTGACAGCTGTCATCCGCCAGCAACTGGAGGGAGCGTTGGATCCGATACACGAGAGGATGGTTCGAGATAGGGTCCTTAAGACTCTGCAGGGCACTAAGGGAGTCAGAACATATGGCATAGAAAGGGTGGCGGTGGCGGCAGGTATACAAAACGGCCTGGTGGAGGGCGAAAAGCTCAGCCGTGAAGTTTGAGCACCGGTCAGGGAGCTTGTATTGGAAACGGTTGTCCCCGACGACGAAGGCAGATCCGACACCGGCAGTGCTCTTGGAACCATCAGTGTAAATAAATACGGCATTATCGAACCGCGAACGGAGTTCGACAAGCCTCGAGCGGAATACCAAATCCGGAGTGCTCTCCTTGGGGAGCGAACTAAGTTCGAGGTGTGTGTGAACCTGGGCCTGATGCCACGGTGGCAATGGGCTTTCGCTCAACCGAAGGGTGGAAGGAAGGGTAAAATGGAGCCGTTGTAGCAGACGGCGAAACCGAACTCCCGGTGGAAGCAAGGCAATCGCAGACAACTGATATTGGCGATCGAGTGAGTCGTCAAAAAATAATCTGTAAGATGGATGGTTGGGCATCGACCGTAGGCGGCATGCGTACCGACATAAGAGTATGTCACGTCGATTGGTCAAGGGTAATACAGCAGCCTCGGCATACAGACTTTCAACAGGGCTGGTATAAAATGCACCGGTCGCCAGACGTAATCCACGATGGTGGATAGAGTTGAGACGGCGGAGAATCGACGGCCGTGCTGAAGAGTATACAAGGCTTCCATAGTCGAGCTTCGACTGAACAATGGCCTGGTAAAGGTGAAGCAGGACGGTACGATCCGCTCCCCATGACGTGCCACTGAGGACACGAAGAACGTTAAGGGATCGGGCACAACGGGCAGCCAGGTAGGACACGTGTGTGGACCAGCAAAGTTTCCGATCCAACATGAGTCCCAAGAATTTTGTAGTCTCCACGAAAGGGAGAGCAACCGGGCCGAGACGTAGAGAAGGTGGAAGAAATTCCTTGTATCTCCAAAAATTGATACACACAGTTTTCTCAGTGGAGAATCGGAAGCTGTTTGCGATGCTCCAGGAATACAGACGGTCAAGACAGCGTTGGAGAGAACGCTCCAAGAGACACGTCCGCTGGGCGCTACAATAAATTGCGAAATCGTCAACAAAAAGAGATCCGGAGACGTCGGCTGAAAGGCAGTCCACGATCGGATTGAATGCAATGGCAAAGAGCGCCACACTCAAGACGGAGCCCTGCGGTACCCCATTCTCCTGGCAAAAGGTATCTGACAAAACAGAGCCCACCCGCACCCGGAACTTGCGATCCGCCAAAAACGCTTGAATGAAAAGAGGAAGGCGGCCCCGAAGGCCCCATGTGTGCAATGTGCGGAGAATGCCCGCTCTCCAACAGGTATCGTATGCCTTCTCCAAGTCGAAGAACACGGCTACTGTTTGACGCTTCTTCAGAAAGTTGTTCATAATGAAGGTCGACAACGTAACGAGGTGATCAGCAGCAGAGCGGTGTCGACGAAAACCGCATTGGATATTAGTAAGGAGGCGGCAAGATTCGAGGAGCCAGACCAACCGAGCGTTAACCATACGTTCCATCACCTTACAGACGCAGCTCGTCAGAGAAATGGGGCGATAACTGGAAGGAAGGTGTTTGTCCTTCCCTGGTTTGGGGATGGGGACAACAATGGCTTCACGCCAACTTGTGGGAACATGACCTTCAGTCCATATGCGATTGTAGGTACTAAGAAGAAAGCACTTGCCCGCAGGAGAGAGGTTCTTCAGCATCTCAATATGAATGGAATCGGGCCCGGGAGCAGAAGATCGGGACAGGGCGAGAGCACGGTCTAGCTCCTGCATGGTGAAGGCGACGTTGTAATTTTCACGATTAAAAGAGTGGAAAGAAGGCGGCCGTGCCGCCTCTACCTGTTTGCGAGGGAGAAAGGCAGGATGGTAATGGGCAGAGCTCGAAACCTCCGCAAAGAAACGGCCCAATGCGTTGGAAACAGCAGCGGGGTCCACGAGGACTGCGTTCTCCACGGCCAGGCCAGGAATCGGGGAGTGGACCTTGATGCCGGATAAACGGCGTAGGCCACCCCAAACAACCGTGGAGGGAGCAAAACGGTTAAAAGAACTAGTAAAAGCAGTCCAGCAAGCTTTCTTGCTGTCGTTTATGATACGACGACATTGCGCTCTCTTACATTTATAATTGACGCAATTCTCCAAAGTTGGGTGGCGGCGGAAGGTGCGTAAAGCACGGCGCTGGGCTCGAAGCGCGTCGCGGCAGGCTGCAGTCCACCAAGGGACCTGGACACGACGTGGAGAAGAGGAAGTACGAGGTATGGAACGTTCGGCAGCGGTGAGAATAACCTCTGTGAGGTAGTCGACCTGACTGTCACAGTTGGGAAAATTCTGATCGTGAAAAACAGCCATGGAAGAATAAAGCCCCCAGTCGGCTTTAGAAATGTTCCAACTGGTGGGACGAGGAGATGGGGAATGATGCAGGAAGTGGATGATACAAGGAAAATGGTCACTCTAATACATGTCAGAAAGTGCATACCACTCAAACCGACCGGCAAGCTGAGGAGTGCATATTGCGAGGTCTATATGGGAATAAGTGTGTGTTGTGTCTGAAAGGAAGGTCGGTGCACCGGTGTCGAGGCAGACAAGATCGAGGTGGTGGAGAAGGTCCACCAAAAGGGAGCCTCTCGGACAAGGTGCCGGAGAGCCCCATAGGGGGTGGTGGGCATTAAAGTCGCCTACCAACACGAAAGGTGAAGGGAGCTGGTCAACAAGGTTTAGCACATCTGCCCTAGTAAGGGCAGATGACGATGGCGAATATATATTACAGAGGGAGAAGGTAAATGTGGATAAGGTGATGCGGACGGCAACTGCCTGTAGGTGAGTGTGCAAGGAAATGGGATGGAAATAGACGTCTCGAAGGAGCATCAGAACGCCTCCATGGGCTGGGACACCTTCCACGGGTGGCAGGTCGAACCGCACAGAGGTGTAGTGTGGAAAGTCTGCACGATCACGTGGACGCAACTTAGTTTCCTGGAGGCAGACTAGAAGCGGGCAGTGCAATCGAAGGAGTAGTTTTAGCTCCTCCCGATTAG
Source organism: Locusta migratoria (assembly GCA_026315105.1). NCBI lineage: Eukaryota > Metazoa > Arthropoda > Insecta > Orthoptera > Acrididae > Locusta > Locusta migratoria. The sequence goes on from CM048748.1 coordinate 403,868,046, forward strand.
AACGAATGCCGCGAATGTTCCATTGAAGGAGCGCCATGATAAAAATGAGAGAAGAAATAAGGATAAAAACCAAGTAGCGAGCGGGGTCACCTCGACGGCCGCTGAGGACCGGATTTCGAGGGAGCACTGCTATCGCTGTCTGGGGGCAAAGGGTCATGTTCCATTGGTTCGACCGACGCGCCTGACACCTCCTTGAGTTGATCAGGAGGGGCATTTTCTACCGCCGGTAAAGGGCCGGGTGCCCGGCAGACGGAGCGTCCCGGTGAAACAGAAGACGGCCGAGGCCGGCAACTGTTGGACGGCGTGACAGATGGGTCATGCCTCAGCGGGGAAGGAGAGGAACTCTTTTTCTTGTCAGCTCTTCTGGAAGAGTGACGGCGGGAAGAGGCAGTTGACGGTTGGGAAGCCTGAGAACGCAGAAAATCCTCACGGACTGGTTCCTTTTTTAAAGTCCGGGCATCTTGTTTAGGTGCCCGCAGTTTACCAGAGGTTGATGAAGACTGTACTTTAGAGGCAGCAGGAGGAAGCGGGGACGTGGAACGGGCAATCTTCGGGCTGGCGGATCGCACAACTGTGTCAGCAAAGGTAAAAATCACACGTCTGGGTACTTGAATCCTTAGTAAGTCGAGTGGAGGTGAGGACCTTACTGTATGTGCCCGCTGGGAGGACAGCAGGCATTCGACTCGCCAACAACTTTCGAACGGCAGATGTCGACAACTTTTCCGTAACCCGAATTTGCTGGATAACCTTCTCATCCTTGTATACCGGGCAGTCGCGAGAGGAAGCCGCATGGTCACCGTTGCAGTTAAGGCAGTGAGGGGATGGAGGTGGGCAATCCCTCTCATGGGCGTCCCTACCACAAGTGACACATTTTGCTGCATTTGGGCAAGAGTCACGGGTATGGTTGTACCTGTGGCATTGGAAGCAGCGCGTTGGGTTTGGAATATAAGGTCGGACAGAGATAACTTCGTACCCTGCTTTGACCCTCGATGGGAGTTCAACCCTGTCGAACGTCAAAAACACAGTACTTGTCAGTGTCAGCTGGTTATTTACCTTTTTCAAATCCCTATGCACGGCTGTGACTCCCTGATCTGACATGTAGGTTTGTATGTCTTCATCAGACAACCCGTCAAGGGATCTCGTGAAGACTACCCCCCCGTGACGAGTTGAGTGTGTGATGCGCTTCTACCTTGACAGGAAACGTGTGTAACAGTGTAGTCCGGATGAGTTTCTGGGCTTGGAAGGCACTGTCCACTTCCAGCAACAATGTGCCATTGCGCTGACGCGAACAGGTTTTAACAGGGTCAGCAATTGCATCTACACCTTTCTGGATGACGAAAGGATTTACAGACGTGAAATCTTTTCCATCGGTGCGAGAGACAACAAGAAATTTCAGTAGATTAGGCAGAGTCTTCTTTTGCTGAGGCGAATCTATCTTACGTTTCTGGGTCAACGTCACAGAAGAAAAGGAAGTCATCGCGGAAGTGTCCCCCGTGATTACCGGCGTCTCCGATGGCGCGCTCCTTCCTAGTGGGGGCCCTCTCCGAGGGCTTACCCGCCTTAGGTGATTGTTCACACCTCAGGTCACACCTCCCGAGAACTGACGGAGGGACCAATCGACATGTTCGGAAGGTACCAGCTCGGGTAATCACCCCTCCCTGGGCCTGGCCTTTACCAGGGGGTACGTACGTGCCCTACTTGTCTACCCGGGGCAGGGAATTACGCGTTACCCCGTCACCTGCTACGCATGATAATGCGTGGGTCGGCCTTCAGACACGCACAGGGAGGAAAGAAGAAGGATAGAGAAAGTGAAGAGGAAGGAAAGAAGAGTCTCAAACGCCGAGGTGGAGACTAATGAGGAGATGAAGGCTAGGAGAGTACAAGGAGAGAAAGACAGAAAACAAAGGGTAAGAAAGTAAGGAACCAAGGAATATGAGAAACGGCAACTAGAACCACCGTAACTCACGAAATTCGCCCGTCTCCGGGCGAAGGCATAAACCGGGAGGGAAAGTGAAGCAGCCTGGGGAAGAAGAAAGGCTGCTCCGGCTCGGGGCCCCGTGCGCGCCACACACGTAGCCACAAAAGAACTGTGGGCCCCCTGGGGGGTCGACCATGCGTGATTGCGACACATACACAGTACTATTTTGTAAAACTCTTTTTAAGAGTATTATTAAATGAGACGATGTAATTCGACAGTTATTTATTACGCAAAAGACGGCATACAGACATATTAAACATCAGGTAGACATGAGTTAACAAGAGTTTTCCTCAGCCACATAAATACAAATGATACCTCCCTGTGCCGTAGTAAATACGGAGTTGCCGTGTGTACGCTTGAAATATATACCACAAACTATTAAGATCTTTAGTTAATAGAAAACTAACTTTCATGACATAACCATTGTATAAAGAAATAAACCTTTAAGCAGTACATTTCTGCAACATTCGTAATGGCTAAGTTGGCCCAGGAATGGTTGCCGAGTACCACGTGATGTGCAACTGACCAGTGATGGTAAGATGCGATTGTTGGCAATCCATATGTAAATTATTGTCGCTACTTTCTATATGCTTTAGTACAATGACCACCTGAGGTGTACAGTGCCCCCCCCCCCCCCCCCCCCACATAATGACATTCCAAAACATCAGGGAGCCACCACCTTACTGCACTCGCTGGACGTTCAATCTGACTATAGTCTGCGTCACATAAGCGGCAGCCCGGTTTTCAGCCGTTCTGCGCATCCACCTCCATTACTGCAGTCGGCCAAAAATCTTCATTCTGTAGGCGCGTGGCTGGCCGCGAGTTACGCAGTGTTTCTCTCACCGGCTCAACTGTTGGCACTCGGACATAGCTCCTCCCTTCCACACTTCCCTTATTGCTTCACCTCTACGCACGCAAACGTCTTACATGACGCCAGCTATAGACTGATTCAAAAAGAAAAGACTCTGGTTGAAAGTACATGCTTGTCTCATCAGTGAATGGAACTTTCTCAAAAGTCCATGTAGCATGCTGTTGAGCCTATGGATACACTGCTGCATAGTGTCCATGTGTCTAAGTTTGACAGCACCATTAATGTCGCGAGTGAACTTTCCTATCATTTGGCTTTCTAGACACACGACGTCTTGTGCCTGCACTAAAATCATTCCAGGTGGCATTCCCATCAGAGTCCTCCGAGCTGATATCTGAAAGTAGCAAGTAGCTGTCATCAGCTTCTGTGGTAGACTCTGGGCGGACAGAGTGAGGAGAGCCATCGACAGATCCTGCATCTTTGGACCTCCTCTACATCCGAACAACGTAACTGTGGTTCATTTTGAGAAGTATGGAAATTCCCCGTGACAGCCCTTCCTGTCACAACATAGAATATGGATATTAACGAACTTCATAATTTATCTTTTAAGTATGGCAGTACTACCAACGAGCAAAGCAATGCACTTATTTAAAAGAATCATGACCAACTGATTATCTTAAGCACTCTGTCACATAGGCACTGCTCAAGCATGGTTGTTAACATCGTTGTGTGGGTTGACTGACGTCTATGAACAATCTAGGAGACTGTTCTTCATGCAATATACACATTCAACATCACTATTCAAGAGAGCTTGGAACCAAGATGATGCAAAACTTTAATATGTGTGTACAAAAAATATAAAATACGGAGGAAAAGTTTTGGTTCCTCAACTAAACGAAAGAGAGAAACAAGAGGAAATAACGAGTCAAACTCTCATGTATAACAAACTGAGAAATTAAGACACTTATTGTAAGTTAATGCATTACATTGAAGTCTTTACGAGAAACTGCAAAAGTTATAAAGCACTACAGTTATATTATTTTTTCTTTTTGGGGTTTAAGGGAGCACAACTGCATTGGTCATTAGCGTCCGACTCTGACCCTATATTGACTTAAAAAAAGAATATCATTAAAACGAGGAATAAAAAATATCAATAGAAGGAATTAAATTTCCTTGGATAAATGAGTCATATGTATAAAACGCAAAACTCTAGCAGCTACCCGTGTGTCATCAGCTAAAAGTTCCTCCAAAGTGGACGGCAGATTTACTGCAACATGAACGTGATGAAAATTTGGGCTGAATAGTAAACACGGCGACCGTCATCAGGTGGCTGCAGGAACACAATGGTGGGGGGTCGCCTGTTAATAAGCGTCGGTGGCTGCACCGCAGTGACCGATTCTCAACCGGGCCAAGATGACCTCCTCCCGCCGAGAGGGGAGGTCTTCCAAGCCGTCGGATCGGAGTAAGTTTAGGGTTTAACGTCCCGTCAACAGCGTGGTCATTAGAGACGGAACATACGCTCGGATTTTTGAGGAAGGATTAGGGGAGGAAATTCGGCCGTGCCCTTTGAAAGGAACCATCCCGGCATTTGCCTAGAGTGATTCAGGGAAATCATGGAAAACTTAAATCTGGATGGCCGGAGGCGGATTTGAACCACCGTCCTCCCGAATGCGAGTCCAGTGTCTTACCACTGCGCCACCTCGCTCGGTCCAAACCGTCGGGATAGCATATTGTCATGAAGCGAGGACCACAGCCTATGCCAGGATGCGAAAATGCGCTGGCAAATAGTCACTTGAATGTCGTTTGATGGGACACAAATGGTGGCTGTCCGAGGTATGAGAGTTGTAGCTCTGGCCGCAGCGTCAGCAGCCTCGTTCCCCAATACACCTACGTGGCCAGGTACCCACAAGAAAACGAACGCGAAACCTGTCTTCAGCTGCCAATTGAAGGGAGCGTTGCATTCTGAGTACAACAGAATGGACTGAATACGGGTCTCAAAGAGACTGAATGGCACTGAGTGAATCTGAGCAGATGACATAAGAAGGATGGTGGAGGCGACGAACATATTGAACTGCCTGATAGACAGCAAAAAGCTCTGCTGTGAAATTTAAGCATTGGTCGATGATCTTGTATTGAAAGCTGCCTAACCCGACGACAAAAAGCGAATCAGACACCATCAGTGTTCTTAGATCTATCTGTATAGATGAAAATATCATCAAGCTGCGAACGAAGGTCGACAAACTTTGAGCTATACACTGAATCCGGGATACTCTCCTTCGGAAACGAGCTGAGTTCGAAGTGGACGTGAACCTGGGCCTGAAGCCATGGTGGTGTTAGGCTCACATCAATTCGAAGGGTGTCAAAGAGGGTGAAATCGAGTTGCTGAAGCAGGCGACGAAAACTAAATCCAGGAGGCAACAGTGCAGATTCAGACACCCTATATTGGCGATCGAGGGAGTCGTTGAAAAATGATGGGTAGGATGGGTGTTTGGGCATCGACAGCAGCCGGCATGCATACCGACAGAGTAATATATCACGGCGATAGTGCAATCGTAATTCGGCAGCTTCTGCATAGAGGCTTTCAGTAGAGCTGGTACAGAAGGCTCCAATCGCTAGGCATAACCCCCGATGGTGAATTGAGTTAAGACAGCGCAAGATGGATGGCCATGCGGATACTTGAACAATGCTTCCGTAATCCAGCTTTGATCAGACTATGGACTGATAAAAATGAAGGAGGACGGTTCTATCAGCTCCCCATGATGTACCGCTAAGAACACTGAGGACATTAAGGGAACATGTAACGGCCAGACAGAGAAGATACGTGTGGAGACCAACCTTCTCTACCCAAACTTAATAACTGTCAAAAATCCAAAACTATTGAGAACTAAATTGAAGGAACTGCTAGTAAATCACTGCTTTTATTCTAATCAGGAATTTCTTGAAACAAAATTTTAAGTTCTCCCTGTAAACTGATGGAAGTTCCTAAAAATGGAAGCGAGCCACAATCTAACGGGTAAACCCACTCGACGGAATTGTCGAATGGCAATGGCGTAGGACAATAAAAGCTGACGTCGCCTAATTTGAAGAGGGAGGATTCCCACTTCAACTAGGAGACTGCCAAAAGAGTTGGTCCGGAAGGCACCTGTGTAGCCAAGTGGACACCACAATGGTGAACTGGGTCTAAAAAATTTAAGAGCAGAAGGAGCGTCAGAGCCATAAACCTGGCACCCGTAATCTAATCAGGACTTAAGGAAAGGCATTGAATTAAAAATTATGCTGTGGCAGGGATTCTAACCCAGACCTCCTACTTACTAGGTAGGTGGTTTAGGTCACTCAGCTAACACAGGGAACATGAGGCAGAATTAAAGTATGTGGTGTGGAGGGAGACGTTCTTTAAGACAGTCCATGAAGTTGCTTTGGCTGCAACAATGTTAGCTGAGTGGTCTAAAGCACCTACCTAGTAAGTAGGAGGTCCCCGGTTTGAACCCTGGCCACACCATAACTTTTAATTCAATGCCTCTCCGTATGTTTAATACCTTTGGTATAACAAAACAATGTTGTCTCAAGGAATTGTATTTTTTTTTATATTTAATCAGGACTGAATCAGAACTTGGTAGTATGAATGAGTGTTGTACGATCTGCATCCCTGGACGATTGGGCTAGGAAACAGAGGACAATTAGCTACAGTACGCAGCTCATCTTTAGCTGCCGAAATGGGGCAGCCAAATCAGTTTTTATCAAAAAGAGGCCTAAGAAACAATGCTGTGCCACAACTTCCAGGTGATGAGTACCCAATAAGAGTTCTGGGCCAGGGTGGACTGATGTATGACAAATTCTTTACGCTTGTTTTAGAAGAGGTAAACTGAAAACCACGCAAGAGATCTCATATGGAAGCCCGCCGAATGGCACCTTGTAGCTGGCGTTCAGCTGAGGGACCAAGTAGGAGCTGTACCACATACAGAAGTCGTCAACGTACAGCGCAGGAGTGACAACTGGACCAACAGAGCCCACGAACACATTCATGGCGATTAGGAAGAGTAATAACACTTAGCAAAAAACACTGCGGCACCCCATTCTCCTGGATCCATGAGGAGATGAAGCAAGAGCCAACACTTACTCTCAACATGCGGCAAGATAAAAACTCACTGATAGAAATAGGTAGGGAGCCTCGTAGGATCAAGCCATAAAGGGTACATAAAATATGGCACCAAGCGGTTTCATACAGCTTATGTAAATCAAAGAAAACAATAACAAGATGTTGACAGTTTGAGAAGGCCTGTCTGCTGTTTCTCACACTGATAAGGTGACAGAAGTCCATGTGATTAGAGTGTACACAGCATAATCTGCAGGCAACCATTCTTTCAAGTAATTTACATGGTATGTTTGTCAGGCTAATCGGCCGGTAACTGGCCACGGATTATGGATCCTTTCCAGGCTTAAGAACAGGAGCTACTGTACTGTCCCTCCAATGCGAGGGGAAAATCCCTTGGAGCAAAATATGAAATACTGTGGAGGCTTGAGGAGTTTGAGAAGTTGATTATGGATATCAGTGCCAGGTGCAGAATTGTGTGAAGAGGAAAGCGCCAGAAGTGGTTCCCATTCAGTAAAGGGTTTGTTATAAGGTTACTCCTGGTGAGTGGTGAAACAAATTTGAGGCTTCAGGCTGTTGTTTCTTGAGAAGAAAAGCCACTGTGTGGGAAGCTGTAGCCGATGCCTTCGCAAAGTGAGCTACAAGGTGCTCTGCGAGAACTAATGGGTCAGTACAGACCCCATCTGTTAAGCCAAAGCCAGGGATTGAAGATGGCCGCTGGAAACCTTGGATGGAATGGAGCATAGCCCACATTCGTGACAAGGGTACTGAAGATCTCAAGAGTGAGAGAAAACGCTCCCAGCACACCCGCTTGCTCTGTTTGATTATATAACGACCCTTAGAACAAAGGCGTTTTGAAGTTGATAAGGTCAGCATAGGACATGTGGCGCTCAAGGTTCGATGGCCCTCACGAACGCCATGGTAATGGTTGCGTTCCACCACAGAACTGAGTGGCAGCTAGGAGGGTCTGTCGGCCAGGTAGGAGGAGGGGAGGGAGGACCGCAATGCTAGCATCTTATCACAGTGATGACATACTCAATAGGGTGAAAAACACATGGGATATATACAAAGGCCAATTGGTATCACAGAAAACCCAACGAGGTAGCCTGTCCCTCGTCAAGTGGTAGGGGAGTGAAAAAATCCACAGAAATATCATGTGGTGACTAATCAAATGAAGGGAAACTGGGAGACGTGAGTGAAAGGTCTATGGCGGAAAAAGTGCCGTGAGCGGTACTAAAATGGGTTGGGGAACTATCTTTGAGAAGGCACAGGTCGTTATCTGAATGTTTGCTTAGCCGCCGGCCTACTCGCAGCAGACGCCACCTTCATATTTTGTAAGTGAAACCAGTTTCTGATTAGAAGCGACATATAGTATTTTGATATTTGTCTGCGCGTTTTCGTTTCAGTTCGTAAATTATTCTGTGGTCTCGTGCATATTATATTCAAATTCGCGTTTTTAGAAACAGTGTAGTCTTCCTTTGAGTTCATCGCGACAGTAGTTAGTGTGTTACTCGGCACTGTAATCATGAATAGGGATTGAGACTGCTGTGTGCGGATGCAGTCTGAGCTAGTGACACTTCGCTCCCATCTTCAAGCTCTGTTAACCTCGGTTGCACAGCTGGAGGCTGCGATCGAGGGGCGTCGTCGTTGGCCGGTAGTTGGGACCGAACGGACTCCCGTCGTCTCCACCGATCGGCCTGCGCCAGCGACATGCCCTGATACTGCTAGCAGTGAGGCAGACACCCCACCCCACCCATGGTTGCATGGGAGGTCGCTCCAGTGCGTGGCAGGAGGCGCAAGACATTCCGGGGGACCGATCGTGAGCCGTCCGCCCCCCCCCCCCCTGTTCGTCTTGCGAACAGGTTTGAGGCGCTATCTGTTCAGGACAACGTTCCTGAGACGGATGGTGTGTCTCATCCTGAAGTCACTAATGAGCCTGTAAGATCCGGGCTTGCACAGAGGGTGGTTTTGCTTGTAGTTGGGAGCTCCAAAGTTAGGTGGGTGATGGAGCCACTTAGAAGGCTGCCAAGGAGGGGAAGAAGGCCAACGTGCACTCCATGTGCATACGGGGTGGACTCATTCCAGATGTGGAATGGGTCCTTCCGGATGCCATGAAGGGTACGGGGTACACTCAACTGCAGGTGGTGGCTTGCATAAAACATCGTGTGAAATTGTACTCAACGCATTCTCTGAGAATTAGTTGGAACAATTAGTTCATGAGTAAATGGATGTCAAAACACACTTGATCTCTTAGCAACAAACAATCCTGACCTCATAAGGAGCATTAAAACGAATACAGGTATTAGTGTACACAGAGCTGCCGTAGCGAAATTGAATATGGAAAGTCCCAAAGTTACAAAAAATAGACGAAAAGTATATTTGTTCAGGAAAGCAGATAGAAATAAATTGCTTCTTGAACGACAGCTTCCACTCGTTATTAACACTAAACTTGAGTGTAGACCACATGTGGCTAAAATTCAAAGAAGTGGTATCGACAGCAATTGACAATTTTATACCAAATAAATTAATAAAGAAGGTGATCCCCTTGGTACACAAAACAGGTCAGGACACTGATTCAAAAGCAATGGAAAAGGCAGGATTGGCGGTCCTACACAGAAGCTCGAAATTTATCGAGGACTTCAATGCGAGATGCCTACAACACTTATCACAACGAAACTTTCTCGAAATTTGACTGAAACCCTAAGAGATTTTGGTCATATGTTAAATATACGAGGGGCAAAACAATACCCTCACTACGTGATAGTAATAGCTATCCTGCCGATGACAGTGCTACTAAAGCAGTGTTACTAAACGTAGCTTTCAGAAACTAATTCACCAAAGAAGACGAAACCAATATTCCAGATTTCGAATTACAGACAGAGGCCAGAATGAGTAAAGTAGAATTAGAAGTCATTGGAGTAGTGAAGCAACTAAAATCACTTAACAAGAACAAGTATTCTGGGCCGGACTGTATACCCATTAGATTTCTATCTGATTATGGGGAAGCGATAGCTCCTTAACAGCCATATACAACCGCTCTCTCATAGAAGGATCTGTACCAAAAGATTGGAAAGTTGCACAGGTCACACACATTCAAGAAAGGCAGTAGGAGTAACCGACTAAACTACAGGCCTATTTCATTGACGTCAATTTGCAGCGAGGTTTTGCAACATAACCTGTATTCAGATATTATGAATTATCTCTAACAGAATGATCTGTTGACCCAAGATCAACAAGGATTTAGAAAATATCGTTCATGGGAAACAACTAGCTCTTTACTCACACGAACTGAAGAGTGCTATCGACAAGAGTTCGCAAATCGATTCCGTATTACTTGATTTCCAGAAGGCTTTTTACACCGTACCTCACAAACGGCTTTTAATCAAATTGCGTGGTTATGGTATATCGTCCCAAATTTGCGACTGGATATAGGGGATTTCCTGTCAGATAGGAGACAGTTTGTAGTAATCGATGGTAAAGCATCGACTAAAACAGAGATGATATCGGGCGTTGCACAGGGTAGTGTTATTGGTCATCTGCTGTTCCTTATTTACATAAACGATTTGGGAGAAAATCTAAGAAGCTCTCTTAGGTTATTTACAGATGACGCTGTCATTTACCATATCATCTGCATATGAAAACCAAATGCAAAACGATCTGAATAAGTTATCACTATGGAGTAAAAATTGGGAATTAGCTCTAAATAATGTGAAGTGTGAAGTCGTCCACATGAGTTCGAAAAGAAATCCGTTTAACTTTGTTTACAAAAATGTTCAAATGTTTGTAAAGCTTATGGGACCTAACTACGGGGTCATCAGTCCCTAAACTTACAAACTACTTGTGAACTACTTACGAACTAGGACGGCACAAATATCCATGCCCGAGGGGGCATTCGAACCCCCGACCGTAGTGGCCGTGCTGACCGTGACTGGAGCGCTTCAGTCACCTCGGCCACCGCGGCCGGCAACTTTGTTTACAAGATACATAAAAAGTGAAAGCCGTAAACTCCACAAAATACCTAGGAATTACTATTACTTCAGACTTAAATTGGAAAGAACACTTAGATAATGTTGTAGGAAAGGCGAACCAGAGACTGCGTTTTATTGGCAGCACCCTTAAAAGAGGCAACAGAACTACAAACGAAACTGCATACACTACGCTTGTCCGTCCTTTTTTGGAGTAGTGCTGCACACTGTGGGATCCTTATCAGGTGGGTTTGACGGAGGACATCTAAAGAGTCCAAAGAAAGGCAGCTCGTTTTGTACTGTCACGATACAGGGGAGACAGCGTTACGGAAATGATACATGGTCTACGATGGGAATCTTTACAAGAACAGCGCTCATCACTGCGGCGTGGGCTACATACGGCACTTAAAAGTGGGCCACTGCACGTAATAAAAGCTTAATTCTGGTAGGAGGTACCCAGATAAGAGTTTACTGTTATAAAAAAAAGCTTAATTTTGGCTGTAAAATTAGCAGAAGGTCTGTGTGAACTACCGGCTACTCACTGCTGCAAAGTTTTGTTCCCTGGCCCAAATTGAGAACTGACTTGGTTCAAATTACTCTAATAACAGGAAGTTAACGATACAGTGGCCATTATACGTAGCAGCTCACACGAAATTACACACAGACATTAATAAGTAAGCCACCACAATTAGAGCTATTTCATAAAGGTGGCTAAGAAAAACATTTATAGCGCAACAGAAATTAAACATAAAAAAATGGCATCTGAGCTTGTTCTTAGCACCGATGAAAAATAATATTAATAAAAGGGGGAAGGTGCTCGAAAACTACAATTTATAGGCAAGTCAAAATTATACTGAACTTGTTTATTCAGGTCGAACGCAAGCAAAATGGGAAAGCAATTATGTTAATAAAAATGCATCCCCATTACATGAGCTAATACTAACGATGCCCAGCATTGAATTTAACATAAATTACACTCAACGCTACTTGGGGGAGGATTTACAAAACACTCACTCGCTCACACACACGCAATGCAACGGCGAAACTCACCAAAATCAGCGTGCTGAAACGAGGCAGAAGCAGGGGCCATTATCGTAGGCGAAATTCAGCAAACCTGGAGGTACCACACAACGCAATTTCTATATATAAAAGGAAGTGTCCCGATTGACTGACTGACTCATCATCGCCCAGCCCAAGTCACTGAAGATAGAAACTTGACATTTGTGGAGGGCGTTGATCTTACTCTGTAGGCGTCATTTAAGAAGCGATTTTTCGATATTCCGTCCGTAAGGGGGGGGGTGACATATGGGACGAAACGTATTTTGAAAATGCGTGGCTATTTAGGCAAATTTGAAGCTAGAACTACAAAATTTCGGATTTTAATTCAGGGTTCGAGTTTAAAAGACACGTGTTTCGGCATTTTTTGAAATTCGACAACTAAGGGGGTAAAATAGGTGACGCCAAAATTGATTTTCAAAAATATGTTGCTGTTAACTCAAATTTTAAGCTACAACTACGAAACTTCGGATATGAAATCTTGGTCAGGATTAAAAATCCACGATTTTTAGTATTTTTGGAAATTCAAAAAGTAAGAGTATTAAATAGAAGACCAAAAATGTTTTGGAAACACGTTGCTACTGATACAATTTCGAAGCTAGAGCTGCAAAAATTGATATTTGTATAGCTGGTTAGACGTTAAAAAATACGTGTTTCGGTTTTTTTTTTTTTTAGATTCAACCATCAACGGGGTTAAATTGGAGAGGGGTTGTTTTTCGAAAATCTGTTGCTATTTAGGCAATTTTGAAGTTAAAATTATAAATTTTCAATTTGGATTCGGGATTCAAATTTAAAAGACATGTGTTTTGGTATTTTGGAATTTCGACCAATAAAGGGGTGAAATACGAGATGAAAAAATTGATTTTCAATAATATGGTGCTTTTAACTCAAATTTCAAGCTATAACTACGAAACTTAATATATGGATTCTTCATCAGGATTAAAAAGAAACAATTGTTGCAGACCAACCAGCCTACGCATGCGAAGCAGCGGGGGTTCAGCTAGTATACAATAAAACTGCGAAGATGGCTCTGGTCTGTCGTGCCTGATTTGAGATGGTGCGTGAGTATAGCAAAGTTAAGTTGCATTTATATTAGACCGCGAGCAAACACGCTAACGGCGACACACGGCTACTTTACATGATCGCACTGTACTGAAGGTGAAGTGGTTAAAAATCGGATTCATTACACAAAATATCGGCGGACTCTAAGTTGCAGTCTGAGAGTAAACTATCTAGGCACTGGTTTTGTGAGAAGGCGTGAATTCAGGTGACTAGCTGCAAACCCTTGAAGTCGGAGTTCGGACACACATGCTTCCGAAAACCGATAAAAATGTATCAATCCAATTTCCGAAAAATAAAGAAAAACTACGGCATGCAACTATAGAAATGTTTAGAATTACAAAAGGAAACGAATGAAATGCAGCTACAAGCGATAGGGAGCGATTACAGAGACGGTTCAAGTCTCGTCTCAAAACCAGAAAAATGAAATAATTACAAAGACGGGAAAAGTGAGAATGAAAACTACGGCATGCAACCCTTAGAAATACATAGAATTTTATAAGCAAGCTATTGAAGGAGGTTGTACAAAGCTCGGAGAGAATTACTGACAAAGACTGAGTGCATTCAGCAAGTTCGGAGAAGAAACAGCAAAATTAAATAGGCGGGGAGAGAAGACCGCGAAATATTCGTGGAAATCAGAAGGATACACGCATAGGTACTTGCCTGATGGGGATGGAACAAACAATAGTGAAAGCTGAAGGTTTTCTTCTAAGAACCAACCACGTGTAACGATAAGATAGGTTTTACATGCACTGTACAAAAATGAACATATCGTATGTTAGAAATTGGGCCCCACGAAGCTAGAAAGAATTTACACAGAGTTCGTACAGCGCCACATAATCACAAAAGGTTTGAATATACCAGGCCGTTATCAAACTGCAACTAGTAACACATACACCACGTTTATCTGTTGGAAATCTGTGGATTGAAAAACTATAACATTTCCGCGCACAATAAGAGAAAAATATTCCGAAAAATGAATCTAATTTCAAGAGTAAGATATACATGCTAGACAACGAATCTCTACCATCTCTGCAGGCACAAGAGGGCAACCAACCTTACCACAATCCCAGCATCAAGTAAAGACCGAGCGGCCAGGAGGCGCAAAGCTTCAAAGCTTACCGGAAACTGGAAACCCAAGAAAACAGCAGTGATGAGGGGAGAAGATCGCGAGATTCGCCCTGGAGAGGGCTCGTCGACTGGCTTGTAACCAAACGGTGTAGAAACTATTTTGGTCACATCAGCAGCAGGGGTTGGTAATGACTATCGACTCTGAGCCAGAGAGAACCATGTAAAGCTAAATATTACTACCCACATTCAGACAGCCATTAGATTCTCGCACATCTACTTAAAAGTAAAGCAAGCACACATTCTCACAGGGACAATAATATATTATTAAAATAACAAAATCCTAGCAATATTAACTAATATTTCAGAAACTAATATTTTAAAACATGAAATAAAAATGCTCTTCCTCATGCCTTGAAAAGAGTGGGGTTCTAGTATTAACAAAATACTAATATAGCTATATCAAATATATTACAAAAATGGTCATATGTTTGAATAGCTTATGGGACTTGACTACAGGGTCAGCAGTCCCTAAACTTACAAACTACTTATGAACTAACTACGACTAAGGACGGCACAAATATCCATGCCCGAGGGGGGATTCGAACCCCCGACCGTAGGGGCCGTGCAGACCGTGACTGGAGCGCCTCAGTCCCCTCGGCCACTGCGGCCGGCAATAAATTACAATTTTATAAAAAATATATGGAAGACGACAGACGGTCGTCTTTCAAACTTCAATGGCCAAGATTCTCCTCCGAATGCGAAAATATACCCATATATCATCAGAAATCAGAGATCGAACGGAGAGATTCAGGTGTTCTTTCTTCCGGCGCGCTGTTCGAGAATGGAATGGAAGATAAATAGAATAAGGGTGGTTCGATGAACCCTCTGCCAGGCTCTTAAATGTGATTTGCAGAGTATCGCATGTAGATGTAGATCTGCAAGTGACTGGTCTATGAGAATCCCAATGAGTTGCATGAGCAGTGCCCCATGAAGCTCTTTTTTTTTTTTTTGTGGTTTTAGTGCGCACAACTGCTGTGGTCATTAGCGCCCAACACTGCCCATAGTAAAAAAGAACCGGGGTTAGACATTAAATGGCTTTCGCCACATTTGCACGATGTATAAAAAGTAAAACTCTGTTAAGCGATTGCGGGTCATCAGCTAAAATGTCAGACAATTCAAATGGGAAACACAGATCATGACGGAGACGGTTAAAAAATGGACATTGCACTAAAAGATGGTTCACAGTAAAAGGTGCATCACAGTGCTCACATAAGGGAGCAGGACCACCACGTAATAAATGCTGGTGGCTATAACGGCAGTGGCCAATACGAAGCCGGGCCAGAACAATCTCCTCTCGGCGGGAGGGTCGAGATGACGTTGACCAGAGATCAGGCACAGGTTTAATGGCTCGCAATTTGTTCCCTGACAGGGATGACCAATGTAGATACCAACGGGAGATAATACGCTGGGAGATACCAGCGCGAAGGTCATCAGAGCTGGTGGAAAAGGTAGATAGCCGAGGAAGGAGAACTGCTTCCTTGGCAGCCGTATCCGCAGCCTCATTCCCCAACACTCCCACATGGCCAGGGACCCACAGAAACGTCACCGTAGTTCCGCTCGTTGAAAGAGAAGTAAGGCAATTGCGGATGCTTTGTACCAGGGGATGGGCCGGATATAGCATGCGAAGGCTCAACAAAGCACTCATAGAGTCCGAGCAAATGACAGTCTTACTGAGCGAGTGTCGCCGGACGTATTGTGTGGCTTGGTATAATGCATACAGCTCAGCTGTAAAAATGGAACTCCACTCAGGAAGACGATATTTAAAAGAGACGTTGCCAAGTACAAAAGCACACCCAACACCCTGGTCTGTCTTTGAGCCATCAGTGTAAATGAACAAATTGTCATCAAATTTAAACCGGATGGCGTGAAATTCTCTCTGGTAGACGAAACGAGGTGTGGAGTCCTTTGGAAGAGAATGAAGATCAAAGTTAACACGGACTTCGGGGCTTCGCCACGGTGGAGAGGTGCTCTCTCCAGTCAAGAAGATAGCAGGCATTGTAACGCCAAGCTGGCCGAGTAGCGAACGCAAGCGTACTCCCGGTGGTAGCAGAGCAGACGGGCGCAGAGCGAAGAGACTGTCAAGTGAGTCGTTAAAAAAAACTGCGTACGTCGGGTGTCCTCGCATGGACGACAAACGACTAGCGTAACGGCTAAGCAGGAGTTCCCGACGGTAAGAAAGGGGTAGTTCGGCGGCCTCGGCATAGAGGCTCTCAACGGGGCTAGTATAAAACGCTCCTGTCGCCAGACGGAGACCTTGGTGGTGGATTGTATTAAGGCGGCGCAGTATGGACGGTCGAGCCGAAGAATAAACGATGCTGCCATAGTCCAGTTTGGACCGAACTATGGTGCGATACAGATGGAGGAGAGTAGACCTGTCAGCTCCCCACGAGGTGCCACTTAACACCCGCAGCACATTGAGAGAGCGGGTACAGCGAGCTGCCAAACGGGATATGTGGGGAGACCAACTTAACTTCCTGTCGAGAACAAGTCCCAAGAACGTCGTGGTATCAACAAATGGAAGTACTATGGGGCCCAGACGAAGGGACGGGGGAAGGAACTCCTTCCGCCGCCAGAAGTTCATGCAGACTGTCTTGTCAGCTGAGAATCGAAAGCCAGTGTCCATACTCCACGCGTGGAGATTGTCTAGGCACCGCTGGAGGCGCCGCTCCAGGAGACCCGTTTGCTCAGAGCTGCTGTAGATCGCGAAGTCGTCAACAAATAGGGACGCCGACACTCCCAGTGGAAGGTGATCGGCTATAGAATTGATTGCCACTGCAAATAAAACAACGCTCAGGACCGAGCCCTGGGGGACTCCGTTCTCCTGATTAAAAGTGCTCGATAAAACCGAACCAACACGCACTTTAAAAACACGGTCTGTTAAAAATTCGCGGATAAAAATTGGCAGGCGACCCCGAAAACCCCATGTATGCAGAGTGCGGAGGATGCCCATCCTCCAGCAGGTGTCTTTTTTTTTTTTTTTTTTTTTGTGGTTTTAGGGCGCACAACTTCTATGGTCATTAGCGCCCAGCCAAGAACATAGATTCGCTATGATCTAAAAAAATGTAGACTGTCAGAACAACAATAGGCTAAAAACGAAAGATAAAAGACAATTAAAAGAGTTAAATATCCTTGGATAAGTTGGCCAAATTGATAAAACGCAAAACTCGAGCAGCTGCTCGTGTGTCATCAGCTAAGATTTCCTCCAGAGTAGACGGAAAGTGAAGGGCTACACGGAGATGATTAAAATTAACACAAGTCAGTAAAACATGTCGCACTGTCAGCAGTTCACCGCAGGAGCATAGCGGTGCAGGTTCGGCGGATAGCAAGTGACGGTGGCTGAAACGGCAATGACCGATCCGCAACCGAGCCAGGATGACCTCCTCCCGCCGAGAGGGGCGTGAGGATGTCCTCCAAGCGGTCGGGATCGGTTTGACAGTTCGCAATTTATTGTTGTGCAGTGAAAGCCACACACTGTGCCATTGCGACACGATACTCCGGCGAAGAGCCCGTTGAACATCGTCCGATGGGACGCAAAAGGTAGCCATGCGAGGCAAAAGAGCTGCTGCCTTGGCTGCTGTGTCGGCGGCCTCATTCCCGGGCACACCCACATGGCCAGGGACCCACAGGAAAGAAACGTGACAGCTGTCATCCGCCAGCAACTGGAGGGAGCGTTGGATCCGATACACGAGAGGATGGTTCGAGAAAGGGTCCTTAAGACTCTGCAGGGCACTAAGGGAGTCAGAACATAGGGCATAGAAAGGGTGGCGGTGGCGGCAGGTATACAAAACGGCCTGGTGGAGGGCGAAAAGCTCAGCCGTGAAGTTTGAGCACCGGTCAGGGAGCTTGTATTGGAAACGGTTGTCCCCGACGACGAAGGCAGATCCGACACCGGCAGTGCTCTTGGAACCATCAGTGTAAATAAATACGGCATTATCGAACCGCGAACGGAGTTCGACAAGCCTCGAGCGGAATACCAAATCCGGAGTGCTCTCCTTGGGGAGCGAACTAAGTTCGAGGTGTGTGTGAACCTGGGCCTGATGCCACGGTGGCAATGGGCTTTCGCTCAACCGAAGGGTGGAAGGAAGGGTAAAATCGAGCCGCTGTAGCAGGCGGCGAAACCGAACTCCCGGTGGAAGCAAGGCAATCGCAGACAACTGATATTGGCGATCGAGTGAGTCGTCAAAAAATAATCTGTAAGATGGATGGGTGGGCATCGACCGTAGGCGGCATGCGTACCGACACAAGAGTATGTCACGTCGATTGGTCAAGGGTAATACAGCAGCCTCGGCATACAGACTTTCAACAGGGCTGGTATAAAATGCACCGGTCGCCAGACGTAATCCACGATGGTGGATAGAGTTGAGACGGCGGAGAATCGACGGCCGTGCTGAAGAGTATACAAGGCTTCCATAGTCGAGCTTCGACTGAACAATGGCCTGGTAAAGGTGAAGCAGGACGGTACGATCCGCTCCCCATGACGTGCCACTGAGGACACGAAGAACGTTAAGGGATCGGGCACAACGGGCAGCCAGGTAGGACACGTGCGTGGACCAGCAAAGTTTCCGATCCAACATGAGTCCCAAGAATTTTGTAGTCTCCACGAAAGGGAGAGCAACCGGGCCGAGACGTAGAGAAGGTGGAAGAAATTCCTTGTATCTCCAGAAATTGATACACACAGTTTTCTCAGTGGAGAATCGGAAGCCGTTTGCGATGCTCCAGGAATACAGACGGTCAAGACAGCGTTGGAGAGAACGCTCCAAGAGACACGTCCGCTGGGCGCTACAATAAATTGCGAAATCGTCAACAAAAAGAGATCCGGAGACGTCGGCTGAAAGGCAGTCCACGATCGGATTGATTGCAATGGCAAAGAGCGCCACACTCAAGACGGAGCCCTGTGGTACCCCATTCTCCTGGCAAAAGGTATCTGACAAAACAGAGCCCACCCGCACCCGGAACTTGCGATCCGCCAAAAACGCTTGAATGAAAAGAGGAAGGCGGCCCCGAAGGCCCCATGTGTGCAATGTGCGGAGAATGCCCGCTCTCCAACAGGTATCGTATGCCTTCTCCAAGTCGAAGAACACGGCTACTGTTTGACGCTTCTTCAGAAAGTTGTTCATAATGAAGGTCGACAACGTAACGAGGTGGTCAGCAGCAGAGCGGTGTCGACGAAAACCGCATTGGATATTAGTCAGGAGGCGGCGAGATTCGAGGAGCCAGACCAACCGAGCGTTAACCATGCGTTCCATCACCTTACAGACGCAGCTCGTCAGAGAAATAGGACGATAACTGGAAGGAAGGTGTTTGTCCTTCCCTGGTTTGGGGATGGGGACAACAATGGCTTCACGCCAACTTGTGGGAACATGACCTTCAGTCCATATGCGATTGTAGGTACTAAGAAGAAAGCACTTGCCCGCTGGAGAGAGGTTCTTCAGCATTTCAATGTGAATGGAATCGGGCCCGGGAGCAGAAGACCGGGACAGGGCGAGAGCACGATCTAGCTCCTGCATGGTGAAGGCGACGTTATAATTTTCCCGATTAAAAGAGCGGAAAGAAGGCGGCCGTGCCTCCTCTACCTGTTTGCGAGGGAGAAAGGCAGGGTGGTAATGGGCAGAGCTCGAAACCTCCGCAAAGAAACGACCCAATGCGTTTGAAACATCAGCTGGGTCCACGAGGACCGCGTTCTCCACGGTCAGGCCAGGAATCGGGGAGTGGACCTTGATGCCGGACAAACGGCGTAGGCCACCCCAGACAACCGTGGAGGGAGTAAAACGGTTAAAAGAACTAGTAAAAGCTGTCCAGCAAGCTTTCTTGCTGTCGTTTATGATACGACGGCACTGCGCTCTCATACGTTTGTAATTGATGCAATTCTCCAAAGTTGGGTGGCGGCGGAAGGTGCGTAAAGCACGGCGCCGGGCTCGAAGCGCGTCGCGGCAGGCTGCAGTCCACCAAGGGACCTGGACACGACGTGGAGAAGAGGATGTACGAGGTATGGAACGTTCAGCAGCAGTGAGGATAACCTCTGTGAGGTATTCGACCTGACTGTCACAGTTGGGAAAATTCTGATTGTGAAAAACAGCCATGGAAGAATAAAGCCCCCAGTTGGCTTTAGAAATGTTCCAACTGGTGGGACGTGGAGATGGGGAATGATGTAGGAAGTGGATGATACAAGGGAAATGGTCACTCGAGTACGTGTCAGAAAGTGCATACCACTCAAACCGACCGGCAAGCTGAGGAGTGCATATTGCGAGGTCTATATGGGAATAAGTGTGTGTTGTGTCAGAAAGGAAGGTCGGTGCACCGGTGTTGAGGCAGACAAGATCGAGGTGGTGGAGAATGTCCACCAAAAGGGAGCCTCTCGGACAAGGTGCCGGAGAGCCCCATAGGGGGTGGTGGCCATTGAAGTCGCCTACCAACACGAAAGGTGAAGGGAGCTGGTCAACAAGGTTTAGCACATCTGCCCTAGTAAGGGCAGATGACGATGGCGAATATATATTACAGAGGGAGAAGGTAAAGGTGGATAAGGTGATGCGGACGGCAACTGCCTGTAGGTGAGTGTGCAAGGAAATGGGATGGAAATAGACGTCGTCTCGAAGGAGCATCAGAACCCCTCCATGGGCTGGGACACCTTCCACGGGTGGCAGGTCGAACCGCACAGAGGTGTAGTGTGGAAAGTCTGCACGATCACGTGGACGCAACTTAGTTTCCTGGAGGCAGACTAGAAGCGGGCAGTGCAATCGAAGGAGTAGTTTTAACTCCTCCCGATTAGAACGAAAGCCGCGAATGTTCCATTGAAGGAGCGCCATGATAAAAATGAGAGAAGAAATAAGGATAAAAACCAAGTAGCGAGCGGGGTCACCTCGACGGCCGCTGAGGACCGGATGTCGAGGGAGCACTGCTATCGCTGTCTGGGGGCAAAGTGTCATGTTCCATTGGTTCGCCCGACGCGCCTGCCACCTCCCTGAGTTGATCAGGAGGGGCAGTTTCCACCGCCGGTAAAGGGCCGGGCGCCCGGCAAACGGAGCGTCCCGGTGAAACAGAAGACGGCCGAGGCCGGCAACTGTTGGACGGCGCGACAGATGGGTCACGCCTCGGCGGGGAAGGAGAGGAACTCTTTTTCTTGTCAGCTCTTCTGGAAGAGTGACGGCGGGAAGAGGCAGTTGACGGTTGGGAAGCCTGAGAACGCAGAAAATCCTCACGGACGGGTTCCTTTTTCAAGGTCCGGGCATCTTGTTTAGGTGCCCGCGGTTTGCTAGAGTTGGACGAAGACTGTACCCTAGAAGCAGCAGGAGGAAGCGGGGACGTGGAACGGGCAATCTTCGGGCTGGCAGATCGCACAACTGTGTCAGCGAAAGTCAAGTCACATGTCTGGGTACTGGAATCCTTGGTAGGTCGAGTTGAGGTGAGTACCTTACTGTATGTACCCGCTGGGAGGACAGTGGGCTTTCGACTCGCCAACAACTTTCGAGCGGCAGATGTTGATACCTTCTCCGTAACCCGAATTTGCTGGATTACCTTCTCATCCTTGTATACAGGGCAGTCGCGAGAGGAAGCCGCATGGTCACCGTTGCAGTTTAGGCAGTGAGGGGACGGAGGTGGGCAATCCCCCTCATGGGCGTCCCTACCACAAGTGACACACTTTGCTGCATTTGGGCAATGTTCACGGGTATGGTTGTACCTGTGGCATTGAAAACAGCGCGTTGGGTTAGGCACATAAGGTCGGACGGAGATGACTTCATACCCTGCTTTGACCTTCGACGGGAGGTCAACTCTGTCGAACGTCAAAAACACAGTACGAGTCGGTGTCAATTGGTTATCGACCTTTTTCATCACCCTGTGGACGGCTGTCACACCCTGATCGGACATATACGATTGGATGTCTTCATCAGACAACCCATCAAGGGATCTCGTGAAGACTACCCCCCGTGACGAGTTGAGTGTGCGGTGCGCTTCGACCTTAACTGGAAAAGTGTGCAACAACGTAGTACGTATCAGTTTTTGGGCTTGGAAGGCACTTTCCACTTCCAGCAACAATGTGCCATTGCGCTGACGTGAACAGGTTTTAACAGGGCCAGCAATTGCATCTACACCTTTCTGTATAACGAAAGGATTGACAGAATTGAAATCCTTTCCGTCGGTGCGAGAGACCATCAGATATTTAGGAACATTAGGCAGAGTCTTTTTAGGCTGAGGCGAGTCTAACTTACGTTTGTGGGTCAACGTCATGAAAGAAGATAAGGAGGAAGTCATCGCGGAAGTGTCCCCCGTGATTACCGGCGTCTCCGATGGCGCGCTCCTTCCTAGTGGGGGCCCTCTCCGAGGGCTTACCCGCCTTAGGTGATTGTTCACACCTCAGGTCACACCTCCCGAGAACTGACGGAGGGACCAATCGGCACGTTCGGAAGGTACCAGCTCGGGTAATCACCCCTCCCTGGGCCTGGCCTTTACCAGGGGGTACGTACGTGCCTTACATGTCTACCCGGGGCGGGGAATTACGCGTTACCCCGTCACCTGCTACGCACGATAATGCGTGGGTCGGCCTTCAGACACGCACAGGGAGGAAAGAAGAAGAGGATATGAAAGGAAGAGAAAGGAGGAAAGAAGTGTCTCAAACGCCGAGGCGGAGACTAATGAGGAGGAGAAGAAGGCTAGGAGAGTACAAGGAGAGAAAGACAGAAACAAAGGGTAAGAAAGGAAGGAACGAAGGAAGAAAAAGCACAACAAGAACCACCGAATCTCACGAAATATGCCCGTCTCCGGGCGAAGGCATAAACCGGGAGGGAAAGTGAAGCAGCCTGGGGCAGAAGAAAGGCTGCTCCGGCTCGGGGCCCCGTGCGCGCCACACACGTACCCACAAAAGAACTGTGGGCCCCCTGGGGGGTCCAGCAGGTGTCGTATGCCTTTTCCAGATCAAAGAACACCGCTACTGTCTGGCGCTTCCGTAAAAAGTTATTCATTACTGAGGTAGATAGGGCAACAAGATGATCCACCGCAGAACAGTGCTTGCAAAACCCACATTGGACATTAGACAGGAGATGTCGCGTTTCAAGCCACCATACCAGGCGCCCGTGAATCATGCGTTCCATCACCTTGCATATGCTACTGGTGAGGGAAATGGGGCGGTAGCTGGAAGGGAGACATTTGTCCTTCCCAGGCTTTGGTATGGGAATGACTATGGCTTCACGCCAGCGTCGCGGAAAGGTGCCTTCTATCCATATGCGGTTGTAGGTGGCCAGTAGGAAGTGCAAGCTCGTTGGTGAAAGGTGTTGCAGCATCGCCACGTGAATGCCATCTGGTCCTGGAGCGGAGGACCGCGAAGACGAGAGTGCGTGGTGGAGCTCTCGTACAGTAAACTCGGTATTGTAGCATTCACGGTTCTGAGAGGTAAAGGGCAATGGAGTCGCCTCCACCGTCCGTTTCCTAGCTAGGAAAGCGTCAGTGTAATGTGAAGAGCTAGAGACCTCTGCAAAATGTCGACCCAGTGCGTTGGCTATTTATGGAGGATCGACGACGGTGTCAGTTGCGACACACAGACCGGGAATTGGGGAATGAGCCATAGTGCCCGAAATTTTTCGAAGGTTACCCCAAATGATGGAGGAAGGGGTAGACCTATTAAAAGAGCTCGTGAATGAGCGCCAACTGGCGCGTTTACAGTCGCGAAAGAGGCGACGACAATAGGCCCGCAGCCGTTTGTATCTGATGCAGTTGTCGAGCGTGGGCCGTTGTTTGAAGATTCTAAGGGCACGTCGCCGTGCCCGCAGAGCGTCACGGCATTCCGCGGTCCACCACGGGACAAGGGGACGACGTGCGTGGGAAGTCTTGCAGGGGATGGAACATTCTGCGGCTGTCAGAATAACTGTGGTAATGTGTTCCACTTGGTCGTCTATACTAGGATAATGGTAAGTACCAAAATCCGCCAGTGACGTGTAGAGCTCCCAGTCCGCTTTCGTTAACTGCCAGCGGTGTGGATGCTCAAGGGTGTCAGGCATCATTAGGTGAATTACACACGGAAAATGATCGCTCGAATGTGTGTCTGAGAGAGCAGACCATTCAAGACGCCGTGCCAGCTGAGCAGTGCAGATAGCTAGATCTATATGGCTGAAAGTATTTGTGGTGTCCGAAAGATAAGTTGGTTCACCAGTGTTAAGGCAGATGAGCTGAAGGTGGTTCAGTATATCTGCCAGGAGGGAGCCCCGTGGACATGGTCGTGGGGAGCCCCAAAGGGGGTGGTGGGCATTGAAATCTCCCACCAACAAAAACGGACGCGGAAGCTGGTCAATAAGATCTAGGAGATCTGATCTAGTGACGGGAAAAGAGGAAGGAGCGTAAATATTGCACAGTGTGAAGACAAATCCAGGAAGGTATATCCGGACAGCAACAGCTTGTATTGGAGTACACAAAGGGACCGGTGTACTGTGTACGTCATCCCAAATAAGCAACATTACGCCCCCGTGGGCTGGAATTCCTGCCACTGGAAGAAGGTCAAAGCGAACGGTAGTGTAGCGTGGGAAAGTAATTCGAGTACCAGGGAGCAATTTTGTCTCCTGTAGAGAGAAGATGATTGGATGATATGTTCGCGTTAGAAGCTGCAGTTCTGTCCAATTCGACCGGATACCACGAATGTTCCATTGAAGAATATCCATAATGGGATAAAATGAGATGAAGGTGGACATCAGCCCGACGAAGGCGGCGGGCCACAGTGCGAATGTTCGCAACTGGTGGTGTCTGAGACAGGAGGGTCTTGCTCCATATTCTCAGAGGTTACCACAGAAGCTGCGTGAGTGTGGTCGGCAGCCCCATCTTTGGCTGATGCACCTGGAGAGACTATAGGCTTCCAGGGGATGCCATCGTCACATTGTGAGGTAGGAGGGGGAGAGTTTTCCCCCTATTTGAT
This sequence comes from Locusta migratoria, assembly GCA_026315105.1. Taxonomy (NCBI): domain Eukaryota; kingdom Metazoa; phylum Arthropoda; class Insecta; order Orthoptera; family Acrididae; genus Locusta; species Locusta migratoria. The sequence goes on from CM048748.1 coordinate 403,893,024, forward strand.
TTCTTGGAGCCCTGGTGAAGCTCCTTGGTTGGCTCAGATGTTTTGGTAGGGGTGCGGAGGAAATTCTCGCGCGAATGCTCTTTCTTAGACTTTCGCGTCTATCTGTGGTTTCATAGCTGAAGATGAAGACTTGGAAGAGGTACTCACACTTTTCGTTGAACGTGACGCCGTTGTCGATGTAGACTGTTTGACAACTACTGTCGTAAACTGTAGGTCAAAAGTCTGTGTGGCCATATGCCGTGTTGGTGGAGGCGTTGCAACTACAGTACTGTAGTTACCACGCGGCGGGGTCTTGGGCTTACGACTGGTGTACATCTTACGTGCAACTGGTATGGGAACCTTTTCCTTTACACGGATTTCCTGGATGGCTCGTTCATCGGCAAACACGGGACATTCCCTGGAGGAAGCAGCATGATTCCCGTTACAATTGATGCAATGAGGGGACGGTGGTGGACAAATCCCCTCATGGGCCTCTTTACCACAGGTGACACATATGACTGGGTTCTTGCAAGACTGGCTTGTGTGGTTAAATCGATGGCACTGATAACACCGAGTAGGGTTAGGGATATAAGGTCGTACTGTGATGACCTCATACCCTGCCTTGATCTTCGGCGGCAGAGCCACTCTGTCGAAGGTCAGAAACACTGTGCGAGTGGGCACTACAACATTGTTCTCTTTTTTTGTCACCCTGTGTACTGCGACGACGCCTTGAGCTGCCAGATATTCTTTCAGTTCATCCTCAGTCAGACCGTCCAAACTGGCCGAGAAGACTACCCCTCGGGAATAATTGAGGGTCGGATGGAGCTCAACACGAACCGGGTAGCTGTGGAGCAGAGTAGCGTTAAGCAGCCGCTGTGCCTGGGAGCCACTTTCTGTTTCTAACAGTAGTGTTCTATTACGTAGGCGGTTGCAGGTCTTAACTGGGCCGGCAATGGCGTCAACCCCTTTTTGAATAATAAATGGGTTCACCGACGAAAAGGATTGTCCTTCCTCAGTACGGGTCACCACAAGGAACTTTGTTGTCTGTAAATTTTTCTGTTCAGACACACTATTGTCTAGTACATCCATTTCTAAAGGCTCTTTCCATTTTCTTTTTTTTAGAACCATCGCGGTTGTATCCCCCACGATTGCCAGTGTCTCCGATGGCATGCTCCTTCCTGCTGGGGGCCCCCAACGGAAGCACACCCGCCTTGGGTGATTGTTCACACCCCAGGTCACACCTCCCGATCTACAGACGGAGGGACCAATCGGCGAATCGGGAAGGTATCAGCGCAGGCAATCGCGCCTCCCCTGGCCTGGCCTTAACCAGGGGGTACGCACGCACCCTACATGCCAGCCCGGGGCTGGGACTTACGCATTACCCAGGCACCCATATGGGTGGCCTTCAAGTGCGTACAGGGAGGAGGAAGAGAGAAATAGTAGGAGGAGAAGCCTCAAACGCAGACGCGGAGGCAAAGAAAGAGGTGAAAGAAGACTGTAAAGCCAAAAGGGTCAGAACTTCGGTTCCCCGAAGGATGCACAGACTCGGTCCCCAAGAGAGGGGAAAAGGACAGTAGAAGAAGCGTCATGTAGCACGGAAAGGAAAGAGTGCTACAAAGGCTGGGGCCCCGTGCTCGCCACGCACGTACTCACCACAGAGCGGTGAGTCCCCTGAGGGGCCCATGAAGCTTGATGGGCATTGATTTCGCCAAGAATGAGGAAGAGACGGGGAAGCTGCTGAAGGAGGGCCGTTAGGGCAACAGACGAAGGTGGCCTGTCAGGAGGGAGATAGAGATTACAAATTGTTAATGGAGTGTTTAAGTGTACGCTAACAGCAACCACTTCCATTGTAGTATGGAGATTAATCCATTAACAACGTCCGTACGAATTAGGGTGCAGACTCCACCAGATGCTTGTAGGAGGCTAACACTGAATAGCCACCAGAGAAATGCAGTTACTGCAGAACAACACAAGCTGCAGAGTGAAAGGAAATAAGTTGTTTTAACTCTAGGAGGTGACAATAACAGCTTCTACAGTTCCATTCGATTAGAATAGATTGAGCATCCAGGTGGGAGGCGAACGGACTGATGCATATCTCAATGCTGGGTCAACGTCTATCACTGATGAGTGAGGCATTACCTGATGGGACTTGTCCTGTGAGTTTTGTTTCTTCTTCTTCTTCTTCTTCTTCTCTTTCTCTGTCACAGGGCAAATACCATAGGTCCCTGAGAGAAAACTGGCGTCATTAAGGTCTGGCATTGATGATGATCGGATGACCTTGGTATTTACGGACTGGGAGTCTAACTGCAAGTGCCAGGGAAGGGGAGTACTTCTCTGTCTGGGAGGGGGGAGGGGAAAGACACTGAGGGAGGGACAAGGTAGGTGCAAGAGAGGAAGGGGGAAGAGTGGGGTGGAAATCTGATGAAGAGGGGGTAGGGGTAGAAGATATAACGGAGGCAAAAGTAGATAACATTTGCACGGGGTGCAGACGTTCGAATTTTCAGTGGGTCTCCTGGTACATTAAGCTTTCGAGGGACTTTCACTCTTATCACATTTTTATAGACAGCGAAATCTGGGAAGCAAGACGAGTGGTGTTGTTGACAGTTGACACATACGGTAGGTGGAACATGGGGGTTCCCATCATGGAGAGGACGTCAACATTACTACATACAGGGACCGCTGTGCAACTAGAAGACGTGCCCAAACTGCATACACTGGAAATATCGCATGGAAGGTGGAACATATGGCTTCATGTCACAATGATAGATCATGATCTTGACCCTCTCTGGGAGAGTATCTCCCTCAAAGGCCAAGATAAATGCGTCGGTATCCACTGTGTTGTCCTTAGGGCATCTCTGCTCATGTCTAACAAAATGGACACCTCGCCTTTTGAGATTGGCCTGGAGTTCATCACTTTGGAGGAAGAGGCCGTGATGGAAAATAGCTCCCGAACCGTATGTAATGACTGATGAGCGGTTATGGACACTGGGACCTTGCCAAGATGGTCTTAGGCACACAGAGATGCAGATTCGGCAGCAAGCATACATAATGCATCTGGTCATTGATTCGACTTCCCCACACATCTCTTTGATATTTTCAACGAAGAACTACGGCTTGGTGGTCGTTAGTGTCCCTCTGTCTGTCCTGGTGCATACCACGTAACGTGGCAAGGGTTTCATCCCAAGCCAACATGCCTGGCCTTCCTCCCAAGGGGTAGACAGAGAGGGGAAGGTCCTCTTCTCATAGGTAGCTGCATTGTATGTACTATTCCTGACTTTGGAGATGGCTGTATTATGACCATTTTCTAACTTAGCTCGTTTCAAAGAGTGAAACGTCCGCTTTGATACTACCCGCTCCAATCAGGGGCTCTCCCAATGGGCACCACCCAGCTACAGCAAAGGCCACCCACTACAATGGCCATTGCCAGGAGTACTGATACCCCATGAGGACGGGTATCAACGCCTTAGCCTCTTAGCCTGCATGGGGAGGTTCAGCTCTGGTACCGGCAGTGTGATACCTGCATTGTCAAGAACTCAGCCAGAAGGGTACAGAACTGTGCCCCCCCCCCGCCCCAATCTCCCCCCACATGGACTGGCTACATGTACTGAGAACATAGCAGGGGTAGGGGGCTATAGCGAGGAGGGAGGCGGGAAAGAAAGGGAAAGGGATCTACACTGTATGAGATAATGTGGGAGTTCTCCCCCAGATAGCTCACACTCTTAACTGTAATTTCGTGGTGGACGTCAAACCCTGAAGGGGGCCAAAGTGTGCCAAAAACAGAGGTAAACAAAGAAGATCAAAATCACCAATAGCCTCATTGGAACCATAGGAATAGCCATGCCATTATGTTCAAATGTTTGTAAATGTATCGGACCAAACTGCATGGTCATCAGTCCATAGCTTAAAAACTACTTAAACTAAGGTAAACTAACCTAAGGACAAACACACACCCCCATGCCCCAGGGAGGACTCGAACCTCCGACGGCGAGCAACCGAGCGCTCCGCAGCGAGACGCCTTAGACCGCTCGGCTACTCCACCGCAGCATGCCATTGTGAGTGGAACCACCTAGAGAGGGGGAGATGAGTGGGTGCAGGGAGGAATTAGGACGGGGAGGAGGGAACTGGGAGAGGTAATGCAGTCTGGAAGGCTGCAGTGGCTCGAGAATCGATGCACACTACACACGTACCAACAAAATAGCTGTGGGGCCCCCTGGGACGCTCCCAAAATTATGTTGTAATGCTTTGCAAGTTAAAGTGTATGTCATAATCTGCAATTTTTATCGTCTAATCCCCAAAAACTAAATTTGGATTATGACCCTGGTGTTGACCAGAATCATCTGCGACTGACCTGGAGGTGGTGCAACTGTCCCTCCCCTGTGGCAGGCGGATGCAGAAAACAGCTAGCAGGCAGCGCAGAGGGCTGCAGCCGTTCACCGCTCCCAGTTCATTGTCGTCGTCGTCTTCTTCCTCAAAGTATTCCTTCTTCCAGCCAGTGTCTTCCAGTGACGCCTCTTCAACAGCTTCTGTCGCCATCTCCACCGATCCTGCGTCTCCTTCTGCCCCAGTCACTTTTAACTCCTGACCCATGTCCTTCATTACCTCCATCTCGTTGTCCATGACTGGCGTTGTGAACTTACAAACTCCAGCGCCAAAAGAAGAGTGACCTCTGCACCTGTACAAAATGAGATACTCATCAAAGGACGAGTATCTATACACATTATAAGACATTCTTTCACTTTGTCAGCTTAATCCTCCCTCGCCCTCTGTCCTCAAACCCTCTATGCTCAGCCATACCCATCTGCACATGGAAGTCACAGATGTATTCTATACACTTTTTGTATGCATTTACTCATATGTTCATCTATCGCACCCTTCCACAACCCATGATTATCATACCCTTCCCCAACCCATTACAATCGCATCCTAATTCCTGCTGACTGTCTTTATGTGATTTTACGGTGCAAAGCTATTTTGGTCATCAGCGCTCATGTCAGAACGTTATTAAAAGAACGGATAAGGCAAAGGGGAAAAGCTCTTTACAGTCAGTTAACATTTCAAAAGAACAGGTAAGTATAGGGCCAGCCCTATGTATATTTCTCATTACAGCAGAATTAAAGTAAGACATGCTCTACAGACCGTGTGTCATTTGTATCAGGCAACTCAGAGGGGAAAACAGACTATGATGTAGACAGTTAAGCAATGGGCATTCAACCAGAAGGTGGCATACAGTCAATTGTTGAGAACAGTGAGCTTAAGTAGGAGCAGGGTCGCCACTTAGTGGCAGTGCCTGAAAATATAGTGTCCTATACATGACTGGGTCAGAATGAACACCTTGTGACGAAAGGGCAGGCAGGTAGTCGACCAAGTTGTAGGAAGAGGTTTAATGTCCTGGAGTTTGTTCCCTTCAATGGAAGGGTAAGAGACATGTCAGAACGATATCACTCCCCCAGAGACGTTGGGGTAAATATCATCTGAGGACACAAACCGTAGGAGGAGAGCTGCATTTGCAGCAGTATTCTCAATCTCATTCCCAACATCAACGTCGTCAGGTACCCACAAAAACACATTGGTTCCACTGGCAGTGAGGGACTGAAGGCACGTCGGGATTCATTGTATCATGGAGTGTACTGCATACAGCAGACCAAATGCTCTGGAGAGCACTCAGAGAATCTGAGCAGACAACGATATTAGAGAGTTCATGTCGCCTGATGTACTGTATGGCTTGATAGAGGTCTAAGAGTTAAGCAGTAAAGTCTGGGCCACGGTCAGCAAGACTATATTGGAAAGAATCGTCGCTGAGTCCAAAGGCACACGTTAACATCATGGTCGGTCTTTTCCCCAAGCTCTATGTGAAAGGCGAGAAACTGTCTGCAATACACTGAACCTGTAGTAGTGTCTTTGGGAAGTGGATGGACTGCAATGTTTACATAGACTGGGATGGAGCCAAGGAGGAGAGGATCCACACCCATCGAGAATGTGGCAGGGATTGCATAGTCAAGCCGCCAAAGCAGCAACCAAAAGCGAACTCCAGGAGGTAGGTAATAGGAAAGGTGGACTGGTTGCATACTGATGGTCGTGGGAATTGTCGTAAAAGGCAGCGTAAGATGGATGACCACACATAGGTGACAACCAGCACGCATGTTGACTAAGATGGATTTCCCATCTCTGGGACAGCAGCAATTTAGCTGCTTATACTGGACTGGTGGTTAGACCAATCCCGCGATGGTGGATCTTCTTAAGACGATGAAAAATGGACGAATGTGCCGATGAATAGACAATACCCTGATAGTCAAGTTTTTAATGCCAGGGGATTGGTATAAGCGAAGAAGTGTGGTCCAGTCCGTTCTCCAAGACGTACTACACACTACACATATAACACAGACAGAAGGTACAACGAGCTGTCATATAAGAGATGTGGGCGGACCAATAGTGTTTCCTGTCAAACTCTAGTTCCAGGATATTAGTTGTATCAATGAATGGTAGGGTGATCGGGCCAAGATGAAGAGCCAGTGGAAGAAATTCAGCACGCCGCCAGAAATTCATACACACTGTCTTGCCAACTGAAAAACTGAAGCGATTACTGTTGTTTCACGAAAAGAGATGGCCCAGACAGAGCTGAAGACGACACTCCAGTAGTCAAGTTCTATGACAGCTGCAGAAAATTGCGAAGTCATCAAAAAGGAGAGAAGCTGAAACGCCTGGCACAAGACAGACCATGATAGGGCGATGGTTAAAAAGAGCTACGCTTAACGCTAAGCCCTGAGGTACAACGTTCTTTTGAGAAAAAGTGACAGGACCTAACATACTTTAAGAAACGATCTTGTAAAAATCCGTGAATAAAAATATGCAGGCGACGCCGGAATCCCTGTGCATTTAATGTTTGGAGGATACACATTGTCTAACAGGTATCGCATGCCTTCTCCAAATTAAAAATCACAGCCACTGTTTGGCGTTTACGCAAAATAATGTTTATAATATAGGTTGAAAGGGTGATAAGGTGGTCAACTACAGAGTGGTTGAAAGTAGCTTGTTAAATTTTTTACTGAAAAATCTCTGGCAGGAGAGATTAGAAAAGGCAAATTAAAACGTTCACTGCTGCTCCAAATTACTTTGCGAGTGGCCACAGCTCTTGCACAATGGAAATTTATCTAACTGCTTACTCCTCAAAGGAGCAGCCAACGTTTAAACAAACACAGAAATAATATATAAGTAATAGATAAATAAACATGGGATGGGGAGCATGAAATTATAAAGCAGAAGTTTGATACTTCAGATTATTATCTATTCAAAAAATAAAGAAGCAAAAAATGTGGGGAGATAAATATGTATGATGAAGTACACACCTTGCCCAACAGTGAATTAAATTACTAAGTTACTCCCCATAATAAAATGGTTTATGCCCTTTCTGCATATGGCGGGAATATGGGGGGGGGGATATTGCAAATAGACAGGAGATAAAGAAAGCACACTTATTCACTCACAGATACACGCATAATGCTTGCGACACTTAATCGGGAACAATTGTTTGTAAATGAATCGGACCAAACTGTGTCATCAGTACATCAGTCCGTAGCTTACAAACTACTTAAACCTAGGTAAAGTAACCTAAGGACAACACATACACCCATGCCCCAGGGAGGACTCTAACCTCCACGCCGAGCAACCGCGCGCTCCGCAGCGAGACGCTTGAGACCACTCGGCTACTCCACCACGGCTCGGGAACAGTTCATATTAGTTACAAAACAAAGTGTCGGCAGCGTTTTGAAGAAATGGCGGATGTCTTCAAGCACAATTTAAAATTATACTATGTGTGTACGAACTCTTGTGTGGGGAGGCAGCGGCATACTATCCTTACATACCATGTGGCATACAAACATGGTGAATTACATAGAATTTACAAAACAAAAACAAAAAATTAAATAAAAAGAAACAAGTAAAGCACATGAAAGAATTCAACAGAAGGCTGGTATCAGTGAAGATCACGGCTAAAGGCTGAAGTAATGACCGGTACCAAAGCACGTTGTGCAATCGGTCATACCAAGATAGGAAAGACAGAATCAATCCAGAAATTGAGAGAAAGAATGTAGCATGCTACGAAAACAGACACCATACGAAAACGTTAGTTAAAACAGCAAGAAATTCAAACATACCAAGTTTACGCAAAGGCTGAAGGCCACACACGTGTGTCTTAACAAGACACAAAAATGATTACCAGATTGAAAATACAAATACTAAATTTACACTAATTAGTCGAGTTCTGAAAAATTAACACTTCGCCTAGCATAGCGAAAGAATTGCTTAAGAAAAACTTCCAGTATTAACTCAGGTATGCCTGATAGCAAACAAAGTGAAGTTCTAACAGCATGCCATCCCCTCAGCATGATTCGACGAAATACATCGGCGCTCGTAGGAAGAGAGTCCGAAGGCCACATGGAGAGCGTTCCCTGGCTGTACCGGATGTTAGGATGCGTTCATAGCATACTGTCTACCAACCGTCGCTACCTGAGGGAGGTAAAACCCTCTACTACTGTTCCAGAGAGGTCTCTTGTTACCTCTTTGGTCCACGATTATGTTGGTACAACACTAAGAACAAGCCACCTCGCCATCTTAAGTGAGGGTGTCTCTGGCTACCTAGCAAACGGCAGTGCAGACGATATACGAAACCATGCATTTTTAACTATAGCAAACGAGGCCTAATGCGCGAAGCGGCATCTGTAAGCCATTGCGCGGAAGTCAGTCAATATTAAAAGCAACCTTCCACACACATATGAATACACAAGTTCAATCACATCGATCATTAATAAAGGAAAAAAATAATTTATGTACAGATAAACAAAATTTATGGTGGAGAAGCACTTTAGAGTAATGAAAGTAGACCCTTTTACTGTTCAAAACTCAAAATGGAACACGACCACACATTCTCAGTGGACGTGTTTCATGGTGTCTGCGGAACCCACACTGGGCATTAGTACGGAGATTCCGAGATTTCAGACACCATTCCAGCCGACCTCTAATCATTCGTTACATCGCTTTCCAGATGCTACTGGTGAGGGTAATTGGACGGTGGCTGGAAGGGAGATATTTGTCTTTCCCAGACTTGGGTATGGTAATGACTATGGCTTCACACCAGCGGCTATAGAATGTGAGATCTGTCAAGATAATGTTATAGATTCGAAGAAGAAAATGCAGAATTTCGGGAGAAAGGTGCCTTAACATCTGTACTTGGATGCCGTCCGGTCCCAGAGAGGAGGGTCCAGATGAAGTGAGTGCATAATGAACCTCCCTAATACCAAACTCTGCGTTGTAGCATACTGCATACTGAGAGGAAGAAGATATCGCCATCGCTTCCACCAGCTTCCAAAACTGATAAAAATCGGTAGGGAGCCTCGTAGGCCCCAGTCATGAAGCGTACTTAAAATATGACAACGCCAAGCGGTGTCATTCGCCTTACATAAATCAAAGAAAACTGGAACAAGCTGATGTTTTGGGAAGGCCTGTCTAATTGCTGGTTACAGTCGAGTAAGATGGTCTATAGCAGGCAACCGTTCTTTCAAGTAATTTTACACAGAACAGTTGTCAGGCTAATCGGCTGGTAACTGTTCAGGGACGATCGATCCTTGCCAGTCTTAAGAAATGGAATCACCATACTGTCCCATCACTGTGAGGGGGGAAACCCCTTGGAGCAACAAATAATTAAATACCTGGAGATTTTGCCATTGTAGAGGATTGAGATGGAGAAGTTGATTATGGATGGAATCAGGGCTAGGTGCAGAATCATGGTAAGAGAAAAAAGCCAGAAGTAGTTCCCATTCAGTAAAGTATGTTATAATGGTCTCCCTGGTGAGTTGTAAAAGATAAGTTGGAAGTTTCAACCTGTTGGCCGTCGGGTAGGAGGCCATTGCCGGTGCCTTCACAGAGTCAGCCGGAAAGTGTTGTGCAAGAACACATGGGTCAGTATGGACCCCATCTGGTAAGGCCAGGCCAGGGATTGAAGACGGACACTGGCAACCTTGGATGGAGTGGAGCAGAGCCCATACTCTTGACTAGGGCACAGAAGAGCCCAAGAAAGTGGCAAAACGCTCCCAGCACACCCACTTGGTCTGCTTATGTAACGAGCTTTAGCACGAAGGCGTTTTTTTGTTGATAAGAGCAACGTGGCTCGCCGACGCTCACGAATTGCTGGGGTTCCACCACGGAACTGGGAGGCGACTACGAGGACATGTCGCCTTAAACATCTCGCAAGACATCGGTTTGATAGGGACGGTGTGCAAACAACCTGGGATATATACAAAGGCCAATCGGCATGGTGGAAAACCGAATGGAGTATTATTTTTTTTGTGGTGTTTGGGCGCACAACTACTAAGGTCATTAGCGCCCGAATCAATAATGGAAAACAAAATAAAGATAAATGATTAATCAAGAAAAGAGATTTTATTCTAACGTTTGCAAATGATGTAGGCAACGCCAGATAACTAAGTTTAAGAATGTTTGAATGAACATAGAAAGTGATCCTACACGAACAAAAGTAAAAAATAGAAATAAAAATTATAAAATCAGCAAAACAGGCGCGTTAGCTGCGAAATGAGTAGGGTAGCAAAATCCCCGTCTAAGCAATCATCGATGATGCTCAGACACTAAGACCATTTCGCGAACACACAACAAGAAATAATCGTCGGCTGAAAATAGTTCAAATCTTAGTCTGACGAACATCATATCAACACTAAAACGTCGTGTAGAATCACATTCACTATTCAGTTACAATTCCGTAACGTAATCGGAAAAGGTTAAAGTTCTTCAATTAGTACTCAATAGCCCTTGCGTTGAGCGGCCGTTTAAAGTTGCAGATTCTAACAATGTTGGTAACTAATCATTTCAGCTCTCATGGGAGACCCACCACCTTCCAAGACGACACAGTGTTCCTGCAGTCACAAGGAGCTCTCCACACGAACCGTCAAAGTATTTTACTTGATCGCAGCAGTTCCCTGCCCTAGCCATTCTCTCATTGGGTGAGCTTAGCGACACGCTAGGCAAGCGCCGTGCTGACGTCACAGTCAACTCGCAAACAAACTCGACTGTGCCCACGACCGGGCGCTATCGATCTTTGTAGCTATAGAACAAACGAGTCATTTCGACACACAGAAATTGTCTCCAGCCAATGTGATGCTGTGTGTTTCTTAACCGGAGTTTCGGACGCTACGTGCCCACACGTACTATAAAAAAAATCTTGTTTAACCTATACCTAACCTAAGAGATTTCCACTTTTTCTTACCATGTCAACAGAAGCCATCTTGATTTGCCGTATATCTCGCAGTTTTGGTTTTATAACTCGCAGTAAGGTGTTTCAGGCTAACAGCACCAAAGATGTATAACAAAATCGTATCCGGATAAATTTGTTATAACTAAATGTAAATTAACAATAGAAATACCGACTAAGGTCTACTTAGACGATTCTGGCATGTAGCTCATGTAGCTTAGTGGTTAGAACAGTAGATCAATTCTGAGGTATAGGGTTCGAATCTCTCCCACCTATTTTTTTTTTTTTTTTTTTTTTTTTTTTTTTTTTTTTTTTTTTTTTTTTGCTTTTATTATTTGTATCACATTGTAGTTACTGATTCATAACATTGTGGGATTTTCTTATTCATATAACAGTAGTATGTTACGCAGTACTCCATCTTAATTGTAATAAAATGCTGTAATCGAATAGGTGTCATCGATATGGAAATTTGTGTGTGACTAAAAAAATGTAGAATGAAACTGCTGCAAGTGATAATACTAGCAATGATATTTCTGTTTTTCCTTCACAAAAATATTTGACCTTTGTTTCAAACATGTTACGATTTTCGAGAAAATAAGTGACAAACGTATGTTAAACGCTTTAATTGCTGGTAAGCCTAAATGAAATAAGTATCAGTGACATTCACACTATTCGCTAGTCTGAAACATTTGGTTGTGTATTTTCTAATATCTCTTAATATTGTTTGTCTGCCCCCAGTATTCTGCTGCTTAGTTTCTAATACGTGACGATTTTCCAGAGCGTGGTTTTATTGATATTCCTTACTTGTCACCAATATTTGGCGATTTATTTGTGAATATGACACGATTATAGGGTATGTGGTTAACAGTGATCGTAAAAGAATAACTTTAATTTTTTTTTTTTTTTGCAAATGTATACAACATACTCAGAACATAGTCTTCTGCTGGCATATGTTTGTCAGTATTATGACGTAGCTCACTGGCTGACAGCTAGCGAGTTCTCATTGACCGGAGACAATTTCTGGGAGTCGAAATAAGGATTCGTGTCGACATATCGATGTATCGCATTCAGCTCCTGATGACGTCAGGCCGACGCTTGCCTAGGCCAAGTGTGTGACTAAACTTACCCTTCTCTCATTGGCAGATTTTTATCCTCTACAAAAGTAGCAGAGTTCTTAGCATGAAATATTAGTTTTGACTTTAACTACTTCATCAGTCATTTTGACAATATATAAACATTTTCACTTTGTGACTGTTTATCATCGGTAGAAATGTATGAAATAAATAAGTCGGGTTTCGAGAGCTTGACTGCCCACGTTGTTTTGTTCTTCTTCAGTCCAGAGAGAGGTTTGATGAATGTCTCCACCGTACTCTATCCTGAGCAAGCCTCGTCATCTCGTCGTAAGAACGGCAACCCACATCAGTTTGAACCTACTTACTGCATTCGTCTCTCTACCTCTGGTATTCCCTCCCCCCCCCCCTTCCACACACACACACACACACACACACACACACACACACACACACACACACACACACACACACACACACACACACACACACAACTTCCCTCCATTATTCTTCGATGAATAAGAATGTGTCCTACCAATCAATCCCTGATTTTTGTCAATGTATGCCAGAAATTCCTCTTCTCCCCAATTCTGTTAAGTATCTCATTATTTACGCGCTCTACCCACCTAATCTTCAGCACTCGTCTGTAGCACCACATTTAAAATCTATTTCCTGTCTGAACTATTATCGTTCATGTTTCACTACTGTACAAGGCAACACGCCACACAATGTCTTCAGAAAAGTCTTCCTAACACGAATTATATTCGATGTTTAACAAATTTCTCTTTCAAAAACGTGTTTCTTCCTTTCGCCATTCTGCATTGTATATCGATTGTATTTCGATTATAGCATGTTATTTTATTGGTCAAGTAACAAAACTCATCTACCACCTTTATTATTTCGTTACCGAAACTATTTCGCTCAGCAACGCCTAGTTTGCATAGAGCTCATTCCATTACCCTTGTTTTACTCTTGTTAATGTTATTCAAGACACTGCCCATTTCGATAAATTGCTCTTCCAGGTCCTTTGCTGTCCGATAGTTACAATATCAAAGGCAAATGACTATTTCTTCGCCCTCAATTTTAATCTCTTCTCCAAATTTCTCCTTGTTTACCTTCACAGTTTTCTCGATGTACGGACTGAATAAGTGTGGAAAGCTACAACACTATCTTACTACCTTCTCAACCAAAGCTTCGCTTTCATGCCCTATTCTTTTAAGTGCTGTCTGGTTTTTGTACAAGTTGTAAATAACGTTCTGTTCCCTATATTTCAGCACTGCTGACTTCAGAATTTGAAGGAATGTATTCCAGTCAATATTTTAAAAAGCTTTCTCGAAATCTAAAGAAGCTAGAAATGTAGGTTTGCCTTTCCTTACTCTTTCTTCGTAGTGTATTGCCTCGTGTTCCTACATTTCTTCTAAATCCATATCGATCGTCCCTGAGGCCGGCTTTATCAGCTTTTAAAACTGTTCAAATGTTTGTAAATCTATCGGACCAAACTGCGTGATCATCAGTCCGTAGCTTACAAACTACTCAAACTAAGATAAACTAACCTAAAGACAATACACACACATGCCCTAGGGAGGGGCAACCCCCGACGGCGAGCAACCGCGGCTATCAGCTTTTACATTCTGCTCATACTACGCAATATTTACGTAAAGTTACTAACAGAATAGAAAAATATTAAGTAAATAGTTACACGAACTTTATGACATGAGATACATACCAAGGTGCTTGCAGTTTGAGGTAGTGCGAAGGATATGCTGGTCTGATTATATATCGTAATAAATTGATATAACAAGTGTAATAAATGCTTAAATAATGCAGACGTTTTGCACTCAAGATCATAGCTTGAGGTAATAAGGTATCATCTAAGACATTGCTGAAATCGCATAAGGCATTCAAACGTTGGTGATTTTGAAGTATAATGCTAATATTATGAACGGTAAGTTTTTTGCTTTTATGATTTAAAAAAATATTTTTGGTTCACGAGATGCACCATCGTAGATGCCTTAAGAAATGATGGGAATATGCCACTGATTTATTATTTATTTCTAAGATAACGGTGTCCATCTTTTTAAGTGTCCGCCAGAGCAGCCATTAGCCCCTTCTGCACAGGATTTTCCCATATTCTGCCGCAGTGGCCAATCCAAGGGAGGGGCTATTGGGTTGCAGCTTCCCACAGAAACCGAAAAAAGAAAGGAAGAGGCGAAAAAAGAAAAACATTGAGGGGGAAACATTTCGACTTAACGCTGTCGAAAATAGTAGGTTAAGAAAACATTTTAACTCTAAAGCATTTGCAGACAGCACGGTGACAAAATTTGTGTCCTCAGCTTCCCCCAGCTGAAAATCCTGGATTCGTCCCTGTTCGGCGGCTCTCCATTGCCTACTAGTGTGACGCGTCTTGAGCGGTTGCTGGGACCAAACCCAGGCTCTGCCCTAATCGCTGGCCCTACCTCCCATACAATACCACCTACTTTGTGTGACATACGGGGTACCTATCAGTTAAGTTACACAATGTGTCTTCCGGGCCGAACATCAATTCCAAAGAAACATATGTTAACCCAAGTATTTAACATTGCGTTTGAAGTGTCTTGCGTTGGAATGTTCATAGCTTCAAAGGAAGGGCACCAGTAACTATGATGTTGAACACCCCGAAACCAAGTTCTATCCATAAAACAGAATTTTTAAAGAAACTTATTACTGTTTTGATCCATTCCACATGTCCCCCTCGGTTTCTCCTGAAGAAATCTTAATGAAATTCATAGTGGCTTGATTGAAGACGATTGAAAAAAGATTTCCTTGTTTATTTAATGGTAACTGTACGCAACAGTCAGAAGTTGGGCATTTAGACAAACCGAGAATACCAAGGAAGCAAAAATGTTAACAACGCTCGAAGTGGCACAGTTCAGAATCTAATTGAGAGAAACCAGCAGTTTCTACAACTGTTACGGTGCAATTAAAACGCCGATTTACGAGCATGTGAGAAAGTTTTAACCAATTCATAGACTTATGATGTAAGTTCATCTAAACTGTCTGCTACGAAAGACGCATTTTCGTTTTTAGACAATCTTATTAGAGTGGTTATTTACTTGAACTGGATGAACTGACTGGATCTTTGTAGACAAAACTACTCTTCTTTCCTTCGTGATTTGAATCACAATATACCAAGAACAGCGCGCAAACGATAATTTACAAATATAAATCAGGTCGTTCTTCTTCATAAGTTATTTACTCAGAAACAGTCTTTGATGAAAAAAAAAAAAAAAAAAAAAAAAAAAAAAAAAAAAAAAAAAAAAAAGATTGGGATAATGGAGCGAGATATGTTGAGAAGTGCAAGGGGTTCACAATTCTACGGAATTTTGGTCTAACTCGTGACGTGCTTCCTAAGACTCCAAAATGCTGTGAAATCATCGTTTCGTAATACGTGACTTACCTTAGGCACCCATATAATAACTCAAGGCATGTATGTGTAGTTTCCGATTTTCCCCGCTAGATCTTTACTGGCAAAAATGAAGGTGAACCTTATCTTCCTCTTGATAATGTCTACGCATTACATAACGCCACGTTTACAAAGTGCTGTTCGATGTTTATTCCTAAAATAAGTGAATTAGTATTATCAAACATGCCACTTAATACGGGTCCGACTCAAGAAATTTTCTGCCACCACGTGCGAAAATACAAAATTTCACCCCCTCCACCAACCCGTTGTTACTCTGACAATGTCACGCTTTTCCACATTGCCATTCACCTTGACTTTTCACACGTCAGACGTCACACTTTTAGGACGAAATTGAATGAACGGTTCCTACAACGTAGTTTCGTTGCTTCACCATGAAAAAATACTGGAGAAAGTAATTTTAGATCGCATGAAATATTCTTTAACCGGTTTCGACATATAAAACGGTCGTCCTCAGAAATTTAATTTGGAAGAATTCGTTTATTTCTAAGTTTCGGTGTATCACATAGTTACGATATATATAGAACTGTACGAGTGCAATTACTATTTACTTTTACTAAGTGTTTCTTAACAGGAGATACGGACTCTACGCCGCCTCACGTACTAAAAGAAAATTTCTTGTTTAACCTATACATCACTTTAAGGTTGCGCTACAGTTCACTTTTTAAAGTGAAAGAAAGTCTCCACCACACTTTCAGACTATTCTTTAACACACTGTCACTAACTTCAACAACATGTCAGCGTAGCCTTAAGGTTAGGTATAGGTTACACTTTTTTTTTAGTACGTGAAGTCGCGTAGCGTCCGAATCTCCGTTCAGAACCGCTCAGTAACAGTAACTGCACTCGTAAAACGGATATTTCATAATAAATATTTATGTTGTCACGCGATTGGCTATTGCCAAAATTTAACCATTTGTGTCGTCCTCTCACCTCAATGGCTCGACAGTGCCCGTTCGATATATATCAATCGGAACTTCGAGATACACGGATTATTCCAAATAACCGAAATTTATGGCCCATCTTGCTTCTTCTTCGTTTACTCGGATACACACATGTTCGTGGCACGACTGTAACTGGAGTTTGAGGGTATCCTTTTCATATTACGAAACCGGCTAAATAAAAATATTTCTTGCGATCTAAAATTGTTTATCCAAGTACAGTTCATAATAGACTGCTCCTACGACTAACATCTAATTTTCCATAGTGATATTTTGACTCTGCAGCGGAGTACGCGCTGATATGAAACTTCCTGGCAGATTAAAACTGTGCGCCAGAACCGGGATTCGAACCTGGGACCTTTCTCTTTCCGACCTCACAGCTTTACGTCCGCCAAAGGCACGAGGTTCGAATCCCGGTTCCGGCACAGTCTTAATTCGCCAGGAAAGTTTCATATCAACGCACACTCGGCTACAGAGTGAAAATATCATTCTGGATATATCCCCTAGGCTGTGGCTAAGCCATGTCTCTCCATGTCCTTTCTTCCTTGAGTGCTAGTCTCGCAAGTATCGCAGAACTTCTGTAAAGTTTGGTAAGTAGGAGGCGAGGTACTGGCAGAAGTAAAGCTGTGAGGACGGACTGTGAAGCGTGCCGGGATAGTTCTGCCGGTAGAGCGCTTGCCCGCGAAAAGCAATGGTCCCAGGTTCGAGTCCTGGTTCCGGCGCTCTGTTTTAATCCACCAGAAAAGTTTAATCATGTAAATTCATGACCAAAATAATGATACCTTTTCTATCAATTATGTCAGTAACAGTGAGAAATACAAGGGAAAGGGGGAAAAATGAAGTTACAAGAAGAAAGAAAAAAAAATAATAATAGAAATGTGGCACATGAGTAATAATGATATTCAGATACTGCGGAGGAGGAGTTATACGGCAAGAATGCCATCATGCTTCTTTCCAAGTATAAATACATCTCAATCACAATCTAGACACACAGAATTCATGACATTAACTGCGTGTGGGCATTGAATTAATTCAATGGAGAAATTCACGCCCCTGCCGAGATTAGAACCCTTGTCGTCCAGCAGACGCGCTAACTACTACGCCTCTGGGGACATAGCAACCAATCAGAATGTCTGCATTTTACTCACTACCATGCGATGTTCAGTGCATATTTTACTTTTTTTCTTGGTGATACTACTATAGCCTATAATTATAGTAATTATTAGGCCACTATATGCTGAGAATGCTCTTTATTGCCTTAGTAGAAAGCTTTTCCGTTTGCTGCTGCTTTATGATCTATTTAACCGCTCATAGTGCATTAGGTGGGGGGATGTCATAACGAGCTACTCAAGCCTTTCTTGTAACAAGGTTGATAATTTTTAACCGTTTTTTGTTACTTTTTCTTAGTCTCAGTTGTTTGTAGGTGTTATAATAAAGAATATATTAACATTAGTATAAGGGTCGGGATTCGAACCCGGGACCCCCTGCTCACTAGGCAGTTGGGCTAAGTTTCTAAATAAATCGTCAGTTGAAATCAAGAACAGCTGCAGCATCACATAATGACAAACGCCACAATTTCTTAAACGTTCGTGTCATTGTTCACGATCTTTCATTCTTTCTTGCAACGCAGTGGAATCCTGACATCGGATCTTCCGTGCCGATTCACTTACTGTCATCAGTAAGACATTCGGTGGACATCCCAAGATAATACGTCGTGTGGGAAAATACCGCCAGGCACCACTAGTGTGCTTAGCCATTGCAGTCTAGGATTAGTTTTACGAAAAAATGACCCATAAATGCCACACCGCATGAAATATCTCCGCGAAATGATTTTCACTTCGATTTTGGCATAACTGAAAACTGGGATACCACCCGTCAACTTTGACCCACGAGAACATGTCGGAAAACTCTTATACGGGATATCTTAATACTTCTGTATTGAAGATAATAAATCTGTAGTTATCCTCAGCCACCATATAATTACTCTCGCCTTCTACAAACACGTACGCACCTCAAAATTACCTCGCTGCGATGACATCAAGGCTGAGGGGCGGTATCCCCATCTTCAGGTGAGCCTCAATTTTTTGTGCTACATTGGCTCTTAGTGCTATACAGATGTAGTGAACCGGTACCCTAACATCAATAGAGAAATGGGAAAAGGGTGTCAATGCTCAAGTGAGACTTCCATCACGCGAAGCTTTTATCACTTGAGCCACGACAGCCATACTGCAGACACAGTTTGGTCATTTATGTGACTCTTGGCATTTGTTTGAAATGGTTGTTTTGAGACTACTTCAGTGTAACAAGATCTAAGTTGAGGTTCGCAAGGTCAACGAATTTGTCTTTTTTTTTACTAAATAATGTTCATTTTGTAAGTCAAGATACTTCAGGAAAAGGTAAAAACCTTCAAGATTGCCCTTAAAAAGTTTTGTGCAAATTCGTATTGGGTGGCTAACGGTGCTGGCAATTCACGTAGAACATATTTTATCACCTAGACCAGTAGATGTTTCGTTCCTTTATAATGGAATTTTACGAAGATGGGCATATTTTCACCATTAGAAAAGCTAAACCTGCAAATTTTATGTTGCCCTCACTAATCATATCCTACAACGAAACTATGAAACGCTTCAATGGTAGCACCATTAACATTATTTGGCGTGGTAGAATTAAAAACAACATTCACATCCTTTTACACAAGTGTGAAAACAACAGGTATACATTCAAATAGCTGAATAGACGGTCACTGTATGTTCTAGAACAGAGTTCCTTGACCGTTAAATAATTAAAAACTCGCCCTAAAATTAAATAATTTATGCCATTAATTTTAAATTTTAGATTAGACGTAACTTTTGTTCCAGTTGATAAGATGCATATAAACAGTGGAATATTGTTCAGTTCACTTTTAATTGTGGGCCATGTTTCCCTTAACAGTTACTAACGCAGACTGTTTATTTGGCAAGTCTCACGAATACTACTTCATTCAGTGACACCGCTGTTTGTTAAAAAAAGCAGTTGGTGTCTGACGCGGGAAATCTGACATCCCAGTACTATTCTTTAAAAACAAAACAATTATCCCCCACGTAATCCGCCGAGTTACGAATTAATACTAAGCCATGAATCAACATTTACCTTGTTGGTGTTAGACGTTGCTTCTATAACTGTTGTACGAATAACGCAGCTGCAGCTACTTCATCAAGAAGCTCTGTCGTTAACCGATAAACACATCACAATAACAACACATCTGTGTAGGGCTGGGCAACGATACTCGCGTTCGAACATGCTCGAGATTTCCCGATATAACGCAGAATTCGATACAGTATCGAACTGTTCGAACACCCAAGTGACAAACGACTCACACGGAGTATTTGCAAGTGATATACGAAAAATTTTGAAGTAACTGGGCGAGCTCTCTGCTCTGAACTAATTTCATAGGGAGGACATATAAGAAAGAGAACGGCAACAGTGTGTAAAAACTGTATATTTTGTTTAAAACTGTACTTACGCGATATGTCTGATATCACTACAAAAACAGTGATATCCACTAAAAAAACAAAATATCTGCTACTACAGAACAGAACTACTGCATCAAAATACTCCATAACTAACAGATAAAGGTAAAAATGTTGTTTCTAAAAATGTTATAATAATACTCTGTATCCTTCTTAAGTAGAAATTGCGTGTAATGTGCTTATAAGAGATTGGGTGTAAATGAGTATTTAATTACCTGTTCATATATCACAGTAACAGATAAAAATATTACCTTCATTTAAACGCCTTGAAAACAATATTAAAATAGATGGCATTAGGAAAGAATTATAAATTTAATACCCAATAAAGGGTCGTGCTCATCGTGTGACATTGAAATTGCGATTTTTCGACCACGGGAATAAACAGTGCACGAGCTGCTGAGTAGATAGTAGTGACGGAATTCGAATTTTAAATCGCTGTTGCTATCTTTTACTTAAAATTTCGTTACTGTTTCTACTTATGAAGTGTACCTTAGATGTTACTACAGTCTGCATTACATACCTATTACTACTAATTCCCACAGTACAATTCATTATTTGATACGTAGTTTACTGCACAGCTCGAAATATCGCATGAACATTGTTATCGCTTTAAGTCGTTGAGTAGTACCTTGTGACGTCGCTAGATGTCTTCGTACTCGAATGTTCGAAAAGATCTCGAGATTTTCCGAATTGTGACTTAAATTGTGCGAACAGTTCAGGTCGTGCTCATCGTGTGCATCTGGTTCCCAAAATAAATAGTTTCATAAACAGTTCAAAGAACAACAATGTTGCAAGAAGAAAAAGTATCCCGCAAGTCTGCGATGGACTTGTTATCAAAGAGCAAGATAGACGCAACCCGCATCGTACTTGCATTAAACTAAATTCACGAGGAAATGAAAACAGCGAGACAAGGGCTGCCTGACTGTTGAATCTTCCACTATCGAGCATGGCTACCGCTCACTTCTTCAATATTAGATTAACGATTAGCTTAAATAAATACTGCCACGTTGAGGTTAAAAGCAGTTTAGATACCTTGAAGCATATGTTAATTCGTCTTCCGCGCATTCGCAGCTGAGGACGCGCTTATTTATTTGAAAAGCCTGCGCTTAGAACAGGTATGTTACCTGGGTGGGGGAGGGTGGGGGGAAGGTCATGGTGCTCGGTTCCTATTAAGCGAGAAATATAAGGTAGCTTAAAATGATTTTGGCTCGGTCCGACCAGCATCCATTAGCATAGCCATTAGAACATAAGCTTATATCTAACAAGCGCGGTTGCTCCCGCCGGACTTTCAAGTCCTCCTTCGAGGAGTGTACGTGTTGTCCTTAGCATAAGTTAGTTTCAAAAGTTTATAAGCATAGGCTCTACTGAAATGGTTGATTAACTTAACGGGAAGTTCATATATTACTTTCGTATAGCTGTAATATTATCAACCAGTGGTTAATATTCTGCGATTCTCATTAAGAGCCGAAGTTTCGAAGTGAATGGACTGTAAAAGACTTTCTTCTATGCCTGAAATTATTACACACCACTGTAAATGAACATTTGTTGTACATTTAACAGTTTTCTTACTGCTTAGCTTCCTTTGCAAATCGAAGGGAGAGATTTCCCGATTATATATCTAAATGTGGCGTCTATATCGAAAGAACAGATGTCACTTCTGATTCTGCAGTTGTTATTGTTTTCATATTCACAGAATGTATGACTTCAACTGCGAATGGGCAAAGCTGAAATGTGTACCAAATGTTCAAATGTTTGTAAATCTTATGGGACTTAACTACGGGGTCATCAGTCCCTAAACTTACAAACTACTTATGAACTACTTACGAACTAGGACGGCACAAATATCCATGCCCGAGGGGGGATTCGAACCCTCGACCGTAGTGGCCGTGCAGACCGTGACTGAAGCGACTCAGTCCCCTCGGCCACCGCGGCCGGCAAATGTGTACCCAACCGGATTCGAACCCGGGTCTCCTGCTTTCTAGGCAGTTGCGCTGACCCCTACAACACTGGGGACACAGTGATCACCGCACCTGCAGGGACTACCTAAGCACGCCTCCCGTCAGACACAAATTTTCAGTGCTGTAGGGGTCAGCGCAACTGCCTAGAAAGCAGGAGACCCGGGTTCGAATCCCGACTGGGTACACATTTTCAGCTTTGCCCATTCGCAGTTGAAGTCATACAGTCTGTGAATATTTCCCGATTATGGATTTGATAGCTGCTATAGTTTATAGCGCCAAAAGGTCCTAAATACAATTTTTATCTTTTAAGTGTGCTCTTCTACTCCAGTTACACATCCAATACACAGTAGTTCGATGGTATGTTTATGCGACGTAGCCGCTGGGCATCACTGCGGTTCGCTAAGATGCAGAAGTTACCTGTGAGTTTCGCCACTCTTATCTTGAACTCTGGTATTACGGTGAATATGGGTAGGCTTATTGTGTGTCCTTCCAGATGCGACGCTGCCGTCAGTCCTGCGTTCGCGTGCAAAATGCGTGACGCGTTCTGTATTTGTATGGCTGCTGCTGGAATTCTCGCAGTCTAGCCGTGGCAGAATAGCCGTACGCACTAAGGCGTCCAGCTGCTATGCGCGCGGTCGTTCGCCGTCGGGGGTTCGAGTCCTCCCTCGGCCATGGGTGTGTGTGTGTTGCCTTAGCATAAGTTACTTTAAGTCAGTGTAAGTAGTTTGTAAGTCTAGGGACTGATGAGCAAAGTAGTTAAGTCCCTTAGATTTACAAACACACACACGAGCCAGACATGACATAACTTCTTTCATGAGGTATGCGTTCATGAGGAATTTCAAATATTACTCAGTGCTAATAAGAACGTTGTTGTAGACGTTGTTGTTGAAGTCTTCAGTCCATAGACTGGTTTGATGCAGCTCTCCACCCTGATTTTTCCTAAACAAGTCTCTTTATCTCCTCATAAGAACGGCAATCAACATCCATTTGAATCTTTTTCTTTTGTCGCTTGGCCTCCCTCTGCGATTTTTACTCCACACACTTCCCTCCATTGCTAAATTCACGATTCGTTGATGTCTAAGAACGTGTCCAACCAATCGATACCTTCTTTTAGTCAAGGTATGCCAGAAATTCCCTTTTCCCCAATTTCCTTTAGTACCTCCACATTAGTTATGCGTTCTACCCACCTGCTCTTCATCATTCTTCCGTACCACCACATTTGAAAAGCCTCTATCATCTTCCAGTCTGAGTTACGTATCGTCCATGTTTCACTCCCGTACAAGGCGAATGCGAGTCCAGTGTCTTACCGCTGCGCCACCTCGTCGGTTTCCATTTGCCATTCCGCATTTTATATCCTCCGTTATTTGAAACTGCCCAAGTAAATAAACTCATCTACCACCGTTATTGTTTCGTTACCTAATGTAATTCCTTGAGAAACGCCTGATTTTCTTAAATGCATTCCATTACTTTTGTTTTGTTCTTGTTAACGTTCATGTTATACGCTCCTTTCAACGTACTGTACATTCCGTTCAATTGCTCTTCGGCGTCCTTTGCTGTCTCTGACAGAATTACTGTATCATCAGCAAAAGGCAATACTTTTATTTCTTCACCCTGAACTTTAATTTCTTCTACAAATTTCTTCTTGCTTTCCTTCACAGCTTGCTCAATGTACAAACTTAATAACATTGGAGAAAGGCTACAACGCTGCCTTAATCCCTTCATAACCAGTGCTTCGCTTTCATGCACTTCGACACTTCATGCACATGCTGATTTCACAATATGAAAGTGTGTGTTCCAATCACATCGTCAATAGTTTTTTTTTTTTTTTTTTTTTTCATTCCATCTCTGATGGAGATGGCGGGTTGCAGGAAGGCGCATACCAATTGGTTATGTTTATGCTGGTTTGACAGTTTTTATTTTTAAAGAAATTTAAGTGCTCGTTTGTGAAACCTTTTGTTATACATTGAAGTAGCTTCTTAACACTCCTTGTTTCTTCTAAATCCCAGCATTCGCCTTATGGCTGAGCGGAAACCTAGCGTAGGAAAAAACTTCAGCTGGAATTTGTGCTTTGATTTCCTAGTTTTGCTTCTTCTCTTCCTTGTGGTTGGAATTTCGACTTTTGATTTCAGTTGGTAGTTGTTGCTACGTTCTTCTTCTGTTCTCATTTATTTTGGTGTTTCTTTTAATTAAATTTTGAGGATTCATTGATTTATTACTTTTGTATCGTTAGATCATCCAAAATGCCCGTGTGCAGTTTTGTCGAACGGTTTCTGTAATGTCTTCATCTTCTATGAGTAGTTGTTGGAGGAATTCAGTGGCAGCTTCCAGTAAGATGTAGGGAGGGAATACATATTTGAAACTCGGTTAGTTAAATGTGGTGGGGTTTTCCTTAATAAGGACGCCGTTAAAAATATATAGGCCATATATCGTGAATAGGCTATACGGTTAGTAACGCAATTCGAATTTTTTTATTATCCTTAGAGTCCAGGCCTGGGGTAAAATTTCATACATACTCGTATGGCGTCATCTCTCTGCTTAACTATAAAAAATTTGAAAGACGTCAATGTTTATTGCCGATTCACCAATAGTATCCTTATTAGAACTAAAATTTGAATTTCATGTAGCCTCAGATAAATAAAGTGTAACAAGGTTAGGTCAGCAATCTAAATATAGTGCATGTCCCGCCGTTCTCGCCAAGTGTAGGGCTCCATGCCGACACTGCAGGCATCAACTGCTGTTTACTGAGTCCGTGCCGAAGACCATTACATGAAAACATACCAAGTATCTAAAACTGACATTTTCTGTAATAAAGTTGGACGACGCAACATGGGTTTCCGATAAATCGTTTCTTTACGAAAAATATTTGCTTGTGTCTGATGTGTCATCCTTGTTTGTTTGGAACTGAATTTATGAACTATGTCTTTATATATATAAACGTCCATTCTCACTTTTTTCTCGGGGATGAACTCCGAAACTACTCAACTGATGTTGATAATAATTGAGCACAACATGTGTGATTTGGTGAAACTTAAAAGATAGACCGGTTTCTATCTCGATTAATAACCTCAATATCATTTTTATTATTAGTTTCTCCATGACTGGATGCTTGCTGTTGCCGCAAGTGTGGTTCAATTTAATGAAAGTGCAACTGGAGCTGGACTTTTATTAAATCATTTTTATTGTAAATTAAAACTTTTTATCTTCTACTTGCATTCTGGGATAGCGATAAAATGCTCGGTTGGGAAGCAAAAGGTCATGGGTACGAAACTCGCAGGGATAAAAGGGTTTTACTCGGTTTTAATCTACCTTTAAAATCGCAACGATCTGAGGAGTTGCCAGAGACGACACGTGGTTCGAATTCCACGCTTAAATATAGTTCCCCTATTCTCGGTTGAGTAACGGGTAGGCTAGTGACACGTAAGTCGCTGAAGTGGCGTCCAGTTGAAAGACTCCCACCAAGCCAGTGAGCCACGAGAAATTGTTATTTCAGTCGTTTTCAGATGTTTCTTTGATGCTACAATTATTTCACATTACATATGTTCTCAAACTTTACCTACGACATAACCATAGTTTTTAAATAATGACTGTTTGTTTATAATTCATACAATATCTCCAATTTAATTCCGATTTTGATGAAATTTTGCACACTTGGTCTTCAAAGCAAGAGGACAGTCACTGTCCACATAAAATTCCAAATGGTGCGGAGGGTAAGTTATTTGCAGAATCATACACCGGTCTACAGTTTTATTCCGATCTTACACATTTTACCTCTCCCCCCCCCCCCCAAATAAAAAAAAAATAAAAAATAAAAAAAACAGACAGGATGACCACAGTGTACGTAATATTTCGGACGATGATGACTGTAGTCATCGACTGTGTTTGACTGGTCACCTTGATCGATTTATCTTGTAAAGAAAGTTTAATGGATTTCTCTTCGTACTCATGTGGACGACTTCACACTTCGCATTATTTAGAGTCAATTGCCAATTTTTACACCAAAGTGATATCTTATTCAAATCGTTCTGCAGTTGGTTTTGATTTTCAGATGATTTTACTAGACGGTAAATAACCGCGTCATCTGCAAACAACCTAAGAGAGCTACTTAGATTTTCTCCCAGATCGTTTATGTAAATAAGGAACAGCAGAGGAGCAATTACACTACCCTGTGGAACGCCGGTTATCACCTCTGTTTTAGTCGATGCCTTACCATCTATTACTACAAACTGTGTCCTCTGACAGGAAATCCCCTACCCAGTCACAAATTTGGGGCGATATACCATAACCACGCAGTTTGATTAAAAGTCGTTTGTGAGGTACGGTATCAAAAGCCTTCTGGAAATCAAGAAATACGGAATCAATTTGAGATAAATGATTTGTTTTAATTTTCCTTATAGGCAGGGGCAAGGTGCCAACTATGGTTTCGTTTCCATAAGCATTGATTGAAATGATAGTTGCAAC